>AP028160.1:36117701-37577701 GCA_014132275.2 Samia ricini | reverse complement strand
AAAAAAAAAAAAAAAAAAAAAAAAAAAAAAAAAAAAAAGTGATACAACTTACCGATCTATATCCTCCGTGGCCTTATGAGATGCGTTTCGAATTGTGCTCCATTCATTTCAAGGCAGATTTGGGCTCGGCGTTGCATTTCCTCAAGCAGGCGTGCCTTCATTGTGGGGTCTTCGACACAATCCGCGAGTACTTTGTCGAAAACATCATTTCTTTCTTTGCCTCATTTCGTTCACACTATTACACTTCCCATTAAAAAAAAAAAAAAAAAAAAAAAAAAAAAAAAAAAAAAAAAAAAAAAAAAAAAAAAAAAAAAAAAAAAAAAAAAAAAAAAACCGTGAGCGAGATGGCCAAGCGTGTAGCCCTAATCTGCCAACCCAGCGATCATCAAACAGCTCAGTGAGGCGCTCACGAACGAATCTCACGGCGTGTGGAGGTGCACCGTCATGCTGGAAGCATGTGCCACGATATTCAGCCAAAGATAGGTCGTCTAAAATGTCCACCAACTTTCCATTAATAAAGTTTAGCTATCCGTGTCCGCTGTCCGTGAAGTCGCTGTGGCAGAAGCACTGGTCTAGTATGCGATTCTTAAGTAAGCTTGCCCATACATTAACTGACCTTCAGGTTTGGTGGTGAACAGCATGCGAGTTTCTCTCAAAATACACGTGTGTGTTTTCTTCGGTTCCACAGCCCGTTTCTGGTAAATGTTCTTCGTCCGGCCACATGACATACTCCATAAGACCAGGAACACGTTGTTGCTGTCTAACCAACGGCAGAAAACTCGCCGGCGATCATGATCGCCGGGTACTAAAGCTTGCACTGTATGCACTTTGTATGAGCGCATTCGGTTACACTTTACAACTTTGACACCTGTCCAATGTGACACACTCGTTCATCTCGACGCCTTAACAATTTAGAGATACTTCGTACCTAAGTTCGGATTCCAGCGACCGACATCTAATATGCGCTCCTCGGACCGAATAGTCACTTGATTCCCATCTCCTGCTGCTATCGTAGCAATGGGTCAATTTTCCAGCACTCGCAGAAATGCTGCCGTTATATAATGAGAGTCAGCTGGATGTCGAGCAGTCGGGAATCTGTCTCGGTACATTCGTAATGCACGTGATGCATTGCCGCGAGCTTCTCCAAGACACATTAACATATCGCCGTGTTCACGGGCACTATAAACGTACGCGTTCGGCATTATTAAAAGAAACCCGTAATAAAAAACAACACATACTTGTAGCAATAGAATAATAACAACAAGAATAATGACAAAACGATTGATCGAACATCGCATCGCTCACGCGCCGATGAAGGTCAAAACGGAACTGTCTCAAAACCAAAATTAATAACCAATCCAGCCAAAGCGCGCGCGTCCTCGCGGTGGGCGTTTTGATCATTCCCACAGATCAATAAACCGTTAAGACATTCGCAACTAATATTTTATAAGTTATAGTTGTGTTACTATTATTTTATAAATGGAATTTAGAAGTTATCATTTTAGAATACAGTTAGACAATCACCTTGTTACCCTGACGTAATAAGAAGCTCGTTTACTACAAAAATGATATTGAAATTAAGTATCTAATTGGGTACTCACGTAAACAATTATAAAAATAATATCATAGTTATCTTTGATTTTGTACAAGATCTTTCTAAAATCACATTAATTACAATCACGATAGACAGTTAATTAATCTATCGATATTAAATTTAAAGTCTTTTTTTTTTTTTTTTTAATTATTGTGATTGCCACTTCTATTTCTTAACATATCTTAGTAGGTAAATTGCGGCAGCGCGCATCGGCGGGATATCAAAAGTACCGCCAAAAGTTTCGGGTCTGTTTATACACGCGCACCGCCGCCGCTCACACTTGATAAAAGTGTAAGTAGGGTGGCGATATATTAAAAAATAAAAATAAATAAATAATAATAATAATAAAAAAAAAAAAAAGTTATTAATCGAAAATTGAGGTCCGAAAGATCGATCTCTAGAAAATTGATCATTTTTCGACTTGCTTTTTTTATTCATAATTAGTATTTTTCTATTGGTTAAAAATTAGATCATAATCATCATTTTGTGAAAAATCTTGCCGAAATAATTTTGTTGATAACATTAAAGCTCGTTCATGGAAAAAAGTACCAATCTTTTATAATTTTGAAATATTTAGCGCTGTTTTTACAAGAATATCAAATTTAAAGGTATAAAATGAACACTTAGCTGGCACTCGTTTTCGCCGCCTTCATTGTTCGTTCTCTTGCGTAGCAACGGCCGTTGGAGTTTTCAATGGTTGAGATGACGCAAGCGCACGTTTCGCGTCGTGTACCCGGTGTGGGCCTCCCGCACTGAGGTATTTTTGCGAGCGATGAATACTCGATTTTATAAATTTCATTTATAACTTGGAGTATTTTCGAAAAACGTACTTTTTAGTACGCGCGTGATTTACGTATACTCGCCCTTAAGGTGAGGATACGTTGTCATTTTACACATTTTTTAAACCCACTTTCTTTTGATTATGGTCGTGTTTTTTTTTTTTATAAAAAATGTAGGCAATAGCTAGGTTCAATCTCGCGAGAGAGTGCAGAGCCGGTGTCCTCCTGGGGTAGTTTCTTTTTAAATCCTGCACTGTCCATCGTTGCTACAAAACTACCACAAGTTTCCGGTATGCCTGCCGGGACTGGCACTTAAACAGCCAGCCCCGCCAGCCGCTATCCGGAACCAGGCCGTTGGGGTACAAACTGGACCCTCATTCGTCCTGGCCCGATACCGGGCGCGCCACTCACATACCGCACATAACCAGGAGTTGTTTAAGACTTTCGTATAAAAAAAAAAAAAAAAAAAAAAAAAAAACTAAAACGCATTGAAGAATATATGAAAAACGTGGGGCGCGGCCGCGGACACACAGCTAGTATAATAATAAAAAGAGTTTTTTTAAATAGGTGTCTTTATAGAAATATTATATGCAATACTCGGCGGCAACTAGCCATACGTGACTCGTGTCAGATACTCGTCGAAATGTTAGAAATATTTATTACACAGTTATACCGACAGCGTCATCCGACCGCGCTGGGACTGTGTTCCGGGGAATGTAACAACAAGGATTGTTATGCTGACGTCATGTCGCCGCTCGACCACACACCGGCCATCGGATGATGACTGACGACATAGCATAGTCTACATTTAATCAATAGAATATAACAAAGTTAGTCTTAAGTGAATCGCCTATGTAACAAGTCAGATTAAAAGTTAGTTCGTAACTTAATTTTTGTCTTTTTAAAAACGTTACGACGGTTTCCCCGAGTTTGATCTTGAGTTAAGATCCCAAGTAACATTACCGTTTTACCTGACAATAAGTTCAAGTATTATGTCAAGCAAGTTTTATTCTCAAAAGGTTATTACAGGGTGGATCATTACGTGAACGATAGTGATGTCTGGAATTAACCCACATCTCTGTGCGCACCCGCTAACATTATTAAGACTGATTTGTATAGTTTCTTATATGACAAAAAAAAAATGATATATATTATATTTATGAAAAAAAAAAAAGAACCAGATCGAGTTTCTCGCCTGCGCTCTTCTCGACTGGGTTGTTTTCCGAACCGGTGGTAGTGTTTTAGACGTTCATAAGCGCCTTCTTAGGGCCTAAATTGAATAAATAAATTTTGATTTTGATTTTGATTTTTGACTACATAGTCGCACTCGGTTAAATGTTATTTGTAAACACATGTGCTTACGCGAGATTAGTAAAGAATAATAAAACACGTAATATAATATAAATAAACGTTTAATATCGAGTACATTATGTTATTATCATTACCGGGAATCGAACATCAATATTTATTATAATCGATACAATGAAATTGACTATTTTCTTGGCCTCTATAAAGATGAGTACTAGGAGTAGTGGTGGCGGAGGGTGTATGAGGGGAGTTATGAGGGTAGTGTGTGAGGGTCAGTAGTCGAGGGCACAGAAGAGTGCGACGGCGCGCTTGATCCAGTGCGCCGGCGGCTTGCGCGTCAGCAGCTCGACTGTCGACACGTAGTTGGTGGAGTGACCCGTCGTGGAGAGAGTGCCAGCTCGCGACAGGGTCTTGTACACGGGCTCTAGTACAGTCCTCCCGCTAGCCGGTGCCCAACCTCCGGCTTCAGGTACAGGATCGCCATCTCTACGCATATGCACACGTCGCACGGGAATTACTGCAACATAACTGAAAACACAAGTAATCGAGTAGTACCGGTGTACAGCTCTTTGGGTCTGCTTCCCTCCAGCACCAAGTCGGCGGTGCTCCACCTAGCGCCCTCCAAGAACAGTCCGCACACACAGCACCCGTCCTCCGGCCGCTTACTGGGATCCGTCGGCAGAACCTGTCACCATCTCTGTAGCTATTCACTAAATTCACTTTACAAAAAAAATTTTTTAAAGATAAACTCATATTATAGGTAAAAAGATTACTTTGCGGGTGCAGCCGCGGACACACAGCTAGTTTACAAATAAATTAATTTTAGCGTTTACAAATGATGGCCCAGTGCAGCGATGATGGCGCACTTTTAAAGCGATGATGGCACAGTGGGTAGTGCATCTGGATTCCCCGTGAATGGACCAGCGTTCGAGCCCACCTAATCTAATTCTAAAATCTACCTGCGATTTTGGTGAAGGAAAATATCGTGAGGAAACCATAGCACAGTGGTAGGCCATTTTCTAATGCCTGGGTACCTACCATTCTCAAGTTTGAAAACCTGTCGTTACATACCAATAGACGTGATCCGTTAACATCACTTGACAACCAGTACCTCTAGGCTTGGTGTGTTTACCATTATACTGGACCACATCGCCGCTTAACATCCGGTGAAATTGTGGTCAAAGCAATGAGCTTATACCGTGTAAAAAGAAACTTTACAGCACTGAGAATTTACCTCGCATTGACAGTCATCGTAGGGACACAGTAAAAGATCATTTTCTAAACTAAAAATATTTAAAAATCAAATATGGCCGTGTGGTACTGGTTAGCAATAGTACCACCCCATATCGTTAAAGGCGACTAAACGATAAATTATTAGGGAAAGACCTATATCCAGAAGTGGACGATTTATGGTTGAGTAATGAATGAAATATTTCTCAATTATCTACAAAGATAAAAAAGATCTTTGTACCCTCTTTCTTCCTAAAAAGAAAATACTTTTGTTACTCATGTACCAATTTCTTCCATACACCTTTAATTGCAGCCGAATGCCGAAAGGAAAATGTCAAGTACTGTTTAAGATTCTTAAAGATAGATGGCGCGCTGTAATAAATTTGAATTTTTTATCACGCGGTGTCAAGATGTACGCCAAAAATATGACATCAATTTGTATATTGTTCTAATGCATGGAAAATAAATACTACAAAAAGTACTATGGAGTTTTAACGGAAGCAGTGTGAAAGTGTATACTAGTGACCTCACCGGGAAGGGCTCATGGTAAAATTATACAAGTACTACATTATGACCGCGTGCCTACAAGCGCTAGAGGCGACGCTGGACAGAAGTACGAGCTTGGAAGGCTTTAATGCTGGTAAGGCAACTGAGTTACAAGCATCATACATATGTATGAACGTATCATACGTATGAATGAGACGATAAGACGCGACGCATGTCTCCTATATCCAGAGTTACTTAAAGGGATAACGATGCCGACTGTCGATCGCTCGGTACATTCACATCTGTCGTCGGTTGTTATCATTATTGGACTGTACTTTTTTTAACATCAGACGAAGTGCAATCATTTTCCCAGGAATTTAATACAAAAAAAAAACATAAAATAAGCTTTAATACTAAACCTTCTTAACAGATCATCTGTTTGTAAAACACAATACAATACGACGGTTAACGTTAAACTTCTAGTTATGTAAGCATAATTATAACGAGAGAACTACGCCACAAATACAGAATCTTTTTTATTGAGATATATTTTACATATTTCAGTTGAAGACCGTCAGTCTTATGTTTCTTACCATTTTGAGTTTTTATTTAAGGGGTGCAGTGATTTCAAATAAGGGTACAATGAAATAAATAGACAAATAAAGATAAAATATTTTATAATTACAGAGAATTCGTTGAGCAGGTGCACCGGACTGCAATCCGTAACACCGAGCCAGTCGAGCGCAGATACATCTCTCATGTATGTTTAACAAAGAACAGTGCGGGTTACTGCATAACAATCGTAGTCATCTTTATACAATATGTAAAAACTTTCACGTTTATAAAACGTTCATAATGTGCACCCAGTTTATCTTTTTAGTATGACGTCAGTAACATGTTTCTATAGTTTGACGCGAGCAGCTGACGCGCGCACTCCGGCTGCATAGCGGTGTCACATCACTGTTCACTCATCACCGGTACTGGTCTCACAGTAGGAGCGCAGCGCTCGGTGCGCGCGAACCCTCCACCTCTTCAACTAGAAGTGCGGACGCGCGTGTCCGTTCCAGCGCAGCGCGGCGGGGTGCGGTGAAGGGAGCGCCGGACCAGCGCTGCTCAACTCTGTTGCGGGCGCGGGGTAGTACACTGTCGGCGCGGGAGAGGGTGCGCGGCGGGGGCGCGTGCGGGACGCGGATCGCCGGAGAGTCCCGTTGCGTGCGAGTCGCAGGGAGACGCGTTCGCCGCACGACGCGAACGAGTCGTCACGCGTGTGTTCCGGCGAGTCTCGAGCGCGCCGTCTGCCCGCGCAAAACATCTTCAGGAAGACGCGTTTAAACTTCTCACCAAAGATAACGTAAATGATAAAGTTAACACTGCTGTTTATTGTGACGAGGAGGTTGGTTGTTTTGACGAGCGGGTCGAGGTTCTCGAGCTCATCACCGAGGAATACTTCAAAGGAGTTCGTCACAAGCGGTAGCAAGTTGCACAGGAAGAAGACGAGCACGACGACGAGCAGCATCGTCGCGAGGCCGAGCTCCCGGCGCTGCACGCGCGACAGCCGGGCGCGCTCGGCCTGCGCGCGACGCACTTGCCGCACGATGCACGCGTTCAGCACGGCGAGCGCAGAGAACGGCACGATGTACATCACGACCATATACATGGAGTGGATGTAAACGAGCACGTATGTGTCGGTGCGGAAGTTGAGGTCGGCGGTGACGCAGTAGACGGGCTCGCCGGCGAGAGTGCGCCGCACGACCTCTGCCTCGAGGAACTTGGGCGCGTTGTAGGCGAGCGCAAACGCTGCCGTTCCGAGCACGTACCAGCGTGCGCGTGACGACGTGCAAAGCGCCTTCGCGCGGAACGGGTGGCACACAGCGACCCAGCGCTCGATGGTAACAATCAGTGTCAAGTAGACGGACATGGTCTGTGCGGCGTTCGCGAGCGGATACGCGTACGGGGTCAAGTGGGGGCACACGTGGTAGTAGTAGTGCCGCAGTCGACCGGTGTACGGAAACACGGCGGAGAGGCCGAACAGGAGCACCGAGGTCAGGATGAGCACAGTGTCGCACGCGGCTAGGCCCACCAGGAGGCAGTTGACGGAAGAGCGCATCTGCGGGCGCGATAGCACGAGCATGGAGAGCGCGTTGCCGAGCAGACCAGCCGCGCCGATCGCATTCAACAGCACGCCATGCACCACGAACCGGAAGAGGCGGTCGCCCGGCTGCACGCCCACGTCCGACTCGCAGCCCTCCTCCTCCTGCGACGCGTTCATCTCGTGGTCATGTCGCTCCGGCTCGTGCGCGCCTCCTGTCACATGTTACCGATATCATTATTCATTATTTTACAACATACTAACAATCATAAACGAAGCTTAAAGTTGCTCAAAAGGCAATGGGCTATGCTAGGAGTGTCACTGCGTGATCTAATCAGGAATGAGGAGATCCGCAGAAGAACCAAAGTAACCGACATTGCCCGAAGAATTGCTAAACTTAAGTGGCAGTGGTCTGGGCACATTGATCGCAGAACCGATGCCCGATGTGGCTACCGGGTTCTCGAATGGATACCACACACCGGAAGACATAGCCTGGGTAAGCCCCCAGAAGGTGGACCTGGAGAAGGTCGCAGGAATCCGCTGGATGCGGGTGGTGCAAAACCGGTCGTCGAGGAAATCTTTGGGGGAGATCTATGTGCAGCAGTGAATGTCTCGGTTGAATGGATCTTGTTATATTTATGTGCAATGTTGTTGGAGTTCCAAATAACCTTTTTTTTTTTTGACGACGGGAATGCATTTACGCACTACCCGAGTTCCAAATAACCTAAAATAAAATAGTCACAAGCATCAGATGGTAAGAATCGATCAACTGTTTTGACACTGCCAGATCTGAGCTGCAAAGTTTACTTGATAACGTTCAAGACGAATATATAAGTTGTCTAAATTTCACGCGGGCAAAGTCACGGGCACAGCTAGTTGTGTATAAAAGTATAATTAAAAAAAATATTCGTGAGGAAACCATACCATGGTGTTAAAGCATTTTCTATTAATGCCCGCCTGAGTAGCTATCACTCTCAAGTTGAATAATCTATCGCCAAATACCAACTACCGATGTGTTCCGGCAGTATCATTTCAGAATCAGTATCACTGTACTTAGTGGGATTTCCATCATGAACCATATCGTTACTTAACATCAGGTGAGATTGTGTTAAGGTGTACACAGTATAGAAAAAACAAATTACTTTTTAAATACTCTTTAGTGTGTCACCTCCTCAATTCGACAGCGACGTGACGTGACGTGGCGTGACGCACGGTGTCACTCTGCTCGACGGGCTGCTGTCAGCCACCTGTCAGGACAAGAATGATTTCATTACGTAAAGAATAAAGATATTGTTTGATACAATTTATGCTATAACACGTAGCGAAAGAATAAACATGAGCGGTTTGCTGACGCTAGTGGCGGTGTCGATGGTGACGGCGGGTTCTGGAACCCATTATGGGTTTTTCCGAGAGATGGGTGGGGGGGACGTAGATGCTGGCGGCGGTGGTTCGCGGCGGGTGTTCGGCGGCGAAGCGACCGAGCTGGCGTCATTCCCTAGTGCATGCGCGCTCCTCGACCGGTACTGGGCGACGCGGTGCTCGTGCGCGGTTGTGGCGCCGCGCTGGGCACTGACGGCGGCGCACTGCGTGTCTCCGTGGCTCTCGTACGTGAAGTACAACGCGCGACGGCCAGGTTCACTGGAAGGTGACGTCGCGCCTGTGCACTATCTGTACAAGCACCCGGAGTGAGTGTGACCAGACGAGTAGCGCACGCGTTTCCCATGCTTGCCGGTGCTGAGTGTCAACCTGCACAGGTACGAGGTCGTGCAGGAGGACCGGGGCCGCGGCCTAGACGTGACGACACTCCACCACGACGTGGGGCTCGTCCGCACGCGCACCGATATGGCGCTCGCGACTGCGCTACAGCTTGACCCACTCGCCGCCATGACATTCTACGATCCTCGTGACCTCACTAACGAGGAAATCAGGGTAAGAGTTACAGTACATTTTTCTTTTGTACTCGAGTATAAGAATCAATTGCATATCAAATATATATTGAAATATTCTTGAGATCATAAGATAGGTGTGTGGAGGTAGAGAGAATCTAGAAATTTATGAAAGGTAAAAATGTTATATCTATATAAAATATGTACGTATGTTGTAATATGTATCTATGTATGTTGGGGTTTTTTGGGTTCGGGTGGGTAAATAATATTAATATAACTGGCAGGTGTTGGGTTTCGGTCGCACAGAGCGATCGCCGCTGGGCGAGGAGCTGTTCTCAGTGGTAGTGCGGGCGGTGCCATGTGAGCGCGGCTCGTGGTACTACTGCGTGTGCGGGTCGAGTAGAGGCGTGGGCGGCGAGGGTGGCGGTGCGCGGGGCGTCTGCTCCGGCGACTCAGGCGGGCCGGTGGTGTACCGCGGCGCGCAGGTCGCTCTCACCTCGATGGGTCCGATGGAATGCGCGACGCGTGGCTCCGCGCCGCCGGAGAGCGCGACGAGCGTGTTTCACCTCGCTCCACAGGTACGCGAGGCTCCTGAACGCGACGATACACGACACCGAGACCGAGCTGCGTATGAACAGGATATCGAGCGCACGCACGTTCCTGTCTCCACAGTCGCCACAGTCCCTGCTACTGGCGCTACTCTTGCTCGGAACACTCGCTGTATGACGCGTACTTATTAGGTGTTGTTAATGATTGTATTCAGGATTACGTCTCAATATAAGCACATGCGAGTCATTTATTGTTGTATTATAAAACTATATCAATGCAAGGATAGAGCTGTGAACCTTCGCGTGATGTCGGACGTGCTGCGCTGCGGTGCTGTGTAATGCAGACCTCTGTAACAACAGAAACAATCGTCAATTATCATTGTTTATTAATTATATGAAAATTCTAATATTATTTTAACTAAGTAAATCAAATGAATAAATAATTTTAAATTACCTATATAAATAGGAAATATAAAACTTGGTAAGATAAATCATCATCATTCTCCTGCTTTTCCCAACTCACTTGGGGTCGGCGCAGTATGTTTTCTTCTTCCATACGTCCCTATCAGCCGTCATCTCTTCATTCACTCCTTTTTCTTTCATATCATTTCTTACAAACTCCATCCACACTTTCTTTGGCCTTCCTCTACTTTTCCATCCTTCCACATTCATATTCATTACTATTTTACCCACATGCGCTTCCTCTCTTCTCATAACATGTCCATACCACGACAAACGAGAACCTTTCAACTTTTCTACCATTGACGCAACTTTCAAACTCCCTCTAATATATTCATTTCTTATTTTATCCATTCTTGTAACACCACACATCCATCTCAACATTCGCATCTCAGCTACATGCAGTCGCTTCTCATCCATCTTCTTACTAGCCCAGCATTCTGATCCATACAATATGACAGGTCTTATGATGGACTTCTATATCCTCCCCTTCAATTTAAGGGGCATCCTGGAGTCACAAATCACACCAGAGACCTGTCGCCAAGATAAATATAACTAAGAAAACATTAAAAATTAAAACTTTGGCGCAAGGCCTAGCTCCGCTGCTTTGCGGTTCGAAACAATCCCCAGTTGACCGATATTGCTACTGCTAGGTTAGTCTGCTTACTTTCACAGCTTAATGTCTTACGGTATTTCGATGTGGGATATAGCAGCAGAGGTAGGTAGACACCATTTTACGTTACAAAAGAGAGCTGTTCGAGCAATATACAATATGAGACCTCGCGAATATCTAAAGAACATATTTCAAGAATATGATATCTTAACTTTGCCCTCCCAATACATCTTCGATAACTTAATGCATATTCGTAAAAATTTAGACAAGCTCGATCTAGTGAATGATCGCCATAATTTTAATATTAGAAATAAAGACAAGTTGACTGTCTCACGCTTTAGGTTAAGTAAGCCTAATAAAAGCTTTATAGATAATAGTATTCGGTTTTACAATAAGATCCCAAGTAACATTACCGATTTACCTGACAATAAGTTCAGTATAATACAAGCAAGTTTTAATCTCATAAGGTTATTACAGGGTGGATCATTACGTGAACGATAGTGATGTCTGTAATTAACCCACATCTTTGTGCGCACCCGCTAACATTGGTTTGACTACGAATTGTATAGTTTTAAATACTACCTACCACTGGTTCGGAAAATATCACAGTCGAGAAGAGATGGCAACAAACTCGATCTGGATCCTTACGATAATAATAATTTACTTCACGGCTTTATACAAAAACAGGTTATAATTAGATAAAGATTTATCAAATTTAAATTCGTAAGCTAATAGCGAAGAAATTCTTGTGCCTAGAAATATATTTACCCAGACGCACAGCCGCGGGATTGTTCCCAGAATTAATTAAATTTAATATAAAGTAAAGATACCGTTTCAGGTACATTGAGAAACTCGAATACAAAATAAACTGATTGGTTTAATAAACATGAATTATTTAAAAATAATTATTACAGTACCTACCACGTCTCAAGCAGTGGCGACAGGAACACGACAACAATACTATTTGCTACAATATACTTTAATCGGTCCAGTTTCGTATATTAGCGCCGATATTGTTAATAGAACGTAAAGATGATAAATCATAAATAACTGCATCTTTAACTTTTAACTGTATACATTTAACATTTTAGTCCATTAATGTCATACAAGTTTCACTTCAAAAATTAGTGTTCAGGATGCCGCTGACTGACGGAAACCTCTTGCACTTAGTTGATGAGAACGGTACCAGTAATCAGGGCAAGTGACGGCTCCGTATGTCTGTATGTGCATACATGTTGACTGTTTATGTTCGTTTCATCTACAAAATTTTAAAGTGATTACATGAACGCATTCCGCCCGCGTGTTCTGACTTACTTATGCACTTTCAGATTATTATCTAGACTGTACGAGTACCTAGATATCTGTTTACATTTCAAGAGTAGAAACAAACACCAGCACTATACAGGAATAGTATTAATCAGTTATATGTGTACAAAGTTAACGTATGATTTTGTATATAGAACTTGATCGAATCGAGTGGCTCAAGTGATTGGTGGGAAATGTATGTGGAGGAGAGAGGGATAGGAGTTGGTGACGCTGGCGGACGCCTACTGACACTTACACGAGTACAGGAACTAACGTTTGAGATTGGGGCAAACATAATAAAAACTAAGTTCATCAGCTAATCCACTTGATTGATAACAAAACAGACTGCTAGCGTCTAGAGGTGCACGCAGATTTCAGAGACAAACCCGAATCCGCTCATAGCGAAAGCCGTCACGTACTTCTCCGACCCGCTAGCTCTGTAACTGTTTCGGAGACCGCGTAACGTTCTTACGGATCCCGATGATGATATCACGTGCGAAAATAGGATATTTCCCTTTCAACTGATCCAGTATGCGTGTCAGCGCCCACGCCCGCGTAACCGCCGTTCCCGCCGCCGGGGACAGGTGGCTAATTTTGCTCCCGCACACTCTCCGAATCCCCCTCAGGCGGCGACCCAAGACGTGCCTCGTTCCCAAACTGGGGAGGCTCTTGACGTCGCCGCCAGCGCGATACAGTGACACTGCCCATGCATTGAGCATCACACGCATTACACTGCATACACACTCCTGCACACAACACGCAGGTACATGCCTTCCGCACTCGCCCCCAAAGTTACGGTGAAGCTGTAAAGGCGCTTCCGGCGTAAGCTAGGTTAAAATAAAAAAAAAAAAATGCACGCAGATTTAATTTTATAGTTTGTAATATTAATGAACTCTGTATGAAATATACTAATATTCGTAGGGATCTCTAATTAAAAAAAGCCTGTGTTACTCGGCGATATTGTACCTATCTGTAGGTGTAGTAATTTTTATAATCGGTTATGTAATTTTTGAGTTTATTCAGTACAAACAAAAATTATTTAACCTCTTAATATAATAGTATGTATTAAGCTATTTTTATTAGCGTGATCGCATCAGGAATCAGGAGATCCGCAGAAGAATCAAAGTAACCGACATTGCCCGAAGAGTCGCTAAACTTCAGTGGCAGTGGGCTGGGCACATTGCTCGCAGAACCGACGCCCGATGGGGCCAAACGGTTTTTCGAACGGCTACCACGCACCGGAAGATGTAGCGTAGTTAGGCCCTCCACAAGGTGGACTGACGACCTGGTGAAGATCGCGGGAATCCGCTGGATGCGTCGCCATGGAGATCTTTGGGGGAGACCTATGTCCACCAGTCTTATGATTGAATGAATGGATGGATGGAAGCTATTTTTGACTTTAACTTTCATTAGGAAGAAGATTTACTTGAGCCGAATGTTTCATACGATATTGCTCTCGGCGGTGTACCACTCGTACCAGCTATAATACTAAGTGTTGTGTGAATCACTCCATCAGCACAAATGCCGACTGAAATATTTTGATACTAACGTTGTTTTCTCTACAATAATAACGTCATGATTTCAACAAAATGCGAGAGCGGCGTAGCAGACACCTGCAACGCTGGCACAGCTACGACGTAGCCCTGTAGCAGCGTAGCTTGCATACTAGCATATACTACTGTAGCGGCGTAGCAGCCACTGTGACGTCAGAACGTTTCTACATGAACTAAACAAAAACTTTGCAAATCATTTTATTGTGGAAATTAGTTATATGATCAATGAGTGAATTAACGAATATCGCAAAAGTTAACATATTCAAGGTTTTGTGAATTAAAAAACCCTCCTTATAGAGATACAGTAAAGCATTCATCCAACAGTATGCTAAGTTGATTTCTAATTGAATCTTTTTGAATATTTTCTTTGAAAGTTCAATGAGTTAAAAATAACGAGAGCGAGTGGCCGCTTCACGTCACCTAGTTGTATATTCCGGGTCGGCGGAGTCACGATCGAGTCTGGCGAGTTGGCCAGGTCGAGGCCGTTGCTCGACTGCACTTGCTTTAGACTAATTATTGCAGGGATCGCTAACAGATATAAAAATCAAACAAATGTTAATAATTTTAATTAACAAATTATGAAATCGTATATATTCATGCTATATTTATAAATATTAAAATAACTCAAATAAAATAAATAAAAAAGCCTTTATTGCTGTACAGAAATTACATATGCTATAAATTAAGAATTAATATAACGGAAAGATTAATATATCGGCAAACGGTCATTATTCTGAAGCAGCTTGTCTTCCGACAAAGGCCTCCTCTAAAGACTTCCACTCTGTCTTGTCCTTTGCTGTACGAGTCCATAATGGACCAGCTATTTTCTTGATTTCATCCTCCCATCTTTTGATTTGTCTACCTCTGTTTCTTTTGCTATCTCGTGGGTACCATTCTGTTATTAGTCTTGTCCATTTTTCCTTCTCCTCTCTTATCATATGGCCTGTCCATCTCCATTTTAGTTGTTTGTAAGTTATGTATGCGTTTTTAAATTTGGTACTACACTTTATGTCTTTTAATTTTACTCTGTCTTTTCTTTTAACTCCTATTGTGCTTCTCTCTATTCCGTTCTGACAAATCTTTATTTTATTTTCTAGTTGTTTTGTTAAAGCCCATGTTTGACATTTAAAATAACTTAACAAAGATTTAATTTAATACACCTCTTATGCGAACCTAATACCTTTAATATTAATGACATACTATTATTTGTATGTGCTACCTATTGATAGGTTTGAAGCCGGTGCCGAGGTATATATATATGAATATATTTGTGGCCCTAAATAGGACCTTTTGGTTTGCGTATTGTGTGACGAGCACACAACACGACTGTTGAAAGACACGAAAGTTACACGCGGCGATTGTAAGTACCGACTATTACATTGACTTGACACCGACTTCAAACCTATCAACAGGTAGCGTAGCACATACAAACAATAGTATTTTATTCATAATAATGGTATTAGGTTCGAATAAGAGGTGTATTAAATTAAATATTTATAAGTTATTTATACTTTTTGAAGTCGGTTTCTTTTAAACGTAGTTTTTTTTTTTACTTTTTAGTGTCTGTAATAGGTTGTTCTGTAAACTACAGTAGATTTTTTCTAGATTATATTAGGTAGGCTATAACATTTTATTGCTTAAACGTCGGTTAAAAAGAACAGTTTTTCTAAAGTTTCGACTTTTCACTTTTTTGGCAATCCCCATGGCTTCCAATTTTTTTCTTATTTTATGTTTATTTTCTCTCGTTCATACTCATACATACTCAGCAATCAAAATTATTTAAAAAAAATATATATATTGTTTTAATGGAGAACGTATGCAATTAGTATTCTATTACAATGTTATTTTTGGAAAATGTATGTTGTACGTAATGGCTTTTAAGTTTTATAATTGTAAACATATGTAAATTTTCGATTTGAATTATGATCACGATTTCACTCCATTTTTAATAAAGAGAAAAGCTTTTAATGAAAAAATATCAAGTTTAAGTGCACGGCTCCCGCTGAACGCTTCACGAAACAACTGAGAAAACAAATTTGTATAAGTATTTCAATTTATAGAAAAAATGTATATTTTTGAACAATTTTCAACATTTTGTCACAATAGTTTGTATACACATAGGTAACGTAAACAAAATGGAAGGCACATGTTCAGATCTAAACTGATGTTCCGTTATGCGTTACATATTCCACGAAAACACTTTTCTGATGATTTCATTACAATATGCGTACGTTAATTGTAAAAGTTTCTCGATATGGTTGACGTAACATAGGGATCGATATTTAATCCGACCATTTCACTCTTAAAATTACGATTTCCGTTTATTAATCCTCTACTATGCGAACACTTAAGGCAACTTCTGGTTCCTTTCACTATATAAATAACTAAAAAAAACTATCACATCTCTCGATTTTTAATTTAACATAGTAATTTGAAATAATGTATTATCTGTTTTTATTATATGATTTAAAAAAATACTATTAAGAAAAAAGCAGCAATGATGTACTAAGTAACCAAACCAAAAAGCCTGTTAGAAAACCATAAAGTTAATTTCGATGTAAATATAGTTATCATTTTATTTTATTTTGTCTATTGAATTTGATTGCTAAACTAACTACAATGAGTTTAGACTAACAAAGTCTGCGAATTTGCTTGCGTTCCTATTATAAGTTTATTGTAATATGAATAAATAAAAACAGGCATTTACATTTGTTAAATATTCATTTTTTTAAGTATTGTGTATTTTAATCAAATATTTCAAATTACTAAACCTTTTTATTTGCAAGATCTTTTTCTTATAGGTTCGCGAAATTCTTTTTTTGTAATCATTTTTTAAGGATAAATCATAGTAATAAAATGTCATAAAAAGTGCATTAGACAAATAACTTTCAGATCATCATCATCATCGTCCTGCTCCCAATTTGTGCTTTGGGGTCGGCAAAGTATGTCTTCTTCTTCTATACATCTCTATCAGCCACCGTATCTTCATTCACCCCTTTTGACGTCATATATTTACCTCACAAACTCCATCCATTTTTTTCTTTGAACGCCCTCCATCCCTCAACTTGCATAGTCATCACTTTCTTCGTCACATGCGTTTCGTCTCTTCTCAAAACATGCCCATACCAAGACAAACGACTCTCATTCAAAAGGAGGAGGTTCTCAATTCGATTGATTTTTTTTTATGTATGTACACAGATTACGCTGAGATTTATGATCCGATTTACGTGATTCTTCTTAGTTGGAGGCGGAATAGTTGCCATTTGGTCCCATAAATATTTAACATAGTTGTCCAGTTGTGTTGGCCCTGTAGTTGTCACTTTATAAACATTTTTGTTTACGTGAACGATGTAATTTTAGTTTGTGTATGACTATTTTTTTAGGAGATTCTTGGCAACTATATTGTTTAAGGCGCGCGGCATTTTTCGTAGGTCTACTCATAGCTACTTAAAAAAATCTATCTATCCATTCAAACGAAAGACGTCCACTGCTGGGCATAGGTCTCCCTCAAAAGATATCCACGACGACCGGTCTTGCACCACCCGCATCCATCGGATTCCCGTGACCTTCACCAGGTCGTCAGTCCACCTTGTGGGGGACCTACCCACACTATGTCTTCCGGTGCGTGGTAGACATTTGAAAACCCGTTGGCCCCTCGGGCGTTGGTTCTGCGAGCAATGTGTCCAGCCCACTGCCACTTAAGTTTAGCAATTGTTCGAGCAATGTCGGTTACTTTGATTCTTCTGCGGATCTCCTCATTACTGATTCGATCACGCAATGAAACTCCAAGCATAGCCTTTTAAGCAATTTTGAGCTTTTTATTAGGTCCATTGTGAGCGACCACGTCTCAATGCCGTATGTGATTACGAATAAACGATGTAATCTGTGGTCGCTTTGAAGTGTCTTGTTCAGTTTTAATTCAGTAGTATTGTAAAAAGATTTCGTGAGTCCCTACAAAGCTATGCTTTTTGCTAGTGGGTAAAATGTTGTTTATCTCTATATATAATAACTGCGGAGCTGTGGGCATAGCTAATTATTATGTAGACGTACGCGCGACTAATTTGGTTTGATTTGGTGTGATATCGTTGTCACAACTGACTGGTGCGTGCCGAGGGCGGGGGCGGTGATGGCGGCAGGAGGGGAGGGGGTATCGGAGGGTTCGTGTCACGTCCGCCCGGATATACCTTCTATTTTTGCACGGATTTAATGCGTGTACATAAAACGAAACACATAAAACACACAAAGTGCGCCACGATACCGTGACCCCGTATTCACTCCACTGCCCTTCCGACGCTCCGACACTCGCGACGCATATAGCTTGTATTTACATCCAGTATTAAACATTTTTCTTGTATTTTCAATTACGTCTGTGTGTCAGCCGAGTACAGGGCGTACTATTTGTTGTTCGACAACTTGAGACCTCACTTTATCTCTCGTATGTGAATAAAAGAACACACTGACACTTCGAATTATTTTTCATTTGTCTTGAACGAGTTTGTGAGCTGTCCCGAACTAACAACGACCCAGTTTGTAAATGTAAATGTTCGAACACTCTACATGCACGCTCGACATCTCTTGTCACAGACGTACGTACGTAATCCGGCGCGCACCTGTTCCCTACGAGACACTATGTCAGAAAGTCACATTTTACTATTGAATGACATCGGAAGATGAGGTGTCGGCGGACTCTTCCGGAACACGGACACTCGCAGCGAGAGCTCGCCTGAGATGTTACCTGAACGAAAGACTCTAATATTAATATTTTATTTACGCCTAAACGTCCCGGATTCATTTATTGAATTTAGACCAACAACTAGAGTTGCACTCGTTTGCTTATATTATTTTTAACAAACAATTTGTTTTTTATTTCTGAGACAGCATACTCTCTTCGAATTTATTCATGCTATCGCTAGTGACAAATGATTCTGTAATGAGTTGGGCGTAGGTGTAGAGAGAACAGACGGCAGGTAGCAGGTAGCCGACCGGGCCGGCCTGCCCGGGTGGGTAGCGGACGACATGTCGATTTATCACAAAATGAAATTTAATATGGGACCGATTTCAGATTGATTATTAGATATTTATAAACTAGCGAGAAGGTGAGGAAAGGGGTAACTGCGACACCAGTACGGCAGCCGTCGCTCCGGTGATCCATTTCTACTTAATGTCATGAGATATGTACGTGAGGGTGTGGGCCCCGGGGGAGTTACTGCTTCTTGTATCTTAACAATCTCTATAGCGGTACCCACTACTGTTAGTGATTTACTTTAATCACAGAAACAATCATAAATATTAATAAACGTATTAGATGATGAAGTATAGTTAAATAACTAACCCATTGATCTTACATATTTCTTACAAAATAATTTATTTAGTTCGTTTATTCTTTACTACAATTATATTCATGCGAAAGACACCGTGCGGCAATGCTAGTCCCCTAAAACTCCTAGAAATCCAAATATCGAAACATTATCAGTGTACCCAGGATGCGGCCGAATACAGCTCGAAACAGTACTTATAGCTGAATACTAGTAGGTGCACGGGACTCCGTCTGTGTAGCATTAGTAGCAAAAAAAAATGTAAACCTAACCCAGTATCAATAAGAGTAGTACTATGTTGGTTTAAGCCTTTTTAATCAGGGAATTTTGATGTCAAAAATGCACCTCGCTCTGGTTGCCCTATTACGGTTCTAATGTACGCCATTTTTGAAAAAGTGGAGAAAGATAAAGATATTAGTAGTTACGACATAGCTGAATAACTAGGAATTAACCACAGAACAGTTTTACTAAAAAAGCTGGTTACTCAAAAAGCTCGATTTTTGGGTGCCGCGCAAACTTACTGAAAGAAACCTAATGAATCGTGTACTAATTTCCGATTCTTTATTGAGACGTAATGAAACCGAACCGTTTTTGAAGACATTGATAACTGCTGATGAAAAGTGGGTCGCGAACGACAAGAGCCTGCGAAAAGGTCATGGTCAAAGGTCGGTCAGTTTTCACAGACTGTGGGTTCACAAAATCTGGGTTAACTCACAATATGGTGATGCTGTGTGCCCACTATTCAGTGGGCATTGTTCATTTTGAATTTTTACCGCTGGGAAGAAAACCATTGATTCGGATCTCTGTTGCCAACAATTAATGAGATTACAGCAAGAAGTTGCAAGGAAGCGTCAGGAATTGATCAATAGAAAGGGTGTGGTCTTTCATCACGATAACGATAGATCAAACACATCTTTAGCCACTAAGTAAACATTAAGTGAGTTTGGTTAAGGGGTGTTAATGGATCTGCCATATAGCCCTTTGCACCATCAAATTTCTACCTGTTTCAGTCACTTCAAAATTCTTTAGGCAGTATCAAGAGAGGACTGTCAAAACTACTCGTCACGTTTTTTTGATCAGAAGTCCCAAAATTTCTACAGTAGCGGGATCATAGCATTTTCTATTAGACGGCAAAAAGTCATCGAACAAAATGGCACATATATACTGTAATGAAATATAAATTAACTTTAGACAAAAATGTCTCGAGTATTCATGCAAAATGCTAAGAAACTTTTTTCCCAACCTAATATATAGATGCTCATAGTTATTAGTTTCAGACATTAGAAAAGACTATTGGACTCATCTATCTATATACTAATAATAAAAAATTATAAATTTCACGTGTATGTACATTTTCGATTTTTATTCCAAGGGACTAAAATTAGGTACTTAAACACATTTCTATCATTTTTAGAAATGTCTGTCTGTCTGTACATGTATCAATTAGAAAGTACTAGGTATATTTTAAAAACTCAAAAAGATAATTATAAAGCATATTCCGGGGTAGCATCAAAACTTTATTTCATTAAAATCGGTCCACTCTATAAAAATTTATAGTAATTTGAAGGACACGCGGCGTCTTTCATATAAAAGAGTTGTAATTTGTAAATAAATGCGTTTTAGACTTATTCGAGAACAAAATATTCATGGATTGATTAAAATTACA
This sequence comes from Samia ricini, assembly GCA_014132275.2. Taxonomy (NCBI): domain Eukaryota; kingdom Metazoa; phylum Arthropoda; class Insecta; order Lepidoptera; family Saturniidae; genus Samia; species Samia ricini. The sequence goes on along the minus strand of AP028160.1, from coordinate 37,556,870 downwards.
TCTAGATATAAAACATCTGAGACAAAGTAAATGACAAAATAAAATTTTAATATTTTCACACAATCATATAAGCATTTTAGGCGTTGTATTCGGGAGTCATTTTAGGCGTTGTATTCGGGAGTCACTCTAGGCGTTGTATTCGGGAGTCACTCTAGGCGTTGTATTCGGGAGTCATTTTAGGCGTTGTATTCGGGAGTCACTCTAGGCGTTGTATTCGGGAGTCACTCTAGGCGTTGAATTCGGGAGTTATTGTAGGCGTTGTATTCGGGAGTCATTTTAGGCGTTGTATTCGGGAGTCACTCTAGGCGTTGTATTCGGGAGTTATTGTAGGCGTTGTATTCGGGAGTCACTCTAGGCGTTGTATTCGGGAGTCACTCTAGGCGTTGTATTCGGGAGTCACTCTAGGCGTTGTATTCGGGAGTCATTTTAGGCGTTGTATTCGGGAGTCATTTTAGGCGTTGTATTCGGGAGTCATTTTAGGCGTTGTGTTCGGGAATTATTTTAGGCGTTGTATTCGGGAGTCATTTTAGGCGTTGTATTCGGGAGTTATTTTAGGCGTTGTATTCGGGAGTCATTTTAGGCGTTGTATTCGGGAGTCATTTTAGGCGTTGTATTCGGGAGTCATTTTAGGCGTTGTATTCGGGAGTCATTTTAGGCGTTGTATTCGGGAGTCATTTTAGGCGTTGTATTCGGGAGTCATTTTAGGCGTTGTATACGGGAATTATTTTAGGCGTTGTATTCGGGAGTCATTTTAGGCGTTGTATTCGGGAGTCATTTCAGGCGTTATATTCGGGAGTCATTTTTTGGAAGACGTGAACTTAATTTCAATTATAATATCAATAGGTAAACATGGCGGAGAACATTATTTTATTTAATTCTGTTTATTTTTGATAAAATGGGTGACAAAGTTTTATGAATCACCCCGTGATTCATCCCGTGAGCAAATTATATGTATTTCTGTCGATTATGCATAGATACACTAATTTACCAATTTTTTAATAATTTGTAATGTTCTGAAATATTATAATACTATGTAGGACTTCAGAGTCTACTACATGACACATTTCGACAATTTAAATATTTTTTTGGTCTGTTTATTAATTTGTTCGCCAATGACGCAAAATCTACTGAACCGATTTCGATAGAATTTTGTATGTTAGTAGTTTATACTTTATAGTAACATCTTTTAATACACATATATATGTATTTATTTAATGTATGAATAGCGTTTATTTAGATTGATAAAAAAACACAATAATAATGAAGTATATGCGTAAGAACAGCTGTATTATTATTATAAGAGGTTAAGTTTGTGAGTTTGGATGTTCGGAATACTTTCCGATACTACTGATCCGATTATGGAAATTCTTTCACTGTTAGAAAGCTATATTATTTATAGGGTACTTTTTACGGCACGGGACGGGGCGGCTGAATTCTACGCGAGCGAAGTCGCGGGCACAGCCAATTATAAATAAGCCGCAAGCGTCACGCTGTCTGCTATCTCATAAAATGACATGTAATTACTTGCAAGTGAAAACATTTTATTTTTATATCACAATAACAGATCATCAACATGTCAGAAACGTGAGCAGTCACTTTGAAATCCCATCCCCTCTCTCCTTTCCCCCAGTCTCGTTTCGTCTCGTCCCCCCGTAGTGATGTTTGAACCGGTTGCGCTGACAGCCTTCATTTAGCTACGATTAGAACGCTCCGTTTACTCATCGTCTTTGATTTTCGTAAGTTGTTTAGATCTGTTTCTCTGCGGGTAGGTCGATGACACTACACCATAAAGATGGCTAATCAAAGTATTTATCGACAAATATAATAGAAAAGTTTATTGTCATTCATAAAGCCTACTCAAACAGAACTGTTCAGATCAAACAGGATGCACCAGGGTAACTTTCTGGTCTTCTACGTGGTGTTGCATGACCTTTTTCTTTTTTTTTTTGACGGGTGTAATGCTATTACCCACTACCCTTACCCATTGCATTAGTGAGACCGAAGTCCCCCAATGCAATGGGTAAGGGGGCACGGAGTGACGAGTTCCGTGCCAGTGTGGGACTCGCCCGGGCGTGAAGCGCCCGGAAATACCCACTAAAACCCCCCGGGGCCGTCCGCTGCATTTGGGATGGGGGCGATACGGGGTGGCTTTCGCAGGCACCGCGTCGCCCCCTGCAGCGAACCCACCGGGCCTCGTCGTGCAATGGCCCAATGGGGATGGGGGAGAATATTTCTCAACCCCACCTCTTCGCCCGCACCCCCGAAGGGAGGCATGACTCACTGGTCACACATCCGGGGGCAGGATATACTTCCTGCCCCCTATAAACAGAGAGGAAGAAGGGACAGAGCGGAGGCGGGCAAAGAGAAAAGAGGAAAGAACCTGCCTCCGCTGTAGAAGAAAGAAAGAGATAGGTCCCTCCCCTGTACTCGTCTTGTTTGACTCAGGTGTTGCATGACCTACCGTATCGTGACATAATATCATTAGCAAAGACTCGATTTAGTTAAAATATACGAGACTATAATAAGGCGTTTGTTTGCTTTCGGTCACGTATATAAAACGAAACAATGACAGCAATGAACGGGACGGCTGCTCAAAAAAATTAAATATTTATCTTATTAAATCATTGTATAGGAAAATTTGTGTTTTTCGGTTTGCGTACGCGCCGCTCTTAGTTATAGTTTGTTTGTATCTATCGTCTGGCGCTTGTAGCGTAAATGTGTTATATCAAGGCAAGTGTTGCTCCCGGCAGCTCCGGTTCATAAATTACTTTACATTTTAAAAAACGACGATTAGATTTATCAACGTCATTATTGTTTAGACATCGCCTCGCTCCTCTCAGCTCTCATTACTAGCAATCGACCTGACCTGATCAACCAACAGACACACTTCTTTGTTTACGTTAAAATTAATAAAAATGTTATAAATACATGCACATTATCCACACGCTTACAATATTATTATATTAATTGAATAAATGTTAAAATACATCTAGATATGAGCTGTATGTGTCTATGTAATTTTTGTGTGAAACCGCGTCAAAGAAATAAGAGACTCAAAGAACCAACACAAAGAAAAATAAACACACCCGACACGTCTGTATGCAGAAATGTAACGACAAAGGACAAAGGACTCTGTTAACAGTAAAAATATATTCAAATATATCTAATAAAAATATATGATGTCTTTCACACACAAACTATCAAAAAAATTATTATTTAATATTATTGTTTTATTCACTGACGGTTGTGACTTCGTTCGTGTGAATATTCGACACAGGTGTGTTGTTACTGTGCCGGGGGGGGGGGGGGGGGGGGGACAACATTACGTATAATAACGCCAATGCATTTTTTTTAATTCCAATGTATTTTCATTTATATGATAAAAGTTTGCAAGCGTAATCTTCATTTATATTATATTTTGTTAAGTAAGTCGGGGTTTTTTAACCCTTTGGTGTCTCGTGTCTTCTTCTCAGTCTGAAAGAAGTTAAAAAGTTAAAGTTTAAATTAAAAAAACTAAAGTTTTGAATGCGAATATTTTATTAACATCAAATTTGAATTTTCCTTTGGCAGAAATTTCTTATGATAAAAGGAATCTTCTGACCAAAATTTGTCCAAATCGAAAGGGGTCGATTCCAACTGTTGATCGATTTGAGGTGGAATGATCCACATGTATATAATGGAATACAACGGAACCATTGCGCGATTGCAATTGCATAGAATCGTTCAAAGAAAACATTTTTTTTGTTGTTTGAAAAAGTGTTTGCTTGTAATATAAAAAATAACAATTTTTAACTAAAACGTATGAATGTATGTAAATGAAGGTCATTTAAACCTTCATTTCAATTCCTAACTTATAAACTCCTTTTATTTAGAATATGTAATTTCTTTTTAAACTCTATTTTATCGATGGTTGACTAAGAAACAATGTATATGTAAAAATGATTTATTAGATGTCATTACATTGAAAGCCTAAAAAGAAATAAATAAATATAAAAATATATTTTAAAGAAATAAAGTGAAGCTATAGCTTTAAATGTTGTTTCTCTTTATTACAGGTCCGTAAAATATAAAATGTAATTAGTAAGTTAGGTTTTTAAGAAGGAGTTCTTTTGTGTATATATTTTGATGGAACATTATGTTTAGTATAATAAATTCTCTTTAGTACAGTGCAACTATTAAGTTTCTTGTTTCGATAAATACTTATTGCCTCAGCCTTATTACATGTAATTTATATATGATACATTTACTAAAATTGTAATTTTTAAATTTTTTGTCTTTCTGTTTGTTCAGACTAATTTCTGGTAGGGCTAGACCGATCTGGACATGACTTTTTTTGTTAGAAAGCTGAAAGTTAATCCGTGTAACTTAGGTACTTTATTTTTTTCGAAAATAATTAGGGTTCCGCGTAAAAAAATGAAACTCATAAAAATTGACATAAAATGTGATTCAATACAGTTTTACTGGCAGGTATTTTAATTTGTGAGAAATAAATTTTGCTTAAAATTTAGTGTAAATAATAATGGAAAATAATTCTGGTCCCATATGATACATTAAAAGCAATTACACAGTGAAAAATATATCCAACTAATAAAGAATTATGTATTCTGGCGATATAAACTTAAAGATTTTTTACACAATTATATACAAACTTGCTGTGCCCGCGGCTTCGCTCGCGTGTAATTTAGGCGTACCGCTTCGTCCCGTACCGGCCCCACGCAATGTTTTAAAACAGTCCAAATTATGAAATAAAAAATAATAATAGCGCCATCTATGAATAATCATAAAAAATATGTTTGTAATTTGCTTACGTAATCACCATTCATAACACTTCGTCCCCCATGTCGTCAAAAACAAACAAAACGTAAACCTGGACGGTTTGATAGTTAGAATTAAATCATATTAAGCTCCGCACCTTATTTTTGATTTACTATGTCTTAGATATTATTTATTTATATTTATATACTACACATAAATTTATATTATGTCAATTACAATCAATCCATATTTTTTTTGTTTACGAATAAGATTTCCTTACAAACTCTTCTTTTATACTAAAGTCGCCGCAGTATTATATTGGTCTTTGGTCGCCGCGTGTCATTCAAATTGCTATAACTTTTGATAGAGTAGACTGATTTTAATGAAATGAAGCTTTCATTTTACCCCGGAATATGCTTCATAATTATCATTTTGAATTTTTCAAAATATACTTAATACTTTCTAATTGATGACTGCACAAACAAACACACAGACAGACATTTCTAAAAATGATAGAAATGTGTTTTTAATTACCTATTTTTAGCCCCTTGCATAATTCTTTGCACAAAAATCAAAATTGTACCGACACGTGAAATTTACAATTTTATTATTAGTATAGATGTTATTCAAAAATAATTTATTATAGTTCCAGTTTGTGACGACAGCCTGAATATTCGATAATGGGATCGTAGCGCGGTCTGCCGGATCCAATGTAAAATATTCCAATGAGTTTATTGATATACACAAGTTTATATATGTACATATATAACATATATTATATGTTGGTATTGATAAAGATCTTCTGTGCGTGTGTATATGACTAAACTCCTTTGTTTCAAATTAAACAATTTGTTTCAATGGATAATGTTTTTTACGCGAACGGAGTCACGGGAACGGCTAGTTTATATATATATATACAAAATGTGAATTTAAACCATTCTCGAGTCCTACAAAATAGGCACAAAACGTTTCATTAAAATCAGTTTAGCCGTTTAGAAGGAATTTAGTCACACACACACGCACAGAAGATAGTTAGAATTATTTACATTTTTTAAATTTTGTTATTCTCCTAAGGCACATTTTATATTTTAATAACACATCACGTTTCAGAAATACTTTATACTCCCTTTATAATAAGAAGAGGTTTAATATACCATAAATAGTTTTATCCACACGGCAACAACAATGCTAAATCCAATATTGCTGATGCAAATTACAATGGGAAAAAAAAAAAAAAAAAAAAAAAAAAAAAAAAAAGGGTGGCAGGAAGATAAGGGGCGGCCTGTAATCAAGTGGACAGATGTCATCCAAGGAATAGAGCCGAAGTAGTTATTTTTTGCGTTACGATCTTGACATTTTTTTTAAATTTATATGAGCCCTAGATAGTCTGCTCACAGAAGAGTTAAAACTTTACAGAAAATGGATGATAATGTTTATGTGAATGCGGGGGGTTGACGCGCGTTCGCGACCGCCATATTGTCACAATGAGCTCGAAAGCGCGGATTTGCCAGTAAGTAATACACATTTTCTCTATATATTTTCCATTGTTGTGCTTATTTTTCTTATACTAATTTGTTTTTACTTTGTTATAAAATCCGCTTTTGGAATAAAAGTGCCTAACTTGTTGTTATAAAAAGCTATATTGTGGGACATATTGGTCAACTCTGTGCTACAATGATATCGTTCAATAGGAGTGTCTGTGCTTAATAAAGAACTTTATTTTTACTAAGAGTACATTCCACAAGAGATTGAGTGGTTCGTTAGACACATTGTAGAGTACTCCACAGTAGTCACAGTACGTGATGTGAGGGTCGCAGTGTACGGACCGCTGCCGCACCGCATCCGATGTATCATTTAATTACATTTGTCAGTTTGTAATTACGGTACACGTTTGAGCGGCACAATCTCATGCACCACATATGATAAGGTATGGTTTGGGAGGCGGCCTGGGGCTAGCCCCGACCCCTTTAATACTACCCCTACTACACATAAAGTGAAATAGTAAATAAGTATAAGGTAACCTCTGGGTTTGTCGTCTCATAGTTCATCACAATGCGTCACACAAAATTGAATTTCCTTGATACTGCTCACAATATATTCATCATAATTTACAATATACGACAGTGATTTATAATCATACGTCATGTATTACGTAAAATACGTAATGTAAAACGTAGAGATATGATTGCGTTTCGGAGACCGCTCTATCACTCAAAAAATTCTGTATCCGAGTTCAACCAACATTAACTAAATACGTATTACACGTTACTTCATTATATTTAAAATATAACAATTGTTCACCGGGTGGTAAAATATAACAATTTTTTAAGGAAATAGCTACTAAAAAAATAAATATAAAGAGAATCGTTCGATAAACGTAGAAGTAGTGTCCGACCGAACATTTGGTTCCGGCTTCGGCTTCGGCAATATATTCGGCTTCGGCAATATATTCGGCTTCGGCCAAAATGCGCCGAAGTTTTAGCTGAAGCCGAAGATCTCTAGCAAGCACTTCAATTAAATGATCCATAACGATACAAATGCTCCAGAACGCTTTGAGAAACACAACGCGTGGGAGGGAGGGGTTAGATTGCGTCAACGCCTGACGGCCATCCGCTGTTGTCAGCATAGATAAATGATAAAAATTGACAGTAAATAACCAAACCACAACTAGCTCGTAAGCGCACTGGATAATCTGCTTTGAAATTTTTTGGAACGAAGTTCCTCATGCGACGTTGCGGAGGAGTTACCCTTTTTTTTCGAGGGGAATGTATTTACGCACTTGCTGTTCAAGCTAACCCGGGGCAAGCCCCAGGAACGTTGAAGCTTGAGACGTGTGACAGTCCGTCACACGCAAGTGTGAGAGGATATTACACGCCAAAATTAGTGTGGGACTCACTAGCGAGAAGCGCCAGCACTACTCACTAAACCCCTCGGTTCCTCCCACCACCATAAACGAAGTAAAACACGGGATTAAAAGTATTCACCGCGTTACTCCAGAGGCCACAAGGACATGTAGCCTCACCAGCTTCTCTACTCGAGGATGAACGGGCACAGCCTTCGCCTCCTCTGTGGACCCGCTTCGGGGTCCAGTTCACGCATCCACTCAGCGCCCTCCTTCTCGCGAACCAGTTCCTCACAAAATGCCTCTACAACTCCCCGCCCTGACTCATCCGCAAGCATCCCTTCCACCACCTTACCCAGCGAAAGGTCATCGCCCACGGTTCCTCTCAGGACACATCTTTGCCCAGCAAACGCCGCGCACTCCTTCATCCGCACCACACTGGTAGCATTTCGGAGTAGGCTCCCTCCTGGCAATCTTAAACGGGTATCTGTCGAAACACCCGTGTCATGTTAAAATTTGCACCATCCTAAAAGAGACCGACTTAAATTACTTTAACTTGACAGTAAAATAGCCAGTGCCTTATTTATAATTATTAATTAACCAAAGTTTATTAAATTGTGAATAAAGATAATATTTGTTACGATAGTTGAAAAAAGTGAGACTGAGACAGAACAGGGACTGATTGTGAATGTTAAATTACTTTTAAGTAAATAAATATTATACATAATATTATTTTAGTGTTATCATTTTTGGAGGTAACTTTTCTAATATAACCGGCTTAACTTACTCAAATCCAATCATGGACCATGTTTATTAGGAATATTAAACCTTCGGCTTCGGCTTTAGGCTTCGGCCGAAGATAATGACGATGACGTATTAATGAGTTCCGGCATCGGCTTCGGCCAAAAATCGACCTTCGGTCGGACACTACTAAGTGTATTGTATATAAGTATGTTGCACACTGTATCGGACGCACGTCACACACGTCTTGCTCGCGCTGCAATCTGACACAACTGACAGATACATCACACCTCCACACTTAATTTAAGACAACTTTTAATACAATCTTAACTTAGAATTTAATAACCCTTTTTAAACATAATATATTACAATATATATAACCTAAACATATTATTCATCGATACCATATCTAATGACTGGTTTACGTGTTCGTTTACTATGACGCGTTAACTCTGGAGACACTGATGGAGGCGAAGTCGCGGACTCATTATGAGGAGAATCGACTGGACTTTCTAAAGATTTATCAACATCTTTTCCCATTCTACTACTTTTCACTAAGTCCTCAGAACCCCTCGCCTCCATTTCCGGTCTTGGATACGCTACCACATTCTCACCACCCTTGGGAACTAAATCATAGTTATCATTCTCCGGAGAACACTGAACATCGGTTAATAACGATCTACGTTTTAGCTGATCAATATGCCTTCGCATTAGCCGACCGTTACCCGCATCTACTACGTATCTCCGTGTACCTTCCTTCTCAGTGATTGTACCACGTACCCATTTGTCTCGCCCCCCATAACTCCTACTCCACACTTCCTGGCCCTCCTTTAAAGTCCGTGGTACTCCACCCGCATTTTTCGTTTGCCGCGCTTGCGAATCTCTAACACGGTCAGCTAGAGCGCGTTCACCGCGTAACAAATCAAGACGAGAACGCAGGGAGCGTCGCTGGAGTATCATTGCCGGACTTTCACCAGTAGTACTATGAATACTATTCCTATAGGCTAACAAGAAAGTTTGAAGTGCAGCATCTACATCTACTAAATCTCTATACGCTTTCTTAATAGTTTGTTTGCATAATTTAACCGCATTTTCAGCGGCACCATTAGATGATGGATGGTACACTGGTGAAAATGATTGCTTGATGCCATTAACGTTTAAGAAATGTTTAAATTCCTGACTAGTGAACGGTGGTCCCTGGTCGGATACCACTTCAGTCGGTAGGCCGAAACGTGCGAAAGTAGCCCTCAGTTCTTTGATAATAGAAAAGGCATTAGTTTTATGCATTTCAAAAATTTCTAGCCATTTGGAACTAGAATCAATAAGTATTAAATACGTCTTACCATTATAAGGACCTAAGAAATCTAGGTGGATTCTAGACCAGGGCTGAATATGATAAGGCCATGGTTGCGGTGGAGCATGGGGTGGGGCTTGCGCTTCTGCTACGCAAGTTTCACACTGCTTACAGACCTGCTCTAAATCGATATCGATGTCGGGCCACCATACGTAACTTCTAGCGATACCTTTAGTTTTAACTATACCCATGTGGCCTGAATGTAACTGTTTTAACACTGTTTCCCGAAGTGCTGGTGGAATAATTATGCGATATCCCCACATAATACAATCACGTTCCAGATATAATTCATTTCGTTTGTTGAAATAAGGCCTAATTGAGTCTTCTGAACATCTAATTGGCCATCCTGTTCGTAGGTATGTCACCACTCTGCTCAATATCGGATCCCTTATTGTAGCTACTCTCACGTCATTATTTCTGATGGGTAAAAAACGTTCTACAAAATGAATATACGAGATCTCTTTACTTACTTTGCTATCAGTACTACCTATTGGAAGTCGCGATAACGCGTCGGCACAATTTTTATCAGATGCTACATATTCTATATTATAATTATATCCAGCAAGTAATACGGCCCACCTCTGTAATCGAGTGGCTGCCATAATAGGTATGCCTACTTTATCTCCAAAAATATATGTCAATGGCTTATGATCTGTTCTAAGGGTAAATTTCCTCCCATATAAATATTGATGGAATTTCCGAATTCCATACACAATCGCTAAAGCTTCCCTGTCTATCTGTGCGTAACCGCGTTCCGCGAGACTAAGTGATCGCGACGCGTACGCAACCGGCCGCTCGCCGTCCGGCGTAATATGCGACAGCACCGCCCCGACGCCTACTGCGCTCGCGTCCGCTGTCAGCACAAGCGGCAACTCTGGGGAGTAGTGGACCAGGACTTCGCTACAACTCAGACTACGCTTTATGTGTTCAAAAGCCGCTTGACAATTTTCATTCCAAAAAAATTTAACATTTGTTCGTAAAAGATTGTACAAGGGTGCTAAAATTGTACTCACATTCTTAACGAATTTAGCGTAATACATTACAAGACCTATAAACGCTCGGAGTTCTGAAAGATTTGTAGGTGCTGGGGTATCCGAAATTGCCTTAACCTTATCGGGACAAGTGTGCACTCCGCTTTTGTTTATAATATGGCCTAAATAGCTCACTGATTCGGCAAAAAATGTACATTTTTCTCTTTTAACTCTCAAACCGTGGGACTTTAACCTTTGAAACACCTTATTTAAATTATCTAAATGGAGAGGAGTACTTTTACCGGTAATAATTATGTCATCTAAAAACACACCTACACCCGGTAAGTCTGCAAACAACTGCTCCAATCGCTTTTGAAAAATACCCGGGCTGGACGCTAAGCCAAAAACTAACCGATTATACATAAATAAACCCTTATGTGTATTAATAACCGTGTATTTTCGTGAATCGTCCAGCTCAAATTGAGCATAAGCCTGTGATAAATCTAACTTACTGAATCTCTCTCCACCATTTAATCGAACTAATAAGTCCTCCATACGAGGCAACGGGTAACGGTCGACTTCGATGACCTTATTTAACGTTAACTTATAATCAGCACAAATTCTAATGGTACCGTCTTTTTTTCTACCGGAACGATAGGTGTAGCCCAGTCAGAGCGATCCACAGGTGTGAGTATGCCGTCGCGTACCAGCTGATCGAGCGTCCGCTCCACTGGTTCCCGTAACGCGTAGGCGAGCGGCCGCGCGCGCATGAATACCGGCCGAGCGTTCTCCCGCACGCTTATGCTTACGAGACCTCCAGTGAAACGGCCCAGCCCGTCTGCGAACACTTCACAGTATCTGGAACTGAATTCCTCTACATTAAAAATCTTATCACCCTTATTATGTAGTACATTATATTCAGACTTGGGTAATTGTACTTTAAGTTCCGATAACCACTGTCTGCCTAATAAAGATGAATTAGCATCCCGTAACACAAATAATTCCAGATTTTTAGTGGTATTATTATATTCTACAAGAGGTTCGATCACTCCTATAGGCCGTACTAATTCCCCTGTATAATATCTAAGCACCAAACTACAACTTTTTAATTTTAATTCATGAAAATATTTATAATACAAGTTCGAACTGATACAGGAAACGGCACTGCCTGTATCACATTCCATCGTAATGTCTTTACCGTGCACCTTCAACGTTAACAATATAGGTGGATAACGTGATAAATTGATTTGATTGAGATTTCCTATAATTACCTCGTCACTGCCCTCGCTACCCACGTCATCGTGTTGACTCTGAACCACCTCACATACACGATGTTGATGCGTCATATGTGGACACACTCGCCGCAAGTGTCCCTGTTGGTTACACACTTTGCAGAAGTAGTGTACAAACCGGCACCTCGTGACGACATGAGGTCCCCCGCACGCACGACACCGGAGACCTAGTCCCGCCACAGTACTTGCTGGCTGCCCTCCGCGAGCTGCGCGCGATGACCCCGCTCCTGTCGCCGGTACTCCCGCGGTAGACATGTTCCGTACCCCTGGTGTACGCCCCGTTCTCACGACTGCCTTATATGTGTCGACGTTGACGCTGCATCCGCCTAGACGATCTTCAATCGAAGCCGCGTCCCTTTCTGCCGCTTCCAAATTGATGGCAAGATTGTAAGCCTTTCCAAAATCTAGCTTATCTTCAGCAAAAAGTCGTTGCCGAATAGTTTCTGAGCTCAATCCGCAAACTAACTGATCCCGTAAGCTATCTTCCAACCAGTTTCCAAACTCACAATATTTCGACATTTTTTTTAAAGTTGCTACATACTCTGATATTTTTTCTCCTGACATTTGTTTACGTTTTCTAAACTTATATCTCTCAGCTAGAATGCTCGGCTTGGGTTGCAAATAACATTCAACTATACTTGTTAACTCTGAAAAACTTTTACTGGTAGGCTTATGCGGAGTACACAAATTAACTATTAATTCGTAACATTCTGCGCCGATCACGGTGATTAACGTCGGTACCCGCATATCGTCGGTTATTTTATTCACAATAAAATATTGTTCAATGCGATCTATATATAAGCGCCAGTTATCTGTTTGCAGATTAAATTCATTAATCTTCCCAATTGACATTTTATGTATAATAAAATATAATTTCAAGCACTGTCAGGTTCGTACTCGTCGCCACTGTATTGTATATAAGTATGTTGCACACTGTATCGGACGCACGTCACACACGTCTTGCTCGCGCTGCAATCTGACACAACTGACAGATACATCACACTAAGAAGAACAATATCTGTATTATAACAGCATATTCATGTATTATCCGCGTAACGCCGCGTGCCCGCATCCCGGCACGAGATAGTTCTTAAGTATTTAAAATTATAGATTGGTTCAGTTTATATTCGTGCGACCGTTTCTAGCAGAGGATTTACTTAGGCCGATGTAATACAAGGTTAACGTCTCGTATAAGAGTATGTATGTACGAGCTGTACTCGAGATCGGCGACACCGAAATGAAACAAGTTACGTTGAAGAGACGACGTGATATCATTACTTGACGTTCAATCATCGGGTAATAAATTAGAGGGGCACATAAACACAAGATACAATTGTATGATTTTGCATAAATTTATTAAAATCAGAGTCATGAACGCTAGAGAACTGTTTGTGGACATTTCCAGTTAATCTTGAATATATATAACAAATACGTGTAAGTGATTCGGTAGAGACAGCGGAGGGGAGGACCATAAACTGATGCAGATTAGTGTGGCGGCTCAGGCACTGCGGGCCGCATTACCCCTTATCATTCAATTCCGAGTATTGCAAGTTACAGTTAGAGATAACGGGAAGAAACTCTCGCTTCTACGTATTTGCATTTTACAAATTAATACTGAACACAAGTAATACATTTACATTTATTATTCCATCTTTTCACTCTGTAGTATTTGTACTGTATGGTTTAAGCCGATGTGTAATTCTGTCGTATATAATATAGCAACTATAATACTTGTCCAAATTCATTTTATTAAACAAATGAACAAACATAAAATAATAAATACTGAGTGGTGTGGACGTGAGAGACAATTAATTTATATTTGTAAAAAAGAAAGTAGATAATAATAAAACAAGAAAACATGTACATGACCTAGACGCAACATAAATAAGTACCTATTGAATGAATACGTTTAGAATGGAACCCTGTCGCAGCACATTTCAATATCAGAATGTGTGTATACAGAGTTAGGACCGTTACAAATTGCCATCACGTTCGTTTCTATCTATTTATCTATATGTCTGAATTGACATTAATACATACTATATTCATTTGGGTAAAAAGGATAGAAAAATATGTCAAAATATTTCTAACATATATGATTACTGTATTACTATTTATGACTGTAAAACGATAACAACATATGTATTTTAGTTTGTTCAAGTCTCGAGGGAAGAGAAAATCTAACATTCACGAACACTCTCGCACTGATTATACTTATTGTATTTAATTTTATTTTTCTGACTACAAACATTTTAAACAGATGATATCATTTTGAAATGTCCCGTGACGGTTGAAGAATCACTGCAAGTAATAGTAGGTATTTTTTAACCAACTTCAAAAAAGGAGGTTTCTCATTTCGACCGTTTATATATATTTTTTTTTTACGTGTGTTCGCGGGTACTGATTTTGATGATTCTTTTTTTGTTGGAAAGGAGATATCCCAGAGGTAACCAAGATCTGATGATAGCACACTAGAGAAATGGAAAGAACCCTTCGAAAATCGTAGCTAATACGGAAGTCGTATAATAATACTGTCTGCTTTCCGCGATCTTACCCGCGTAGTTCCCGTTCCCGTGGGTTTTTCGGAATAAAACTATCTCGAAACCAAATTTCAATCAAATCGATTCAGTAGTTTTTGAATTTATTATCTTTCATACAAAAGTACAATTATTTTCTCTTTACAATATTATTTGTATAGATTAGTGTAGAAAACCATTACCTATTACTAGTCATCGGTTTCATTTCATAATCGGTCACGAATCAAACTGGTCCGATGGGGACGTACTTTTAATTTTCGAAAATAATTACGGTTCCGCGTAAAAAAATTAAAACTCATAAAAAATGTCATAAAATCCGATTTAATGCAGTTTTACGGGCAAGTGCTTGAATTTATGAGAAATATATTTAGGAAATTTTTTTGTTAGGAATATAATTAGGGCTTTTAGAAATAATTAGACACACAGCTAGTCTTGAATAAGTGTGGAGTGGAGTGTTCGTTTATCCTGAGCAAACAATGTCGGTACATTAGACACAGCTTACTGCGGAAAAATACAAAGAGTTTATAATTATCTTTTGTTGAAAATACATCTCAAGATAAATCTAGAACAGAAGAACAATCGCGCTTAACAACTGCTTAGTAGTTGGCAACACTCGGTAAACTGAAAGAGTAAAACTTGTACAATTATGTAAATCACAATAAGTACAGTGTTCACGTTCAACGGACTGACGGACGGACGGACGGACGGAGCGATCTGAATATCAAAATGATTTAATAATGAAGTTGAAGGAGTGTTGTGAAACCGAGCGAGATCGCATAACGCACGCCCTCTTTCTAATCAATACTAATAAATAAAATTAAATAGTCTTTATGTAATATCAAAATTTCAAATTTGCTTTTTTGCTATAGGTATCTTGTATACAGTCAGATAGATTTAGTAAAAAAAAAATAATGTTGACATTACAAACAGACACTAAATTTTTATTTATTAGTATAAATGATAAGAAAAAGTCAGTTATATGCGATTAGTTAGTTTTGTGTCGGCCTTTATAACTCCGAAGAGCATCCGCCATTAACAACAATACACCGCGTGTATTCCAAATCGTGTTTATTTATAGTTCTCTAATGTCGCACACTACGACACGAGCTCGCGGCGTCCCCAGCTCGTTCGTTACATTACACACGCGTTAAATACCGTAATATTGTACGCGTTATACCCTCTTTTTAGAATTCGTATCAGATTTCTCAGTAATGAACGCGAACGGGGAGGCAGGGGAAAGTGCGAAGGCGGGTTAGCTACCGGGCGCAACATAACCACTTTCATGTTTGTAAAACAATTATTTTTATTATATTTGATACGTACATATTCGCAGTGTCGATATTACTAAATATAATAATATTAATATATGATTAATTTTTATACAAATTTGCGGCTCCTTTTTCGTCCAGCTTCGAAAATCATAGAAATGTGTTGTCTGTTTGTCATCAGTTCTAAGGCTACGCCAAGTTGTTTTTTCTCAAACATATTTTATTAATAGATTTTACTATTTTACAGTTTCATTATAAACCAGCTGTGTGCACGCGGCTGCGCCCTCGTTTCGTATATTTTTCACTGCATAATTATTTATTTATCTATCATTTCTTTATTCTCTTGTTAACATCTTATAGTATAGGTTACTTACTGACCCACATAAATGAACATTCAGTTTGACTGCAGGTCATGGTAATACAATTTCTTAGATAATTATATACTTTTTAGAGTACCTCAAGAGTATTTTAAACAATAATATTTTTATAAAATAAATAAAGTATGTATAAAATAATTTTTCGACTTAATTTTAAACTTACTTTAATGTTTTCTTCTCTGATGTCTGCGGGTGAACTATTCAATATATATGGGATTCTCTTTTTGAGAGTTCTGTCTCCATACACATTGATAACAACTCTCGGCACCACACATTTACTCGCATAATAATATTTTTTTTTTTTTGCTACTTTAAGCAAATTCACTTTCAATTTCATTATTTCGAATTTTATTCTAATTTTTATGAGTTTTAATTTTTCACGTGGAACCCTAATTAAATTCAGAAGTTACGCGGAGTAACTTCAGCTATCTAAAAATCCAAATCGGTTCAGCCGTTCCGGTGATTAGATGTTACAAACAAACACTTTCGGTGAAGGAAATAATCGTGAGGGAACCATAGCATGGTGTTAGGGCATTATCTAATGATGCACGCCTGGGTAGCTACCACCCTCAAGTTTGAAAACTTGTCGCCAAATATCATTAGGTGTGTTCCGGCAGCATCGCTTGGGAACCAGTACCTTTAGCCTTCAGCACTCGCCCCCAAAGTCACGGTGAAGCTGTGAACGCCCTTCCGGTCAACAGAATTAGCTAAGTTAGAGAAAAATAATTTACGCTTCAATATGATTTTTTAGTTTAGATATAAGATACTCGTGATGATATTTGTTAGTTAAATTTTACAAGCATACAACAGATACAAGAAGGAACTATTGTTATCAAAGTCATCAGCTCGGATCAGTTTCGGCTTCACTGTCCAGCACCGCTCGGTCCGAGATTTCACCCGGGATATTAAGTTATCAACTAAGAGAGAAATAAAGTACTCCGATGACGCGGCAACGATCAAAGAGGAAGCTTAGAAACTTCCTCCAGCTCGTCAATATGTAATCGTATATGTGCTTGTTATTTGACAGGAAGATTATATTTATAATAATCATTAGCCGTATTATAAAGCGTACAAATTGTTCAGATTAAATCTATTTTGGGCGTATAATCCGACGGATGAATACACCCTCCCCCAACCCCTTTCCCGCCGCGCTAACTCCCGTCACTTCCCACGGTTTCCCGTTGCTTCCTGTGCTGATAACATTATCGTCCATTTCGGTATAGAGACCGTCGAGGGCCCGCCCTCCCGCAACCCCCGCACCCCCACACCAGTTTGCTAAATTTAAACTAAACCATGATAACGTCACTAATTGACTCGCGAGTAGATTTATTGAACAGTTTAAAGCAAATAGCACGTAACACAGGGAGCTGAGAGGCAACAAACACTGGCTCGAGTGCGTAGAGTGCCGCGCGGCCGTACGTGACACCGAGATAGATCAGCTTCCTTAACATTTTTCTGTCACTGTTCAGGAAGAGTTAAGTTCCGTCTCGGAAGCTGTGAAAAGGGATCATTATTAAGCGTAAATAGAGTTTCAGTGCAGCTGGTTCACTCCACACGTGTTGTTACTGTGCGTACTCACTGGCTGTGAGCTCAATATAATCAACTTTCATAATCAAAATCTGAACGCGGAATAACATCATATACATAACGTGTGCCTGTATGTTTGTACGCCAACATATTCCAATCAACTTTAGACCAACGTGTATCAGACAATTTCTAAGTAATAGATTGGATATTTTGCAAATATTTGATGTGAGAAGCATTCTCGGAACCGACATACCGACTGGCAGTAGTAACCCAGACATCATGCCTACAGCCAAATTTATATGGAGTGCTTTCTAAGAACTTTTAGTACTTAATATGACATTTCATTTTAAGTATTCTGCACCTTGCCCTGGTCTCCCGCGCGCTCAGCGGGGATATCTTAGTGGTATTTATTCCATACAAACATAGTCCCCTGTTTCCTCCCTGGATAATAATATATGTATATATTATTGCCACTATAGCCAAACCCGTACGAATTGATTTTTTCTATAAATTATTTATTGTTGAAATTATGAGCCTTTGAAAATGAAAACAATACTCGATTTTTACCGTCATTTTTAGACGTTCGTCAAACAAATTTGATGGATTTAAAAAAAAAAAAAAACAAAACATACAGACCTAGCCAACGTGGTTTTTTGTTTATAAAACTGAACGAAAATTAAAAGTCGGTTCAGTTCTGGAGGAGGAAACAGCGTACTACGAAGTGAGGTTTTCGTCTATATTTCATAAGTAAAATCAGCCCGAGCTGCAGTTGTCCCTTTCGTGTTTTATAATTCCTATTTTAGGGCGCAACGCGACAGCAATAGATTTTTGAAATACCTACTTTTTTTTTTCGCCGCATGTCCTCTTAATCTTTTGTACAATTCTGCTTAATGAGCATTTGATTGAACGTTCGCAAACGTCACGCCGCGCCACGCTACGCCACGCCGCGCCACGCCGCGCCACGCCGCGCCACGGCGGGCAGAACGGTGTCGCGGCATATGTGAATTCGTGTCATCGATATATCAAATGCATACAAATGCATATAATTGTTACCTATATAGTGTTAAAATAACATTTTATTGGTGAACACCGTACATGCAGTTAATATAATCCATCTATACTTATAATAAAAGGCTAAAAGACGAAATCTATACATTGAAGATATTTAAGAAAAATACCATATGGGGTTCAGAATCGACATCAGCACACGTTACAATGGTTTATTAAATTTTTTGTCTGTCTGTCTTTTAATTAATTTGTTCGCCAATTACGCAAACACTACTTGACCGAATTGGATGAAATTTGGTATGACTGTTAGTATTGTCGTTATTATTTGATTGTTGTTGTTAGATTCTATGGAAATATTTAAAATATATTTTTATACACATATACATTTATATATCGTGTAAATTCATATTAAAACAACATAATAAATATGTGTTTGCTTTATAATAGTATTATAAATGAATAGTGAAATGTGCAAATAAAGCAAAATTAAATCAACATAATTTATTTACATTTAATTAACAAAATATATTTATGTATTTCTGACGACTCTTCATAGATGGCGCTATACTTATGTTTGTTTAATTTAGACTGTTTTTGAAACATTACAAGGACATAGATAATCTATACTAATCATAAAAGGTTGAAAAACGTTGTCTGTCTGTCTGTTTATTAATTTGTTCACTGAACATTTAATGTATGAATAGCGTTTATCTAGATTCATTAAAAAAACACACTAATGAAGAATGCATGCATAATATCACCATACTAATATTATAAAGATGTAAAATTTGTGAGTTTGTATGTTCGGGGTAATCTCCGCTACCACTGATCCTCATCCCCCTCACACTCATCACCACACGGGTAGTATGCTGTACAGGCCGCCCTAATAAGAGCGAGAATGGCTGGGTGCATAGTTTCGGCGGTGTCTGGACTCTGTCGTATTGACAAACTAAGGGGGGACGGGACAGGCAGCTAGAAGGAAAATATAGGCTGTCTATTAGATATATTTATCTGAAGTCCACGAGAGCGAAGTCGCGGGCACAGGTAGTGTATTAATAAAAGAGCTCATTTATCGAACTGACTAACACCGTTGACTAAACGCGTAAGGCACTCAGCCGAAAATGGTAACAACTAGCGCAAGTGTACCGAGAACACCGGCTTGCTCCGTTACCTGAGTTACAAATTCCACTTCATTTCCCCCCAACTTTATACTAGAGTGTATGCAGTTCGAGATCGAGGTACGTGTTGTGCCGCCGCAGGAGAAGGACCTGTCCCCGGCTGCGGGATGAACGAAAGAGATCATCCATAGGAGTATGTGAGGGGTAACACGTGCCTTTTACGTTACTCTTTAAATTGCATTTACATTCGTGTGCGAATTGCTGTCTGTATTTTCTATATAAACGCGATATAATAAATCGTTACGAAAGAGAAACTACCTTACCTACGTACAAAGAGCTGGAACAACATATAACCGATCTGATTACATACATCCTCCGGCTCCGGCGCGGTGTCTCGTATGTCTTCATTAATTTGTATGACGATGTATGTTTCTTTATAGAATCGATATAAAACGATCCCCCCTTCCCCTTCTGCTCCCCCACACTCTGAGACAGCGCTTGAAGAATATTAATACTTGATGTATTTAACGTTTACGTTGGTGCATTATGATCGCAGAATTAATTGTGATTAGGCTAGCGAAATAAGCTCTAATTATTAGGTTTATATACTTTTTAATTTCTCTTATTTTTTCATAGAAATAGAAGTATTACTTTGACAAAGGACAGTGCTCCGGCAGATGTACAGGTGTCAGCGAACACCAAGATTACGAATACGAAGACACGCGCGTTACATTGAGACACTCAGTACATTAAATATAACAAGTTATATTTATCTCGTTAACTATAAAAACTAACTCATAATCTGTGATATATCTTCGGTGTAACGGTTTATGTGAAATTTATAGTTTATCTGTAATAACTCGTTGATGGCGCGCGGCGGGGTGTGCTACGGTGCGGGGCGGGGCGGAGCGAGGAGAGGCGGGGCGGGGTGTGGTGTGGTGAGGTGCGGGGAGTGCTGACAAGCCAGTGCGTCTAGCTGAATTCTAAACAGATTGTAGACTCATGTCGAGTTATATATACTCTAGGCAGAGTAACAAACAACACTTTTTAAAACAAACGAAATACAAGCATAGCATAGACGTGCAGAGCCTTATAAAGAGAAGAGTCTGCCCGACGCCGACTGCAAGATATTCTATCGTGAAGGTAGATTTAAAGTTGGAGTCTTTCTCATGACTACCATTCTCTCTTAATAAAATAAATGTTAATGTTCACACAACTGCTTGCGCAGTAGGTACTCAGTAAGTTGGGCGACGCGGTGCTTGCGAAGGCCACCCCGTGTCGCCCCCATCCCAAATGCAGCGGACGGTCCCGGGGGGTTTTAGTGGGTATTTCCGGGCGCTTCACGTCCGGGTGAGTCCCACACTGGCACGGAGCTCGTCACTCCGTGCCCCCTTATCTTTTGGGGGATTTTGATCCCCTAAATACATAAGGGTAGTGCGTAAATGCATTTCCCCCCGTCAAAAAAAAAAAAAAGAAAAAAAGTTACTTGCAGTTTCTCGTGCTTGACTATCATCTCAGCCCTGTATTTTGAAACAATTTCAAAATATACGAAATAAACCCATTCAAATATATTTAAACGTGCGATACAAAAACAGGTAATAATGAGTTTTTTTTTAGTTATGTCATTATTTTTAGATTGTTGGTTTCGCTTCATCGGTTAACTGAATGATAATGATAACGTCGAGTTACACATTACATTGTATTGACTCATGTAAAGTTCAAGCAGATACTCCGACCGTCCGGCACCGACAGGCACATGCCCCGACACTTTACGAACATAATACGTTTGAAAATGTGTAGTAATCTATAAACTAGTAACTAGATCTAGTGAATGATCGTCATAATTGTAATACTAGAAGTAAAGACAAGTTGGCCGGAACCACGCTTTAGGTTAAGTAAGTGTAATAAAAGCTTTATAGGTAATAGTATTCGGTTTTACAATAAGATCCCAAGTAACATTACCGATTTACCTGACAATAAGTTCAAGTATTATGTCGAGCAAGTTTTAATCTCAAAAGGTTATTACAGGTGGATCATTACGTGAACGATAGTGATGTCTGGAATTAACCCACATCTCTGTGCTTCCACTAACATTATTAAGACTACGATTTGTATAGTTTTTTATATGACAACAAAATGATATATATTATATTTATAAAAATAAAAGAACCAGATCGAGTTTCTCGCCTGCGCTCTTCTCGACTGGGTTGTTTTCCGAACCGGTGGTAGTGTTTTAGACGTTCATAACCGCCTTCTTAGGGCCTAAATTGAATAAATAAATTTTTATTTTGATTTTGACTATGTAACATATAAAAACTAAAATCCTGTTGCAGTGCATACGAGTAACAGTAGGTCAACTATAATAATAGGTCGATGTAGTACAGCGTTGTACGCGACGCTCGGGTTCTTATTAAATGTTCTATTTGCACAACTAATTGTGCATCTCGTATTAAATAGCAGTGATGCGTTTGTTATTACAGTTTAATACAATATTATTGATATCTGTGGCAAAATTAAAATATCTTTAAGGAACTGTAAAGTAATGAAAGTATGATTTAACTCTTTGTAATGTGCTATTTAGATATATATTTGTATTTATGTCTACAATTTTTACTGAGTCATTGTTTTACTTGCAATGTTTAGAATGTGAGATTATTCTATTTTGAATATTCACTGATTTATATAAAGTTCCCGTCGTATAATACTGTTGGATATAATCTTAGGCTATATAATATAATATATTTATTTTAGAGTATCAGCATCTGTTTTGTGACACTGAGCAACATGCACTATGGCTCGCGTCGCTATCAGACGTCATTAAACGGTATTCCGCGGGATATTGGTCGACATTCCTAAACGGAGAGAATTGAAAATCTATGATACTGTGAAGCTCTCAGTGCGAGGGTTTGTCGAGTCCGCGGGAGGTAATGCACATCCTGGAGTAAGGAGAGTGTTTTGTAATTCGGGAGATCAACGAACGATTTTAATATCATTAGTGCACTTCCTGAATATATTTAACTTTATATTAATTTGTCAGTTGGAAATAACTTCACAAAGGAAGTAACAACACGTTTCGGAATGTCGTACTGTAAATAAAATACTTGTGTAAAAGTATGTAAACTACAAAATGTTATGTAGGTAGGTAGCTCAGGCCCGGGGGCCCAACCCTACCTACACATCGGCCGGCGGACTGGACGCGCGTTTCGACGAATATTCACATCAGATTATTTTACAAAGTGCCGTGTCCTTCGAACGACTGATTAAGTCCTCTGCAATAAAGCGAGTATTAGTGTCACATGTCAGACCCTCGTGGGACCGACCGGACCGGCTCACTATGTTAATACTTAATATAATATTTCAATATTTTCATGAAGACAAGACGAGGGGCAGACGGACCGCACTAACCGCAGCCGGGACCGCAACCGGGGCCGCAGCCGCAGCGGTCCGCGGTAACTCGTTTTCAGGTCATTTATTTTCCATCAAACATACCAAACTTTTACTAAGATGAGTGTGTCAAAATATTGTAAATCATATGTATTATTTTTTCTGTATACACATAATGTATAGTGTACGCAGAATAGATGCATTGCATATCAATTTAATAAAATTTACACTTAAAAATATAATTCCAATAACTAGGAAATAATATAGCCTCAAGTTTGAAAATTTGTAGCCCAATACCAATAGCACACCTTTTGCACAGTACAGCAGCATTACTTGAAAACCAGTACCCTAGTGCGTTTAATATCCTGGACCTCATCGTCACTTACCATCAGGTTAGATTGTAGTCAAAGCATTGAGTATATACAGTGTCAAAATGATAAAAGGTCTTTTTTTCTGTATGGGAACCATTACGAGCACCCGCCCGCACCGGAGGACTACAAACAGGTTACTGTTAAGTATTGATCATAAAAAAAGGGGCACTTGAATTCTTTCGTGCCCGCGAGAATTGTCGCAGGGTTCAGTGTTTGGAAATAACTTGACGCGAGAATACACGTTGTTATAGATGAAAGTTATTTGTGATTAGCGTTAAATGTTAAATTGATTGTTTGTTGATTGTTAAGCCTTCCTAGCTATTACTCAATTCACACATTCACACTATACACTGTTTACTACACACGGGCTACGGAAGGTGAAGCAGGACACCGGCGTTACTCGAGAGGTAAGTGTCGATCTTACATTATTTTGGTCTACTGCGAATCGCAGGTCGGCCAGGGTTAATCACGACCCCGAATCGTTTAGACTAGGGCCCAGCGCGATTCGTTTGATTACAGTCGTGACTAACTCGAACATTATCTAAAACTGTTCCTCCTCGGCATCGTTTCCGCATTCGTCCAACAAGTGTCTCCTCTCCTCACTGAAGTCCCACCGTTGTTATTTTTAACAAGCCATTATTTCTCTGTGACTTTTTATTTCTCGAGGCAACTACGAAGCGACTACCACCAGAGCCGTTCTTTTACAGAGGTTATCTTCCTGTCAGCCCAAACCTTCATTCCTAATCGGAACTACTGAAAAGTGTCAATAAAAATGAGTTTTATTTGGCAGGATTAGTGTATGCTGAGCACGCCCTCTGACACTAGCAGGATACTGTAAGAAGCGCCGTTTGTGTCAGATGCTTAGCCGTTAGACAAGGTAACGTTGACAAGCCGATAGCAGGAACACCATTGCGCCGTACTCATTTGTACTGGAACCCATGAGTGTACTATTCCATTGGATTCCATAGCAGAGTGTGAGCGAGCTTGTGGGTTGGGAGAACACATGCACACATATCAACAACTCCAACTTACTCCTCAAGATAACAACAGATTATTGACTGCCATTGATTGATTTAGTTGCCTATTTGTGTAAATAGCCATAAGCTGTAGCTGATAAATAAAATAAAATGGATATCATGCGTATCTGTTACTCTTTACAAATACGTTACGAAGACATGAAACAGATAATGTAAACATATCAGGTTTCAATAAGTTGTCACGTGCGAGACCGTTACTGTTTTGTTAAGGGTGCTCAGGGGAAGGGGAGGGTGAGGGTTGATAAAGAGCTACACTGCGGTTTAGAATAAAGGCGATGTGACATTCTGACATCTCTCAAGGTATAAAATGTACCGGACAGTCTATCGCTCGCTGTAACTTTAGTAAATGTTCAGAAAAAATTGAATTTTGAGCAAAATTTTGTTGAAAAAATGTAGTAAAAATTGCCCGAAAATTTTAACGCTTAATATTACTAATGACTCTACGTACTTTCACTGAGTGTGAGAAAATTTCCCATTTAAAATACACACAAACTTTGATAATTTTTATATCTCGACGGCGCTTTGTGGTATCATATCATTAGGGATTGAGCGCTCTGCATGTGGTGACAGGCGACTGTGTACGTGAGTCGTGGGAACTTGCTGCTTCGCGTCCGTAACATAATTATTATCAAATACACTTAAGTACAGAGAAACAGTAATCGGAAATTACTATTTGGTTAAATGTTACGTCACAACGCAGTTTGCGTACACATATACAAACGCATATGTAATGACTAATCGAAACAGGTAGAGTATTTACACTGTTTCTTGAAGCGGAATATGAGGAGCTCAATCAGCACCACTCTGGTGAGTTTGGAGATGCGACGATCCGATACTGGTTTTAGAACCAGCGATATTTTGAATCGTTTGAAAGTCAATAGATTTCTTAGCGGGTCGATTCAATAAAATCAGAAATTGTCTCGCAATGTTCAGATTTGTAATATGTAAAATTGTATCACTCGTGAGCTGATAACCAATATAAGTCACCGATATTATTAACCTGCTGTGATATGAGCATGGACTTTTTAACGTTTTGAAAATATGGAACTATCGTTAATTTCAGATTTCTATCAATACGAAATTAAAAACATACTATTAATTGTTTCTCTGATTACTATTCGTTTCTCTCGTTTTTTTTCTGGAAATCGAATCGATAGATTTCACTGGTATGCAAAAAGTTTTTTTTTTCCTCCTAACTTTTAATGACTGCAAAAATAGTTGTAATGTTTTCTTTTGATACATACATTAAAAATCATTTATACTAATATAAACTTTCTTGTAATAGCATTTTATCTTAAAGTTCTTTTTGCTTTTCATCTCTTCTAACGGAGCTCCAAGCCAAATTAACCAAAACAAGAATCTGCGAGTGTTACTTCTCGCCATTTCCTATAGAATTGCTTATATACATGAAATCTGTGTTGGTATTGCCTTTTAACGAGTTCTAGAGATACTGTGCTAAGATTAACAAAGAAGAGTCCAAGCAGGAGTTCAAAATACTATTGGAAGGAAGTTCTTTACGGCAGGATTGGAGGGGATAGGGATTTTACTGCGCGACCGAACTGAAAAAAATGTGAGACTAAAAACGTAAGAAAATTATATAACGTAAGTATACATTTATTTTAGTATATATATAGTTGTTCTTTCTTCCTCTTTCTTTCCGTTCTCTCATCCCTTCCTTTCTGACCCCACTCCGGCTCGCCAATGCATAGTATATACTCATGACTTTAAAATCAATTTTGGCATTAAGGCAGATTAAATTTTTTTAATTTAATTATTTATGTAATTTATATTGTCGAAAAAAAAAATTAAAGAGACATGTTTTTTTATTTTACTTAATAATTTGAATAACATTTTTTTTTGTTACATTTATTTTATTTTAAGTTATTTATTGTTTTATAAAATACTAAATTTTCTAAATACTTTTATGTACTTAAATAAAAAAACAATCAGCAAAAAATCAAGTTAAACTAAATTAAACATTTTTTTTTTTGCAAATGTGTTGCTTCTATATTATCCGAAGGAAGTTCGTTCCTACCTGGTCTCCCATAACATCTTTTGAGCAGACTTACTTAACTCCTCAACTTCCTCACTTTACGTCAAATGATTTTTTTTTCTCTGGATTTATGGAGTTTGGTCAAACATTGACCATGCCATCCCAGTGAAGAGCGTATTTTAACACAAATTTTACCGCTTTCTTATTGCTATCATAACCATTTGGTAAAGCATCCTTGCTTCCTCCGATGTCGGAAAAGCAAGGATGCTGTTACATATTCCTACACAATACAGTGAATTATTAATTTTACTCTGTACTAATATCCTATTCTGTTGATTTAGTTTGCATTCGATCATTACATTATAAACATTTTCAACAATTTTGCAAACATCACAATATGGTGGTACTTTAAGTTAAATTAAATGTAAGAAACTATTCAGCGGTACATGTCTTGATCGAAGTAAGTAAGTAACCATCTCAGGTCGACCAATTTGGAATCCTTCAAAGCAAGCAAAACGCAATAGGGTGGGTTGTATAGTTTTGTACCAGATTCCTTTACTAACTGAACGTTTATCAAAGTACTCTTTCCACATTGTGCGACACTGTTTTCTTATCAAGTAAAGTAGATCAACATAGTAGGGTATATGCCAATGGTATGCCATTAATAAAAGAATCTTTTGCTAATTGGTCTACTTGCTCGTTTTCCCCTAAGCCTATGTGAGATGGTATCCACTGTAGAGTTACAAAGAGACGTTAAGATTCGTCGTAAGAAGGAAGGTTGTGGATGACGTCATGATAGTTTTTATAAATTTGTTTTTTCTAAAACAATTACGATACATTCGCATAATAACTATGTGCTCGTGATTCAGTTTAATTTAACTTAATTTTAATTTTTCTGCCTCAAATGTTCTATTACTCGCGAGTTTAAAATATTACTTCTTTTCAGTTTGCGTTTTCAGGGTTTTAGTACTAATCATACACTAAATAGTGTTTATATATCTTGTAAAACTGAACATTTCCCATAAAAAAGATATCATTATTTGGTATATCCTTCTTAAAGTTTAGTTAATGTAGAACCTTCAAATAAGAATAAAGATTTCATGAGATTTTTTTTCCAGTATCATTTCCGTATTTTCCTCATTTATTTTCAATATTATTGGACGTGACTAAGAGAGAGATTTTGAAAAATATTTATTACCATCACGAAACGGCTTTCAAACAAGATTTTAGACAATTCAATAAGGAGTTGGTATTGCTTTGTTGCATTCTCTCAGCGGTTTCTGCGATTCCTGATACCACCACTTTCCTTTGACTTTCTCGTTGACTCTGATACCAGACTGTGTTAAAACAACTGCAATCTTACATCTTTTACTATCAGTTCGCTTTTGTTTACTATAAATACGTTCCAAATGAAATAAAGTTACATCATTGTGAGAACGCCAAAAAAGTATTGAATTTTGGGCAATTAAAAACAAATCAATAAAAAGAATATGCACGTGATAACGATATAATAAAAATAAATTTATATATAGCGAGTTAAATTGTTCATACTCATAACATTTTTGTTTGAAGGATTTAGTTGCCGACCAGTGTTATCTTTAATATAACTATACTATACTATAACTAACCCATCTTACTAGATGCGTTTTACTAAACATAGCATTCATTTCAGTTGGTTAAGCTCTTATTTACTTAGAACACAATTAATTGTACTTTATAGCTTGGATTTCATATCGTTTCTCACTACATCAGTTAGTATACCACAAGGATTTAATCTGGGCCCACTTTTATTTCTAGCGATCATCTTTTTGACTCACTAAATTGCAAGTATCTGCCTTATGCCAACGATATCAAAATTTTTCTCTCTGTGACTGTGTAAACTTCCATAATAACCTTTACCATACTGTAATAGTGTTTTGAAAATGGTATGGCCCTCAAAAATGTCAAGCTATTATTTTACTAAGAAGAAAAATTGACATATTTTGACATATTACATTGAGGGAGTCAATAGTAGATCGCGTTAGTACTGTGCGAGGTCTGGGTGTCATTATAGATTCTGTTTTATCATTTAGAACACATATTGACTAAACAAACTATTGAAATGTGTTCTATATCCATTTCTGAAACTCCGCATAGATTTTTTCCCCAAATATCTTCAATGTACAAATTTAGTCTCCGTCAGTATTTTATTATAAGTATAGATTCCTCATACATATTGTTTCCAATACTTTCATTTTTTGTTAATTCAACCATAAGATGTACAGTACGGACATTAGTCTCCACCATTAAGGGGGGGATTGTCATAATAACGACGCTTGGCAGGCGGGTTAGTGATCGCAGTAAGGTGTTTTTGGTTCATCGCAGTAACTTCACGAACTATGAAGTTACGAGCTGTCCGGCTCTAATACATTTGTTGTTTGGTTAACTCTGTTTCTGTAAACCGAATCGTGAAAAGCGATCTGCTGTTTATTTTCTTATATACTCATATTGTTTGTATTTCCACCAAGTGACGGTTTTACTAATGAAAGGTTTTATTTCATTATCATTTGAACAGTATGTTACAACACATGAAGTATTACAACAACCATATCATAGAACTCGGTTAAAATAACTTTGTGACACATGATTATCTGCTATAATGTGGACCGCGACCGGCGGACTGCGAACTGTTTTTATTATAAACAGAAAGATCGCTATGTCGTCTCTAAGTTACTCAATATAAACACTTATATTGGAGTTTTTTTTAAATAATAAACAATAATACTGTTGGAGTTGGAAAAGTCTCAACGATGCTCTGAGTGTTTTAACTGTGAACTCAGTCGGTAGGAGAGTTTTGATTGTTTTGAACTTGTTTCTTGATTGTTCTGTGAGTTAGTTTAACATTATTCGAATAACAACATTATAGAATGGCCTAAATAAATATTTATAAAAGTAAACTTTAAAATTTATTCTTTTTCGGTTATCTTTGAATCTATACTAATAAATAAAATTGAAGTGTCTGTTTGTTATGTCAAAATATGTATTTTTTACTAAATACATACAACGAAATATATGTACGATACGTATTGGTAATGCCACCTAGTGTGGCTTCCTAAAACCCCCACCCCCCCTTATCCTGTCGTGCACTTCTTCTGTGTCAACCGCGCCCCGCGCGTACAGCACATACACTAGATTTCGCAACCCCACAATACAGACTTGCTCTCCTAACCGCGCCCGCGCCGCCACGAAACCGTGGTGGATATATTCGCAACCCGCTTATAATACCGCATAATCATATTATATATCGCAAAAGGTTTATGGAAATTTTATATTCGTTATACCGCTTATAACATAAACTATAACCGCATATTTTGATGACGTCGAGTGTTGGATGAAGTGTGTGAGGTGTCGGAAGCCCCTTTTCTGTTATCTGAGGTGCTTTCGGGCGGCTGCGAGCGGAACTACACGTCGAAGGCGCTTGCTGCTGCTGAGGAACAGGTCAGTGTACGACATCCTTGTTCCCGCATCTACCACGCTTCCCTTTCCATGATGGCCTACCGCGCCAGCTCTTGGCGTCTCCACTTATACCAGAAATAAAATTTGTCTGAGGTTTCACACGTAACGTCTGCAAAGCTATATAGAAACACAAGTGGCCGTTAACAGCTTCCGGATATATATTATATT
Source organism: Samia ricini (assembly GCA_014132275.2). NCBI lineage: Eukaryota > Metazoa > Arthropoda > Insecta > Lepidoptera > Saturniidae > Samia > Samia ricini. The sequence goes on along the minus strand of AP028160.1, from coordinate 37,526,632 downwards.
GCGCTTCGTTACAGAACAAGGCGAAGTTAAACGACAATATTTCTCTGAAGACATGGTTCATTTGTCCTCATAGCTTGCGTGTGTACACCCCTCGCACACCATTTACAGTACAATATTTGCTTCTTGGACGTGTAATCTTTTGAACAGACGGATGCGTGCGATAGTACACAAAAAATCAAGCACTTGGTGATCACTAAAAATAAAAATCGGACGTTTACTTTGCCTGAACTATTAAGGTTTTTTTTTTTTAATTTTACAAAGATTCAGATATTTTTTCATATAATATATTATGTAATTATATTATTTGTAGGTTTCGAAGTCGTAAGTTATATAAACTATAAGTATAAATGTCTAAATATTAGTCAACTTGAGTCGGAGAGCAATAACCGTTACCTGAAAGACGCGGTTCTTCAAAAATAATTACAAATGGCTTCCAGTATCCGCGAGTCACTTAGCTTTTACTGTGCTGTACTTTAAAGCTTGTAGATGTTCGAATTTTTAAAACTGTGGAAGCTCTAATTTTATATTATTTTAATTGTATAAGTAAAACACTTATTAAAACAGCTCTTGTATTTTATTTTTCATTACAACGATATATATATATATTTAGTTGCTTCTCGCTAGTTGAAGGATGACTGGAGGGAAAGTCGTGGTACACGTTGAAAGTTATTTATTAACTGATTCTTATTTGATTCTTATTCTGATTATTTGATGCTTTCTGATTAATTCTGAGGACATATAGTGAAACTTAAATTCTAAAAGATCCCTCGTTAGTCGTAGGGCTTACAGTAACTACGGTGGTCAATCAGAAACATGCAGAGTGCGAGCGAGACGGGACACACGGACTTCTCTCATACGAGGTATTAAATATATGTAACCCGTGCGCCCGCGGCTCGCGCTAGTGTGCCGTTAGATGTTGATGAGGTCTCTACATCACTCCCCCTCAAGCGAAGCGTACGATCTTCTTTACGACGCGACCGCTTCGAGTGACGTAAGGCTGGTTTGTTTTCGAGTCCACTGTGGCTTGATTTTGACGAGAGTTTGTAGAGGCCGTCGAAGTTTCCGTTGCGCTCGTTCCCATGTAGTCTTCACTGAGTGTGTAAGCCGGTTTTAATCTGTCTAACGAGATAACAGCTGTGCGTAATGGTAGTTGAATTTTGAAATACTTTGTATGACATTCAAGTACTTCAAAAGGTCCATCGTAAGGTGGTGTGAGAGGCTTCTTTACGGCGTCATTCCGAACAAAGACATGGGTACATGTTGCCAAATCTTTGTGGATGAATGTGTGATGACTGGCTGATGGTCGTTGCGATGGTGTGATTGACACTAAGGTCTCCGAGAGCTGACGCACGTAGTCTGCATCGTCGATTTTCGCCTGAGTCGATACGAAAAAATCTGATGGCATACGTAGTGTTGTTCCGTACGTCATTAAGGCAGGGCTGAGATTATTATCACTTCTTAGTGCGTTCCTTAGCCCAAGTAAAACAGTGGGTAAATCTTCAACCCAATTTGTGGTAGTGCCGCGCGCCATGAGCGCAGCCTTCAATGAACGGTGCCATCTTTCCACTTGACCATTAGCTTGCGGGTGATACGCCGTAGTTCGTATTCTCGTTATGCCGAACTTTTTCATCAAAGCGTTGAATAAAGATGATTCGAACTGGCGTCCTTGATCAGTCGAGATGCGCAGTGGAGATCCAAATCTGGCAATCCAGTGTTCGTACAGTGCTTTAGCGACAACTTCCGCTGTGATCACTTGTACTGGTATTGCCTCTGGCCATTTGGTACATCGGTCTATGATGGTAACACAATATTGGCAGCCATTCGATAGTCGCATTGGTCCGACTATGTCGATGTGGATGTGTTCAAAGCGCTGTGACGGTGGAAACTCTGATAGAGGCGTGATGACGTGACGCTGAATTTTTGCACGCTGGCAACCAAGGCAGGCTCTTGCCCAGGTTGATATATCTTGGTTCATAGCGGGCCAAAAGAATTTCGATGCTATTTGCTTTCGAGTCGTTCTTATGCCGCTGTGACATATTTCATGTTGAGTCTTGAAAACTACTCGGCGATATGTAACGGGTAGATAAGGACGAGGCGTCGCTGTAGATACTTCGCACGTGATTGCGTGTCTAAGTCCCGGTAACGATAATTCGCTGAACTTCAAGTTTGTTTGTTGTTTCAGATTTTTTAATTCGACATCATTTTCTTGATCGACCGCTAGTTGGTCGAAGTCGATGATGGCTGGACAATTAATTTCTTCAATGCGAGATAATGCGTCTGCGACTGTATTTTCTGTTCCCTTCAAGTAGTCAATGTTTGTGCAGAATTGGCTTATAAATTGCAATTGACGTTCACGTCGCGGTGTGTCGCTGCTGCTTGCGGATCTTGAAAGTGCATGAGAGAGTGGTCTATGATCAGTGTAAATAGTACACTCCGATCCTTCTATCCAACGTCGAAAATGTTTTACAGCCATGTACATCGCTAAAAGTTCGCGATCGTACACACTGTAGCGTCTTTGCATCTCGCTCATCGCTTTAGAAAAGAATGCAATCGGTTTCCAAACATTGTCGATTTTTTGTTGTAGTACGGCTCCTAGACTGTGATCGGATGCGTCGGTCATAATCGCTAGGGTGCAACCGCGGATTGGGTGCGTTAGCGTCGTTGCTTCTGTTATGCTTTGTCTGCATTTAACAAAAGCTTCGTCTGCTTCGGGCGTCCAGTCGATTACAGTTTTGTCATTTTTCTTTCCATTGTGCAGGTATTTATTGAGTTCATGTTGCAAGTTAGCTTGATGAGGCAGGCAGTCACGATAAAAGTTTATCATGCCCAGGAAACGTCGTAATTCAATTATTGTTGTTGGTTTGGGATACGTGGATATGGCTGTTGTGCGTTCTTCAGTAGGTTTAATGCCGTTCGCAGATATTTCGTAGCCGAGAAAGTCGATGTTTGAGCGTCCGAATTCGCATTTGTTTACGTTGAGTGTGACACCATACTTCTCGAGTCGCTTTAGAACTGTATGTAAGAGTTCTCTGTGCGAGTCTTCGTCCGTAGAAAATAAAAGTATGTCATCGATATAACAAAAACATCCTTCTATTCCATGCAAGACTTCGTGCATGAATCTTTGAAAACTTTGACTAGCGTTGCGTAAGCCAAAGGTCATGCAGTTGAACTCATATAATCCGAACGGAGTTATGATAGCTGTCTTCTTTTTATCTTCCTCATTGATAGGTATCCAATAATATGCCATTTTGAGATCAAGCTTCGAAAATATTGTTTTGTTCTGTAGCTGATAGGTGAAGTCTTGTATGCGTGGTATGGGGTAACGATCCGGCTGTGTTACAGAGTTTAACCGTCTGTAGTCACCGCATACACGCATTCCGCCATCCTTTTTTTTTCTTAACCACATGTAAGGGGCTTGCCCAAGGACTGTTAGAGGGTGTGCATATACCCATCTCTATCATGCGGTCGAACTCTTCTTTGGCAAGTTTGTACTTTTCCGGCGGCAGAGGGCGCGCACGCGCGTACAATGGCGGGCCCGTGGTTTCAATGTGATGAACTGTTTCATGTTTGGGTGGTTGCTTCAACGACATTGGGCGTAATACGTCTGGGTAATTTTTCAAAATATCGTAGTAATCTTGTTCGGAGCTAATCAAGTAGACAGACTCGGTAGCCGAAGATATTTTAATTGTGTCGATCGATAATTTGGTTACTTCGTCGAACAATTTTTTCTTGTGAAGATCAACCAATAGTCTGTAATGGCGTAGAAAATCGGCACCCAAAATCGAAGTTTTCACGTCGGCGATAATAAATTTCCATGTGAAATTGCGTCGCAGTCCCAAGTCGAGTGTTATTGTTTTTTTCTCCATAGGTATCAATTGGAGAGTTATTTGCGGCGAATAGCTTAAAAGTATTAAGGCTTGTACGTCTTGTGTGCTTCGGTACAGCAAGAACTGATATGTCTGCTCCTGTGTCCACGAGGAAACGTTCGTGAGTGTTGCGATCGTGAACACATAGGCGATTGCTTTTGCTGGGGACACCGACGCTCGCCACAGTCGGTGTCTTTTCTAGTTTAAAGACGTATTATTGAGTTTGTTTTTTTCTATTGCACGGTGATTCACATCGTCTTGCCTTATCTCCAAAACGATAGTGGTATCTGCATTCCCACTTGTCATCGCCAGGCTTTACTTTGGCGGCGCTCCTGTTGCGCGAACTAGACCGTGAGCGAGCAGGACGGTGATAGTGATGCCTCCTTGTCGCACGTCCCCGCAGCTCCGCTACTTCGAGTGTTAATTTTTCAAGTTGCTTACTTAATACTTCGAGTTGTACTGTACTCGAACTTGAACTTGACTGCTGGGTTGTAGGGTTCTTAGTGTCCGTAGATATTGCAGCGATCGTGGTGGGTCCGGTGTATTCTAACATCTTATCGGCCATAGCAGCTAAAGTATCGAGTGACGATTCTGTGTTGACGGATAGAACGACGCGTACTTGTGCTGGCAGGTGATTCAGCCATTCTATTCTCAAGCCCTCTTCGGTTATCATGCCACTGCCGAGCTCACGCATTTTCCTTAACAGCTGCGATGGTTTTTGGTCACCTAGTTCTAGGCCGCTGATCAACTGCTGGAAATTCCTGACGTCTGATTTGTCATACACGGCGAGTAGGCGGGTTTTTAACGTCGCATATTTGTCGCTTTCAGGTGGCTTGTATAAGATGTCGGTGAGATGCTGCAGGTCTTGAGCTTGTAATTGTTGTAGGACGAATCGCCATTTCTGATCGTCTGAGGTCTTCAGTGGGTCCACGCCTGCTTCAAATTGGATAAACCACGCTCTTGGTAAATCGCGCCAGAAAGGTAGCAATCTGGATTGAACGGAGATAGCGTTCAGATCCAGTGCACGTGCTTCTTCAGTAGTTCCCTCGTTCAGTGCCATCTTCTTGTTTTTCGGGGTCACCAATTTGGTTGCTTCTCGCTAGTTGAAGGATGACTGGAGGGAAAGTCGTGGTACACGTTGAAAGTTATTTATTAACTGATTCTTATTTGATTCTTATTCTGATTATTTGATGCTTTCTGATTAATTCTGAGGACATATAGTGAAACTTAAATTCTAAAAGATCCCTCGTTAGTCGTAGGGCTTACAGTAACTACGGTGGTCAATCAGAAACATGCAGAGTGCGAGCGAGACGGGACACACGGACTTCTCTCATACGAGGTATTAAATATATGTAACCCGTGCGCCCGCGGCTCGCGCTAGTGTGCCGTTAGATGTTGATGAGGTCTCTACATATATATATATATATATATATATATATATATATATATATATATATATATATATATATATACATATACTTTTAAATTCAAACGATTTTATTATAGAGTGGCCAGTATTATTAAAACCTTTTTATACGAAACTGGAAACTTTTCTTAACAGTAGGAACATTTAATGCATGAAAGACATGTTTTGTCCGTGGTTTTATGTGTAAACGATACCTATGTGAGTATCGACTAGTCATAGGTTGGATTTGGTAAATTCGTTACTTGTTCCACCTAATACGAAAACTAAAAAAATCCTAATATTTATTCGATCCAAAGCATGAATATTTCTTAGACAAAATCATTGGATGCGTTCTGTTACCGAAACGTACTGTTATCGAATATGCGAGGATTACATACAAAGATACACTTTTCTTATTTGTATTTTCTAAGGCCAAGTAAATAATAGAAAATGTAGTTTAATTCGAGAAAAACAAAGATAAACCAAAAAACACGTAAATTATTTATGTCACAGAAAAAAGTTTTTCCTTTTTAAACCGCATTCTAATAATTCTGATATTACTGAATGTTGCACCGATCCTTAACTCGATCCTAACAGTATTAATTAATTTTTCTTGTTTATTCATATGGTTACCTCTTATCGTGAGTACTTTGTGCCAAACAGGAATGGTAATAACACTTTTTTCTTTAAATCCAGTAAATGAAGATACAGTTGATCATATAATACGTGGATTAAATTCGAATGCAGTAGGCGTTGACCTTATAGACTTAACAATGACTAATGCGACACTTTCCTACTAAATAAGTGCTATTACTGAAATAACAAATAAGTCGATAATCTTATCCATTTTTCCTAATCAGTGGAAAATTAATAAATAATAAAACCGATCCCAAAAAAAATCAATCTAACTATCGTTTAAGATCTCAGGCACGGTATAGTACCGTGTAAGCAGTAGCAATACAGCTAACACCCTAAGTAGGAAAATTTTAAATCCTGCCCAAATTTCTGTACGGATTTCGAAAAAAAAGAAGCACAAGTAATGCTCTTCTAGAAGTGGTGGATAATGTAATATCAGCACAAGATCTATACTGTTTACGCCACCTAATATCGCATATACTTTCTTCTTAGTATAAGTTATTTTCTTATCCATATTGTCTATACGCCCCCGCTCTATTTAATCTATGTATGCATTATCCCTTCCTTATTTAAAAACGGAACGGCAAACGCAACCGCCGCCGCGGTCTCTCGTAGTAATATTTAAAAAATGGACATTAATCATTTGAATACATTAGTAAATTACGAGAATATATAACAATAATAAAGTGAAGTGAGATAGAAAATGAACTCTGAACCAGCTTGATCGAAGGTTACTAATAAAGGTAAGTTCCGTTTGCTCCTTTCAACTACGATTCCTTCTACATATACCAGGTACCCTATTAACGCTGCTAGATTTTTCACAAGCTTTTAATTCGATAAATATGCCTGCTTTTATCTGAATTAAAATATTATGGTTTCGATACAGCTACGGTGCAGTGGTTTCAAAGCTTTCTTAGACATAGATTTCAATATGTGGAAGTCGGGAATGGTTCCGGAAAAAAACGTTCCTCTGTGCACATGCCTGGAGAAAGAGGTGTACACCAAGGATCAATTTTAGGACCATTATTATTCATTTTATACATCTCTGATATTATTAATACTATCGAATACTGTAAATACCATGTATACGCGAACGATCACCGATTATATTAACATTGTTACTCGCGAGATTCCATGAACGTGCTTGATAAGATGAAAGAATTCCAAGGTGAAAAGAATAGGCAAATGCTAACTGCTTGATTTTGAATCCAAACAAGTAAAAGTTCATGGTTTTAGGTTCAAAAAACAAATTTTACACTTCAGCAACCCTCCATCAGAATAGACTGTAAGAATGACAATAAGTTCAAGTATAAGCATGTGTCTTAACTTTAAAAGGTTATTATAGAATGCATCTCACGTGAACGATAGTGATGTCTGGAATTTACACTCTCTCTGTGGTTCTGCTAACAATGATTTGTATATAAATATGTATGAATATATATTTTGAATTTATTAAAAAAAACCAAATCGAGTTTCTTGCCTGCATTCTTCTCGACTGGGTTCCTTTCCGAACCGGTGGCAATGTTTGGACGTTCATAAGCGCCTTCTTAGGGCCTAAATTGAATAAAGAATATTATGATTTGAGCATTACTGAATCTCGTAATCTTGGCCTACTTATAGATTCATCATTGAATTTGAAAGACCATGTAATTGTGGCAGCACGCAATTATATGTAAAAAAAATTAAAACTCCTATATAATATTCATTCCTACATAAGTACTAAAATTAGAGTCACTTTATGCGAATCAATAATACTTTCTAAACGTAATTATGCGACGTAGTTTATGATTCTTGTATTTTTTGCCAAAACAAAACGCCTTACACAGAGGGTACAGAATGCTTGCGCCCGTTTTTGCTCCCAAATTCCTCCACGGACTCCCTCTGCACCTTTCCTTTATTAGGGACAACCATTGAAAATGGAAAATAGACGGCACTTACATCTTGCTGCTCTCTTATTTTTTGTGTCGTGAAAACTGTGTTACCAGAATACCTATCAAAACCTATGAAAAATAAGATTGGGCCAAAGAGCGGAATCGCTATGAAACAAGGGCTTCGTTATTCATTGTATGCGCTCACAGACATGTCACCACCAAATTTCAAGGTAGCTTTAAATTTACTACCGCTAGATGCTGGAACAACTTACCTCCTCCATTACGTAGTCTTAATAATTAGTCAACGTTTAAAAATAATTTAAAAAAAAATAATATTAACAGCTCAATCCATGTAAAACCTGTATCCTTTATGTCTTATAATTCATTATTTATATAAATATATTTATACTTGTCTGTGTTTTTATATATTGTCTAAAATAAATATTGTCTTGATAATAATATGTTATGTAATATTAATTTATTTGTTTACATACCCTTATATATTAGACCTTTTTTTTTGTCGGGGGAAATGCATTTACGCACTACCCTTACCCATTGCATTAGTGAGACCGAAGTCCCCCCAATGCAACGGGTAAGGGGGCACGGAGGGACGTGCCAGTGTGGGACTCGCCCGGGCGAGAGCCGCCCGGAAATACCCACTAAAACCCCCCGGGGCCGTCCGCCGCAATTGGGATTATATATTAGACCTAGACTTGTTATAGACTAAGCGTGAGTTAAATTTTACAATTTAGCTTTATTGGAATTTGTTATTTTTGCAAAGTTTACATACTGACGTTCCGGAACTCGCTCTGGGCCATCCCATCTCTTGGTACTTCAGCATATACTGGGCTGGAGAACTGGGCTCCTAATGTGTATTTTTTTTGGATATTATTTATTCCATTTTTTTTTAGTATTGTTATTATTTTACTAATTTTTTCAATATGTGTTTTGTATCTCATTAGTAAATAAAAGTTTTCTTTATTTTTTCTTCTAAGATTCACTGTAATATGTAGACTTTATTGTTTTCATCATTGTTATGTCGATAATGAAAGTTAGTGTACACGTTGAACGACACTGTACAGTCTACACATTATTATTACGTGAATCATTTTGTATTTATATTAAACAACGTTGTAAGTATTGTGTCTATGAATCAACCCTATCGTATAGGTATACTCAACCCGCTAAAAAAAAATGAAGTTAAGGTATTAGCCATTATTGTCGATGCAGTTTGTTCATTTGAATGGTAGATTATTGATACCTCTGCTGTAGACAAGGTCGTTGAACCGACCGCATGATACCGACCAGATCATCGGAGTATAATGTTTCTCCATAAATATTACTGAAATTCGGAGATAAAAATGGAAATCAGAGTCTGGCGTAAGGGTTCCAGTGAAAGACGCTGTAATTTCGACAATAAATTTTCGACTTTATTTTCATCATTTGAAATTTTTGACAATACACGTGTATACAAATTAGTTAGTTGGAGTGAACTGTTAGGGGTAATTCACCCAATACTAGGCAACTAAAGAAACTATGCATATTGAAGTGAAGCAGTGACGTAGCAAGACTATGCATTACACCCGGATCACACTATTCCAACAGAATATATTCTAGTTTAAAACGTTTTTAGTCTGTCACTTTCTTTTGTATTTGTTTGTTTATTTGCCTGGTTGAAACATGGAAATTAGAAATATTTAAAATTAACTATAAAAAATATAAAATAGTTCTCTCTAGCTTCATATCAAAAACCCAATAATTCGCGGCCAGAAATATTCATTATGATCAATGTAGGATTAAAACATTTTTAACAATTGTATATCGTAAACTCGATTTTTAAATAATTTATCAAAAATAAAAAAATTTCCGATTAAAATGTTCGTCGGGCGTTTCAGACGAGCGACCGCTGAAGAATCCCTTCTCGAGAATTTATCGATTCAATATTTTATCGCGTCATTAAAGAACATTCTGTCCGCATTCGCTCCGAGAGACACTTTACATTAACCGAATAGCTTTTATTATAATAATTTCCCCAATTCGCACGTTTTTATATCTATAGAGGTGACAACCCGTGAGTAAGCTGCCTGCGATCCATTATACATTACAATTTGATAACGTAACAATTATTCAAACGACGCATTCATTAATTCAAGTGTATGTGTATAAAGCGATATCTAAACTTTAAGCTAAAAATATTATTATTAAACGATATTTAATTATAGAATGCCACAACATTTCTAACAATATACTTACCAACAATATCTTTGGAAAATATGAAAAATTAATCACATCTTTAGGGATTTCAAACAAATTTACTAATTTTATGAAAGATATTTTGAGCAGTCACGTTTTAATTTCACAGACATACCCACACACACATCGGGCACATTTATTCCTGTTTTACACGTGAGTGAGCGCGCAATGTCCGGCACTCAGACCGTTTCCGGTTGTGTCGGCACTGGTCACACTCTGAACTGCATAAAATGGATTTAGATTGACAACGCGCGTCCATCCGCCACATGCAAACGCTTTTCTTAACTTTTAAAAGACTTTTACATGGATTTAAATTGTACGTTTTTAAAACTATGCGTATTAAGTATATCGATCTTCTATTGCATTTTTAAAACCACATTCGTGTTAAAAATACGTTTTGGCAAATGTAATAATTATTTGATTAATAATGGCTTACCTTGTGAAAGCCGATTGTAAATAATATGGCTAATCTAATTTCGCGTCAAACAGTTTGTACTTTGTACTTTTTAAAGTTCTCAAATCTATATAAAAATAGATATTTATATATAAAAAGACTTTTTGTTTTCATTTAGTAGCAATTGATAACTTTAGCAAATGATTTGTTAATATTTATCATTATTAGATTATGTCTATAGTGAACCATTTGAATCAAAATTAACAAATTATCCACTATATATATTATTATGATATAAATGCCTCGGTTATTTAAAAGTGTATAGATAAATATTGTCGGTATACGAGTACACTGGTATGGAGACATCTCTCGGGTTATGCGCTTCGGATCACTATAATACGATTGTAGCGTATTCTTATCATGCACGTTGATTAAGTGAATGTTATTAGGTTATCAGTGAACCTCACAGCTCTGTGGCGAGTGGCGACTCAACTCGACTCTACCGGTACAATATCTAATGTTATAACGCTGGTAACAGCCTATATTACACTGCGGTCTACTGTAATACAGAATACTACGAGATACATTAATACCACTGGGTTAAGAATAGATTTTTTCACACGGAATAGGCTCAGTGCTCTGACCACAATCTCACCTGATGTTGTGTGACGTTGTGGTTCAAAATGGTAAGCACACTAAGCCTAGAGGTATTGGTCCTCAAATGATGCTTCCGGAACACACCTATTAGTATTTGGCGACAGGTTTTCAAACTTGATTTTTGATGTTCCACGGATGTTACGTGACTTATTATTAGTTGTATTATCGCCGTTTGTATTTTTACTTAATTTAAATGAAACAATCAAGAGTCATTATCGCTTCAATCATTCAATCAAGACAAGACACGAAATGTCTTTGGAACCTTAAAATCTTATAGTAGTGTGAGCTATGACTGTATCAATTTATGAAGATTCGAATCCGACAAGGAGCCCGAATCTTCAGTTAAAAAGTACCTCCATGAAGAAATCATAGACGATAGTGATAGGGTATTGTCTATGGCCCATTAGACTAGATACCGTTTTGAAGTTGTAGTCAGCGATCAACTGAATCCGGCTACTACTCCGGTACTTGTTACTCGAAAGTATTTATTTAATATTGTTTGGTTCATTAATTTGCACGCACCTACATACCAGACGTTTGTACTTGCATTGTGTATGCATACAAGGGTACCAGAGCGTATGAGTTTCTTTATGTTTTAAATTAGGAAAGTGCCTGTAATTTACGTATTTGATGTAGATATGGTGCTTTATTACAAATTACTATACTCTCTCGTAAATATATGTGACGTAATTTTTTGAACGAGTTCCAATGTATAATATAATATAATGTTTCTGGTTTATGTATTTCACATAACATAAAAACGTGGGATACCAAAAGAAAGCGGAGTTTACCCTCGACGTAGTTGATGAAGAGTATTTACAGGTTACGTTCGTGACATTTATCCTTTTACAAACTGTAGGACGAGGCGACGCCATTTCAATGAAACAGGCAAATTACAGAACCATTTCTAATATTGTGTTATTGAAAACAACACATAGTGTCACGTGTGGCGTATGCAGTAGCGTTACGTGGTGTGGTGACACGACAGGTGCGTGTGCGTCCGCTCAGAGCCAGCTATAATTAACACTCCACTCGTATCTACTACTTAAAAACTCTATCTCTCACACACACTCACACGCATGCTGGATAAATATATATAACGAAACTGCAATACCTAATCCCTGAGTATTTGATATCGACAATATAACAAGTAACGAAACGAATCCAAATATTTATTCGATCCAATGTACCCGATAAAAGATATTAGGAATAGGTCTTATAGGCCTTGATCGATCATATTGAGTTCATGTTTTTTTATAATTAGAATAACTATTACAAATAAAGTATAAAATAAATAAATAAGCTATAAAAAATGCAACAAATATTCTATACTGATCGAAAAAATATTTTAAAATTTAGTTCGCAATTTACATCGAATAAAAATTGGAACAGGTATTTAGATTAGTTCATAGTTTCTTTTATTATTCCGTAGATAACGTTGTAGTAATGTTTTTTTAGTTGTTCTCTCAAAACTCATAAAAATTAATAAATCATATTTCATATTTAAATAAATTTGGCGCAAAAATGTGAATAAATATCATTTATACAAAGGACTTCTTACATTTAATACTTCTTAATAACTACTATTAAACTTTTCCAAAGAAGTTTAGGAATTTTCTGTTTTACGTTCTTACTATTTTCTAAGAAAGCCTTTTATTAGATCCGATAGCGTTTGTAACCGCTGATTTCATCTCCTTACAGAATTGTTTGAGTGATTCATGCAGATAGGAGAGATAATACTCAGATAGTAGTTGAGTGACGTCACGGGATACCGTCCAACGATTGAAACACAATAAACGTATCCATTAAGCCCGGTTTATGTTCCACGAAGAATACGATCACGATAAAAAACATTGAAATCTCCGTCTTAACAAAAATAAAATATATTTTTCTCGTTAAACGAGCATGACTGTCTCCGACACACTGCTCTGCCTCACTTGTACGACTATCACTCTGTTTCACGTTCATCATATTACTGAACATTACCGTTATAGCCATTATACTGTTCCGACTAAGTTCCTATTTCTTTATAGGAAATCTATAGAATTATTCACTAATTAAAATCAAATTAGTAGATTTACATGAAACTAGTAGGAATCCTTCTTATAACATAGTACATGCAATCACAACACACGTATGCAAATATTGACTCGCGAGGAGATAATTAAATTAATTACTCACCGAAACGTATCGAGTGAGATAAAATCTGGAAGGCATCTCATGTGATTTTATTACTTGCGTCGTTAGAGCGGGCCGGAGCGGGCGCTGCGACTCGACCCGACCCGACCCGGTATACCGATCAACAATGTCGGGCGCAATCTACTCGATTATCAACTTACAAGTTTGCTATTCAAATAACAGTTACTAGTGGGGTATGTGACAAATGATAACTCTGAATAATTGTGAAATAATAAATTTGATATTTTTCCATTACAGCGAACAAATTCACTTGTTTATATTGTGTTTTGGACTTCGATGTTGTCAGACTCCATGATAGGTTCTTATAATCTGCCCTGCTTGTGTTCATCCAAGCTGATCAAAAGATCACAACAATGTGTGAGTGTGCGGGGTGTGTGGGTGTGTGGGTGTGTGGGTGTAGGGTTGCCAAAATCGCGTTACTACACAATTTCAATCATAAAAGGGGAACGTAACATGAAATGTTGCACAAATACATTATTTTACTCTCACTCTAAAGTGTTCGAAATAATCACAATCTAAAGCGTAACTGTTGACGAGGAGACGTCACTCCGTCACAATGTAAATTGTTTAAGATTGCTTGAAAAATAAAGTAACCGTAACCCCGGAGTCGAGTGCAGGGAGCAGAAACAATAATAACTTACGGTCTGCAGGATCTCTAATGAATGAAATAATATAAATTGTTTCGAGAAGCTTTCAACCGCCGGCCTGCCCGCCCGCCCCCCTGCCAGTCCGCCCGCCTAGACGCCCGGCCGCCCAACCGATTAGAATCACCAACAAAATTGAATGTATATGTTATGTTTGAATGCCGTTATCGTTGTGATGAGACCTGAACCGTACACGAGGTAAACACGATGCTATTATACGATACCTGCCTTGAGTATTCAACTAGGCGCTATAAAAACAAACTACCCCATTCGATCAGTCTGGAACAGTAATTATCAGCCACTGCGTACGTACGGTACGGTATGAAGGTGTATGTTTCCTAAACGAATCTCATACTGTTCATTTCATATCACCTTATTACACAGAATATATACATATATATTGAACGTATTTATTTCTTGTAATTATTATAAAGGTTTTTTATAAATTGTGCTATGTTGTTATTTAGTACCGACGTATTAGAGATCAGTTCTCAAACGCAGCCACCTTTTTTTTTTTTTTTGACGGGGGGAAATGCATTTACGCACTACCCTTGTCTGTTGTATTTAGGGGATAAAGATCCCCCAATACAACAGACAAGGGGGCACGGAGTGACGAGCTCCGTGCCAGTGTGGGACTCACCCGGGCGAGAGTCGCCCGGAAATACCCACTAAAACCCCCCCGGGCCGTCCGCTGCATTTGGGATGGGGGCGACACGGGGTGGCTTTCGCAAGCACCGCGTCGCCCCCTGCAGCGAACCCACCCGGCCCGTCAGTGCAATGGCCCGTCAAACGCAGCCACCTGCGATATCGCTGTTGCTTGCTGATTGTCGAGACTGGTAACTCTTTGGACAAGACATACCTCTTTATGTTAATCATAATTCATTATTCGAATAAATAGTTCTCTAAAATTGCTTTTTGTCTCCATTAATAATTGAAACTCTGTTTATTTTTGAGTAAAATAAATTCCGATGACTTATTCCAACAATAACGTATACACTCACATCGGAAACATAATATTTGTTGAAACGCCAGATTAAATTATGCGATATCCAACTCTTCATAGAAATAACATTAGCTTGTCGAAGAAAGCCGAAACTGTTTGCCGAACGTGACAGACGTCAGTAACCGACTGCTGACTGTCGGGAGCCGACGAGCTGTACGCAACAATTCTCGAAGAATTAATTATGCAAATAGTCCCGTATCTAGAGGGAAACATTTCAGAAGCGACACTCGAGCCTTTTAGTGAATCAGCATAAAACAATCATAATATGAACTTCTTTCGTACTAAATCAATAAGAACCAATATATGTTACAATTTAAATGAAAGACAATGAAAGGGTTTTCGAAAATGTTATTACCCAGACTGGTAACAGTCATCTGCGACATTAGAATGGACGAACAACTATCTCGCTCAGTCTCTAACTATAGTTACAGATAACTATACAACTTTTAACAGATTTTCTCATCATTTTACTTTGAACCATATAAGCGCGTAAAATAAAATAGGATTTTGCGAGAAGACGATCTTTCTGGAATGATGTAACTGAATCGGAAACATCCTCGTCAAATATAGCCGAGTACAAGTTGAATTAGATTTAGTGGGGAATGTGTCGTGAGTTGTTTCAAGCCACCAGACACTGTGTCTCATAGTGATAGTAATGTAATAACAGACAGACTATATAATAATATATATATGTCAAAATCGGATATACGTATATGTTATATGTTGGTCGTGCTAATAATTTCAAATAAGAAATTATGAAATTTCAACATTAAAAACACTTTTTTCGTAGTTTTGATTTTGTCCTTCTGTCAGCAGTTTCCGTGGCTCTTTAATACAATACACGCCATAATAACCTCTTTGAATTCTGTCTTTAAAACATCAAATATCACATTATATAAATACGGTTGGTGTACATAACTTAATTGTTGATTAAACCGTTAATTGAACTTTGCGCTTTACATTTGAATACAAGTTTAAAACTTACTAATAAAAAAAAATGGTTTTCCAATATGTAGGATTTCGCGCGTGAATATTTATATATATTAATACATGAAACGAAAACCGAGCACCGACACGAGTGTTCCAACAGCTTCACTTAAGATCTAATTGTGGCTTTGTGTGTTCACCGTAGTCGTCACTTAACGTAAAATGAGATTGTGATCAAAATGCTGAACAATATGAAAACAAGCAATGAATACCTACGGTCTAAGTTTCAAAGTAGTTTGTTTGTTATTATTAATTACTAGCTGTGTGCCCGCGGCTCTGCCCGCGTTATATGTATTCTTCTTCACTCCGTAGTATATAATAGTTATTAAAGAATCATTGTAAAATAATGTTTAGATGGTGCAGTTCATTGAATCGTACTTAGTTTTAATTTTTTTACGCGGAACCCTAATTATTTATTTCTTTTTTTTTAATATCAGAAATTAAAGATTTTTCTCAGAAATTTTCACACCTGCTAGCAAAATTTTATTCAGAATTTCATGACTTCGAAAAATAAACCTAGCCTAAGTTACGCGGAGTAACATCAATTATATGCCAAAAAAAGTCCGGTCAAAATCAGTCCAGCCGTTCCGGAGATTACAACAAACAGCTCTATGACAGCAACAGACAAAAATTTTAAAAACTGTATATTTTTATGTATTTAGTAAAAAATGTTGTTTTGGTATTTACAAACAGGCACTTCAATTAATGTTTCTTATATACGGAGTACATAGTGGATACATTATAACGTAATTGCAATGTGGCGGGATGTGTTAGCAATATTTTTTCCCTGGTCTGTAGCTATGTAGCATTTTTGTTTTTCATTTTTTGAATGATTTCGTGCAACGAGGCGTGAGACGTCGATTTTTATTATCCTTTTATGTTTTTACTTTATCCTTAAATCGCGGTTCGGAGAATATTCGTATGAAACCGGGGCGACGCGGCGCGGCTCTGAGCTTCTGATTGAAGCATAGCCCCCGGGGAAAAAAAGCCGCGGCGCTAGAATGTCTTTCCGGAATATAATTTAATATGTAATAACTTTCTTGTAAGGCTTTTAATTAAAAATTTAAATTAAAAAAATACTCATTTCAGTTTACATTCAAATATAAGCTTATTTAACTTATATTTGTAAAGTTTTCTGACTAGTGTCGAAAGGTTTACTGCTATTTTGAATAACCGGTGACTAGACGAATCCTAGTTTATTTAAAACATCGTTCATTTGTAGTGATTGACAGACCGAATGCTTGTTTTTCTTTCCGTTGAAGACGGGAAGTGACCGTAACTCGTGACATTAGTTTCCACGATGTGAGCGACCGCAGCCCAGCATATATTAACAGCTTTTCGATTCGAGGAGTCGAAATTAGACTGTTATTATTATTATTATTCATTGATCTTTTAGAAAATAAATATTCTGTCTCCGCGCGAAATGTATGTGTAATGAATTATTTTTAATATTTATTATTTTTAATATAATTAAAGATGCTTTCTATAAATTGAAAGTACTTTATGGAGTGCGAGATTACTTAAAATTAAATGTTCGAAGTCTTCTATGTGATTTAATCGTCTTATCACCTTTTAATTACTGTGATGTTGTATATGGGCCCAGAATAATGAAAAAAAACTTCCAACGCAATACAACGTGTCCAAAATGCATGTGTCAAATTTTGTTACAATGTACCTAAGTGGTCGCATGTATCGCCGATTATTAATAGTGAAAACATATTAAGTATGTGGTCCAGGAGATACTTACTTTTAGCATGTTTTATCCGTAATATTGTTTTGAGTAAAAAACCTGAATATTTGTATAATAAATTTGATTGGTTTAAGAACATTCACAATATTAATACTAGATCTAAAACAAGAAATACTACATCTATACCTAAACATAGGACTGCAGGTTATAAAGGAGGTTTTAAATATGCGGCATCAAAAATTTGGAACGATTTACCCCCTCCGCTCATTTTTACAACAAAATTTACTTTCAAGAAAAATTTAAAACATGTATATTAGAAAACCAAAAACTAACTTACAAGTAAAATTTCCTTTTTTTTTAAATCAATTCGTTAATCTGATGTCTGCATTTACTTTTTATTTATTTTATTTTTTTAGTTTTTTAAGTTAAATTGTAACTACTTCACTCTTGAGTTTTTAAATTTGCTTCAAAATATTGTTTATTTATGTAATTTTAATTTTTACTTATTAAAAAAAAATCTGTTATTGTAATTTCAAAAGTAAGGCACGAAGTGATATATTTATATATCTTATGTTACGGCCGGAAAAAAGGGCTGGCTGAAAAACAGCGCCGTTTTTATGGCAACAGTTATAAAGCGGCAAATGCAGACACCAGTCCTTATTACCATATGTTTTTATTTTGTTTATATGTTTAATTGTAGTTTTTTCGTAAATTTTGTAGTCTGTTCTAAAATATGGTAATAAATGTCTTTCTTTCTCTTTCTCTTTCTATTTGCAACTCATATACATAAATTGACTTACTGCCCATCTCTTCGAACCGCATGCACTCTTTGGTGTGCGGAGTAATATATTTTTAAAAACGGATTCAAAATTTCTGCTTCACATATTAATGTATCAATAAATATCCAAATACGAAATTCCTAAATCATGTTTTTTTGTTGTTAGTAAACTCTAGACTTGTGGTTATTCAACTGTGAAACGCAAAGCTCAATTCTCGATATATAATTCTCAATAAGTAAGCAATGAACCAGCTGTATTTGCGTAATAATATGATACCCGATTGTAATTAATAGTTATTCGTTTATTTATTTATTTATTTATTATATCAACAAAGTGAACATCAACATAATTTATAAGTTACATTAGCATTACAGGCGCGCTAGATGCCACCTCAATTATAGGCACAAATAACAAGCTCAAAACATCAGCTTATGTAAACAATTTTGTATATAAATTATATGGTAAAAAAAGAAATTACATAACAAAAAAAAAATAGTAGGTATAGTGCTATAAGTTACGTCATGCATATAATAGTTGAGTAAATAAATCAGCAATAATTATATATAAAAAAATTAAATTGGGCCAAATTTAGATTCTAAACCATTCTTGAATCCTCAGGAATAGACACAAAAAATGTCATTAAAATAGGTTAAGCCATTTAGGAGGAGTTCAGTCACATACACACGTATATATATATCTTATAAAATCTTATCTTATAAATAAAATATTTTCTTTAATTATGTATGATTATATTTTATAATGTAAAGAGTTTAGTTTATAAGGTTAAGAAAGTCATGCTGGCCGTTATGATATTTTGATATATATCAAAAATGTTATATATTATTCATAATTGTGTTTTCAGTTTAGAATTGTAAAAAATAAACTTAAAATGTCGTTTCTTTATTAAAAAGCAACACATTGTTTATTTTAATTGTCCTTTATTTATCTTTATCTATATATATATATATATATATATATATAACATAAAATAAACAATGTGTTGCTTTATATATATATATATATAAAGATAAGTTTACGATTTCTTTATTGTAGGATAACTTCATGAATGAATGTTCACTTCTTCGTTAAACGTGTTAATAAATGAACCAGTGAATACCGGGAAATACAACTAAATAATTATTTCGTAACGGATTATTATCAACATTATCATTATATAGTTGAAAGACAGCCACTGAAGGACATACGACTTCTCCAAGGGACACCACAATGGCTAATATTGCCCCCCATCCACTTCAGCGGGACCTTCACCAAGTTGTCGATATGCCTTGTTGAGGTCCTGCCTACGCTGCATATTCCGGCAGGTGGTCGCTAATTAGGAACCCGTTGGCCCGTCTGGCATCGATTCTACGAGCATAGTGTTCCCACCCAGTGCCATTTTAGTTTGGAAATTGTTCGTGTAATACCAATTACTATTGTTCTTCTGCAGATCTTTTCATTTCTAATTCGAGCATGTTCGAAGACTCACTATACGAATAGGTTTGATCATGTTGTGTACATTACAATTCTGTCTACGTGTGTCGTTGAAGTTCGAATTTCAAGTGAAGGTTTGTAAGCCGCAGTAAATGCTAATCTATTAAAAAGTAAGTTTAAATAAAGTTATAATTCTCAAATATATACCAGTAACACACATGTATATATATATATATATATATATATATATACACTCATACATACGTATACATACATACATATGCTCACGCCTGTTTTCCCCGAAGGGTTAGGCAGAGGTGAAGTAGCGAACTACACCACCCACATTTCGCCGGGCTTAGTTCCGTCCCAGATGTGACAGGGGGCGAGCCTGTCGCCATATCGGGCACAAATTCCAAACTCCGGGATGATACTGAGTAGAAAAAACCCAATATCACTTGACCCGACCCGGGGATCGAACCCGAGACCTCAGAACGGCAGTCGTATGTAATACAACTGCGCTACCGAGGCAGTATATGTGTATATACATACACATATATACACATATATAGTATATGTAATGCAAATGTCTTTTAGCATAATTATGTTCTAGTCCATAGGTTAGGTTAACTGTAGGTTTAAACAAACCGATATATATTATCTGTTATAACTTTATCAATCAATCTGTTTATGATCCGTCGGAATTGAACATCTCTCATGTGTATGAGAAGCGTGTTTTATTCCATCGAATTATTTGTACAGGAAGAAAACGATATTACTTGGGTGAAGTGATTCCTACTGGAGGATCAAAGATCACGCATCATATTATATAACTATAAATTAAATTTTATCTTAAGAGGATATACGTTCGGCGAAAACATTCAAAAATAGGTGTTTGAGATATTTATTGCTATCGCGTTGCGCCCCAAAGAAAACATTATAAAATACAACAGGAACAACTGCAGCTCGGGCTTATTTTACGTACGCAAAATAGACAAAAACATCACTGCGAAGTACCGTACCGTAGCCCGATTTTAATTTACTTTCGAGTTATAGAATAAGAAAGACTTTGACTATGTCTTTTTCTTTTGTGCCTTTTATACGTTTCTTTTTTGTTTTTATAATCAAATTTGTTTGACGGACGTGTGAAAATACCACTAAAAATCGAGCATTTTGTTCTTTTCATTTCATAGGATTGTAGTTTCAACGATAGCTAAGCACGGTCATGGCGGTAATGGATATATATCATTCGGTACAAAAATATTTATCATGACGCTATTATTCAGGGAGGAAACGGAAATACTAATTATTACATGATAATTAATAATCCAAATTGAATGTCGATTCCTGATCAGTATAGAACTGAATTTGAGAACGGATCAGCACTAGATTTATTTAATATTCATTAGCATTAATTTTATAATTATTTTACATGGAATAAATTGCAAACGCGAGATACTTTTGTAACATTTATACATCTTGTCTTGTTTTTTTTTTGTTCTTTCTGTATGTACCCGAATGAATTATATATAATAATGTACATAAATTTTTTTAATGAACTCTATCATATCGTAACGTCGCTACTGTTGTGTTCTTTCTAATATAACTGTTAACATATTTAATATTACATAACATTGCATCGATTATATTTCAATAAATACTGGTAACTATTAAACATCACGAGTCACACGTACTCGTATTATTGACGAGCACAAATAATATTCTCGAAAGCACTCGAGACTATTTACAGAACAAGAAAAAAATATTTAAAAAAAGTCCTATACGTTAGCCAAAATGTCACGTATGTACGTACCTACTGTTGTCACCGCGGAGGAACACAATCCAGCACACCGGTGTATCCTGAGAAAAGCCGCGGACATTCACAACCACACTGACACTCAACGATACGACAATTATTAATTCAATTGTTATTTTGTAAATGATAGTTAAATAAATACATTTTGTAGTGGTGCGTAAAAGTTTTATCGGCGCGAGTCCGTACGGCGTCGCGAGGTGACACGGTGAGTCCGTGTGCGTCCGACGCTCGACGACGACTCGGTCTCCCCAAACGTCGTTGAGCGCTAACCGGCCGCCGCCACCGCCACCGCCGCTGATTCCCTCTACTACTACAGATATCCCGCACGAGACAATCCCGCGCGAACTCGTCTTGCATTTACCAATATTTGTTTTACACTGTGCCATAGATTAGCTAGCATTTATCAAAAGACATGACAATACATGGATCATGGTCGTGGGAATTCACTAGATGCGGGTGACGCAAGACCGGTCGAAGTGGAGATCTTTGAGCAGTGTCTTTCGGTTGAATAATGGAAGGATGGAAACATGGATAAGTCGATTTTCAACATTACGAGTACTTTGTTTGCCAAGTATCATATCTGTAGTCGATTCACGCTCACAAATACCCTAATAGTGTTCCATATCACCAGTAGAAATGACATTTTCATTATTTGAACATTTTTAATTATTTACAGGACTGTAATATTTCCGAACCTGATCTCTATATTTTCAGAAATTATCGTGTTCTCTTTCCTGTCGCACTGGTTATTGCGTAGAACGTGAATCCTGCTTATTTTACATGAAAACACTTGGAATATGAGATTCTCTACTACGATTGTAATGTCCATAATGATGAAATCAACACTGAGGAGCTTTTGAATTGTTCATTTTCACAGAATTACACAGGCTTCGTTTGCTTTCATAAGCTTACTCGTTACGTGATGAATATTTCAAGGAAAAAATTTATTCAAAACAAATTGCCTTTACGTTAATAGACGGAAGAAAAAACACGAAATAATTTAACATGCATTGTTTATTCTTGCAAAAAATATATACAATTAATTTAGAAATACAGTTTTTATTTTATTTTATGTAATAGTAATTTAAATTTAAGTAAACAATTGGGAACACACTTTGTATTAGATTCTTATTAACTTTAGAAAATTTATTTCCTATTAACTTCTTACGAGTTGTGACATACGGTGTGGAAAAATGAACTATGAATGTAAATTTGATTGCACATAAGTAAAGAGTACAAGAAATGTCCTCAGAGATGCTCTGCACGATAATATTAGGAACGAAATAGGTACATCATTCGCCAGAGAACAGAACAAAAAGAAACATTCAATGGCACTAAAGTACGAAAGAAAAAAACGAATATCAGACAATGAGTCTAAAATATTAATAAACTTATAAATGAGTGAATAGTTCATATTTTTATGAAATTAATTTGTTAATAATTTGTGCAGAACACATCTTCAAGTTACAGAACGTTCTAAATTCGTTTAGTTACGCTTTCTGCCGATACATTTTAAATGCATCATACACTAATAGGTTAATAACAAACTATTCACTTATTTTAAATCTATATATAGGCATATATAAAATAATATAAGTACAATAGTAGAGTTTTTCTCTTCATTAATTGAAGGGCGCTGTGGCGCGGACCCATAAAGAAGTTTTGAAAAGCATTTCGATGTTTGAAGTCACAGATTAATTATAACACTCTGACCTTTCTAAAGATTAATTTTACATAAACCCAAAAGTTTAATATTTTTTAATCGGCTTATAAATTTAACAGATTTTAAACTATGATTGATTATCAACTATTTTTACTCATACGAGTTACAGAAGTAAAGTAGAGTAGAGCAATAAAAATATAGCAAATTACAATAAAGTGTGCGTCGTTCATTTAGTAATAAATAAGTCGAACAATTGTATAATTCAGTTGTAAAAAAAGGGCAAAAAACTTTGTTGTTTATAACTCAATTTATTTTAGTCAGATATTGATATAAGTAAGTAGATATAGACAGTTCCTGAGATATTTGTTTGATTGATGAAGGCACTTGTTTGCGGCACTCGATCATAATAAACACATAGTTTGGTGGATGTGACCGTGTCTTCGTTTTCAATGAGTTAATGTGCCGACGATTTGTGGATGCCTCGTGACGACACACACGAACCCTTTACATGTCGCAATTTATCTATGATCCATGTATATTACCCATTTAATATTTACTTTTATAACGGAAGTTGTTGTCATACATAATATGTTAAATACGTAAATATGTACGTATGTAAATTCTTAAAAAGTATGATGTAAACACTGGTGAGAATAAAATCACCTTCAATAAATTTTTATTTACCTTAGTGACTGATCTTGATCGTGGTTCATTCTTCAAATTGACATTGTCCCCATAAAAGCGGTTTACCAAAAGCACACAATGCATTTGTTAGCAAAACCCTCTTCAAACACAGTAATTTAAACATTACAAGTAATTTCTACTGCGTTACTCAGAACTCTTATTCGAAATTTACCTTGATTTTCGCTGTATAAAATGAAATTCGAACAATTAAACGTAACACATTTTAAATAAATAATGCTTTCGTTTAAAAAATATTTCTTCGAAATCTGGCATCGTCGTGGTTTAATATTAATTCATATGGCGGAGTCACCGCTATGTTTATTAACTCGAAGTCCTAACCTTAATCCAATAGAGCATTTCTGGCATATTCTAAAAAGACGGGAAGAAAAGACGGGAAAAAGAGTTATTGCATAAGAGTGGGAACATGTTTCTCAAAACGCTATTAAAAATGTCGTGGGAAGCGCCCATAAGGAATCAACCCTTGATTTTGAGGTGGTCACACTCGTTATTAGGTTTCTATATTTGTAACTTTATTTAATTTATAAAAAAACTTAAAACAATAGTCTTTATTGCTGATCACTTCTTATTGTTTGGACGTGTGCATAGATTTAATGGAATTCATCGAAAATTAATGAACAAATTGCCAAAATTCACTTTACGCATATTCATTTACACGAATATAAGTATTATTATAATTATATGGATTATATACATCAAACATTTACACTCAATTTAATTATGTGAAATCGACTTATTAACGTTAATTTCCTTAGATGCCCGTTTTACGGAAAGCAGTGTATTTAGTTCTCTGCAAGCGCTACTGACGCCCGGTGCGGTGCGGCTCTAGGACCGGCATGTATCTGGTAACGACAACACAATATCACGTTATCAGTGAGCTCCAGTGCGACGTCGCGCCGCCGCTAATGGATAAATTGTTTAATAGTACAATAGGAGGTCTCGGCTGAGTTCACAATTCTCGCTCATAATAGTTAAGACTTTTTAGGTCTTTATTACACTAATTTTAACAACGAAGTATGCGAATAACAGCAGATTAATAGATAAACAAACAATTAATTTTACTAACAGAGCAACGTTATCATGACGAATGAATATGCTTAAAGACGTTATGTCTGTAATGTATGTGTGCGGTGTAGATATAGCTACTGGAATATGTATGTATCCCGCAGCTTAATCATTTAAACATTTTATCATAATAAAAACACGGTTATAAGAACTCCGCCCACACGAACGTTATCTTAAAACGTTTCTCATGAACGGTGACCGCTGACCTTTCGACACGCATTATGTAAAACACAGCGCGTCATAAAACTAACTCGGGCTGAGCGGTGACCGACGGCGACCAGCGCCAACTGTTTCGCCTTCTATCTGGCAAACAGCCAACCGCATCTCAATATCAGTGCGCTGTAAACATACGAACGCTAAATACAAACTTGACCGTCAAACTTTTGTCTAATACGAAAGTAACCGTTATACTCGTAGTGTTAGCTTTATTATAAATCACATATACTGGAGTTTTAAATGAATGTTTTTAATAAATATACAATGTTCAGATATTATCGTTTTTGATGAGTACTAGAACTTGTTGCTTAGAACTGAAGTTGATCTTTTGTAATCACTGTTTCCCTTGTAGTGGCTAGTTTCATATCGACATAGTCTCAAATAATAATTGCAACACACAGTGGACGGATGTAGACATCACGTAGACGCGAACCGAGCGCAACCGTTATATGTCGAAACCATTAAATTCATGCTCAACTGTGGCTAAAAATGAAGCATAGTTTGATACTGTTTCTGAATTTTGTATGTAAGAAGAGCTTGCAATATACAACTGAATTGGTATAGTAATGAAATTATTAAAGATAATTTCATAGACATATGTAAGTGCATATGTTATTATTATGAATCAAATCCACATACTAGCAGGCTGCCGGTAATAATTAGCGCAGAAAAGCCGCTACAATCTCATCGCAGTATTTTCCACATTAGACATGTCATATGAGTCAGCCAATACATATAAAACAATAAAATAATTTCTATTATAGTTTCAGATGTGCATTTTTTACTATGCTACACATACGTTCAAATAAATATAGGGTAAAAAAAAAATTGAAACAATCTCTTAAGATTTAATTATGAACTGGACAAAATGCCCGAATCGTTAAATAATACTGGAAACTAAGATAATAATAGTATGTCGTTGTGTCGTGTCGTAAAATAGATTTGGTAGTCCTCTGTTGATGTTAACCTGACACTGACTAAAGGATTTTGAAAAGGCCGAAACAGGTGGAAATCTGAATGTGCAAGGTCCGGGCTATTTGGCGGATGCATTAACACCCCCTCAGCCAAACTCTCTTTATTTTTGCTGAGTGGCTAAAGATGTGTGTGGTCTAGGGTTATCGTGATGAGAAACCACCCTTTCTATTGATTATTGTATACAAAGCATTGTAACATCGCATAGAATAGCGGCGCGTCGCATCGCGTGGTGGACGCGAGCCTCTACACGTATCTCTATGTGCACTTTCCATTCGTCCGTGAACTGAACGCCGCGGCCGCCCAACGAATACATTTCAGTGTACACACTTGCGTGACCTCAAATTGCATTTCCCTCTAAATGGTCTCTGTATTCCTCTTAGTTTTTAATTTTAATTATCCCTAGAACCGTTTAAACAGTATATGTATAACAGTGAAACGTTATGTATAGAATTTTATAAGAAGCATCCATCAGACGTACATACATTTCAAGAATTATATACCGAATACTGAATAAATAACGATTTAATTAACAATTTCCTCTTAATTTTAATAAATAACTTTGTAAAGTCTACGTTACTTTTGTAATTCGGAGTTATAATACGGCTGTTTCCGGTTGTAATTAGCAAGTTGGAATTACTCGAACAGTTTCTTATTTCAAAATTAAGGATATTTCATAAAGCCGAACGCTCTTTCAAAAATTGAATGTAATCGAAAATGGACTGTATATAAAGTTTTGATTGCTTATGAAAGTTTCGTTTTAAACCTCACCGGGACACTTTATGATAGAACAAACATTTAAACGCACGTCGTCTAAACTAACTATCAATGTCGGATTAACTTTTGATTCCTAATTATGATAAACTTGTATTATAAAAAAATAAAATTAGCTAAACATTAATTAATCACCGTATTCCTTCAGTATTGCGTTATGTATTCTGATAGTGGGAGAGGAGGGAGGAGCTCGGTAGCAAGACTTAGTATATTTTCGCTATGCTCAAATGAACATAATATATAAAATACAGTTTTTTCGAACGATACTTGCAGAAGTGTCTTTAATATGAAGAGAGTGCAAGAGACTCGTTGCCAGACACCACATTACTAACTCAATATAATACGCTCAGTTAAATATGTAAAATTGAACTATTTTAAAATCTGTTCAAACATATATTCTTATTGTCATATATTACAAGAGAAAACATCTTTCTGTTCGTTCGTTAGTTGATTTATGTCTCGAAAATCACAGAACTATTATAACTTCATAAATCATCGATAGATGAATCCGAATAAAATTCAAGCAAAACTAGTTTAGTTCTAATTTGTTTATACTATAATAAATATTTTATTGAATATTGTACATAAAAACTGGAATTGTGTTTAAAAATTCTTATTGTAAGGCTATTATTTTTATAAATAAAAAGCCTTTTATTTATTGCACTGACAACAAGTATTCTTATCATTTTTAATTTTGATTAAAAATTGTTTGCTTTTTCTGTTTATTTCTTGCGTGTTTAATTCCAAGAACCCCAGGTTAGGTAAAGGCCTCCTCCAAAGATCACCTTTTGATCTCGGTCTTGTGCTGATATACTAATCCTAACTAATATCTAATTTGAACCGACGGTTTTTTTTTAGTTGTCTTCCCATCGTGTTAGTGGTCCTCCACTACTTCTAGTTCCTTATGAGTTGCTTTTATGATCTTTTATCTCTGATTTGTTGGCCTCTCTACATGTCCTGCCCATTACCATTTAAGCTTTTGTGCTAATCTCAAGGCATCTTTGGCTTTTGTTATTGATCTTATTTTTGTTTGTCTTATTTTCTCTATTTTTTTATATTGAACATGTCCCGCTATAGTTCTAGTAAATATTTTTTATTACATGGGAAAAAAGTTGTGATAAATCTACCCTTTATACTTACATGTCGCATCCGGGTTAATAGTTCGGAATATCAACGATACACAAACGTCAAAGTGACGTGTACAGAGCCTAGATTGGAGAGGGTAATCGTTATAAAAGAACGTGCACTCTGTATTCGATTATTATTATGGTACTATCGGTTGTACACTAGCTTAGGAACTGTACTGTGTATATTGAACCTACACTGTGTAATAAAAAAATAGTATTTGAATCATACAAAGTGTTTATTTCTCGCCCGGATCCCTGCTGATGCCCACAATGAGCGACCGTGATGATAACGAGTCTCCGATATACATATATATACTACTCTGTCATCAAAGTACCGGGAAAAGATCAATAATACACAAAATGTTAGTTATTCATCCAAATTTATTTATTATGCTCCTTCAGTAATGTTACACTTACGTCAGCGAATAATCCAATCATTAAAACATTTTTAAACGCTTTTCCCGGAATTGTTTATTTCTCGTCGCGAATACTTCTTTATGTCTTCTACCGAATGAAAACGAGTCCCCACGAAGTGGTAATTTGAGCTTATGTAAAAAAAGATGAATAAGATGGCTGCTCGATGATATGTGTTGAGTTTTTGGTCAAAAATTTGTTCACAATGATGACTTTGTTCATTTCTCAATACAATCTCTAAATATGATCTAACTAAAAACAGTACTGTATTTAATCTAAATGACAGATGCAACTCAAACTCAAACTCTGCGCCAAAATAATAAACAACAATATAACAACAAAACAAAAACAAAAAAAAAAATGAATTTGGAACCATAAACAAACCATCTATTCCGGATACTTTTTTGACTGTATGTAAAAAATGTACTAAAGCCTAGAATAACCTATATATTTACATATAAATAGATTCAATTCAATTTTCAGTTAAATCCCTACTGAATAAATAAACGTAAATAGGAAAGCAATAAGAAAAAAAATTACTTATAAAATAAAGTTTCATTCGAAGTAAGCACTCGTTTGTAAACATTAGATTGTTGTGAAGGTTCCTGGACTCCTAATACCTATAGAACATATCAAAACATGTATTGTAGTATTGTTATTTATAGTTACGGATATTATATATATATATAAAAAGAGGTTCCTTTGACGCACCATCAACTCAAAACTACTGAACGGATTGGGACAGTTTTAGGATATTTATTTTTTGTTTTCCATCGACCCTTTCTCATTTTTCTTCATTATTTCAGTTTTTTAGGTTAGGTATAGAACATAAAGAAAAAGAAAGAAAGAAAGAAGAAACAGAACTAAAGAACATAGGAAACGCGGGCGGGGCCGCGGGCACACAGCTAGTATGAAGTAGGTAACTCGTAAGTGAAAAGTATTGGACCGGAATGAACTCACAAAGCGATCGGAATACTTTTCAACTCGAAGGAATCTCGTATATTGTTTGTGTTCACCAAAAAACATATTTTACTTTATTTTAATATTTTCTAAGAGCTTTTGCGAAAGTATTCATTGTAGGTAACTCCACCCGCGGCGATCTGGAAACACCAAAACTACCAGACTTACAATCAGATATTGCCTTATTCTCAATTCCGAATCTCAAATCAATTCTGTTTCGATTATAAACTTGAACTAACATACTGAGTATTTACTTTTTAAAGTAAATTGCAAAACGTATGAAACCTGACCTCATTCTGTAGTATGACTTATATCTATTTCTCTTGTAATCGATGGCTATTACGAGAGTATCGGATAACGTCAGGTATTAATATGAATAAGATCTATTAGCATCGGACAATGTCTATCCATATATATAATTAGTATGTATAGGAAAACATTTACAATTATTGTTAATGATTAGCAAATACTGTAACAAGAATGAGTTTTAAATAAAGGAAAACATTATGAAATACATTTACTAAAATCCGACTGGTTAGTTAACACACTCAATTTGGTCATAGTCTTGCCATTTTTGTATTCATCCTGACATAAGTATAAGAAATTACCAAACTTTGTTAAATTTAATAAACATAATTGTCTAAATATGACCACCACTCGAGTAAAAAATCCAGAAAAAAACAAATAATTCATCTGAGTCTGTGCGTCGAGAGACAAATGTTGAAATCTCTTATAAAATATTATCTCATTTGTACAATAAATCGTTGGTTCGCTTTAACTAATTTTCCGTTTGATATATTATTTTAATTCATTTGAAACGTCATATCCGTATTATTATGTTTATTAATTTAATTATGGAAAGCATATATCTTTAAATGTTATTTTAATTCTTGTAACACTGAGAACTACAATAAATATTAACTACTTATACCTTAAAAGTTATGGTAGGACACTATTTAATATTGCCCGCCTGAAGCTACCACCTCAAGTTTGAAAACTGTCGCCGAACACCAATAAGTATGTTCTAGAAGCATCACTCGAGAGCCAATACCTCTAGATTTAGTGTGTTTATCATCCTGTGAACTACATCGTCACTTAGTATCAGGTGACATTGTCGTCATAGTATAAAAATTTGTGAATATAGAACCAAAACTATAGTTGTTTCAAACATGATATAATTCTAAAACATATCTGCCTGGGGTTCAAATCGCTATAGGTCTAAATACACGAAAATCATCTGTAACAAACACTGGTTCATCCCTCGCTCACCCCGCACCCCGCACCCCGCACACTCGTGCGCGATACTCTTGGACGAACTCCAACATTTTGATAAAACACACAAAAGAATACAACAAGAAAACAACTTTCAGATCCTAAAAAACTATTTTTATGTTTCGAGCGCACTGGTAGGGTTTTATATATCCCAATAACTAAGCTCACATATGTTTCTTATAGCAGTAATATTATATTGAAACTTTAAAGTATATTCCACCTCTGTCTAACTACTGCAAGTGCCAGAGGTAATTATAATTTGGCGCGTGTACACTCCGCGGTTAGTCAGTTGGCAAAGCGACCAACACAATCACTGTTCAATGAAATTCAAACAGCTCGAGTTAGTGGAAATATATATAAGTTTTTGTATAAAATAGGTAACATTTCGAAATAAATTACTCAAACATCCGTTTGAGAAGTAACGAGCACGAATATAACTAGAGAGAGTTCCTATATCATAGGATAACTGCTATTAAAATGTCATGTGCAACTACGTATTCTCATTTATTAATGCATCATAAGTCTAAAGTATCTTTCCAGGTGTTAGTGCGGAGTTTCTTTCGCACGTAGGCGTGCCCGGGGGGTCGGGTTGGGGGGTGTCTGTGTGTGTGTCTGTGTTGTTGTGTTGTCTTTTGTTGTTTGTGTCTTCTCCTTCCACTTTCCTTCTTTCTCTCTTCAGGTATCCCTCTCCTTCCTACGTCTTGTCAATTGAGACAAGACGAGTGAAGGAGAGGGACCTAATTTCCCTTTGAAAGCAGTGGCGGGCTACTTCACCTTTTCCTTTGTCCGCCACTGTTCTGTCCCTTCTTCGTTCTTCCTTTTATGGGGAGCAGGAAGTACATCCTGCCCCCCGGACTGTCGTGCCTCCTTTTGAGGCGGGCTAAGAGGTGGAGGGGAAGTACTCTCCTCCATCCCTACGGGGCCATTTCACGGACGAGGCCTGGTGGGTTCGCTGCAGGGGGCAACGTGGTGCCTGCGAAAGCCACCCCGTGTCGCCCCCATTCCAAATGCAGCGGACGGCTCCGGGGGGTTTTAGTGGGTATTTCCGGGCGCTTCACGCTCGGGCGAGTCCCACACTGGCACGGAGCTCGTCCCTCCGTGCCC
This sequence comes from Samia ricini, assembly GCA_014132275.2. NCBI lineage: Eukaryota > Metazoa > Arthropoda > Insecta > Lepidoptera > Saturniidae > Samia > Samia ricini. The sequence continues at coordinate 37,494,735 of AP028160.1, read as the reverse complement.
CCTTACCTATTGCATTGGGGGACTTCGGTCTCACTAATGCAATAGGTAAGGGTAGTGCGTAAATGCATTTCCCCCCGTCAAAAAAAAAAAGGTGATAATAAACAAAGATGTTTTATAAGTACATATGAGAAACCCGCGATCTATTCTGGTAACATAAAAAACTAATATAATTGCAAAATTTTCTATTCCGCACAATTAATAACTGCGTAATATAGTTTTTTAGTATTTTAAAGAATATACTAAGCAAGTATAGTTTTCTATAAATTCAATCCAAGTGAGTTGCGTTATCTAGAGAGAAAAATAACGTAAAACAACAAGTAAACAAAAGAAGTGCAGATTGGTAGATTTCTTTTCCTTATTGAAATACCAAGATTTTATTTTCATAAATAATTACATACAACGATATATAAATTCGTGATTTTATAACAGTAACTCTATAGAAGTTAATCTCTCTGTCTAAGAACTTCGCTTTCTATCGATGTATCCCCGATATTTTTTTTTTTTTTTTTTTGACGGGGGGAAATGCATTTACGCACTACCCTTATCTATTGTATTTGAGGGATCATAGTCCCCCAATACAATAGATAAGGGGGCACGGAGTGACGAGCTCCGCGCCAGTGTGGGACTCACCCGGGCGTGAAGCGCCCAGAAATACCCACTAAAACCCCCCGGGGCCGTGCACTGCATTTGGGATTAGGGCGACACGGGGTGGCTTTCGCAAGCACCGCGTCGCCCCCTGCAGCGAACCCAAGCCTGCAGCGAACCCCAGCTGCAAACCCTAGAATAACTTTTAAATCTGTGGCGTCCGCGGATCGCCTTACTATTTTGTAATACATCATAATCTCTTTCCTTTTCAATTATTAACAAGAAACTAAAACGTCCTTGATATCTCCCCATAACTTCGGCACTAATCAGCGGTCGGAACAAGCATCAGTGCCTGACTTACACCGCACGATTGGCAACGCGTAAACGAATAAAACCATCGCGCAAGTTAATAGTTCCAAGAATCAATCAATTGCATTTGAAGAAGTATATAATGATTTATGTGATGGTATCGAGGAAATTGATTGCGATTGATGGACCAATTGGTTGTGATTTATATGGCAATTGATTGCAATGGCGCTTGAACTGAACGATGTAGTGTTGCGCCCATTACCCACATTGTGAGGATTGCCAACTATATACACATATATATATGTTTGTTCTTTTGTATCACATTTAACTGGTAAATGTTTTAGTTGATGTCATCAGTTTGTATAAATTCATTGCGATATAGATAATTATGTATTTTATTCGAGAGTGAGCTTGTCAAGCTTTCACATATTTATTTATTTGAACACTTTACATTTTGAGTTAGATACTATAAACAATTTGAGGACACGTGATAAATGCAACCTTCATTATAAGTGATTACGTTGAATTTTATATTGAGAACAAGCTTGTAAAAACAAAAAAATATAAAAAGAACAAATAAATCTGTTGAATATTAGAATTGAAACAGTTTAAATTATACAAAAAAAAAAACGAGTCTAAATTAAAAGTAAAATAAACTTACATTAATGTTAGGTTTTAAATTATATGTCATTAGCATTACTTTCGTATGCAGATAGGTTTATACATTCTAAGGCTGTTTTGAAAAATTACTGTATTTTTTATTTTAGATTTTTTATTATATAGTGAGATTATTATATTTAGATTATAAATAATACTTAATTGACAATATATCGTATGGTAGTATCTGCACGAGTGTGACCACGAAGCTGATAGATGAAATACACTCGGCAGTCGCACACTGAAACATTGCCCGTGTTATCAAACTGTTATCAGAATAGGAACCAGAACCAGACCTTGTGATTCTCGGACAGATGTGAAACTGATTTACAAAAATAAAATAAACGCGGAAGTCGTATCTATTACACTGAAATATTTATAATATTTTGATACAGTAATTTAAAATGGAATTAGCAAAGTGGTATCAAGTATATTTCCAGAAATTATCCATTAAATTGAAGGGGAGGATATATAAGTCCGTCATAAGACCTGTCATATTGTATGGATCAGAATGCTGGGCTAGTAAGAAGATGGATGAGAAGCGACTGCATGTAGCTGAGATGCGAATGTTGAGATGGATGTGTGGTGTTACAAGAATGGATAAAGTAAGAAATGAATATATTAGAGGGAGTTTGAAAGTTGCGTCAATGGTAGAAAAGTTGAAAGGTTCTCGTTTGTCGTGGTATGGACATGTTAGGAGATGTGAGGAAGCGCATGTGGGTGAAATAGTAATGAATATGAATGTGGAAGGATGGAAAAGTAGAGGAAGGCCAAAGAAAGTGTGGATGGAGTGTGTAAGAAATGATATGAAAGGAAAAGGAGGGAATGAAGAGATGACGGCTGATAGGGACGTATGGAAGAAGAAAACATACTGCGCCGACCCCAAGTGAGTTGGGAAAAGCAGGAGAATGATGATGATGATGATCCATTAAAGAGACTATACTGAAAAGTATAAAATAAATTCATGTAAATGGAACAGAGCGTCCGATGACCGCTCTTTTTACACGGTATAGGCTCAGTTCTGTGACCACAATCTCACCTGATGTTAAGTGACGATGTGGTCTAGGATGATAAACACACAAAGTCTAGAGGTACTGGTTCTCTATTGATGATGCCGAAACACACCTATTGGTATTTGGCGACAGGTTTTCAAACTTGAGGGTGGTAGTGAGTGGGCGTGGAGTCTATTCGGGTGGGCATCATTAGAAAATGCCCTATCACAAAGGTATGGTTTCCTCACAATCACCGAAAGGTCAGGCTGATTCTAAAATCAGTCTCTAAAGTCCGGTAGGTGGGGATCGAATCCGCGTCGATTGACGTGAATTCGCCGCTCTACCCGTTGCGCCATCAACGTTTCGCTTCGCTGTATTTGACACGAAGTGTATAGGGAGGTACCTACGCAACGCGATCGCTATGATGTGTTTCACCTTTATAAAATGACTAACTGTGTCTGCGGCTTCGCTCGCGTGGTATTCAGACCATTTGCCGTGTACATTCTCTGTGGGTAGACCCCCCACAAGATGGACCGACGACTTGGTGAAGGTCGCAGGAGTCCGCTGGATACGGGTGGCGCAAGACCGGTCGTCGTGGAGATGTTTGGGGGAGACCTATGCCCAGCAGTGGACGTCTTTCGGTTGAATGAATGGTTTTCCCTCATGATTATAATATTTCTTACTTTTATTTGAGAATATGTAAATATAACTCATAGTAAATAAACCCATCAGTAAGATGTATTTACAGAGAACTGTAATAAATCCATTTTGTGACTTTGTTAATAAAGTTATATAAGTAAATAAATAAGTTTTATTTTTACTTGACTGTTTATTATACGATCAAAGATAACCGACCGACAAACCAGATGACACAAATAATTTCGCGTACAAAGCCGTATACGTGTTTCAAGTTTGCAGGTCCAGCAGTTTAGGCGTTGATGACCCAGCCACTAAGTCGAAGTAATTTTATATTATATAATTATATAGATAGATCTGTACGAGTAATTTAACTTCAAAATAAAATTATTATGATATTTCATACTAATTATATACTCATCCTCATGCACATACAACAAACGTGATCACGAAAATTGCGCTAAATTAAGCATTTCTGTACTTTATAACAATAATATTTTAGAGTAAGGAATTATGTATATTTGACACTTGAGTGAAGCACAGGCGCTATAAAGCCTAGTAGTTCAGGTGATGGGGGTTAACCTTATATTGTGTAAAAATATTTGGGAAAATAAATTCTTATTATTATTAATTAATGCAATAAACAATGTGTATGCAAAAATACATATAAAGAATTGTACTCCAAATTTAACATACATACATACATATCATCACGCCTTTCTCCCCCGTGGGGGTAGGCAGAGATTACGTCCTTCCACTTGCTACGATCTTGACACACCTCTTTCGCTTCCTCTACTTTCATAAATGCTCGTCGGTTATGAGTACTTTTTACCTGGTCTTTATTTAACACATGATTGATTTGGTCTAGTTACGTTCAAATCAAATTTAAGTAGAACATATAATCTATATCTATACTAATAAATAAAATTAAAGCGTCTGTTTGTAATGACAACATTTTCTTTTACAAAATATATATGAATGTGTATATGACACGTATACCAATAATACAATTTTTAAATTTTTCCTTAGTTTCGGGTAATCTTCGGAACGGCTGGACCGATTTTAAAGGGGCTTTCTTGGCAGATAGCTGGAGTCACTCCACGTAACTTAAAATACTTTTGTTGATCGAAAATAATTAGAGTTCCCCGTAAAAAAATTAAAACTCATGAAATTGTGAACAAAATACGATTTAAAAGACAGCGGTTTTACGATTATCGGTGTAAGATACAATAATAGTCCAGTCCAATGGTAGATTTTATATATATTATAGGTTACAGAATTACAAGTACATTTTTTTCCAAAATGTAGAAGTTCTCAAACTATGTCGAGTGCGCACCGAACCGGTCGCGATACTACACTGAATTACGTATTTGGCGTATTACAAACTCCTCGCCGTTTTGCCTATTCAGCAATGTGTCGCTCCAGCACCACCAAAACATTATTTTCCAATAGTTACGCATTACAAAAACTATATTAAGCAGTGAAGAAAATATAAAACGCGTGCAAAGTCGCGGCCACACAGCTAGTATGACATAAAAACATTATAATCAGTGTTATATATTTAGTTAAATTCTCGCAAATCAGTTACAAATTCGAGGCACAACTGACAACTTTATCAGACATTGATGACAATATATGGAATAAATTGAACATATAAAAAAGTAATTTTTTTTACAGAAGACGAGGGTTTAACTAAAGTCTAGTGTAGAATATAGATAAACTACAATATAGTTACAGTCTTATGATTTGGCAACGTCGCGTCGCGTCGAGTCGCGTCGAGTCGCGTCGAGTCGTTCCTCAACTTATAAACCCTTTAGTCACATTTATTTATATTTCGCAAAAAGGTTTCCATGATCAAAGACGCGTCGATGGCAAAATTAACGAACGACTTTTATACGTTGAAAGCTTGCGTAATGATTGTGTTTGTATCTATTTTAGTTTTTTAAAACCACACATTATGTACATGGCATAAAGATCTAATATGTTTATAGTCCAAAATCGAAGCTATTAGATCATGATGGCGCGATGTGTTAGGTAATGGAGCACAAGACGCGCAGGTTTGGGAGTGGTTGGGGAGGGGAGTATATTGTGTAGGCAGCCTGAAGCGTTGCCAACCCGTACGGTTATTGTTGGAACTTACGATAATTCAGTCATTAGAATGATAACTTATATTAAGTCCATTTCCGTGGGTGTCGTAAAAGGGGACTAAGGGATACCCCAGGGGATGGGCAGCAGCGTCCTCTGAGTACCACAAACATGTGACTGCGATCACCAACCCGCCTGCCAAACATGGCGATTATGGCAATCCTCCCCTTATTGAGTGAGACATATGTCCAGCAGTCGACGTCTTATGGATGGATGGATGGATATAAACTTACGATAATTTTCAGTCTTAAATAAATAAGAATCAGTGCGTAATAAAATTAAACGAAAATGAAGTAAATATAATATTGTCGATCTTTTTTAACAGATTTTAAAAACCAATATCTGAAAATTGTATGATCATTTTGTTGTAAACTTTTAGTAAGAAATTACAGTATTTTGAACTTTAGTATATGGCAACACTTGTCGTTTTCACGAAGCCTGCTGTCGCACGCAGACGTCGCTCAGGTCACTCATTTGAAACTGTTTACATTTATCAGGGCATTACGTTGTTCGATTCTTTTCATTTTCTATGGTATCTTTAATTCTGTCTGTTCATAAAAGATGACTTTTTTTGTTTTAATTCCGAAATTATTAAATAAAATGGAGTTATTTTTCTTCAAGAAAAAAATAATCGAATAATTAATATTAAGACATTAATTATAAAATCAAGAATAATAAATAATAATGAAGTTCGATGTATGTGTTTTTTCCATGTTTATTATTTTCAGGAACTTTTATTATCACGGTCGCCACGTTGTGGGGCTTTGGGAACGTTTATTTATTTAAATATTTACGGTCATTTTTACATTATAAATTAAAAGCTTCTTGTAATTGAATTGTATATATTTTATTACTTCTTTTATTTTTAGATTGACATAGAATGTACTATTTTTAAAATTAGAAGTTATATATATTAAATATAAAGTAAAACCTTAGTCTTTTTGGAACAATGTATTTTATTTTTAACATCATAGAAACAGCTGGAAAAAAATCTTTTTTATTGATCGTTTTTTGTTGTTTTATACGGTTTGAAATAAAATGGCTTTTATTATTGTTTTATATAATAGTTTCACAGGACCCATTATCTCAACTCATATAGAACTCATTAACTTACATTACACTTAATATTACAGTTTACAATAAAATCTACTTCTTTCTTCACACTTGTGTGAGTGAGGATGAATCTTCTACTTGTAAACGAATCAAAATACAACTTTTGAATTGTTATTCAATAGAGAAACAGACGGAAATCACAAAAAAACAGTTCAGTTTTCTAGCATACAAACCTACGCATCATATATTACTAAGTTATCAAGTAGTTTTTTTACTTAATCTATTTATCTATACATATAATAAAACTGTAACTAGGCCAAATCTGTACATTCAATATTTTTTGAAAAGTATAATCGGGGTGGACTTTGTTATCGACATAGAAGCCAAAAATATGTCATTTACAATTTTTGTCTGTCTGTCTGTCTGTCTGTCCCTGTGTATGCGTATCACTCGGAAAGTACTGAACTAATTTCGACGAAATTTGACACAGTGATAACTAATATTATAAAGTAACATACAGGATACTTTTTGTCCCATAAAACGCAAAGGTTTCTCCGGGATAACGGACAAAAGTCAAAAATGTTATTAACGGGTAATATCGGGAACGGCTTTACATATTTTGACGGGACTTTTTTTTTGGTAGATAGCTGAAGTTACTCCGCGTAACGCATTATTAGGGATCCGCGTAAAAAAATTAAAACTCATAAAAAATTGAATAAAATCCGATTCAATGCACAGTTTTACGGGCAGGTATTTGTATTTGTGAGAAACACCTTTGCTTAATGTTAGTAGTTAAAATTGTTTTGGAAAGGAATTGGGATCCGTATACTATGGAGTGGAAAATTATATAAAACGCGGTCGCTGCCGCGGGCACACGGCTAGTTCCTTATAAACTCGTAATACTAACTTTACCCCACGAGTCTATATAAATGAATACACATTACAACTCAATAATATGAAGTTTATGAAATGTTATTTGAATAAACATGTTAATATGATTTTGTAAAAGTTCTCACACAGAGCCGACAACTCAAAGTGTTTGCTCTCACAGGACTCACAGGCTTCAGAGGTCCCAGACTGACAGCACGACTATCTAGTAAATGGTAAATTCCGTTATTATAATACATTGAAAAATATTAAATAGCTTGGAATATTCCAGTGGATGTTTCGTACAGACTAACGATTTAGATCCGAGATAACTTTATAATTAATTTTATTAGAAAGTGTTATCAGTGGGTTGGGGGGAGGGGGTTGTTAGAAAGCGACCACGACCCAGCCTCGAACCCGTTATAACATTTCCTTTAGTTCAGCAGTAACAAATGACTACACACATAGTTTACCGACTCGTTTCACGTGGAGTCGGGTGAAGTGCCGCTACACTCACGTTCACTGTATCGTATACCCAAACTAATTATGTATTTCTGTAGTCACATTATTGAATTGAGATACGACGGTGAAGTGAACAAGTGACATTGTTATTGAATTCTCTCTCAGTTTTAAATACTTTTCTGTAAGTTTTATTAAGTTATTCGTTCTAAAAGTGATATATAACTTATATAAACAAATAAACTATACGGTTTTGGACTTAAATACTCAAAAACAGCAGTGTTTTTTTTAATTAAAGAAGAATCTTCAACGTACATACAAAATTATTGGTCGCTTAATTGTAAGAATAAATCTTTAAACGAAAACGCGTAAGCGACAGCTCATGCACGGCGCTTAAGACGTTTTTCTGATTAAGTTTTTATAACAAATATTTATTTCGCCGAGTGTTATAATATTGTTGCGTATTTTTACAATTACCTACATTAAATATGTCAGATAATAAATGTGGCGCTTGCCCTAATATATTAAAAAACGTTAAATTTTTGCATTGCTCTCGCTGTAAAGATAAATATCATTATACATGTATTAATTACACAGCCGACGACTATCGTAGTTTCACTGCCGAATTTAAGTCTTCGTGGGTTTGCGAACTTTGTCGCTGCCAAGAACCTAAGACGGGAAATAATAATACGCCCATACGAGCATCAGCAATATCAACTCAAGAATATGATTATGTTACTACACGTCCTAAGCAACAAAGCAAAAGTTGTTCGTGCATCTCTGCAGATAGTATACGCGATATCGTCAGAGAGGAATTAAAAGACATATTTAAAACACAGATTAACAATGAATTACGAGATATGAAAAATATGTTATCGTCTTTTGAATCGAGTATCTCTTTGTTTAACGAAGAATTTGAGAGAATAAAAAAGATGTCTTCAGGTCAAATGTCCACAATAGAATCGCTTAAAAAAGAAAACGAATCTCTTCGCGAAACAACACAGGACTTAACTACTAAATTAAGGCAGTTAGATCAACTGTCCCGTGCAAATAACGTCGAGATTCAGGGCGTTCCAGAATACAAACAGGAAAATCTGATTAATATGGTTAAGCAAGTGGGCAAAATCATTAATTGTCCCATTAACGAAAACGAAGTTCATTACTGCTCCAGAATAGCAAAGCAAAATACGAATAATGCTCGTCCTAGATCTATCTTAGTAAAATTTTCTAGTCCTCGATTAAGAGATACTTTTATAGCGGCAACATCTACGTTTAATAAGAAGAACCGTGACGATAAATTAAATTCCAGCCACTGGGGAATTGGCGGTGATAAAAAGGTAGCAGTATACGTATCTGAACACTTAAGTCCTGAAAACAAAGCTCTTCACGCAGCCGTGCGTCGCAAGTGTAAAGAGTTGAATTATAAATTTGTTTGGATACGCAACGGAAAAATATTTATTCGCAAAAACGAAGAATCAAATTACATTTATATACGTAACTCTGACACTCTCAATAAGCTTAAGTAATTGTATAATCTTCTTTCGGTACAATGTTGGAACTTACCTGGAACTTAAATTGTTAAAATTCTCTAGTTTAAAGATATATTATCAAAATGTTAGAGGGTTAAGATCTAAAACAACTGATTTTTTTATGCAATAACTTTGATATAATCATACTAACAGAAACCTGGTTGAATAGTGGTGTGTTCGATTCTGAGTTGTTTGATTCGCGGTATACTGTTTACAGAAGAGACCGTGAGTCTTCAGGCTTTCATTCTAAAAAAGATGGTGGAGGTGTTTTAATTGCAGTCTTAAACTGTTATAAATCAGTCAGAGTAAGCCATTTCGAGTCAAATTGCGAGGATCTTTGGATCTCACTTGAAACAAAAACTATAGGGTCAGAAGTTATATATATATGTGCTGTTTATCTACCACCTCCTATTAAAAAAACATATGTTGGAACATTTTATAGAGCATAGTAGCCATGTACTAGAAGGTCACCAAAGCAAATTCCTTGTTGTTGGTGATTTTAATTTAAGCAGTATTTCTTGGGCGCATGATGCTGATTCAAAAGAGCTACAAGGTACATCTGCTGGAGGCCAGTTTAGTGACATATTATTAGAGTTTGTGGCTTTGAACGGATTCCATCAATATAATCATGTGCTCAATAATAAGGGTAAAATATTGGACTTAGTTCTTAGCTCTACAGGTATTAACAATCTAGACGTTAGTTTAGGCCCACTTTCGATAGTTGATAATTTTCATCCTCCACTCCAATTTGAGATTCCTATTGTAAGTGAAACCTATTTAACTCCAAATGACAATGAAAGATTTTGCTTCTTTAAAGCAGACTATGTGAACGTGATCAGTGAATTAGGCGTAGTTTCCTGGGAGAATGTATTTATAATTGTCAATCTGCAGAAGCTATGACTGATGCTTTTTATAAGATTCTTCGCGGATTGATTTTGAAATATGTACCTAAAGTAAAATCACGTAATAATAGAAATCCTCCATGGTACTCCTCCACCCTTATTAAAATAAACAAAGAAAAATACAAAATAAAAACCAGAATACGAAATTTTGACAATCCACGTGATAAATTGACATTTAATATACTAAAACAACGTTTCCATAAACTAAAAACTTTGGTTTACAACAGATACATACATAAATTAGAGTCAATGATGAAATCTAACCCCAAATTAATATGGTCCTTTGTAAAACAAAAAAAGAAAAATATCTCTGCATATCCAGAAGAAATGATTCTTGGAAACAAAAAAACTACTGACGGCACTGTAATTTGTAATTTTTTTGCATCTCATTTTTCATCAATTTATACGAATAACACATCGGTTTCAATGCATAATAAAACAAGTCATTCCTCTATTAGCCATTTAACTAATATATCATTCACAGAGATTCAAGTCTATAATGTATTAAAAAGACTTGACTTATATAAAGGTTGTGGTTCGGATGGAATTCCATCAATTTTTGCAGTAAAGTGTGCTAAGGTACTTGCTTATCCTTTATCACTTATCTTTAATAAATCCTTAAGCACAGGAGTATTTCCACCATGTTGGAAAAAAGCATTAGTTGTACCTTTGCACAAAAGTGCTCATAAGAATATGATCAGTAATTACAGACCTATCTCAATTATACCGATATTTTCTAAGGTGTTTGAACTATTATTATGTCCTTTGTTTTCATGGCACTTCAAACACACCGTATCCACAGAGCAACATGGTTTCGTTAAAGCAAGATCTACCACAACAAACCTTGTAACACTTATTGACGATTTGACAACTCTTCTAGACAAAAATGAATGTGCTGATGTGATTTACACTGACTTCAGAAAGGCTTTCGACAAAGTCAATCATAATATTTTAATTCAAAAATTGTCTGCGATAGGTATAGCTAGTAATTTGTTAAAGTGGTGCGAATCTTATCTCTATGATCGCAAGTCTGTAGTAGTTGTTAATGGCTATTCCTCCGAACCCTTCGACATACAATCTGGAGTTCCTCAAGGCTCCAACCTGGGTCCCATACTTACTTTTAATATATTTATTAATGATATTCCTTCAAATTTCAAGAACTCGAAGTCTTATCTGTTCGCAGACGATCTGAAATTGTTACGACAGACAAAATGCTTTAACGATGTATTGCTTTTACAAAATGACTTAAATGCCTTAACAGAATGGTGTGATGTGAATGGTATGGTCCTTAACAATGAGAAGTGCTATGTTACTCATTATTGCCGAAAAAAAAAACTTGTTTCAATCGCCATTATTTCATAAACTCTAATATATTAACAAAATCGAACAGTATTCGCGATTTGGGTGTTATTCTGGATACTAAGCTACGATTTAATATTCACATTGATAATATTGTTCATAAGGGGTTCAGAATTCTAGGTTTCATTTTACGCAATAGTAAAGATTTTAAAAATGCAGACACAACAATTATATTATTTAACGCACTAGTACGCAGTTGTCTAGAATATTGTAGTATCGTATGGAACCCTCACTATGATATTTTTAAGAACAAATTAGAGAGAGTGCAAAAGCGCTTTCTGTTGCATCTGACATATAGATTTCACCTAGGGAAAACACTTCGTACATACCATGATAGACTTGATCACTTTAATATGCACTCTTTGGAAGATCGTAGAGAATTACTGGATCTTACATTCTTATATAAGTTAGTAAACGGCATTTCGAACACACCTGAACTGTTAACCAGGGTCAAATTTAACGTCCCAAGGAAACTACCTCGAGCAACACGATTTAATCTATTTAGCACAAATTATTATCGGACAAATTTAGGTCTTTACTCTCCTCTAAATAGAATAATCTCACTATATAACAAAAAATCTAAAACTAAAAATATAGACATTTTTCAAAACAGCCTTAAAATGTATAAATCTAACTACTTACGGAAGTGATACTAGTGTTAAATATTATTATATATATATATATATATATATATTATTTAAAGCCTAACATTAATGTAAGTTTATTCCACTTTTAATTTGGAGTCGTTTTTTTTTTTTTGAGTAATTTAAACTTTATCAATTCTAATATTCAACAGATTTATTTGTTCTTTTGTATCTCTTTGGTTTGCACAAGCTTGTTCTCAATATATAATTCAACGTAATCACTTATAATTAGGGTTGCATTTATCACGTGTCCTCAAATTGTTCATTGTACATATCTAAATCAAAATGTAAATCTTGTTAGTGTTCAAATAAATAAATAAATAAATAAATTTACTTGCATGGGTCACGCCCGCGAAATCGTCGTTCCCGCCGCCGGGGACAGGCGGCTAACTTTGCTCCTGCACATACTCCGGGTCCCCTTCCGGTACATAGGTCTTGTGAGGAACCTTTTTTATATTAAATAAAAAATGTAGGAAGTAGCTACGTTCTAAATTCCATAGGATTTTTTTTTTTCTACGCAGATAACGACCAAAACGAGATTCGTCCCACTTTGGATAACCTTGTGCTATTTACCGTTTGCGGCGAAAGCCTTCAGCACTCGCCCCCAAAGTTACGGTGAAGCTGTAAAGGCAGTTCCGGTCAACAGCAAAAAAAAATTGCTTACATGGGTCCAAAATTGTTTGTATTCCTCCGTTTTATGATTGAAATATGCCAGAAAAACTGAGAAAATGAGACTAGGTCCAAATGAGTAGGACTCTCGCGCGTTTAGGCATTCATAAACATAGTAATTCACAATGGAAATACTGTTTTAACCGAATTAACAAATGAGAGTGAGATCTATCTGGTGTTAAGTGGTCACTGTAACTCATTCACATCACTTCAATCTAAATCTTACTTATGATATATTAGTTAAATATAGAATACTGTTCAGCAATTTTTACCAGAAACATAAGTTCTACTCCGCCTAATATTAATTGTATAGAAATCTACAATGAATATTAAGTCTCGTTATGAAGATTATAAATTTAATATTCAAGCAACAATTTTGAATTCATACTAAACAGAATGTCGCCCTGTTCGTAAAACGGGCCATAACTTTACATAAAATTACGTGTTATATTAGACTATAATAAATAACTATATAAAAATTGTTATTATCCCGAAACATCAAACACCCCTCCCCCCTCGAGAACCACCACCAATTAATATTATTTATAATGTAGCTACAGCGAGTATAAGGTCGGGTTTCTTTTACGTAATATTCTCCCCCATCTCCATTGGGCCATTGCACGACGAGGCCCGGTGGGTTCGCCGCAGGGGGCGACGCGGCGGCCTGCAGTGCAATCCCGTATCGCCCCCATCCCAAATGCAGCGGACGGCCCCGGGGGGTTTTAGTGGATATTTCCGGGCGCTTAGCGCCCAGGCGAGTCCCACACTGGCACGGAACTCGTCACTCCGTGCCCCCTTACCCATTGCATTGGGTGACCTCGGTCTCACTAATGCAATGGGTAAGGGTAGTGCGTAAATGCATTTCCCCCCGACAAAAAAAAAAAAGTTTCTTTTACGTACTGAACGTTTGTTAAGCTTCAAATTGTTATACTACTTACTAGCTGCGCCCGCGGCTTCACCCGCTTGGAATTCAGACAATTTGCATACTACCTCCTCGCTCTGGATGTAAATATTGTCATTACCAAAATTCATAAAATTCAGTAGTTTTGTGTGATTGACGTAGAATTTGATAAACAGACAGATAAAAAAAAAATGTAAACTATCGAAATGTGTTCTGTAATCGATTCAGAAGCCCCTTATATTATTTTTTTTTTAATATCTGTAATATACAGATTTCACCTTGTTAGCCTTTTATTATAAATATAGATTCTTACTTGATTTTCTGTTTTAAGAAATATAAACAATGTTTGATATCATTATTCAAATACACATGAACTCTGTATTGCTAACAACAAAACAAACATCAAATCAATATATGAAAAAAAATTTATGTGAAATAAGCAAGTTAGCGCTAGAAAAGTTATAACTTAAGTAAAAATTAACAAAGTGAGATTTTAAAACAGGGAAATAATTGTTGCATATAAATTACAAGTCAATTAATTTTCCAATGCTGACTTAGTAATTGAATGAAATATGTTCATTGTTTTACATTTACTATACTACTATACTGAGGGGGAAAAAATGTGTTGGTATCTTATATTATATCCTATAAAATTATCCATAAAATTCCCACAAACTCGTAAAAGAAATTTACGTTTAAACACGCGAAGCTATTTATCCAAGAGAGCAATATGTTAAAGAAGGTATGAAACCCTAAAAGTTATTGGTTTTTAGTGATTCAGTAATACATTAGGGATATTATACAGTATAGCGGGGTACGGGGGGGCAGGGTAGTGCGGCGAGGGGTTGGGGGTGCTTAATGTTGACCTCTAAACTTTCAGTTGCGCGTATATTGATTGTAAATGTCTAATAACATTGTACAATTAAAATGAAGCTCCTCACAACCGATTGATCATTAGCACAAAATTTACCAATTCCTCAGAGTACAATAACCATGACCACTCTCCTTAGAGCCGTCACATACACGGATTCTATTCTCTTTCTAACACATAGTGATTGGAAAAGTATCTCATACAATATACGATCGGTAAGAAGATAAGGTGACCAAACTTATAACATGTGAGTGCGAAATGCTATTTTCTCTTGTCCGACCATGGTCGTGACCAACATAACATAACGATAAACCAGACATAGTGGCGTAATAAAACACGTCGCCTCTTCGGATGTGCAGGAAATGTTTGTATAGAAAGAAATAAGTACTCAGAGTATGGAGAGTACTAGAGAGTATTACACGTGATAGATGTTATAGGTCAGCATAATGACGTCGACTGTCAATAGATTCACATTTTTTTATTTTTTTATTTTTTTTTTTTTTTCCTACCTAGCTAACGCTGTTGACCGGAAGGGCCTTTACAGCTTCACCGTGGCTTTGGGGGCGAGTGCTGAAGGCACTCAGCCGCAAAAGGTGACTAGCACAAGGGTTACCAAAATGGTACGAACCTCGGCTTGGCCGTCACCTGAGTGTAAAACTCTCTCGCGAGTTTGAACCTAGCTATTCCCTACATTTTTTTTTTTATTTATTAATAAAAAGAAAAAAAAAAGGTTCCTTACAGGACCTATGTACCTGCATGTTATGTGCAAGAGTGTGTTTGCAATGTTGTGCATGTATTGCTCAATGCATGGGCAGTGTCACTGTATTGAGCAATACATGCACAACACTGCAAACACAATACAGTGAACTCATTTTGCCAAGTTCGAAAACCAAAAAAAACGTGTACCGGCCGAACCCATTCCACACCAAGTCTCAGAATTTTGAATTATCATCTTATTTAATTAATTAACATTATTTTATGTAAGCGTGATTAACTGTGTATAATTCTACCGTGAGCCCTTCCCGGTGAGGTCACTAGTATACACTTTCACACTGCTTCAGTTACAACTCCATAGTTCTTTTTGTAGTATTTATTTTCCATACATTAGAACAATATACAAATTGATGTCATATTTTTGGCGTACATCTTGACACCGCGTGATAAAAAATTCAAATTTATTACTGCGCGCCATCTATCTTTAAGAATCTTAAACAAACTGATTAGGAATATTTAAATTCTTACCGTGTTTCCGCGGTTGCGTTTCATATGTTCCTTATTGCGTTTTATTTTTTTTTTATATGTAACAAAATAATTAGGTTTCCGTGTAAAAAATTTAAATCTCCTAAAAAAATTAATAAAATCCCTTTTAATGCACAGTTTTACGGGCAAGTTCTTGAATTTATGAGAAATATTTTTCCTTTATCTAAGTATCAATTTTTTTTTTACAAAACAGTGTACCTAGGGTTCCTTATAAAAAAGTTATCACGCAGTGAAGAATAATGAAACGCGGACACAGCCGCGGTCAGACAGCTAGTTATAAATTAAAAATTATTTAATATAATACAAATCTAAAAATTTTTGTCGATGATATTTCATATCATCCTATCCATGGTGAAAATTATCTATAATATGTAGCGGCGCACGACGCACATCTCTTTACGTACTCCGCCTTATACCCGCGAAAACGACACACATGGTTCCCACACTTAGTACTGATTTTACAATCTCTAGAGACCGTAATGTCATTGTTACTTTATACTGAGAACTAATAGGCTAACCTGTAAATAGACACTAAGAACTACCTTTCAGAATCGGATTATGCTCAGTTGAAGGAAAACAATGTAATACTAAAATAAATAAGCGTTGATCATTTTCAAACAGTAGCGCAATCGTGCCGGGTACCATGACGGGGGCGGCGGGCGAGGGACGAGGATCGGGGGGCGGAGGGCTTAACAATGCCAACGTTCATTTCAATTGAGCTTAAATATACCGAATCGCTTTATCATGTCCCCTCCCCCGCGGCCCCATCGTCTTACCCTCGACTCCCAACTTCTAAACGCGATTCGTATAAAAACCAGTCCAATTATCCATGACAATAATGTCTCAGATTTAATTTCCCATCTTCATAAGTTAATACCACAGAATGAGCTGGAAATTCATTAGACGTGTATTAAACCGTAACCTAAACATAATACAATTTAAAGATTTTTGTAAGACTCGACGATAATAGCAATTATAACTCCTTGATATAATATTAACACTGTTTAACTACAAAACAAATAAAGACACCTCTGTACACTAATATATAATACGGCAAAGTAAGCATCAACCAAATTCATTATCTCTGTTATTCCTTAATGAGAGATTTCACTTGTTGATATTATAATAACCAAACTATATCACGTAAAATCCACTAAAATTAAATAATGTATAGTCAAATAGCAAATTAATAAAATAGCTTTGAGCCTACGTCCATCGACGCTGTATTCGGCTACATTACTATTTATTTAGATAGATAATGTTTTATAACTGATGAGTATTTTGTTTATTAAGAGTATCACAATGGAAATTGGAGCACTCACGTTCAAAATTTAAAGCAATCTAAAGACTCAAGGTAATTCACCGACAATTTGCCTTCAATGAGAACTCTTCACCCTGCCTTCACCCCAGAACAATAGCTCTGCGATTAAATAATACTTACTCTGTTTAAAATGTATAATTTCCAAGTCATTATCTTATTTAAATATATGTAATTATGTTATTAAAGTTACGCGTCACAAATACGAAGTTGTAATGTTAATTTCTGACAGCGACTAAGTACATTAAACGTAGTAGGTACGATTTAGTACCAGCTACAACTGGTATTTTGTGTACCCTATAGCTTATGGCTTATAGCTTTATTTAAAAAAAAAACACCGACAGCGAGCAGAGACACGAGCACAGCTAGTATAACCCCATCCGATAATTTACTATTAGTTAATTCATTCCAAAACAACAAATCGTTTAAGTTGTAACTGATAAAAGTATAATTGTGCGAAAATCTGAGTCAAATAGATTTATTCGATTTCGCAACTTCCGACTGAACGAGATTTAAAGCTGTTATGCTTCCTGCTGAATCACACATTGCTTATGACTACATTTCAATGTTGTTAACAGATTTAAACATAAAGGCAATATCAGTTACCGAAACGTATACCCGCTCCTACTGACAGTATAATGTATACATATTAATTAGTACTTTAAACAAGACGGGATACTAAGACAATGAATAGTGTCTGTTTAACTTCTCCACAAAGTATCCCCAACTGGATATTGATACGTTCGTTGGTAACGCCTGCATCAATAAGCTGTCAAACTGGTCCAGGCGAAATAAAATAATTATGAAATATATGTATTATGTTGTAAGAAAGGTATTGGATATGAATGTGGACGGTTACATGGGAAGGGGAAGACCAAAGAAAAGATGGATGGACTGTGTGAAAGGTGATATGTTTAGAAAAGGAGTGAATGCGGAGATGACAAGAAATAGAGAGGAATGGAAGAGGAAGACATGTTGCGCCGACCCCAAATGAAAATGGGAAAAGGGTAGGGAGATGATGATAAGACATACTAGAAATGATATTTGCTTGTAAAGATAATCATCTACAGATTGATATTTGAAATTCAAATTAATGTTAACATTAACTTATCTTTTAGTCTGAGTCTTTCGTTTTTTGTTTGATATCTTCACCTACGTCAGCGTGAAACCCCCGCAAATAATGTTCCATGTTAGCGTCGACGCTACATGATAACACGCTATATCAGTTGTACCTATTGAACCAGGACCTAGATTAGACCTAGATTAGAGAGACCTAGATTGGACCTAGTTCTGTTTGGCTTGTTACGACCTTTAATAAAAAAAATAAAAAATTAAGTAATAATTATGTAATTAATAATAACAAAATAAGTGTTTACAAAATAATTTAATATATAAATATAAAAAAAAATTAATAGAAGTAGATTTAAGCTCACATATGCGAAAGATTACTAACTGCATAGCTGCTTGAATTGCTATTATAGGCAATTTTTTTCCGACGCAAGTCGATTTAAATCTCCAATATAAAAAAAGGTGCGGACCCAGAGTCTGCAGATAGTTTAATTTAAATAATAATAATAAAAAACTATTGAACCAGTAAAAAAAGTCAATGTGAAACGAAACTGATTTATTTATAACAAATTGAAAACATTTGAAATTGATTCTTACGAACTCACGACAAGATAATCACATAGAAGCATTTACCTCGATTCACTCCACCTTTAAATGACATATGATGGATTTTGAATCATGTCTGAAAATCAGAATCTTTTCTCGCATTTATTGGACCCAGGGAGAGATGGAAATGTAAATTGAGTCAAAATAGAACATATCGTATCTGTACGGTTCATCTGACACAACAACTACTTCATCCATCTATCCATTCAACTGAAAGACGTCCACGGCTGGACATAGGTCTACCCCAAAGATCTCCACGATGACCTGCGTTGAGCCATCGGCATACAGCGGATTCCCGCGATCTTTATCAGGTCGTCAGTCCACCTTGTGAGGGGCTTACCCAACAATAAATAAACAAAAACAATAAACAACTACCTGTCGATATATTTTATATAACAACAATGAAAAAACTATTAAACACCTGATAATATTTTACTAAATACACCACGACAACGTTCGTACAAACAGGACACAACGAAACCGTCTTAATTTTAAAGAACAATCTGCGTCAGCCACCGTTCTAGACAAAAATTACCCAGTTGGACCAACTTGCATTTTGTAGCTCCATGTGACACGTTATAGTATATTTATTCATACTTTTGTCACCAACATAACGCTATCCGCAGAACGTTAAATTATTCAACAATAATAGCACAATAGTTGTGAGCCGCGAGGGCGATTGCGCCCGATCTCGGAGCCAACACAGCTGCAATAGACTTGAATTATTCCTCTGTAAATTACATTGTCTGCATTAATGAAACTGATTTCGCTAAAATTATGTCTGTATTTCCCTTGTCAAGGTAGGAATAACAACTATATCTCTCTCTCTACCTATGAAAGGTCATTGGCTTAATTTCCAGTTATTATACGTTCTATGGCGTGGTTTTCGTATAAGTATTTGAGTGAAGTAATTCATAATGACGACAGAGCGGCAGTAAGTAATTAAGAGTGACGTCACCGGTCACCGTAAAAACACAGTACAGTTACGATTACGTAATTATAAGATATTCAGACTTGGACATTATTATTATATTCGAAAATACAACCCTTCAGTTTTTGATTGCAAAAGTTGGTACAGAGCCGTTTAACGAGTACCAACGAATGAATTCTCTCAAGAACAATGAAAAACTTGAAATCATTATGAATGAATTCATTAAGCGAGCTTCTACTTGCTTGTCCGTCCGTCTATTGTGTTTCGATTATGACGGCGCCAGAAGTGAGCTTTACACTTAACAAAGTATTTTTATTCTAAGGTTTCAAATGTATTGAAGCCGTGATTTATGATTTCGAAAAGCAATCTGTTTTATTCACAACAAATAACAAAAGATATACCAAAAAGAGTGGAATTAATTTTTAAGACGCATTTAAAAAAATAAAATGGGAAAAGCTTATTATCTAGTTTCATGATGAACGTATTAGGTACATTCATCTTTATCATTTCAATCGAAAGATGCCCCCGCCCATTGTTGGGCATACTATATGTCTCTCCTTAATATTATAAAATGAAAACTGTTCGCTTAAACTGTCTTCGCTTATCGCAACGTATTTTTTTTATAATACACAGCACAGTGACTGCACTGGACCTGATGGTAAGTACAGTACAACCCAAAACAGCGGCGACTGACACTGAACAGAGTTCACTGCCAGTCACCGCTGTCATGCTGGCCTGCTTAAATACTTCTTCACGACTCTTTTGATCGACCCAATATCATATGAAGGAGGGAACACGCTGACAGGAAGACGGTTCCATAACCTCACAGTGCGCCATAAGTAAGAGTCAGCAAACTTTTTGGTTCTTGAAGTTATGGGTGTCACCGTGAAACCGTGACACCGAAGTCCCGCCCCCGTGTGTGCTTTTGTTATGGAGAGGAGGGGATCAGCTCAAAGAGCTCTTCAATATGTGCATATACAAAATTCTGGAAGTATCATTCAGTAAAAATACAATTATTAACTAATCTTCACACAACATGCTAGTAAAATGGTTGCTATTTTGATGGATTTTTTTATGACTAATGAAAATTCTCTTCACTTTTGCGTAACAACAAAAGTTGAACGAACGACATAGTTAACGAAATAATCCGAGTGAAGCAGCGTCAACTAATATGATACAAAATAATAATAATTATTGTTATTATAGTGAATTTATATACGTAAATAGTAGGAATGTAGAAGTGAGACCTAAATTCGTTATAACTAGTGTCGATATAAACGAAGCGCCAGACGAACAGGACTAGTAAATTGACATGTTATTATTCGTTTGAATCAGACACTGTATTTACTTATACGACTGTTTAGACACTGTAATGGTTGGTTTTAATGTAATTTGTTTTTGTAATATTTATTATATTATTATTATTATTTATATATCTTCATTATATGTAATAATTTAACCGAATGTTTTCTTATTAGTTTCTATTTATGTCAACTGTCAATTTTATATTAATATATGCGTGCTATTGTAACATGAGTTTTTAATTAATTTATTGAGGAGGCCTTTTAAGAAAACATTAAAACGAACGTCGATAAACAATAGAGTTTAAGGGGAAATAAAAAAAGGAATGGTCGGATAATGTCATCATCAAAATTTCTAGTGAAAATATTATAATAAATGGATATAACAGGATGTAGTGGGAGAGGACGTAAGATAACAAAACGATCTTTCAATCAATTATTTACAAAATTATATAAAGTAATGTAATTAGACATACTATGGGTGATGAGGAACACGCGACACACGACGGTCAATTTATTTGATGTAATAAATTGATGGACAATAAAAGGTGCGACAACATTATAACATTATACCGTTGAGACTTTTAGATGCGGCAAGCGAAAATCATAGATAATCGAAAGATTACTACGGCCGATACATGCGTACTGTTTAACAAATCCTGTTTCTTTGTTGGCCAGGTTTTTACTCGTGGGGTGCGGTGTCAGACAAGCTCCTCGTGGTGCACCCTGAGCAACGGCAGTCCTTCTGACTGCCGGCTAGTAGTCTGACTGGGCGGCTGGGCGAAAGCCCACTTTGGGGGGGGGGGGGGGGGGGAGGTGATTAATGCGGTCGCAGTGATCACTCCTCTTCCCTCCGGAAGGTAATGCCTCTTTCAGAGGCGGGCGAAGAGGTGGGGTAGAGAAGTTCTCCCCCACCCCCGCTGGGCCATTGCACAGACGGGCCTGGTGGGTCTGCCGCAGGGGGCGACGCGGCGACATGCCTTGCAACCCCGTATCGCCCCCTATTTCAAATGCGGCGGACGGCCCCGGGGGGTTTTAGTGGGTATTCCCGGGCGCTTCTCGCCCGGGTTTGAGTCCCACACTGGCACGGAACTCGTCACTCCGTGCCGCCTTACCTATTGTATTGGAGGGACTCAGGTCCCACTAATACAATAGGTAAGGTGAGTGCGTAAATGCATTTCCCCCCGTCATAAAAAAAAAAAAAGTTTTTTCTCGTTGTATTTTTATATAAATTTTATGTAAAGAGAACCTTCGATTTTTATATTTATTATATTATTTTTATATTTTCATTTCGTTTTATTATTTATTTATTAGTCTAAATTTAATTAAATTGTCAACACTTAACACTTAGTCCTATTGTTTTTTCAACTATACATTTAATACGAGTACTTCACGTAATATAGTTTTATTATGAAATAGCAATTGCTAGCAAAACTAGATTACGAGAGATATGAACAAAGCTAAGTTAGTACAAAAACCCAGTTCTCCGATTTGAAGTATCCTTCAAGCATTGCCGCACTCTGATAATAGCGATACCACGTAAATAATTACCCTCACAGGATTTATATCTATACAAACAAAATGATATCAGTCTGTCGTTGCGCGCGCATCACACAAAAATTGCATATACTACAATAAGCTTTGTAGTAAAAGCTATACCCTATTGGGACTTTAAGGGGGAGTTTACACGAACATATTTTATTGCGAAGTTGTTCGATAAACTTACGACACGTTTACGCGAAGCGCTCGCAATTCGCAACGAATCTCTTTATATTAATATCAACTCGGGACTAGACATTAATTTACTTCTAGGATTTAAGCTTCACAATATGTTTTCCCTTTACACAAATAAAAAATCATATTACTCTTGCATGTTTTATACGAAGCTATTTCTCTGAAAAGAGGAGTTAGTCCTTTTCCAGTAAAACGTATCTACAAACGAATCATACAAAACCACAAGTTGTGACAGACATTTCGCGGAGGTTTTTTTCTTTTCATGATACTTTATTATATTTATTTAGAAATCACTTTTATTTTGGATAAGCAGCTACATTTACAACTTCTGTTCAAGCTTCCATTAACTAGTACAGGATTACACCGAATGAAACACAGTTCTTTCGAAAGTACGAGAGTATATTACATTATTACAAACGATATATATAGCAACTCTTCTCGTGCTCCTCATTGTTCAGCAGTCTAGCAGCGGCGTGTGTCGTGTGTCTTTCCCTAACCATTTTTTTTTTTAAATCTTTTTTCTTTTAAACTTTATTTAATAAATTATTACAATGTGTAACTTAAAACTAAATTACACCCTATAATAAAATTAAAAAATAACAAATAAAACAACAAAAGAAAGTAAAAACAAAACAGTCAGAAAAAAACTACACAACACTACGCTTAGGGCTAAACTACGAACTAATAGGGGACACGGGGAAACCGCATCAGGGCTATTCCCTTCGACGGTGGCCTCTCCTTTGTCCGCGCCTACGGACAAGTCTGCTGGGTGAGGCACACAGGTGCGTCCCTCGTGGAGTAATCTTCTGAGTTCTGGGAGCTAATCCTGCTGTCGATCGGACTCTGAGGGGTCAGGGAGATGCACCCGATCTATACGGGTCATAGACACGGTCCTCCTTCAACTACCTACTCAGCTAGGCGAGGACCGGCGTATGAGATCGCGCGCCTGAGGCCTATGTATTAATGACAAGCGATCACCCTCTTCCTCTCCGACTGTCGGGAGGTCTGGCGTGCAACGGCGCGATGTTCTGGAGGTGAACGTGCGCCGACGTGTCCGCTCTTCGGAACATGTTGGTTGCAAGGCTGCTTATGAACGCATCCAGGCTCTCTACACGTAAGTCACGCGCAAGTACGTGGTTGCTAACGTATCGCGGTGCCCCCGCGATCATGCGAAGCGTGATGCTCTGTTGGGCTCTAAGCCGTCTCTTGTTCGTTTCCGATAGGCGACTGAACCATGCAGGGGCGGCATAGGTAAATCGTGACCTCAAATAGGTTTTATATAAACCAAGCCTCGTTCTCAAGGGTAGCCTTGAGGTGAGCACTGGACGCAGCATTCTCCTCGCCGCTCTTGTCCGCGCGATCACATCTCCTACATGACTTGAAAAAGTCAGGTTTCGATCTATAGTGACTCCCAGGTATTGGACTTTATCCTTCCACGGTATAGTCTTTCCCTGGAGCGTCAAGCAAGGTGGTAATCTACTCATCATCACTCTAGTCATGAGTGCCTGTGTCTTCCCTACGTTGGCCCGCAGCCTCCATCTCCGTAGCCATTCAGAAAGGGTATCTAGTAGTCGCTGGGTTTCAATTTGCGCATCTAATGGCGTGTTATCCACGTGGAAATAAGCGGCGTCGTCAGCGAATAGTGCGAGTTCTGTCCACCCGCGCACGGGCATATCGTTTGTGTAGACGG
Source organism: Samia ricini (assembly GCA_014132275.2). Classification (NCBI taxonomy): domain Eukaryota; kingdom Metazoa; phylum Arthropoda; class Insecta; order Lepidoptera; family Saturniidae; genus Samia; species Samia ricini. The sequence continues at coordinate 37,470,249 of AP028160.1, read as the reverse complement.
CGTAGAGGCTAGGAGAGAGGCAGCTACCCTGCGGGACTCCGGCTCTCATAGGGAACTCCCGAGACACTTGGCCTTCGACCACTACTTGAGCGCGGCGGTCTTCCAGGAAAGACTTCAGGACATGGAGAATCTTTCTAGGGATCGTGGTGGTCGTTAACAGTTTGTATAGCATCCCCTGGTGCCATACTTTGTCAAACGCCTTCTCCATGTCCAGCAGTACAACTGCGACGTATTGTCTGTTTCTTCTTGCGGTATCTATTATGTCAATGACCCTCGTGAGTTGGAGAACAGTAGAGTGATGCTCTCTAAACCCGAACTGTTCGGCTCTCAGGTTCATGTGCGGCAGCATCTTGGCCAGCACGAGCCTCTCGAACACCTTAGACAGCGTGCTGAGCAAAGTGATTGGCCTGTAGTTTTCTGGTCTTTGCAGGTTCTTCCTGGGCTTCGGTAACATGCGGACCAGTCCGAGCTTCCAGTCATTCGGGAAGTGCCCCGAGCGGATAATACCGTTGAATAACCGCGTCACCGCCGCGAGTGATCTCAGCGGCAGGTGACGCAGCATTGCAACGGTAATGTTATCCGCACCGGGGGCCTTCCTGGGCTTCAGTTTCCCGATCACGCGATTTACTTCGGCCGGGTTGAAGAACAGGGCGTCTGCCGGGCTGCCGCCGACTACAGGCTCAGCCCAGTATCTGTCTAGGTGTCGGTTCACATTGAAGACGTGCTGAAGGTCCGCTTCGTCGTTCGGGGAGAACTGTTCTTCCAAACACGTAGCAAAGATCTCCGCCCGATCAGTTGCTGTGAAGCGTGGGAAGCCATCTTCGCCCAGTAAGGGGCGGACCGGCTCCGGTGTGCTCGATAGCTGCTTGCATAGACGGTGTACTGAGGGGACCGAGCTGTCCGTGATAATCTCGTCTATATGGTTCTCCCACGCTTCGGCTGCATGGTCATCTAGGGCAATTTTAACTCGTGTCACCATCGAGTTAAGTCTAGTCTTCGTGAAGGGGCAACGGGTATTCTGCCACTCCCTCCGCAGCGCTCGTTTCTCTTTTATGAGATCCTGAATCCGCCGGGGAAGAGGTTTGAGCCTCGACCCCGTCGGAATGGTGCGAGTAGATTTTTCTCGGGCGCTGCGGATGCAATGGGTGAGTTCACCCGTCATCCGTTCCACATCTTCCGGCGTGGACATCTTTCGCGTCGGTGTGGTGCTCTCTAGTTCCTTCACGAATATTGCCCAATCAATCCGCGTACGTGATGCTGGGAATAATACTCGCGTAGGTGACTCGGAGAACTACGAGAAGGACAGGTCTATGGTCCGAGGGTAGATCCGGCAGTACTGTCTGCCTCGGTGGATTCAAGCGCCCTTTCGTTAACGTTATGTCCAAAACGTCTTGCGACCTCGGGCTATGATGTGTTGGCTCGTCTGGGCCGTGGATATCAAAGCTATAGTCTTCAGCAAGCTTCAAGAGTTGTCGACCAGGTTGCGTATTACATGAGGAGTTCCAGGAGGTGTGCTTCGCGTTAAAATCTCCTGCCATGATCGTTGGCGTACCTCCCGCCATTAATTCCTCAAGTTCTCTTTCCAGCATCTGTGTGGGCTGGTTATTTGGTCGGTATATGGCGTAAGCCTTCAAGTCCCGACCATCGACGTGCAACAATACCCCCAGAGCGTAGAGTGACTGGTACTCTTTAAAGGGTATTGGCTGATGTACGACATTCCTCTTGACGAGGACTAAAGTCCTCGGTACGGGCGGCCACTCGTCGGACTCCTCTCGTCTTTCCTGTATGATTACAAACGAACATAACATACAAAATACAATTCGGATCCTAACCTATTAGAAGTGAATCTTGACACCATGTTATAAAATAACTTATAATTTAATTACCGCCATCTACCGGCGTATACAACTTCCCTTTTGCAATAAACTTTAATTAAATATTTGGACATTGTGGTATCGAGTATTTCTAACTTGCACTGGAGTGTATTAATTAATTTATTTCCGTTATATTTAGAATCGAGTTCTCTAGAAAAACAAGCGTTGTCGATTTCGCATAGTCTCAGGCGCTCGCCATCTTTACAAACCAGGATATACACACACAAGTGCACAAAAGTGACTTTATTAAAATTATTCCTCCTCGGAAAGTAATGGAGTGTTATTCCGGTATCACCTTTTCAAATATCTTCTTTAATTATAATCTGTCATGACGCCCACGGAATACTTTCATAAACATTAAAGATAACAACGGACAAGAGAAGAAACTTGATAAGGATAAAAATTGAATTATATAGATTAGGGAAATAAAAATATATCCAATATGAAAGCTATATTAAATGTAATGACAAAAAAGCTAAGAACTTTCTCATGAAGTTAATAACTATATAACAAGTAATAAGTATACAAAACCGAGCGCAAAGCTACTGCTTGAATAAAATCACTTGTGAAAAATTATACAATCGAGAACAGACACGTTCACATTATTCAGGTGAGGGCTGATACAGATGATTCGTTGTTAACCCACTCCCGTGCCCCCCGCGCCCCCGCCCCCTAAACTTGTCGAGCCCCGGTACCAGTGATTGAGAACATGTGCGATATGTAGGGGAGGTTGGAGGGGATGGGGGCGCGGGCCGGTGGCTCACCTCGGGATGGACCTGTCCAAACTGATCGGCAATGATTTTTCACGTAGGTAAAACATAATAACGAACCTCAGGCACCTGAGGCACAAAGGGGCGACGCGGTAGCGGCTCGACCAACGTAAGATGATTCTCCTCGGAAAGAAAACAAAAAGCTGAGACAGTTCCCTATTTTTCCAGCCACTGGCATATAACTGCGAGAATATTTTGACTTTATATAGGTGTAAGCGGGTTATTATTTTTTATCGTTTTGCGTAAGTAATACAATTTATGTCAGGTTCCGAACCGTTTGTAGATTCCCGATGCTCGGAATTCACAGCTGAGTACCTTCGTATTAAACTGTCCAGGATATTCTAATAAAGATAATTTTGTAAATTAGTAATTGAAGAGAACATATTTTATATTGAACTGAGTCGAATCGGATTTACTTTACAGCGGATTAAGCCTGTAAAATCTATATTCTATCTAAATAACAGCAAACTGTTCCCAATTAGAAGATTGGGCCTTAATTACCAGGAGCTTTGTATATCGACACCTGTGCGTACTCCAACAGCTGGTAAAACCTGTAAATACAACATCTACTGAGAAATCCTGTTAATATAAGATACTACAATTTTATTACTAAAAAATGTACCTTGATAATTAAATCATAACTTTAATGTGGTTAAATAATAACTACTTACATTTTTTTTCTCAGAATAGGTTATTTGAGAATGTCGTACATTTAGAATATGAGCGTGTTAAGTCCGTTGGGGTAAACCGCGTGTCCCATGTAGGTACAACCGAAAGGTCGAAAGTTCAAAGCCTGGGTGGGTAACAACTTTCAATACCGGCTGTAGTGCGACAATTGCGTTGACGCGCCCCACGCCATCCCAGACTTAAGGAACAGAGTATTGTGGGGTCTTAGTCGGCAGAAGTCCAACATAACCCACCTATCGTTGCCCAACGGAGAAGAGTATCCTAGGAGGATTGCCCCACACAAAGAAAATAAAGAATCTAAACAATACCGAGTGGATGTCCTGATCTCTCCATAAGTTCAAAATTCAATATAAAATGAATGCTTGTTTCTCATTGCTATTAATTTTTATATTCCCTAAAAAAAAATCAAAGAAAAAAGTAGTCAGATACCGGTTACATTACGTTACACACACTTCACTGATGACTCCCGAGTGATCCTCACCTGCTGAAGTATATAATTAAACTAGGTACTATCCAACACACAAACTAGTCCATTATCTAAACATAGAGCCATCTACAGCTCCGGCAGAACACGGCAAGGTTCTTACGCTTATATACATCGAACGTCTGTGGGCACCAATCTACTGCGTGCAATCTAGTGTCTGAATACTAAATTTTTCTTATCCTTAAGGAGCGTTAAAACTTACCAGCCTTCTCATCATCATCTCCCTACCCTTATCCCATTTGGGGTCGGCGTAAAATATCTTCTTCCTATCTATTTGCAGTCATCTCCACATTCACTCCCTTTTTAAACATATCATCATTCACAAAATCTATCTATCATGTTTCGATTTTCCACTTCCCATATAACCGTACAACATCCTCTTCTAACCTGTGCTTCACATGCCCATTCCAGGACAGACGACTGCTCCTTAACTTCTCTGCTACTGGCGCCACTTTCAATCTTCGCATCACAGCTGCATGCAGTCGTTTGATCTGTCACATTTATAGGCCCACATTTTATTCCATACAAGACGACAGGCCGTATCATGTTTCTGTAAAACTTTACTTTTAATTAAGGGGGGGTTAATTCTGTGCTTTACAGCCCGACCTATGTCGCCATTGATTTGCTAGAGTGAGACAAAGTACTTGAACTTGGAACAAATTGTTATTGGAGTGGCATCTAGTGTTAAAACAGTTGAGCTAGAGATGGCGAAATCGCAAAACCAATATTCCGTTTTGGATCTGCTCACTATCAGGCCGAATCTCTCCAGTTTTGATGTAAGTCTACCGACACCTTGAACTCGTTGGTGTTGCCAGCAGCTAACCGAACATAGTACGCGGTTGCTCGTATATAGAACAAATTAACTCTACGTACTTCACAGGCACACCTTTTCTTTTCAGAGCGAAAAATCAAAATTTATTTATTCAATTTAGGCCCTAAGAAGGCGCTTATGAACGTCTAAAACACTACCACCGGTTCGGAAAACAACCCAGTCGAGAAGAGCCGGCAAGAAACTCGATCTGGTTCTTTTTTTTTATTCATAAATATAATATATATAATTTTTTTATGTCATAAAAAACTATACAAATCGTAGTTTTTTAGTGGAAGCACAGAGATGTGGGTTATTTCCAGACATCACCATCGTTCACGTAATGATCCACCCTGTAATAACCTTTTGAGATTAAAACTTGCTTGACATAATACTTGAACTTATTGTCAGGTAAATCGGTAATGTTACTTGGGATCTTATTGTAAAACCGAATACTATTACCTATAAAGCTTTTATTACACTTACTTAACCTAACGCGTGGTTCCGGCCAACTTGTCTTTACTTCTAATATTAAAATTATGACGATCATTCACTAGATCTAGCTTGTCTAAATTTTTACGAATATGCATTAAGTTATCGAAGATGTATGTAGATGGATGTAGAGCTCACCACAAAACCGTTCACAGCACTTTGTCGTATGTCGTATGCCTTTTCCAGGTCTACAAATACCAGTTTTTGAGTGCATGTTTATATTTTTTAAATAACAACTTACCGAAAAATAAAGTCTGCCAGTTATCTTCTTTCCATACCTGCCACTTGTATTTTATCTGACCCAACAGCTTTTTCATCCTTCATACTTCCTACTACATTCCTTATTTCATTCACACTAATTTAATTTACATCATCCATGTACTAGCCTACTATATTTATTAATAAGGAGAGTAGGTCAGCCATTTGTGACAATTCGTCTCTCTGTTATAAGAGAGAACCATAGAAACAAAAGTAAGGACTACCAATAAATGCCTCGTGTCGCATTATTCCCCTTTCACAAACATTGTTAAAATTAGTAACTGTATAACCCAACGTAAGTAAGCATTTGAACAATTTGTCAGTCAACTGTAAAAAATAAATATAATGTAATTTCAGGGGTGTGAACGCGTGTACTAGAAACGCCGAGGCAGCGCTGATCGGGCCCCGTAATAATACAAACAAACAGTTGAATATTAACAAAATCTTCGGTAATAACCTGCTGTACTTACAAAACAATAAATTAATTAAATATCCGCTAATTATCACAGATCGAGATTATTCTAAAGTAGCTGTGTGCCCGCGGCTGCGCCCGCGTTTCTTATGTTCTTCACTGCGTTTTAATTTTTTACACGGAACCCTAATTATATATCCCATAAAAACCCCGCCCAGCCGTTCCGAAGATTGCCCGGAACAAACAGACAGACAGACAATAATTTTAAAAATTGTATTTTTGATATTGCTTAGTATTCACATTCATGTCTATTTATTAAAAAAAAACAGTTTTTTTACATTTCAAACAGACACTTCAATTTTTTAAATTAGTATAGATAATATACTAAATATAATTAAATATTTATTCGTGTATTTGCGAAATAATAAAGACGCTATCATCAAAATGTATTGTTTCGCTGTGACTTCAGTGGCACCCATTACTGAACAGATAAACGCTAAGAGAGCCGTGCCATATCATACCAAGTACCTACTAACAACGACTAAGAGGGTGAGGTGGTTGCAAATTTGTATACGAATTTTATCATTTTTGGAGCAAGAAGTATAAAATGTAACATGCATACTTCTGATTAGAAATAAATGTATCGACGTTTTTCAAAATGCTGCTTCTAAGGGAGCGAATTAGATGTTGTAAGTTTGTAAATTCGTTTTATTTAAGTTAGAACCATGAAATTTTACTCCTAAGAGTATAAATTAAGCATGACCATCAGATGATACGAATCGATCGACTTTTGTATCACCGTTAAATATGAGCTGTAAAGTTTACTGGAAAACATTCAAGACGAACAGACGAGTTTTTATATTTAATTGGTATGGAGATTATTGAGAGCTTCAGTGAAAAATAGGATATTTAATTACTAATTTTACACAGACACGTGAAACAGCTTTATGATGTTTTGAATAAAGTCAAGTTGCTTTTTCCTAGAATTAAATGTTTACAGAATATAACTATAGTCTATAGAAATCAATAAGTATGGAGTTTGTTTTTTGTTATTCGTCGGATGAAAATATTTTTTAATAATACTTTTTACAAAACCTAACAAGTTTATTTATAATTTCAGAAATAATATAATTAGTAACAAAGTGTACATAACACTTTATTATTTGCGAGTTTCACTTCCTTCATTATTATTGATAATGTTACAAAGAAAACAAATGTAGAATGGTTTGCTTTCCCATTACATAAATCAAAACAGATACGCAATAATAACGGATAGAGAGTGAGTAGGGTTGAAGACGGCACCCCTCACTCATGTCAATAATGCTGTGGAAAACTCAGAACCGCTTTTGAAACTTCGAACAGAACGTATTTGTTATGACGAATCTCAATGTGGAAGAGCTGAAAGGCAACCGTGACTTTGTACCCGATACATTAGCGTTAGCTTTATTGACTTCAATTGAATCAGCATACCATAACATAATGAACGTATTAAAGGTAAAAAAGGTTAAGAAAAGATCTCCTGCATTTCGTAATCCACAAGCCGCAACACGACCTGCACTCAAACAGAAAACATAGGTAAACGAAAGTCATACAAAATAGTACCCTATTTATTGAACATTATGAACAATCTTTAAGTTAACTATCAATAATTTTCACGTAATATCTTATTTCTCACACAAAATGCTTAGATGATTCAACATTGAAATGAAGTATTCGATACTTTTTAACCGACTTCAAAAAGGAGGAGGTTATCAATTCGTCTGCGTGTTTTTTTTTATATGTTTGCTACTTGATTTCTCCATCATTTGTGAGCTGATTTTTTTTTATTGGAGGTGTATACTACCGTGTTGTTCCCATTTTCATCAAATCAGGATCTAATCAGTGGAACTTAGGGAAATTGAGAAAACCCCTCGAATATTATAGACACTTACACGTATATATTCGTTTCCAAAGTACATACTTAAACTAAATAGTAAAAAAAAAACTGTTATAATTAAAAACAAAACTACTAACTTCAAAATAATAAACCAGAAAATGCACTAAAACGTCAATAAATAATTACTTTATTAATCTACTTCGTTAATTTTGGATTCGATGCCGGCTAGAGTTAACCAATGTAATCATTTACAAATGGAAAAATCTGCCTAAATTTTATCAAAATTATTTGTAAGCTAAAAAAGAACTAGGGTGAGTTTAAAGAACAATTAATCAAAATTTAATATAATTAGCGACGTAAATTTTCACCACTTTGTTATCCGTAAGCTGACACCGATGTTAAAATTAACGAACCCGATTAATAAAGTAATTATTTATTGACGTTTTCGTGCATTTTATAGTTTGTTCTTTAGAAGTCGGTTATATTGAATACAAAAACTCACAGACACGCACATACATTTTATACATGAACAAATACTTATCTATTGAAGTAATTTAAATATAAAATGTCCTCCAGACAACCCTCGGTGAGAAAATAAACCCATTTCTATTACAAAAACAAATAATGTTTATTTATTAGAATAATATAATTAAAGTAGGTACATCGACTCGACGTAACTCGGGGGTCAGTTCGAACATAACAAATAATTATTACCCAAATACCCAGCAACCTTAAACATTTGATTATACAAACAAGTTGTTACAGGTGCGGTCGAGACTTGGGAGATGTAAATCCGTTTGCTTTTTTTTTTTTTCCCGCCGCATTTCAAGCCACCTCGCACCCTATCGCATCGTACCGCATTACATCGCATCGCGCCGCACCGCATCGCACCTTGCCGCACCGCATTACGCACGCCTCCAGCGAACTAACGACCGTTTCATCGAAGTGTAGTATCATTACTTACGTGTTCACAACACACTTAACTTTCAAGTGTAATTACGTTAGTTTAACTCGTTAGTGTAAACTGTGTAAAGTGTTCTTATGAGTTTGTGAACCGCACACGCTCCGTTAAATTCTCGCACGGCACGGGTCCGTGGTGCCGCAGTATGTACGACCACCTCACATAATCTTTACGCAATTTATTATTACGATATGTTGTAATTCGGCCGCCACTTTGCACACAGACACAGCTTTGATACAAGTGGCTTCACAAAAAAAAACTTTTTGAAAATATAAAATATCGTTGACTATTATGTGTTGGGGAAACCCATCATTGATACCTGTCGGTCACAGAGGACAGGGTCTGCACCCAGAAAAAATTTCAACCTGCTTCATCGGCATTGATTGTCTAAAATCAGGGGTAACTCTTTCCCATTTGTCCTTGACCTTTTTTTTTTTTTGACGGGGGGAAATGCATTTACGCACTACCCTTATCTATTGTATTTAGGGGATCAAAATCCCCCAATACAATAGATAAGGGGGCACGGAGTGACAAGCTCCGTGCCAGTGTGGGACTCACCCGGGCGTGAAGCGTCCGGAAATACCCACTAAAACCCCCCGGGGCCGTCCGCTGCATTTGGGATGGGGGCGACACGGGATGGCTTTCGCAAGCACCGCGTCACCCATCACATTTGTCCTTGATCTATGACGAGTGCAACGAGCCGAAAAAAGTTCCTCGCTGAAGTACCCATCGCCTCCTGCAACTTTAGCCTTTGTCGATAATTTGTACAAGGTTTATTTCTCTCTAGCTCCGCATTCATTCATCCCAAATCCCTGACTTGTGATTTTTTAAAGAGAACTTTTTCCTGTAAATTGTTTTTCCTCAGTAATGTTTAATAGGCTATCTATCCTCTTCTCAATTTTTTAAAATGGTTTTATTCTTCTAAATTGTTGACGAAGTTTTATCCCTGAGACAGGATTATATTCTTTTACCCTTACATAATAGCAACGTATCTGTTTGTATGTCTGTGCTATTGTTACTGCACTTATAACTCCCACAAGTATTTTAACGATTTTTTTTTTGTAATTATACATAATTTAAGTCGGTACCTACGTTCTCTGGATACGTTTTAAATATATTTTGTTACATCTATACTATTAAATAAAATTGGAGTGTCGGTTTGTAATGTCAAAATTATTTTTTTTTACTAAATAGGTATGAATGTATATACGATACCTATACCAAAAATACTTTTTTTTTTATCTGTATGTCTGTCTGTTTGTTCCGGGTGATCTACGGAACGGCTCGACTGATTTTGACGGGACTTTTTGGTAGATAGCTGAAGTTACTCCGGGTAACTTACGGTATTTTTAATCTTCGAAAATAATTAGGGCTCCGCGTAACAAAAAAACATATCTTTTTATAAAATCTGATTTAATGCACAGTTTTACGGGGAAGTACTTGAATTTATGAGAAATATATTTACTTTATCTTTAATATAATTTTTGTAGGAAAATAATTAGGGTTCCGTATAAAAAAAATTAAAACGCAGTGAAATAGATATAAAACGCCGGCGCAGTCGCGGGCTCACGGCTAGTTATATATAGAAGAAAGTCGTGTTAGTTACACCATTTATAACTCAAGAATTACCGATTTTTATAATCTCAGGTTTGTTGACTTTTTCTCTACCCCGAATAGTAGAATTACTATAAAACAACCGAAATATTGTTTTAGAAAAAAAAATCCATACAGTATGTATGTGTGGCGACTTTATCGACTCAAAGGCGGTTAAACTTCACCGGCTCAGTTATGTAATAAATTATATAAATTATGAAGGACACAGCTTGTTATCCTAGAAATCAATTTACTGAATAAACGGCGACGCGCGACGATCAAATTGAATGAATAATGAAAACCCAGGCAACACAAGCGACATTGTCTTTCTTTCATTAAAGCTATGTTTTGTTAACAAAAAGTTAGTCCTGGCGCTTTGTAATGTTACATTAAAGATGATATTTAATATTCCTCACGCAGGGCGACCTCGACTTACAAGTTATTTCAGATAGAATGATAACAGAACGTTAAATATGAACCAAGTACAAACTGGCACTTGTGTCTTGCAGAGACCCCCAACTATTTTCTCGCCAACGTTCACTTGGATACCTTCCAAACCCTCAGACGTATAAATAGTGACCCTTCTTGTTTTAAAAAAAGGACTGTAAAAACAAACTAAACCAAAATTAAATTGTAACCTAATGAAACTAGTTTTCATTTATAATTATAATTGAAATAAAGAGTGTTTTATACCCTCATTTTTTTTTTTTTTTGATATAAAGTAAAAATATTTCTCATAAATTCATGCACTTGCCCGTAAAACTGTGCACTGAATCGGATTTTATTTCATTTTTTATGACTTTTAATTTTTTGACGTGGAACCCTAATTATTTTCGAAAACTAAAAGTACCCTAAGTTACTCTGAGTAACTTCAGCAATCTAACAAAAAAAGTTCCGTCAAAATCCGTCAAACCGTTGCGAAGATTACCCGGAACAAACAGACAGTCTAAAATTGTATTTTTGGTATTGTTATCGTATATACATAAATATCTGCTTGGTAAAAATAAAATTTTTGACATTACAAACAGACACTTCAATTTTATTAATTAGTATAGATTAGTATAAAATGGGTTATGAAGGAAATTCGTTGTTTTAAAATATCTGTTTTTTCGAACATTTGTTCAGTTATACAACATTTACTATAATATTGTAAGAATTATAAAAAGTAAAGCCAAAGACTATATATTATTAGTTTATCTATGGTTATATACAGGTATAGCTTATACAGCATATATGATGAGGGATAAAGTAAATAATAGTGTGATAAGGGAACGTTGTGGTGTGATAGAAGATCTAGTGACAAAAAAAAAATGCCTAATTGATTTGAACACTTGGAAAGAAAGTATGAAAGAAGATTGACGACACAAATTTACTAGGGGAGGATGAGTGAGCAAGGCGTTAGGGTCTACCCAGGTGAATGTATCTCGAGCAGATCGAAGAGGTTCTGAAGAAAGGTCGTTGTCAAAAGTACTCGTAATCGAAGAGCATGAAAGTACAAAAGTAGAAAAAGAAAAGAAAGTATAAAAAGCGAAAGACGTGTGTGTCAGGGTCGTAGCAAGCAGGTGGAAGGACGTTGTATCTGCATGCTCTTATGGGAGAGAAGGCGATGTTATATGTGTGTTATATGACAAGAGTATAAAAACGATGAATGACGAATGAAAACGTAAATGAAAACCTAAATAGCGAAAATGTATCTAAATATAGAATCATACGTAGACCCTAGAAAATAACCTTAGATAAGTAAGTGTACGCGGGGTGACTCGCCCACTGAGAGAGGTAGAGCAGCTCTCTTTAAATTGATTTATGTGCTAAATGTCGCAACAGCACGGGCAAAGGTCAAGCGGACTTCCGACACGAGAGGACTCGACGAACTAATGCGTACGAGGAACTAACAAACAAACTATTTTATACCGCTGGTCTCTTAAAATTATATAAAATCTAATAATGTAATGTTTTAAGTTTTTTACTTGCTTATGTTCCCATAGATTATTTCACTATAATATAAGTGCAAAAACATTAAAAATGTATTAATAAGTTAAAATTTCGCCGTAACTAATTGAAATATGTCAATTCGAATTCATAAAATTAGAAAATTAATTTTATAATTGATTATAAAAATTCTATATTTTTTAACTGTTCTATTAATAATCAGAAACGGTAAGTGACATCATAAAATAGAAAACGTCACATCCGAAGGGATGAAGTCTTTCTGATGAATGAAGTAATAGTATAATTTCTAGCGAATTAATGATTCAGATAAATCGATTTACAAAAATTTCAAAGTCTAAGGCATCTGTTTTCTCAATAATCGTTTTTTTTTTTTTTTACGTGTTTTGATTTTATATTCGTAACTAGTATTCTGACAGTTTTTGAAATTAGGTAATAATTATAACTTTAAAGATTTGAGGATAAAAACTGTTTCATACATTTTTGAAGAGAAAACTTCTTTAGCGGCGCTGAGCTATTCTCGGTAGGGGAAAATCTTATCAATGCTATGACGTAAACCGTCAACATGCTACAGTATGTCAAATATAAAATTGGGTTTAAGAGGTTTAATGTTACAAGTTAAATGTTAGGTTATATTAATAATTTCAATTAACAAAATAGATAATTAAAATCTTACATACAAAAAGACGAAAGAACCTGACCGCAAAATTAAGTGAAAATCAGTCATGTCTTTCTTTTGTGTTGGATGAATTCTTAAATGTAAATAATTGTACGGTGAAAGATCTGGAAAGAAACTGCGTCGACGTTACACAAAATATGAAATGAAAAAATAATATGAAATGTTCCACAATAACTTGAAGAATAATATTTATTTAGTTTCTATTCTTATTAATTTATTGAGAAATCAATCTTTTGGACATCAATTTTTCAATCGATTCAAAAAGCTAGCTTTTCAGCAAGCAATACATCCGTAGTTTATTGATAATACGCAACGTCACTAAATAATGGTGTACACAGCGTCCCGACCCGCTTGCTGTGTGGCGAAAAGCATAAGGGCTAGCATTCTCGCGCGGGAATTCATAATTTAAAATTGAAATAACTTTTTTGGGCACTTAACGTCATCGAAAAAAACAAATAAAAAATCTAGTAGTATATTATCATCTAAGGAGCAAAATATAAAACCCAATTGGATACATACGAGTATAAGAACCATATTATTACAGTTTTTATATCGAATTATACGCGCTGGTAACTCCGTTCCCACGAGTTGCTTTACTAGGATTCTGTGACGGGCTTTTGTGAATTTTTTGTTTATAATTTTGAGCTATTTCACTCTGTACGTAAATTAAACTTCAATTATTATTCCCTCTATCTATTTATAACTAGCTATGTGCCCGCGGCTGCGCCCGCGTTTCATGTTTTCGTCACTACGTTTTAATCTTTTTATACGAAACCTGATAATTGTTTTAGTACTAAGATAAAGTAAAAATATTTCTCATGAATTCATGCACTTGCCCGTAAAACTGTGCATTAAATCAGATTTTATTCAATTTTTTAGGTGTTTTAATTTTTTTACGCGGAACCCTAATTATTTTTGAAAATTAAAAGTGCCCTAAGTTACCCGGACTAACTTCAGCTATCTACCAAAAAAAGTCCTGTCAAAATCCGTCCAGCCGTTCCGGAAATTACCTGAACAAACAGCAATAAAATTTTTAAAAATTATATTTTTGGTATAGGTTCGTACCTACATTCATATCTATGTAGTAAAAAAATAATAATTGTGACATTAAAAACAGACACATCAATTTTGTTAGTAAAGATTAACTTCAAGAAGCATAGTAGGTCTAACTGAACCCAGTCACCAATAGGTTCTACCTACATTTATTTACTAGTTATTTGTTAGCTAATGCATATTTGTGGGATGTTAAAACTAAGATAGGAAACTGACTAATCCAACTGCGCCACCGAGGCAGTTTTTTTTTCAAACGTTATGCAAAATTTCGACATTTTTCAATCTTTGAAAAGTTATTTGAATATCTCAAAAACCGTTACAGAAATGGACCACATTATATTCTAAAGAGGATACTTGGAGATATGAAAAAAAAATTGTTTAAATATTGTATAAATAAATAATTATTTTTCATAAAAAAGTTTAAAAATCTCGAGTTTAAAAATTTTGAATTTTTGAAAATCGTCAAAAATGACAATGGACATAATTTTTTTGTTTGTTAAATACATTGGATTATTCTTAAAGTATCGTGAGATTTATGGCACGGTGTTTTGATTTTTTCAAAAAAGTAAAATGATGTATTTTTGAATATCATTAAAATTGACGATGAACATCAAATGTGCGGCTCATTTTATTAAATACCTTGGACTTTTCTTAAAAGGTCTAGAAAATTTATGGAAATGTGGTTTTTGTTTTTATAAAGGGAAATAAATTTTATTTAATAAAAAAAAAACATTTTAAAGGAACTGTTATTTAAACAATATAGTTCCATGGCTCCAAGTATACTCGTTAAAATGAACCATTTCTCCGGTCCATTTCAGTAACTATAGTTTTTGAGACATGCAAAAAATAAGATTGAAAAACTTGAAAAATGTCGAAATTTTGAATTTTGCTCTATTCTAATTATTGGTCGATTTGAGATGGAATGACCCAAACAGAAAAAGAAATAATTCAGCATAAACAGCGTTACATACGATTGTCGTGCGATGTCACGAAATAATAGTAAAAACCAACCAAGCTATATTTATAAAACGAACAGTAACAAGACTGGTTTTGTAAAATATGTAATAAATATTTTTTGTAACATAATACAATTGCTCAATCTCGAACATTTTTATGGGACAATGTGGCTTAGGAATCTGCCATCATACCTAACATTCCTACGCATGTTGTTGACAGTTAATGTCACATTCCATAAGTAACGCGAATCTTACGTTTTTCTCTTCCGAAAATCGCTGAACACCGCTAAAGAAGTTTCCACTTAAATTATAAGTTGAAAGTAAATCATTATAAAGTCATTTAAAAATCATTTAATTATTGTTTTTTGGAAATATAAATGTCCACTTTTATGTAAGAATACAAGCGCTTTAGAAATTATTCTAAAGTAAATCTCAAAACTGTTGAATATTTACATTTTAATGTACTGATATACATACATACTTATTTGGTTTATTGTAATTAATTAAAACATGATTGTGACTACTTTATTTATAATGATAAACTGTTAAAATAATTCATGCATCCTTGTTTCAGTTTGACAAGGATCGAAATTCTTAAGGTCTCTATGTATCTTACGTATTTACCCACATCTTTGTAATTATTTTTTTTGTAATTTAGTTATACCTTTGTGCGCTCTAAATAATAATCCTAGTTTTAAACATTTGTTTCTCAGTAAGTGAATCATGTAATTCTTTATGAGAAATAAAGTTATTCTTAAACCTTAAACCTGATTACTTTTGTCAACAGTTACAAGTCAAATATTCACCTTCCGATACTCACTTCTTTTATGCTATATGAAGTTCTAACCTAACCCGTTTCCAGGGATACAGATCGAATTCTGAATGAAATATGAAGGAAATAACCATCGTGATGCCAACCGATTCTGACTTACTGCGGCCGGAGACTTTGCCACCTAAACAACATTTGTTAGCATCGCCGCGACGCTCCAGCGATAGTGAGTCTTATGAATCCGCAAGATCATCCATCGTCAACAGAACTCGTAATAATAATATAGTCACCACGCAACTGTATCATAAAAACTCATATAAATCTCAAGAGTATAGACAGATGAGGCGTGTGGCGTGTGGCGTGGTGGCGTGTGGCGTGTGGCGTGGTGGCGTGTGGCGTGTGGCGTGTGCCGCCGAGGTGCCCATAATAAACATTATAATATAAGTAAATAGTTTAATTTGTTCTTACAAAGTTGTATTCATTTCACAGTTGAGTTGCGGTCGCGCGGAGGCGGTGTCCGCCTCCCACCCCCCGTCCCCCAGCCCTCCGTTACCCCCACAATCTACTATACCTATGAGTATAAGAACTTTCAATAAGTTATTAACGCGAGCGACCGTTTATCAAAGTAAACGGCACCAGCCTAACTACTAACATGATTCTATTCTATATGTTATAATAAAACGTTCATCGTGTCTCATGTATTACATAAAAAAAACATATAAGTTTTTTGTAGGTAGAGCTTTCACAACTCTGTAGCTAATGTCACTGACAATTAATTTCAACAAAATTAGCTTTTGTTTCATACAAACACAATAATATTATTTTTTGAACATATTGTTCTATGATTATCCTATGCATTTGCAATATAAATTAACTATATTTCTTGAATAGGATAGATGAAATCCATTCAACCACGTCCACTGCTGGACATAGGTCTACCCCAAAGATCTGCACGACGACCGGTCTTGCGGCACCCGCGTCCAGCGGATTCCTGGATCCGGATAGATGAAATGTACAGCAAAAATGTTTTATATGGTTACTATGTTTCAAAGCATCAATTGATAATATCTCTGTAAGTTACGAAAATAATACGTAATAAATTAAAAAGTCAACCAAAGCATTATTTTCCAAAACTTTACGTAAATTATTCAGATTAAAAAAAAAATACAATGTAATAAACTACAGTAAAATATATAAATACGTTACGCGAGCGGAGCCGCGGCTCAGACTATAATTATATTATAAAGAACATAATTAATTCCTATCAAATTCTCAGTAGAGCAGCAATTTCTATAAAGTTGAAAGCGTCTTTGACTTACGTAAATACATTACGAAGTCTATTATCTGTAATAATTATGTATTTTACTGACTACAATATGATGCCTATCGACCTAAAACAATTGCTCTAACAAACTAGTCGTATATACAAGCTGTGTGCCCGCGGCTGCGCCCGCTTGTCATATATTCTTCGCTGCGTAACTTGCGTATAGTTTTTTAATTTTTGTACACAGAACCCTAATTAAAATTATTATCCTAAACTTTTTTTAAGCAAAAGAAAGCAAATATATTTCTCACAGATTCATTTGAATTTGTAGGAATTTGCAGGTAAAACTACACAGTAAAAACTGTGCAGTGAATCGGATCTTATGTACAATTTCATGAGTTTCAATTTGTTTACGTGGAACCCTAATTAAATTTTAAAATTAAATAAAAGCACTCTAAGTTACGCGGAGTAACTTCAGCTATCTACCAAAAAAGTCCTGTACTACTCGGAACAAACTGACAGACAAAAATTTTAGAAATTGTATTTTAGGAATAGGTATCGTAAATACATTCATATCTATTTAGTGAAAAAAAAAAATTTTTGTTTTTACAAACGGTCACTTTTTTTAGTTTACTATTTATTAGTTTAGATATTTATGGTTTACCTGCTGTAAATAATTCTATTTAAAAAAAAGGATTCAATTTTGACTGACTAGATTTCTGAAGCGATGATGGCGCATTGGGCAGGTGGGTAGTGCGGCCGGATTCCGCGTCAATCGACGCGGGTTCGGTCCCACCTATACAACTCTATAGTCGGCCTGAGCTTTCGGTGAAGGAATACATCGTGAGGAAACCATAGCGTGGTGGTGCAGTTTCTAAATGATGCCTGCCTGGGTAGCTACCACCCTCAAGTTTGAAAACCTGTCGCCAAATACCAATAGGTGTGTTCCGGCAGCACTACTTGAGAACCAGTACCTAGGTTTAGTATGTTTACCTTCGTCACTTAACATCAGGTGGGATTGTGGTCAAAGCACTAAGGCTAAATCGTGTAAAAAAAACTTTGCTGGTTCAGAAAATTAGTGCTTTATTGAATTCATGTGCCACCCGCCCCTCGCCGCCCCGCCTGCCTAACGTCGAGCGGAGGCTCGACCCGGAGCGTCCGCGGCCGACTAGCTTCGGGAGACCCCTTCCACAATTTCACCACAACAAAATTAATCTGTATCGAATTCCTGAGGTCGTGCTCGATCCCTATTTTGTTTAAGAATTTTTTTAAAAGCATTCTTTCCTCGCAATAATATTCTAAAAGCAATTTGGCTGCGACTTTGTTTGAATGTCTTTTTCATACTTTGTGTTAAATGTATTATTCACTAAAATAAATATCGAGACAAAGTTTATTGCGCTGTGTCATTGTATTATCTACATTTACAAGCCTGACATCAATACATAAATATTTGTTATCATAAATTTGATTAACTTCAGTCAGAAATGAAATTTCGTGACCTCTGTGTTTAATATTCATATATCTTGAAACAACTCTCATAC
This sequence comes from Samia ricini, assembly GCA_014132275.2. Lineage (NCBI taxonomy): Eukaryota > Metazoa > Arthropoda > Insecta > Lepidoptera > Saturniidae > Samia > Samia ricini. Next base: position 37,451,825 of record AP028160.1, on the reverse strand, counting down.
ATAATTTCCAACTGAGTGACTTCAACGATTGTCACCAACCACTATGAAACTGTAACTTCGTTAAATGTTATGTTTATGAGATCGTGCTAAGAGTACCGCGTCAACCAAGTCTGATATATTTGTTACAAATCTCTGTGATACAAAATAATTTCTGTAAAACAGAAGCAACCTCATGAACACTAGTTACCAGGCTCTCCGGCGCTTCTACATTAATATTCATCATTATTACCCATCTTCAGGTTTCTTTCAGTCTACTGCAGGGTATAAATCCTTGTTTTACGCTAGTATTGTCAAGATCGTGTCGAAAAGATTATCAACCCCATCTTGTCTCAGGTCCTTCTATCCGCTGTTTACCTTTTATGGGACACCACTAGTGCAGGGATAATCACTGCACCTGGCCAAGTGTCCTACCTACCACCGTTTGAGTTCACACACCAACATTCTTTACTTTTATTATTTTTTCGCATATCGGTGTTGCGTACTCTGTCTCTCAACGTGATGCCTAGCATGACGCGCTCCATGGCTGCTTGTGCAGTTTCCTTCTTAATGAATGTTAGTTATTGATCATAACAGAAAAAAGGGAGTACTTGGATTCTATTGTAGTACCCGCGAGAATTGACGCAGAGTTCAGTTTGGTAACAACTTGACGCGAGGATACACGTTTTTATATGTGAAAAATGTTTGCGATTAATTTTAAGAGTGCCGAATTATATTCCCTTCCTAGCCTTCCTAGCTATTACTCAGTTCACACATTCACACTATACATTGGTTACTACACACGGGCTACGGAAGGTGGAACAGGACACCGGCGTTACTCGAGAGGTAAGTGTCGATCTATAAGAAATTATTTCGGTCTACTGCGAATCGCAGATCGGCCAGGGTTGATCACGACCCCGAATCGTTTAGACTAGGGCCCAGCGCGATCCGTTTGATTACAGTCGTGACCAGCTCGAACAATGAACGTTCATGTTTCAGCACCATATGACATTACGAGACTCTTATTAAAAAGGTGTCCAACTATTGTGGATTTTTTCGATCCCAAAAAACGCCATCAAGTTTTGCCTATCAATCAATTGAATGCGTCTATTTATCTCATTATATCGATAATTTCGACCAAATGATAAACAGTCCCCAAGATATGTACGAGTATACTGGTTGAGCAATTCTACGGTATCATCACTGACCTTAATGTCATGTTAATAGGGTTAGAGTTACGACAATTACTATCTGAACATTTCATAATCAGTCTGCATGCATGCTAACGGTTACCAGCTTTTCAGATATTTAATATCAATAATATTCATCGGGACATATAGATAATCGAAAAATAGAACAACACAAATGCCAAAGTTGATATGATATTAATCCTTTAGTAAGTAATCCATGCGGAACCGTGGAAATTGTCAATTTGTCATGACACGCGAAACGCCGAGACACGTCATGCGATCACTCGCCTCACATTACGCCTCCGGCCGTGCCGGGTACACTGCTCTCACACTACGTTACGAAATTCACAATATTATGTTTACACTTTTAGTTTTTTTTTTTTTTTTCAATTAATCAATAATCATTCCGTGTACTTAAAAAACAGCATGGAACACGACACATGTATTTTTTATAAATGTACACTTATTTAAACGCTTGATATACAGAACTAAGCGTCGAGAACAGAATTTAATGTGATTTCAAGCAGATGATGTCTGTATTTACTCAATAAGACGAGTATATACAATGAAATTGTAAATTGACCTGTATTCGAACGAAACTTTTAAATAGATTTAAATATATTTTCAAATGAACAATAGAGTAAACTCGAGGTATATTTGTAGATAACTAATCATTACATTTATTTCATAATAATAAAATTATTGCAAGTATATAATATTATGGGAATAAGATTGTACACAAGAAATTTAAAAAATGACAACAGAATGTTTTGAACTTATATGGTTACATATAAGCCTTCAAAACAATCACATTAATAATTAATTCTTAAAGTAATAGTTTTGCTGTGATCTATACAAGTAAAAAAAAAATAATTTTCACGTGTCCGTAAAATGTAAATTTTTGTGAAAAAATTATTGGACGAGATTAACAATGGATAATTAAATACATTTCTAGCATTTTAAGAAATGCCACGCTGTCTTTTTGTTTGTTTGATCAGCCATCACCACAAATGTACCTACTAAGTATATTTTAAAAATCCATATTCTGATACTAAGAGTGGTTTACCGTGGCCTATGTGCAGTATATCCCAAGAAAAGACGGTGTTTCCTTCTAAAAGCCTTTACGGGAAATTCTTTTGATCTACAACTTATCCGTTTATCATACGAATATTCGATCGTTACGCTATTGTCATAGTGTAATCACTTCACAGTGAGAAATCTCATTCGCACTTCTTATTATGTTGCGACGTAGCTTGTTAAATTAGCTAAAGCTAATTTATGGTGCAGCCCAGGTGAGCACCCACCTACTCACAATCAACAGATAATTTGTCCAGGGATAATTTATAGAAGCAATGCTATCATGTCGTGGATCGTTCATCTTGCTTTGATTTACGTAACTACTTTATATTAAATATATCTTTACGAAACAGTCTTCTATACAAAGTAACCATTATCTTTTTAACCCCTGCTCATATTATTAAAAAACAACTAATTATTTACACAATAATCTTATTTTTACAAATGAAGGCTAAGTTGTCTATGTTTTGTATGACACTATATTTTATAACAACACTTTGTAAAACTACTAGAGTGTCAATAAAGATCTAACTTTTTTAACCGGTTCTAATTTGCGCTGTGCCGTGTGTTTTTGTTCACTTCACAAGACACGAGAAGAATCAATGTTTACTTTCTTGTTACCGCCGTGGATCCAAATGTAACGAATATCCTAAGAATTATCTCGCGAAGCTGTTCCGTGTCGGTCGGCGGTTAGCTGTCGGCTTGTACTCAATACGGGGTGGGATTATGTGGCTTTACAGCTGGTGGCTATCGCGTCGGGTCAAACTGTCTAATGGAATCGTTTCACTGTCAGTATGAGGATGTGGGTTCGACCCTTAATCCGATGAGGTATACAAACACTTATGGATTGGTTAATCACATTATTCTCTATATTGAATGTAACATACATTTTATAGGATAAGTGAGGCACTGGCCGACGATGACTCTCTATGAAATAATGTCGTATTCCGTTCACTTGTCTATAATATATATATCACTTCCTAAATTAACTTCCCTACATAAACGAAGGATACAACGAGATCAAATGTTTCTATTTAAACTAATCCATAACCTTGTTACCTCTTTCATACTCTATATCTTCTTAGTGAACTAGGTTTTAGGTGCTCTTTTTTCTTTTTTTTTTGACGGGGGGAAATGCTTTTACACACTACCCTTACCCATTGCATTAGTGAAACCGAGGTCCCCCAATGCAATGGGTAAGGGGGCACGGAGGGACGAGCTCCGTGCCAGTGTGGGACTCAAACCCGGGCGAAAATCACCTCGGGGCCGTCCGCTGCATTTGGGATGGGGGCGACACGGGGTGGCTTTCGCAGGCACCGCGTCGCCCCCTGCTTAAAAAATGTGTTACCAACCCTGGGTTCGAACCTCCGACTTTTCAATCGTACCGTCTATGAGACACGCGGATTAGTCCACCGAGATAACCGCGCTCTCAAGCTAACCGCGCTCTCAGCTAACCGCGCTCTCAGCTAACCGCGCTCTCAGCTAACCGCGCTCTCAGCTAACCGCGCTCTCAGCTAACCGCGCTCTCAGCTAACCGCGCTCTCAGCTAACCGCGCTCTCCAGGATTTAGGTGCCCTAGGCTTAATGCCAGAAAACAGTTTTTATTTGATGTTCCGCTCTGTAGCACTAACTATGTTGCAAACACATTCCTGTATAGGACTTGCAATATGTATCATTCATACTTCAACGACGCCGACATATTCCTTACTGCTAACACAACGTCTTATAAAAGAAAAATTAGAGCAAAGTGTGACATATTATATGTTTAATGAATGTGAATATTTTTAATGATCATGTTGGAGCCGCGCATTTACACATTTAGTTCGGGTAGGTAGTTTTGTTTTTTTGTTTTTTTGATATCGTTAACAAATCTAGTGAGGGTAGTGGGACATTTTGGTCGTGGCCGCCACCGGCACCTCGCACCCGCTACCCGGGAGTCTCGTCGTACAATCCTTTGCGAGCACACGTGTGGACTGTTGTGTGAAATCATTGTATCATAGTGACACGTGGATGCATATTATTGGACATACAACTTCGTTTGATAGTATATGTGGTATAAGTCCGCAACCCATAACAAGGACGTCAGCGCTGACCTACGACTCCGCAGCGGTGGTAAAGGTGAATGGTCTAGCCTTAGTGAAACAGTGCACTCACTAGATCGTCGTCTTCGTAGATTTTCGCGAAAAGAACACCAAAGGTCGCTCCCCAGTTCGAGCGGGAGTGACCAGATCAATTTGTATTTATCTTCTTAGTTTTTAGCCTTACCGTTAATGTTGTTATTAGCAAATATTTATGGTGTTAATTTTATTCTGATTCGTTTTTTTATGTATATTTTTGTTTTGAGTGGAAACTTTATTGGGTGTATTGTGGTGGAATCCGGTGCTAGAAAATATCAAGGTTCGCGATTTATCGTCACAGGCATCGTCGATGGACACTGTTAGTGTTGTGTGTTGTGGCTATAATAAATATAAAGACCAAACGGGGGTAGTTCATCAAAATACCCCTCAACGCGTTTGGCGACGCCGCGCACCGCCAGTCAGCCCGTGACCACGGTTGGTGAAACCCAGCCGAAACGTCGGGATAGAAAAAGCAAAGGTAACGCGTGAAAACCCGTTTAAATTTAAACATGGAGCATGGACATTTAAATATGGAACGCGAAATATAAAAAAAAATACAATGTTTAGTAATTAGAAAAATAAACTGTATGATTCCCTAAAATAAAATATTAATATTAAATATTTTAAACTAATTTTTCCCCTTGACGTGGCCCGAATGACTTTCAGCCAATATACACATACACTGTTACTATGTGGTTATAATCGTTCAAGTATTACGTAAAAAACATTATGGACCCTTCTTTCCCCCCTCTCCCCTTGTCAGCAATAATAAGTAAAGCTCGCCACTTCTCACCATTTTGTTTTTACGTAAATTAGAACGCTGCCAGAATAGATAGTCGAGTACAATTGAATTATCCTGAAATATTGTAAGCGGAGCGGACTTAAATAAGCGAGTATAAGTTTATTATATACACATACTTCCTAAATATGGTCAATATTTTTTTGTTGTGTGGAGAAATCCTTCTAGGATACCCTATCGACTAAAACCCCACAATAAGCTGTACCTTAAGTCCGGGGGTGGTATGGGGCGCATCGACGCAATCACGCTCTCACGAACGACGGGAGCAAGAGCTCGGGACCTACCGAGCGGCTCACGCCGGGCAACGAGATGATAAACATCTAATTAAATGCAAACCTAACCAGTAGTTAATATTTTAGTTCTTCTCAGATCAACCGATTTTTATAATTAAGAAAATAATCATAATTTAATTTCGGTACTTATAACATATACTTCCTATAGAGTATAATATACGTACTGGTAACTCCAGAATACTAATGTCCCAGCTAAACAAAATATAAAAAGACAGAAAAGCCAAAATTTATCCGGCTTGACCACATACTAGCTTTCTCTATATTCTCGTACGGATCAGAATCTTGGATTATCAAGGCTGTAAATACGCATAAATTTGGTGCCTTTGAGAGGTCGTGTTGATGACAAATGTTTAGTGGTCCACGGGTGGTTTTTCACGATATGACTTTCACGTTCAACGTATATATCTTAAAAGAGATGCGACTAGAGACAACACCTAGAAAGCCAACAGTATACTTGTCCCGAATACTGTAATATAACTTTTTTTTTAATTTGCCTACCGTAATTTTACCAATGAAATAAAGTAGTTTGCATAAAAATACTATAAATTAATCCAAATATAGGATTTATAGTATCTGGTTAACCGGGTAAGTATTTACAACCCTTCGCCGCACATGTAAAGCTTCCGTCTGAGAGCACTCGATATAACTGAAGCATTACAATTCCTCAGCCAAACAAATTATTGCCAAAATAACGAAATCAATCTAGTTAAATATTGGACAGATAGTGCCATTTTTATATTGAATTAATATAATTAAAAGCCTTAGAATCTACGCTTGCCACTCACTCACATTCTAATTAAAGAATCAGCATACTCACAGTTAAACCTGAGATGGTCTTGCCTACTCGGCATTTTAGGTTGTGAGAATCGTACTCCTTCTATGATCACGGAAGTGCATAACTATTTTGTACTCAAATTATATTTTAACTCTAAGGGGTATTTATTAATAAATAAACACACAAGTATACGTACTCTGCAATCGGTCGGAGGGGACTGGTGCAGTAAGCGTCGGGCGCGTGCATCGCAATTTGTATATGTCGGCAAATTATCATGCACGCGCTATACTGTGTCTCTACAATATGTATAGTCCTTCGCAGGAAAAATATATACTTTTTAATTTATCAATAATTTACTGGAAACGTTTCGGCACTTTCCATCACGTTTTAGATTATTTTTATTGACAGATCGCATTACAATTTTCATAGGGAAATCACTTAATTACAAAATAAATGTCGAATAACGATATTATGTAATTATACATCATAAATCATGTGTAACCCTATTTCAATAGGCGCAACCGCCAAATAAAACTAGGAATCTAGCTTAAACTTCTGGTAAAAATCGTCCGCAATTCACAGGTATGAAAATAATTCAATCAGAGCACAACAATAAACTTGTATTTAATATTGAATTCAATACAACTGAGTCTGCGGCTTTAGACTGCTGTAAAAACTTTCCTATATAAATGCGGTAAGTTATGGTCACCATCCACTCAACCATTCAATCGAAAGACGTCCACTGCGGGACATAAACGTTTCCCAAAGATCTCTACAACCATCTCTGTGGTCTTGCACCACACGTATCCGTTTCCAAATGCAGTCCAGCTAACTTTACGACCTCGTTTTTATAGATAGAGCCATTTTTATTAAAAAGCTGTGCTCATTGATTGGTTTAAAAGTTATAATATATAATTTTGTACTCCCAGTTCATCAAAATGACTGCCTTTTATCTGAGATGTTAAATAGAGTCCAAGAACAATGAAGACTGCCGATAGTAGTAAATCGTATCTCAAGTCGATATCATGATGTCGGACTACATCTGCTACGGCTTCAGGACGTGCTTGATCTACATTGGCCGATACGAATAACGCGAACCCAAATATCATTCCGCGAATCTCCGATTTGTGCAGAGTTTCTGCTTCCGTATACTTTTACCAATCAGATACTATTCATAACTTTGTTTGTTTAATTTATACCCATTGTGTACAAATAGAAGGTGTCTCCTCTTACCTCTATAACTTGTATCACATTAACTTAGTTATCTATGTTGATTATATTTTTACTAATTAGCGAAAATAAGACAAGTATTTGTAAAATAATAGCCAGTGTTTCACATAGTTGTGCGCCATTTTTGTTACGTTCGTGTCAATAAACACATCACTCTCCCCGATGTCAACACTTAATTGATTTCGCTGACCAGAATCTCGTCTCGTCTGATTGTTAGATTAATTCCAGAACCGCAGCCGTTAATATAACATAGTTATTATTTGTACCCATAGCAATGTTACACCTATCTACACTGATAAATAAAATTGAACTGTCTGTTTGTAACATCAAAATAATTGTTTTGACTAAATAGAAATCAATGTATATACGGATACCTACGATATTTTTTTGTCTATCCATCTGTTTGTTAGTTACAGGTAATTTTTAAAACGGATGGACCGATATTGACGGGTCTTTTTTTGGCAGCTATCTGAAGTTACTCCGCGTTGCTTAGGGTACTTTTGATTATCGAAAATAATTAGGGTTCCGCGAAAAAAAAAAAAAAAAACGCAGTGAGAATACATGAAACGCGGGCGCATCCGCGATCACACACCTGGCCGCTAAATATAAAAACTTGTATGAATATAAAAGCAATTGATTTACGTTCCTCATTATTTTTATATTTTTTAATCATTAAATGTTACCATCAAATTAATTATGTTCAGTCATTATAACAGTATACACATTACATTAAAATAATTATTCTTTTGATGTGGTAACACATTACAATTGACAAAAATCGGCGGCTTAGACGTATTCATATGAAAACATTGTTTGAAATAGACTCTCGATAAACAATATATCAATGTGAAAAGCAATCTAATTTCGTTAATTGAAAAACGTGGACTATCTATTTACTACAGAATTAAAGCAATGTTTCAAAGTGCGATTCCAATTTACGATTGACCGGATTGGAATAATCAGCCCAATGAAGATATTTATTTTTGTTTAAAAATTGGGTAGTAAACTCGTAATTTTCTATTAAAAATTTTTTTAAACAGAATGTTATGAATCAAATGTTAATCCCGGCGATATTAGCGAATGACAATATTCCAATATTCATATTCTAAAAAGGCCGGAACCGTTCTAACTAATGTAATATTACAAATTATTACATTTAAAAAATATTAAAATACTCAATAGTGTGTAATATCGAGAGACGATGCCAAATATTGATTGAAACCGGAAAGAGTCACTATTTTGTAGTTTGTAAATGACATATTTATCAACTAGCAACCCTAATTATTTACCTAAAAAAAGTTTAGTACTAGGTTTAGTTTAGTAGCGCTCATATAACTCGATTCGTGGGCTCCTTTAACAGGAAAGAAAACTTGAAGTGGTTGAAATATGTTATAAGTACTGCTCGTTGTCAGAGAATAGCAATTTATGGTGGCGAAGATCGAGCTACCCATGTCTAAGGATACCATCAGCCTTGGAGTATGTCAAATGATAATAATGAACGTTGATATTGATATTTATGTCCTATGATAGTGGTGACCGTCGGAAGTGACAGTGACCATAACAGTTACGACCATATAGTAGCAATCAATCGCCTGTTACTGTTATTCTGTAGATATGTTTAGAAGGCATCCGCTAACTCTGGCTGTATGTCTTTTCTGCGTATGAACCAAATACAAGATGTATATAAGAATATATAGGCTGGATATTGGCTAAATGTAAAAAAAAAATCTTATTCGGTTCACTTCCTAATTTGTATATAACAGATCTTGCAAATTTGGTCAAAAAAGTCATTGTGGCTATTGAGTAATCGATTGAATCAATATAGGCATGTGACGTGACTCTACTTACTTTACAATTAATGTATGTAATACCGTTTCGTGGAATATTTCAAAACGTATAAAGTAATTTGTTCTTTCCAGGGCATTCGTATCGGTCGACTCGAACTCCGGTGGATTATCCTTCCGTGTTACATGTCGGAGATAAATGTACTAAATTTCGAGAATTTAGAAGTATAATATTTGATCTTAAATATTACAGTTAACCCCTTGAGCTCTAACCTGGCGTTTACGCCAGCTTTCCATTGTTTTCCTAGTGTCTTCCTATTGTCTCATTTTTATGGATAATCGACATATTCATTAAAAACTACTACATATTATTAATATTTATATTACTTATCATTGATGATTTAATTACCTATTTGAATAACTTTAAGCATTAAAAAACATTTGTCTTTACGCGTCTGTAACACTCTAGTAATTGTACATTTTACTTTCTACAAATTGTATATTTATCTATTTACAAGTGACAGAGAGTAGAACACAAAACCCGTGGTTATTACGCGCTACAATTGGCATCCGAGCCCGACCGGGGCTCCGTGAGCGTCCTCTCTCGATACCAAATAAGCTTTTGTAGATATTTTAACGTAAATTGTAAAAGCAACAAGGTGAGATAACTTTTTCGATTATCGTTCAACTTCCGAACGGAATATTGTAACGAGGTTTTGTTCTAATATCTTAGAAAGTGTTCGCTCGCTTCTAAACTCGCTGGTAACGGTATCACACAGACACCTTCCCATTTATTTGTTTTTATTAAAATGTAATTGGATCTATATACACCAAGCGATTCGAGAATAACCTAATATAAAGTGAAAGTAACTCGAATACAGTTATTTTTATTGTAGTAATGTTTATAAATTAACATATCTGCGAGGTCATCCATAAAGCCTACTATTTACAATTTAATAATTTAAAATCGCGAATATTACTACAACATACTTTACAAGCATATCCTGAGTTATAAATATGTATTATGTATATATGTTGTTTTATAACATAAATTATCTTTTTTGGTTAGTAAGCTCATAACAAAGGATAATTAATTTAATAAGCCTGGTTCGTTAACTTCAAAAGGTAAAAAAAAAAAACTTAATGAAACGAGAAAACGTTTGAAAATTTTATATTATATATATATTTTGTAAGTATAACGAAGTTTGTAGTGAAATTTGTATGACCTTAACATTGGGATATATTAATGTAATAATATAGTTGCGCCCGTGACTCCATTCGCGTAGTCTTTCATGTATTGCAAACAACATCAAACAGTGACTGTCTAAAATTAACCGATTCGTAAGTATTGTCGTCTATAGATTTCATCTCTTTTCTACTTCATCATAGACATATAGCAGTTGAAAGAAAAAATAAAACTTCGGTTGTTTAATAATTTCACACTTTATTAACTGTTATAAAACAACTACGGGTAGAACGCTATATATATATATGTATTTATATTTTGTTTGTTTGAGGAAATTTGAATTTATTTAAATATCAGAGAAAGTTATTTGAAACGTTAAAATTACTTAATTATAAAATCTATAAAGTAAATAGACTCACAGAAATTGATTATAAAAGCAGCACTATTAAACTATATTTAATTATATCTATTACATCCATCCACTCAACCGAAAGACGTCCCCCACTGCTGGACATAGGTCTCCCCCAAAGATCTCCACGACTACCGGTCATGCGCCACCCGCATTTTATTATATAACTTATATTATGACTAGCTGGTGCACGCGACTTCGTCTGTGTAGAATTAGTATTTAAGTACCCTATTGTTGAAAGCTTGGAGTCAGCAATCTCCACACCGATTAAATGAAATAAAAAAAGCATCTGTTCGTCTCGAACGTTTTCAAATAAACAGTGCATTCAGATCTAACGGTGATGATTGATTCCTACCATCTGGTGGTCGTGCCTAATTTATACTTTTAGGACTAACATTTCATTGGTTCTATCTTAAATAGAACAAATTTGGCCTATAATCTTACAATTTTAATTTACCCTCTGAGGGGTAAAATGTTGAAAACACCGATACATTTATTTCTAATCAAAAGTATACATATTTCGTGCTTCTTAGTTTGAAAATGGCAGATTTTCATCCCTTACTCTACACTCTAAAGGGTGAAATTGTAAAAAAATCTTAGGGAATGCTTACATCATATATACATCTATATCTGACATCTTTTACCAACACTTAAGTTAGTAGTTCCAGCGATTTAGGCTCTACGTTGACAAATCAATCAGGACATGTAATTTTTTATTATACAGATAGATGTCGAACTTTCCATATAAACTTGGAACTCTTAATTCACCCGGTTAGGTGTAAAAGACCTTATTAGGTCTTAAATGTAATAGACTGTAAATGAATGCCATATATATGTCCTCTTCATGGACAATAACTACAAAACACTAGGCATAAGTTTCTGCCGGGTGGGACCTCGGAGCCAGCTTGCAATTTTGCCGGGTCCTGCCAAACTGATGAACGGGAGCACAACAAGAACAGCAATGAGGCGCAAGATCTACGACGCCCTACCGGCGACGGTGGTGTTGGGAACTACGTGCAAGCAGGTGAGGACCAAGAACAAGGTCATAGCACTGCTTGCATGGGGTACCAGGACGCCATTCGCGCAGGCAAGTACATTGCTGTCCCGCATCGGTAAAGCTAGGTTGGGGGCGGAAACAACACCACACAGTATTAGCGTCGATGCGACGGTGGTGGACTATGAGAATGGAAAGGTGACGGACCTTTTGGGATGTGTGTCAGCCTCTAAGCTCCATGAAGTAGTCGTGTACGAGGACAGGGGTGCAGACCTCGGTTTCTTGGTGCGCGACAAATCAACAAGGGAGCCTGCCTGCCTTCTCCGACCCCAACAACGAGCTAAGTGGTGCTGAACGACTGCAATTAAAGGTAGCAGCCGAAAAGGAAGCCGCAAAAAAAAATCTGTAGGCGGCAGTCCAGAGAGCGGACCATCTTGGGCCATAACACAAACTTTAACAACCCAAATACACACGACCCTTTATGACCCACAGCAGACCGCTACAAGCCGCCTTCAAAGAAGAGTTTGGATAACCGAGACCCGGACCCGCAACCGAAAAGGACTAGAGCTGAAATGGAGCAGGTGAACGGGCCTCTCCAATCCTCAGTAGCGGGACCTCTGGACCATATGGAGAACGCGATCCTGGAGTTTAAAGCATTCTTGGAGGCCACGATAAATTCTATAAATTGACATGTACATCCTAGAAGACCATCCTCTGGGTGTCGTGGGCTCCTTGAAGGCGAGACTCGAGGAAGCAGAAGCGGCCATCTACAACAATGATACCGCCCAGGTCATCGCAGGGAGCATGTCGGGCAGTTACATGGCCGCTTCCAGCTCCACCAGCGGTTTCGTGCTCAGGGAGGTGGAGGAGTCGCAGGAACCTAGCCCCCAGCTCAGGTTCAGAACACCTTTGGGTGACTTCATCGTCGTGGTGGCCCGGTACAATAAGATCATGTTGGATAAGAGGATCATCGAGAAGGTGGAAACCGTATCGAAGGTCCTCAACACTACGGCAGCGGAATGCACCGAGGCAATACCCACGATTGAGTGGACCAATGGGGTCCCGGATTGTGGGAAGGCAACGTGGCTGGTGAAGAACTTTGATGTGGAGAGAGACGCAGTCGCGACCACATAATACCTTTAGTGATCCATCTAGATTTTATAAATCGATTAATTGTTATTTTATTTTCCGGATAAAATTTAATGCATAACTCAAAATTTTATTTCATAAAATGTAAAATATTTTAAATGTTTTATATAGCAGAGAGGCTCTAATTAAAAGCTATTGCCAATTTCACTCGTTCTATTCGTATATTTATCAATACACGAATTGGTTTTATGATAGTCTGATTATAGTCGTGTGTTTTAATTTGTCAACATGCGACAGTATATCTATTATAAAATGGCACTTAAGTGCTGGTGCTCAAAGAGAAACAATAAAATTTATCCTATCGTATATTTTGATTAGGAATAGACTATTTAAAAATGTACATAATTATTGCTCGGGGCGTCAATAGGTGTAAAAATCAGACAATTGTTAGGTTATGTTACTAATTTCAATTAACAAATGATTATTATTATTATTCGAAAAGGGGGTATGCAGGCTTAAACAGTCCTGTTTCAATGCGACTTAGTCAGATCTATCGTGAAGAACAAATGATACAATTTAAACATTTAAAAACGGTCTTTCCAAGGTTTCGAGTTTGCACTTTTGTCGGCAGTCCATGGCTGCCTAGTTTTTTTATTCTGTGTTTTTCCACAAGGTTGTACATGATAGATGGTATTAACTTGGTGTTTGTATTCTAATAATCAGGTATCGTATAGTGTTGATATGCATTACATTTATTTTCAACAAATCGTTGTTCTGGTAACTCATACCGACACATAATATGTATTTTTAAATATGGCAATGTTTTGCGAATAGAAAAACTGACAACGGTCCCTGCCAAATTCCAATTTGTTCGTGGAATTTTGCCAATAACTATGTAAAAACCACTCGATCCAGACAAAAGGGATGACCGTAGAATATTATTACAACAAACATTCTTTGAAATGAATTCTGTTGTATAAAAAATACATAATAATTTACCGATGTTAATTGGAGTTTCGGTAAGCATGCCGCCATTACTTGACGAACCATCAGAGAGAGAGAGAGGACGCTGTGAGTCAGTCACATAATTAAAGAGGCATAATGTTAACGCTACTCTACACTCATTTATTGCTACTAATTGAAATACTCAATACATGCGTATTTAATAAAATATATATTATTAAACCCAATTGAATTATTAGCCCAAGACCCGAATTGTAAAAAGTATTTTTTGTTAGTTTCATCATGTTGGTACCGCTTGTGAGTTAGTTCGGGTTTTTAATTTTATCAAATGTATAAACACAATGAGCAGTGTCACAGTTGTCAGGCGATGTCGGTGGGTGTCTCGGCACGGGGTGACGTCTCACCATTAACTCAGACAAACAGCTCGAACGTGTGCCTTAATTGATTCCCGGTTCGCTGTAATTGCTTCCGATCTATTGTTCGCTAATGGGTTATTAATAGTCTGATGAAATTGTTAAACTGTATTAATGTTAACACCGAGAGATTTCTCTTGCTGCCTAATTCTAATTTCAGCGAGTGGACGGCAGCCACTCTTATGGCTATTAAGTAAAATACAAGAAGGATGACGATTGATAGATTTTAATATTTTTCTAAAGCGTGCCAGGATGAAAGGGATTTTACTATGTTACCATGATAACGAAGAATTGCTCGAATAAATATGTTTTTACATTTGTATTTAACTCAATAAAAGAGTCGTTAATTATTTCAAATGCAACCCGTCGATTTATTAACACGACAAAACAAAACTCATATTGTGATAATTAATTAAACAATACAATACAATAAACATTTGCGGTTACATAGAGAGTCGGGACGCGACTAAAGCGACGCTGCCAATTAGTGTTAATTACAAACTCGATGATTGAATGAAACGAGTGACGCTATTTCGTTTCTCCATTAAACCTCAACAGCTGCAATGACAACAGCTCTGAATAACTTGAATATATCCAACGTTTTAACTGGTAAATAAATTAACCACCGTTTATTTGCTACCTTAGTGAATTTCGTACGGGTTCATCATAAAATTACAGTGGTATACGTTGTTGTATGAACTATTTAAAATATTCATAAAATAAAACTACAAAGAATGAATATTTATGCTCTGATGATATTATCATTATATGATTAAGAGCGGTATTAATTCATTTACGATTGAATAAAGTTACGCGTCGCTATCTCTTAATGATGTCGCGTTGAATTGATTATCTACCGAGCGAGGCTAACAGATAATATATAATACACTAAGTCTCGGCAATTTTTTCATGTCTCTGATTATGAAGCTTTTTGGCGGCACCTCAGTCTGTCATGTAGTAGCTTTTATCTTTAATTCAATAACTTGTTTTACTGGAACATATATATGTGTGATTTTAGTGGAGTTTTACTTAATTTAGTTTGGTTATTGTGTAAAGGTAAAGTGAATTGAAAATACTGGCCCGAAGCGTTTATTCTAGAATGGAACATTCTAGTGTCCCGGCAAACTTCATACCGACTCAGAATCAATAAATGTTGCTATTAGCTGAATTAAATGTAGTTTTTCTTCCAATTCGCGTCCGAGAGACGAACAATAAAAAAACATTCAAGTCAGTCATTCTGTTCTCGTGATACCATAAAATATAATGAAAATAGAATGTGGCTTAAAATGTATTATATTTCTATTCCATTCACTATGTATTGATAATGTTATTATGCACATCTGCAATGTACAGATTTCGCCTCGTTATTTCTTTATTATAAGTATAGATTATAGTATGAGTAATAATAAGACATATTTACTGAACGCCATTTCCGTTTAGAAACGTTACTTCCGTTCGAAAATGGATCTAAATTATTTGTCACATCATGCTTAAAGAAGTTTTACATTAAAACTAAACAATACATACAGAATAAAGCATTTAAGCCTTAATAAGGTTTTTTTACACTTGCAAATATTACGATACTGATTAGTACATACACCTATGTATGTATACATGATGTTTAGATGAGTGAATCGTTTACAGTGATTGTTACGTTCCAGTCAATCTTTTTGAAGTTGTTTGGTGTTTCATTGAAATAAATTCTTTTTTTACTGATTCAATTATTTATCAGCCATTACTTTTATTGGAGGCAAATATTTGCTGAGGAAAATGAATTGTCCAACCGGCAACCGTTTTCCTGTAACCGATACGGTTCGAGGAAAACTCAACATATAATAATATCCCGAAGTTATTGGATACATTTAAATGAAAATAGAAAACGTATTTAGAATGAATACAAGAGAACAGTTCCAAACACTTCACTATTACGAGAAACACTAAATTCATTTACTAGTGTGGACCGATTATAGTTTATATTTATTATTTTTGAAATCATCATTTATTTATTTATTAGTCACTTGGTGTATAAGAGAGGCCTTTTTTTTTGTCGGGGGAAATGCATTTACGCACTACCCTTACCCATTGCATTAGTGAGGCCGAAGTCCCCCAATGCAATCGGTAAGGGGATACGGAGGGACGAGCTCCGTGCCAGTGTGGGACTCACCCGGGCGAGAGCCGCCCGGAAATACCCACTAAAACCCCCCGGGGCCGTCCGCCGCATTTGGGATGGGGACGATACGGGATTGCACTGCATGCCACCGCGTCGCCTCCTGCGGCGAACCCACCGGGCCTCGTCCGTGGATATAAGAGAGGCCTGACGGAGCACACCCAATATATACCGTTACAATATATCTAATAATAATGTAACTTCGCAAGTCTTTTCAGTTATAGTAAACATTATGCGATAGAAATAATAATCAACAATGTTTACTTGCATCCGCTATACACATATATAACGATTTTTGATGCGGTTTTCACCTTCAGTTAGATATTTTTGTAAGGAAATTTTATATACATTTATATCCTAGTTAAGTTCTATGTAAGACTTTTTTGTAGCCAGCAGGATACAAAATCAATGATTATGGTTTACATAGACTTAATCTTAGAGATACACAAAAATGAGGTGAACTAAAGAAAATTCAGCAATGGTATACCTCTCTCTTAAATTTATTCATAGAAACCATTTTTTTTTTCCTAACAAATATTATAAATGCGGTTCAAAAGTTATTTGTTACGTTCTTCTGGAACCATCATCACAAAATACACGCACAGACGTTGTCACGTGTCGAATGTGTCGATGTACAGATAAAGACAGTGCACATATATGAAGTTTTCGATTATTCATAATAGATTAAGTATTTAAAACATAAATAATACATAAAGAAAATTAACTATTCGCTTATATTATATTTAACGTGGGTCTCATTCTGATATCGAAAAATGAGAGTTAATATTCCACTAATACATCAGTAATAGTGTATATCTATTATCAAAGGTATTTATTATTCGTCACATACATATGCAGAAGAACCATTATGAGGACATGCGGTCAGCGATATATTTAAAAAGAGGGTATGTCAGAAATCTATTGCTATCGCGTTGCGCCCCAAAGAAAAAAATATAAAACACGAAAGGGAAAATTGCAGCTCGATGTCGCGAGGACAATTAAATTAAATTTAGACTTATTTATTTATTAATAGAAACGAAATGAAAATAATTTAATATATATAAAACCACAAGTTCTCCCTTACATTCAATATATATCAAAATTATAAAACAATAATTTAAAAAAAAACCTGCTACTTCAATTATTGTGCAGGAAGTTCCTTTCTGGCCAACAAACAAACCCGACCCATATATAGCACCGCAATACTCTTTACCAGAATTTGTTAACCAGTACGCCTGCGTCGGTCATAGTAAATTTCCAATGACGTCCAAATTCTATTCCTTCTCGACGTTCGTAATTTCTAATTTTAAATGTTCCATCTTTTACGGCCTCATGAATGAATTTATTAAAAACTCATATTAGACTAGCAGAGCGCACGCGTAAGATATAATATAAATTTGATATAAATAGAAACTAATAGAAAACCTTCGTGTTTTCTTAATGAATGTAATTATAAATATAATTAAGATATATAAATAATAATAATATAATAAATATTACAAAATCAAATTATATTAAAAAGCAATCATTACAACGGGCTGTTTTTTACCGAATGCACAATAGACGAAAACATCACTTCGTAGTAGTAGCCTGTTTCCTCCCCCAAAACTGAACCGAATTTTCATTTTCTTTCAGTTTTAGAATAATAAATACTTTGGCTATGCCTCTCAGTTTTAATTTAAATTTTTTAATGTTATTGGTCAAATTTCTTTGACGAACGTTTGAAAATGACGGTAAAAATCGAATGGCGATGGTGGATATATATTATTTGGTGTAAAAATATTTACCATAATGCTAATAATCCAGGGAGGATACAACTAACTACATTTGTATGGAAAAAAAGTTGCTAGCATATCCTCTTAAACATATCATAACCAGATCCCTGTATATTGATCTTACATAATCTGTCTTAATAGATTTTAGCTCGAAGTGTCACATCCTCATCGCTACACAACAAAAGCGAACAAGCAACTCTCACGTAACAACATCATTAATATTCTTATGAGCTTAAGCACTTCGAATAAGTAAACCCGCATATTTAATTTTAAAAAAACAATTAACACAAATGCATATCCAATTGTCACAAACCGAAATCGTCGCGCGTAAAATATGCAACTCGTAGTGAAATAAATATTAACAGATAAAAACCCTGGACACCAACAGCAGCTAGTCCAGTAAGCTTGCGCAGTCACAAACCCAGTAATCCCGAGAGTCGTTTCAATTAAAACCGGACTCCGACCGCGATTAAACAATTAACTTTGTTGTAAAATGGCGACCTAGGCTTCTATTCACGCTACCGTCGTAATCATCTAAAAAAAAATTTTTATTTTTCGTCAAATCGATCTATTTTTCCAACGCTACGTTTAAATAATATTCTGACGTTGAGAAGGATGTGGGCATACTGAATATTAACAATATGTCTACTTTATCTCACCGAACAAACAAGAAACCAATTTACCGGGAATTTCTTATATTTACAGGCGCGTCTCATGCATATTGGTTTTCTTGAATATCTAAACGCTTATTATAACCATCAACCGCCAATAAAAATTAACTTGTTTTAGTTATTGATTTCAAATTTTAATCCATTTAACCCATGGATACAACTTATACAGTACATAATTATATAAGGCAAATAAATACACGCGATGTATGCAAATATATCGACAGATCGAGAATAAGTCCACTCTAAGCTCAACCTGACAACTAACCGCCGCTACAGAATTACGGCACGTCTCCTCAACTTTCCGGGAAAAGGAGCACGATTTATATTTTGTTTTTTTTTTCTTGTTTAAGTGTCGGCCAGCGCCGCGGCCTCCCTTACTAAATCACAATTATATTTAAATCAAAACCTGTCTCTATAGTTTCATGTTTCGGAAAACGTATAATGTATCCAAGCGAGAGCAGATATCTCCTATACTAATAACAACAATGTAAACTTCACGTGTCTGTACATTTCCGAGTTTTATGAAAAGAATTATATTGCAAGAGACTAAACTAAGGTAATTAATTGTCTGTCTGTTTGTTTGTTTATATATCGATTAGAAATTACTAAGTATATTTTTTTTTATTCAAAAATATCAAATTTCTATTTCATAAATATTTCGATTACCCATAAAAATAAGACAATAGGAAAACAATAGAAAGCTGGCGTAAACGCCAGGTTAGTGTTCAAGGGGTTAAAATCGGTCCACTTTATCAAGAGATATAGTAATTTGAAAGACACGCGTGACTTAAATATGAAAGAACTACTGAAAATATCGGGATGGGACTACTACCATTCGATGCGGTTTTTCCCTAGATAGTTATAGGCTATTTTTGGAGTTCGTCGACCCATTTCTAATTTTTTTCGATTTAATCTTATGTACATATATTATTCCCGCTAATAAAAACAAAAGACTCTCGTTTTTCTTCATTAATTTGTTTTTTTGTGTTAGGTATAAATGAAATTTTATATGCATTTTTTCACTCACACCTAAATAACATATGAAACGCGGGTGGAGTCACGGGCACCAGCTAGTATATATAAATATATATATATATTGTATACATTTACAAGCGTATCGTATTTAAGCGCACATACTAAATATTAGTCGACAGTGACTTTATTATTTTAAATACAGTTAATATTAAAAAAAAAAAAAAAACGAAATGTAAAACTCACGTGAGCAATGCGACATCACACAAACAGGTAATGCCTCACGAGGGACAGACAGACATCATTATCCACCTACAGAAAAATGTCCTCGAAATATGAAATTAAAACTTATACCATTAGCAATATGAGTAATTACAGTATTTTAACGAGGATAATATGACTGCGCCGGTCTGTGTGTCGCGCAGCATCTGGCAACGACACGACCTAAAGCTATGAACTTATGTACATATGTCTATACTCCTATATATATAAGAATCAAGAGTTGGTTATTTTTATAATTTACCGAGAAAAAACTCGGCGTCGAATGGCTACAGGTCTCAGGGCATCCGTTATAAGACCTGTCTTACTGTATGGATCGGAATGTTGGGCTAGTAAGAAGATGAATGAAAAACGGCTGCATGCAGCAGAGATGTGAATGTGTGGCGTGACCAGAATGGATAGGATCAGGAATAAGTATGTTAGAGGAAGTTTGAAAGAGGATCCAGTGATAGAAAAGATGAAAGGGAGTCGTTTGTCTTGGTATGGACATGTTTTGAGAAGAGACGAAACGCATGTGACGAAGAAAGTGATGGCTATGAAAGTTGACGGATGGAGAAGGAGAGGATTTCCAAAGAAAAGATGGATGGTGTGTGTGAGGGAAGATATGAAGTCAAAAGGGGTGAATGAAGATATGGTGGCTGATAGAGAATTGTATGGAAGAAGAAGACATATTGTGTCGACCCCAAATAACAAATTGGGAGCAAGACGATGACCACGATGATGATGGTGACCGAGGAAAAGCTCGTGATCATGTCTCTTAGCGAGCCGATCAACTAACACTTACTCATAACTCACTCTGAAAACTACTGAAAGAAACTACACACTAAGAAATTACAAGAGCGTAATAATAAGACACTCCTGTTTGGATGGAGTGACGCACCTTGATCACCGCAGTGATTCGCTCCGAAGTTGAAGAGTCATGACGTGAAACATGAGATTAGTGATCCGTAAGTATGCAGAATCAGGTCCAAAACAAACATCTGCCACTTACATGAGTATCGATTTCTTTTACTGAATAGGATCAACGCTTTGTACTACGATCTCACCTGGCGTTAAGTAACGATGTGATCCAGGAGTCAACACACAAAGCCTAAAGGTGCTGGCTCTTAAGTGACACTACCGGACACACCTATTTGTGTTTTGCGATAGGTTTTCATTTCTAATAGTGGTTTCTACCCAGGCAGGGGTTATTAAACAGTATTCTTCCATCATGCTATGGTTTCCACGTGATATTTTCCTTCATCGAAAGCTTAGGCTCATTATAGAGGTCATTATGCCCATTAGACTCATTATGGATAGAGGGCGTCAAACCTGCGTCTATCGACACGGAATCCGACTGCACTAATAACCGAGCCATCAGTGCCCAATTGTACTAAATGTAAAACACTTCAGTCGGGTTATTTCACATATTTATTTTCAAAATGTTCGTAATAAATAATAGTTCTTATTACTTATATTTTACATGCGGTCTATTTACTAAATGTCGTGTGGTGCCGGCCAAGAATAGTATCACCACACACCTTCCCGAAGATGTCGTAAAAGGCGACTAAGGGATAACCCAGGGGATGGGCAGCAGCATCCTCTGAGTACTACAAACATCTGACTGCGTTCGCCAACCCGCCTGCCAATGTATGAGGACATTACATAGGCCACACATAGTGACAAAACGCACTATACGTTTATTACAGAAAGGTCGCGGGAATCCGCTGGATGCGAGTAGCGCAAGACCGGTCGTCGTGGAGATCTTTGGGGAGACCTATGTCCAGCGGTGGACAACTTTTGGTGAATTGATAGATGGATGGATTTACTAAATACAGTAAATTATAAAACGAATTAGTGAATTGAATAATAAAGAGCTGAAATCGTAAATGTTGGTTTTGAATCACAATTTGACTGTCAAAAGTAAAGTACAAAAATACTCCCATCCACAAAATAAATTATTAATTTTTACAAGTTACTAGAATTATAACAATAAAAATATGTTTCTGTTGATTCACATGAATTAAATCCACACAAGAAATCAATTTGTATACAGGTTTATTTGCTATAAGTGCCTTTCGTAAACATCTGAAAATGTTATTTCAAATGAGTTCGAGTTCACAATAGCTGGACTAGCAAGTACACACAACAACCCCTCTGAAGTACCGACGGAGTCGGACGCCGGGAGATTTCATTGTACGACCAATGTACTCCACATATCAACATCATTAATAGAAAATACAAAGTTGAAATTTTAAAAGGTTGAACCTTAACCTTAACCTTACGTATAGAATAAAAAAATTAAACATGTTCCTTTATTTAATGACATTCCTACGAACTGGAAATTTCTGAAACTCATTATAGTGGATCATAAAGCAGAAAAGTTTTCTCGATGTTTTTAAATTTAATGCCTAACTAACACAACAATCAGACCGTCACAAGAAACAGAGACGTTCAACTAATCTCCAAGTTTCAAGCCACATATTTTAAACACGTGTAGAATAAAGTTGAAATTATTAATATTTGAAGTTGGAACAACAGAACAAATGAAAAGAGACAAATGGAAGCAATCTACGCGAGAAATGTAACGAAGACTTTTTTTTCTTTTTTTTTTACACGGAATAGGCTCAGTGCTTTGACCGCAATCTCACCTGATGTTAGTATTAAGATAAAGTAAAAACATTCCTGATAAATTAATTATACACTTCCCGTAAAACTATGCATTGAATCGGATTGTATTTAATTTTTTATAAGTTTTATTTGTTTTACATAACATAAGCTCACGCCTGTTATCCCCGAAGGGTTAGGCAGAGGTGAAATAGCGAACTACACCACCCACAATTCGCCGTGCTTAGTTCCGTCTCAGATGTGACAGGGGGCGAGCCTGTCGCCATATCGAGCACAAATTCCAAACTCCGGCATGATACTGAGTAGAAAAACCCAATATCACTTGACCCGACCCGGGGATCGAACCCGAGACCTCAGAACGACAGTCGCACCGTAATACAACTGCGCCACCGAGGCAGTTTACACCGAACCAGTTTACCGAAATTTGTTTCACGCGGAACCTTATTTTCGAAAATTAAAAGTACCCTAAATTACCTGTCTACCAAAAAAAATTGCGAGAATTTATTTTTTTTAAATTGTATTTTATGTTATGGGTATCGTATATACATTCATATATTTATTTATATAAAAAAGTTGTGACATAAGAAACAGACACTTCAACTTTATTTATTAGTATAGATATAGATTCATATTGAGTCTAGAACGCGCACTTATGGTCTAATTACTCGACTTCAATAAAATGTCCCTAACTTAAATAATAGAGACCGTCCAGGTCACCGTCAAAAAGGAACGGAGTTAGAAAAACGGCTCCACTGCCACATTAAATACCACTCTGTATTGAGTTTCGAACCTAAACTACACAGCCGTGTAACCCCTTTTTTTTTTTTTTTTTTTTGACGGGGGAAATGCATTTACGCACTACCCTTATCTATTGTATTTGAGGGATCGGAGTCCCCCAATACAATAGATAAGGGGGCACGGAGTGACGAGCTCCGTGCCAGTGTGGGACTCACCCGGGCGAGAGTCGCCCGGAAATACCCACTAAAACCCCCCGGGGCCGTCCGCTGCATTTGTGATGGGGGCGACACGGGGTGGCTTTCGCAAGCACCGCGTCGCCCCCTGCAGCGAACCCACCGGGCCTCGTCGTGCAATGGCCCAGCGGGGATGGGGGAGTGTACACACTTCTCAACCCCACCTCTTCGCCCACCTCCCGTAGGAGGTAAGCCGTGTAACCCCCCCAAGGGCAGTATATAGCTTAGTATATCTTCCGTTAATAAAGCTGCTGCGCCAGCATTTGTGAATAAGATAGGATGATGCCAAAGTGTTAACACACGTAGTATGTCATACTAGAGACCATCTTACAGGGCATGAATACATAAATAAATAAATCAAAACAGATTGAATATTAAATGTCGTATGTTGCAGTGAGAGACTACGTTAATACGCGCAAATAATACATACTTTACAAACAGACACTATACAAGTTTTTAATCGCACTTTTATCGCAAAATAAAAACATTTTTACCGTGTGTTCAGATCTCCGACGACGTACTCGTAACCTTCCAGATTGCAACAGTAGTAATATCTAATATACACTCGTTCAATAATTTCTGTCAGTTGAAAAGAGCACGCGTTCCCCGAGGGACACGTGCACATACGTTCGTAAAATATATGACAATTCCCAAGGAAGCAGCAAGTTTTAAATCGATACAACCGAGGCAGTTGAAAAGTTTTTTCATTTGTCGCCGCGTTCCCGCTCTCAGCAATATGTATTATCAAATGCTCAACGATTCTACTTTTTAACTTTTTTTTTTAAATCTACTGGAACTTTGAAAGAATCTACTGTGAAATAGAATGTTGTAAGAAAGGTATTGGATATGAATGTGGACGGTTACATGGGAAGGGGAAGACCAAAGAAAAGATGGATGGACTGTGTGAAAGATGATATGCTTAGGAAAGGAGTGAATGCGGAGATGACAACAAATAGAGAGGAATGGAAGAGGAAGACATGTTGCGCCGACCCCAAATAAAAATGGGAAAAGGGTGGGGAGATGATGATGATGACTGTGAACTTTTACTCTAGACGCGATTCTATTACACACATAAATTTAATCGGAATAATAACTTGTCTGTAGCTAGATATAAAAATATACTAGAGTAATATATTCTTTAGCAAAGTAAATTTCTCCGAGCAGATCTCCAACAACTCCTTAAAGCCCGTGGAGTTATCCCGTGTACGTAAAAACGGCTAGTAATAAGTTATATAAGTAACGTTTTATCTGTTTACCAACAAATCAACCCTCAGACCCGAGTTTAACCCGACTAATTTATGAGCAACGCTAGAAATACATAGAGTAGGTACAACCCGCGTTATCAGCCTTCTACCACCTTATCCTTTTATTTACGTATAATAAATATTGAAGAGAAGACGTAGCTTCAATATCTTTATTAGGTTCGTTTAATTAGTTGGAAACTGTGGCAATGTTTATTCGATATAATCACACAGAACTTTTACGTGTTATTTACAAAAAAAATAACTCAATCCTGAAGAAATTTTATAATGCTGATCACGTTTTATTTCAATCTGTACGGATTATTACCACTCACTGTTTTAATGTTCTTTAAAAAGTATTTATTTCTGAAAAAATAAATCGGTTCAATGATTCTCATATTACAGGCGAACAGAAATTAACAAACATAAAATTTTCAATTTTTAAAAATACTGTTTGTACATAAATTTTCTTTTACATTGAACAAGATGTAGTTTGACTAAATATAATATGTTACTAAACAAGTATTTTGTTGTTAGGAGTGCAAATTTAATCTAATCAAATTTAAATTGTTTTTACTTTGACATTTAATAATAATAATATAATTGTGGCTGGAGTCGGGGCTGCAGCCTTTTCAAAAGTAAGCATATTATCTGTTTCAAAGTAATATTACCTATTCAGCGTAATCCATTTTGAAATCCATTAGAGCACTGCTGTTAAGATATCAAATGTATTTATTGTAACACAAAGTGCTAGTGAGAAAACAATAAAAAAAGTAAAAGCAATCATCACAAAGCTATAGACATATAGACCAGTTTATTATCGCAAACAAAGCTTTTCCTGCGTATAAACACGTCTAAGAACTTTTGTTCGCTATATATTTTTTTGTATATACTGTCGGAAATTGGTCGCGATGACGGTAACACTGCTATAAACACGGATAAAGAATTATAAGATATCATTGAATTGCGAAAGTCATATTGTGATGTTTTGTTTGTTGATTCCTTCAAATTGAAATCACAATGAGATCGCATTCAATGATTACATCCTAAAGATACTGTCGATAGCCTAAATGTTACAAGTGAATTCTAGCACATTCTTTGAATAAGAACTGAAGATATGTTTAACAACTTGAAGCGATGATAGTTCAGTTGTTGTGTAGTCGGACATGGCATCTATTTGTGCTGAGTTCGTATTCACCTATTCTATATAGAATACCCAAAAAAAATTCAATAAAACCATTTACCATCTTCAAGTTTGAAAATCAGTTGCCTAGCTTTGATACGTGTGTATTATAGGTTTAGTGTACTTAGTATTTCAGATTATATCGTCACTTAAAATCAGGTGAGATTGTGGTTAAACCATTAAGTATATAATAGTGAAATAAAATTAAAGTGTCTGTTTTTAGTGACAAAATATTTTTTGTAGTAACTAGATATGAATGTATATACGATATCTACGTATACCAAAAATACAATTTTTGTCTGTCTGTCTGTTTGTTTGTTCCGGGAAATCTTCGGAGTAGTTGGACCGATTTTGACGAGACTGTTTTGTAGATACTAAGATAGAGATACTCCACGTATAATGAAACAAAAAGAACTTGCGTCGCACAAGAGTCCGGGTATTTACCACCCTTATCTTAAAGAATCAACCCTCTTCTTAATATTAATGTCATAGTATATTCGTTTCATGAATTTCAAATTTTACTTTAACCTCCTAACTAATATCGTTAGTACATATACAAATAACTATCTCGCGTATGTTTTAGTTGTATAATTAATTAATTATGGAGTAGTTAAACGCGGGAATCATTGTATATAACTGAGAAATAACATATAGTTGGTTTATTTGTCAAAAGATTTGTAATGGCGACGGCGGGCAGGTCAAGGGGTTGGGGGGAGGGAAACCTTTAGGAAACTCTGAACGTTACAAATGTATTTTTTCATTGAAGCATAAAGCTCAAGGCAAAAATTGATATTCTTGAGGTCGAGTTTTCGCCTCTTTGCAAATTTTCCAATGAGGTGTACTCGTAGTAAATGTAAATTGGAAGAAACTCCGATGATGAGACAATCGAAATATTAACTGAAACCCAGAATGATAATTAAAAATATTGTTTGTTAAGATTACAACATCGACCGAGCAGCGTCGTTGACTTTGTCCTCGCATCAAATCATGTCTTTAATGGAAGAATAATATTCTCTCAACTTTCCAGTAATCAATTTTATCATTGCGTTGGCGTGAGACTCTATTTTCTAAAAACTTATTAATATTCTAAATTATAAAATACACTCTCAACGATATTGTTCTAAACATTTAGTTACTCTGAGGTACTATATTTATCTCTTAACTAAATTATCGAATTCAAACTCAACGATAGAGTTACATTAACATTTTCGCGAGTAACTCAAATACTGAATATAAATTGTCCTGAAGACCTTGTAAATTTCTTTTCATGTTTCTTGAGACCCTACTCTAGAATGAACTATAAATTATTCAATACAATATTCAGTTACTTAAAAATTACTCGAGCGGTTTGTAAATGTCAGTTTGTCCTCTAAATTACCTTCAGTAGTAATTTGTAAGAGAGTAAAGTCCTTTGTTCGCGCTATACTGTAACATTTTCACCTCAATTATGTCAGGAATTTGTCCAAGTCATTAATTTAAAAGCCCAATAAAATGTCTGCGGTGTACATGAAACAGTTAATCAAACAGATCCCATCTGTTCAGTGAGTGGACGGTACCAGCTCGGCCTCTTGCCTCATCGACTTCATAATACCAGGCACACGTTGCATACACTACATCAAGTCACATCGCTCTCTACATACTAATTTAATAAGACTAATAGGTGATTTCCTTTTAAGAAGAACAAAAAATATACATGTGAATACCTGGTTACCCGAAAACATTTTCCACGTTATATTATTGAAACTTGTCACACAACAGTAATGACAAAATACAAAATTATGTTTTAAGTTTTAGTTGTTTAAATGTCACCCCATAATACCTATCGGTTATTCAGGACGTTTTTGTATCACACTTATCGGCTTGTAGAGTGGTTTGTCAAAGGTTAGTCAAAGGCCATAAAATTATAATCTGAAATAGGAAAAAAAAAAAACTGCAGCTTTGGTTGGCGTGTGCTAAACGTACTGTCTCGTTATGCTAATATTGGTTGGTGTACTTGGGTACAGTATTAGCATAGTTTGTGCCGTCGGGTGTCGGGGCTGCGCGGAGCTCCAGTCCACCTTATTTAACAGGCAGACTCCTCCACGTCAACACTCGACTATTGACTAATGAAGCCGTTGTACGTACCTACCGTCTGTCTGCTTCATACAACGATAACGTAATTAGTACACTCTCATAAATATTCATTCGTGTCAAACATTATAATTTATGTTTCATTTATACATTTACGTGGCGGCTAAATAACCTTATGCAGGAAACTATACACAGGCCAGAAAATGTCGACGCGTCCAATTGATTGCTACTACCACATTCGTTATGAAAACATACTCCATCACCAAGCATTATAATACGAGTCACCACTCATTAAAAGGTTATCAAAATTCGCAAAATATAACCCAAATAAATATTTAAAAAAAATAATTTAAAAAGTCATATATACAAGTACTATGTATAAATAATGTAAATCTACAATAGAATTTGTAGACACTGGGACTACGCATCGTATATTATGTTGTTAATTAGATATCTATAGTAATAAATATAAATGAAGTGCCTGTTTGTAATGTCAAAATATATTTTTTAAAATTTGTGTCTGTCTATCTGTTTGTTTGTTCCAGGTAATCACCGGAACGGCTGGACGGATTTTGACGGGACTTTTTTTGATAGATATCTTAAGTTACTCCGGGTAACTTAGGGTACTTTTAATTTTCGAAAATAATTATGGTTCCATATAAAAAAATTAAAATGCAATGAAAAATATATAAAAACGCGGGCGCAGCCGCGGGCACACAGCTACAATACTATAAAAATGAATATATTGCTTGCTTGAAAGTGTTGCTTGTTGTGGCAACAGATTTAAGAATATTTTTTATGTACAAATTAAATTTCTTATATTACTACAATTAATTTAAAGAACCACTAATATTTTATAATTTTAAATGTTCCCTTCTGTCTGCAATCCCCACCCACCGAATGCCAATTGTTTTTTTTATTTATTATGATGTGAACTATTTACATACGAACAGAGCCGTAAGACACACCTAGTATAACTATATAAATGTAATAAAAACTTATCTGTAGCAACATAGATAGTTATAGTTGATATCGAGCTTCCCGTCCAGTACACTTAGTGCTTGTGTATCCGTAACACTATTATTTATGTTCCGTCTCGTCGAGACGTATTGTCGTGGTTTTGTGTCAAACAAATAAAACAATTTGACGCGTTTGTTTTCGTTCATAACTGTTCAACTGATATACTATCTGTATCCCCGCGGCTGCGCCCGCGTTTCATATGTTTTTCTTTTTTTATGAAATAGGGAGCAAACGAGCCAGCGTATCACCTGATGGTAAGTAATCATCGCCGTCTATGGACACCCACAACACTAGAGGAATCGCAGATGCGTTGCCGGCCCTTAAGGTATGAATAGGCTCTCTGTTTGAAGGTTCCCAAGTCGTATAGGTCCAGAAATATCGCCGACGCAAGTTGGTTCCAAAGGTAGTGGGTGCGAGGCAAACAATTCTGCCCGAAACGCACAGTCGTGAATCGCCGTTCATCCAGATTGTGAGGGTGGAATTTGAGTTGATGGCGTTTATGAACACTCCCCATGGTAAATTCTACAAAAAAATGCAAAGAGATCCTACGTCTCTTCGCAATGCCAGTGGATCTAGACGATCGGAAAGAATTTGGTTATTGACAATTCGAGACGCTTTGCGTTAGATGAGATCGAATTTAAGGAAATGGTACTGGGGTACAGTATTAAGGACAGGCCAGATATGAGCTTTGTAGAGTTTAACAATGGTCCGACATGAAATATTATCTCGCTTTACTGAGCACACCGAGCTTTTTGGAAGCCAATCTTGCCTTACCTTCACAGCGTTTTAATTTTTTTAAACGGAACCCTAATTATTTTCCCACATTTTTTTAGGAATTAAGATAAACTTATTTCTCGTAAATTCAAGAACTTGCCCGTAAAACTGATCATTGACTAAGATTTTATTACATTTTCTATGAGTTTTAATTTTTTGACGTGAAGCCTAATTATTTTCTAAAATCAAGAATACCCTAAGTTACGTGGAGTAACTTCAGCTATCTACCAAAAAATGTCTCGTCAAAATCAGTCCCGCCGTTCCGAAGATTACCCGTAACAAACAGAGAGACAGGTTTTTTTTAAAAAAAATTGTATTTTTGGTATGTGTATCGTATATACCTTCATATATATATTTAGTTAAAAATTGCTATTTTGACATTACAAACAGACACTCCAATTTTATTTATTAGTATAGAGTATAAATATAGAATATATGTATGCAGTCTGCGCAGTGTCTCGACTTCTAAGGCCAAACGAAACACTTAACCAGATTATTCCCACCTTACTCGTAAAATGACAGGTTTTTAAATAATCATTAATATTTTATGCAGTAATTACTTAGAGTGAGTTCGCAAATGGTTAAAGAGACTCATTTCGTGGCGTAATTTGTACTCGATTTAAAGTGAACCCCGAACAATAGTGTGATATGATTACATATACCAATCCAATTCTCTGATGGATTGGTCTGATGGGCGCGATGTTTAAACACTTCTGTCTGTGGTCATATCTCTTCCAAGTTCTAAAGTATCATATAAACTGGCTACAATAATACATATTACAGAGCCTCCGACCCGCTTGCTCCGAAGTCGTTTCGGAGACCGCGTAACGTTCTTACCGATTCCAGTGATAATATCACGTGCGAAAATAGGATCTTTCCCTTTCAACCGATTCAGTATGCGTCCCAGTGACACTGCCCATGCATTGAGCATTACACGCACAACACTGCATACACACTCTTGCACACAACACGCAGGTACATAGGTCCTGTAAGGAACCTTTTTTTTATGCTAAATAAAAAATGTAGGGTTTAGATAGGATTCAATTAGCGAGAGAGTTTGTACACTAAGCCGAGGTTCGTACCATTTTGGTAGCCCTTGTGCTAGTTACCTTCTTGCGGCTGAGTGCCTTCAGCACTCGCCCCCAAAGTCACGGTGAAGCTGTAAAAGCCCTTCCGGTCAACAGCGTTAGCTAGGTTCGAAAAAAAAAAAAAAAAACATATTGCAGAGAGTAAATCTATACTTATAATAATGGTTCCGTTACATACCGTGCGGGTCGGGAATCCAGCGCTACGTTTTATAGAAGACATCACGTCAAAGCGAGCCGTGCGGAACCTCTTCTATCGTAAAACCGCACTGGCGTCCCGATCCGCCCGCTGTGTGGCGAAACCACAAAAAGCTAAAGGAAAGAAATATGTTCGTCAATTGCCCAAAAACTACCGACCTTCTATAAAATTTGGTATATGAACAAATTGCATAATATTAACAAATTCAGTGAATCTGCTATGACATTTCTATTATCA
Source organism: Samia ricini (assembly GCA_014132275.2). Lineage (NCBI taxonomy): Eukaryota > Metazoa > Arthropoda > Insecta > Lepidoptera > Saturniidae > Samia > Samia ricini. Next base: position 37,420,279 of record AP028160.1, on the reverse strand, counting down.
TAACAACAAAAGGCTATATTATAACTTCTAATAAAACAGCAAAGGATTGCACTTTACAGTTAATATACTTGAGTAAAATCTCGGTACAACATTAATATGATTATTGGAATTTTTGCCTGTCTGTATGTTTACATATCGGTACACGCATCACGCAAGATCTTCTGGATAGAGTTTGATGAAATTCAGTATAGATTGAAAAAAAATTGGAATCTCACCCTAAAGTATGGAAAAAAGGGGATAAAAGTAGTATATATCTCGGAGTAACATATTTAGTAACGAAAAATGTTAAAAACTTTGGGACTTTCAAAACCATAATTTTGTTAAATCTATATAGGAATTATTAAGTCAGTTTTAAAGTTAATGCTCTGAAAATTAGTATGTAAGAAATAAGTTATAAAGGTAGTAATAATTTGAAAACTCACCCTGAAGTGGGTGGAAATGTGTTTAATTCAATTCAGTTTTAGGGACTTGGAACTCTGTATTTAAAGTCTTAGTTATGAAAGAAGTAGTCTGTATCTCGCAATAACGTATACGTTAATGTTTTTAAAGTAACCGCAAAGTGAGTGAAAAGGGTTTATAAATTCTACGCGGACGGCGTCGCGGGCAAAGCTAGTATATTGCATAAATACCTGATATAATACAGTTATAGAAAAATAAAATCTGAGAAGAAACGGAAGGGTGTTCATGGATGACTTTCTGTTCAAAATTAAATGAAACCTCGCCCTGCGGACGATTTTCAAGGACCCCCGTTATGTCAGTAACGACATTATTACACGTTACCTACAGTGTGTGAGCCTAGACGCCTAAATACGCAAGCTCACCACGTCTATATTCCGGTGCCCAGACGCGTCGAGCACCCCTCTACTCAGAGGGATAGCTCCGCTTCACATGCGCCCGCCGGACAGAAGTACGAAGCCCTGACCGCGGAATATTTCCGCGAGGACGGCGACTTGCTGCAAGGAAGCACTCACACAGGAATTGCGCAGCCAACAAGAGAAAACCCGTTTATCGCTTGCTTCAACCCCTTGAACACTAACCTGACGTTTACGTCAGCTTTCAATTGTTTTCCTATTGTCTCATTTTTATGAGTAATCGACATACTAATAATAACGCCTAGACTGTCATAAAAAAAATTATGTGAAATTTAAATATTCTAAAAAGAAATTATTTTCTATCACTTTAATAAGTATCAATACATTGAGGCCTTATGTTTTATGAACCTAGGTCATTGAGGTCACAGCGTGATGAGAAACAAATCAAAATCTAGGTACATCTCTTTTTTAATTCCTCGCCCGAGGTTCTGTTTATTTTAACTAAATTAACGTACATCCAGATACAACATACAGATAACATATCCCGTGTCTGCGAGACTGGGATTATTTTGAGAATTTATTCTAGAGACTCCGGTCTGAGACGCGGGGGCGGCGGGGTACGAGGTGTGTTCGCGTGTGGGGGGCTTGGGGGAGGGTGGGGGGTTCGTTGGCTGCGGCGGCTCGGTGTAGCTCGCGGTTGCTTTATCGACTCCTAGATTCGAAACACTATATTGTTACGTCAAACACTACATTTTCAAAAACATCTCCCAGACGTAACCCGAATAATAAATGATTATTCTATAGGGTTGTGCAATAATTTACACATGACCATTTATAAAATATCCTATCAAAAATCCTAAAATTTAATTTTATTAATTATTATACTTAGTCTCTAATTTAAAATGATTTATTTTCATTTAAGAGTAAAGTTTTTAATGGAACTGTAAGTTTAAAATTAAACTCCAGCTTACAAACAGTTTATACAAGTACGTGGGTATATATATATATATGTTTGTATTGTTGTGGATAGTAAAGTCTATATCACAGTTTTTCAACGTTATTTTGTTCAGCACCTATTTTGAGAAAATATTTTGCCTTCTTGAGACTATATTTTTAATTTTCCCTCTGCGCTATCTTAATCTCAATTATTATTTTCTCCTCTTTGTTTTTGCGAAAGGCGCATGACTGTGTTTTCAAAAGTGCGCAAACATAATTATTAATTTTATTTATTTTCGTTCTATGATGTTTATTACCTTACTTATAATTTATCTTACAGATTTGACTAAAGTTATAACCAAACAAGTTTCGTTTCTGATACTTTTTTACTAACATGTATGATAATGTTGGCTGTCGCTACCTACTGTATATATAAAACGTTAACATCACAAACAGAGGAAGTCCTTATATTAAGTTTCACACAAAAAGTATGACTATCATCGAGAATCTTGTTATTTCAGAGCAGAAAAATGTAACAATCCGTTATGTCTCTTTAGATTAACATACGTATCTGTATCGCTTTGTCTCTCTCACTCGCGGACGGGATCCTTGTTCCGGTATTAGGGTGTTCATGTTAATATTTTTGTACAAAATATAATTATTTCTACATAAATTGCAAACATAAGCATTCTATCCTAACATTAATGACGTTTGCGAATATATCTTTGATCAGTTTAATGGCGTGCTATCTAAACTAAGATGATAATAATGGTAAGGGTTGGCACGTGGTAGCCCTAACAGTAACAACGCCAGCAACCGCCGACTACAATATTATCATCATCTTTACAGCTATTTTTCCACATGTTTAACCCGAAGTATTATAAACCAGATTTCACATAATATTTAATAATGGCTTTTCGTGTTTAATGCCGGCACTTGACCAAAAAACGTGTGACGACCGCTGGCCTAAACGGAATCCCATCTCCTGTTGCGACGAATATCAGTAATTCCACAACATTTTGGTGTGATTCTGTAGACCTTAAATATAGAAATAATGAGGAACGAAAAATACGAAAGCATAAACGAGTAGCACCTAATACCCAAGGCAATTTGTCTTAAGCTGTGGTTGAATAATGTCGCCGTATCCAATCTCTTATGTTATATATAAACTAAACATTGTTATAGATAATTCTAATAGCAGAGGTAATAACGAAACAATTCAAGTTACTCATTTTAAACAAACGATTTAGTTTTACAATATTATATCTGAGCAAACTAAGATCATAGTAGATTATATCGATGTGCCGCCATTTTATACACGAGAGACAATTTACTGAGACAATTTATACACGCTGCCGCTATCCCAGAGGTAATCTTCGCAAACTTTATGATTAGTGATTATTCCTAGATAGTTGAAATCTCAGAAGCGGATTAAGACAACGTGATGCCTGTATCCAATATTATTACAAGATCCTAACTTATATAATGTGAATGTAAGGAACAATTTCTGAAAACTTTTGACACTGTATCGTATTCATGGGAGTAGATTTAGATATATCATTAAAAAGTAGATACCGTATGTGTATTACCTTACTTGTGTAAGCGTGAAGTCCCCAGAAACTCGAGACACAACTAATTCAGCCCTGGTTGTGTAATCTTATGATTACGTGAAACTATATTCAGTCAAAAAAATATTGGGAATGGATGATTTGTTTATGGTTCTATATTCAATATTTTTTTTTGTTAGATCGGTACAAACTGTTTTTCATTTAGGCGCGGAGTTTGAGTTGCATCTGTCATTGAGATTAAATTTAGTGCCGTTTTTAGTCAGATCATGTCTAGTGTGTATTGCGAATTTCATGATGAACAAAAACTTTAAACAAAAAGTTTGTCTTAAATTTAGCATCGGCAATGGGATTTCGTGTTCTGATACACTGAAAATATTACAGAAGACTTATGATGAATCGACTTTATCAAAAACACGTGCTTATAAGTGGCACAAAGCATTCAAAAACAGTCGAGATATGCTGGAAGATTTGCCTCGCCCTCGTAGCCCATGAACGTCTTCAACTGAAGTTAACATCGCAAAAGTGAGGGAAATAATGACTTAAAAATCTCATTCAAGTTCGAAGAAGATAGCCGCTGAACTTTCTTTAATTCACGAGTCGATCCGTATCATTTTAAATAATCACATGGGTCTGAAAAATGTTGCCGCTCGGCTAGTCCCAGAAGACCTGAATTGTCTTCAAAAACTCAATCTCATAGGTGCCGCTGTGAACATGATAGAACGAGTCAATTCCGCCCCAACATTAATGAAATGTATTGTTACTGGTGACGAGACATGTGTTTACGAGTTTGACATGCAAACTAGTCAGCAAGCTTCGCAGTGGCCTTCCAACTGAACCGAAATCGAAAAAACCAGCCTAAAGTCGATCGAAAGTCAAAGACATGTTGACTGTTTTCTTTGACTATCGCAGTATTGTGCACTTGGAATTCTTACCGGAAGGTTAAACGATAAATAAAAGTTTATTATTTAAGCGTTATGCGACGTTTAAAATACGAAAACGGTCATATTTTTGAAAAGAAAATCATTAGATTTTGCACCACGATAATGCACCTTCGAACAAGGCCATCATTGTGAACGACTTTTTGACCATCAAATGACTCAACAAATATTATCGAGCAATCACCTTATTCACCAGAAATGGCCGACTTCTTTTTTTCCTAAACTCAAATTACCACTTTATGGCACTTGTATTCATTCGATAGAAGATATAAAACAAAATTCGCGACGATAACTAAACTCAATTCCGGATAAAACGTTTAAAAATGTTTGGATGATTGGGTTATTCGTTAGCGTAAGTGTTTAGTTTCTGAAGGAGCACGCTTTGAAGGCGGTAAAATAAATGTGGATGAATAACTAACATTTTGTGTATTATTGATCTGTTCGCGGCACTTTTTGCCAAAGTATGTTCCACACGAAGTATTTTACCTACTTCCGGTATTTATGCTTTATGGTACATTATGATTCATTTAATTCCTTGACTTACATTTATCGTAATCGATCATCGTTAAAGAAATCATTAAATATTTTATAATACTTACAAAACAACTCATTCTTACTATTATTTAACTAAGAAATGAAATGCAAATATAATAAAACAAACTATTGAATTGGTGTCTGTGACGTATTGACTCGAGTAAAGTTCTTAGCAACTCAGATAAAGCGAATCTACTCAGTCTTTTCATATTATACTCAATCAGATATCACAGAGCGCCTTCGTCTTGCGGTAAAATTGATATTTCAGTTGAATAATATTTTAGTTTGAACAAATACTAATAATTTATCTATAATTTAAACTTTAATCAATTTAAAAAAATACACGTTCTGTTTTCTTGAATGGAGAATACAAAGAAGGTACCTAATTAAAGTGAATTTATTGTTGTTTCCAGATACTTGAAAAAACCTTTTTAGTAAATAGCGCACTCACAACCGCAGAAAGAGCTATACGTTTACAATTACTCCCTTTCTTTTTTTTTTTTGACGGAGGGAAATGCATTTACGCACTACCCTTACCTATTGTATTAGTGACACCGAAGTCCCCCAATACAATAGGTAAGGGGGCACGGAGGGACGAACTCCGTGCCAGTGTGGGACTCGCCCGGGCGTGAAGCGCCCGGAGATACGCACTAAAACCCCCCGGGGCCGTCCGCTGCATTTGGTATGGGGGCGACACGGGGTGGCTTTCGCAAGCACCGCGTCGCCCCCTGCAGCGAACCCACCAGGCCTCGTCCGTGCAATGGCCCAGTAGGGATGGAGGAGAATAGTACCCCTCCACCTCTTAGCCCGCCTCTTAAGGAGAGGCATGACCACTTGGTCAGACATCCATAACATACTTCCGCCCCCCATAAAGAGAAAAGATAAGTTACAATTACTCCCTAACTAAGCGATCTCAAGCGATAATGGCGTAATGGATAATGCGGCCGAATTCCGCTTAAATAGACGCGGGTTCAAACACCCCCCTATCCAACTTTAAAATGATCCTGAGTTTTCGGTGAAAGAAAACATCGTGAAGAAACCATAGCATGGTGGTAGAGCATTTTCTTATAATGCCTGCCTGGGTACCTACCACCTTCAAGCTTGAAATCCTGTCACCAAATATAATGGGTGTGTTCCGGCAGCATCATTTGAGAACCAGTACCTAGGCTTAGCGTTTTTATCAGGTGAGATTGTGGTCAAAGCACTGAAGCTATATCGTGTAACAAAACCATTGTTTTTTATAATAATACATAAATAAGAGCTACGTCTCCCCGACTCGAAATAAATTTCTCCAATTTGTTTATTTTTAATTAGCATCGTTCGTTCCGCCAATTAATTTCTTGTCGTTTTAACAACATCCCGAGGATTTTTTTATTTATTTAACTCTGTTAAGAAAACTGTTTGCAATAAATCATCGAAATAATTTAAATAAGTTTTAGGGTTATCGCTATATACGCAGAAATCCATCTACAATAAGAGAAATCCACTGGAACATTATAATAATAATAAACTTAGATATCATTAATATAACCAGGAGTAAATGAATTTATAGCATTATAGATACATTGGTATATAAGTATATACGACATGACGCCTTTACCATTATGATCCATGAACCACAAGTAAAACGCAAAAATATTTCACATCTGGGCTGTGTAATGGAGCTGAAACGCTTTTGGTTCGGTTTCGGCGCGCCATCTATTTTACGCACAGATATAATATAATGACTTTTATTACCTGTTGTGATATAACGTGTATTTGTTGTTATCTATTATTAACTTGTTTAACGACACTGGGTTCTAGTCCTTTTGAGCCTGTAGTTATTTTACAATATTCGTATTATCTTCACCTTGAATGCCCAACAAAGTCGTAACCATTTGTTAAGCGTTCCAAGCGAGTTGTTGGGAGATTTCATTATTTTTGATACACTACTTGTGCGTAACTACCCCACTATATCACGTAAAGCGCCACAAAAAAAAACGTAATATAGAGTTATATACTACTTTAATTACTTTACGTAAATGATTTTATTTTTTTATTTTTCTAAACTAACCTTCACCGTAACTTTGGGGACGAGTGCTGAAGGCGTAATAAAAGTTTATAATAATATAAATATAATATATCACTCTAATGTAAACTTGGTGATGAGCACGTATTTGTGTATGTACTATTTCCTATTTATTTACTAAATTGTGTATTTACGTGATTGTTGGTTTAGATGTTAATCTGTTTAAAATTCCTTTAATAAATAGGGATACAATTTTTTTTATTATGTATTGATTTGTGGAATACCTGTGTAACATTTTGACATAAAACTGACTGATTTTCGTACTTTGTTTTTCAAACATTTAATTAAGTAGTGTTTCCGAAGCGCGCCAACAAGAATCAACCAGAATACCCGCGTTGCACTTTTACAAGTTTCCGTGCAGAAATCAAGCTGAAGTTGGACCTTGTTATTATATTATATTATTATTATATATATATTTTGTGTATTTAAATTTGTGTTGTGTTTTGCAAATAAAACATATTCTATTCTATTCTACAATAGTTTTAAACATTAAGAAACAATCCCTTTATCGGCTCTAAAGTATGGCAGCCTAGGCACAAGCCTGCTTAGCCTGCTAGTAAATCTGCCATTTCTAAATACTAAAAACAAATTTCAATGCTACGCGCGCCATCTTTTGGATTTCTTAAAGACTTCTTGAACGATCCTCGTAAATAGAAAAAGAAAAAAGTGTATCATATTACATACTTCTTGTACAAGTTATCATAGATAGACTCCTGTTTTTAAGAATACCCATATAAATATAGTAGTATTATATACAAAATTAGGGAGGAGCCGGCTGGAAGTGTCGTCAGCAGGGGTTGTGCGGAGCATAGCCGTCTACGGGGAACCAGTCTGAGCGGACGCCTTTAGGGTTCTCAACATCCGTGTGCTGCGGACTACGCAGAGCACGGTGGTGCTAAGGGCGATACGCGGTTACCGCACGGTGTCCACGTCGGCGGTACAGGTGCTCGTAGGATCCCTGACTTGGGATGTGTACGGATTACGGCGGCGAGAAGGGATGGTGGAGGGCTCCGATTTGCGCACGCAGAGGTAATGGAAGAGAAGAGGAAAGCGAGGGAGGCAGCGTTACGGCGTTGGGAGGAGGACCTGGCGGATGTGCACTACGGTCGTGGCACCGTAGACGCGAGGGGGGGCTACTTTGTACAGAGCTCACCCCTGGACGGAAGATAGGAAGAGGCCCGACTCGACAAGGTTTTTTTTTTTTTTGACCTAGGTAATGCTGTTGACCGGAAGGGCCTTTACAGCTTCACCGAACTTTGTGGGCGAGTGCTGAAGGCACTCAGCCGCATGAGGTAGCTAGCTCAAGGGTTCGAACCTCGGCTTGGCCGCTACCTGAGTGTGAAAACTCCCGCGGAATTTTTATCCTGCGTGTTATGTGAGAGTGAGAGGTTTTACTTCCGGATTAGAGATGTGAGGGAAGTTGCGTAAAAGCATTTCTCACGTAAAAAAACAGAATTATTTACTAATAATTCATTCCAATTATAAAATTAACAAGTTTTATGAATACTATTTACAATTCCTGAATTATAAATATATGGAATATGGAATTTAGAAATTATTCTTAAACCAATTTTTATTGATGATGATCATGATATTTTATCATGATTTAATATTAAATATAAAATAGATCATATTTATACTAGCTGTTTGGCCGTGGCTGCGCCCGCTTTTCAAATATTTTTTACTGCGTTTTAATTTTTGTATACATAACCCTAATACATTTTTAGTACTAAGATAAAGTACAAATATTTGTCATAAATTCAAGCCTTTCCCCGCAAAGCTGTGTATTGAATCGGATTTTATTCTACTTTTTAGAGTTTTAATTTTTTTTACGTGGAACCCTAATTATTTTCGAAAAACAAAAGTACGCGAAGTAACTTCAGTCGTCTACCAAAAAAAGTACCGTTAAAATTCATCCAGCCGTTCCGGAGATTATCCAGAAAAATCAGACAGACGGACAAAAAATTAAAAATTGTATTTCTGGTATACGTATCAAATAAACATTCATGTCTATTGTCAATGTAGTAAAAAAAATATTCTAACATCACAAACAGACACTTCAATTTTATTTATTTGTATAGATTAATGTATTCTAAAAAAAGGTACAAACAAAATTAATAAAATTGAACGTTTTATTTCTACACAAACATCGAACTCAGTCACCGGGAAATAGAGGCCTATCTCGACCTTCAAAATAGGTAACGTCATATAGCGCTATCTGTACTTTTAAGTTAGAACTAGACATGTCTATTATATATACATATGGACATATCTATCTAGATATGTGTTCAGGGTATAGCTTTCGCCGGGCGAGTCCCACACTCCCCTACCAACTTTATTGGGGAGACCTTTGGTCTTCCTAATAAACTTGGTAGGGGTAGTGCGTAAAAGCATTCCCCTCGTCAAAAAACAAAAAAAGGTCCTATTAAATAACTTATTTTTATTTGTAGAAAATAAAACAACTTTTAAGTAATTAATTAATTTATTTTTACGTTTTATATATTTTTGAAAGTATTTATCTGTTTAAATCTGCTAAATGTCGTTGTTATGCTTCCAACACATCCATGCACACGACACTTTTTATCACTGCCAGACGTCATTTAACGAGTCATATCTCAAAGCTATGAGTCTTATCTCAAATAACTCAATTTCAATTAATAACACAAAAGCGTATTAAATCAGAGAAGCTAAGCTGTACTCAACGAAATTCTACACAAGGTGCAGCATAGTATCAAGAATTTGAAAAAGGAAGCTACGTAAATAGTACGCAAACATAAAATAGAGTGGTCATGTTTTAAATTTCAGTATTGCCATTTTATTCGAGTTTCATGTCGGCTCTTCTCGGCTGGGTTGTTTTCCGAACCGGTGGTAGTGTTTTAGACGTTCATAAGCGCCTTCTTAGGGCGCTCAATTGAATAAAGATGTTTTGATTTTGATTTTGAATTTATACAGCAAAAATTTAAAAATTTCACAGCTTTTTGTTAAGAATGATAAATTACAAAATTTATAATTAATAAATGTGCTTTCAATTTATTAACCACTAACTGCAATGTTTTTTTCTGTGTGATAATAAAAGTAAATTTTCTAAAAATGCAGTAGTAGCTACAACTATTGAGGTATCGTACACAATAAGGCACAAAAGCACCATCTACATTTTTAAGTTGAAATTTTTATGATTCATTACCCTAGTAAATTAAAAGGAAGATATATAGCCATGTACACTACACAATATTTTATAATAATCTATATGTGTAAGGCTATCAACATTTCGAATACAATGTACGGTGATCACAAGCCCTGGTCACCAGAGTGGCACTATCTCATAAAGTTCTCTTAAGTACAATCCAGGGTGACCACTTTTATTAGCAAATCTACTAAAAGAATCGCCAGATACATGGACTTATTATACCAAACTTAATATAATATGTCCATGGCGAGTTACTACTGAAATCTACTAAACATTTTACAAATCTACCAAGTTATTACTTATCAGACAAACGGTGATTCAAATTATCGTAAATTATAATACGTAATTGAGTCGAAGTTAGTTGCCAATTGTGTGGCAATGCTAAACAGCCTGGGTAAGAATAACAGGCAAATTTTAAGATGGATCGCAGGCATGCCAGAGTTTCTGGCAATGAAGCTACGGATGCGCTTGCAAGAGCAGAGGAAGCTAAGGAAACACAAATTGGGCCTGACCTGTTTCGTGGAATTCCAAAAAGTCTAGTTCTACTGACCATGAGGGACCAATACACCTATAACGCTATAGAATTCTGAAATAAATAGCCAGGACAAATTCATTCCAAAGAGCCTAATCAGGGCATTCACTCAATACAAAGCTGAAGAACCATTGATACTCACTAAGAATTAGCTACGAGTATTAGTGATAGCACTAACTGGACACTGTTGTTTGGACAAGCATATGCACAACATCGGTATCCAGAATAAAAGAGTGTGTAGGTTCTGTGAAATTGTAGACGAAACACATAAGCACATCTTATGTGAATGTGATCCATTAATACCCATACTTACCGAATTCTGGGTAAGCATGCGTTACTCCCGGAGCAGGTACAGGACAATCTCTGCCAAAAAGATCCTACACTATATTCAAGTTGTCAAGTAGGTCTAAGCAGTGAGCTTTAGCAATATAGGGGCGATCACAATAGATCCGACTATGTCGCAGTGATACAGGACTGTTTATCTCACATCTACCTCTTACTAATAATTTGGCTTACAGATTTAAACACAACAATGCCAAAGAAGTTTCACTTATAAAACGCGTAATTTGTTACATACTACGCGTACGGTCTTTTTTAAATTTTTTATCACTTGTCACATGTACGCCTCAAGAGAAAATGTGTAATATTTCCTACTTGTTACAGGCCTTCTGCATGCAAAATGGTTATCACATTTTGCATTGGATACGGGAAGACATAGTTTTCTTTTGGCAAATTTACTAAACTTAAGTTTATTGTCAATATGGCAAAAAATTTACTGCCATGTGCACAAAACTCTTTAGTAAGAATTTCTTCGCTGCTCGTCAATATGTTTGAATACAGTAGACCTCCGTTGAGTGATTGCGTTTTTATATATGTATTGTGATCTTCCACAATATCATTTCTATTAAATTCTACTAAACCATTTTGACCTACCAAAGGTTCATAATTTAAGCTCATAATCTACTAAAAAAGTAGAAATCTACTAAAAGTGATCACGCTCACTACAATTGATTTAATAATTTGCAACATTAATTTTTCAGTTCATTCGATGAATGACATTCATTCAATCAATCAGTCAAGTGTATCGCGGTTGTTGTCATTAGTTGTGTCTGTCGTACGTTATAAATAGTTTTATTAGTTTATTATAACTAATAATTTAATGTAAAAATACATATTTTACAACAAACCGTACCTTTGTCTATACAAATAGAACGTGCAGCATGCGATAATTATCAATCGACGCGAGTGTCTTGGCGCCCCTCGCGGACGTTCCAGGGTGTCTTTTATGTGTGTGTTTCGATTTGTCGTGTTTTTTTTATTTAGTGGATCTAAATGGCACCTCAATAAGAAGACCATTAATTAGTTTAGTCACTTGTTATTGTTCGACGTCCATGGATTTTTAACAGGTATGAATTGATCAAGTTATGCGAGATATAGGTGTATGGAATGCAGTGTGGTGTGTCGCTTTTGTTTTAGTATATAGACTCGTACTGAAGGCATAGATATGCATTCCAGTGCGTGTGGGACTCGGACATCGCCCTCTGAGCTTGGTCACGCTTAATAGTGGACGTGGAAAAACAAAATTTTAAAGTTACAATTTGGTGGTAAAAACTCACAATATCCACACGGGATATCACGATCAAATCACGAAAAAAAATGATAATGCGAGTGAAATACCTAACACACACAGACCCATGTCCTCTGTGAAGTCATGTAAACTTAGTATTATAAACAGTAATAGTTTGCATGCTTGAGATTGATAATAACAGTTATGTGAACAGAGTAAAGTACGGGCCGAGACGAGGCTCCGTGCGTTCGCATAATCATTACATATTATCTCGGTTTTGTTTCCAAATTATTACTACCTACTGGTATTCCTATTGGAAAATGAGTAATTCAATTACTGATAACTTTGATTGATGTTTATTTTTATATTTTTGCCCAATTTAATGCTTTTAAATGCTGGTAAGCTATGTATACAACTATATATATATATATATATATAGTTAAACTCCACAATATATCTTATTAAAACAACTAGCATAATATGAATAATCAGTTTCTAATAGCACTGGGGTAAACCATATCACATAGGTACATACATATATGTGTATTGTATTTGTTCTAAATATATTTTTCCTTATTTTAATTATTATTCTTGTATTGGTATTACAGTTTTATCAGTTTCAGAAATAATATAATGGGAGTAGAAATACTTTGCAATATAAATTAGCATGCTTTATTATATTATTTAGTTGATTATAAATATAAACAGGCACTCACTTGTTTCTCAATATACTGTACATAAAGTGTATAAAAATATAACTTAAAATTAAATATCTTTCTCTAGTTTAGTTTTAAAAGTATTGCTCATATTTTTCATATCAGTTATCTACATATAGTATTAAAACGTGGAATGTATGTAACACACTTCTGTCTAAGCATGATCTTTTATTAGAACAAAATCCAAACAATGAACAAATGTCTGTTATACTTTGTAAACTTTTTATTAAATAATAAATACTAAAATGAAACTTTATGCAGTCTAACCAGTATTCCCTGCTATTCACTGTTCCTCTCCTTAATGCAGTCCAGCTTTCTGTTTATTAGCCTTTTAGCTTTGCAAATACGTTTTATCGCATACAAGAATGTATCTCAGTCATCTGTTTAGTTAATAATCTCCATTATAATATGTAAGTTTCAAGAAGGTACTTACTTTTCCTCAACATGTAGACATGTTAAATTTACATTTTTACTACATACTAGCTGTATGCCCGTGGCTGCACCAATATTTCATACATACTTCAGTCTAATCATCATCAACTCCCTACCCTTTTCCCATTTTCATTTGGGGTCGGCTTCAGTCTACTATAGTTTTTAATTTGTTTTACATAGAACCCTAATAATTTTCTTAAATATTTTGTACTTAGAAAAAGCAGATAGTATTTCTCACAAATTCAAACACTTTTTAGTAAAACTGAGAATTAAGTAAATGGTTTTTTAGAGACATTTTTGGATTTTAATTTTTTTATGTGTAACCCTAATTTGTTTTGATAAATAAAAGTAGCCTAAGTATGCTGAGTATCTTGAACTATCTGCCAAAAAAAGTCCAGTTAACATCGGTCCAGCCATTCTCGAGATTACCTAGTAAAACCAGAGACAAAACTATTTTAATTATAGATATTGTAAATGCATTCATACTTAATTCGTAGAAAAGTATTATTTTGATATTATAAATAAACACTTCAATTTTAATTATTAGTACAGATGGATCTTAATCCTAGGTAATGAATAAATATTATGCAAAAGTTATTTTATTAACTTTATTTTATTATTATGTAATATGATAAAAAAATTTATCAAAACATAAGTATTTCAAATTTTATATTGCTGCCTTGCTTATTATATTTTTGTTTTGCATTTTCACACCAGCTTGAGCTTGGTGCCACCGATTCAAGATGATGGTGGAAACCATCCTCGAGTCCTCTCAGGACTTTGGTGAGTATATCTTCATTATATATTTTAGAAATACATTTCTATTCATTTATATGAGTTTAAGCAGGTGAACCCTATATAAAAACAATTATTCAAATATTGTAAAATATACAGGAAAGTAATTATAATAGAAACTACCTTTGTGCCAAGTGTGCATAGTTTTTAAATAATCATAGGAAAATAATGTTTTAATGGTGCTGCCAATTGAATCGTTTTCTTCACAATGTGTTTAATTTTTTACACTGAACCCTAATAATTTTCCGGAAATTATTTTTGGGAAGTACTAGCATACAGTAAAGATTTTACTCACAATTTCATGATTTTTTATTCTTTAAAATAATTTTCTTAATTCTTATTGCCAATTCACTCACAGTCACAATGGCTAAAAATTAAAATTTATGAATAATTCTATAGTAGAATAAGTATTTCTGTTCTACCAAAAAAACTGAGCTTGTACTAAGCAAAAGTGACATCCCAGCTGTTTCTTTTTTATTGCTACATAGGAAATGTTGTTTATTAGCTTTTAGAGACCTTTAACAGCCGGCTTTTTGATGTCATTAAATGGAGTCTGTCTGTGTAAAATATCAATCATAATGCACATCTTGGGAGCATACCTATTGACCTTCATTGAACTGTGTAAATTCACTAGGCATGTCGAACGGCTCATTACCACAATGGAAGCGGGAACTGCTCCAGCGGCGTGCAGCCCGATCGCGTACCACTGCGCCGCCAGTCGCGCCCCCCCGCCGCCTCCGCCCCCGCCGCCACCGCTACCTGATGATGTCAATGATGTCGACGACGAAGAACTACGTTATGGGCCCGGGATCGTAAAACGTCTTAAGTCACGGTATCTAAGTCTCGCGCTACGGGACGCTCCTAGGCGTCGGCCCTCCGTGCTGCGTCGTGCGGCCTCACTCGAACACCTGCTGGATGATCGTGTCCCGACGTCGCCGGTGCCGCGACCTGCGCCCGCGCTGCGCCAACCCCCCCGCCCCGCGTCTGTCGCCGCGGCACCTATAGCGTCAGCTCCCCGCGTTCCCACCGCCCGTCGCGATTCTGTAAAGCGTGCGCGTTCCGTGGACGCGCTCAGCCGGCTCGAGCGCGACGACCCACCACCGCCGTCACCATCACCGCCGCCGCCACCCCCGGTGCAGCCTCGCCCCACGCTGGCTCGGGCTGCTCGACCTCCGCGTCGTCCGACGCCACTGCTTCGCGAAACGGAACGGCCCCCCGTCGACCTCGTCCGCTCCGCTCTACGAAAATTTGAAGCCACCCCGGCGCGGCGGCCGCAACCCGCGGCACGCGTCTCCGCCGTCCTGCGCGAACTCGAACCACCACCAAGGACGTCAACTCCGGAACGGACGCGCGACCAGTCCCCGGCTCGTTCACTGACTCCACCCGCGATAGATCCTGTCCTCTCAGAGGATTCGGTCACACACCCGAGCACACAGCCATGTGGTGCACGGCTCGTGTCTCGAGCCGCTCTCGAGGAGATCGCCCGCGCCGGCTCGACTACCCGTTACGCGTTTGATGCTCCCCGCGTCGGATCACACTTACCGCCCCTCGCGGCCACTAACCCGGTCCTAGTGGGACGCGCGCGCCGAATCGGTGTCATTCGGCCGATGCCGGCGCCGCCGCTTCGTAGCGACAGCGAGTCACCTACTCCCTGCCCGACGCTGTCGGACGCACCGTCAAAGATTGACGATGCTATGAACAGGGTCTCGTCACCGCCAGCAATGGAAACCGAGGTGGCGGCGAACCGCATCGAGCGCCGGGAGGCCCCCCCTTCGGCGGCGATAGAGCCGATGCCGCGCGCGGTGGTCGCAGGGAACTGTGCCCTCAGTCCTGTGGTGAACGGGCGCGCAAGTCCTGACCGGAAGCCGGTGAGCGGGTTGCGTAAGATCGGTGCGGCCGGCATCGAGCGCGCCTGGAGCGGGTCTCCGAATGCGGGCGATCAGGTGACACCAGACACGTCCCCGTGGGGCGCACAGCGCAAGAGCCGGGCACCACCTCCCGCCGCCACCATCATGGTGTTCAACTTCTCGGATCGTAAGGAAGTGCCCGACTACATCGAGAACGATGGCATCGTGCTCCGCGCTTCCAGGAAGAATACCTTCAAGGTAAGTCTATACTGACGTTCTTTCACATCCTTCAATTTACATGGCATATTTATACAAGCAATGTCTTTATATGTTATACTAGCTATCTGCCTGCGGCTGCGCCCGCGTTTCTTATATTCTTCACTGTATTTTTTTTTTTATTCAGAACCCTAATTATTTTCGAAAATTAAAAATACCCTAAGTTACTCGGAGTAGCATCAGTTATCTACTAAAAAAAGTCCCGTCAATATCGGCGCAGCCGTTCCGGAGATTACAGACAACTACAAACAGACAACAATTTTAAAAATTGTGTTTTTGATGTAGGTATCGTGACATTACAAACAGACACTTCAATTTTATTTATTAGTTTAGATAAATAAGTGTGATTGTTTTGAATGCGAGTACCGTGAGTGAGACCGCGAGCACTCCGTCCGTCAGTCGTGGTGCGCGTGGTGCAGGAGGAAGCGTGAGGCATTACACAACGCGATTGATAATATACTCATAAATAAAAATAAACTTATCGTGCAGTTCGTGCACTACCGTCGATGGTAACGCATGCACTGCTGCTCTCCTGATTTCTACAACTATATTATTACTACTACAATTTATTTTCAAATAATTAAAACAAAAATTTTGATAATTATATTACATGTTTGCGTCGGCTATCCATAGATGGCGTTATAACTATTTTATAATTGTTAAATGTTTTCAAACATTAAAAGGACTGTGACCGAAGTTAATTTGTATTTATAGGGTGAACTAGTTGTGTGCCCGCGGCTCTGCCCACGTATAATATTAACCATCGCAAAATGACGTTTTGATGATGCTGTCCATTGAATCATATTTTGTTCAAAATTTCATGGCATTCATTTTTGGTACGTAAACCAAAAAAAAATTTGTTTGTAAAATAAAGTAAAAATCAATTATTGAACAACGGGTTTTCACGCGTTACCGTTGCTTTTTCCTATCCCGACGTTTCGGTGCGCGGCGTCGCCTGCTGCGTTGAGGGGTATTTCAATGAACTTCCTCCGTTTGGTCTTTATATTTATTATAGTCACAACACACAACACTAACAGTGTCCATCGACGATGCCTGTGACTATAAATCGCAAACCTTCATATTTTCTAACACCGGACTCCATGCTGAGGAAAGCCTATATCCATCCTCGCGATTGAAATTTTTGTGTTTTTTTAATTTCAAGCGCTTGGCGAGCCATTCTACTGGCGATCAATGGATAAAACTTTCGGTCTGTGAAATTCGATCCAATGGTTAGTATTGGAGTTGAGCAGATGTTCTGCTGTCGCCGATTTCGTTGTCTGGCGATTCTTTACAGGCGCGATATGTTCTTTGACTTTTTGCGCTGCGATTAGTCTGCCCAATATAGGAACTACCGCAACTGCAATCGATTTTGTAGACACCTGGTGTCTGGTATGAACATTTTTTTTAAACTGTTCCAACTTTGTCCGTTACTCCTTTGATGTATGGCATGAACGCAGACTGCCTGTTGACCCCCGGATGTTTCGTACGGTGTCGACCTAAACTGTTATGACTCATTTTGTATCTGTTTCTTCTTAGGGTCTCCTAAACGTGTGCGAGCTCCGTATTTAAATGTTCAGGGTCACAAAGTTCGCTTCGTCAAGGATGTTAGAACAAATAGTAGGTATCGCGGGAGATAGTTCGAGGAAGCGTTCAGGTATCAACTTGTGTGTGTGGGTTTCCGCTGTGCAGTCTGTCCCAGAGAGCCATCCTCTCGTACGTTCAACCTGACGTACAGGAATGCCAGTGAGCGCTCACTCTCCTTTTCATAAGTAAAACGGATCTTACTATGAATGGGGTTGACGCACCGCCATGCCAAACATTAAATTAAGTTAGGTTAGGTTTACACGAGAGCGTGGTTAGCCGTGTGGACTAAACCGCGTGTCTCATAGACGGTACGACTGAAAGGTCGGAGGTTCGAACCCAGGGTGGTTAACACATTTTTGCGACGCGGTGCTTGCGAAAGCCACCCCGTGTCGCCCCCATCGCAAATGCGGCCGACGGCCCCGGGGGGTTTTAGTGGGTATTTCCGGGCGCTTCACGCCCGGGTGAGTCCCACACTGACACGGAGCTCATCCCTCTGTGCCTCCTTACCCATTGCATTGGGGGACTTCGGTCTCACTAATGCAATGGGTAAGGGTAGGGCGTAAATGCATTTCCCCCCGTCAATAAAATAAAAGGTTAGGTTTACACAACTAAGATCTAAGCAGAGTTTTTCATAAACATCTGTTAGTGGCCGCGTATGCAACACACAACTTGGTGGGAATATAATACCTACGCGGGCCATTCACAAATCGTAAGCGGGGCCACATTATGAACCGCGGGCGTAGGGTTGAGCAGCCTTGATACCAGTTATAGTACAATCCACTGCACTGCCACAGTACCACAATACTAAATATATCGACCTGATGATGTGCTTCGAAGCTTCTATGGAACTTCTTAACCGAGTAGAGATATATATATGTTTTTCTTATTAACTTAAACGAACGCTCAGGCTCATTGTAGATCGGACGGCCCCAGGACGGCGCTTAGCGCCCGGGCATACCCACACCGGTGCGGAAACGTCCCTCCGCACCCCCTTACCCATTGCATTGGGGGACCTCGGTCTCACTAATGCAATGGGTAAGGGTAGTGCGTAAATGCATTTCTCCCCGACAAAAAAAAACAAGGCTCATTGTAGAATAAGAAACGTGAATTTCTATCTACACCCATCGGCGATATGTCCGGCACACTGCCTGCTATCATCGCTTATTTTTATTTTAAAATTGTAAAAATACAAACATTTGCACTAAATATTTGTAAATTTATTCTTTGATATATAGGATTTATAATAACGAAAAGTAATTTTAAAATGAGCGAAACAGGATTGGTTTTTTTTTAAACTGAAATATGCTCAGCGCTTTGAACTCAATTTTACTTTACGTTAAGTCACGATATAGTTCAATATGATAACGTTCCTGTGAATGTGTGTCTATATTTTAATAAAATCATCGTTTTACAAACACGTAATTACACGCGCACGGAGACGCGGGCACAGCTAGTACTTGAATAAAAGCGAATCTGTATCCTCCTTGCCTATAATAAATAAATAAGCACTTAATACAAAAACAAAAACCGCAAAACATAGATTATTATAAATTTAAACTTCTATTCTGCATAAAGTAATAAAGTTTTTTTTTTTTAAATAACGATGATTTGCTTGACATAACATCTCTGTTATACTGTTAAGCTATGGTTTATGGCGGGATCGCTGGTCGCTGTTGTAGACGTGTTTATTTTTTATTCAAGTCAAGAAAATTAATATGATCAGAGTAAAAGGTAAATGTTTTATTATAATAAATACCTACAATAATGGACTATCTAAATGTCAATACGAGTTGATATGTATCGCACGTGTTCGGTTCAGAGCACTCTCGGTTTCGGTGAGATGGACGGTGTTTGGTGGAAAGTGGTTCGCACGGACGGACACCCGCCGCGGAATTTTAATGAGGAACTCCCCCCCCCCCCTCTCTCTCCGACACGCGCTTCACTTGTGCAATATATTGAATAATCACGGAGAGAGTGAGCTTAGAGCGCATTCAACCTCACCCTGGAAAAACATCTCGTCCTCTGACGACCGAGGTCGTCTAAAATGTGCCTAATGTAAAGTTTCATCTTTAGCTGAAAATAAATTATCGAAATCCTTTAAGAATTTATATATTATCCTATCTTCTAGAATTCAATTAAGAGCTTTAAATATTGCAACTTATCTTTCTTGTTAATTTATTCTAAACTAGCTGTGTGCCCGCAGCTGCGTCCATGTTTCTTATGTTCTTCACTGCGTTTTAATTTTTTTAAACGGAACCCTAATTCTTTTCCTAAATATTCTTCAGTTTTAAGATAAAGTAAATATATTTCTCATAAATTCAAGCAATTGCCCGTAAAACTGTGCATTGAATCGGATGGTATTCAATTTATTATGAGATTTAATTTTTTACGCGGAACTCGAATTATTTTAGAAAATTAAAATACCGTAAGTTACCTGGAGTAACTTCAGCTATCTACCGAAAAAAGTCCCGTCAAAATCCGTCCAGCCATTTCGAAGATTACCCGGAACAAACAGATAGACAGACAAAAATTAAAAAAAAAAATTTTTTGTTATTAATATCGTATATAGAATCATATCTATTAGTAAAAAAATATATTTTGACATTACAAACAGACTCCAATTTTATTTGTTAGTATAGATATTACACAAGGGACATGAAAATAAACTCTTTCATTCACTCTTGTCTAGGTTTACATCTTTTAAGAGTTGAATAAATAGCAAGCATTTTTTACCAGTTAAAAACTAATATATAGGAAGCATGTTTACCTTGAATTACTCGACATAATAAAATGTATTATCGACCTATCAGTTCTGAGAAATATTTTTATATTGAATAGCAATTCGATAATAAAATTGAAACTTAATTTCGGTGTTGTGTGGAGGTCGGTTTGATGGCCGGTGGCGCGCACTCAGTGAAAACAACTTATAACGAAGGGAATAGCCCTGATGCGGTTTCCCCGTGTCCTCTATTAGTTCGTAGTTTAGTCAGTAAGTGTAGTTTTTTTTTTCCAACTGTGTTTTTGTTTTTACTTTTTATTTTTTAATTGTATTATAGGATGTAACTTAGCTATAACTTGCACACTGCTGCTGGACTGCTAGAGCTAATAAGGATGATGCACGAAAAGATTGTTATATATAACTTATAATTATCGGATCTTTAACAATCGTGTCGGTGCCTGTTTTAGAATGCTTACTTCACATAGAGGCCGTACAATCAAATTTGTAGACGTTTTGGACTCCCTCATCCTTGTCAGCAATAGTCTTATCTCTCTTCCTGATTAGGTAAATATTTAAGTAATTTTACAAAAATAAATGAAATAGAAAAGTAAATATTAATTGCGTAATCAACATTCATGTCATCATAAATTAAAAATAAGCAAAGTACAGATACTTGGTAACTGTTACGTAAGACCCAAAATACGTAAATATGTGTTGTTAGTCCACAAAGCTATCAAATCTACTGATGTTTATAAATTTGTTATTTTTCTCTATTGACGTTGTGATTTATGTAAAAACTAAGTAATGAATAAATTCAGTCGACATTGGTCGATGTGACCTTCGTCTCAGCTTGCTTTCACTGCGGCTGGACGCATCAGCGTCCGCGCTCCTCCCTCGAGCCAATCGCTTCACGTTATTTATTTATTATTAACCGGTCAAGTCGGTTTTACGATCAAACTTACGGCTAATTGATTCACTTGACAGTCATCTACATTATTGCTTTTTAATGAAGATAATATGGTACTCAATGTGTATGTTTATAAATATCAATGTTATATTTCAGTATGATATGAATTTTATAACTGATACATACAAACCGGCAACACCTAGGGTGACTTATGTTTGTAAATACTATTTCCGTTGTCCAAACTGTATTGAATGTTTTGAATTGTGTTACGTCATGTCCTTTATATAGTATGCAATGAAAATCAAACTGTTAATAAAGTCTTACACATTGTTGAGACAATAATGAGTTTTGTGTTTACATTCTCGTGTAACTCTAAGGGTGGAGTGCACGAAATGTCCAGTTATAGTAAAGTTTAAATTTAAACTTAATCTTTACTATATCTTTAACCATAGCAGTAGCAAAGTTTCAAGTGCACAACCCAACTTTTAGTAAGGGTTAAAGTTAAAAGGGTTGTCAGTTGAAAGATACATCAATCTCCTAATAAATATTAAGGAGAATATTTTATGTATGGTAACATCGTTAAAAATGTCAAAAACAATATTGACAAATAGAAAACAAACGTGTTGTTATTGTTGTCAGTTTGGACTAAAACGAAAATTTTGGATATACTGCGTTATGGATCAAATTCTATTAACTGTAAAAACCAAGTAAGTTTATCAAGAATTAAAAAAGATAGTATATGTCTTACATTTATTACTGTAATATATATCCTAATGAAAGACATTTTAATTATTATTGTTGCCGAGTATTATTACTTATTCATTCGTGTTTATGTTTTAGGGATAAAATTAGTAGCTTTACAAAATCTGAAATCTTCAAACACTTATTGATAAACATAAAAACATTTTACATTTTATGTAAAAAAAAATGATGGTATTAGCTTGAAAACAAAAAGAGAAAACATCGCTAGAAGACAATTCTCACGAAATATCTTACAATAGAGACATATTTTTGTACAATATAAATAATAGGATCTCTTAAATATCGTTGGCAGATGACATGACAATCGAAATAAACTTGGTTTAAATTTTAAACGCCCAAATTCCGTGGGTTACGGTTACAGTTAAATTATGACGTAATTTAAGCTAAACTCGGATGGTGCAACACGTTTTTGCCTAACTGTAGATTTAACTACGGATTTGACTTTTGTCAAATATAACCTTAGATGATGCACGCCAGCCTAAAGATTTAAACGAAGATTTTTACATTATAATAGGCAAAGATAAAAATCAATACGAACATAGATACAAAAATAATGAAAGACCTTCTTATATAGAGACTTTGTTATAGGAAATTGTTTATACGGAAGCAGCTCTAAACTAGATTGTTAATTGATTTTGGTAACAACCGACCGGTGCGGTTCATTACAACGGGACGCTTGTTAGTTCGGCTTCGATTGAGATGAGACACACCGGGCTACAGAGCAGCAATTAAACAGTCGGCAGGTGGCACTGAATCTTGACCCCCGAACTAGTGTTGTGCCACGACCGGAATATTAGCCGGGAACTAACAAGAAATTCCTAATCGCACTCTGATGAAACCCTTGAAGTGATATGTGTAATGAATATAATTATAGTCGGCGTATTTAATCTGTTCAGGTCTGAGATCGAGATAGAATGGTGTTGTTGCAGATACAAGCACAAATAAACTATGATTAGTTTATTAAACTACGCAGTCATAAAAAAATCAAAAAAATCAAAAATCAAAATTTATTTATTCAATTTAGGCCCTAAGAAGGCGCTTATGAACGTCTAAAACACTACCACCGGTTCAGAACAACAACCCAGTCGAGAAGAGCGCAGGCGAGAAACTCGATCTGGTTCTTTTTTTTTTTTCATAAATATAATATATATTATTTTTTTTTGCCATATATAAAAAAAAAAAAAAACTATACAAATCGTAGTTTTTAGTGGAAGCACAGAGATGTGGGTTAATTCCAGACATCACTATCGTTCACGTAATGATCCGCCCTGTAATAACCTTTTGAGATTAAAACTTGCTTGACATAATACTTGAACTTATTGTCAGGTAAATCGGTAATGTTACTTGGGATCTTATTGTAAAACCGAATACTATTACCTATAAAGCTTTTATTACACTTACTTAACCTAAAGCGTGGGACGGACAACTTGTCTTTACTTCTAATATTAAAATTATGACGATCATTCACTAGATCTAGCTTGTCTAAATTTTTACGAATATGCATTAAGTTATCGAAGATGTATTGGGAGGGCAAAGTTAAGATATCATATTCTTGAAACTTGTTCTTTAGAGATTCGCGAGCTCCCATATTATATATTGCTCGAACAGCTCTCTTTTGTAACGTAAAAATGGTGTCTACCTCTGCTGCTGTACCCCATAGGATAGGATACTTCAGACCAGCATAGTTAAAATGCTCCTACAATCAAACTTTAGAATTTTTTATCAATTATTTTGTGGATAAATTCAAGCATAAGAACTGACAAAATCATCACTTCAGCGATATATATTTCTTCTTTGATTTAACAAGTGAGTCAAATGATATGATAGAATCGTATTCCCGCGTGATTGTTTGTTTAATGACACCACTAGTGTTGTGAAGCGGTCAAACTTGTCACGTCGGAGCGCGGTCGCAGTCTCCGCGTCCTCTCGTTTCTCGATGTTGGGAGTGATCCCGTCTCTGGTCTGTTTACTGACCTTGATATTTATCATTTATATATCATCACGACTCTTTATTTTTAATTATACTTGTTGTCTTCTCGATCTTTGTCTTTTGTTTTACATCAGTTTTTATCTTTATGCACATACTGACTGAAAAAAAGAGATAATATGAAAAATATATTATTTTAGGTTTTTTAATGTTATAAGCTTAACTCAGACTACTAATAAATGTCAATTAAATGTTTATTTATAATATTTATTTAGGTAACAAAAAGTCATATAAAATTCAATTATATTATTTGATTTAAAAATGATTCTAAATACAAAATCAATGTCAACATTATAATAATCGAAAAATCTAATCAAAAATGGTCTTAAAGTGAATTTATTATTAGAACAAAAAAAAAGTTCGATCTTTATAAAATATATACGTAAATTTTAATACAAAAGCAATGGCCATTGTCATTGGCCATATTACATGATTAAAAATCAGCCTTCGTGGTTAATATTCTCTTTTTATATTACAATTATTTATTATTATTAAAATTGCATATATCTTTTAATTGTACATTTTGGATATAACATAAAATTGTCACTAAAACAAAATAATAAAAAATTCTTTGAAAGGAATTTAAACGTAATTGATTGATCTTAAAACAGTATTGAATTAAATATATTTTAAATATCAATGTTATGACTGGACATGTGTAGACAATTCGTGACGACTGTAACGTGGTATCGAACGAGTCGACGCGACTCGAGGCGATGCCCTTCACATCTCTCCGTCAGTTCAAACATCACGTCCATTGACATTAAATACCACAGTGTCCGCTATAAACGAATTCCACTTAACCAACAGAAATCATTAAAATAACTCATATATTTTAATTACGCTGTTTGGGATTTCAATTAAGCAAATGACACAATAAAATATGTACAATAGAAATAAAGAAACGTTTTCGACGTGAAGGTTGTATCCTTCATAAATCAATATAAAATCACTCGCATTAAAAGTACATTCTGTAAATTAATTCAAAATCAAAATTTATTTATTCAATTTAGGCCCTAAGAAGGCGCTTATGAACGTCTAAAACACTACCACCGGTTCGGAAAACAACCCAGTCGAGAAGAGCGCAGGCGAGAAACTCGATCTGGTTCTTTTTTTTTAAATAAATATAACATTTTTTTTGTCATATAAAAAACTATACAATCGTTGTCTTAATAATGTTAGTGGAAGCACAGAGATGTGGGTTATTTCCAGACATCACTACCATTCACGTAATGATCCACCCTGTAATAACCTTTTGAGATTAAAACTTGCTTGACATAATACTTGAACTTATTGTCAGGTAAATCGGTAATGTTACTTGGGATCTTATTGTAAAACCGAATACTATTACCTATAAAGCTTTTTATTACACTTACTTAACCTAAAGCGTGGTTCCGGCCAACTTGTCTTTACTTCTAATATTAAAATTATGACGATCATTCACTAGATCTAGTTTGTCTAAATTTTTACGATTATAATACAATACAATTATAATATACGTAAATAAACTTCAATCATAGTTAGGTTTTACACACGTCATCGTGTTCGAGATAAAATGGTGACACTCCTCGCAGCTACAGTAACAAAACTGATCTTTTTAACAATGAGTTTTTATTTATCTTTAAACGAAACAAATACCTATAATCGTAATAATATTATGAGACATACGAAATGATTTTTTTTTAATATAAAATCACGAATTTTATTTACTGTTATATGATTTAATTTAGTTTATGATGCGATGCGGACGATCAACACTGATTTCATTCAAAATACATTATTTCCCACTACTGAGAAGAGGAAGTATGAAGAATTTTACCGAGTAAAATTAATTTATAAAAATGTCGACCCTGAACACTTATCGTTGCATTGTTTTGAGTCGTAACGATCCAATCAGATATCGAATTTCTTGTATACATACATATAACATAATCGTACATGTAGTATGCGATCGCTAGGCGCTTATCGCCCGGATATCTCTCCAATCCATTAAGTTAATGCGAGGTGAGATTATTTTATTAATATCAGATAATAATTACATTTGTGATAGTTTTATTGTGGTGCAAAAGTAACCTTAAACTCAATTTATAAGTTCAGAGTCACATTTAGCCCACTAACGTAAGCGTAACCTTAATATAATACTCTTGCTTGGTCTTGTAGGGCTTATTAAATATTTTTAATTACTTTTTGTATGTACACAACGTTATAGAGATATTTAAATGACAAAATGTTCCGTAGCGTCGAACGAGTCTTTGCTGGAATAAATAATTCGATGGGCCGTGCTTCAAGCACACGGCAAGCCTCTCGGTGTCTTACAATGAATTCTTCATCGCGCATGTCCATTTAATTTATTCATTTAAATCTAAAGCAAAACTAGGGTTTAGTATTCAAATGTTTGTTTTATTCATTGGATTTCATATCGAAATATTCGAATATTCATTTTAAAATATACTATGCGTGTATTTGAACTATTCAAAACATTACCACGCACGGAATGAGCAAAAGAATAGACGAGATACCAAATTTAATAAAACTACGGACAACAGACTATAGTTATATGTTAGTATTGTCTTTCATTTGAGGAGTATTCTTGGTATGTACATGAATATGTAGGTAGCTACCTCAGAATTGCTTTAGACGATGACACACTATCATTTATATGATCATATTGCCAGACAAACAATAAGAAACTTTAAATCCCCAGTACCTATTTCATTTCGGTTTTCAATTGCACTTAAAATGTTATCTTATTTTCAAATAAATAATAGGTATACGTATACTGTAAAGGCCCTTCCGGTCAACAGCATTAGATAGGTTAGATTAAAAATAGGTATACTAAATACTGTTATACTAAATGAGGTCGTCAGAAGAATGACGAATTTTAAGTAAAACGCAATGTTTCCTGTCATATGAAAAATTCGTAATATTCGAATAATAAGTTTAGTAAATATGCACAGAACTATGGATTTTTCGGTAAATTATCATAAAAAGTACATATGCTGCATGCTCATTTTAGTTTAAAAACAACATGGGACCGTATTCAGAAGAGCAAGGAGTACGTCTTCATCAGGACATTATGAGCTTCGAACAACGTTATCAAGCCCAATACAATGAAAACATGATATTTGAGGTTTATTGAGTGAAAGTACTTATAAAAGAAAAAGTAAAAGCGTGTACTTTTAAATTATTTTCCACTTTTTTGTAAGTTATTTTGATAGCAAAACTTAATTAAAATAATAAACATACTTATTTGAATGGTTTCAGATTCATTTAAAAATTAAAACCACAGATTTTAAAAAATATCATTCAGTCGTTCTCCTAAATACAAAAGCTAACTTTTTCACGTTATATAACTTTTCCCCTCTAATTACGACCTAAAATATCGAAATTTTATGCTTTAAAGTCAAAGATAAATTTTGACTTGATCTGTGTAATTAGAAGCCACGAGGAAATAACTTTGCCTATAATTGAAACATTGTTAACTATTATTAATATTTCAATGTGGCGGACATATTATTCGTACCGTACACGTTTAAATACGTGTAAAGCGTGCTTAATCACTAATGTTAGGCTGATTGAGTTACCTTCCAGTGGACAAAATCTTCTTAAACACCTATCACTTTTTTAAGTATAGCCAATAACATAATAATGATCATTTCTTGTCAATTAAGAAAGATACTAGAAATATGAAAGCATAGTAACAGCGCCATTATGGGTTACCATACAGACTGGTTTACGGAGCCACAATAAACGGTGGATTCCATCTTGGCACGAATAAAGAAGTTTGCAAACTCTCGTTGTTGCCACACCGTGCCGATGTGGAATAGACACTCTGCCAGCAGCGTATTCTTTCGGGCGTGAAGAGCCATCTTGCAGGTCGGTAATACGGTCGCCGTTGTTTTTGCACTGTTCAAACAAGTGGCAGAGACGTATCTTTTTAATACATGTAAGGATTCATAGTGATTATAAGCAAATGTAAAATAAAGCTAAGGGTTTTTCGAAATATTCCCCAACAGGGTTTCAATCAATCCGGGGCGTCGAATCCATTGCTCTCCTACTTCCGATTAAAATAAAATTACTCATCAATATTATTCAGTGTTATTCGTGAATTGTGTTCGCTTGACTCACGCAGTCGTTTAGAATTTCCTTGAAACTAAGTTGTAATAAAACGCTTTTCGAACAGGTCGTAGAATAATTTCTTAGTGATGTCCAAATAATTAATTAATGGGTTATAAATATTTAGGATTATATTTAAGGAGTAATAAACTCATACGTCACGTTCGTTCATTTCGTACTGAGGAAACTAATTAAAATTACAGTAATATTGTTAATGTTTTCAAGGAAAAACAACACGCGCATTCTCAGTGTTGCCGCACTCAAGAGGGCAAACCTGCAATATCGGAATTACTTGAACACCGTTTTATGAATTATAAAGTTATGTTAATACATGTAATACGTCACTAACTGTTTCTATTATAATATTTAAGTAAATAGATTGTGTATAGCTTTCCTTTAAAATAACATAAGATATTTCTTTCTTATTTCTTTTTTTGAATCAATACGTAATTAATTGTGTATTATAGAGTTGGTAGATTTAATATTACTTTAGTATAAAGTACTTTACTGTACTAGCTGCTCTTCGTGGTTTTACCCGCGTAGTACCCGTTCCCGTGGGATTTTCGGAATAAAAACTATGTCACTATGTTACTCTCTGGATTTCAAATTATCTCCATACGAAATTTCATCCAAATCGGACCAATAGTTTTTAAGTTTATTCCTTAATCCTAAATCTTTCCTGTTTATAATATTAGTATAGATAAATTTAACACTTGATCGAGTACAATCTCAGCTGATGTTAAGTGATGATGTGGTCGAAAACGGTAGAAGCTGACACTCAAGTGTTGGTTTTCTAACTCTGGTGTTTATTAGAAACTAGGAACGATATTAGGAAAATGTGAATAATGGTGAATAATAAATCTGACAATTTCGATAAATTTGGTAAATTAAAAAACACAAGCTAATCTTCCAGATATTCTCAGGTATTACATAAGGCTGGCAATATTGTATGTGCCTGTAGCATTCTCATACGTAGACAATTATACTAGATTATTACCGAAAAAAATATATTCCCAGAGCGCGCAGTGAGAGCGACAACCGAGCACGCGTTACAATTAACATAATTACAGTAGAATATAATTATTAAACTATAGCGAAACCGATGACCTCGACAGGTTAATTTAACTTTTAACTAGGTAACCCAAGAAAGTTTCCCCAGGATTATCATGAATGTTTTATATATTTTAATTAAGGTATCATGGAGCAAGGTTCCACCGTAATATTGTTACAGATACGTATATTTTAACAGTTGGATTGAGATTGTTCACCAACAACTGCCTCTCGGCCATATTCTTGGTATATATAAGATAAACATGTCACAAATCTTACCATATGTTCGTGATTTATCGTCACAGGCATCGTCGATGGACACTGTTAGTGTTGTGTGTTGTGACTATAATAAATATAAAGACCAAACGGGGGTAGTTCATCAAAATACCCCTCAACGCTGCAGGCGAAGCCGCGCACCGCCAGTCAGCCCGTGACCACGGTTGGTGAAACCCAGCCGAAACGTCGGGATAGAAAAAAGCAAAGGTAACGCGTGAAAACCCGTTAAAATTAACTGAATTTAAATATGGAACGCGAAAACTTAAAAAAATTACATATGTTACAATTTATATTTCTGATGAAAATATATAAAACACCTAAACTGATGGTATCTCCCGGCCGATACCATTGCAAAACTAAACTATATGAAGTGATTGACATTGTATAATTTTGTGTAAAATCTCTTTTTCTTATATAGAAGAGGGTTGTCAAAATTATCCATTTTATCTTATTTTGTTTACCCAAATTTTATCTACGATGTTGAACAGTAATTCTCTGTAGGATCAGTTGATACTTATATATGTATGTGCGAGCAAGAATTCGCTTAGTAGTCATTATTTAGTAAAATAGTGATTTATTGAACTCACAGTTATCTCTTATGTATTGTATAATATGGTACAAAATATTTACGAAACTAATTGGTTCCATTATCATGCGGCCTAGTTTGTAATCAGCTGTTGTGCGGTCAGCTCGCAGCGGGCTGAGGGCAGCGGCCAGTGACCTGAGGCCACACGATCGTTCACAACGTGTATATATTACTTTGTATTGTTACCAAATATACTAAAACTTGTTTCATATAAATAACAGAGATGTTATAAAACATATTGATTGCCGAATTAATGAACTAGAATGAAAGGGAATACCTTTGTAATGTTATTAGTTGTGCTCCCAGCTCAACTTGCATATATTTGCGTACTTGTAATCATTTTATTATCGGTTTAATTCATTTGTTCTATCCATTACTAAATTTAACAGTATATTGTAAAATTGTCCAGAAAATGCATCTGTGATTTTATAAAATCTTGTCATTCGGATTTTTGGTTTTCGAGTGAGGAGTGCATGATTGATTTTTTCGGGGGGAAACCCGCATACCACCCTGGCATTTCTACTCCCGGATCAGAGGTGCCAGGAGGGATACGTAAAGTCATTTCCCTCTATAAAAATAAAGAACAACGTCAGACGTACATATGTCGCCTTACTTACGAATACAGATATATGTATATTGCCAAAGAACAATCACCGCGCCAATCCGTTCTTGAACGTAGGTAGAGATATTTGTACAGTTCAATAATTTCTCAATATTATGTGCTTATCCGATTAAAGCGTTTCTCTTGTTTTTAAGTTTCATTATAATATTAGCGATTACTATCAACCTGTGGTTTTACAAATGAAATTAGAAGCAAATCTGATCCACACTCGTAGTTAACCATCTCATCAGTATTGCTTGAGTCTTAACGTTGTTCCATACATAACATGTGGTACAGTTTTGTATTCTTTCTAAACGAACATGCGTAAACAGCTTCATGCATAAAGCAATAAAAACCTGTGTACGACATTCTACAAAGAACTACATAGCAGTGGTGGTCATCGTAGGGGGTTCATCAACTTTCGTATCACTTTGGTCAACGCAAAGTCCCTTTGCCAGTTGTTATATTATGAACCGCTCGTTTTATAACAAACAGACTATTTACTAAAGCATTTCTGTCAATGTAAACTATAAAACCACAAACCCGTACTTAGAGTTTTATATAAATTACGTAATATTAATTGTCTACAGTTGTCTGTGCGTGCTGCGATTGCACGTCATAGTGTATTTTAAATGCGGCACAATGACAGCTGTTTATAACGGTCCACAGCGAGGTCAAGTTCAAGTTTCACTTATCTCATATAAATACTTATCATTATGTAAATATAAGACTGGATTAAGTTAATGACGCCTAACGTTAAAAACCATCACAAAATTGTGACATTATATATTGGCCAATCACATTATTTTACAAAAAAATTAAAACAATTTTTGGCAACATCGGTCGTTTAGGGTCGTTTAAGTAAACACCTAAGGTAGGCCGAGTCGGATGCTATGCTTTGCTGATTCTTGATAACACGAGACTCTGAATGGTGAATACACCAATGGTGTTATTTACTTTCTTTATTTCTATGTCTCTATGCTCATTAGGGGTTTAAATAATTACAAAATTGAAGATTGAGTAAACACTCGCTCTTGCTTAGTGTATTTTAGTTAAACAAGAAACAACCGAAATAGGGGAAATATCTCAGGCGCGCGGTTTTCTCTTATCTAAATTTGTCAGGTTTAATAAATCGTATAACGATGTAGTGAAATTATAAGCAAAGTTCGACGAGTGACTTGATATTTTTAGTTTTGTTTCCTCGAAGTGAATTTGGTAACATTGACATTATATTCTAGAGATTATCGCCGATATCCGATATCTCTGAGTTTATCATATAACGTAGCTATGAGTAAGCCCTCGACAGCCGACAGTTGTCACACGCGTGACGTCAAACCTCACCATAATAATACTCGACACTAAACTTGAAACAATCAAGTTAGAGAGACAACTACAAAAAAAAATTACTTTTGAAAAAATCGACTTCAAACCTACCTTGAACTTTGACATCAAGGATGAAGGTTTCATATTTAATTTAGTGATTAAATCTGAAAACGAGGAATTCCAAATGCCATGTGGTATTAACACGCGTCAACATTATATTTTCTATATTGGGTACATTTAAGTGTCCCATTCGATATTAGGTTAAATATTTAATAATACGGAACTTTCGAGTGAGATCTACTCACTACTTGAACGAGTTATTAGTTTTTTAATTAATAAAACGAACATTAATTCGTGACTTATTAAGCGATGCTCCTCGCATTAATTACGAAACAAATTACATTAGTCTGAAGTAAAAGCAGAGTGACCGGTAGCTTCTCGCTATCAAGGCTTTCGTTTCAAAGATTCTGTTTTATAAATACAGGAAAAAAATATTTCATTCCTTACATTAACGAATAATAATATATTATTAAGTTTAAGCTATTAAGCTATTATATAGCTATAAAGCTATTAAGCTTTTAGCTATATTCGTTGTGCCCGAGATTTCTTTGTCGTTTAAATAAAGAGGAGGAGGAGTAGAAGGCAAGAGATAGTAGTAGCTAACAATATTTAATTGAATTATACGTAACCATAATGTTGGTTATGGCGGTGTGTATAAATGTAAAATGCGGGGGCGTCGCTCCACTCGAAGGTGACTTTTGCAATGTTGCACACTCGTTGATCCGGATTCTTAAATCTTATTACCAATCTTGTTGACTATAATCATTCATTTGAATACCAAATCGGTCATTAAATTCTTTATTCTCACACTAGCGTCGCTCGATCCGTTCACATTTAGAATAAAATTCTTCTATTATTTGTAATTTTTTTTACAAATTATTAGCTGCATCAGATATATCTCGTCAGAGTAATGAAGGAGAAAGCATTGGAGACCATTTTAAACGCTAAATGATTTGAAATGTATATCACAAATAACAATTTATGACAAATACTACCTTTGTACCTAGTAATTAGTGTCCGACCGAACTAAGTTTAGTATAACTGATAAATTAGCAAAACAAACAGATTTCTTTTTGCGCTCAGTAATCAGTATCATTCGTAAAAGTTATTCATATCTGATACACTCGACTAGACTAAAAACTCTAGGTAAACCCGCGCACCATAGACACCTTTTTTTTTTTTTTGACGGGGGGAAATGCATTTACGCACTACCCTTACCTATTGTATTAGTGAGACCGAAGTCCCCCAATACAATAGGTAAGGGGGCATGGAGTGACGAGCTCCGTGCCAGTGTGGGACTCACCCGGGCGTGAAGCGCCCGGAAATACCCACTAAAACCCCCCGGGGCCGTCCGCTGCATTTGGGATGGGGGCGACACGGGGTGGCTTTCGCAAGCACCGCGTCGCCCCCTGCAGCGAACCCACCGGGCCTCGTCGTGCAATGGCCCGCACCATAGACACCTAACAATGACACATTACATCAGGGGCTCAATATTTCCAGCTGGTTTCATGATTCCCAGATGATTGGTAATAAAAAGACGCATAAATAATAAAATTATTACACAATCCATAAGGAAATTTCTCTTCTAAATTAGAGTAACATTGAATCTGAAGCAAAACTGATGCTTTGTTTAAATTATTACGCTTTCACTACGTTTGAGTTAGTGAAGTACTTTGGCATAAAGTTAAGTCAAAAGAAGGAGAGCAGATACTTAAGAACACAATCCAGCTAAGAGGGGGCGTACGTTTATAATTCGCACACTTGTTGCAATCTCGAGTCGTGATAACTCAATATAAGTGTGGTGTGTCCACTGCGTAATGTTGCCAACCTCGATTCTAAATGTGTCACATTTTATTACGAAATATACTAACAGTATTCAAATGGTCACATGATTTTAGTCAAGTTTTTGAATTTTTTTTTTATGTTATGTGTTAGCGTCTGGTATCGCCAATTGTTAAGTGACGACTTGAAGATGTAAATGTGGAGGAACTATTGAGTAATGCTATGTTTTCGAAATTTTTAGGACAACCCTCTATACTCTGGTTTAGTTAAAATATTATATAGCTTTTAATCCTTTTTTTACTTTAAATCGTATCAGCGTTTCACTAATTACGAACCCATTTACGAATAAATAAAATAACGTTCTCTTATATCAAATGTAAGGATTAAATACCTATTATAATTAATTTAGCCCGATGTACAATTTTAGGTATAAAGCGCGCGCGCACACCGACTCTAATTGATAATATCTTCTCAAATGTGATTTAGCCATTCATAATTCATTCTCCATATTTAAAAATATTCTTTATTAGCACCTACACAGTCCTAGAATTTTATATAGATATTTTACATATTGTAAAAAATGTTATATGCAAGCGAATTATTATTATTATTCGAAAAGGGGCTATGCAGGCTTAAACAGTCCTGTATCACTGCGACCTAGTCAGATCTATTGTGATCGCCCCTATATTGCTAAAGCTCACTGCCTAGACCTACAACCTGAATATACTATAGTATCTTTTTGGAAGAGAGCGTCTGTACCTCCTCCGGGAGCAACACATGCTTACCCAGAATTCGGTTACGTATGGGTATTAATGGATCACATTCACACAAGATGTGCTTTGGTGTTTCGTCTGCTATTTCACAGAACCTGCACTCTCTTTTGTTCTGGACTCCGATGTTGTCCATATGCTTGCCCAAACAACAGTGCCCAGTTAGTGCTCTCTATGCAAGCGAAACCACGGAATATAACTAGCATATAAAATAAATAGGTTACTTTGAGAATATTGAAGTTTAGAAGCGATGATGGCGCAGTGGGTAATTCGCCCGGATTCTGTGTTAATGGACGCGGGTTTTAACCTATCTACTTTTAAAATTAGCCTGAGCTTTCGGTGTAGGAAACCATAGCATGGTTGTAGAGCATTTTCTTATAATGCCCGCCTGAGTAGCTACCACCCTCAAGTTTGGAAAACCTGTCGCCAAATACCAATAGGTGTGTTCATCACTTGAGAACCTCTAGGTTTAGTGTGTCTACCATGCTGGACCAAATCGTCACTTAACATCAGGTGAGATTGTTGTCAAAGCACTAAACCTATATACCGTGTAAAAAAAAATATTGAAATAATATTTAATTACTTCCTCCTAAGTATAGTCTTGTAATAAAATATATTTTATTAAGAACTAGCTTTGCCCGCAACTTCGCTCTCGTGGAATTCAGATAATTATATTCAAATAGACAGCCTATATTTGTCCTCTAGATGCAATCTATATCTCATTACCAATGTATTCATATATATACTTTATCTATCCCCGTCCCGTCCAGGTCCTTACCCACGGAGGTCATCTCGGCCAGACCAGGGTACCTCCCAGACAGCCTTCCCTGTGTAATGGAAGTTCTAGACCCCTGCCCCTTCCCTCCTTGGTTTGGCAATACGGCAGAGTCCATATCCTGCCGAAATTTTGCACCCAGCTACCCATGTGGTGATGAGTATCACCTCCCGCCTCACACCTACAATCAATGTCCCTATACCTAATACATTGGTCTCCCCGTTCTTCTCTCGAAGGACAGACTGGGTGAGTGTGACCCAGGCCCAAACACCGGAAGCAACCCAAAGGTATAGATCGAATCGTTCAGGTAACACACGTTATATTGTAGAATTTTTGCCGTTTTCAATTTGGTAAATTACAGAAAGACCGTCTAAATTATTGAAAAATAAGTATAGCGCCATCTATGAATAATCAACAAAATTGCATATAATTTTTTTTTTTTTTGCAATTATTCAATAACAAAAATAAAATTAATTCAAAGATTTCCAAATAAGCAGTGTGATTAATTTTAAACACGTGTCACAATCGTATAAAATATATTGTATTTTAGAAAGTAAAATACGAATAATATTATAATTTATGAACTCGAACAACGCGACGCTAAATGTCTAGTCCACGCGACCTCTGATCTCATCGAGACTAATTGGCAAAAACATTGAATAAAAATATCACTTCCGTGAGTGATGACCGCTCCAGGGAAGTCTCTGTTCTAACACCACAGCAAAACAATCATAAATATAATCTAACCTTTACTCATAATAAAAGGCTAAAGAGACCAAATCTATACATTGAAGATATTTAAAAAAAAATCATAATTATGTGGAGCTTCAGAATCGACTAGAGATAATTACACATTTCGATAGTTTCAATTTGTTTATTAGTTGGATATAGAGATGAGATATTTTCAATAATTAATCACAATAGATGTAATTGAAGTCGGCAAAAATTTTATAATATGGCACGTGCTGCTTGAACAGTATGATCAATGCCCCTGATTTGCTTCCAGTGTTTGGGCTTTGGCATTGGGTCACACTGGCCCATTCTCTCTTGCGGGGGTAGACTAGGGAGGCCAATGTTTTAGGTGTAGGGCCATAAGCCCGTTGATTTTAGGGCTGAGGCCGGAGGTGACTCATCATCACATGGGTAGTATGTTGTGCAGAGCGCAGGCGGTGAGTCAGGTAAGGCACCACACCCGCGTGGGTTCTTTTTTACACGGTATAGGCTCAGTGCTTTGACCACAATCTCAGCTGATGTTAAGTGACGATGTGGCCTAGGATGGTGAACACATTAAGTCTAGGTATTGGTTCTCAAATGATGTTGCCGGAACACACCTATAGGTATTTGTCGATAGGTTTTCAAACTTGAAGGTGGTAGTTGCCCCATCACCATGCTATAGTTTCCTTACGGTGTTTTCCTTCACCAAAAGCTCAAGCCGATTTTAGAGTTGGATAGGTGGGATCGAACCTTTTTTTTTTTTTTTTTTTTTTTGACAGGGGGAAATGCATTTACGCACTACCCTCATCTATTGTATTTGAAGGATCAGAGTCCCCCAAATACAATAGATAAGGGGGCACGGAGTGACGAGCTCCGTGCCAGTGTGGGACTCACCCGGGCGAGAGTCGCCCGGAAATACCCACTAAAACCCCCCGGGGCCGTCCGCTGCATTTGGGATGGGGGGCGATACGGGGTTGCCAATGCATATCACCGCGTCGCCCCCCTGCAGCGAACCCACCGGGCCTCGTCGTGCAATGGCCCGATGGGGATGGGGGAGAATATTCTCGACCCCACCTCTTCACCCGCCCCCCCGAAAGGAGGACTGACCCAACGGTCACATTCCGGGGAGGCAGTATAACCTGCCCCCCATGAAAAGAAAAGGGAAGGAGGAATAGAGCAGAAGCGGGCCAAGAAGAAAGGGAGAAAGAGGTGGGATCGAACCTGCGTCGATTGAAACGGAATCTGTCCGCACTTCCCACTGTGCCATCATCGCTTCAGGTCTGGACTTTGCCCCATTGCTAAACCAAAACAGAAAGGGATGGGAACCATTGCACTGAGAATACTGTCTCGGAGTTGACCTGGTCAGGCCCGGGTGACCTCCTCCGTCTCTACGACGGGACATATATAGAGATAAAAATATATTGGTAAATACAGATGTCATCTAGAAGGAGAATATAGGATGTTTCTATCCATCCATCCATTCGACCGAATGACGTCCACTGCTGGACATAGGTCTCCCGTAAAGATCTCCACGACGACCGGACGAATATTAGAATACAATTGTATGAATCTCACGCGAGCGAAGTCGCGGGCACAGCGAGTCTATACTAATATTATAAAGAGGAAAGATTTGTATTTTTGTATGAAACGAATAAACTTGAAAACTACTGAACCGATTTGGATGAAATTTGGTATCGAGATAGTTTCAAATCCAGTAAGTTTTATACTGAAAATACCATGGGGCGGGAAATACGCGGGTAAAACCGCGTAGTGCAGCTAGTAAAAGAAATAGTAAAATCTATAGATTTACGTAATGTTAGGTATGTGGTAAAATCGAACCAGAAATATACATCTGTAATTAAAAAAACATCGTGAATTTAATGGTTAAAAAATCAATCGTTTTTTCTGACTGTTCACTTATACTTATCTGACACTGCATGCAACTGCACTTGCTACCGGACGTCGAGAGTACGAGAGTAGGTACGCGATTATAAACATTTATCTCTAGAGTGTAACAACGTTATTAGTTACGTTTCTAAAAATGTAAATGTCATATTATAGCAAATTGACAGTTTAAAGCGAGTCGTTTATATGACCGCAATTACACCGTATCAATGAAATATTGTTATCGGTAAGGTAAACTTGGCGGCAAGACGCCGCGCCGGTGTAACGGCGGCGTTGCACGTGTACGAGTGATATTTTTTTTTTTGCTATTTCATAAATTACAATGTACAATAGCTAAGTTGAGAGGATCCGGTCGCGGCACACGCGTGCTCTGACAACACCCAGAGCAGCTAGTTGTACATCGTTTTATTCAGAATTTATAGTATTTTATTCCATATACTCGTATTACATACGACAAACATTAGCACTTGTAATACTTGTATTATGCAGGTTCTGTGAAATAGCAGACGAAACACCAAAGCACATCTTGTGTGAATGTGATCCATTAATACCCATACGTAACCGAATTCTGGGTAAGCATGTGTTGCTCCCGGAGGAGGTACAGACGCTCTCTGCCAGTCTACAGTATATCCAGGTTGTAGGTCTAGGCAGTGAGGCTTAGCAATATAGGGGCGATCACAATAGATCTGACTAGGTCGCAGTGATACAGGACTGTTTAAGCCTGCATAGCCCATATGCGAATAATAATAATACTTGTATTACATTACTAGCTGTGTGCCCGCGGCTGCGCACGTGTTTCATATATTCTTCACTGCATTTTTTTTTATGCGGAACCCTAATTATTTTCGAAAATTAAAAGTACCCAAAGTTAGCTATCTACCAAAAACAGTCCCGTCAAAATCCGTCCAGCCGTTCCGGAGATTATCCCGAACAAACGGACAGAAAAACATTTAAAATTTGTATTTTTGGCATAGGTATCGTATATACATTCATATATATTTAGTAAAAATATTATAATAATTAATTTTATTTATTAGAATAGATTAAGTACATGGGTTTCCCATTTAGAAAATGTATTGACGGAAAAAGACATTTTTTTTCTTTGAAATTCAAATAAAAAGCATTCTAATTTAAAAAGTATGTTTGAATTTTATTTTTCAAAAAGGAGAAGGTTATCAATTCGTCTGTATGTTTTTTTTGTAAGTTTGTTACTCGATTTCTCCGTCATTTGTGGACCGATTTATAAATTTTTAATCGTAGGAATACACTTCCGAGGTGGTCCCATTTCCACCAGATCAGGATCTGATCAGTGGAACTCAGAGAAATTGGGAAAAACCCTCGGATATTATAGGCACTTACACGTGTTTCATATCGTTTCCAAAGCTATGAAGTAAGCTTCACAGCTATACCTAAAAGTACATACTTAAACTAAAAAGTAGAAAAAGCTTTTGTAATTAAAACAAAACCAACTTCAAAAGAATAAACTATAAAAATGCACTAAGAGTCAATAAATAATTACTTTATTAATCTGCTTCGTTAATTTTGGAGTCGGTGCCGGCTAGAGTTATTACTCATTTAAAAATGGAAATAACTGCCTAAATTTTATCACATATAAGCTTAATAAAGGACTAAGTTGTTTTTAAAGAACAATTAATCAATTTTGAATATAATTAGCGACGTTAATTTACACCACTTTGTTATCCATAAGTAGGCACCGATTTCAAAATAAACGAAGCAGATTAATATGTCAATTACCCATAAAAATGAGACAATAGGAAAACAATGGAAAGCTGGCGTAAACGCCAGGTTAGTGCTCAAGGGGCTCAAAGGGAAGTAGTTATTTATTAACTTTTTAGTACTTAGTTTATTCTTTTGATCTTTAATAGTTAGGTACACATTATTTTGTTTTTATATTAATTCCAGTTTAGATTTTACATAGCACGGAAACGAACTCCATATATGTAATGATTAATCTAATACACTGATGAGATATAGTATTTATTACTTATATAATTGGTCCAATAATAAATTAAAATATCCTCATGTACCGATCGCGGGCACGAATTGAAGCGCGTTAATTCCGACTATGACGTAGCGGAATTAATAATATTAATTTACGACTTTGTCATTCTTGTTTTTTTTTTAATTTCTATTTACACACATATGTACTTAATATGTTAAGTTTGACATTTGAAGTTTTTTTTTTTAACATGATATGCGATGTTGACGAACGCCCCTGCAGTAAGTGCCGTGGCCGTGCCGGACCGACATTTGATAACGTCTATGTTGTCCATGAGCCGTGTGGTAATGTGTGGTGCAACCGCGAGAGATCATGTATCGGCGGTTAGTGGCTCGGATGACTGCGCTGCTCATCTGTCACGTGTTTCAGATAACACTTTAATGCACATTTACACACACAAACACATATATGTATAAATCTAATTATATTTTTAAATTATATTAGACTTAAATATAACCTTCTATAATTTTATATAAAATACAAGATGTTAAATCATTTACTAATTACACACTACAATCGATCTGTTGAAAAACAGATTAGTCGTTGAAGCCGCTAAAACCGTTAGTCCTTACCCTTCCGGTTTTCAGTAGTAGCTAGTTAGGGCCGATATTTTGATCCGTAGTCAAAGTTATCATATCCATTTGTCAATTCGACTATTACTAATACGCAAACCAATGGTTATAATCGCAATTCGTTTTTAGAGGGCAAAATCTACTATGGTTAAATTTCATCCATCCATCCACTCAACTGAAAGACGTCCACTGCTGGGCATAGGTCTCCCCCAAAGATCTCCACGACAACCGGTCTTGCGCCACCTGCGTCCAGCGGATTCCCGCGACCTTCACCAGGTCGTCGGTCCACCTTGTGCGGGACCTACCCACGCTGCGTCTTCCAGTACGTGGCAACCATTAGAGAACCCATTGGCCCCATCGGACATCGGTTCTACGAGCAATGTGGCCAGACCATTGCCACTTCAGTTTGGCAATTCTCCGGGCAATGTCGGCTACTTTGGTTCTAAAAATGTAATTCTTTGTATCTATATTATGTGGTTTTAAAAATTTAATTCTTTTAAAACAAGATTATATTTAATATATTTTATTCGCCAAAGATATTAGTACGAACTATAAAGAAACAAACAAATTTAAAAGCCTCCTGATGTATTCTTATGAAAAACAAAATTTAGAATAAACAAAAATTTAAGAAATAACAATACATGAAAATATATTATATAAATTAATTTTATTATCAAACTTCAAATGATCCAAAGAACCAATGATACAGCTGTTTTCACTAGAGTTAACCATCCGCCATCTTGCTAACCCGACAAGGCTGAGAAGTTAAATTTTTTAACAAATAGTCACATTTTTTATTATTGGTTAGTTTAACTATGTTTCAAAAAACGCGTCATGGCATTATAGCATTTCTGACCATTTCTCGAGTAGTTAAAGAATCAAAAAATTGGCCTTTGGAAAATAAAGTCCGTGTCGTGTCGGTCGCTTCGGTCTGTCTTGCCAACTTAGTTGTTTTGATGAACCACACGACTAGGGGTCATTCAAGTATTACGTAAGAAAAATTTTGGTTATATCTAATGAAAAATTTGGAAATATTTAGACAATATAAGAGAGAGATCGCAATTCCACGTATTGTCTCACCCGAAGGCGCAGTTTGTCAAATTTATATAATCTTTTAAATCTGTTTAAGAATAATATCTCAAAGTCCACTATGAGAAATTGATTTTAACGTGTGCTAACGTTTACGGGCTGAGAAACAATGAGTGATCTAAAGTAATATGACATGTAAACTACAAGATTCTTATTGACGTTTGGCTATTGTTAATTTATCAATCTACACATAATTTTCCTTTAGGATGTGTACAAACTTTTTGTTGTTACACTAGATTTATTCACTTACTACACTAGGTGTAATTAATGTGCGACGCGGTGCTTGCGAAAGCCTCCTCGTGTCGCCCCCATTGCAAATGCGGCGGATGGCCCCGGGGGGCTTAGTGAGTATTTCCGGACGCTTCACGTCCGGGCGAGTCCCACACTGGCACGGAGTCGTCACTCCGTGCCCCCTTACCTATTGCATTGGGGGACTCCGGTCTCACTAATGCAATAGGTAAGGGTAGTGCGTAAATGCATTTCCCCCCGTCAAAAAAATAGGTGTAATTAATGTGATCCAATTGATTGAAAAAAAAAACGATCAAACAAATACCTATTACTTGATGATATGACATAGGTCCGTACGTATCTCCATACTAAGTAAAATAATTTCTGTAAAGAAATCGTTTTTATTTTGCATGCTAATAGTTACTTATAAGTAGAAAAAATGTAACTTCATTAAGTACATATTAATCAGTAAACTAAATACATAACGAATACTCATAGTTTACATTATTGAAGCCTAGAATTGGAACATTTTTGGAAGTATCCTAAAGCAGTATGCCCTAGATCAAGTGTTACAAGGAGGGTAATTAATTATCGTATCGAACTCAGTATGTTTAAATATAATTCATGTTATGTGTTCACGAGTACAGTAGTAATGTCCGGCGCGGAACGGCACGTGTGCGCGCGCGTGCGCCGCGCACGTCTATGAACATGACACGATACGACCTACACGTACACATATGAACATACAAACAACATAGCTTTAAATGGTGTAATATAACTTTTATATCCGACTGGAATCCAACCACCAGACACGTGGTGAACTAACCATCACAGTGACACGTTGAAATAATATAAGGTCTATATGAAAATTAACAGTAGGGACATTTCACGTGACGAATGCCCTAAAAGTTTCAAAATGGGATTTCTATTAATTTAATAAATATTATTACTTATAGATAATGCCACGAAAACCAGTCTTGTATGAAAACCACGTATGTACTTTATTTTGAAATTTTCTTAACATAACATAACGTAAGCTCACGCCTGTTATCCCCGAAGGGTTAGGCAGAGGTGAAATAGCGAACTACACCACCGACATTTCGCCGAGCTTAGTTCCGTCCTAGATCTGACAGGGGGCGAGCCTGTCGCCATATCGGGCACAAATTCCAAACTCCGGGATGATACTGAGTAGAAAAACCCAATACCACTTGACCCGACCAGGGGATCGAACCCGAGATCTCAGAACGGCAGTCGTACCGTAATACAACTACGCCACCGAGGCAGTTTAAATTTTCTTAATTATTGGAAATGTCATGTTTAAACTTCTAAGCTTATTTTAAGCAAATTTTTTATAGCTTGTATTCTTCTGCTGTACTAGCTGTGTGTCCGCGGCTACGCCCGCGCTTCACATGTTCTTCACTGCTTTTTAATGTATTTATACGGAACCCTAATTATTTTTCTGAATTTTTATTAGTACTAAGATATAGTAAAAATATTTCAAATAAATTACCCTTAAAACCCGTAAAACATTTAATCGGTTTTTTTTTTTTACGCAGAACCTTAATTATTTTCGAAAATTAAAATTATCCTAAGTTAGGCGTATCTTCAGCTATCTACCAAAAAAACTTCCGCTAGAATCGGTCCAGCCGTTCCGGAGATTACCCGAAACAAACAACAGACAAAATTTTAAAAAATTGTATTTTTGCTGCAGGCATCGTATATACTTTCATATGTATTTATAATATTAAAAAATGTTGTTTTGACATTACAAACAGACACTTCAATTTTATTTATTAGTATAGATCCGCTATCTTTCGTTTTTTTTTTTTTTGTATGTAAAACTGCTTCCAGAAAGAACTACTTTCAATTATAACAATTTCTAAATGTCCGTAACTTGGCAAATAAACATCAAATAACAAAACGTTGTTTCCTCATGATCCTATGCGTCCGCTACACGTGAAATGGCCCAGTGGATCGTTCGTGACAAAGGAAGTTATGTTTAGTACCGACACAACCCACCAGGCGTATTATCTTTAGTGGAAAAAATGTACCGGGATGTTGAGTCAACGCGTAACCACGATAAATAAACGAATACTACTCTATACAGGGTATTAGTAATCCGCGTTTACAGCATCGCTTTTCAAGCTTCAAACATCATGTT
The DNA here is from genome assembly GCA_014132275.2 of Samia ricini. Taxonomy (NCBI): domain Eukaryota; kingdom Metazoa; phylum Arthropoda; class Insecta; order Lepidoptera; family Saturniidae; genus Samia; species Samia ricini. The sequence continues at coordinate 37,376,084 of AP028160.1, read as the reverse complement.
CATCCGTTCTGTTAAATATAAATTGGGAAATAAATTCTACCAACACTTTTTTTTTTGAACTAGCTAATGCTGTTGACCGGGAGGGCCTTAACAGCTTCACCGAACTTAGGGTGCGAGTGTTGAAGGCACTCAGCTACAAAAAGGTGACTAGCATAAGGGCTACAAATTGGTAGGAACCTCGGCTTCTCGCGGTGCATGCAGAGCGATCCCGTGTTTGTTCCAACTAGGTGGCGGGAGGTACCGGTGGGTTTAGTGGGTAGTAGTCAACGGCGCTTCTCTCCGCGAGTCCCACACTAATCCTGTGTGACAGCCTCTCGCGCTTTCGTGCGAGAGACTGTCACACATCTTCAGACGTGTTCCAACCAGATCTGGAAGGGGGGGTCCCTATCAGATCTGGCTGGACAACTAGAGCGTAAATGCATTCCCCTCGAAAAAAAAAAAAAAAAAAGGAACCTCGGCTTGGCCGTTACCTGAGTTTTCAAAACTCTCGCGAGTTGCGTCCTAGCTGACCCTATATTTTTTATTATTAATAATAAAAAAATTCTACCAACTCTGTCGATGTGTTGTTGATGTTGTTCCCGTTTCGACTCATGTGACCTCACTGAATATCATAGGTAACTTTTGTGTAATAACGTCTTAGCAATCTTCTCGCGTCCTCTTGCAGCTCAAGCAGTTTAGCAGCGGTGTGCCGTGTGTTTCCCTAACTTTTTTTTTTTTTCTTGGTTCTTTATTTAAAAAAATATTACAAATGCAGTTTACAAACATAAATTACATATTATAATAAAATAAAAAAAATAAAAATACAAATAAAAAATAAAACACATTTAGAAAAACTACACAGACTACACTTACTGGCTAAACTACGAACTAATAGGGGACACGGGGAAACCGCATCAGGGCTATTCCCTTCGACGGTGGCCTCTCCTTTGTCCGCGCCTACGGACAAGTCAACTGGGTGAGGCACACATGGTGCGTCCCTCGTGGAGTAATCTTCTGAGTTCTGGGAGCTAATCCTGCTATCGATCGGACTCTGAGGGGTCAGGGAGATGCACCCGATCAATACGGGTCATAGACACGGTCCTCCTTCAACTACCTACTCAGCTAGGCGAGGACCGGCGTATGAGATCGCGCGCCTGAATGTAATAACGTATACTGTGTCAGACAATGAATTATCTAAACTCGAAATAATCATTCGCATGTGCACGATGTACGAGAATCTCTCTTGATTCTCTGTTTTATCATGTCATGTCAATTTCGTTTATTGTTTATTGCGTTTTTTCCATAATAAAAATATAACAAATAGACATCTTAGTACATCGAGCCCGATTATTTTATAATATAACAATTATCAGTGCGAGTGGCGCAACCGATATTATTTGCACGCTCCTTAATACTTGGTTTTTCTTGTAAATTTATATAAATATTTCAAACATGAAATTCTAAGAAGAGTTGTTAAATACTTAGCGAAGTGAATGCTTGTGTACGTGATAACGATTAAGCTGCTTAATATAATCGATACGTAATCCGAGATTAAGATATGCGTACGTCGGATCGCGATTGGTTGGTTACCGCGAGGTAAGCGCGCGCGCGCATCGTACCTACTGCCTAGTGCCGAACGATGGTACACGCGCCGCTGACGTACGATGCAGCTGACGACGGACCCGTCTTCCTGATAAAGGTACACCCACATGCACCACCATCTCATTGTACCTCGAGCCGTACCTCACTAATCACCAGGTCGGGGTTCTATTCTGTACGTGAGTTGGTCTCGACCGTGCGTCGTGTAATGGCGCCTCGATTGTGTTATTTAATCGTTTCATTACGCACTTCATAGATAACTTGTCTTTAATTCATCTTAATTAACATTGAAATTACTACCTACAATATAATTCTTTCGCGATATTAACTCATTTCCGAATATTCATTTAAAGTCTGGAAATTTACAAGCAGTAACATAGTTGCAGAGTTAGCTTCGCGATGCAAACTATGACCATTTCTATCGGTCATAAAACTTGAATCGTCTTACGTAGGAGATACATACGTGGAAATGCGCTTCGCCTCAAGCCTCTCTATCTTAAAACTAACTGTACTTCTGTTGCATTGCGATTATATTCTGCTTTATTTTATTCGGTTTTATTTCTCCTTTTTCATCGCTGTTGGAGCGCACACGTGATATTTATGATTTGGTAATCTAATTTTCATGAAAACAATTATTCATAACAAACACGAATTGAAAACACAGAACCCAGCAATTTTTTATTCTTTTTTTTTTCGAACCTAGCTAACGCTGTTGACCGCAAGGGCCTTTACAGCTTCACCGTGACTTTGGGGTCGAGTGCTGAAGGCACTCAGCCGCAAAAGGTGACTAGCGAAAGGGCTACCAAAATGGTACGAACCTCGGCTTGGCCGTCACCTGGGTGTAAAACTCTCTCGCGAGTTTGAACGAACCCAGCAAAATTATGCCTAAATATTTAAATAAAGTTAAAATAGAATCCCGCGCCATCTAGTGTCTGATTTACAAGTAAATGTAGCGATTTGCATTCCGTATATACACGTACTATATTTATGCGTTGCACTCATGCCATTTGCTTAATTACAGAATCCGTGGCGACTCTAATATAATCACAGGAGATTTAATATATCAGTATTATAAGATTATTTTTCCCGCAGAGCGTGTACACCTGTAATCGAACTCGGAACCATAATCCGTTAAACCGATTAGATTTAAATTGAAAATTTACGAACTATCTTTTTTCCACTTTCAATTATCTAAATTCTCGTTTATTCACCACAAATATCTTTGTAATTGATAAATAATCATATTTACAAAAATACCTATGATCAACACAGAACAGTACTAGAAGTTAAATGTGTTTTATTTCAAGTTATATAAATGACAAATAATGATATTAATTACACGTAATTATTTAGAATGGGTGTCTCAATCGACAAATTGATCTGACTATAAATCAATGTGTAACATCGCGTAAACATCGCGCGGCGTTCCGCCGGCGCCGGCGCCTTGATAACGCGGAACGAATAATTACTATCAACAACAGTATATTCACTACTAACTGCTCTCCGCGACGTTACCCGCGTAATTCCCGTATAAAAACTATCATATGTCACTCCCTGGATTTCAAAGTAACTCCATACCAAATTTCATCTAAATCGAGCCAGTAGTTTTGGTGTTTATTCGTTACATTCAAAAGTACAAATCTTTTCCTCTTTATAATATTAATGTAGATTATATTATAAATTAACTATACCCTTTTCTTTCATGTTTACATGATATAAAAAGCAGAGACGCTTGTCTGTACGTTAGCGGACGCTAACTACTAATCTACTAAGGAATTCAATAATTACTGAAATTATTTATATGATAGATATGTTCTTTATCAGGTTTGTAGTACACATTACATTACGTAAAATATGTAAAAAAAAAATCATAAATGTAATAGTGAGTTAATTCACAAAGAAATATACTAGTGAATAGTAATAACTAGTAGTAACAGGATTTGTTTTCTGTTCTGTTTTCAGCGGACGCACCGGTTTGTTCCCTCGCATACTATGTTAACTTACTAGCTGTGTGCCCGCGGCTGCACCCGCGTTTCATAATTATGTTCTTCACTACGTTTTAATGTTGTTATACGGAACCCTAATAATTATCCTATTTTTTTTGTACTAAGATAAAGTAAAAATATTTCTCATATTTGAATTTTCAAACACTTGCCCGTAAAACTGCATTAGATCGTTTTTTTGGAACGATAATTATTTTCGAAAATGAAAAGTACACTAAGTTACCGTCAAAATCAGTCCGGCCGTTCCGGAGACTACCCAGAACAAACAGACAGACAGACAAAAATTGTAAAACTTGTATTTTTGGTATAGTAACATATATACTAATATTAATTTGTATTTTGTAAAAAAAAATATTTTGACGTTACAAATAGACACATTAGTTTTATTTATTAGTATAGATTAATATTTCCATTGAAGTACTTAATTAATTATGTATTTATTTAATTGATTCTAGTTATATATTTTATACTGAAAGATGGCTAATGGCAAATATTTCCACTATCCAATTCATTTGAGTAATGGATATTTCGTAGAATTTTCAGAGACGTTTAATTTATGATAATTATATATAATATATACAGATAGAGAAAGAGACAAGTTAAATTATAAGACAGTTAATGTTAGTTTTATTTAACAATTATTTAGAAAGTAGATGAGAAAGAGTGAGAGGTGCGCTTCGGTCGAGACGCGACCGAGCCGAGCGCGCGTCCGACGCGACCGCGGTTCCAACCTATTGTAAAAGTATTATAAAAATATTAGATAATACAGCCCGTAGGCAAAGGTGGTATCGCAACCGGTTGCGTTTCGATTTCCCGCGACGGAATGCCGTATAGAAAACATGCGTAGATAGACTGGACCCCCGCGCCGCACCGCGCCCCACTCATGTAGCTCCAAAACCGGGTACCGGTGCGACCGACTCATACCGCCGCTGCACTGGAATCCAAACCTGTGTCCCGGCACCACCTACCACGTCTGGCCCTGACACTTGTTCTTCTCACGTCACATAACATCTACTCTTTTTTTTATGACACAGGTGCAAACTTGACTTCAATAACACCTGATGAAACAGGATGAGCTCAACGCGTTTCTTAAGTATACTTAATCAATAGATATCATATTACCCGTTACTTAAACATCTTCGATAACTTAATGTATATTCATAAAAATTTAGACAAGCTAGATCTAGTGAATGATCGTCATAATTTTAATACTAGAAGTAAAGACAAGTTGTCCGGAACCACGCTTTAGGTTAAGTAAGTGTAATAAAAGCTTTATAGGTAATAGTATTCGGTTTTACAATAAGATCCCAAGTAACATTACCGATTTACCTGACAATAAGTTCAAGTATTATGTCAAGCAAGTTTTAATCTCAAAAGGTTATTACAGGGTGGATCATTACGTGAACGATAGTGATGTCTGGAATTAACCCACATCTCTGTGCTTCCACTAACATTATTAAAACTACGATTTGTATAGTTTTTTATATGACAAAAAAAATGATATATATTATATTTATGAAAAAAAAAGAACCGGATCGAGTTTCTCGCCTGCGCTCTTCTCGACTGGGTTGTTTTTCGAAACGGTGGTAGTGTTTTAGACGTTCATAAGCGCCTTCTTAGGGCCTAAATTGGATAAATAAATTTTGATTTTTTATTTCATTTAAGATCGAACTCATCAACATCTGTACAAATAAAAAAAACCCTGTAATGCATTCCAACAAAGAAATTATTACAACGGAACTTGCAAACAACTTAAATAAGAATGGTTTACATTTGAAACTCCAGCAATCTCAGTGATGAGTTGTTGAATGTCAGCGATGTAGGGTCGTTCTCAGATGTGGTTCTTGCAGGTTTTAAAAGAATTCTGAGACTGAAAATGTATGGATAATATTAATTTTAGATGGGCATCGATTGAACAAATATTTGAACAGAAGTATTTATAAGAATGGTGTGGTGTTACAGCCGGGCGAGGCGGGCGTGGTCGTGTTGCGTCCGGAGGCGCTGCTGCGGGACCCTGACTCAGAGGACGAAGCGGACTGCGGGCCGCCGTCCCCGTGCGGGGTGCGCTTTCTCAACGACAACGTGCTCATCAATGGACGCTCCTCCATGACCACCAACTCTAACAAAGATCGCATCGCTAAGGTAATACCCGCTGCATTATTCTTCTCCCAAATAAACTAAATTTACTATCCATGCTCAAATAGGCCAAGCTTCAATTTTTATTTTATTTATTAGGTAGCTATTGACGAGCTTTTTTTTCAATTACAATTATGCCCAAGGTTTGTAATTGTGAATAAGGAATTACTGATGATTGAAATAGAAGGGAAGTATGCGTGAGATTCCTGACAACACGACCGGGAAAATCTTTCGGCACTATTTCGATTTACGAGCAACGCAATTACAAGAGACAAATATTTAATAGATGAGACATCGAGCGATATTTGGCAAATTTCACCGATCCGATTCGGTTCAACGGGTCTGAAGTCGCGCTCAGCAACGCTCCATTAATATTTCATTTACAGAACCTCCATCATGTACTATTCTGTTCTACAGCATTAAGCGACCGAAGTTTAAAAGTCTAATTAGCTATATCCATTGCAAATTTTATTTTTCATTATAAAAATGTTTCCTGATTATCTTTCTTTCGCATAATTAATAGATCATAAATGAAGCTGACCACTGAATGCGGAAATGTAACAATTATTTTCAGTATAACTGTTACATTCAATAATACTTACAAATATATAATAGGTACATTGATTGAAAGACGTACCGGTGTTTATTTTTGACGACTATTATCCTTATAACATGTTCCATATAGTTACTGTCGAATGTAATAAAATATATTGAATTAGTTACCGTTACCGGGTCGCTTCGTTTCACGTAAATATTGATCTAACTCGTTGGAGTTATTTACACCTACAAATATCATACGTTCATTCATTCATTCATTCATTTCCTTCACGTGTCTATTTGTATGCATAATTTCTTAATACTTCGCAGCGCTTTCTATAAAACGTGATACAATAGTGGTAATAGCATTATAACATTTATAAAAAAAATACACATACTAACGAATTAATACACTTAAATTTTGATTTTTACCGATATCATATATACAAACACGTATTGTTATATAATAGGTATATATATCATGGCGTTTCAAACTTAAACTGAAACGACACTTATTAATTTAAAGAAGGCTTTTTTTTTTCCAAATTTTTTAATAAAGTTCGATTATCTTAATTAGTAGATTAAATAAAGTCATTCAAAATCTAGAGATTAGATTGCTATAAAAAATAGATACATTTTTTTATTTACATGATTTCGTTCATACAAGTTCTTCGAAATACATTGTTATGGACTAACCAATAAATCATGTAAATAAAAATTACTTCAACTATATTTCTGTTGTAATAAATTATCTAGTTTTTTTGGCAAATAATTATATTTAATCTATTAATTACAAGGTATACAAGACCTGGTTAGTGGAGAACAGATTAAATATTTGCTAATAGGCGCGTATCCAGATTATTCGTTGTAATGAACTGATATTTGAAATTATTTCTATAATTACAAAATGTAAAAAGAAGCTGTATGAGGTTGGAGTATAAGTAACCTCGCTTATGAGCAGTTGGGACATTCCTCACGAGGTCTTCTAAGTGTAAGGTGAAATTTTAAGTAACAAAAGTTATAATTGAGTTCTCAGATGTCTTGCTATATGGATTTTGTGTAAACTGTCGGCCGTGTTCCGAAATACATATATCTCTTCATAGTATATTTTCGATGTTACAGCTGAAGCTGCAGTTCGACGACTCGTTGACGCGCACCTTCGAGTACCCCTCCGAGAACTCACTCTGCGAGGACTCACCCGGCGAGGAGCGCGCCCCCGCCGCCCCCGCCGCCCCCACCGCCCCTACCGCCCTCACAGCCCCCACCGGCCAGCTCACCGCCAACACACACATAGGTATACACTTGGCTAACAACCTTATTTTCCCTGCTGTCTGTTTTTGTTTATCCTCCACTGTTATATTCTAAATATAACCTAACGATACAGAATATACTCGCATTTCATTCATCCAACTTCTTAATTACTTTTGATAATACATTAAATAATATTTATCAGTTGGAAATAATAAAATTACTTGATGATAAAAAACGCATGCAGGAGGAACACAGTAGGTCTGTGACAAGCAGCCGCAGGGGGCGACGCGGTGGCATGCCTTGCAACTCCGTGTCGCCCCCATCCCAAATGCGGCGGACGGCCCCGGTGGGTTTTAGTGGGAGTTCATCCCTCCGTGCCCCCTTACCCATTGCATTGGGAGACTCCGGTCTCACTACTGCAATAGGTAAGGGTAGTGCGTAAATGCATTTCCCTCCGACAAAAAAAAAAAGGTCTGTGACTAGCAGCGGACTTTCTGAGGGGACAAACTTTTTCACTTGTAATTACTGTGATAAGTCCGACTAAACGCGTGTTCGCACTCACGTACAAGCTTGGAATGGACTTGTGCTGACCGGAATAGTTGTGTCGTGTACGGAGAGTGTATGTGTAGGTGGTGGTTTTGTTTGTTCAGCGTCGGCGGCTCTGAGCCGGTACACGCCGAGCAAGACGACGTCGGCGCCCTTCCAGCTCGGAGTGACGCGTCCCGACTCGCCCGACCCGACCGGCCCGACCGACTCACCCGACTGCGACCGCGACGCTACGACACACGCGTCGTGCGACAACGGTCAGTTACACTTACCCCCACACGCACGCACGCACACATGATTCAAACTCTCTTGAAACCATAAAGAGGGCGCAGGGTGGAGGAGCATCTTGTGAGAAAGATATTAGTCATGCATGTGGACTGGTATGAGGGAAGGGGAATACCATTCAAAAGATGAATGGATTTAGAAAGGGTGTGAATGCGGAGATGAGTGCAAATAAATAAGAATGGAAGAGGAAGACATATTACACCAACCCCAAATGAAAATAGGATAAAGGAAGGGAAATATTAATACTTAGGAAATGTATACAATTTTAAATTTATTAATGTTAAAAAGGCAGTAAATTAAATTTACTGCCTTTGACCTAAGTACAATAACACACGACCCATACACATCTCAAATATGTATTATCACATTATGGGTTAAAATGGGTATAATTTCTCCCTTATCAGTAAGGTAATTGTCTGGTATTTAATTTAAACAGATTAACTAAATAATATATATAACATAATAAATTCGCCAAAATAACTATTTCATTCTGCAAATAAAATTTTAAGATATGTGTCCCACTAGGATACAGTTAAAATGTTTGTAAGTTTCTTATTATTATTTCTAGTAGTAAGCTTTATTTATTTATCCAAAAGTAATCAGATAATGTGGTTTTAACCGTTTACAGTATTCTAAGTAAATATTAAAATATACAAGAAGTGTTGTTCACTTACTAGAATGGATGTGCTGAAATTTCCATAGGTCCTGTTAAATTAAATATATAACGCATAAATGTACAGAAATATTTTTAGATATGTTTAGCGCAAAAAATATTAAAATGAAACTATAAAAGATGCGTTATAAATTTAATTATAGTATCAAAATCGCATAGCCGTTCTGTAGCGGTCGGTGACCCGTAACCGTGTAGGTAAGAACATAAGCTGGTGTGCGTGAGCGCGAGTCCGCTGAATACGCATCGCACGGTTTTGATACTTGAATTAAATTTAATTTCTTTTCTTATTTTTTTGTACTTATTCAGAATCATAATTATAAGCTCCCATTTAATTATTGTCATTGATTTCAATGTCACCTGTGTATTGAAATAAATAAAACTGTTCTTTTGAAATTGCACAAATCCCTCACGGGTTTGAATAGATATGTAGAACATAATTTCCGGTAAATTATAGCAACCCACAGTTAAGCGGAGAGAAAACATTTGAGCGGTTTTAAAAAATGGATCGATACACTCAAACTGTATTGTTTTTTTTTTTTTTCATATTTAAACAAATTTTCATTCAGATTAACTATGTCCTGTTTATAATTATCATGATTAAGTTGTAAATCCTGTATGTGCGTGCAGGTGACGGGGGGGAGGACGTGCGCCCCTGCGGGGAGGAGGCGGCGCCCGCGTGGAGCGCAGCGCGCACTCACGCCACGGACCTGCTCTTCTAGTCACACACGCGCATATAATGTACACATACTATTTACTACTGATACATAAGTCTTTATTTCAAACGGTTTTACAGGGTGGATCATTACGTGAACGATAGTGACGTCTGGAATTTACACCCCCCTATGTGCGCCCTGCTAAAAATATTTTCAATTATGACTTATATTAACAATATTTTCGTCACACATCCGGCGGAGCCTTAAGATATTACCGATTATATCCAGTGAAAGCGTCTCTCACTTGCCACGTGTCATATCGCATGAGATGACTATATAAGGCTCTGCAGAGCCGACACAGGGACACTTGCATTCTATCTCTGCTAAAGTGAACATTCATGATCTTGCAATATAATAACGTGGTGACGTTTGAATAATACATTGCGAGAGTGTTTTAACAAGATTTTCTTTAAAAATAATATATATACATACATACATATGCTCACGCCTGTTATCCCCGAAGGGTTAGGCAGAAGTGAAGTAGCGAACTACAACCACCCACATTTCCCAGAGCTTAGTTCCGTCCCAGATGTGACAGGGGACGAGCCTGTCGCCATATCGGGCACAAATTCCAAACTCCGGGATGATACTGAGTAGAAAAAAACCCAATATCACTTGACTCGACCCGGGGATCGAACCCGAGACCTCAGAACGGCAGTCGTATGTAATACAACTGCGCTACCGAGGCAGTTATATATATATATATATATATAATAAGGTTTTAGTGTAACTTTGGGCAAAAATAAAACGACTTAATTGGGTTTCTCTGTAAGACGAAAGAAACAACATTTAAAGCCCTTTATTTTCAATTGTATTTTCTTTCACAACTCACTTTTATATCTATTTTAAATATGTCATTTAAATGTCATCTTTAATGATGACAAGGCATAGACAAAAATAAAGAAAAACATAGATATATATATATTGAATTTATAAAAAAAGAACCAGATCGTTTTTCTTGCCGGCTCTTCTCGACTGTGTTACTTTCCGAACTGTTGGTGGTAGTGTTTACGTTCATGAGCGCCTAATTATGGCCTAAATTGAATAAAGACTTTTTGATTTGATTCTGTTGATATAAACGAACTGTTCGAGTCCGCCATCTTAATGACGTCACACGCGCGTCGACGTCACCGACAAAGTCCCAAGAGATATCTTATTGATTTAGAGACAATAGAATTCTGAAAGCAATTGTGACAAGTGAATAAGTGCGTGACTAAAGAATTGGGATATTTTTCAATTCCTTATTTTACATATATATACATTTTTCATTTCCATATTTTTTACTTTTTTTCAAATGAATTCATTTCCGTTATTTTTCATTATCTTTGAAAATATCATTTTTGAAATTGAAATCTTCCTAAAAAAAAATGTAAGAAGGAAATATAAATATAAGCAACACTGAATATGATAATAATAATTAATTAACTAAACTATTCGATTTTTTTTTAAATTACTAATAACGCGTTACGTCGACATACGATTATTCCATATCCTACGCGGGAGCCTTCTACGGACCATTTCATTACTTAAGATGGTATTGTGTGACACAGTGACTAACAGGCAGAGTGCCTCACCGCGACGAGACCTATCACTACCCTCACTTTAAACAAAATATACTAATCGCAAATGATTTTAAAAAACATTACAGATTAATATAACTCTTAAATTATAAAATGAGTTGTTGTTTAATATGATTGTAAATACATTTACAGGTGGTCGGTGCGAGCTGAAGCGGAGGCACTGTGTAGACACAGTGTCACTGTTGGAGAGATTGGAATATTCAACTGGAAGTTTCTGGAACTTGGAGACTGTTGTGCCTGTGACTGTACAGTTGATTCCTCTAGTTTGTACACACACACACACACACACACACGTCACATCTCACACTCGACAATCATAAGAGAGACAAATCCCTTTCAAACGTATATATCTGACTAACCATAGACTATAATGACAAATTTGGTTTTAATGTTACCAGATGTAACCACGTATAATCATATCGTATAGTTGAGTGGTTCTCAAGTTAGAACTGATAAACTAGTTTTACACATTACAAATACGTCTAGAAAGAAATATAAATAATTGTGAGATGTCCGTTGTATAAACACACACACAGACAACACATCTGAATCACGTCATATCGATTCGTAAATGTACAAATGTAACTCTTTAACAACATGCATTTAAACCGTTCCGTAGGTTTTTATATATATATATATACACAAAAACTAACATAAGATTTTACTGAAAACGTCAACGGTTCTATACTTTGCTTATGTAAGTCATCGTCACGTACAGTATGTAAATATCTAGACTCGAGCGAACCCCCCCCCCCCTCCTAAACCTCCCATAACCAACCTAAGTTAACGTTGAATTAAGCAATTTAAAAGACAATTTACGAAACCTTTAAATGACTTACTAACTTCCTACTTAAAATTCCACGGGGAAAGAAAAGGGGAGAGATCAACAATTATTCAAATTCTTAACATTAATAGTAAAAAAAATTAAGAATTAATATGGAAGTAACTCGATCCGAGTGTACAGTTTGTTTGCTCAATCGCTTTAATATCGTATAGCGTGTAGGATTAAGAAACGTTAAGTGGACACTTAACGCAACGACTGACTGACTAGCACGTAACATCTCAACACCGGAGTTTATACAGGTTTTTGACGAGTTTTTTTTTTACTAAATTTATACGCGCGAGTTTACTCTACGCCCGACCACAGATAACATAAATTATCTGATCGATAAAAAAAAAATAGTTTGTAATAATTATTCCTAAGATCGTTTTACGATTTTAAACTATTTTATACTAATTATAATAAATATATAACAACAAAAAAAAAATTGAGTCATGCGCCTCCGCTGAACATTATTCTAGGCAGAGCCCTTTTGTGAAGCACGCGAACGTGCTGGTAGAGGCGGTAGAGGGGAGGGGCGACCGAACGAGCCTCTACCGCGTGTCGGAACGAGCCTTGAACTCTAAGCATTTACTATGTTATAAATTATCAAATAGCGTTACATATAGCTTTATATACATATATGTATGTTTGTTTGTATGTTAGTGTATCGGTTAGACTCGGGCACGTCCTACTGTGTCATATTATTTTTGGTTAATATTAATAGCTGTCTCATACATACAGACACTGTTTAACCGTATAACGATATTTCTAATAGGAATTACATAAATATTACGACAATATTATTGACCAAAGAACTTTTAGATTTATATCGAAGAAATGTGTTTGTTTACTGAAAATAAAAATTGAGAAATCTTTGACTTCAATTTTATATAAATGAATATCCCGATGATTGATCAAAATCCATTATGTTGTCCATAAATTACGTGAGGTGTTTTTTTTTTTTTTTATTTTTCTGCTCCTCCCTTCCCCCTGGTGAGATGTAAGATTTTATTCAACCGCCTCCCCCAATCTCACGTGAGATTTTTCAAAATGTGAGTTTCTTACGTAAACGCCTTGGATTGTCATTGTAAAAAGAAAAAAAAAAAAAAAACAAATTTGTCTGTACCGTAAATTCAGATTAAATTGAGCTATTTGGTATAAAAACAAATATGGTGGTTTGACAGTCGGTAAATGTATATAACGTTGAAGTATGAATGAAATTATTTTCTTTCGAAATAATTAGTAAATGATCTTAACCGTATTACGATTACGCTTAAGAATAAATCTTAAGCATGTACAGTCTGGATTAAATGGACCAAAATAGTATTTTTTTTTTTGTTTCAATCAGAAAAAAAAAAATTGCCGAGACCCCCCTCTCTCCAACGTAAGATTAGATGAGATTTGACTCGACTCGACACCTCGCGTAATTTATGGACGCCCCCCTTATAGATATATAATATAACGACACACTGTATGTATGGGCGGCGCAGGCCGAGCGCGCACTCGCGCATGCGCACGCGCGCGGCCGACACTTGCCAATGCCTAGGTATATTGTACGCGCGTTAACATAGTTCCGTAGGTAGGTTTATAGAGACAACGACACGCGGCGCCGCGCGTACCTCCCGGAGACATTCCCGAGCCAACACCCCCCCCCCTATCCCCGCCCGCCCGCCCGCCGCGACCACCGCCGTGTCGTTTCAGCTTTAAGTATATACGATTATTCATTTTTATATAATAATGCGAATTAAATGTATTTTTATTGTAAAGTAAACTGAGAGGCGAGCGGCTTCCGTTGTTGCTATTAATATCCATTCAAATATACTATGAAAGAAAGCTTAGCCTCTATGTATTAAACTTCCGCTTTGACAATAATGTACTGTAACTCACTCTCAGTTGAAACAGAATGACACTTACTATAAACAGAATGTATGTAGTGGAATCGTGTAACACTGTGATGTCCTCGGTATAGTTTCGGTACAAAATAATTACAATGGAAGTCGGGAGGGGCGTGGGGGGGGGGGGGGGGGGACACGGCGACGCACGCTCGCTGCATTTCATAGTACAACAGCCGCGCATTGCCGCGTGCCCCCGCGGCCACGGAGTGCGGAGCGAACTCGACGGTTGTACAGGAGGAGGTGCGGGGCGGGGGGGGGGGGGGAGCTTGCGCCGCCGCGCCATCACATGCTCGTACAGTACTGATGTTGTAACATCAATAAAAACTTAAACAATATTATAATAACGAGTTTTATTTAATCTCTAACAAAATTCCGACTGCGTAGATCCGGGAAGATTGTAAGGTAACATAGGTAAATATATAGAACTTGGAACATTCAACATTTATCACCACCTTAGGCGGCGGCCCAAGACGTGCTTCGTTCCCCAACTGGGGAGGCTCTTGTCGTCGCCGCCAGCGCGATTTTATTTATTTTTTTTTATTTTTTATTTTATAGTTTTTGGGAAGGCTTACAGTCAAATGTTGAATATAGGTAGAAGAAATTATGAAAGTGTTACAATTGCTAATTATAAGCCTCCACACTGCTCATGTATTGAGCATCGCACGCATTACACTGCATACACACTCCTGCACATAACACGGAGATACATAGGTCCTGTAAGGAACCTTTTTTTTGTATTAATAAAAAATGTAGGGAATATCTAGGTTCAAACTCGCGAGAGAGTTGTACACTCAGGTTGAACGTGACGGCCAAGCCGAGATTCTTACCATTTTTGTAGCACTTGTGCTAGTAACCTTTTGCGGCTGAGTGCCTTCAGCACTCGCCCCTAAAGTCACGGTGAAGCTGTAAAGGCCCTTCCGGTCAACAGCGTTAGCTAAGTTCGAAAAAAAAAAATATTATGAACACCTTCATCTCCGACAAATTACTATGATTTATTATTTTTTTTGAATGGGTATCAGCTTAGTTTTTGATTAATAAATCGATATAACAATACAGTTTAATTCGCTGTACGTACTTAATTACATAGTGCCTTTATCTTTTATATGGCAATGAATAAGGTTACCTTTATGAATGGTTACTTCGACGTGTGAATGACTTGTTAGAAGTTTTGATATGACATAGTAATATAACTTATCTCTTACATAACATCCCATACGACTTGGCTTAATCCGGTTAAATAAATGAGCAGCTTCAGTACTCAACCGATGATATTCCATACATGTTATCAGAGCTACAGAAACGTACAAGGTACCTTTCATTCTTGAATTGATGAATAAGACTCATTAAGGGCAGCAAAGCCGCGGGCAAAATAAGATTATTAAATAATAAGGAATACAGAGCGACACAAGGGGAACAGGGTTGTCCTACACTACCCAGCCATATACAATATCATGTTCGCCGAGTTTCATCTTTTAACACATAACATAAGCTCACGCCTGTTTTCCCCGAAGGGTTAGGCAGAGGTGAAATAGCGAACTACACCACTCACATTCCGCCGAGCTTAGTTCCGTCCCAGATGTGACAGCGGGCGAGCCTGTCGCCATATCGGGCACAAATTCCGGGATGATATTGAGTAGAAAAACCCAATACCACTTTACCAGACTCGGGGATCGAACTCGAGACCTCAGAACGGTAGTCGCACCGTAATACAACTGCGCCACCGAGGCGTTCATCCTTTGCTTATCAGATTTGTGATATCTGCGATTCTTGTTGTGTTAAAGAAAACAAAACATGCCTTCTGAGCGTCCGACACTTACACATTTGAGCAAATTTTTAGTAGAAATCGTGTATCTATAGGTATATGAGACTACACATATATTGCTACAGTGTTATAAAATTTACTGACTTCTATGTTAGCCAATAGTTACAGCACTGTTCAACCCAGGATGCAGACATATAATATCCTGAATTAATTGCACTGCAAAGTACATTCGCTTCCTCCCACTTCGTTTGTTAAAAGTGTAACAAATATCGCAGACGACCCTATTCGAATCGAAAGTACTAAAGGTATCCGAAACCTAAAACATTACCCCTTGAGATCGCAATGTCAGAAACAAAAGCGGAAAGTAACAAGCTTCAGAACTCTTCATAGAACAAGGAGTTTGTAGCGCTCATGACCTATCCAAACCCGAAACGAAGCTGAACACAGCGACGCACTACGGCCAGAACCGTGCGTACCGTCTCAAAAATCTGTAACCTTGTTGTTGATTAAAGTAAATAGCTGAAATTTGGTATGTAGTCTCTGTAATGTATATACAATCAAATAATGTACTATACAGTAATTGCTAATTTTTTTATTTGTAATATATATATATATATATATATGTATATATATTAAAAATAGACACTTTTCCATACAAAAACATAGTTTACTTAACTCATTAAATTGTAATTGTACAGTTTTATGATATTACAGTATTATTTCATATGTTTGTTAATATTACATATGAAAATAACATATAATAAATGTCAAACAACTCTTAATCCACTACATAAAATAGAGAAAAATGTAATTGATGCGCATACATACGTCAATTTAAATATTTAAGAGGTTCTTGGCTTCGTATAACAGTTTCCTGGAAACAGTGACTAATGGTTTTATAATACTTGATATCAAAGTCTGAAGAATAACATAGAACCTTTTAATAAGGTCCTCATCAACTCCTGTAATTTCTGAAAAACAATAGTAGTTCTAAAAAAATTGAGCTGTATTGCAATCGTTGGTGTTTCCACTTTCTTGTCAGGGTTTATCAACGTGTAATCCCAATTAAGGCAACTTAAAACAAGTATTGACGATGAAATGGTTGAGTCTAGAATATTATCATTCTTAGGTGATGATTACAAAATATTTGTAACAGCGTGGGAATCTACTCCTAAGGCAGATTGAAAAATTTGAAAATGAGATTTCTAAAGAAGAAAAGAATATGGAATAAATCTGTGGTAATGACTGCGACGTCACATATGTATAAGGGTGGTAATGTTAAAGATGTTTACAAAATAGTTTTACAAAATCAAATAGCAACAATAATAAAGGTAATGTGACCACGTGTTTTATATATGTATGTGAAACCAGGTCATATTGCTAAATTTTGTAAAAAGTTGTTGTAAGATATGTAAGGAAACAAATCATTTTGAGAGAAATTGTTTCTTTAGGAATAAAAGTAAATATGGATCGTTTATAAAAATAATGTAGCATTGTTACCGGATATTAATTTTGAAAATAATTCCGAAAAGTTTGTTGTTGTTGATTCGGGTTGTACTGTACATATGGTAAACAATAAAAAAATATATTAAGTAGTTTGAAGTCAAGTGATACATTAATAGGTCTTGCAAAACAAAAAATATTCTATGTGTATACTGGATCTTTCACATAATTTATTGTCAGTTCAGCAATAACTAAAAATAGTTTTGATTTTGGATTTTTTGATTTAGTGGAAAAATCTATTTTGAAGGTGACAGTGTTGAGGTTAGTAGCAAAGAGAAAATATTGAGAGGAAGAAGAAACGAAGTGTCAGGCCTTTACACAGTCCACCTCTCAGGGGGATAGGTTGTTGGCGGTGTCGCTCGACATCGCCAACGCCTTCAACAGCCTTCCGCACTCTGTGATAGTGGCGGCGCTCCGATCATTCGGAGTGCCCCACTATCTGCGGGGGCTGGTGGAGGACTATCTCCGAGGGAGGGAGGTGTCCTGTGTGGACAGCCAAGGCGTCGTCGTCCAGCGTCCTGCGGGCTGCGGGGTTTCACAGGGGTCGGTGCTCGGACCGCTCCTGTGGAACGTGGGCTACGACTGGGTCGTCCGGGGCGCACTTCCGAGTGGGGTGCGCCTGATTTGTTACGCGGACGACACCCTTGTCGTAGCCCGGGGTGGGGGGTGGGGGGAGGTGGAGCGCTTGGCCACGATGGGAGTAGCCCTGGTGGTCAAGCGCATAGAGATGCTCGGGCTCAGGGTAGCGGCCGAAAAGACCGAGGCCTTGTTGTTTCATGGGCCTCGGCATGGGCCGCCCCCTGGGGCGAGCATCTCGGTGGAGGGGCACCGGATCCGGGTGAAGGCCCAGATGAAGTATCTGGGCCTCACCCTGGACGGGAGATGGCGGTTCGAGTCCCATTTTAAGGGACTCGGACCGCGCATCGCCGGTGCCGCGGCGGCACTGGGGCGGCTCCTCCCGAATGTGGGGGGGCCTGGCCAGAGGTGCCGCCGGCTCCACGCAGGGGTCGTGCGAAGCATGGCCGTCTACGGGGCACCTGTGTGGGCGGACGCCCTCAACGCCAGTAATATCCGTGTGCTGCGATCAGTGCAGCGCACGGTGGCGTTGAGGGCGGTGCGCGGTTACCGCACGGTGTCCGCGGCGGCGGCCTGTGTGCTCGCCGGCTCCCTGCCGTGGGAGCGAGAAGCGGAGGTGCTCGCTGCCGTGTACCGGTACTCGGCAGCGGGGAGGGATGGTGGTGGGCTCCGCTTGCACCCGGCAGAGATTAGAAAGGAGAAGAGGGAGATAGAGTTAGGCAGGTGGGAGGAGGACCTGGCGGATGCGCGCTATGGGCGACCAACCATAGACGCCATCCGCCCGGTCCTCCGGGAGTGGATGGAGAGGCGTCACGGCTCCCTCAGCTTCAGGCTTGTGCAGATACTATCCGGGCATGGTTGCTTCGGGTGGTATCTGCACAAGATAGCTAGAAGGGAGCCGTCGGCGGTGTGTGCACCACTGTGGTGCGGCGGAAGATACGGCGCACCACACTTTTGCGGAGTGCGCCGTATGGGAGGAGCCGCGCCGGGCAGTGGTGGCGGCGGTTGGGTCAGACCTCTCGCTGCCGACGGTCGTTAAGGCCATGGTCGGCAGCGAGGAGGTCTGGGAGGTGGTTGCCTCCTTTTGCGAACAGATAATGTCGCAGAAGGAGGCGGCCGAGAGGGCCCGTGAAGAGGATCCGGGGGCGGATCCTCGGAGGCGTAAGAGGCCCAGAGGGAGACAGGCGCGCTATGCGCGGAGTCTTCTCCGTACATAGCGCGGCCGGGGTTTTTTTTTTTTTTTTTTTTTTTTCTATGGAGGGTGGGTATTTATACCGCCCCCTGGATGTCTGACCTTTGGTCATGCCTCTCCTCAAGAGGCGGGCTAAGTGGTGGAGGGGAACTTTTCTCCTCCATCCCCATTGGGCCATTGCACTGACGGGCCTGGTGGGTTCGCTGCAGGGGGCGACGCGGTGCTTGCGAAAGTTACCCCGTGTCGCCTCCATCCCAAACGCAGCGGACGGCTCCGGGGGGTTTTTAGTGGGTATTTCCGGAGCGCTTCACGCCCGGGTGAGTCCCACACTGGCACGGAGCTCGTCACTCCGTGCCCTCTTATCTATTGTATTTGGGGGACTATGATCCCGCAAATACAATAGATAAGGATAGTGCGTAAATGCATTTCCCCTCGTCAAAAAAAAAAAAAAAAAAAAAAAAAGGCCTTTACACAGTCATTATTATTAAAGAAGGTTTCATTAGCAATATAAAAACCTATTTGATATGTCATTCTTATAAAAAGATTATTATAAGAAAATGTATTGTTGCTTAGTGACTAGTTGTTTAGTGTCATTCTGTATATATTAAATTGTTTTATCGAGAGCTGAGTATGCCTTATAAATTCCTCTTCCTGGTTGTGTTTTTCCCTTAATTATTATTTTAAAATATATTGATTATTCACTACTAATATTCACTATTAATAATTTCGCAACTTCATGGCATAGTAAATTAGGACATCCCGATAAGCATATTATGAAAATATTGCCAGAGGTAGCTGATGGCGTAAAATTGAGATTATGAAAGAGAACGAAGAAATGATGATTGTTGTGACATTTGTATAAGAGCAAAGCAAACAAGGCTACCATTTTAAACTGAAAGAGAAAGAGCTGGGAGATTATTAGAAGTAATGCACACTGATTTCTGCGGACCGGTTGAAGTAGATGGAATGGAAATAAATATTTTTTTACAGTGATGGATGATTTTAGTCACCACACAAAAGTTTATCCACTAAAACATAAAAACCAAGTAACTTATTATTTAAAAGCATGTATTGAAGAATCGGAGAGAGAATAGGATATTAAGGTATCAGTTTTACGATGTTATAATGGCGGTGAATATACCTTTGTGGAGACCTCGTCAAACATCCAACGGCACACTGGCGCGAGCAACTTTTTTTTAACATCAAGTAACAGCATTTTTTAACAGCAATCTAAACATGTCTGTGATCTTCTGAAACCAGTTGTGCATGGTGATAATATTCAATTTTTTTCTACAAACCATTCTATTCGTCTAACTATCATTGCATGAAAGATTTTACATGTGCACGACAATAACGATATAGGTCTTAACTTAGGTTCACCTGGACTTCAATCAACTTTAGGAATAGGAACAATTTGTATATTACGCCATTGACGTGGTACATACCCAACCTCGAGTCAGAATAAGATTATATATTTTTAATAAGTAAAATTTTTCGGATTCCGGGAGTTTTTAAAATCATTAAATATGTTATAAAATCACTACCTGGTGATGTGTCCTTTTTTTTAAGCACCCTTCTAGTTCATGAATATTAAATTGTATGTTCAAGGTGCGTATTTACTGATTTAAGTGTCGGACAAGCAACAAGTACAGAGTCAGGGGCCAAGACACAAAGTAATTTTTATTTCAGTTCTTGAGATACATAGAATTTCGATCGTTTTTGTCCCTTCAACCAATGCATTCGAGTCCCCATCTCAGAGGCAGAGGAACATTCATCCAAATCGTTACAAAATTTCTGCCAATTTAAAGACTTCGCGCGTTTTAATAGCCGATTTAGCTTCTGCTACTTTTATTTCATATAAATTTAGATTCAGCGGTGTAGGGTTTTTCCTAAACTGGCCAAGAGCAAGTCTTATTTGAGCAATTAATTATGATAATAAGGGATTCCAATACACTTTAGGCTTAAATTTACTGCATGGGTTATTTGAAAATTTAAGAAGGGGAATATATAGGTCGGCTGCTGCTAAAATTTGGTTTTCAAAATAATTATATATATCTTGAATATTATTGTTATCTAGTGGCTTACAAAAACAATTATTTAAAAACAAACTATAGGCCTCCCAATCAGCCTTTTTGAAATTATATTTTAAAGATTTATTAGTACTGTATCTACAATTCATAATTGCCTTAATAATTAAATGGTCACTGCCTAGACTTTAATTAATTATTTGCCAATCAAATTTAAGAACTAAATCTGATGAAACAAAGGTAATATCGGGAGATGTTTTTTTGCAAACTGTCAATAAATAACTTAATTCTTGTTGCTTTGCCATCGTTTAGTGAAATATAGGTACCCATTTTCTAAACAAGAATCGATTAATTGTTTGCCCCTGGAGTCAGTCTTATATGACTAATTACTATGATGACCGTTAAAATCACCGGCAATACGAGTTTTTTAAGAATGTAAACTAAATATATAATCCCAGTCTGACTGGGTTGTATGAACCGACGAAGGGCAGTAAATGGCAATAATATTTAATAAGTCACTGCAGTTTAAAAGTTTCAAATGAATCATTTCCATACCCGAATTACTAATAAATATCGGACAAGGATGGGCTTTTATGGATCTGTGAGAAATAATAGCTACACCACCATATCCATCTTCACGGTCTTTTCTAAAAATGTTACAATCATTTAAATTTAAGGAAATTTCGGGTTTTAGCCAACTTTCACAAATAATCGCTATATGCATTTTTTTCCTGAACTAACAACGATTCCAATGGAGTAATTTTTTGGCTTTACACTTTGAGAATTCCAATGTATTATGTTAAGCTGAAAATTATTATGTGTGTTATCTATTATTGATAAGAGAAAATACTTTACCTATTATATCGCTATTTTTGAAATACTTTACCAAATAGGATGTTAATATCTTCAATAAGTACTTCAACAATAGGGTTATTTTTTCTCCAACACTACACTCTGCTAAAATTATCACTGTGAGCTCTTGTTTAAAGAACTCGAAATTGAATATTTCCTCTGTTGAATTTATTCTTCTCTTCTTAGATCTTATTATTTCTTCTCTTTCATGTACAGCTGCTTCTGAACGTTCTTAGATTGGATGTATTTTACTACTGTTTGTA
Organism: Samia ricini; assembly: GCA_014132275.2. NCBI lineage: Eukaryota > Metazoa > Arthropoda > Insecta > Lepidoptera > Saturniidae > Samia > Samia ricini. Next base: position 37,353,889 of record AP028160.1, on the reverse strand, counting down.
CTTATATTCTTAATGCCGTGTTTATTTGAACGTTTCTTTTTCGATGTGTCAGGTTGTACGAGTATGTTATTTTCTTTGTCCGTACTCCCTCCTTCGGAATCACTCATCTCTTGATCAACTACCGCTTCTGTCACTAAAATATCTCTGTAACTTCTGTTTGCTTTTTTAGAATTTATTGGTACATCCATTTGTAGCTAGGTTTGTTTATCTGCGTTACTCATTGCTTCTTTAGGATTTATGGAATTTAGAAAATGATGTAAAGTTTTTCTATACGTAAGATTGTTCAGACACATTATATTGCGAATTTCTTTTTCTTTTAAAAATATATGACAGTTTTTATCAACTGACATATGTGGTCCATTAGAATTGATGCATCTAAATACCTTAGTTTCTAAGGTTTCTAAACTACGAGGTAACTATGCGGACACGGACCTAGTTCTGCTTGGCTTGTTACGACCGTTATGTAATTAATTAATTAATAATAACAAAACAATTTAACATAAGGATATAAAAAATTTGATAGAAGTAGATTTAAGCTCACATATGCGAAAGATAACTAACTGCATAGCTGCTTGAAGTGCTATTATAGGCAATTTTTTCCGACGCAAGTCGATTTAAATCTACAATATAAAAAAAGGTGCGGACCCCAGAGTCTGCAGATAGTTTAATTTCAAAAATATAAAAAAAAAAAACCTCAGTTTCACAATTTGCGTGTGTTTGTCCACACTTAGAGCACAATATTTTTTTTGAGGGGCAAAATCGAACCATATGCCCATATTTCCAGCAGCCTGAGCATTGTGTGACTGGGAAGGTATATGGCTCCACTTTAAACCTACACCCGTATCCATATACAAACGGGGGTAAAGTGGAGCTTTTAAATCCTATGCGAATGGTTTCGCTGTCCTTCCATTCTTTGTCAATCTTTTAATTGAAAATATTTCATATTCACTTTCAAATGTGTCTTTTATTTCTTCCTCTGTAGTATCTAAATCTACTTGTTTCACAATTCCGTATATAAGATGTATTTCGTTTGTCATTTGACACCTGTATCCCAAATCATTCATTTTCCTATTTGTTATAAAACCTTAATTGTTAATCTTAAATGTTCTTTATTTAAAATGTATATATTTATCTATTATTAAAACAACATCTTGTCATATTTTTGCACTTCATAATTTGTCTACTATTGTGTAACATGAAATATATTAACTTGTAGTTTATAAATGTTTTATTTATAATACTATTGTTCAATAATTTTGCTGCTTCTTCTTTATCACTGAATTGTATCATTGCTTTGTAGACCTTTATATTTCACTCTTAAAATATTTCGGATTTTTTCTAATCTCAACAACTTAGCCATACCAATTTGCTTTGGTAAAATTGATTCAACTGATGTTATACATACTTCTATCTTATCGTCATTGTTAATTTCTGTGCCTGCATTTTTTGAAAAACTTCTAGCCAATCGTTTATGTTTTCTTTTCATTATTATAAATCCATCTTCGTAGCTCTCCTCGTTATCCTCCTGATTCTCGCTGTCCTCTCTAATTCTCTTCTCAGAGAGTCGCTGTGTTTTTAACTCGCAATTATTGATTTCCAAATTCTCCTCAGTCTGCTCACACTCAATATCAATAACACTGCTATCACTAACATCACTCATAAGTTAAAGTAATAAATAAAATAATTACTAAGTGAAAGTGGGTAGTTATGAAAAATATATTCAGATTAATCGTAAGTCCAGTGAGAATGCGTGCGCTCGATTAAAAGGTACCGCGCGAGAGTGTACTTTGTGTTGACGTACACTGTGGTACATTGTGTTTGCGTACTCTGTGGTACTTTGTGTTGGGCAGCAGTGGACGTCTTACGGTTGGATCAATCAATCAATGGTTAGAAGGCATCAGGACAGGATCTACGATTTTTTCGAACCAGGACAAAAAACTGCTAGTGGCGCTCCTCTCTCCAGCATTTGAGATAAATTACTTTAAAAACTCACAATTATGTAATAATGAATATATTAATGGTCTATGTACATCTAAAATTTCAACCAGGCTTCAGTATACTAGGCGCTGTGTGGAGTATGTTTATTTTGGATGAATATATAGGTACTCTTATTAAAAAATTATATACCCACAGCCTTTGGTGCGTGAAACCTTTCCAATGATAAGATACATAAAAACAAGTATGTTGTAAAAGTGCTACGGTAAATCTCAGGTACATGTAAATTCTTATATCAATAGAATTTACTATCTTAATTAAATAATAGCGAGACAGGTATATAAAGCACATTTTTAGAGAATATATTATTAGGCATTCTTATTAATTATTTCCTGAGCTAGATAAACCTGAAATGAGATAAATTTTTTACTACACCTTCCTATACCTACACTTTTTTTAGAGATTTACGTTGACATTTTAATTTTTAGTTTCTATGGTTTGTCTATGTCAAGTGCAATATTTTGATTTGGACATCCAACACGCCAAGATAAAAAAGGTCCTACTGCGCAGGCACGAAAAAGATTTTTTTTTCATCCTACTTGCTACTCAGTCGTAAGAGTGACAGAGATAATATTATAAAAGGTGTTCATTGCAGTAAACGTCGCAGTTTACATTACAAAGCGTATTGTCAGCTGAGATGCTTGTCCGATGAAATAATATAATCATTATACAAGAAAAATAGTAGATTACTTTAATATAAATTACTGGAACATTTGTGATAGTGGATTGCAGTGATCAGATTGCACAAGTGATTATATAATAAAACTCATTAATTACACTGGAATAATACCGAGTATAGTTTTTGTCAATATGTTGCATATGAATCGTTGAAGGTCGTCCCTTTGTAAAGTAAAAGACGTCATTTGCCGTGTCCTGGTTCGTTTATCGCGAGCGCTACCGTAGAGCTTTACGTAATAAGCGTTCGTCACTCGTGCGCCTTATCAGTCCCGGGGGCTCGTCCCGACGCTCACAACAAATTGATTGATTATATCTTATCGACAATGTTGACCGTGTGTACGAAAGCGATCCGAGGTTTTTCTCTGGAGCGCTCTCTGTCCAGTATTGTGGACTTGCCGAAATTCCAAGACGGCGGTGTTCACAATGAACCCGTCCTCGGCTACCGCGCCGGAAGCCGCGAGCGAACCGAGCTTGTGAAAGAACTGAATCGCACCGCTGCTGTCACCGAGGAGATCCCCATCGTCATTGGTGGAGAAACTATTAAGGAAGGCGAGCCACGTTACCAGGTCATGCCACATGATCATTCCAAAAAATTAGCTAAATATTACTATGCTAGTGAGAAGACTATCCAAAAAGCGATCCAAGCTACAGTGGCAGCTCAGGTGAAGTGGGATCGTACACCCTTGAATGAGCGCATTCGTATCTGGGAAAATGCAGCAGACTTGATGGCTGGAGCTCACCGGCAACAACTCAATGCAGCCACTATCCTCGGACAATCTAAAACTGTTGTCCAGGCTGAGATTGATTCTGCTGCTGAACTTATTGACTTCTTCCGCTTCAATGTATACTTTTTGAAGGAAAATTCCAAGTATCAACCTATATCAGAGAACCCTTCAGTTACAAGGAATTCCCTAAGGTTCCGTGGAATTGATGGCTTTATAGCTGCTATTAGCCCCTTCAACTTTACTGCTATTGGTGGCAACTTGGCTTACACTCCAGCCCTCATGGGAAATGGTGTGTTGTGGAAGCCATCAGATACAGCTTTATTATCTAACTGGCGTATCTTTAATATAATGCGTGAAGCAGGTATTCCTGATGGAATTGTCAACTTTGTCCCAGCTGATGGTCCTACTTTTGGCCATGCAATCACTAAATCACCTTTCTTAGCGGGCATAAACTTCACAGGTTCTGTGCCAACATTCAACTGGCTTTGGAACGAAGTTGGAAAAAATCTAAATTTATATAGAAACTACCCACGTCTGATTGGTGAATGTGGAGGAAAAAATTATCATTTTGTGCATCCATCAGCAGATATACAAACTGTTGTCAGTGGTACTATTCGCTCTGCTTTTGAATTCTGTGGGCAAAAGTGTTCAGCATGTTCAAGAATTTATGTGCCAAAATCACTTTATGAACCCATTAAAGAAGGCCTCCTTAAAGAAAGAGCAAAGCTTAAGATTGGTGACCCTTCTGACTTTTCTGTATTTGCTGCTGCAGTTATTGATGACAAAGCATTTTCCAGGATCACTGGATACATATCTAATGCCAAAAATAATCCCAAGAACAAGATACTTGGTGGTGGTGAGTTTGATAACAGCAAGGGCTACTTTGTGCAGCCGACTATCATTGAAACCACAGATCCTCATGACAAATTGATGACAGAAGAAATCTTTGGCCCCGTCCTTACTTTGTATGTTTATGATGACAGTGATATTATGAATACCTTATCTCTTGTGGGTTCATCAACTAAGTTTGCCTTGACTGGAGCCGTGTTTGCCAAAGATGTTGATTTCCTTCAGACAGCGCTTGAAGAATTAAAAATGACAGCAGGAAATTTCTACATAAATGATAAATCAACAGGATCCGTTGTAGGGCAGCAACCATTTGGAGGGGGCCGTATGTCTGGTACTAATGACAAAGCTGGTGGTCCCAACTATGTAATGCGCTGGACAACACCCCAGTCTATAAAGGAAACTTTTGTCCCTCTGCAAGAGATTGACTACCCCTACATGAGGGATTAAATTAACATTCTAATTTGGAGCTCTGATGCACTAATCTCACTACCAATATTATTAATTGTTATTCTCAAAACAATAATAATATTTTAAAATAATATTATGATTTATTAACCTTTAGAAAGGATTGTAACATGTTTGTAACTATAAACTATTTATATCATATTTAAATTATTAATCAATATGTATAATTAGTATTTGATCAATTGGTAAGTTTATTACATGATAAGTAAAAAAAATGTTTCTCAAATTTTTCCTAAGAATCTTTATTAGATATTAGTAATATTATTGATTAGGTAATACAATTAATGTTTTTAGAGAATATAATCTACTTAAAATATTTGTTTGTAATATTATAAGTACTCATTGATATATTGTTATAGATTGTAGATAATGTGATGTAATTATTTATCTTAATTTATCAATTAATTTATGTAAACATTTAACATACATACAACAGAGAGTTGTTTTGTTATCTATGCCTAGTATTATTTGCTTATATATCAGTGTTAACTATATGTATATGTGTGTATATCTAAATATCTGTTCTTGTCTGCTCTCCGACGCAATGTTCTGCATTTAACGCTTTTATTCTATATTAAAAAAATTAATATGTTATTTACATACGTTAAAAAAAACTGTTATGTTTGTATATTATATGTTGGGTGCTAGTTCTCACGTACTTCCTTGTATGACTGGATTTTTAGTAATTTAAATAAATTCATTGGTAGTTATCAGTAGTTCTTTATTGAATAGCTACTTACAAAAAAAAAAAAAACTATATTTGTTAAAATTATGATCACCATTTGCTTGTTGAAGAAATTTAGTTCTTGAAATTCTTCAAATGATTATTTTAAAACCTGAAGGTAGAAACATGAATATAGTCTGTATCAATATTATAACTAGCTTCTGCGCGCAACTTGGTCCGTGTTGACTTTAGAATAGGGTTTTTGATTGGTGTATAGTTTATTGAAAACGATAGACTATCTGACATCTATCCTACGTGAATAATAAAATTAAATTAATACCTATACTGAAAACAATATTTCATTCGGATATCAACATATTGAAATATCCCCAATACGAGGTATAGAATTATTACGAAACGACTGTGAAGTCCTTCTATTATGATCTGTAGTATGTTACGCTTATGCTAGCATAGAAATTAAAGAGGGGTGCTTGGCGCGATGTTAGTCTGTCATATTGTCGTCCTTGTTTTTAATTCTTTATTTTGCAGTATTTGACTCTATATATTATGTAATTTTACATGATATAGTGTAGTTTTGATACGGAAGTGTAGTGAAGTGAAAATAATGACACTGAGCCTGAACTGTCCCAATCATTCCCTTTGTAGTCGTAACAGAAGGCCACCGTTTTGTTACCGCCATTCATTTATTGATAGTGTTCCTAACGTTTGACTTGACTGCATGGTCTACTAGTACTTTTGCCTTTTCCTGAAACAGGGATAAATGGAACCAAAAAAAAAGAAATTAAGATGCTTATAAATTCCATTTTTTGATCAGATTTTAATTTTGTTTTAAATTATCAGCCTTGTTTACGTTCTAGTTTTCAATTAGGCAATAAAAAATAAATATTGACTTTTTCTACATACATAAATACATAAAGTTACCGTAAGAAAAATCTAACTAAGCGTGAAAAACACATCAAAATTCTTCACATGATTTAGGAAGAGTTACCGGATAAACCGAGATTAATGAAAAGTGACTTTGTTTTATATGTAGGTATAAGTTCGAGATAAGTAACAACTAAAATAGACATTGGCCACCAATTTAAAAAAAAAGTGTACCGAAAAAACTTTAGATTCCTTATTAAGTAGTATAGATTCTACTAGTGTACACCCGGTGGACGAAATTCAAAAATTAAAAAAAAAAGTCACTTGGTAAACAGGAGAATAAAATGATGAACTGTTTAATTTTTGCCTACTTATATATAGCCCCTTCATAAGATGGGAGTACTGCGGTAGTGTTTTTGAAATCCAATTATTCTCATAATCTAGGTACCTCATATTGACAGAAATGCATTGATAAGATTATTATTCATCTCTGTTGATAAGTGCATGACCATAAATTTAAATTTAGAGACGAATTTTTCCTCTGTGAAAGGATACGATTCAAACCTATAACTATCAAAACCGTATCGAATATAGAAAACCAGAGCAGTAGCTTGCCCCTATACGCATCAGTGTCTTAGGATAATTGTGAAATTATGTAAAAAGTCAGATGTACAATGATCTAGTGAATGAAATGACCAAGTGGGTATAGTGTTTTATTACATACACATATAACAAATAAACACTTATTTTACTTATTTATTGGTATAGATATATATGTTTTCTCTTAATAGTAAAAAAATAACGATAACGATTCGAGTTTAGTGTAAAAAAATTTAAATTCATGATATTGTGAACAAAATACTATTCCGAATACCATTAAAAAATTATTTTTCAACTATTATTTTAAACTAAATCACGCAGTAAATAATATATGAAGAACAAGCGGAGCTAGTTAATACCAAAAAAAAATTCATTACTGTCGCGGGGGCCCCAATCTCGTGAAATGTACCTTGCCCACATCAAATTATAGTCTTGCCCCGTCACTGCTCCAGAATTTTATGATACTAACTTTTTTTTTTCTTATAACCTAGCTAATGCTGTTGACCGGAAGGGCCTTTATAGCTTCCCCGAACTTTGAGGGCGAGTGCTGAAGGCACTCAGCCGCATAAGGTAGCTAGCTTAAGGGTTCGAACCTCGGCTTGGCCGCTACCTGAGTATGAAAACTCCCACGGAATTTTTATCCTAACTAAACCCTACATTTTTTTTTAATTTACATAAAAAATAGGTTCCTTACAGGACCTATGTGCCTGCGTGTTATGTGCAAGAGTGTGTTTGCAGTGTTGTGCGTTTAATGCTTCATGCATGAGCAGTGTTTACTGTATCGCGCTGGCGGCGACGTCAAGAGCCTCCCCAGTTGGGAAACGAAGCACGTCTTGAGCCGCCGCCTGAGGGGGACCCAGAGAGTGTGCGGCAGCAAAATTAGCCGCTCGTCCCCGGCGGCGGGAACGGCGGTTTCGTGGGCGTGGGCGCTGACACGCAAATGTACGAGGAACATGAGGAAACCTCCTATTCGCGCGCGTGATGCTATCGTCGCGGTCGGTTAATATGTTACGCGGACGTCGCCGCTTTCGGTCGGCGGAACGGACTGGCGTGTACGAGACGGCTCGTACTATGAGTGGGTTCGGGTGTGTCTCTGCGCGTTCGAAGAAAGCGCGACACTGGGTTTTAAAGACGGACTTAATGGAGGGCAGGTTCAGATCTCTGTGTAAGTCCACATTTCTCTCTACAAAGATAAGTCACTCGGGGTGCTAGCGCTCTCAAAGAACACGGGCGCTACAAGCCGCGGCTGATTCCAGCCAGCTCCATTATGAAATACAAGTAGGTGGTGGTGTAACATTTATTAATATAGCGCACGGCGCATATTTTACTTCTAAAACAAATACCTACTCCTAAATATCTTATCTGTTAAAATATCTTTGATTAGAATTTGAATGTTTGTGTTAACATGCGTAAATAATATTTTTCAAGGTTGCAAAAATTAATGTATTAGGTGTTTCATTTTTTATTTAGTTCATATCTTGATTTCTCTGTTAGTTAAATGATAAAACACAAACAGATATTTTTTTAAAACTAACATCTGTTGCTAGCTGTCTTAGCGGCGTTGCTCGGGTTGCATTTAAGTAACAAAAATTATAAAAGAATAACTAAACATTCTATTTGTATTTATAGATTTTATTTAATTTCTAATTCAAAAATATAAGTAAAATTGAAGTGTGTTACTATTATCAAAATAACAGATTTTTACTAAATCTATACTAATAAATTAAATTGAAGTGTTTATTTGTAATGTCAAAATTATTATTTTTAAATAGATGTTACTTTAAACACTATATCTATAGCAAAAATACAATTTTTAAAATTTTCGTCTGTCCGTTTGTTTGTAATGGATAATCTGCGGAACTGCTGGACCGATTTGGACGGGTTATTTTCTTGGTAGATAGCTGAAGTTACTCCGGGTAACGTAGGGTATTTTTGATTTCCGAAAATAATAAGGATTCCACTTTTAAAAAATAAAACTCATAAAAAATTGAACAAAATCATATAACATATAAAAAAAGATATAAATGAGAAAGATTTTTCTTTATCTTAGTACTAAAAGTTTTTAGGAAAAGAATTACGGTTCCGTATAAAGAAATTAAAACGCAGTAAAGAATATATGAAACGCGGGCGGACAGCTAGTACATCATAAATCTGTTGCCCTGTTCCCAACTCACTTGGGGTCGGCGTAGTATGTTTTCTTATTCCATGTCCTTTTACTTCTTCTATCAACCGTCATATTTCATTTACTAGTTTTTTTCATAACATCGGCAAACTATATTTACAGAGTAAAAAATATTGATATATCTATATTTTTACTTCAAGACGTGATAACCTGAAAAATGTCCTATGTCCAGAGTGAAAGGCTGCTCTCATTGCTTTAGAACTACAAAAATTTAACATCGATATGGCTGCCTTAAGTGAAACCTATAAGATAACGGTGAACTTTGTGAAAATCGCGGTGGTTATACCTATTACTGGATAGGCAAACCTTCCTACGAGCGGCCGAGTATTGGAATAGGATTTTTTATAAAAAAAAAGTATTGTCAAAACGCTCCCAGGGACACCAAAAGGTATTAATGTTAGACTAATGACATTACGACTGCATCTCAGTGCTAATAGAGACTTTAATCTATTAAGTATATATGCTCCTACCATGACTTATAGTGAGAAGGACAAGTTACAGTTTTATGAAGATCTGTGAAGCATTCTTAAAGGCATACCGTCTAGTGATAAAATTATCCTATTAGGTGATTTCAATGTTAGAATTGTTTCTGATCATGAAGTTTGCAAGCGAGTTCTTGGCAGGCACGAAGTTGGTAAATGTAATGCTATCGGAGAACTGCTTCTATCGTTATATGCGGAATTTGACCTGTGTGGTACAAATACCTTTTTCCGTACAAGTACAAAAAATCTTGGATGCACCCACGCTCTAAACACTGGCATCTCATAGATTATATCATTGTCCGTAGATTTGATTTAAAAGACGTGATCATTACCAAAGCTATGTCCTGGTCTGACCACCGTTTGATAAGGTCAAAAATTCGCCTCAGCTATAAACCACCTTGCCGAGCTGAACTTAAAATTCCAAAAAGACTCACTTTCGAAAAATTAATTAAATTGGCTACAATGCAGGAGAGTTTGAACGCTGAGTTTCATTCATTATCACTGAATACACCAGGGGTCACTCGATGAACATTTGTATAATTTAGCTCAATCGCTTCACAATGTAGCTCAACGAGTAGTCGGTAAGCCAGAGAAGAGAAATCAGGATTAGTTTGACGATTCTGATGTTGAGATCATGGCACTTGTGCATGATTTAAGGTGTTTAATGCATCTTCCTGCATAAGATTATCACCGAGAAAGAGTTCAACATCAGCTTAAGTAAAAAATTCGAGAAGTTATAGACCGCTGGTGGATGATGAAAGCTTTGGAATTAGAACATCTTGTGAATATCAAACAAACAGGTCTGCTCTTTAAATCTCTAAGACTATTTTTGGCCCTCGCTTCAAAAAGATAGTACCAATCTATTTACATGATAAGTCGAAACGACTGACTGATAACAGTGATGTGTTGAACTAATGAGCTGAACAATTCAATGAGATGCTGAATCCAGTAGCCCATAATGCAGATCTCTCTTACATTAACGCTGTACCAGCTCTTCCTTTGTCTTCTGAGCAAGATAAATCTCCATCCTTTTAAGAGTTTCTTATTGCGATAGTCAGGCTTAAAAATGGTAAAGCTGCAGGCTCAGATAGTCTACCAGCTGACATCTATAAATTTGGTGGACCTAATGTTCGGGATAAGTTATTTGAGCTTGTGTTGCGAATTTGGGATAGTGACGAAATTCGCCAAGCCTTGAAAGATACTATATTTTGTAAATTATATAAAGGAAAAGGCGATGCCGTTGACTGTGGATTATACAGAAGTATATCACTGCTCAGTGCGCCCGGTAAAGCACTGGCTCATATCATAAACCACCGTCTGGGAAAGTTGACTAAAAGTATTTTAGCTAAAAGCCAGTGTGGATTTCGCCTAGGTAGAGGAACTGTCGAAACTATGTTCATTACCAAAGTCTTTGGAAAAACATCGACCACTAAACATATGTTTTATAGACTTGAAGAAAGCCTTCGCCCGCATACCAATATCTGCACTCTGGATCATTCTCTCTATGGCTGGTTGCCCTTTTTTTTTTTTTTTGACGGGGGAAATGCATTTACGCACTACCCTTATCTATTGTATTTGGAGGATCAAAGTCCCCCAAATACAATAGATAAGGGGGCACGGAGTGACGAGCTCCGTGCCAGTGTGGGACTCACCCGGGCGAGAGTCGCCCGGAAATACCCACTAAAACCCCCCGGGGCCGTCCGCTGCATTTGGGATGGGGGCGACACGGGGTGGCTTTCGCAAGCACCGCGTCGCCCCCTGCAGCGAACCCACCCGGCCCGTCAGTGCAATGGCCCGGTGGGGATGGAGGAGAAAAAGGTTCCCCTCCACCTATTAGCCCGCCTCAGGAGAGGCAAGACATGATAGCCTAACATCCAGGGAGCGGGATGAGTTCCCACCCCCCGTAAGAAGAAAAGGGAAGAGTTGTAGAGAGCAGTGGCGGGCAAAGGGACAAATGGGGAAGAAACCCGCCACTGCTTTAAGGGAAGTAGGTCCCTCTCCTTCACTCGTCTTGTCTTAGTCGACAAGACGTAGGAAGGAGAGGGATACCTGAAGAAAAACGAAAGAAGAAAAAGAACGAAGAAAGAGACGGAAGAACGGCACAAGCCCCCACACACACACAAAAACCCCCCCTCTACGGCATACGCCACCAACACTCCCACGGCACACGCCACCAACCTTTTTTTTTTTTTTTTTTTTTTTGACGGGGGGAAATGCATTTACGCACTACCCTTATCTATTGTACTTAGGGGATCTAAGTCCCCCAGTACACTAGATAAGGGGCACGGAGTGACGAGCTCCGTGCAGTGTGGGACTCACCCGGGCGTGACACGCCACCAACCTTCCACGGCACACGCCAACAACGCTGCCCCCCCCCCCCCCCCCCGGGCACGCCTACATGCGGAAGAAGCTCCGCACGTAGCGTGCCCACCGCCCCCTGGGCCTCTTGCGCCTCCGAGGATCCGTCCCAGGATCCTCTTCACGGGCCCTCTCGGCCGCCTCCTTCTGCAACATAACTTGTTCGCAGAAGGAGGCAACCACTCCCCAGACCTCCTCGCTGCCGACCATAGCGCTGACGACGGTCGGCAGCGGGAGGTCCGGCCCCACCGCCGCCACCACTGCACGACGCGGCTCTTCCCACGCGGCGCACTCCGCAAGGGTATGGTGCGCCGTGTCCTCCGCCGCGTCGCAGTGGTGGCACCTCGGCAGCGGCTCCCTCTTGGCTATTTTGTGCAGGTACCATCCGAAACATGGCTGGTTGCCCTGAGAAATTCGTTAACTTAGTGCGACAGTTTTACGATAGCATGATGGCTAGGGGACGAATTTACAGGCCAATTTTCAGTACCAAACGGTGTTAAAACAGGTTTCTGTAATAGTTCCATCTATTTTTTGCACTTTACTTCGCCGCCGTATTGAAAGATTCTTATAGTGACAAAAGTGAACATTTTTAGTGAACTGAAGTTATATATATATAAAACAATACATCATATTGAAAAGGTCTGATATATCGTAGTTTCCTCAATTATTTCTCAATCCTTAATAATAAATTAAAACGGAACTCAATTTGTGTCTACATAAAACCAACAATAACGCACTCTCTTTTCTACATTATAAAATAATGTGAATAAAGCATTGAATCTAGAATAAATCAATCTAATACCAATTATAAAACATAAATCACAATTTGTTACTTTGCATTATATATTGTATTACATTTTTATTATATGTATAGATAAGAAGTTTTAAAATAGGAAGTTACTGAAATATTGATTACTTTATTAGAATGTTAATTTTGAAACAAATTTATTTTAACAAAATTATATTCGAAATAAATTATAAATAATTTATCATAATTTATATCTAAGGATTTGTAAATAAAATTTAACATAAAATTGAATAATTTTAGCTTCTTGAAACTAGATGGCGCTATCGGGTTTTAACAAATGTATAGCGCCCACAGATACTACGCATAGTTGCCATTCAGAACGAATCCATTTCAAGATAGATAGATATACTAAAACTCACGCTCGTTTTAGCTTTTCTTCTTTTTTAACTTGGCAACTCAGTCCTCTTTAGAGTCTATTACTGCCATTTTCAAACTCGTTTTAGCTTATATTAATTTATATTTACATGTAACGAACAAAAATATTACAATCATAAGTGGAATACATAATAATTATTATAAAATATAATAAAGCACTTAAAGTAATATCGAGTTAGATATTCGGAAATCAATATCGATATTTTGAAACTAAAAATATCACCGATATTTATCAAATTTTTTCTAAAAAAAAAATATCGATGCTACGATAGTTGGTGCCTTCTCTACACAGATGACAGACTAAATGTGGTTGTTTCTAGAAACTCAAACTTGGCGTGTTTTTAAAATAGATTATACAAACGAAAATTGTATAAAATGTCAAATATTTTCGGGTTGATTGCGTCGGGAAGACCTGTAAGTAATTACGTTGAAGTTAATTCCATTCTATGATTATAAAACTTCGAAACCACTCATATTGTATACGCCGCTTTGCAACTAAACATAATAAACATTGAAGTGATATTATGTTATGAATGAAGTTCAGTACTACAGTGTTACAAAAAAGGTGTTTGAGTTATAGTCATCCTTTTGTAAGATAATATCACTTTACATCATCAAGAATATTTCCAGTATTACTAACTACACATCGCACAGTGATTTCAGTTAAATATAATACATAGTTAACAATGTTTTTAGGTATTAATTACAAATTAATTTATCGTAAGTCATTACTTTTTATGTAAATAAAACGATATTCGATTATGTACACAAATTTAGGTGCAAACAGACTTCACACCACTATCAGAAACACAGTTTTTGATAACAATCCCAGAGGCGGATAATATCAACCATGTAGCAGTGTTCCTGACAGGAGCAGCAGCTCTGCCTGTAGGCACTGTTGCCATGCTCTACTGGAGTTGGCCAGACCCTTCAGCTCCTCCAAACTGGCAAATTCTGGCACATATATCTAACAGCAAGCCATCAACCATTTTAAAAATATCAAATCTTAAGAAGCTGCATGAACTTACTAGTGAGTGAGCTTACAATATTTTTGTTAATTTACTTTTGAAATATAAGAAAAGTTACTGTGATCAAATTAGTCTAGGTATTTACTATTTGAACATATATAAATACTGTGGATATCTTCATTAGTACAAAACTTAAAGAGACTTATAGTAATTGTCAAAATGTTTAATTCATAAGCCACATCTACCAAGAGCCAACTGCACGGTGCAGGAAGTGAGTCACTTAATGAAAAAAATAGATCCCATTCTATTATTTCACTGAATCACAAATTGTTGTAGTAGTAGTGGTAGTGGTTGTTTTAGTTAAAATTAAGTTATCATTTTGTCACTTAATACATGTGGACACGTTTTTAGAGAAAGTATCTTCTATTTGTAATACAAATTAAATTTGATGGGGAAAAATTAAAAAACATTATTTTGTATGTTACGAACAGTTTCACTTACCACAGTGCCATGCTGATTTACTATAAACAAAACAGAGTTAAAAACTGATGTCATACAAACCTTAAAAAATATTGTAATAGTTCAATTTTTCTTTTACAGATGAGAACAAATTTGTCAGTACATTTGGCCAACAACAAATTTGTCACAATGCACAAATTGGTATCTCTATTGAACCAGAAACGAATATCCAACTCCTCGTCACATCGATGGTATCTATCCATTTACAATACTTTTAATATTATTCATAATATTTATATCCTTAATTATTTTAAACTTACCTCTTATATTTTCAGGCTCAAGAAACAAATAAATATGTAACATTTGCCCAAAAAATGTTGGAAAATCTAGTCAATTTTGTAGCATCATTCTCGGTAACACACAGATCAGATGACGCCCACACCGGGAGTTTCTTATATACCTCTAAACACTCTACATGTGTGGTATCAAAACTTTGAACGGAGACTGCAACAGAACCCAAACTTTTGGAAGAATTAAACATGTTATTAAATAACATTAAGTGCAGTTAAATATTTAATAGCTTCTACATAAGAGACACAACACAATAACGAGCTAACAGGGTCTATTTATTTGTGCTGTTTTTCAGTAAGTAAAAAGTGCAAATGTCCCTTTTCACACATTGTTTATTTCTATAAAAAAAAATGAAATAATAAAAATAATAGATATATTAATTGATAAGTTAGTATTTTTACTATTTTGCAACCAGTTTGATAAAACCCTGCAAAACACTAGAAGTAACAATTTTTAGAAATTCCTCAATATATCTGAATGATAGAAAACGGTTATATCAATATTGAATTAATTTTTTGTGATCAAATTTATATGACAAGATGTAGTAGCTGATGCATGTTGAGCTGGTATGTCGGGACACATAGGTTATTACCACAATACTCTTTAGAAAAATTGAAATTTCCCAAATTAGGTAATGATGTTTTTAAATGATTTTTATAATAAAGTGTATTGCACTTTTGTTATGTTAATAGTGGTGATCCAGCTTAACTGTAATGTGCTAACTACATATTTTAATCTGTACACTAGACAAAGACTGCTTAACAATAATGTATTTTTTTCAAGGACTGAAAATATTGAACACTTAACTGGTTTGTAATAAATATATATGTGTAATATGTAGCAACTTTATAAAAAGAAATTAAATTCGTGAATTAAGCTTGCTTCTTAATCAAAAAATAAACTTCTGTTTCACTTTATTGTGTTTTTCTAACAATTTATTTGAAAGTTTGTATTCAATTAAAGACTAGACCAGGTAACATGTAAACTCAGTTTTTCGGTCCTTGTTTTTTATAAATAAAAATATACTTAAAGAATATGGTATTATTATTTTGTTTTTAAACATTATTAGATGAACTTTGGGTCCCTTTACTTTATATGAATTTGTTTTAAATCATTTATTTTAAATAGACGTGTTATTAAATAGGTAGTCAAAATTATAATACAATTCATGGTGTGTTTTGAGCATTCATGAAAAATTTAATATACTCCTTTTATACAAGTTCCGTCAACTTCCTCCATTATAACAAAAAGGAGAATAGAGATAGTAACGGCATTGTGCCTGATGGTAAGCACAATGCGATCCTGGCGAGTGATCGGTTGTCCATCGTCAGTCGTCCCTGTGATGCGGGAAGACTGTTCCACAGCTTTACATACGGCAAAGATAAGACGAATGGAAATATTTGGTGCCTGGATTGAAGTTACTGTGAAACTGTAGCTCCGAAGCCCAGCGTGTGTGGTTCTGTTATAAAAGGTAGAAGGAGGGATCAGATTAAACAGCTCTTCAGAGCACTCGCCATGATAAAGACGGTTATTTGGTTAAACTTTCAGGGTAATTTAATATTAATAAAAATCAATTTGGACCTGAAAAGAAAATAGCACTAATTAATAAAACATTATTAGCAGATAGGGGAGGCAAGAAAACACCAGACTAAAATATACTTCGTTTAATATTTCAAATGTTTATCAACAGGGTAACATAACACCTTTTGAACAACGGCTATCAAGGCACTAGTATCTCAGCAACAGTATATATTACTCGGCTGAAGCTGATCACAGTTCAAATACCACCACGAGGGAGAATTCAATCCCTTACGTATAAATACAAGCCTTGTTATATCTCATTTAGCACACTTAGCTAGTTTTTGTACTTGATATGTAACATTATTTGAGATCTTCATAAAACTAATCAACGATAAAATAAATAAATTCTAATACATTACAAGCGCGTTCATAACACTAATGAAGCTGGTTTCAAGATGGCGTATTATTGTCTATGCGCTTTACAATCAACATCATACATACTCAAATGTAATTTTACCTCATTTCTCAGTTATATATTTATGTGATACAAATTAAAGCACAATTTTTATATTAAAACGAAACATTTTAGCATTTCTGCTACTTCATAAATGATTGAAAGATAGAAAATGTAGAAGCAAATATTACTCCCATTTAAAATTGTCAATAATTTGAGTTTTGTATTAGAGATATAAAAATACAATATGACAGAAATGAATGAAACATGCTAAGAGAATATTGAGCCTAGTTAGTGTACAACTAAGAGTTAGGAGAATTTCCTCTAAAACCAGCTTACTGAAGACACACAGTCGGATAAAAGCACAAATTTTTGACTTCATATTAATCTTTATACTATTTTACATTAAAATTGATATTAACAGAAACTTATCATTATATACAATATTGACTGTTAAAAATTTGTTAGGAGACAAAAATTAAAGATATTTGCAAAAAAAAAAAACAAATAGGTACCTGAAATCTATAGAAAAAGCTCATTAAGTTTTTTTTATATAATTTCTCGTTTCATATATTCTTCACTGCGTGTTATTCTTTATACGGAACCCTAATTTTTGTTTAGTACTAAGATAAAGTAAAACATTTCTCATAAATTCAAGCACTTGCCCTTAAATCTGTGTATTGTTGAATCAGATTTATTACATTTTTTATGAGTTTTGATTTTTTTTACGCGGAACTCTAATTATTTCCGAAAATGAAAAGTATCTAAGTTACTCGGAGTAACATCAGCTATGTACCAAAATAAATCCCGTCAAATTTTGTCCAGCCGTTCCGGAGATTATTCGGAACAAACACAGGCAAAAGCTTAAAAAATTGCATTTTTGGTATAGGTATCGTGTATACGTTAACTCAGTGATTCTCAACCACTGTGCCGCGGCACTTTTGTGTGCCGCCAAATTTTGCAAATATATAATAATGTTAATATTATTAAATTATATCATTTAAAAAGAAAAATATTTATGCAGTGTGTTGTAGTAAGTAAATAATTTTTATCTTTTTTCTTTGTGTGCCGCCAAATTTTGAAATCGTTAAATATGTTCCGCAACAAAAAAAAAAAGGTTGAGAATCACTGCGTTAACTATTTAGTAAAAAAAAAAAAAAAATTGACATTACAAACAGACACTTCAATTTTATTTGTTAGTACAGATTATCAGATGTTTTAGCATGATGATATCGTACAGTTAATATTTTTACATGAATAGGGGAAAACAAAACCGTTTAGTACGTTTCGCCTCTCCCCACTCACTCTTCGTGGAATCGAATAGCTGAAGGTGTTTTATTGCTACTCGTTTATGTTCATATGAAATTGAATCAATTTGTATTACCAAGTAAAAAAACAAATTAAAGTCAAATTTAAAAACACTTAATTGTATATAATAAGAAAGTGAATCATTATGTTCGTACATCGAGTTCCAAATTCAATTGCGAGTATTTAAATTTTTATACTGATAATACAGATTGATTTTACCTTAGAAAGAGTAAAGAGATAAGGCGCTAAGTAACAAACACATCGGTCTATACGTATCTCTGCTTCTATATTATATTGTTAGTTGACGTTCTGTTCGAGCGCTAGACCTGGTGACGTCACACTATACTAAAATCACTTAGTATAATAATATGTTCGTAACTTTGTATCGGAATAAACATCACATTAGGTATTACAACGCACAGTGCTGACATCATGCTTAAGTATTGGACCAAGACGGAAGTCGCAACAATAAATAATTAAAAAAATAAACTTGTTCAAATTCAATCTCCAGTTTAGGAGGGGATGTGTGTGTGTGTGTGTGGGGGGGGGGGGAGGCTCGTCATCGCTCTGTGAAGAACGGGTGGTCCAGCGCCTCCGCCGCCGACACGCGCTGCCCCGGGTCCGGCTCCAGCAGCCGCGACGCCAACCCGAACGCCGCGGCCGGGAACCCCGCCACCGGCTCCTCCGCCCCCGCCGCGCACTCCTCCCGGCACACGCACGCGGGGGGGCCGCAGCGCGCGCACGCGGGGCCGGGGCCAGTGCCGGCGAGGGCAGGGGCGGAGGCAGTGCCGCGCAGCCGGGCGCACAGCTTGCGCAAGCAGAGGCCGCGGCGCGCGGGCTCCGCGACGAGACGGCGCCCGAGGGCGGTGGCGGCGCGCCGCAGCGGCTCGGTGCCGAGGAAGTCCGCGAGCTCGGCGAGGGCGGAGACGTCGTCGGCGGCGCGGAAGAAACGGGTACCGCGCGGAGAGTGCGCTCGCCAGTACGACACCGCTCGCCCAGACGTCCACCGCGGTCGTCTGGTGTGGGTGCTTCAGCAACACCTCCGGGGGGCGGAACCCCCTGGGTGCCAGCACGCGGCGCCCGGGCAGGGGCGCGGCCGCTGCACGCACTGCAGACGCCGGGGAGCCCGGCACACGCGCACGCGCAGCGCCCGCCGCAGGACACGGCGCCGCACGAGCAGCGCGCGCGCCCGACCGGGCTCTGCACACATACATACGAATACGATAACTTTACATAATGATTATACCAGTAAATAGATATATACTCAAATTGATTATATACATTTAAGAATAAAATGAGTAGTTAAATATTTAATCAATTTCTTTTTAACAGATTTCAAAAAGATGGAGCTTAATAATTCGTATCTTTGTTACGCGATATATCCGTCATTTGTGGACCGATTTGCAATTTGTTTATCCTAAGAATAGACCTCCGGAATTGTCCCATTTCCATCACATTACGATCTGATTAGTGGAACTCAGGGAAATAGAGACAAACCCTCGAATATTAGGGACACACGTGTTTCATATATTCGTTTCTAAAGCTATGAGATAGGGTTCACAGCTATACCTAAAAGCAGTGGCGGGGCTAGACTATAATTTGATGTGGGCGAAGTTTACTTTGCGAGCCCCCCTCCCCCGGCAGCAACGCAATGCAAGTGCAACACAGACGGAGCCGCGGACACTCGGCTAGTAATATATATTTTTGGGCCCTAGCGCGAGGACCCTCGGTCCGCGGGGCCTTACGCCGTCTCTGCCTAAAAGTACATACATACCTTAACTAAAAAATAGAAACAAAACTTTTTTAATTAAAAACAAAACCGAATTCGAAACCGTTTCAGAATTAACGAAGCAGATTAATAAAGTAATGATATATTAATTTGTTTTAGTGAATTTTATAGTTTATACTTTGGAAGTAAGTTGTA
Source organism: Samia ricini (assembly GCA_014132275.2). NCBI lineage: Eukaryota > Metazoa > Arthropoda > Insecta > Lepidoptera > Saturniidae > Samia > Samia ricini. Next base: position 37,333,838 of record AP028160.1, on the reverse strand, counting down.
ATTAAAATTAAAAAAATATATATATTGTCCAAATTTGTTTTTAAACGATTGTATTATTCTCCACATATTTAATCTTACATTTACATAATTAATACATTTAAATATTAAATTTACGGTACTTTATTTGTATTATGATAACTTTATTGTATGAATCGTATATGAGTGTTTTTTACCTTAACAATAAATAACATAAGTAATACAAACCCGAGTACTGAGTATCCTAGACATGTCTATCTTGGCCGGCACACCAGCTCGGACTGACGCATACTTTTCTGCGGATACTTTTTTAGTTCCTACAGTGAGGTCGAGCGCCATTCGCTTCACTTCGGGGGACAACTCATCCTATAGAATACCATCATAGGCTATTTTATTATGAACGCAAGGAAACGATTATAATGTATTAATAAGGTACTTTTCGTCGTAACTAAATGAAATAATATGTTGATTCCAAATGTTAAGATAAAAAAATAGTCTTTATATTTGATTTCAAAGATTCAATATTTTATCTGTTGTACAAATACCATAGTGAAAACGGTAAGTGACATTATTAAACAGAAAACGCCATTACCGTAATAATAATGATTCATTATTTTAATAAAATGAATGAATTCATGTTCAATATGGTTACATTTGTAACCAGCTGTGAGCCCGCGGTTTTCTTTTTTTTATACGAAACCTTAATTATTCTCTAAATTTTTTTAAGCAAAGATATTTTTCACAAATTCCGATATCTGCCAGTAAAACTGCATTGAATCAGATTTTATACACAATTTCATAAATTTTAATAAATTGCATATGTTACTCACTGAAAATGTGCCTTTTAATAGCGAAAGAATTATTAAAATCGGTTCATAATATTAGTATAGACGAGTATTCTTGCAGCTCTCGATATTTGTCTAGTGTACCATATTGAAGTTTTGAGGTTATTAATTACTTGCAGCGGACGACCCCGGGGGGTTTTAGTGGGTATTTCCGGGCGCTTCACGCCCGGGTGAGTCCCACACTGGCACGGGACTCGTCACTCCGTGCCCCCTCTTACCTATTGTATTGGGGGACTTCGGTCTGACTAATACAATAGGTAAGGGTAGAGCGTAAATGCATTTCCCCCCGTCAAAAAAAAAAAAGGTTTCAAACTATCTCCATACCAAATGTCATCCAAATCGGCCCAGTAGTTTTTAATCACAATAGATCTGACTAGGTCGCAGTGATACAGGACTGTTTAAGCCTGCATATCCCCTTTCCGAATACATATAAAAATACAAATCTTTCCTCTTTATAATATTAGTATAGAGTATAGATTAAGCTCGTCAATAGCAACTAAACAAAAACAGAGAAACTTTTCAGAAACACGGGAGACAATCGTCTATGCAGCATATTGAGCAGTTTTATCTTGAATTACTTACATATAAAGGAAAACAAAAAGGTGTAAATACATAACATGTGTACATATACGTACCACATAGGTATAATCGATCTTTATGCATTTAAAATAATGAGAGTTGTTTTCACAAGTCAAAGGTATGTAAATAAGTGAGGAGACATTATGATTACAAGTGCGCTCTAGATACCACTTTTTTTTTTTGACGGGGGGAAATGCATTTACGCACTACCCTTACCTATTGCATTAGTGAGACCGGAGTCCCCCAATGCAATAGGCAAGGGGGGCACGGAGGGATGAACTCCGTGCCAGTGTGGGACTGCGCTCTAGATACCCCCTTTTCTTTTTTCTTTTTTTTTCGAGGGGAATGCATTTACGCACTAGCTGTCCAGCCTGATCTGATAGGGACCCCCCCCCCTTCCAGATCTGGCTGAAGCGCGCCTGAAGATGTGTGACAGTCTCTCGCACGAAAGTACGAGGGGCTGTCACACAGGATTAGTGTGGGACTCGCGGCGAGAAGTGCCGTTGACCACTACCCACTAAACCCCCCCCCCCGGTACCTCCCGCCACCTAATTGGAGCAAGTACCCCTAACGCGATGCACTGAGTGTCCTCGTCTTACTGTTGGAGGTGGTACGTTATTATCATGATACAGACCTATTACATGTTGACTTATATATTTCAATATATAGAATAGTTCGAAGTATTGTGTCAATAACAGATCTGTTTGTCTTTTTTTTTACATGACTCAGTGCTTTGACCGCAATCTCACCTGATGTTAAGTGACGATGAGGTCCAGGATGGTAAATATACTAAACCTAGGTACTGGTTATCAATTATGATGCCGGAACACAACTAGTGGTATTTGGCGACAGAACTCGAGGGTGATAGCTACCCAATCGGGCATCATTAGAAAATGTCCTTTTTTTTTGACGGGGGGAAATGCATTTACGCACTACCCTTACCTATTGCATTAGTGAGACCGAAGTCCCCCAATGCAATAGGTTAGGGGGCACGGAGGGACGAACTCCGTGCCAGTGTGGGACTCACCCGGGCGTGAAGCGCCCGGAAATACCCACTAAAACCCCCCGGGGCCGTCCGCCGCATTTGGGATGGGGGCGACACGGGGTGGCTTTCGCAAGCACCGCGTCGAAAAAATATCATTAGAAAATGTCCTACCGCCATGCTATGGTTTCTTCACGATGTTTTCCTTCGGCGAATGCTTAGGCCGATTTTAAAGTTATATAGGCGGGATCGAATCCGCGTCGATTGACGCGGAATCCGGCCGCATTACCCACTGCGCCATCATCACTTCAAAAATCGCGTAAATTATACATACTTAGAGCTATACTGCGTTATTACTCTGTTTATCCCAAAACACTTTAACAGTTATAGAAACCGTTTGCGACCAGGAAAGATATTTTTCCATCATCTTTAGTTTTTTATCAAGATATTTGAAATCTTACAAACAGGTGAAACCCACCGAGAAACTATCTCTCGAGGTTTTGTTTAAGTGATTAACTATCTAACACATTATTTATTGGGTTGGATACATACATTCTTAAAACGAAATAATTTTATGATGAAAGATCGTTAGATTAACTGGATCTACATTACACAAATGAACGTGCCATAAGATGAAATGTACCACTGAAATTAAATAGTACGAAGTAAATAATACTTTGAAGAATAATATTTCTATCAGTATTATATATATTTTATTTCTATTTCTCTATTCTATTGCATAAAAAAATCCGAAATCAATGTTATATATGTACCTCCTCCTCCCGCAACCGCTTTCTATTGTTGTTGTGTGCGGGCGGCGGCAACGCCCGCGCGCTCGCCGACGCGCTCGGGGCGCAGAGACGTTGTGCGAGGCCAAAGTCTACCAAAAGGTATCTGAAATAAACCACTCAATTCAATAATATTATATAGAAAAAAGCAGACATTATACTGGCGCGCACAAATTGAAGACGCGAAAACGTCCTAATTGTGACGTTTTGCTATTAATTCACTTCCGGCAAGCCGCCGAGTAGGACATGTCATCCGAGTTATAAAAACAAACATGCCGTCTTGTATTTAGAAATTATCCAAAATTATTAATATTATTGGTGTATTTTTTAATATATTGACATATTATTTGTTGAGATAGCTATGCGCTAACTCCATAAATTAAAAACTGCAGATACGACATCCTAGGCAGTAATAATAAATAGTTCGTTAATACGCAATAAAACTATAATAGTTTCCTGTGTTCTTACGTCCTTTGAAAAATATTTGTTTTATGTAATGGATTATTGTTCGAATGTTCATGAACATTTTAAACATTATCGACGTGATCGAATTAGTTAGTAATAGTTCTGTATGTAGCATTGTACCGCTCATCTAGTAAAAAACATGCTATTTTTTAATTTGCTTATCACACTTCCTACCAATGAAACCCAACTTCAAGATTGGATCGTATTAACACGGCAATAAAGGAGCAAATTAGACTGGATGTCATCAAGAATTAGTTGAATTTGTAGCAATCGCTTTCAAAGTAGTGATAAGAATCTTCCTAAAAAGAAAGTATTCGATTTATTAACAAAACTTTTTAATTATAAACAAAACCGACTTCAAAAGAACATACATAAAAGTGTACTAAAAAGTAAATAAATAATAAACTTTATTAATCTACCTCTGCTAACTATATCCTTTGTTATAATACCATTCATAATTCACCATTTACACTATTTACTATTAATAATACATTATACTAAAATACAAAATAAATGTATTTCTTTACTTCAATGATTTATTTTTACCTTCTAATGTTTTGAAATGAGCATTCTGTTCAAAATCAAAATTTATTTATTCAATTTAGGCCCTAAGAAGGCGCTTATGAACGTCTAAAACACTACCACCGGTTCGGAAAACAACCCAGTCGAGAAGAGCGCAGGCAAGAAACTCGATCTGGTTCTTTTTTTTTATAAATATAACATTTTTTTTGTCATATAAAAAACTATACAATCGTTGTCTTAATAATGTTAGTGGAGGCACAGAGATGTGGTTTAATTCCAGACATCACTATCGTTCACGTAATGATCCACCCTGTAATAACCTTTTGAGATTAAAACTTGCTTGACATAATACTTGAACTTATTGTCAGGTAAATCGGTAATGTTACTTGGGATCTTATTGTAAAACCGAATACTATTACCTATAAAGCTTTTATTACACTTACTTAACCTAAAGCGTGGTTCCGGACAACTTGTCTTTACTTCTAATATTAAAATTATGACGATCATTCACTAGATCTAGCTTGTCTAAAACAAAGTCATTATCTATGCCCTTACAAAGTATTGGAAGCGTTATTATATAGCTATCTCTTTCACTTACGCTCTTATCGTACTTTTTGTGCTATTCAGTCATTCTATCTAACAACATACGTACAGTTAATAGGAACAATAGATTGTGTGCTCAAAATTTTATTGCCAAATACTATGAACGTAACATATCTGTGTATAATATATCATTGACTCAATTATTCAACAGTACGTCACACTGATGGCGGGGAAATAGGAAATCTAATACTATTCGTGCCGCACCTTTTTTTTTTTTTTTTTGACGGGGGAAATGCATTTACGCACTACCCTTATCTATTGTATTTGTGGGATCAGAGTCCCCCAAATACAATCAGAGTCCCCCAAATACAAAGTCCCCCAAATACAAGTCCCCCAAATACAAGTCCCCCAAATACAATCGAGTCCCCCAAATACAAATTCGTGCCGCACCTGCCATTTCTTTTCTCTAGATTTACCATCATTTTCGATTGCATGTCACTCATTTTTATAGGTGCATAGGAAACAGCCTGTCATTTATAAATGATTTGTGTTCGCGTGGGTCAGAGTGCAATCATCGACACGGCGATATAGTCAGCCACTAATGCAACAGTTTAATACGTAATAACAGAATAAAGAAAATTAATTGTGTCCAGATCTTCTAATTAGAGATCTGGTGAAATAGAATGTATTTCATCAGACACCATTTTTTTCTCCTTCATTTTTTAGTTGCCACATTTTCTTATTTTTGAGATGATTTACAAATCCCCAAATAATGCTCTTCTTCTTCTTAGTTAATGTCAATCTGTGTGCACACAATGTGTGGGTGAGATGTATTTTCAATACGGTTCAGTGTTACCAAGCACCAGGAAAATGGTGACTTGAACTTTCCATGAAGCTTTGATTTGAACCTCAGCATAAATGTTAAGCATTATTTTCTATAATAAGCTAGTATACAATAACTATACTATATCACACAAAAGGCGACCAACATCACATGATATAGAGTCAAATACGCAAGTTTAATGAGTCAAAGAAAACAAACTGATGCATGGCAGACTAATATCACGCTAAAAACTCCCCGAATAGGGTTATGATATAGGAATCATAGGTGATGTAAATGTTTTTTTCCATCACAGGTGTCAAGAGAGTGTTTTGTGCTCCGTGTTTTTATTAATTTTCTAAGTAAATAACAGCTAGCAGTTTGCCGAAAGTGTTTAACAATGCTGGCTGGGATATTATTTTGTAGGACAAACAATAACGGGCCTATGTTACCGTTTTCCAAAGTCAAAGCCCGCGTTGCTTATATGACAGGTAATTTTTGGGGTTACCAAGTCATTAACATTCCCGCACTATTCTTGATTTTTTTGTTAATTATCCAATTGTAGTGCTCTTCATTCCTTAATAATATAATGTGATGCATTATTTTGTTTTAGGCATTTCCGAACGCACCGTTAACCAAATCACTCCAGAAGGTAATGTAGCAGCAGCTTCATCTTCAAAAATTGTGACCCCAGGAAAAATAAGAAACAGGAAGAACAAGATTGCTGCATTAGATGATTTTGATAAGTGCGCTATAGGACATAAAATACATTTGTTTTATATCGTGAGGAAGGAACCCCCTAAAATAAACAAACTTTGGTTACAATTAAAAGCTGATATTGATTTTAAATGTGGCAGAACATCTTTAATGTGTCAATCAAAATCATCAGGAAGAAAATCGGCCTGACATTTATCTTGACGAAACATATATTCATGCTTCGTACCACCTCCAAAAATGCTGGCAATCGATCGAAGAACTTGATGTTTTTGCTTCTGATAGTGTGGTATCGAGGAGGATTATAGCCCACGCAGGAGGCAAAACTGGATTTGTACAAAACGGACTGTTACTGTTCAATTCTCAATCAAAATCGAGTGACTATTATGACGACATGAATTCTGCGATGGAAGAAAAAATTGTTCCAAATTTCCCATCAAATTGCATTGTAGTGATCATACCACTCCAAACAAATAAATAAGGCCCCTACATTGAACAATAAAAAAGCAGACCTCAAAGAGTGGCTTATAAAAAATCATATTGAAGTGGACAATTGTTGGACAAAAGCTCAATTATAGGAATTAATCAAAGGCATTAATTAAGAGGACTCGCAGTATGAAATTGACGAAATGTTAAATTCACATGGACATGAGGTTCTTCGTTTACCGCCGTACCACTGGGACTTAAATCCAATCGAAAAGATTTGGGCTATTGTGAAGAGGCACACTGCAGAAAAAAAAAAAATCGACCAAACATCGAGTGAAATAACTTCATTTACTGAAACTGTGTTCAAAATCAAAAATCAAAATCAAAATTTATTTATTCAATTTAGGCCCTAAGAAGGCGCTTATGAATGTCTAAAACACTACGACCGGTTCGGAAAACAACCTAGTCGAGAAGAGCCGGCAAGAAGAACTCGATCTGGTTATTTTTTTTTAATAAATATAATATCTATCTTTTTTTTTTGTTTTTTGTTTGTTCAGAAGAATGGCTCAATGTATGTCTACATGTAGAAAAACTAGAGGATCAATATTTCGAATCAAATAGACTAATGGATATAGAAATGGACAAATGTTACTGATGACACATCCGAGTCATCTAATGAAGAGTCTAATATGGCTTCAGATGAAAATGTCCGAATCGAAGGCATTGACCTACTGCAGGACCATTCCTATGTCAAATTTAAAAATACTGCAAAACATTCAATAAAAGACTTAAAAGGTTCTTATTGTGTTTTAATTTCCTTTTTTATATTATATCCTAATCGAAATAACCTTGTTCATCAACTGTATTTTGCTAATAAATATCAATTACTTTTATTTTATAAAATATTTGTCAAGCTGGCAACATTATGCAGGCCACCAGTCGCGCGCAGACTTATCTTGCACGCACTATAAGTATATTCCCACCGAGAGGGAGGTTGTAGAGGCTGAAGCGGCGATTTGTAATTTTGTTTTCATTTATGAAAATTAAACTGCACAATATTCATTGTATTTAGTTAGGTACTTAATTACTTAGTTCATATATCTGACTCGTTTGATAGAATAAATAAAAACTAAAATATTTAATACTAGTGACTTTCCCGCAGATTCGTCCGTGCATATAGAATAGAGAGAGATTTGATTATCCCTTAGGAATGAGATGTTTTTCTGGATAAAAAGTAGTCTGTAACTCTTCGATCCTTCCTATTCTATTCCCATTCCAAAAATCATGTTAATTGGTCGCTCCTTTTCTAAATGAAAGTTGACACAAACAAACAAATAAAAAGGCAATAAAAACAGTCTCGCATTTTAATAGGTATTAGTATTCCTAGATAGGTTATTTTCGTAGTAGACCACGAGCAAACATATTTTAACAAGTTTTTGTTAAATAAATCGATTTGTGCAATCCCGTATCAATCAGCTGGTTCATAGACACTTGCTCACTACGATTGAGCGGTGAATGGGATAAACGAGCATGTTTGTCTTATTCCAGTCGGTGCGAACTGCATTTGCAATCCTATATAACGTAACGTAATATTTATTTTACTTTCATTTTGCGACTGAGTGCCTTCAGCACTCGCCCCCAAAGTTCGGTGAAGCTGTAAAGGCCCTTCCGGTCAACAGCATTAGCAAGGTAAAAAAAAAAAAAAATTACATTTGCGGTTTCGCGCGTAATAGATAAGCAGTACTTAAGCTCAAAACGTACGTATTTTTGGTAAAGATAGGAATAATTTTTTTCATTTATTATTTAAAAACTATATTATGAAGTGAATATTTGTGGATAATAGAAAATATGAAACATGAAAAGCTATTGTAGTCTGCATCATATTTAATAACATTATAGTACAGTAATACCCCGCTTAGCGCGACCCCGTTACGCGCGGTTTCAGTATAACGCGAATGTCAAATTTCGCGCTCAAATGCCTCGCATTACGCGAAAGAGTGCGTATAAACATAATGTAAAGACAATAGATGTATTTTTTCGTAAAAATAAGAGTATGTATTGCATAAAGTGTTCTTAGAATTAAAATGATTTGTATTTTTTTGTATTAAATTTTGACGTATGTTTAATCATAAACCTCGATATACGCGAATTTCAGTTAACGCGATTTTCTACGGAACGTATCCCTCGCGTAAAGCGGGGTATCACTGTATTATATTTAATTTATGACTAAACATGGGAATTTTGTAATGAAATATAGAACATAGTACCTGCGGTTTTCTCTATCATAGAGGAAATTGCTTGGTTTCACATCTCTGTGTATAACTCCAAATGAGTGCACATGCCGAAGTGCAACAAGCAGTGCACGCATGTACTCACGCAGCTCTGCTGCATCCATCTCGCCCACATATTCCTTGTTAACATTTTATTCTTTTTACATATTTAGATAAAAATATTAAATTGTGGATATTATTATAGATAAAATTAACTTATACAATGATCAAACTGATAAATTCAAATTCAACAGACTAGTACTAACATGCATTACAATGAAATATAATTTTGTTACAAAAAAAATGCAAATGATCAACTCACTGAAAACTTTCTATGAGGTATATAAGGCATCACAAAAACTATGGTGTCCAAATGACGAAGGCACAGTTCTACTCCAATCACATTATCTTTACCTCTGAAATATAATTTTATTTTTTCATTATATACACATGTGAATACTAATCCTCTATGACTGCTCAGTGACTTATTTAAAAGAACATTTCACAATCTTCTCACATTTTAACCGCTACACAGATCACTTGTTAAACTTACTCACAAACTCATTCAAATGAGATCAAATTTCAAAATTTATTGAAACCAGAAATATTAAAACTTAGTCAATAGATACTTTCTACAGCTTACGTAAACATACAATAAAAAAATGAAATATTGTAAATCCTGCCCAAAATACTGAAATTTCCATCAAATAAGTATACTTCATAGAACCTAAAGATATGCTGTTTTCATAAAGTTGATTCATATCAAAACAAAAAATCCTTGACCAGACAGTAGAAATTGATATATTGTCTGAGTTACAGAATGCAGTATTACTCCATGTTACATACCCCATGTCTTGCAAACATCTCAGCTCATGTTCAATTCTAGCAGGATGTGCTGTTGGCACAAGGTGCTTTATGGCAAACCATCTTTTCTCATTGTCAGGAAGTGCTGAGTGTTGTCGCAAAGAACCAAGGTACACAGAGCTAAATGTACCCTCACCAATCTTGCGATGCACTTCAAATATTTTGTCTAGCTTTGGCAATTTATATAGTAACTCGTGTAATTGTTGTTCTGAAACAATAAATGCCTATATTCAATAGTTTTTTTTCATTCAAATTCATTGTATCATATTGTTTGTTTTAAATGTCTACATATAATTATGTCTTTTAAAAATCTATATATCAACAAATTCACAGGAGCCTTAGAAAATTATTATTTTAATTTTCTTCAATACCTTACAACTAAAAAAAAACTAAAAATATTTATTTTATAAGTTTTCAATGAAAAAATAAGTTTTTTTCTGTATGACCATTGACAAGAAGTTATGCTACTTTATTACTGAGGTAAGTAAAGTTTCACTTTTTTAATTCTTTACTAACCTTCAAATGCCTTGACACCACTTTCCTTTGGTATAAACCTAAAAAACTTTCTAACCTCAAATATAATACTATCAACGATTTGTGTAGAAAATAAAAGTTACCGATCATGAAATAAATAACAAAACATACTTTCGACGTCATCTTTATAGTTAGAGGATTGATCTTCATTTTTCTTTTTAAGAATTTCATTGAGTCCATATTTACGTGTTTGAAGCACTTCCTTTTGCACTTTTACTTCAATTCCTCTAATCCTTGACATTGTATATTATATTTTCATTATTCTTCTTAATTAAAATTGCTACCACTGGCCTTACATTTCTGTTTGCACTCGACAAAAACTAGAACTTCGAAATCGTCATTTTGTTCGAATTTTATTTACTTCGAAAATCGATAAATGGCATAAAAAATCACAGACTTTTTCTTTAGTTCCATTTATTCATTTTTAAGGAAAAGGCATAGGTACTAGTAGACCATGCAGCCAAGTCAAACGTTAGGAACACTATCAATAAATGAATGGTGGTAACAAAACGGTGGCCTTCTGTTAAACCACAATGAGAATGATTGGGACATTCCAGAATTCACGCTCCGTGTCTTTATTTTCACTTCACTACACTGGTAAATCATAACTACACTATATCACGTAAAATGCCACCAAAATTACATAATATATAGTCAAATACTGCAAAATATTGAATTAAAAACAAAGACAACAACATGACAGACCAAAATTACGCCAAGCACCCCCTAAAAAAATAAAGACGAACATAGTATTTTTTTTGTATTTTAATTTGCTCCTTAAAGAAAAGGCAAAGTCTAGTTAGTCTTAAATAGGTAATTAAATATATTTCTATCAATTACAGAAATGTCTGTCTATGTGTTCGCCTGTCTGTAGAAGTTCGTCTGAAGAAGGATGGTGACTGTCTAAACAACTCAGTGTTGATGTTTCTAGACTCTAACTGCCAGCTTAGAATTGTGTATATATATATAAGATCTATCTTTGTCACTACACCCTCTACCTGTATTCCTTACTTTACCTACCATTCTTATCTTAGCTATACTTCTTAGACTTCTCATCTCTACTACATTTAACTTGCTTTCATGTTTCTTCTCCAGGATCCAGCATTCACTACCATACATAGGTATAAGAACTAGCACACCCGCGATGCACAGCCAAACGTGCCTTTTTTAGTCACATTCTGGCTGTACATAAAGTTACGCAGGCCCCCGTTCACCCGATTCCCTAACAAAACTCTTCGCTTAATATCACGGTTATACTCTAGTAACCGTTGGCCCCAAATATATAAACTCTTACACATGTTCTCCATTAATCAAATCTGCACATTCTGTCTGTCTTCTGTAATAATAATGTTAAAAAACAAAGGATTTAATTATAATCGGTTCAATCCATCAAAAGTTATAACAATTTAAATGATGTCGCAAATTTACTATGACAGAAAGTTGGTAATGTAATGCGTTTTAATTTTACCCTTAAACAAAAAGTAGATGGACATATTGAAATTGAACAAAATGAGATGATATAAAATAATGTTATGGTACATCTTCTATATCTATACTAATAATAAAATTGTAAATTTCACGTGTCTGTGCATTTTCGATTTTTGTGAAAACAATTATTGCAAGGGGCATAAAATAGGTTATTTTTAATACATTTCTGTCATTTTTTTTATGCTTTTGCAGTGTAATAAAATCATTAATAAATGCAACAAGTGTTTTAAACCTATTTCTTTTCTTAATTTATAGATATATGACCAGGTTTTGTTTTATCTTATCTAACGATACATATAGTATAATATCAATACTTATAATAAAAATTGTGAACAAACTAAATCTAAATTTCGAGAGAAATCACACATTTCTGAAATAAATAGCGAAATCTTGCTCGTGACCTCCGGTATGAGCATTATTATTCTGTGCCACTTGACTGATGATTTGCTTTGAATAAGCATCTAATATGGCCGGTACACTTTTTTTCATCGAGCATTCGTAATTCATATTCCATGCTTTGTGATTAACGAAATGTGTCCCGTGTAATATGTACCTAAAACGTTTAGATAACTTTTTTATACAATTGTCTAACAAAATGGCGGCCCTTTGTTAAAACTTTCATTTCAAAGGGTTAGGACCAATGGTTAGAAGCAGCCCCTTTCGACACATATCGAAAAAGTAACACAACAAGAAACAAGCTCTATTGCTTTCAATCTTTCAATAATTTGCCATGCGCCTACAATACTCAATCTACATCACGTAACGTGCCACCAAAATTACACACTTTGACGATAACCAGATCCTTCTCTCCAGTTCTCAAAATAATCGCGGTAGCTTCCAATAAACCCGATAATAATATGTATATTTACTTCCTCTACTGAACTTGCAAACTCAGGTTATGGCCGAGCTGAGGTTCGAACCATTTTGGTACCTTGTACTAGTTACATTTTGCAGCTGAATGCTTTCAGCACTTATCGTCTATTTACGGTGAAGCTGTAACTAAGGTTGTCCCGATTAACAGCGTTAGCTACTTTGAAAAAAGCATTCCTAGGTAAATTTTGCTTTAGCTGCGATACAAGCAAGATCAAAGGGCGACAGTTCCTAGAAAGCGAGAAGCGCGACGAGGTGACCAGTGAGTAACTGTGTGACAGTAATAATTGATTTCGTGTTTTCGTGTACGTGTTCGTTTCGTGTGTGTACAAACAATAAATACGTGTGTGCTGAGTAACGCAAATTTCTTACGAGCCCACCATCCTGTCTCGTAACAATACTATTGAATCAAATACCACAACTTAATGAATTAAAAGTAAGAACTACTAAATTAAGACTCTTAGGTAAATAGAAAACCTACATACATGGAAATGCGAAATTATAACTCTGAGATGTCACAAATGCTCTTTGTAAAGTTCTTATAAGATAGCTAGGTATTACTTCGTCACTTAAAAAAGTATGAACAGGCATTACATTGGAATATCTGACTTGGCTGCATGGTCTAGGCACCTTTGCCTTATTCTTAGAAATAAAAAAAAAACAACTAAAAGAGACATGGCTGCATGGTGTTGGTACCTTTGCCTATTCTTTAGAAAGAAATAAATAGGGCAAAAAAAAACTAAAAGAGACAGTGGTTTTGAAATCATATTTCCATTTCGTAATATTTTTATCTATTGTATACGTGCCTATCACTCAGTAGTCAGTATAAATAAAAGATATAAATTAGAATTATGTACTATCGAAAGGCTACTCACATAATGGGAACAAATTTATTTACAACCAGAGCGGTATGTATTGGCAAAGGTTAAATGAATTGCTTATAATTTATTTATTCTTGATTTAATTACAATTATAATATTACAGTGCTACTTTTCTAGGCTACTTACGTTACTAAAGGCCCAAAACCCGAGATTCCGAAGAATCCATTGGCGGATGTATACTCAGCATCTACACAGAAAGACAATGGTGTTGTGTATGACAAGAAACCATTTAAGATAGCTTTGGAGGCCGGGAAAACATACCACTGGTGCCTGTGTGGCCGGTCCAAATCCCAGCCGTTATGTGATGGGACTCATAAAGACATCTACCTTAAAATTACACAGAGGTTGTTTGCAAGCTCTCATACTCATTTCAATTATATGACTAAAATTAATAAAGCATTTGATAGCATTTTTCAATATAATCTTCACTTTTAGATATACTGTCTATAAATTCACATATTTGTGTGTTCTTATAAACTATCATTATTTATTTGTAATAATGTACTATAATAGTTATTCTAAAAATAATTTAAAAAGGCCAATATCTATTTGTACTTTATTTGGCTTAGAATTATAAATGTCTGATCACCAAGGAAAAAATGTCATCTAAATTGTTATATGTCATTTTAATAGCTATGTGAAATGGTTAACTATCCACCAAAAAACATCCCATCAAAATCCGTCCAGCTGTTCCGGAGATTACCCGGATAAGACAGACAGACAAAAATTTGAAAAATTGCATTTTGCAATTAAGCATCTATATAATTCAATATTATGCCAATCAGTTAAATAGTATATAAGTTGATATGCTTCAGTGCCCTCTGGTGGTGAGTTATAACAAAGGGTATAAGACAAAATCAAATAAGATAAGAAAAACATTCCAAATTTGATGGAATTTAGCAATCTACCTTTTACTATATGTCTATTATCTTTATACAAACAAATATCTTTACATATGCAAGAATTGCTGCCTAATGGTATTAAATGTGAAAAAAATTATTAAAATAATTATGAATGAAGTCAATATTAAAATGACAATTGTTACTACAAATGTATTAAAGAAAATCATACAATATTTTAGGAATGTAAATGTGTAAAATTATGATAGGAATTGTGATTTCAAAACTGTTAAATTTGAGCAGCCTGAGGAATCTATTTTTGTAAAAATTAATTCAGAAATTGTTTTTTTTTATTTCAGGCCTGTGAGGTTTACAGTTGAAAAAACAAAAGAATACTGGCTATGTAATTGCAAGCAGACTAAGATCAGACCTTTTTGTGATGGTACTCATAAAAACAAGGAGGTACAGGATGCCTCAATAAGAGTTTAAATTTTATTAGAAGTTGTTATTTCTGTTGTATTAGTATGAGCCTAGTACTTGTTTTTTTAAATAAAATGCTCAAAGAGCATGTAGGTTGGTAGAAAATTGTAAATTATTCACAAAAAAAAACAATGCTAAATAAACAAAATTGTTTTTATCACACCTTTTAAAAAATAGTTTATATGAAGTAGCTTATCTTAGTTACAATAAATATCATCCATGACAAGAATATAGAAATGTGACCTTTGGTTGCAATAACAAGACAAGACTTCTTATGTTTAGTAAACAAATTTCGGTGAAAACATTTTTACAGTATTAATCATTTGTAACCTTTTGTAATTTGTAAAATTTTTAAATTAAAATTGGATATATATTTTTAAATTTTCTATTACATTGAAGAAACTATCCATAATTTATAGTTGAAAATCGACAGTTTCATATAATAGGGATCCTAAAGGTATTTTTTTTTAAATTAAATTAATATACAGTCATTCGCAAAATGTTTTGTTGGCGAATATCATATAGGTACTCCCTAGTGATTCTATAAAATGTATGTTATGCTCAATTTAGTTGACTTGAAAATGTAGTGAAGAATGTACATAATTTTAAACCTGCAAAAATAGAGATTATTTCATGTGTTCAAGTTCGTATTACAGTCATACAATACATATTACATGTAGAGTGTACAGTTATATTACACATAAAAAACTCATTTCAACAATAGGAAAACAATGGAAAGATAGCTTAAACGCCAGGTTAGTGTTCAACCCGGGTGAGTCCCACACTGGCACGGAGCTCGTCACTCCGTGCCCCCTTATCTATTGTATTAGGGGGACTCTGATCCCTCAAATACAATAGATAAAGGTAGTGCGTAAATGCATTTCCCCCCGCCAAACAAGTTATTTTTTTCTAGTTGCTATAAGCTCTTAATCTTAACTTTACATATACTTTTATGTCCATTCATATATTAATCTTCTAAAATGTGCTTAGCGCGATTTTGGTTTGTCAAATAATCCTAATTTTTAATTAAGTTACTTGTAGATTTTGACTGTTTGTTATTTAATTTTTGTGACATTATACGTGATGTAGGTTAGTTGTAGTGTACAAATGAAGTGAATTGAAAATAGTGAGACGGAGCGTGAATTCTGAGATATTCCCTGATAATAAGTTGTTATTTAGTTACTAACGTCAAATTTGGCATCATGAACTAGAACCTTTGCCTTTTTCTAAAAAAATTAAACCAAAAAATGTCAAACTAGCAGAAACGTCATCGCTTTGTGTTGTTCGGTTCCTTTCATTTTGAAATAAAATTCAATTTCCTCCCGATTTTGTCGTTGTTGAGACGTTGTGCTAGTTAGCAGTAAAAAAATAATATCTGTTTAATTCAATCGGTGATAGGACCGTGAGGTGCATTTATTGGCATTAACTAACGGAGCCAACCTAGTAGAAGTATAATGGAAGGAGAAATGAAACTATTTACTCGTGAGGAGTTGAAGGCGAGGTGCAACCGAAAGGATGCCGTGCTCGTTATTCACAACGAGGTGTATGACGTCACCAGATTTCTCATTGAGGTCAGTATTCTATAGAATAAAAAGGGGGCTATAACAAAGTTTGATAAATGTAAACACCGGCTTTCGTCCAAATGACTATGTTTAAGATTTGGACTGATGTAAAAAAAGACTAAACTGTAAAATTTATTGATTTTAAATATATCTACTTCCTTAAAAAACAGTTTTATATGATTAATAGGAGATTAAATTTTTACTGATTATAGATATATTTATTGAAATAGATATTTTTTCAGCTATTTCAGTATAATCAGTTTTCTTTGTAAACTGAGTTAGGTACTTACTTATTAAAAATGATGATATTTTGATTACACAACGTAATATACAACAATCAAAATTATGTGATTAATAATTTGATAATTAAGCTAGATGTAATATTTGTCTGTCATCATTATCACATAAATTACATTAAAAAAAGATTTAAAATGTATAATAATGTTTTGCAATAGTAATAATTAACAGATAAGATATTATTCTGTTTTATATATGTCAGTAGTTTTTTAAAACTATATTAGTATATATTACATAATTTTTATCGGAACTACTTGGGAAACTCATGATATATCACCATATTACACAGCCAGTTGTTATGGGTAGGGAGTGAAGTACGGGGATTAGCAGACGCTTTTATTGAAAAGCACTCTGATTGATCCACGGTGTTATGTTGCACCATGTAAAGTGCTGTGTGAAGGACAGAAAGCCATCTTGCGAATTGCGGAACACATGATTAGTGCGTGTCCAGCAGGTGATAAAAACTGTGAGTACCACTCAGTGACGAAACCACGCAGATGCAATGAGCAGGCAAAGGCCGAATAGGCTCTTATAGGAGATATGGTTTAAGTCGCGAAATGCGCCGCTCGTCATTGACTGCGTCGTTAACGACCCTGGACCAGCCTACAGACACCGATCCTGTAAATAGAAATATACCTAATTGCCCACCGACGGACTCGACAAAAATCAAGAAAGAAGCCCCGCTTACTTCGGTAGTCACCGCGGATAAAACTGTCGCAACGACATCAGCGCCATACTAGCGACGAAGTACGACGCGGCGACTCCAGCGCAGCAGCAACCGCTCGTTAATCCCAACGACGTGCCGGCCCCTCGCACGCCTACACGTTCGGGTGGCCGCCGACCAAACTAACCCCGAGGACAGTATACTAGAGTGACTTGGTCACTAACCGGGCTACTGTCCGAAAGCATGGTACGGTGGATGGCATTGTAACTTAGAGTGATGGAGGCGGAGAACGAGGAGACCGTGCCACGTCAGACGACGCATCCGCGCTCCATAAAGCACAACATGGAGTGCATGGAGTACCACCGCCTGCCCCTAAGACGGCCTTACAACGCAGCCCTATCGGCAGAGCCGAGCGAAGGGAAAGGGCCGAGGAGGAGGGAGAAGAAGAGCGAAGTGCGAGGGTGAAGCACACAGCCCCACCACCCTCACGGATCAAAACCCACCCCCGCTACCACAGCAAGCGGGTTATACCAGAGATGCCCGAATAAAACTATCAACACCATCGAAAGAGCCCAAAACCCACTCTTAGATTCCGCTCCGTGTAAGAAGACACTTGAAAAACACAGGTCACGCACGCGGAGGAGATAAAAAGCGAGACGACAGGTGCGACGGCAAACCGAGAGGTCAACGCACCGACACCTGTTGCGCAGCGGCCATTGAATACCGCTCCAATGGAAATTCCGCAAGCGCATTCAATACGGCCAACTGTTGGATCCCGGACACCTATTTTCGTACAGACACGTACGATCACCGCGAGTGACACCGCCGCTGGCTTGCCAGCCGGACCGGTAAAGCAACCGGAAAAGAAGCCAAATACCCGCCTCTGATCGTGGAACGCCTGCCTATTTGGGCGAACCACTTTAGAGTGATTACAGGCAAGCTGGGACGTAGGCCAAACGCGCGTCCTTTCAGACGAGGTGTCCGCTTCACTCTGGCGGACGAAAGCGAATATCGGCTCATACAGAAGTACCTGGTAGAGCTCGAAAAACAAGAGAATGTGAGTTGGTTTTCGTATTCGTTGCCGGCGGAAATAAGCCTGAAGGTCCCAATACGCGGCTTACTTGTCGACACGAATTCGGATTAGATCCAAGACGCCCTCCGGGAACTGGGATTACACCCAGAGCACGCCAGGAAATTCAGGGAAGAGGAGGAAGGCCCGGGTGCATCTATTACTGCATCCTGCGCCGCACTCCAGACGTACCTCGTATCTAATATGTCGACGAGCTAATGTTGATGCCCGGCATTAAGATTGAGGCTTGGCGTGTCAAGAGGGGGCCGGCGCAATGTCATCGGTGTCAGCAATTCTGTCACTCTTCCCACAACTGCCACCGCCCGATCGCCTGCGTGCGGTGCGGAGGCCCCCACCTTACACACGCATGGGAGAGACCGCTGGAGCAGCCGGCTATTTGCGCCCACCCGGCTAACAACGCAGTCCAGTGCCCTGTCTTCAAAAGGGAAGCGAGGAACAAGAGAGCAGGTACCGTCGCTCTGTCCTCGACTCAGTCAGGGAGGAAGACCGGAAACTTTCTCCCTCTCCAAGTGACTGTTGTCGACTCCTAACCGGGCAGTCTTGTGGCACTGGTCAATGACGCGCCACGACGCGGGCAAGATCTACTGAAACAAGGCCAAGGGAAGAGGAGGAAAGCGCACGTAACCCCAGACTCCCGGATCACAGATACCACCGGCGCCAAAGGAATCCCAGCTACCGAAAGCGACCGAAGGAGAGATCACTACAACGGTTGACATATTTAGAGATCTGTTGATCGTTGTTGACGCTCCGGGGCAAACGCAGAATGGTCCACTGCTTCCTCCGGGAGCACAAACCGGACATAATGCTCTTATCGGAAACTTGATTGAAAGGAAGCTAACCTACTCTGTACCTGGCTACATAGGTTATAGGAAATACGAAGTCAACGTTGCGGGCGCAACCATTAGAGGACTGGCCGTGCTCGTGAGGAGTACCGTCATCCACTAACAACATCAAGAGCTCTCCTCGTTTTATGCGCTCGGAGTACGCATCTGGGTAGGGGGCGCCGAGGTGAAGGTATACGCCGCATATAAACCTCCACCATAGCAAAATGTCGTAAGACAGTAAGCTATGAAAATAAGCAAAATAGACTAACCTAGCATTAGTAACATCTGTTAATTACTGAATTTTACTAACCGCAAATGCAGCTTAACCTTCTTGCCAAAGTTTTAGTCAAGTAATAAGTTACTAAACATATTTATAGCAATTTAACAAATTATCTTATCTACATATTATCTATTACTTACACATACAAACATTGTATATAAAAAAAAAAACAATTTTGTTTTGCTTCACATAATTCGTTCCTTTAGTTTTATATTATTGTCTAAAGTATGAAGAGTAAACCACCAAATGGTTTATTTTTATACTAACTTCTAATAATAAATGTTTTTAACGTAAAGGATATATATATATATACACATTGAATAGTGTACATTGTCGAAGGGCTTATCAATTATGGCGGGCCGTCGTATTCAGAGGTCAAAATCAAAAGTAGTCATTATCATTCACCTTGGACATTGAACAAGGCTTTCGAACGAAGATACGTAAACAATGTGTCTAGCTTTGTGGTATATGTGTCCCATATTCTTATCTATACAAATAAAAAAAGTTGATGAAATAGTGTTTGAATTTGTGAAAACATCTCTGCTTTCTCTTACTACCATTAATAATTTAGGGCCTGTAGAAAAAAGTAGGGACTATTGTTTTCCAATTATCTATTATGTAACCACTATATTACACAATGAATAATTGTTCGGAATACACAGAGAACTAAGTGGGATAGAAAATATGATATGCGAGGGAAGCCACGGGAATAGCTAGTGTGATAATAAACAGTTTGACTGAAATAAACTTTCGAGGTTGTTTTGTTTCACAATTGTAATAATAATGTAAATATATTTAATAATGTGCACATCGTTCACAGTGGTTCTTTTCCAATGCCATCTCAATGATACGTGGCAATTATTAAATTGCAATTTAGTATTAAATACATATTATAAAAGACATGTTTCTGTACATTCTTATAACTGCATGAACTAACATACAACACTCTTTTTTTCCTTGGTTTTTTACACTGCTCAGTCCCTTGACCACAATCTCACCTGATTGTAAGTGACGATTTGCTGAAGGATGGTAAACACACTAAGCCTAGATATTGGTTCTCAAGTGATGCTGCCGGAACACACCTATAGGTATTTGGCGACAGGTTTTCGAACTTGAGAGTAGTAGCTACCGAGGCGAGCATTGTTAGAAAATACCCTTCCACCATGCTATGGTTTTCCTCACGAGGTTTTCCTTCACAGGTCGATTTTAGAGTCGGATAGGTGGGGATTGAACTCGCGTCGATTGATGCGGAATCTGGCCGCACAAACCGCTGCGCTATCGTCGCTTCGATAGATCCAAAATCGCCAAGATCAAGCTATGAGGACAAAAATAAATTAAATATAATATGTATAAATGACAACCGTAATAATCTATTGGAAGTTCAAACTTTATATCCAGTGAAAAATAGAAAGAATGTAATTATAGAAATGTAATTATAGAAACCCTATAGAAATGTTCAAAGAACTATGTTCGGTAACTGTGAATCTACCTCATACGTGAATGTCAAGTCTAGGAGATATTACTGTCTATTTGGTACATATGAAACGATTACAGCAGAAGCAATCATGAAGGTATTCCACAAACTTATTAACATTCTATAATTGACCCAGATCCAACTCCGAGGACGCATGCTT
Organism: Samia ricini; assembly: GCA_014132275.2. Lineage (NCBI taxonomy): Eukaryota > Metazoa > Arthropoda > Insecta > Lepidoptera > Saturniidae > Samia > Samia ricini. The sequence continues at coordinate 37,312,601 of AP028160.1, read as the reverse complement.
ATTGGAACTCTTCGGAATGGCGCAATGCATAGCTATGAAGTGTGATCGCGTCGGAATTTCTCATTTTCTCTTATTGTAGAAATATTTTATGAATTCCTCGTTGATTGTCGTGTCTTTACAACCCTGCAATTATTAAGATCCGAATGCTATAAATAAGTTCATATAACGCTTTCGTTGTTTATACACGTACATAATCACGCACTTTTTAGCAGCGATGAAGACGTAATACAGCTACTGATAGTCTTTAGACATGGCAGTTGATACGAAATGTGATACAGCTCTACGGCATAGTACATTTTAAATTTTTGGCCAGTCATTTGTTCTGAACTACAGCGCGATGAATTCAATTGAAATTGAAAGTTTTAATCACATTCGCTGCATTATTTATTACTTTAAAAAAACAAGCGTGAACGTAATCGACGTCATTATGTGTATATGAACTTCCTTCACGATTTAAAGCGCGTCTGGACGGATGCACACGCATGTCATTCTAGACATAAATCGCGCGATTGAATCATTAATGAATGAATGAATTAATGAAATGAATACATTATCCTACATCTTACAAATCACTATTTTCCTGATGCATTAGTGCGTTTCAAGTTGTTTGTATCGCTGCAAAAAATTTCCATGTCTAAGATCGCTCTAAGATTACTTTCGCGTAAATCTGAGGCTTTGTGATTGTTTAAAATATTTTCGCTACTTGTTAAATAAAAGATAACTACGTGGGCGAAATATCGTTGTAAAATAAAAACGTGATATATGTAATATATGCCTTTTGCTAGGATAAAAATTCTGCGGGAGTTTTCAGACTGAAGTAAATGGCCAAGCCGAGGTTCGTACCACTTTGGTAACCCTTGTGCTTGTTACCTTTGCGGCTGAGTGCCTTCAGCACTCGCCCCCAAAGTTCAGTGAAGCTATAAAGGCCCTCCAAGTCAATAGCTTTAGCTAGGTTAAATAAAATAATGGGGGGCGGGAAGTATGTCCCGCCCCCTGGATGTTTGACCAATTGGTCATGCCTCTCTTTGAGAGGTGGGCTAAGAGGTGGAGAGGAAGTATTCTCCTCCATCCCTACTGGGCCATTGCGCGGACGAGGCCTGGTGTGTTCGCCGCAGGGGGCGACGCGGTGCTTGCGAAAGCCACCCCGTGTCGCCCCCATCCCAAATGCGGCGGACGGCCCCGGGGGATTTTAGTGGGTATTTCCGGCCGCTTCATGCCCGGGCGAGTCCCACACTGGCACGGAGTTCGTCCCTCCGTGCCCCCTTACCTATTGCATTGGGGGACTCCGGTCTCATTAATGCAATAGGTAAGGGTAGTGCGTAAATGCATTTCCCCCCGTCAAAAAAAAAATACCTAATTTAGTTTATGGGTTATATTATCCGTAATATTTAAATAAATAATTATAATTTAATTAGCAAATGCGTAAGTGGTTTTTTTTCTGCAAAAACCATGACAGCCCACAATAAGTTATTGATTTCAAAAAATCCAAATCATACAGCGGAGTTACCATTAATTGATACGAGAAAAATCTTACGCTTTTCGGTTCTGTTTTACCCGTAGACGTATATTGTACTGCAAAATATGTAAAAACGTTGGCACATTGCAAATCAATTTTAACGAATATCTTCTCGTTTGTAGCATCCCGGCGGGGAGGAGGTGCTGATGGAGAAGGCCGGTCACGACGCCACGGAACCCTTCGAAGATGTCAGCCACAGTTCTGATGCTAGGTAATTTTACATAACGTTTCCGTTTGTAGGAAACATCTGTGTACACATGCAAATAATGTATGTAAATACACACGCCTATATCGCGAAAGAACTCTTGGGAAATAACAATTCATGGATATAAAGTAATAAAGAGTTATCACATTTTGAAAGTAATAAAAATATTAAGGATCTTCGTTTGTCATCGTAGCACTCCCCGGCGTCTATGTATTTAAGGCGTCAGTTTCATTTGAAAAACCAGATTTATTTGTATCATTCGTTTAGATGTAGACATTTAGGGCAATAACGTGATTGTCCAGCGTTCTAATATCCTCGTGAACCCGCGGCTGTCCATTGTTTATTGTATGCTTGAGTAATGATTTCTAGGTGTAATTAGGTAAACAGGTCATTAGTTTTGATTACTTTATTGCTTGTCTCGTGTTAAAATATTTGTTTTTGTTAGAAGGCTATGTATGTCTGTTTTTATGTGCACTTATAAGACCGAAGACCAATGAACAAATATATGTAATTAAATTTTTAAATCAAAAGTTTGTTATTTGTTCAGGTTTTAGTATATATTAGTGTTCGCAATCGGCCATAATAATTACCTAGGCACCTAAGCACCTAGGTACTTTAGTTTTGCCTTTTTTATAAATATACGGTTTTGTAACGTTACATAACAAGTAATAGTTATAACAATAATGGGAAACTCAAACCGGACAAAGTAAAAGGCGCGATCGAGATTCGAATGCTATTTTAAAATTATATTTAACAATATAATCCTCATTTTAAAATATTCCCGGTACAATGGTTCTTCCGGGACAAGACTGTGTTTAACATATTATGAAGGAAATTAAAACAAAGTACATAACTATCTAATTGTAAAAAATATTATTCTGAATCACAGTAAATCAATTCGTTGTTAAAATGACTTATCGTACATAATATATCTATAGTGTAGAAGTCGAATCGAGAAATTACAACTATAAATAAATCCGGGTTCTAAACCCGATATTACTTAAATTGTAAATATATTTTATTAATAACAATATTCATCTTAGCCTTGTAAGAGAACAATGATCGTTATAAAAAATTGCTTAATTTGAGAAAAAATAGCGACGCGCCTCGGCTTCACCTTTTCCGGAGGTAATCATTTAGAAAAACGTTTACAATGAACACTGAATAATAAAATATTACTAGCTTGCTAATTTTGTCACTTTAGTGGTAAATTAAATGATTATTTTCGTGAACAAATAAATTTAACAACTGAAGAACATTTAAAACGACGTAATTTCGACATAATTCCAAGTCATCAAAAATCTATTTTCAATTTCCCATAATACATTTTAAGAGATAAAACAAAATAATGTACTAGAAAATTGTGGGTTTTCTACAATTGTAAAGAAAAATTCACGGTTGCACATATATGTCTACTGTTATGATTGACTTACAAAATAATTATAATATAATTTTAAAATTAATGCGAGGTCGCGGGCAGTTGCTAGTTAACACTATAAAACTAGAAATTCAGATTAGAAATAGACATAGACACTAAATTAGAAATAGGATTTAAGTAAATATAAAGATTCGTCATATCCACAATGCAATAGGAACACATAGATAATAAATAGAAAGCCACAAAAAACGTAAACAAAACTCGGATTATGTCTGAGATGTAAGGGAACTAAATAAAAAAAAAAACACTATAAAACTAATAGACACGTTTTCATTGTTTAGAACAAAAAAATAGATTCTGAGCAACGCGACAATATGGTCAAATTGGGCTGGGTTCAAGTGCGGTTTGCATGGCGACACATTGATAGGCCGTTTCTATAATACCCGTTAAGTTTTCCATTGCCTTTGTTTGGGCTAAGGTTGATGGAATGCATCGGTAGAGATCGTGGAGCGGTCCTTAAATAGTTTCTAAAGTTGACGTTTGTTGTTCAGGGCGCTGATGAAGAAATACAAAATCGGTGAACTGGTCGAGTGCGATCGTGTCCAGACGAAAAACGCGTTCGCACCGCAGTGGAGCAACGACCAGCCGCAAGAGCAGGGCAAGTGCGTTCTCGCGTAGTTCCTTCACTGACCACTCTCCACACTCTCCACACTATCCGCACTATCCACTCGCAACATCTCTCGCACACGCATACTTATCTTACTTTGTTTATCATTATCTCAATATAGAATAGTGTAACGATTACGTGTAATTAACAAGAATGAAACCAGTGAATAAAGTTATAAGGCCAGCGTGAGACAACTTTGGCGATTTCCCCGCGACGACTCGCATGTTAAATATCCCAAAATAATATTTTAACTGCCTCCATTTTTTAATTGTCTCTTATGGTCATTATCAATAATATTGGATAGAATATTACCAAGTGCAGAAAACGGCAAGACCCCTAGATTTTACACTAAAATAAACTAAGTATGAAAGAAAACTATCAAAACAAACAATTGGCAATCCGTTACAAGTTCGCTTTCCTTAGCAATATATATACTGACATTTCTGAAATGTTTTGAAATCTTTGGTACGAGTAATTACAACGATAATTTAAAACTATTAGAAATTTCTATATTACGACGTTGAGTTACTACATAACACAGAAATATTTTTTGTTAAGGCCAATGACTACTTATGTGTAGTTTCAAATAATCAGGTGTTATTTTGTGTGGGCCATTATTTCAGTGTAACCGCCATGTCTAGGTTGACATTTAAGTACTTAAATGCCTCGTGAAACTATACTTTAGATTACTTGCTATATATGGAAATGTGCGAACTTCATTTTTTTTTTTTAATTACAAGTACATACGTCGTTTTATTATTATACTATTATTGTCATGGAATCAAACAGTTCTTTTTTCAAGATGAAACAATGGTAGGAGATATAAAAAACAGGTTTTATTTAAAATTCAGTCAGGTGTTGGTAATAGAAATAAATTAATTATGTGTCACGCGTGACGTACGGCGGAGTTCAACGTTCAAACGAAAACCTGTTGCTTACAAGGGCAATATTCATGTTGTAAATAACCCATAACGTGACGTAGCAACAGTATTTAAATATTTATTACGAACAAATATTTCGATTCGTCTACCTTTGCCGCACTTTAAAGTCGTGAACCAGTCTTCCGGGAAATATACTCCCCTTTCTATAGCATCACAGGAACGACTGACGATGGATAACCGATCTATCGCCAGTTTCAAGATTGCATTGTGCTTACCATCAGGCACAATGGCGTCACTATGCCGTCTACTATATAAAAAAAATTAGCCTCTTTTATTACTAAAAACAATGAAAATATCAAACACGGCCTTATATAACAACGTTGCAGCTATATAAATAAATTCATAAAAATGTGAAATGTATCTCTTATAGTTGTTGATAACTTGATATGCCTGAATATTGAAACGCTCTAAAAATATACACATTTCCCAGTAGTGTTCGCTTCAGTTAAAATCTTCAGTTCAGTACGTTTGTATTTTTTACCAAATAACCTTCACTTACTGTAATAAAAACGTAATACATAAATAAATAGTATAATTTAATATAAATAATTTCCTGTTGTCAAGTGGAACAGATAAAAAACTTTTGTTTTATTATATCTCAACAAATAGATAATATTAAACAATGTACAAAAAGGTGGTTATATATTCATACGTTTCTCAAAATCCTTGAACTTACTTTGTCGTCAGATTGGTAATTCGCTTTGAAATCTTTGTAAAACCCAGGCAACTTATACGTATGTTTATTTTTATCACTTATTAAATTACTGCCTATCGTTTAAAAATTCTGCTTGATCTAAGTATTTCCGAACGTACGTTTAATTTTCAAAAGTGTATTGTGTTCATAGAGTTTACATATTTAGTATGAAATATCAGAATTGTTTCATAATCATTATAGTGTCCTTGGTGAATTATGATGAAGTGATCACAGTCTTAAATATGTAAAGATAATGTTGACAGAATAAAAAAAAACATTATCACACCATGTTGCGTTACTATCACATTTACCTGAATATTAGGTAGTTTTACACTCCCCAAAAGTTGTGATGAATATAAATCTTTGTTGTGACACTTCTATATTGTTGTCTATTAAACTTCTTATCTCATAATAATACACACTCTTATCAAGTTATCACATTTATTAAAGCTAGTTATTAAATAAACATTTTGTTAATATATAGCGCAATTATGACAACACACCTATTTCATTCATACATTCCATTATTAAGCACATGGATCTGTATCACAAATTATGGCTTTATATTTTAGATCACAATTTATTATTTTATTACTTAGTTTTAATAAGTTTAGTGTAGTTTGCTAATATATATTTGCAATAGATTGTTCTTGCCTGGTATCGAGATGTTGTTATATTATAGCTCAGCGCCACATTATGATCTTTATTAACACGCCCATACTTTGTTGTCACTTGTACTTATCATATTAGGAAAATAAGAAAATTATTCTTTTAATTAACAAATCCTAGCAAATGCACATTGTTTGGTGAGTCTGTGTGTCAACCAAATGATCTCGTAAGTGCTCTCTTTTCTTGTTATAATGGTAACTTTTTTTTTATTAATTTCGTTGAAAAAAAAATTGTAAATATTTATAAAATAATTCTTAAAATTTTATTGGTCATTCTTTATAATTTCTATGAAGATACGTTGGTTTCTACTTGGTGTTCTTTTATGTATGAAACTTTATAGAATTGAATATTCGTCAATAGACTGGTTCAATCGAGCTTGTATAAATATTTCAACTAATATTTACAAATTAATTTTAAATATTTTCATCGAATTTGCTCATATTTGCAGTGCAGTTAAATTTTTAGACGCTGACATGACTGTCAGAGTTGTACTTAAATGCGTACCTGACTTATCATGTAACCCCTTTTTTTTTGACGGGGGGAAATGCATTTACGCACTACCCTTACCTATTGTATTAGTGAGACCAAAGTCCCCCAATACAATAAGTAAGGGGGCACGGAGTGACGAGTACCGTGCCAGTGTGGGACTCGCCCGGGCGTGAAGCGCCCGGAAATACCCACTAAAACCCCCCGGGGCCGTCCGCTGCATTTGGGATGGGGGCGACACGGGGTGGCTTTCGCAAGCACCGCGTTGAACAAGCACCGCGTCGCCTATCATGTAACCCTAACCAATTACGTAAACGTGAAATTTAAAAATAGCATTTTTCGTACGCTATTGAAATTTTAATAAGCAGTTAAAACAATTGTCGTTAAGTTTTGCCAGCAATGATTTTTTTTAATAATCTTGGCATTCAATATATGTATTATAAATACTAAAATGTTGATAAGTAGTGTTTTTTAGAAGTGTGGCGCTTTGCTTATACGTTCCTATAGAAGTTTAAATATATGCTTGATGTAAATATTATCTTAAAATATATATAAATGTGTTATTTTTGAAGGCACTATTTTTTAAACGGAATATTCAGCTCCTTTATTATCTATTTTTAACTTGTGAATGTTATTTACCCTTGGTATATATTATATGTATTGTTATCCGTATTATCAGATAAAAATATATGGCGCCTTCAATATAAACACTACTAGTTTTATTTTGTTAGACAATATACGGCAACTTAGCCTAGTCTCTTGGTGCTCGCACTCGTGCAATATTATACGCGTTATGTACTGTATCTGTATAACAATAAAGAGCATAATGCAAAACACAAGACTAATCATTTATACAAATACCCACATTATCCTATTTTAATTTGAAGTTATCTAGACGGACCCATGTGCTTTATTAGTTCATCCATTTTATATAAATTTTACAATGGTCGGTTTATTTTTTGTTTTGACTTGAATAGTATATTTTTTGTTTTACTGATCAATATATAAGTGATTAACGGTAACTATAAGAGATATGTGTATATCCCGCATGTTAAGAGGAAACGCGGGCGTTTTTTTATTTCATAAAAACATATTTCCCTGTTTTCTTTCTGGATAGTTACATTGTAGTGAATATACACCATCAGACATGCTTTAAGTTTTGATTTTTCACATAATTTAATCACAAATAGTTCATCACGCATGTTACTTTCAATTCCAATTTATAGTTTTTTTTATCTGTGCAAATCACTGTGTTAACAATTATTTACATCCTTGAATTATTTTTTAAGGGACATTAGATAGCATGATAACAAAGGAGGGTTGAAATATATCGTTTCAATATACATTCTGTGTGATATTCTACTCAATACATAATTCAATATTATGTAAGTCCCCAAAAAACCTAATAATGTAGGGTATATTTTAAGGGATGCATCAAAATTACGTAGCTATTAAAGAAGTGTTTCTTCAAGATCATAAAGAATAGAATGCGATCGCGCGGTGTCTCTATTCACTCGTAATAGCACAGTTACTCTCTGCACCCAATCCTAAAGTAATGCGGAGGAAGTTGCTGGTAGAAGCTAGTCAATTATAAAAATATCTTTTCCTTTTTGGAAATTAACAACGTTGATTTGTACCCTACAGTAAACCTGAGTTTTACTATAATGTAAATAACTATGATAAAGCATGGTGGTCGCTGAGTACGGTATAGCAATTTCGGAATTGCATTTTATACACCTACTTGAGTATTTCCTACGCCACTTTATACTAAGCAAGATTGTATATAAAATACAATATATTTGTTGTAATGTTGTCGGTTCGTGTGTGTTGTACGTGTGTATAATTTGGCGCAGTTGGAGCTCTTGGTTGACGCCGCTGCTGCTGGGTATCGCCGCGACACTCCTCTACAGGTATCTATTCGCGTAGTGCGCGACACGCGACTCGCGACACCGACGCAGATGCCACGCCACAGCCACAGCCACCGACCCACCCTCCCCCGCACCGCTGGTTTACCAGCGCTCGGTTGCTCGAGCCACACACTTCGCACTTCGAGGTTATTAGAGGGAAATACTATGCGAGAGCCTTGACTGTATAGTTTAAGGCTTAGTACACATTATTACTTGGTTATTTTTGTATTTACAACGTCCATTAACTTGCGGTTTTTGACTGTTACTCATTTCAAAAACACAACCACTATTATTGTTAATAATTGAGTGCGGTTTCTAGATGTTAAAACATGCGCCTTAGATTCGTAATTGGTGCTTCTCTTTGTATATATAAAAATCTAATAGAAAAAAAAAATTCTTGTTCTTAGCCCTAAAAGCCATTACATAATTGGGAGATAACTGAAAAACACGCGTTGAAATAAATATTGATACTATAGTATTATGTTGTTTCTAGAAGAAGCTATTATAAAATTCACGTTTATTTTATCTCCACTTATCTACTTACCTCTAAGGTAATTTTAAAACTACTCTAAATATTACGTATACCTCAAGATTACAATATAAGAATAATAATGTAAGTATAACCTACGTTGTAGATAAAAATAACACTAACACAAAATAAGGTTTTAAATATCCGTTACACGTTAGAATAAAGTGGATAACCACATTTACATTCGGTCCTTCGAACCGTAAATTAATTGTTTATACCCAATGAAGAGAGAGTTATTCTTTTTATATCACAATACTTATTTATATAATAGTAGTACAAAGGCAGCGCACATCATAAATTATTCTTTTTTTAAATGCTATTTAATATTAAGTTAAGAGTTAATGTATGAATTATAATTTTAATTTGTCGAAACTCCATTGTTTAATAATTAACGGAATTTATCAGCTTTAAGTTCTGTATAATTTTTGAGTTATCTGTTTAATTGAAAAACTCGTGTGTTTAGGGGCTAATTGTTAAAGGGTTTTCTTTCGAAGGGATTTAAGTTTATCCCTTCACGGATTCAGTTTCTCCAGCTTCCGCTCAATGTACCTATTCCGTAGAAAACCATTTTTACTTGTTATAAAATACAGTCGGTTGTTCAAATGGGTTATGACAATTTGTTTTAGATTATTACTAAGTTAAATTTGGAAATATGATTTGTTAATTTTACTTAAAATTTAGACGAACATACACGATGTACCTACCGTCCTTAATATATTTATAATTATTTATATAGAAATACATTAACTGAGAAGGCATCTGTCGCCGGGTTCGGGTACCGTTTAGTTGTTACTCTTAAGTTAAGGTGTTACGTAAAGACTTCGCAGTTAGTATAATAAATGGAAAATATGCTTTTTTTATATTATTATTGTTATAATTTTAATGGGAAATATATTTAATATGAATGAATCGTTCAGATTATTTTACACCCGAAAACACTACATTTTGTTTTACTACGAAATTGTTTCTCCAACATAGATATCAAGACAGTTTTGGAATTTGCAAATATGTCAATCAACTGTCTTTTTACTTCGCATCGATTTTTTTTTATATTTTTCAGTATCGGTATATGGCTACCAGCAAACGTTTTGACAATTGACCTAAACAGCTAGATTTTGATGTTAAAATTTTTGCAAGTCATTGCGTCGGAAACTGCCTTCTGCATAATCTGCTTGTTGGAACAACTCTGCGAACTTTACACTACACTAGTTTATATTCAAGATGTTTATTTCCGAACTAGCTAACACTATCGTCCGGAGTCAGTCGAGAAAGGTAACTAGCACAAGGGCACCATAGATATTAGTACACGTGGGTCGTTACCTGAGTACTAAATTGTCTCCGCGAAATTGAATCCTAGCTAAGCCATACATGTTTTTATTAACAGGCTTCAAAAAGGAGGAGGTTATTAATTCGTCTGTATGTTTTTTAAATTTTTTTACGCGATTTCTCCGACTTTTGTGGAACGATTTGCAATTTTTTTTTATCGAAGGAGTATACTTCTTTCCGAGCTGATTCTATTTCCACCATATCAGGATCTGATCAGTGAAGCTCAGGAAAATTGATAAAATCCCTTAAATATTATAAATACACGTGTTTCATATATTAGTTTCCAAAGCTATGAAGTAGGCTTTACAGCTATACCTAAAAGTATACATTTAAACTAAAAAGTAGCAAAATAACTTATTTAATTAAAAACAAAACCGACTTCAAAAGAGTAACCTATAAAATGCACTAAAAGACAATAATGAATTACTTTATTAATCTGCTTCGTTCATTTTGGAGTCGGTGCCGGCTAGAGTTAACCAATGTACTCTTTTACAAATGGAAATAACTGCCTAAACTTTATCGCAACTATATATAAACTAAATAAAGGACAAGGCTGAATTTAAAGATCAATTAATCAAAATTGAATATAATTAGCGACTTACATTCACACGACTTTAATATGCATAAGTAGACACCGAATTCATAATAAACGAAGCACATTAATAAAGTAATTATTTATTGACAATTAGTGCGTTTTTATAGTTAACTCTTTTGAAGTTGGTTTTGTTTTTTATTATTTTTTTTAAACGTCCCTTGCTGAATCTTCGTACCTACGTATTATGTGCAGGAGTGTGTGTGCTATGTTGTGCGTGTCACGCTTGTTTAGTGGCATTGTATCTTGCTGAGAGACGCGTCGAGAGCCTCCGCCGGTTGGGGATTTCAAGATGTTTGCTGGTATTAATGTAGACGACACAAAAATGTTCGAGGATAAATTTAGATGGTGTTATTTATATTGTTTTCAATATTCATACACAAGAATATAGGTTGTTCTAATCGAATTCATTTATTATTATGAGTTACGCGTCTCTATAACAAGTAATAATTTATTCCTAATCTTTTAAAACAAATGTCGCTGTTGACACATTATGTACGAGCTCGATAATCACAGGGGCGTAGCTACTGCTGCATCAAGGACATTGGCTCCGACGTGTGCGAACAAAAATTAGTGATCTAATGTTATCTACAACCTTTAATCTTGTATATAAGAATCTCTTTAAAACGAATACCTAATTAATATCTTGTAAATAGAAGTAATTATAAAATGGGCCCGAAAATTATCACCACAGAATAATATTACTGCTACTGGAGATAGTCGCACTAATCCCGCTCTTCAATAGTTCGGTTCACCTTCTCTTTCCACTCCCTACCACTCTTTTGGGTATTTACAGTTTGCGCAGATTCCATTTCTATAGTTTTTGTTAAGTAGTACACGTGGGTTTCATTAAAAAGTGTAGCCAAAAATGTCAAGTAAAAGGAAAGATAAGATTCTCACCTTTAAAAAATTGATATTTTGTTTTATTATTGTAATGGAGGAACGCGCAAATTGTCAAAATTGTATGAAGTTGGGTGAGCAACCACACACGATCCGAGGAAAAATAAACAAAAGATAGTAAAAAACACGTGAATACGAGGGAATCTGGACGAGGAAAGCGTAAAACGATAGAAAAAGATTCCGAAAATGGAAAGATATCTACATGTAAATCATGCTAGAGCGTTCTAAACACAAATTTTAAAAGCAATCAATTCCATGCCAGTTCTGGACGGTTAGATGAATTTAAAAAACGATATTGAATCCGTTTGGTAACAGTATCGGGTGAAAAAATTCAAGTAATGAATCTCCAGTGCAGTATTTTAAAAACATAGTTGAGGAATTAGATCTTCCGGACCAAATTGACAATCCAGACAAGAGTGGTCTATTCTGGAGACTGTTGCCTAATAAAATGTTTGTATCTTCAAAAGAAGCGAGCGCATGACATTTGCAAATACTACCGGAGCGCACAAACTTGATTTATTGGTGATTGATAAAGCTAAAAATTCTAGAGCTTTCAGGTACATTTGAGTGCCAGTCTGCTATAGGAACCAAATTAAAAGTTGAGTCACGAGAGTATTTAGTGAATGATTATATAAAGAATTTATTCCCCGAGTGAAGAACTTTATGAGAAGATCCAATTTGCCTGAAAAAACTTTACTCGTACTTGACAATGATCCATGTCACCCTAATGAACGATAACTTCGATCAAACGATGGGAAGATTCAAACCATATTCTTACCACCCTCATAAAGCACATTATCTCAAAGAATTGAATTTGAAGGATATTGTATTATCTCTTGCTCACGCTTGGAGCTCTATTCCACTTGATTTAATCCAATTGTAACGTTGTAACTTCACGCGCATAACGGGATTCTTTCAGCTCCTCGCGGCAGACGCGTCGGAACGCTATATCGAGACGGTCGCGTTATTAGTATATAATTAAATTTACCTACTACCTCCTATTTTAATTGTATTGTCTAAATATAAAATTAAATATCTACATCCCGCTAGGGATCACCTACCTGCTACAAACAACTGAACACCAAGGGCGGAAGGAGGACTCTGGCTGCCACCTTAAGAACCCTAGAGGAACACCGAGGGCGGAAGGAAATCTTTTGCAGGCCAGTGTTCTTCCTCATACTACACCGATAGAACTGTAGTGGGCGGAAGAAGACTATTACTACCAGAGCCCAGCTAGCCGGGATCCTAGCCGTTACACAATCATGATGGAAAAACTATGATCTACAATGAATATTTTATCGCAAGAAACAGACTAATGGGATTTATTGAACATAAATTTATCTGAATGCACAGTTGCAATTTTTTTAGAATAAGAATTCGAGTTATGTGTAGATTTAAATTCTTGGTTGATATGTGAAGAAGTACAGAAAGAAAAAAAAAACCCTTGTAGACATATTAGAACCACCGACAATTTTAATCACTAAAATAAAATAAGATACAGCAATTGATTGTTTCAATACCGGAATAGCAGGGGCTGAAGAAAACGGGATATCTGCCAAAGATATTATGACTCTTTTTGAAACTTGCGAGAAAAGGTTTTAAAGCAAGGAGACTATTTATGTAGAGAGAGAAAAAAAAAGGACCTAAAGGATTAATTAATATGTCGATTACCCATAAAAATGAGACAATAGGAAACAATGGAAAGTTGGCGTACACGCCAGGTTAGTGCACAAGGGGTTAAGTTAGATATACAAATATTACGAAAATGTTTAATACATAGGTAATAATAATTTTTGTTCTAGAAAATGCATAATATGTATTATAAATTTATCTATAGAATCTAGTAATGCGAATATTCCAATAATTCGACACCCCATAGATTTTATTAGTCCCAGATTAGTGGGACTCTACTGTAATCCTATTTAGCACTTAGCTACGCCACTGGACAACCAAATTTCCACTATATCCAAATAAGTTATGATGAAAAATTGTATTATTTCGTTGTTTAAATAAAATAAGTTTACAGTAATGAATTTCTGTGTGATACTTTCTTGTTTGGTACCTATTTGAAATTAGCTTATTAATTATTTTTTTCTAACCTAGCTAATGCTGTTGACCGGAAGAGCCTCTATAGCTTCTCCGTGACTTTGGGGGCGAGTGCTGAAGGCACTCAGTCAGCGCTTATTAAATTTTATGCTAGCGAATTAGATCAATAATACATCACCGAGAGGAAGACGAAGAGGATTTACAGAGTTGCCATCCATATCGATTATCGGACCTTTTGTTGCCGAACACACCATTGTTCTGGAAATCTCTGTGATTTCGGTATTTAGATAGTGTTGTTGCTATAAAATCAATAGAAAATCATATATAATTTTGAATAGGTATATAGAAAAGCAGTTATAAGAGCGTAACTTGTATCCAATGTGAAACTACTCATTTAAAAGAATATCAAAAATAAAGAGTCCTTGAATATAGAATTAATGACTAATAGAAGCTTTTTTTATTATTGAGATTGTTTTACCAATTAAAATGGTAAAAATAATAACATAAAAAACGGTAAAGTATGTAACACCTATAATTTGGCTAACAAAAAAACATGAATTTTAAATGTATCCACAGAAAATAATGTTTCGAGTTTGAATGTAGAGATTTCACAAATTAGCTAATATTATCTCTTTGAATTATCTGATTTGCTTCTATCTATTATTTCGTAGTTTTTATTAAATTACTTTCTTAACTTGCTATTTCACTCTCACATTAGTTTTGTGAAGATGCAAGAGTTTTTAGATTAAATGCCATAACTGATAATAAAAACTAAGCCACACATCAAAGTTTAACTCTTACAGTTTTATACGTCTTGCGTTGTCTTGTACCACCTATTTCAATTATCAATATAGCTAATTGTGTTTAACGGTCGGTAAAGTAGTCCTTGACGTTTCGTTTCACGCTTGAGTTGCAGTTGAACGAGAATTCGAATAAATACAAAAAGTATGCGTTAACGAAACGCCTGTCACGTTTATTATTTTTTACTACGCTGTATTTTGACACATGGTTTGTTTTTGCGGTTTTCGCGCTCGTTCTTGAGTTTACATAAAGAAGATACTGTGTATTAAACTTGATAACTTATATTTATATAAGTATAACCATAAAAACATTTTTAGAGATAATAACTTAATTCAAAATAAACACAGTACAAACTTGTCTGTATTCCTCATTAATTGTGGTGCTAATTGTTGTAATAAATATGTAGCACTGCATTTACTAAGACGAAATCTCCTTAAAAATTTATAACCGGGATGACTTTCGTATAAATTGCTTATTTCAATAACATGCACTGGTTTGCTCAAATATTTTATGAATGTCAAATATCGTTGCTCAAATATTCATCATCAGAGTAAAAATCAGAAAAATTCATTTTAGCTCGAAAAATAAAACAAAAGCGAATAGTAACAAATTAACTATGAAATGTATTTATTTGTTTAAACTGTAACCAGAGAGTGTTTAATTTTGACAGATAGATGAACATATTTAGTGGCTTAAAATTGCTGGTACAAGATGCTTGGTTGATTTAAATAAAAAATGTTGTTTAAATAAAACTTAAACAATTTTAATAGAGTTGCTACAAGCCGCCTATAAATAATTTAACTCTCTTGGAGCTGTTATGAGATAATTGTAAATCCATTTAGTGTTAAAACTTATGTTTTTATTGGATCACTTTCGAAAATTACAAAGTTACAATTACTATCAGATATGGTAGATAACAACTGATAAATATAATCCTGTCAATCACAAACCTTATACATTTAAGTATACTTTCTCAGATGACAATTATTAAAGTCAAAATTTAGTGCAAAATAATATAGATAGCAAATGTTTGTCTTTATTTACTGTTTGAAAAATGGAATCTTAATTATAAATAAAATCCTCAATTAACTTGCTTCTTATGTATTGAAACTATTATAAATATTTTTTTTTAACAATTAAAATATTCAATTGCCTTACAGCCTTCTTAATATTTACAACAAGAATAAAGTAACATTTTTTTATTTATACTGTTTTAATAATGGTATTTGTTAACTGTAGCAGGAGACACACACGTCCAGTCCTTCAGATCTGAAATAAATTATAAACATTAATATGAAGGGAATCATAGTTTGCAACCATTTATGACATAATATTAAATAAAGACTATTGTCAAGCAGAACCACTAATAAACCTAGCATGAAAAACAAGTGGATGTTGTTGTTTTCAGTCAACAAATTAATTTATGCTGCTGTATTGACATTTTGACATACCTCTAAATATAAGCCATATTGAGGGTTACAATATACCACACTAGGTTACTAACCCAAAGAGCAGACATTTGTTGCAATAAGATAGTTCACAATGAGCACAACTGTTCTGACATGACCCGCACAGCCTTGATTCACAATATGAACACTGTTGTTGTAATGGACCACCACAGCTACACAATTTTGAAACTCCGGAATCTTGAATCTGTAAATTGAAACATAAAAAAGGCTTTTTAATGATTATTTTCATTGCATATGACCAGCTTTAGCCTTTTTAGCATCTGTGTACTACCAATTTTTAAGCGCCCTATGAGAGCCTTGGCGCCCCGTTCGACGCATCTTTGTAGGAGTCGTGAGCGTCGCTCCTTAAAACCCTGCGCCTGTGTGCGCTGCACACCCTGCACTATAGGTAAAGCTGGCTCTGTATATGACATAACTAAATTGCCGTTTTGTTTTAAAATCGAAATGTGTCATTCTAAAAAGATACAATATACAAGATTTATCTCACCAAAGTTCCAGAATGTAAGAGACTTCCGTCTTTGCCTATAAATAATTGTTTCATTTTATCTTTTCTGTTACTGTTTATATCACATGCATTAGTAACTTCTGGCTGGAAAGATTTTTTTGCACCTTTGAAGAGTAGATGTAAGGTTTTCTCTATAATTTAAGAAAAATAATTCATAATAGTACAACGTAACCGCTTTACGTTGGTGTATTTGAGACTAGCTTTTTTATAATTACCGTACACTTTCCTCAAGCGTTCCTCATTATTATTGAATTGTTTCAATCCTACATGCATTTTGCTTTGGGGAATGAAATCTTCTGCAAAAGGGTTGGCCCTCTTTGCCATTTCGCTTGTACTATTATTTATCTTATTATGACAGAAATGAAAAAGCAACCATAATTATTTTTTTTTATTGTTCCATTTATTCCTTTTTAAAGAAAAAGCAAAGGTACTAGTAGACCATACAGCCAAGTCAGACGTTAGGAACACTATCAATAAATGAATGGCGGTAACAAAATAGTGGCATTTGAGGCGAATGCCTTCAGCACTCACACCCAAGTTACGGTGAAGCTGTTAAAGACCTTCCCGTCAACAGTATTACCTGTGAGTAAAAATTCCTGCGGAATTTTGATCCGGGATGATGCGGGAAGATCTTATTTTTACCTTGAAACCTCTTTATACGAAACTAGAAATTTTTCTAATACACTCTTCAAATTTTTTAAGTTTATTAAATTTGTATATTATTCCAAAGTTGTGTTAAAATATACGCCACTTGAACTTCTGTTGGACAATATTGTAACGTAAATTCATAATTGTTATACAACTCCTGGATATAAAAACCTAACATCCATATGTTTAGATCTCCTATTGAATATGCCTGTTTTGATAAGTTGAATAGCACTTTGGTTGTCTATTTTAAATATGACATCAATTTTAGTATTAAGGATTTTAGAAACGTATCTTCTTTGCAGTATTCTGCAGCAGAAATAAATTCCGCCTCTGTAGATGATAATGCAACTTTGGGTAGTCTTCTCGAACACCACAGAACAGGTCCTTCATTTAGCATGATAGCGTATCCTGTTGTACTTCGTCTTGCTATTAAATCTCCTGCATAATCAGAATCTGAATAAACAATCCTTTTACATTTTTCTTGTAATATAAGCCTTCTCCTATGGTGCCTGCTAAATATTATCCTAAGTATCTATAAAAGTCTTCTTAAATGCAATCACATCCTTTTGTTTGAGGTTTTCCATAAAACGGCTTGCCATACTTACTGAATACGTAATATCAAGACGGGTTTTAGTTGATAAATAAAGTAGACTTCCTACAGCTTCTCTGAATGAAAATATTAACTTTTCTTAAAAAATGCAAGGAGGGCCATTTTACTATCGGAGTTATATAGGAGATAGAGACGGCCTAGCACCATGGCGGTATGACGCTCGACTTTCTTGAGGCGAGCGTTGAAAGTCATTTTGGCGAATAGTTGAAAACCTAAGTACCTAACTTCGGTGCTATAGGGGATTTCCGTACCTGCGTATATGATGTGACGAGGGGGCTTATTTGAGCGGGCTCTATCGAACATGATCACGGTGCTCTTACTCGGGCTTATTGCAATACGCCACTTGAAGTACCAAGAGCGTCGACGGCTCTTTGGGCGTATTTTCGGAGGATTACTTTTTTACTTATATATTATTCTTAATAAGCGTGACTACTTTTATACCCGAAAATGTGGATCTATGCGAGTGAGAATTTGATCGCTTGGTTTACTCTTGCATTGCGTCAATGTGGTTTATGGTGAATAGATGTTGTGAAGTGTGATGTGCTAGGGCTATTGTTATACTGCACGACGATCCTTTGTGTTGTTGACTGCAGGTAGGAACGACGGGGTGCCGGTGCCTACCAGCCGGTCGTGTTCTGGGGAGAGCTTCCGCTCTTTTTTGGGACGACAAGTATCTCTTTATTGTTGAGGATCTTAGCAATTACGTAATGATGATGGTATTTACGGAATTATTAATATGTAGCTATAGAGCAGTTACAAAAGTCTTGCTTTTCTAGTTTACTCTAATAATTTTGCCGTTTTTTTTAATAGAATGTTAAACAAAAGTTTTGGATTGGAAAAATTGCTACTTCTCTCTGAACTAAAGAGTAATTATTGGTCATTGTTAGAAAACAAACGTAAAATACACTGAATAGGGTAAAATAATTTAAATTTAAAATGTCGATCCTATAGTTAATTTGCGTTACCGTGCTCCGGTTATAGTGACGATTATCTTTGATATAAAAATATTGTAGATGGAATAAAAATAAAAAACATATCCGAATTGTGATACAGCTCATTGGCTTCTCAAATGTAACATGTGTAATTGAAGCGATAATATTTTTTACAATATTTATCTAATTTATTATTGCAATATTTTATGTAATTAGAAAAACTTTTTTTAATGTGTCATGTATAATGGCGACACTGCCAACAGGGCACCTCAGCTTCGATCGATGGGCTGCTGTCAACAAATTATTCATTATTTATAAAATAATTCATATATTTTACGTGGTGGCTTCGACGTGTTATGTCTAATCTAATAACGTAAATACATTCCACAGTTTTTAAATAGGTGTGTTATTCTTTTGTAGTCAAAAGAAAGTGAAAGTATTTCGAATGTATTATGATAGACATTGCGCTGGTTTCAGTGGAGCATATGTGAGCGGATCCCTTGCGAATGTTACGTAAGAAGCGGTAGCGCGCGGCATGTCGTGGACGAAAAAGCCTCAGGGCGGACCGGCACCTCCGGGGACTGAGAAGCAGCTCTACGCCGCACCCCAGACACAGGTAAACTCTGGACATGTTTTATTCGCGAAAACGTAAACAATGACGTGGTTCTACAATAGTTTGGAATTTCCACTTATCTATCATATGACTTATTAATAAACATTATGTTGTAAAATACATTGTGTATTTTTATAACTCACAACATTGGTATATTTATTTTCATGACATAGACCTTTGTTGTGCTTCAACAAATTTAGAATGTCTTGCATAAACACTAAAAGCATATGGTAAACATTTGATTTGAATATGTAAAGTTTTATTAAAAATGTGTAAAACATTTTTGCTGAAAAATACAGGGTACAACAAAGTAATTAAATTTAAAATAAGTATTTGTGTTGTCAAGAATTTTTAGGAATTTATTTACCTTATTGTTTGTGTATTTACATTTATATAAAATTATTCTGCACTGAATAAGTAAATAATACAATTGCTCATGTGAAATCTCCATTATCAAAAGTTTTCAACCATTACACTTTTTTTTATCTATACTAATAAATAAAATTTTGTTTTAAAATTTCTAATATTGATGGGAATTTTTTTTGGTACATAGCTGAAGTTACTCTGGGTAACTTAGGGTACTTTCAATTTTTGAAAATAATTAAGATTATGTATAAAAAAATTAAAATGCAGTGAAGAATATATAAAATGTTGCCAAAGCTGAGGAAACACAGCTAGTATTACATATATTTGTTTATAAACTTCATTCAATAACAACTTGATTAAAAAAATAGTGCAAAATATATTTCCATTATATTATTAGTAATTATTGTTTTTACCCCTTGTAATAGTGCATACCTTAAATGTTAAAAAATATGGTATTTTAGTATAAATGATTTGAAAATATTTTAGTTAATACCTTCACTATGGAAGCTTCCTATTTATTTCATTGAACAGCATCTATTTAAATATAAGAAATAAGCTGTAGTAAAAGGAAAATAGACCCATTTTGCATAGCAGTCTTTAATTTTGAAATGTACTAGTTATATCTTCTATAACTTTTTACCTATAATATAGCTTAAAATAAATGTTTTGTTCTTACAGCAATATAATAATCAACAAAATTTGTATCATAACTACCACACACCAGCCCCAAACACTCAACAGCAATTCTGGCCAAATCAGCAACCTCAGTACAATCAACAGTATGGTCAAGTTTACCAACATGATATAACTACTAATGCTAACCAATATTATCAGCCTCAGCAGAACTATAACCAATATAACAACCCACAGTCAGCATATGGACAGAACTTTTATCAAAGCCAACCATTACAACAACAAAATGTTAGGCAAAATACAAATTCTGATGCTTGGGAGGATAACTGGGATTGGGGTTGGGATGAGGCAACTAAACAAGCTCAAAAACAACAGAATATGGTATCAAATCAGACAAATTCACAACAACAAGTTTTTAATAATGCTAATGTTATAGAGGAAAGTTTTGGAGCCAGTGATAGCTGGAACTGGTCTATGGATGAAAAGAAAGAAGTTAAAGATATGGCTCAGACTAAAATGGAATTGCCCTCAACCACCTTACCCCCTACTAATGCTCAAAGAGAAAACAATATTCTCACAGAAACCACAGGTCAAAAAAGTATATCAAATATCACTCAACAAACTGAAGATGTGAAGACTTTGAGTGACAGAGAAGCAATCAAAGAACAGTTACCAACTTTAGCATTAGGTAAACGGTTCCATTTAGAAAATTTAACTCCCCAGTGGTCTATTGAGTCCCAAATGTCACAAGACTCTAGTGATGGTCCTCAAACACATTCAGAGGGGACATACAGGAGTGACAATCAGTCTAGAAACTCAAATAAGAGTAGCCCAGGTTTGAACACTGGTAGTTGTAATTTTAATTACTCTCAGCCTGCTTTAGAAGAGTATCCTAATAATGTTGAATGGTCAAAATCAAATATTTCAACTTTAGATGATGTACAAAATGGTAGCAGACGAAATAGTAAAGATGAATTAATTAGCTCTATTCAAAAAATGACATTAGAAAACCATGAACCCCCTGTTCAATATGTACAAGAATCAATAAGGGATGGTACTATAATGCAACCACCATATTCTATGACACCAGCAAATTTACCACCACCTACATCATCAAACCCCCCATTAGAATCACAAGCGCCTTTATCTGTTCTTCCTCCAGTTCAGTCTATACCTCTACAAACTACCATGACTCTTCCACGGCCTCCTTCAGCTGCTGGATCTCTACCCAGGCCACCTTCGTCCACAGGTTCATTACCCCGGCCTCCATCATCTTCTAGCTCATTGCCTCCTCCAACTTCATCTGCAGTTAACTTACCTCCTTCTTCGGCAACATTAGCTGCACCCCCTTTATCAGTTTCTTTATTACCCACTCAGTCATCGTCTACATTACCACATGCACCTTCATCTACAAATTTACTGCCACCTAATTTACCACCACCGAACTTTCCTCCGCCGTCTTCATCTACTAACCCTTTTAAGCATGCTGGACCATTTTCTCATAAAACAAATAATAAAATCAAATTCAAATACACCATCTATTCAGTTTCCGCCTCAAATGCCTCCCACGAACTTAACATCACACTCAGTCATTAATAAGGAATTACCGCATAGTGTACCAGTAGGCTTTGAGGCTAACTTGGAAACCACACCAGATAATTCTGAAAGACCAGATCAGCCTCAAATAACTGCCTTTAGAGCTATGCCTGTAACACAACAAGTTCCAGAGAATTTAGAAATTGCCCCGCAAAATGATAGAAATGAATATCTACAAACAGCCCATTTATCTGGTGGTGATTTTGCTGAAAATACAAACTTTAGTAGGAATGTACCGCCTCCAGGGTTACGTAGGATGGTTGTTGGCCAACAAGAAACTGAATACATTCAAAGTTTAAATATTTCTGGAGATGAACCACCTCCTGGACTGGCTAGAATGGTACCAGGACAGCAAAATGAAACAGAAATGGCTTATAATCAAGCAGGCGGTAATTATATGGATCGGCAAATAGATGGACAACCGACAGACAATAGTGGGCGGCCTTACAGGCAGGCTGATGGGCAGCAAACACCAGATAATTACACTCAATCCAATACAACTTCTAGCAATGAGAGAATCCATTTAGGTCTCAATAGAATGGTTCCTGGAGAACCCAGTAATAATGAGTACTCTCAGTACCAAAGCTCTAATTATGGGGGCAACAAAGAAAGAGTCGTTACAGGTGTGGATCATGACTTTTCTATGACAATTGACGCTGGTCCCACTGACGTGAGAGAACAAAACGTCGATGGGTCAGATTATACAGAACAAATTTCTAGAAATCCACCAAGAAATATTATTGGTGGACGTAAAACGAGTAATGTATCCTCGGATTTCGGGATTCTGCCAGACGAACAACAGAGAGAAGTCACAATGGAGGGAGAGAATTTACAGGATTTGAGTAATATAACTTCCGCGGAAAGGACATTCTCTCGAGAGCAAATCATGGACGGCTCTGATGGAATAGTAAATGAGTCGCATAAATCTGGAATTGATAAGAAAACTGATCTTTCTGATTCTATAGAACATCCTGTTACTAGCTCTCGAAAACAATCTTTGAATCGAGTGAATACATCTGGAGAGGAGTCGGAACGAGGTAGAACATTTAAGTTGTCACCAAGAAGAGACAGAGATAAGCACAAAATCGTCGAGGGAGCGCGATAGAGACAGAGATAGGGATCGGGAGAGAGATAAAGAGGGCAGATTTTCTAGGAGCGATAGGAAATATGATAGAGATGAAAGAAGATCGGGGCGAGATGACAAACGTTCTGAGAAGGAAAAAAGAGACAGAGATAGGGATCGGGATAGGAGAGAGAGGGGTGAGAGTCCTGATGGACGGAGACATCGACGCAGTAACAGAAGCCGTAGGTACGAAACGGAAGACACAGATTATTACAGCGACAGGGAAAGAGACCGCAGGTAAATAAACTATTTGATTTTAAAATTCAAAAGGATTACTTAATAATCATTCATTTATGTTACGAAGTTTATTATTAGAAGTGTACTTTTAATTTACAAGTTTACAGTTAACTTAGTTAACTTAATTTACTAAGCTTATATTGACATTTCTAATTCTTTAATTCTTCTTCTGTGTAATTTTGTAACATTTAAAACCTTGAAAAGTCCGTTAATATTCTGAGACAAATAATTTGAAAGTAAATTGTTTAAATACTGTGGTTCCTTTAGCGATGTTTTTGTATTACAGACATTATAGAGAAGGTTCTTACGCGTCGAGACCGCCTCGTCGAGACGATAAGGAAAGGCGTAGCGAGGACAAGGACCGAAGCAGACGGTACAACACGGCCGATCGGTACAGACACTACGACGAGGAACGCAACGGAGCCGGTCGCAGCCGCAGGAACGCACATTACTTGCAGTACAGAGACATCGATCCGGCTAACAAATACGCCAGTTTACGGAAAGAGAGAGATGAACACAGGAGAAGAGGTTAGTGTTATTTGTTTTTATTCTATCCATTTAACTAACTGTTCTCCACCCCAGTCCGAATATGCCGCCATGACGTCATCGAATGTAGTGTTAGCAAAACGTCCATTATGTCTAAGAAAGAAATTATTACAAAATAACCTTGGAATGTTCACTGCATTCTTTGAATTAGCTATTCTGAGTATGATCGTTTGAGATCCAGCCTTCAATTGTTTCCACTTAACATGAGGTGTGATTGTTGTAAATATGCACTATTTTATAAAAAACATTACTGATGCTCCTGATCTGAAAAAAAAAAAACACAAGCCTTTTCTCCTGAACCTAGAAGTCCATGAATTATATCATTGCACATATAACATTGTGTAACGTGTGTGGTGTATGCGTTCTGTGATGCAATTCACTGTTGTAATTAATTTTATTATTCATATCAAGCCGTTGCACATGTTGCACAAGCGCATGGACAATGTTTTATTGACACTTCAATAACACTGTAATAATAGTTGCATGAACTAATTTCAATGCAATTAAATTTTATAGGGTCATGGTATTATTTCAAAAATGTATTTAAAGGAAGAAGGTCATAAAAGAACATAACAATTATAAACATTTTAGTGTATATACTGAATTGAACAATTATAAAATTAACGAAAAAAAAATTTTGCTTTAAAAAAATATTGTCTTTAATAAGTATTTCTTGTTGATATAATTTTAAAAAATGAATCCTTACTAATTATATTATAAATTGAGTTTTTATAAGTAACCTATTATGGTTTATAAAACTTGTCTGTTTATCATATTTAATTATTATTGATCTGTGTTGATATTTGGCCTGTATTTATCAAAGATCCATATAGCCCGAGAGCCAGGTGAAAATTTGGTTAATTATTTCTTCTCAAGAAATAATTGATGATACGCATCAGACAATAGTATCATGACGCCTTATGACCGTCAGCTGCGACACGGCGGGGGGGATGTTGTAACCTCCCACGCACAAAGAAAAAAAAATACATTCACTCATTTCCTCTCGGCTAAAAATTTATCAAAATTATAGCTAACCCAATATCTCAACGAAAAAAAAATCAGCTGGCTATAAATTGAGCGTGAAAATCCCACATGAAAATTTGTGAGCGGTTTTAAAATATGTTTCTGTGATAAATAAAAAAAATCAGCTAGCAGTAAGTCGAGGGAAACCTAGTCAGCTGATGCATTTAAATGGTCAGTAAATGCTTCTGGCTAACTTCTACGTAACGACCTTCAAATTATCAGCTGACGATTTTTCCACCGAGATACAGCCAGCTGACGTATATATTTATCAATAGCCACATATAAGCTATCATCAGGTAAATTTTTATTTGAGAGGATATCACTGAAAGTGAAGATTTTTTTTCCATGATCGAGACATCAGCTGACGTACAGTACACTATGTTATAGCCAGCTGATTTTTTTTTGTTGAGATATTGGGTTAGCTATAATTTGATAAATTTTTGAGGAAATGAGTGAATGTATTTTTTTTTTTCTTTGAGCGTGGGAGGTTACAACTGCTCACCCCCCCACCGAGCCTTACCTGACGTTCACGAGACTTTACAGTTCGATTTTCTGATGCATTTTACTAATTATCACTTGAGAGGAACTTAGTCATATATTTCTGTTACTGGCTCTCGGACTAATATGGATGTGAAGAGTAATTCTTAAATACTAGCTTATGCATACGCCTTGAGTTCAGAATTAGGTCCGGTAGAGATACGCCATTAGGAAGTATTAATCACATAATGTCTCTGTACGCTACGTAAGTTGATTTTTTGGCGTCTTATTTACTAAATATTGATTTTTTTCATCTTATACAAAAGCTTAATATGGATATATTATGCATATAAACCTTCCTTGACATAAACAGACAGATAGGAGCGGAAAATGACCTTTATTTATTCGTCGTTATGTATGTGTGTGTGTGCGTGTGTGTGTGTGTGTGTGTGTGTGTGTGTGTGTGTGTGTGTGTGTGTGTGTGTGTGTGTGTGTGTGTGTGTGTGTGTGCACGTTTGAAACAGCAAGCGACTGATAATGTATTTATTTTTCCAGTTGTGAGGTTCTCAAGCGATACAAACTCTTGTACACGTTATGATAGCGTTAGACGAGAAGGTACCAACAGAATGTTACTTTCCAACATTTGAGTGATAATGAATGCCCGAGTTACACTTACACCATACAACTAACTGATTTTGTTTTACGCAAAGATTTCCAACAGTAATATATATATATTTATAATGTAAAGATGTCCAAAGTGACAGAGTTTGTTTGTTTACATTGCATCGGGCTCATTGGCGGTATGTCCACTAGACGCCTTTCGGTTGTTATTGAACTTGGGAATGTGAACGTGAATACATGTCTAATTACTGTGCATGTTGTTGACGTTTGAGTTGGTGATTACTGTGATCGTCTCTTTCATTATCACCTGCCGCAACTATCACCATTATATTTCGCTATCGCCACGGATACTCATCTACAAACTGGTCACATCTATACTATTATTATAAAGAGAGATTTGTATTTTTGTTTGTAACGAATGAACTTATAAACTACTGGACCGATTTAGATGAAATTTGCTATGGAGATAGTTTGAAATTCAGGAAGTGTTAGTTTTTATTCCAAAAATCCTACGGGAATAGGGATTACGCGGATAAAACCACGGAAAGCAGCTAGTTATTAATATTTATACGGAATTGTATACGGAGTTTTAATCTTGTAATATTTTTAACTTTTAACTGTCAATTAAAATAAGTTACATATTATTTTGTGTTAGCTATCGCTCCCAATCTTGTTAACCTGAAATTATTAGTATCATTTTTTTGTACCTTTTATGAAAATAGTTCATTTTCATAATAATTATCTCCTATTCTCCACGTGCATTTCTGTATTAATAAGAAAACCACATTCCAACCGGTTCATCATTTTTCGAGAGGAACACTTTTATACATTAAAATTTACAATCCTATTAATTTACAGACAATATATAGTTTTGTTATTATATTTGATATTTGTAAGTATAAGGAATTACTTGGTACATACACATTTGAAATAATTGTTGGTTTTGTTGGTTGCTATATATAATATTTTGTCATGTTTTTTCTTGTCTTTTGTTTGATTCATTCTTAATATATTTTGAAGGGTATTTTAATTGAATAACCAGTTTGTAAGTCGTGTTAGTGTGAACAAGGAGATTCTTGTGTTTTTTATTTAAGATTCCTCTGTCTGAGAGTTAATTTAAAGTTTATATAGTGATTATTAGGAACTACCTGCTATGTTAATCAAAAACACATTAGATTCCTTAAAGTATAATTTCGGAAAAATACAAGTTTTTGATATTTAAATTATATTGATAATGTATGGGTTTACGAAGGAAAAGTTTGAATATCCATGAGAAATGACTCGAGTAATGGTTACATTGGGAGTGATGCTGACTGGATGCACAATCTTCCTTATTCACAGATGTTACGGATATAAAATAAAAAAATGTACTCCACGCTAAACCTTGCGGTCACCTTCTAGAATATTAAAAAATCTGATTAGAACCTTCTACTACCTTCTAGGGTACTAAAATGTATGAAAAATAAATTTAACGCCCATTATTGACTTTTCTTACTGTTTTCTTCTCTATGGGTTTATATGTCCGACGACAAATGATGTTTCACCCGTCATAGTGACTCGCTTATTGCGTTTTAAATCAACTAGCTGGCTACTAACTAGCAGCGGCTGGTGATAGATTCTTGATCTTTCAACGTTTGCCGTTTTGGATTGTGCTATAGAGATTGTAGAAACTTTGTTTAAGTATAACCAAAAAAATAAGCAATTTATATATTTTTCTACCGTTATAATGTGATGCTAAATTTTGGTAGTTGTAAAGGTTGATGTGGGTGATGGGAAGAGACAATAGTCGAGTGTTGAAATCATTTTTGTCCCCGCCCCCCTTTGTCAGAAATAGTAAGAAGCTGAACATACACCCCCCCCCCCCCCCCCCCCCCCACCAGGTCCCATTAATGATTACGTTATATTGAAACGGCTTTTTGTTACTTTACTATTCCTTATAATAAGTTCAAATTCAAATCAGCAAGTTCAAATCTCGTTATGAGTTATTGCTGTTATCAAATATTCAATATTTTGTTTTTATAAACTTTTGTTTTCTCAAACTCAATGCGAAAAGAAATGTCTAAATTATGATTCTAATAAAGTATTACTTGATTAATCTGATCTATATGTTTTAATCGATTATCCATAAGAAGTAACAAAGAGATTCAGATCCGTATGATTTACATGGTTGTGAAATATCCAGGCGATCAGTTCTCGTCGCCGTCGCGTCCGGACTCGCGGGAGGCGACGGCGACCGACGATGACGTCACAGACTCCCGCAGGAGGACACGCAGACATCCCCGACCTGATCCATATTATGACGGTGAGTCTCTTGATTCCTAAGATTTAAATTTATGTGCACCGACAACATAACGTGCGGACATGTTTTGAACAACGTTTGTTTAAATTTGATAATGTGATTTTGACATTTATTGGTGCTCCGAGGAACAATTTTATACATTTTGCTGCGTAAATATAAATTTTATTATTTATCTCTGAGCATCACCTTGTATTTGACATACTGTAGCATGTTGGCGATTTACCTTATGGTGTGGAAATATCTAGAAAGGATGATGTTGTATGGAGCAAACGGAACTTACCTTTATTATTAGCCTTCGATTAAGCTGGTTCAGATATTATTTTCCACCTCACTTCACTTTATGAATGTTCTATGTAATTTGATAACTAATGTGCACTTTTAAACATACGAGAGACCGCGGCGGCGGTTGAGTGTTGGCGTTCCGTTTTTGAATAGGAAGAGGAAGGGATAATGAATACATAGACTAAATAGAGCGGGGGCGTGTAGACAATATAGAGAAGAAATAACTTAGAATAAGAAGAGAATATATACGATAATAGATGGCGTTAACACCTAATAACATTGGTAACGCGAATTAAACCGTACCGAATATCGCTCAATGTCGCTAAAGAAATTTTTACTTCGAAAGAAATTACAAGTTAATAAATACTACAAACAAGTTGTAACATTTTTAAATAGAGTCGACGGTGACAGTTATTTATCTCAGCGAAGCACGGGCCATATCTGATTAATGCGTACTCAGGGTACGGGGCCGTGGGCGCGGGCGTGTCGGCGGGGCCGGGGGCCGGCGGGTACGCGTTGCAGCCCCAGCAGTACCAGTACTACGAGCTGCTCCGCATGACGGACCCCGAGGCGTACATGCAGGTCTACAAGCAGGTGATGGCGGGACACCCGCCCCCCGCGCCGCCGCCCGCATCTCTACTCCAAGCTGCTCCGGGACGTCTACGGGGAAGGTAAGGTGCTCTCCTGTACTGACGCACTTGATACAAGCGTGGCTCAAAATCAAAACTAATATCCTTACTAGAAGTGATTAATGAATGGATTCATGTGAAACATGAAAAGGTATCGAGTGAACAGTAGACACATGTATAGATAAGGTAATATGCTTATCGTTAAGGTTACATGAGCGTCGGGTACGAGGGGCGGGCGGACAAGCGCGCCGGCGCCGGCACCGACAGCGTGCACTCGGGACGCTCCAGCACCACCGGCCTCAAGGGGAACGACACGTGAGTCTCACGCACACGCACGCACACACACACGCACACACGCACGCACACGTGTATATAACTCTTACAACAATGCTATTGTTATTCAACAAATATAAATAATAAAGATAGTCTAATAGTGACAAACAAAACTAACGTTTGGATCAAAACTACTAAACTTTAGGCTCAGTGTTTTAACTACAATCTCACCTGATGTTAAGTGACGATGTGCTCCAAAATGATATACACACTAACCCTTGATAAACACACCGATTGATATTTAGCGACAGGTTTACAAACTTGAGGGCGGTAGCTACCCAGGTGGGCGAAGGGGGAGGTAATCCAATCGGATTGTGGTGATACTAAATTGTGCAAAATGGTCGATTATTATATAGAGCAATTCATTCATAAAACATTCGGCCAATTTTTTTATTAGAGAAAAGCGATTGCAATCCACCATTTGAAGGGCTTAGTACTTCTAGAGTTTGACACCTTAGGTCATAGGATAACTTATTATCACTACAACATATTAAGTTGAAAATACTAAAGTTATATATAATTTAAAAAACCATAACTGTTGCTAAGTGGCTATTTCCCTGACAAAGCACATCTAATATTTGTTAATATTTAAACTACAAGAAGTATTTTCCCACAGATCATTATTAACCACATAAATAGCTTTTATTCATAGACATGTATCTACATGCTGGTCCATCCGAATAACATCTCATTCGAGTTTGTGCTTCCCATTTACTAACATTTATCATAATATGTACAGGCGGATCTTTGATAAGATTTCATTAATAAAATATAGTAACTGATATTTGGTGCTTGCTTTGCTTCCTTTTTTGCTCTTATGACAATTTAAAGACAAATATTACTTATAGAAAAGACATTTTTAGAATTTCTTATATTACAAGTGTGAGTTATATGAGTTTTTCAAAAGACGGATGCGAGAAGAGTCCACATAGTGGAGATGCAAATGTTGGATGTGTGTGACAACTAGAATGGATAAGATTAGAATTGAGTATATTGAAGAAAGCTTGAAGTAGCTCTAGTGACAGATAAGTTAAGAAGTTAGAATAGGTTAGCATGGTATGGACATGTCATGAAGCGAGGTGTAAATCATGTAACTAAAAGAGTTTTAAGTATGAAGGTGAATGGATACAGACGAAGACTGAAGAACGTATGGATTAATTGTGTGAAGAATGTTTTGTGTTTAAAAGGTGGGAATATTGAGATGACAAATGAATAGACAAGAGTGGAGGATGAAAACGTGTTAAAAATTATGATAAATTCTGTTAGCATATTATATAAGGAGTTATCATAGAATTAGTTTGTCTTGTTCAGCGTCTTTATGAATATTTGGCAGAGCGTGTTCAGGAATAAATAGTAACTAGAAATTGTGTTTAGTCTCCGATAATTTATTATAAAAAATCTCAATCCTAACATTTTTGATGTTCTATTTACTTTTTTAACCTCTGCGAGTCATAGTCGTAGGACAGGAATTTTAGTTCCTTGGAATCTTTTCAAAGAACCGTAGCGGCGTCTAACTATATTTTTGAATGTAATTTTGATTTCGTAAATGAGTCTTTATGAATGATTTTTGAATTGGTAGAGGTGATAGTGTTTATTTCGCGTGAGATGTTATTTGCGTACGACATGTCGTGCGTTGTTGTGACTGGTTCGGTCGCGCCCGGACAGGCTGTACGGGTACCGCGGGCGCGAGGGCGGCTCCCCGCGCGGCGCGCCCTCGTTCCGCACCGACACGTCCGACAGGTATCGACACCCCACCACTGCATTACCTTACCGCTTGCATGTATAAACTAAACATTAATGCATTAGCACAAAGCAATTTCACTTAAAATAAAAAAGATTTGTAAGACAATCTTAGTTGGCATTAAATAGATATTGTTAAGCGTGTGCGGGCGGGAAGCACAACCCCCCCCCCCCCCCCCCCGTCGCAGAGTGCAATGCGTACGTATGTGTGCCACAGGGAGCTGCAGACGGACGCGTCGCTGAACCTGCAGCTGGAGGAGTCGACGGTGCGGTCGGAGCGCATGACGCCGTTCCGGTACTCGACGGCGCACATCAAGGTGAGCCCAAGGAACATTTCCATTCCAACAGCACAATAACTTATCTTTTACTGTTTATAATTTAATTTACTTTAAACCGATCATTTTTTATGCAAAACAAATTAACTATTCCAATAATTTGTTATGTTGGTACTTATATATGATATTCGTTTATATTTATTAAAATAAGTGACTAATTGAAGTACATCAAGATTATTTGTTGTGACGAGCAGATATTATATCTATAATTAAAAAATGTTGGGAAAAAAGGTGTATCCGTAAGTAAAGTAATCAGTTAGAATGAGCGGGCGGGGGAGGGGGGGGGGGGTAACGTTGTTCGTAAGGAGATCATCGAAGTGTGCAGTTGTGTTCGTGAGAGTATCGGTGGGTGTGTGCGTGTGTTGCGTGTGCAGGGGAGCGTGGGCTCGCGCCACGTGGTGCTGGTGCAGGGCTCGTACCCGGTGGACGGGTGGCCGGCGACGGTGCAGGTGCTGTCGCTGCAGAGCGCGCTCGCGCAGGACCCGCTCGCCGCGGAGCTGTCCGCTTACCCGGGGCCCCTCCTCAAAGGTAACGTACTTGATAATAAAGTGTGATTGTACTCTACATGTTTGCCCTCCTTTGGCTCCCCCGCAACGGTACCAACGGCTTAAATGCCACAATTTTATTTAACATATTTCTAGTCTTCATTTGGTATAAAAACCTAAAATACATCTACATGTACTCAATAATTCACAATTTCATCCTATACTAGCTGTGCCCGCGACTTCGCTAGCATGGAATTCAAATGTTTACATTGTAATAGACGGTCTATATCCTCCTTCTAGATGTAATCTACTTCCCGTCCCGTCCAGGCCACTACCTGGCAAATCTAATCTTAATTTAATCTTATTTCTGCCTATTTTACTATTAATATGTCGATTACCCATAAAAATGAGGCAATGGAAAGCTGGCGTAAACGCCAGGTTAGTGCTCAAGAGGTTAAGCGAATGCATATTTATCATGATTTTTTATATGTACAAAAATATATTCAGACTATATACTACAATAATACCCAATTTCATTCAATTCGGTTTAGTAGTTTTCGCATAATTAGCGAACAAATTAATAAACAGACAGGCAAAATTTTTAAAAAGTATCCAAATGTGTTCTGTTGTCGAATTTGAACTCCACCCCCCCCCCCACCCCCCCGGTCCCTCTAGACTTTTCTTATACAATAGATTATTAATGTTAAGTTACACTATTACCAATTTTAAAACAGAGCTGTTCGGGAATATCGATTTTAAATGATCATTGGAATAGTTAAATCTCTGAAAGAATGTTATAAATACAGGTGTGACTCACAAGAAGAGCGTGATCTCGTACTGCGAGGCGCGCGCGCGCTCCGCCCCCGCCGAGCCCGACGCCGCCAGGGACCTCGCCGGCTACGTGCTGCTCTGGGACCTGCTGGCGCTGCTGCTGCGACAGAACGGGGTACGTTCTCCCACTCCGCTCCGCTCGACTCCCACACACAACACTCCCTACTACAAACATGTACAAATATGTTTCCAGGTGGTGGTGGGCTCTGATATCGCGGAGCTGCTGATGACGAACGTGCGCGAGTACGAGCACAGGCCCCCCCCCTCCAGGTCCGCTGCTTCCGACGGTCAGTAACATATACTTGTCCTTCCCCTATACTACCGAGATACAAGGAAATAGTTATAATATGTTTAAATAATGATAAAAGTGCTTTCAGAGACATTTGTCGCATATTCAAGTGATAGTAATGTCTGTGATACAGAACGAGGCCGCGAGTCCTCTGCGTCGGGGGACGTGAGGGACGTGAGGAGCGCAGGCGGCACGGAGGGGGAGCGCTCCGACGTCACACGTGAGATA
The DNA here is from genome assembly GCA_014132275.2 of Samia ricini. Classification (NCBI taxonomy): domain Eukaryota; kingdom Metazoa; phylum Arthropoda; class Insecta; order Lepidoptera; family Saturniidae; genus Samia; species Samia ricini. The sequence continues at coordinate 37,279,094 of AP028160.1, read as the reverse complement.
TACCATGTGATACGTCATACTAGATATAACAGAGACGTTACGTTAACGGGTCAAGTAAACCGTAGTGTTGCCTCGTCGAACCTCGGACATGTTATACAAAGGCAGCGACAACACATTGAACATTTCATTATATAAATCTAATTGAGACCCGCGCGTGCCGGTTGCAGGCGCTCAGCCTCGGCAGACATCTTATAACTTATTCATAATTACAATAATAACTTTATTAATCTCTATGGGAATAATGTTTACACTGGCTCATATAAGTTGTGAAGTTTTGCGCATATATATACAAGTTATCTAGTGTGGTGGTGACCTCATTATGTGTTCTGCACGTCCTCACTGCACGCCTGTAGGGGAGCCGAGTCCAATATTCATTTAAATAGGGGTTGGATTGCGTGCTGCTCATTTTATATTCTTGATACTTGTGAGGTACATTACATTGTACTATTTCTAAAGTAATAGGATTCTCAATACACCCGTTGAATGATTTTATGAAGAAATGCTAGCTCGTGTAGTTTACGTCTTTCCCTAAGTGTTAATATTTTAAAATATGAAAACCTGCTATCATATAAGCCTTTAAAGTCAGCTTATTGTTAATAATAACACCTATATCTCTTACTTCTTGTACCTGTCTTAGGTTTATGCCACCCACAGTATAAGCCCCATGAATAGGTTTTTTTAATAATAACTAAAGATAACCTGGTGACCCGCTAATCCAGACGTCTTCACCAAACCCTATGGAGTAAACTTATAATTTAAATAAAAACGTAGTGTCATCCGAAAAGAACGTTGTACTGTCCGCCATCTCGGTGACATAAAGAATGATAAAAAAACGTTCTTACACTATTAATGTTTCGTTTTTAGGTCAAGAGTTGAGTTCTCCCGGACAAGCGGTTGTCGATGAGATAGCGGCGCTCGACAGGTTCAGGGAATATCTCATATACGGGAACAGGCAGGAGGCGCTCGGTGAGTCCGCTGCGGGGGGTGAGGTGTCCGTGCGCGCAGTGTCGGTGCGTGTGAGTGCGTGTGAGTGAGTGCGCGTGTCGCGTGTGTGTGTGCGCAGAGTGGGCGATGTCGCAGCGGCTGTGGGGGCACGCGCTGCAGCTGGCGGCGCACGCGGACCGGCGCACGCGCGCCGCGGTCTCCGCGCGGTTCCTGGCGGCGCTGCCGCGCGCCGACCCGCTGCACACGCTGTACGCGACGCTCGCCGGCGCCGACGCGCCCGCCGCCACGGTAACCAATCATATCGACTGCACATTACAACACTTTTCATTATCTAATGAAGTCCGCGACAATTCACGGTGAGAGACATTCAGGGCCGTCTCCGCCTATAGTACAGGGATGCGTGCAGCGCCCCCGGCCGCAGGGTTGTGCGGGGCACTGCAAGTGCTAGAGACGCCGCTGGAGACGTTGCTCCAAAAGCGCACCAAACGGGCCTGTGCACCTCGGCGCTCGCAACCCAAGTCAAAAATTACATTTTATTCCAATGATTCAATATATTTTGTCTATTGTACGGAAATGGTGATTCTACGCTCGGAGTTGTTGACAGTTATGTACACCCGGGACTGACCGTCTAGTTAGATACATCTAACTCCGAGAGAGAGGTTAACCGTCGCATCCGACTCGGCTGAGCCGTGTTCGGGAACCTACGCAGAATCTTCTTGTCCGTAATACCGCAGTGCCTCAAGACGAGTGTCTTCGAGCAGTGACGTACGGCACTGGGACGTGGCCGCTCTCAATGGACCTAATGAGGAAGCTCAAAGTTGCCCAAAGAGCAATGGAGTTTTACTGCGTGATCGAATCAGAAATGAAGAGATTTGCTCGAAAAACCGACGCCCGATGGGGCCGACGGGTTCTCGAATGGGTACCACCACGTACCAGAAGACGTAGCATGGGTGGGCCCCTCACAAAGTGGACCGACTACCTGGCGAAGGTCACGGGAATCCGCTGGATACCCATGTCCAACAGTAGACGTCTTTCGGTTTGATGAATGCCCATTCTCACAGTTGCCGAAATTAGATATCTTAAATTAGGTTATAACGAGCTACAAAAATATTATCAACTCGCTAAAGCTATCAATAGCGATTAAATAAAAAACAACTGATGATAGTAACAGGAAAAAAAGATACTAAATTGTTTTATCCTTGCATACATATAAAACCATATCATGGTAAACAAAAAAATTATACTATATGCATGCATGTCGATCTTTAATCGTTAGATTAAAGATAGTTTTTTTTACAGGCATATCGAAGTGTCTATTTAAACTTTTAACCGTAGGGATTTACACTAAAACACTTCACTTATTTCACTTATTATTAACACAATGAAACTATATCTTAATATATATGCGAAAACAAAACCAAAGTATTTACAATAATAATTTGATCCATACCAGTGCGACAAAGCATTCGACAGCGCGATACAAATCGACACTGGCGCCATCTTTTGGCATAAATGAATGAACATTCAATTAGACACGAAGTGTGTCCATTTTTGAAGAGTGTGAGACGTATTTGTCTATTATCTCAGCGATATACAAAGAGACGTAAAACTGACAACTTTTTTTATTCAACTGACTTTATTTATTCTTTTAATTATACTTTTTTGGATATCAATCTTTTAGAACTCAATTTTCATTCCAATCGATTAATATAGCTTTGATTCGAATCGATCTTTTTAGGAAAGCGTTACGTCCCTGGATTATTGATTAAAATGTGACGTCATGAACTAAAGCAGCACGGGGGTTAGCGACTTCGCGTGGGAATTTATAATATTTAATATTATAGTGACTTTTTAGGACACTTTAGACTTTACCCACTAGAGCATTCCGTCACCGAATAGAACTGTAGCGTGCCATGGCTGTGCCGGCATCGGATTCCGGATAAGAATATTTTATATGTGCCGGTACGATCCGTTGCCGCGTGTTCCATGCGTTCTTACCCGATGCAAACCAATAGTGATATATACTTATATATAAGATAAATGAAGAACAATTAAAATAAACAATGTTAACATTTTAAGTTTATTTTTTTACAATTCCCAACTGAAAATACAATCCTGAATAATATTATAACTTAATAACATACTTGACATGTATCAAAATATCATAATGGCCAGCATGATTTTCTTAACCTTATAAACTAAACTCTTTACATTATTAAATATAATAAAACATAATTAAGGAAATATATTTTCTTTATATATATATATATTTTTTTTTTTTTTCTTAAATTTGTAAGGTTTTTGAATGTACACGTGTTTATTCATATGGACATCGTAAAATAAATGGCTTGTAAAAAAATCAAATTTTTGGAACTAACTAAACAATCTGGGATGTTTATTAAATTATTGTCTATTTCAAACAAGTTTGAAAACGTTCACAGAATAGTGATTTCCATGCAAAAATAATATATTCCGAACGGAAATAATACTGACATGGAACGCGGCCGATCCGCTGCAGTGGGCATGGCAATGCATGTCGTGTTTTTTACGTGCCTGACACGTTCACGGCACGGTCATGACACGGTATGGTTCGGTTACGATATAGGCATACTCCTTTAATTTTATCTACAATAATTTATTATAAAGTCTAGTAGTATATTATTCTGGAAGAATTAAAATAAGACAGAGTAATAATAATGGTGAAATACTGTTATCTGATGTGTGCGTACGTTGCGAGCGGATGGGTAGTAGGTTCTTCTAGATGCAAATAGCTTAATCCATTGCTGTTAAGCAATTCTATATGTGAATGCTAGATGTTTTTTTACAAGTATTTTATGAGAATATTTTCTCATCAAATTTAACAAACGATACAACACGACGAGGAACCCGCATCGATGTGAAATGATAAAATTGTTGTGGATATTTTAGTGCGCGTCGGACGAGCGCTGGGGCGACTGGAGGCCCCACGCCGCCATGCTGCTCGCCAACAGCTCCGCGCGACCCGGACACGACCGGAAGATGCTCACGCAGCTGGGTACGCTCGCAGTTGTCACGATCTTGTGTTTTTGCATACGAAATCAATCCACTGCCTTATAACTAATAATTATATCATATTGATATCGACAAATTAGTTTCAATGGCAAAAGTATATATAAAAATACGTGATTTGATGAAGTCGTTTTATTTCTTTCATCTATAACATAAATAGTAGTTATCAAATTATTATGCGGTTTTGGAACTATTACAGTTTAATAAACGAGTAAAAAGTAGTAAAAAAATACTTAATTACTATATAAGTTTACCGATCGTGATGCAGGTGACAGCTTGTCGTCGCGCGGGCTCGTCTACTCGGCGCAGTTCTGCTACGTGTCGGCGGGCGAGCCGTTCGGGCCGCACCCGCTGGCGCCGCTGCGTGCTGGGGCGCGTGCTGCGGTGCCAGCGCAGCCGCCGCGGCTCTCGCTGCTGCTGGCGGAGCCGAGGGCGAGCTCGCTCGGGCAGCTGGCGAGCAACAAGGCGGTCTTCGCGACCGAGATATACGAGTACGCGCTCTCGCTCAGCCAGGAGTACGCGATCGCGGAGCTGCAGGTGTACAAGCTGGCGCTCGCGGCGCGGCTCTGCGACTGCGGGCAGTACGCGAGGGCGCTGGCGTACGTGGAGCAAGCGGCGCGCGCCGTCACGCGCTCCCCGCACGAGCACTCGCCGGAGCTGGCGCGCGTGCTGGCGCAGCTGGCGGACAGGCTGAAGTACCACGACCCGGGACTGCAGGAGCCGGCGCTCCCGCACGAGGAGCCCGACAGCGCGGAGCCCTCGCCCACGCACCACCACGCCTGGATAGACGACATCAACTCTGTCGCGCACATGCTCTCTGCGAGTCCGCAGCAGCACCAGCCCCCGCAGCACCAGACGCCCGAGCAGCGCTACGGCTGGCAGGAACAGGTACGCGACGCGACCCATCACCTTGTTACTTGTATTATTTAGTATCTACAAACACAATATATATAACGTTTATTTATTTGTCATCAGCAATGTTTATTCCATTGGAAAATGATTTATTATATTTATTATTTCGGGTTTTTGAAAGTAGCGCCGTAAAGCACTATAAAAAGATTCACCAGACGATAATTAATAATCAAAATGCAATATATACTGAAATGTCAGTTGTCAACGTCACTGATAAATATTTAATACTTTATTATTTTTATTAATATGAGTTTATTCAAGTACATTTTTATAAAGTACGCTTTTTGTTTTCTCATTATTCGCATGCGTGTGACGCACTCGTCCGTGTCCGCGACGCGTGTCCGCCCGTTCGGGTTCGGGTTCGGGTTCGGGTGAGCACACCCAGGGTGATATCGGGATTATTCTCTTACCGCCACACAAATTGTCGGATCTATATTGGCTGACTGCGGAACGTTACACGTACGCCGTACCGCGCCGCTTTCCGCTGCCGTCTGCCAACACCCTCCCCCCTCCCCCTCCGTAAATGTTACATCAGAATAGCTCTAATATTTTAAACCTTTGCAAATTTTGAATGTCATATTTGTTTATATCGAATCAACGGCTTAAAAAATAAGTTTCAAGCTTCTAGTTCTGAAAATAACGATACTTCCATACAACATTCAATTCTCCCTTTCAACCGCTTACAACCCTTTTTTCGCATTAGATAGTCCAAGTCCTTTCTCAGATTCTAGTCAATTTCATTTAAATCGGTTCAGTAGGATGTGAAAGCGCGACAGACAGACAGAGTTACTTTAGCATTTATAATTATAGTAGAGATGTGTTTTAATTATTCATTGAAATATTCATATACAAAATATTTTCGTTTGTTTCATAGACGCAGCAATACACACAACCCGTACAAACGTACCCTGAACCCGCGGGGGACACCTCGGAGTACGCAGCCCACTATTACAACCAACCAACACAACAGATCCCACAGCAAGTCTCCCCACAAGTCGGTCAACAGATAACGCAACAGATCGTCCAGCAGATACCGCTGCAAATCGGTGAACATGATGGCGAGTCACCAGCGGCGCCAGCGTACCCGACGTATGGCGACGACTGGCACAGGACCGAGGAGCACCACGCGCAGTCCTACGCCGACCCCTACTGGCAGCCCAACCACACTTACGGATACGGAGAGGTAACTCCCTACACACTTTGAAACTACATGTCATCAATCTTAAGTTAACAATTATCAATTTGATTAGTTTTCCAAAAAAAAAAAAAAAAAAAAAGTAGTTTTTTTGCTGTCAATATCTGTAAATAAAACAAAGTGGAAAAATAATTAGTATAAATTTGAAAGAATACTAATGTGCAAGTGCGTACCGAGCGGCTTGCGTTCATACGGGTCCGATACGACGAGGTGCGCGTGTGAGTGTGTACCCCCCCCCCCCTCCAACCCCCAACCCGTACCCGCTAATGCGTGCGCGCGGCGCGGCCGGCGGCGGCAGCGGGCGGGTCTGCGGCGGCGCGGCCCTCGGGGACACGCGCGCTCCCCCGCCGCCGCGCCCCTCTGTCGGCAGCACGGGGCGCGTGGCGGCGCGGGGCCCGGGGACACGCCGCCCCCTCGTGTTCGGCGGCACGTACCCTATCGACGAGCCGGTACCCGCGACCGCGTGCGCGACCCCGACCCCGCAGGGCGACCGTGCGCGGCGGCTGCGCGATACCATCGAGTCCAGCCTCGACCGGTTCGAGGCCATGCTGTCGCACCGGGCGCCTACAGTGCGCACGTACCCCGTCGACGAGCCGGCGGACCGCAACTACTGCGTCGCGGAACCGAACACGTTCGACATAGACGAGCCGGTGTCACACACACACACGCACACCCCCTGACGACTACGTCACACGCCGCTTACACACTAACTGCGTTTACACGTCACATTCATTATTACATAATATTCATATATTTTATTCATATCGACAAAAATATTGTAACATCAATAATAATATAGTTGTGTGGATTTGACATAATTTTATTATATTTATATGTATATTTGTGCGTTTGAAACATCGCGTGTAGGGGGGATCAAATTATTAAATAATTAGCAAAAGCAAGTGTGGTTTCTGTACGCCTGAAAATGTTACAAAACATTTTCAGTATCTCCGAACACGAAATTCTATTAGGCGATACAAAACTTAAGACAAACTCTTTGTTCAATGTAAAATACGCAATACACACTAGATATAATCTATCTAAGAACAGCACTGTATTTAATTTGAATGACAGATGCAAATCAAACTTCGCGCCAAAATGAAAAACAGTTGTGCCAGTCTAATAACATAACAAACAAAAACAATAATTTGAATTTGGAACCATAAACAAATCTTTCCTTCACGATACTTTTTGGACGGAATGTATAATAAGAAGCATGGACCTGTCGGTATCGACAATTATGTTAACAACTCGTATCTGCAATGTTATTCAATCATTTCGACGTTTTTTTTTGGATTACTTGAAAAATAAAATAATTTTTTGTCATTATATAACACGATTATAAACGTATTAGTTATCCAAGAACACGTGCGCGCCTGTCTGTTTGTGCATGATCATTCGTCAGTGTACAACACTAACATTTAGTCGCGTCTATAGTTCCCCACATTTTATATGTTATTTTAATCGTTATAATAAAAGTATTTATTTTACTTCTCGTAGTGAAGAGTCAATATTTATTTTTAAAGGAATCTGTATCCACGTTGGTAATAGAAAGAATAATTATTTTTCCATTTTGTTTTTTATATCAATACAGTAATCGTCGCACCAGGTGATGATGATTCACTTAATAACTTCATTAATGTATTCAAAATTTTAAAACAATGTTTACCTACTACCTATGTTATAAAATAACATTTTGTTGTTATACTTATTTGCTGTATATGTATTTAGTTTAAATAAAAACTATAACATCGATAGAAACAGGTCAATTATTTTATCGATATGGAATGGGTACATCCCTATAACATAATTAACGTGAACGCTTTATAAAGCTTTGAATGTCTTGCTCGGTAAATATTATCCATTCGTCTCAGTATGTAACACCGCGCCGCAACCGAGATATCTAGAGATACGTTTCCTTATGAGATTCAATTGATAACTAATTAGTATTAATTTATTTAGAAAGCGTTATTCCGCGGGCGAAAGCGGACGTGTTCTCTCGCCACACTCCGCTGTTCGCGGCGCATGTTTATTTTTATTATCATGTTAGACTTATTCGTCATAATTATTACATAGTGATTTGTGAAATTCTATTTAGTTTTATGATTTATAACATGTTACAATATCAAATAATTTATACTAATGTTAATAGAATAAATATATATAATGACACTGTGACAATATTTTTTTATGATAGCAACACTGATAAATGCAATCATAAAGTGTTGTACCTTAAATGAATGCAGTGCACCTAGTAGTAGATGGTAGTTAGGTGTTTGGGGTAGGGTAAGGGGTTAGAGGGATATCTACCGGTTGCGGTGCGTGCTCGTTGCGTATGTGCGTGTGCGTGTGCGGCACAGGCCGGGGGGGAGGAGGAGCCTGCCGGGGGGGAGACGGAGCCTCGACCTACTATCACGATGCCGGGCGCCAAACCCACTTACCTTGACTACGATGACGACAGACCTCCCAGCACTGAGGTAACACAACATTTATTTGATATATTTTTAAAAGCTTTCAAAATGGTAACTTAATTCCTCTTACTTAGGAACATTGTTTTATGTATAAAGTAATCACCAAAACATTTCATTACCAGACAAAGAAGTTTTTTTTTTAAATAATTTATTAGCAGTCTAGTTCTTTAGGCCCACAAAGTTTGTTATTGTTAGTCGATTTAAAAAAAAAAAACAGTAGTTTTCTATAACAGTAGGGTGTGCCTTGCAGCAAACCGGCGACCGGAACTCGGACAGTCCGAAGTCTGCAAAGAAACCGGACACGAAATCGAAAGAACAGCAACAGAAGGGCGAAGGGAAACAGCGCAGCGGGTGGCTCGGCGGCATCCTCACCAAGCTGTCGCTGCGTCCGCCCAACCAGATGATCCTGCCCGACGACAAGAACCCCTCGGTCAGTCACTATGCCTCTACTCTACTCTCCCACACACCACTCACACTCTTCATATTTCTTCTATACTCCTTCACTTAAGTTCCGATTAACCGAATTATTTGCATATAAAGAAGTATTGTTGATTCTGTTGATTCATAATTTATTAAAAAGTTAATCTTATCTATACTACTAAGGGCCCATTTTTTGATCCGTAGTCAAAGTTACTATATCCATTTGTCAATTTTACTATTACTAATACAAAACCAATGGTTAAATTTGATGACAAATCCTACTATGGTTAAATTTAGCAATAGTTATTTATGTTGCCAGTAAAATGAACTGTATAATAGAATATTTTTGATTCCGGTAATTTTTTTTTTGTATGATCATTCCGAGTAAAATGTGTCCGGGTCATTAAGTTGAGACGTTAAACAAACATTACAAAGAACAAACGATCGAGCTATTCTCGAACATCTGTGTCATTATAATTATTTGTGATTGTTTTGTAATGATATTAGTTTTTTTTATTTTGTCTTGTCTTAAATATTATAATTTAATTCTTGATTTTATAAAATTGAATACTTATGAAAAACAAAATTCATAAACAAAAATATTACGAAAAAGATAATAAATAGCAATACGTTGTAATTATTTAACAAATTATTTTATATAAATTAATATTACATAATGAAACCTCAAATTATCTACTTCAAATGTTACACAAAAGCAATGAAACAGCTGTTCGCACTAGAGTTTACCATCCGCCATCTTGCTAACCCGACTAGGCTGTGGGTAAATTTTTCAACAAGTAGTCACATTTTTGACCATAAGTTAGCTTAACTATGTTTTAAAAAAAAAACTCATCAGGGCACTATTTTAACTGTGGTGTGCGTATTACGTATTACGAGGGCAAGATGGAAGGAAACACAATATTTCTTTAACGGTATAATGAGCTACCTCTTACAACGATAAATGCGTAATGAATGTGTAGTCGCAGCTACAATGTTTATATAATTATTAGTAACTAATAATATTTATAAATCATGGACGAGCATCGATGCGCCGGAGTTGACATATGATTGGTCGTCGCATGCAGCCATGTTGAAAGGGGCGTACCACAAGTTCTTTGTTCATTAATGAGTCTTATCTTTCGAGGAGCGTTTAAGCTATCCTTGTTACTGAGGATAGTAGATCCACCAGTAACACGACTTAGTGGATCCGCTACATAACCATTTGGTACGAATCTGACCATTTCTCGAGGTGACTACAGATCAAAAAGTCAACCCTAAATGAAATTAAAGTGAATGTTTCTAGTAAAACAATACTTTTTTTTTCATTAAACACACAGAAATGTTTACGCGGCACCGGTACCAAAAACACAATTAATTTTTTTTTTTTTAATTAAAAACAAAACCGATTTCAAAAGAATAAAGTATAAAAATGCACTAAAAAGTCAACAAATGATTTATTTATTAATCTGTTTCGTTTATTATGAAATCTTAGGGCCTAAATTGAATAAAGATTTGTTTTGATTTGGTTTTGTTTACAGATCGTGTGGGACGAGGACAGGAAACGGTGGCGTAACGTGGACGGAGACGCGGACGAACCGGAGCACCCGCCGCCGCCGCCGCCCCGCACCGGTCCCGCCCCCGCCCCGCCGCACAGGTCCCTATCACTACCGTTCTGTATGGAGTGTCATGTCTTTCGAGATGAATACGACCGCAGTTTATATGATGTTAATTAAAATAGAGTTCGAAAAGGACGGTCACCATGTGTACGGTGGTCGCGGCCCAGTCGAACACGGAAACCCTACATTCATAACATGTAGGATTCAGTAGTTTCCTGCCGATAGACATGTCATCTAAATAATTATATATTCAAATTCAAATCAATTTCGTATAATTTACATTTAAATAAACGATTAAATGTCTTACTTATTATTACTATGCGACATACAATAGTTTTATTATAAGTCAGCATAAATATAACTTGTTATAATCTACCTAAACGGTAATTAAATAGATTCGAGTTTTATTTGAAAAATAATATAATTGTACGCGTGATCAGGAGCGGGTCGCCGCCCCTCCAGCCGCCTCCGGGGGCTCCGGCGACTCCGGGGGCTCCCGCGGCGCCCGTCTCCAATATATTCAAAATGCAGAAAGGAAGACGTGAGTTCATTTACATAATTATATACATACACAATCAAGTCATAATATGTCTATACGTGCGGACAAACCGACTTGAATATACATATGTTTCTTTGTATTCACAGACATAAAGAAGTCGTACGTGGACGTGTTCAACCCGAGCGGAGCGCCCACCCGGGCCCTGCCGCCCGCCGCGGAGGTGCTGGGCCCCGCGAGCCCCGGCGACCAGCTCCGCCCTGTCACGTACCTGGTGCCGGGCCCCGCCCCGCACCCCGCTCAGGTACCCTCACGTTTCAGTTAATAATAACAGTTTAACGGCATTCATTATAATGAGTTATCCCTTGCAGCCTGCGGAACTCTCTATAGCGATATGCCTCACTCCTCCCTCTCCCACTCCCGCAGCGACTCCGACACCGAGTGAGGTACATCCCTACTCACGTTGTAGTAGAGCTAAGCTGCTATCAGCTCGTAGTGATGTACGAACAGTATTACTTGTATTTATTATTGATAAGTTATGTAACGTAACGGTGTGATTGTGGTTACAAGCGGCCGGAGACGCCATGTCGCGACCTGCCCAACGGATATTAACAGGTAACCTATAATGTAACGCATTCACTATTAAATGTCTGCGGGTCTCTCTCCATAATCATTCTTATCAATAGTTTATTATCGTTCTGTTATACCCCTGAAGTGCAAGGCGTAATACCTACGCCGCCCTAATCCTAGTCCCGTCAGCATTATTGTCCATTAGGCTCTCTCCGTTGAACCCGGAGTCAGTCAGTCCTCGTCCATACTCAATCCACTGCGGTTCTCATGTAATCCTCCGCATAATTATAACCATACTTAATTTATAGTTAACCCGCATCTAATTATAATAAAATAACATTCCAGTGTGTGAAACTGTTTTTTTTTTTAAAAAAAAGCTTACCGCAGAGTCCCATATAACGGATCAATATATTGATTACCCATAAAAATGAGACGATAGGAAAACAATAGAAAGCTGGCGTAAACGCCAGGTTAGTGCTCAAGGGGTTATTAAATAATAAATGAGGGATGCTTTCATGAAAACGATGCAAGTATTTCTTTATTCGGGAAACGAGTTTATTTCTTTGTTTTTGTAGAGTTTTCAATGAGTTATTAACACTTGTAGTAAATTTTAAAAGATATTCTAGTACTTACAGAAATTGTATTGCCGTGAATAATTCGGCTATGGATAAGTGAAACAGAAACAAGAAAAAAAAATTCAAATAATGTTTGTTATAACGCTTTGTGGAAACTACAATTTCAAATGTTAGGTCACATCTAGGCGACCTGTGTCTAGTACTTTGTCTCCTTCAAGTCTACATATGTTTATATAGTATTAAGGTTGACGAGAAACTTTATCCGTATGTGGTAAAGGTGTGGTCGTGTTTCAGAGCGGAATCTACGACCCCTCGCAAGTGTCCGGCTCCGAGGATCAGTACCGCAGCGGCATATAGTCTCGGCGCACACACAGACATAACCATCTCATTGTATATAAATAAATTGCTTATCCCGTTCGCGCTATACTCATTTATACGTATTCTTGTAAATATATTGTCGAATATCGGTATTATTTATAAAGAGATTATTGTGACAAAGGGCGGTGGTGGATATGTTTTTAAAATAATACCGTAAAGTTATTATGAAGCCACTAAATAAATTGCTTTCTTTTTTTACATTAATACGTATATATTGTGAATGCATAAATAGAGAGTTATTTATCAATATTATCTTGATGGAAATAATGACTGAATATAATTGAAATCGATTTGAATATTTAGTTTACAATCCTAGCGATTATTGTCATGCGGAGAGCGCGGTGGGATCAAACGTCATGATTTATTTGTAATGCTTCGATTATCGCGCAATAAGCATTATGTGAATTGGTTTGATTTCAATATTATTCATTACTGCGTTGACAATTTAATTGGGATTGGAGTTATTTTGATAAACTACCCGCAAACGAAAATAAGGAGCAGAAGAACGAACGATAACGTTTTGTAGTAAATTAATAAAAATAACTTACCGACTGACTCGATTCCGACGGGCGGGCGGCGGGAGGATAATGAAGCGTTTATTTAAACGCTCGTTTTGAATAAAACGTTTTCTGTACTTCGTACGTTGACAATTACATTGAAGTTAATGGTAATGTATGTAATTATTTCTTTTATTATTATTATATGTGTTAGTTTTATTTAGGATTTGGTTTTCCAGCTGCCGCTACCGTTTCAGAGTACAGAGGTCGTTTTATTTGACCAAATTAGGTATTTACGTGCAACGGACACTCTCTCACTCATAGGGAAACTAGTTGTGATGGATTCCAATATACGTTTTGCTCATTTTCATGACTCGATCTGGAAAGCGTTCCCTTTTTACTTTTCTCTAGTGTATTTTAATTTAATTATTTCCTTACTGTCGTCTAGTAAACAAATACGTTTTTTTTAAACAAATGGAACGCATGAAAGATTTTACGGTCTGTATTTATATATAATAAATCATCTTCAATATACGATTTCGTTGTAACTTTTTTGTAAAAAAAAAAAAGTATTCTTATTTGCTTTTCTTTTATTATATGATCTATTTTTATTAATTTCATTTTATTTCGATATAGTATAATTTTATATATAAATAGACAATAAATATTCGAGAATTCATTATCTAATGATTGCAATAGTGATTTTTTTATGATTATGTATGATATATAAAGTATTGTGTACAGATAGGTAGCGAGGTTTAGGGGTCAAGGGGGGTTCAGGTTGTATAAATATTGCCTTAGTAAATGTTAGATGTACAAGAGATGTCGCGCGTCGCCGGTCGCGGCGTCGGCGTCAGCGTCGGCGTCACCACTAGGTATGTATCTGTATATTATGATGTGGTGGAAACATATTATTATAACCATCAGTTATTCTGGTAAATTGTATTGTTTTCTTAATGTATTATAATGATCCGATACTTTTGAGACTATTTAAATAAAATGTTATATGCTTATTGGATTGTTTTATTTCAAAACTGTACCGATTAGTTTCAGTTATCGATTTGTCAGTTACATGTATTTTTGGTAGTATATATTTACGCCGAAATAACGCTACTGTGCTTGCATGGTCCATCCAACCAACCGAAAGAGGTCTACTGCTGAACATAGATCTCCCCCAAAGAATTGATGGTAAGCACAGTATAACCCAAAAACTGCAATAAAAAAAATGCATTTCACTACTGAAAGTTCCGGAACAAAATTACGATATAATTAGTAAATGAATCAATTTTTTTTTTACAAAAATTGGTATAGACATTTCAAATTCTATTTAATAAACGCCTATATCGTTGAAAAAAACAAGGTATTAGACTGGATGTGTCAACAGTAATGATATCAACCGAGTATTTAGAGATAATATTAGATTATGGGTAATACCATTCCAAGCTTAATAACATGTAAGATTCCGGTTAGATTTATACATAACTATAATAAGAAATATAAATATTCACTTGTGTTTATTATTAACAAGAATAACATCAAGTTTTATCGTCTCCGACAATGTCCGCGGCGGTCAGGAACTGATACACTGCGGCCGTTATAGTACCGACTGCGAACGCACCCATCACCAATGAACAAGCTAGTATAGCTTTATTCATACAAATATTCTACCAGATTCTCGAATATATGGATTAGCTCAAATAGATATTGATTTAGCATACGTCAAGTGTAAAAAGTTGGCACGTGTTATAAAACCTTTACGGATATTGGGAGTCTTTTTAAAATAAGATTGTCAAAACCGTGTATATGGTGGGGAAAATTTGAGACATAAAATCTTTTTTGGCTATGCAGTAGTAACCACCTAACGGCTAGTGGCCCACAACAGTCCAGGTATATATTATATTCATAATAGACCTAAAATATCCCAGATGCAAGTGTACAAAATAAACCTTCCTTTTTAAAACTTAAAGAACCTTATGCAATTACATATTACAATTCACTAAATACCTTTTATTGATAGTCAACGCAGAAGTCAGAAGTATTTAAAATACTCTGAATACATTTTTACATTATAAGCATTGTATATATATATAATCAGGATCCGCTATACCAATCAGGATGAAACTATATATATTTAAAGCTTTATTTTCTAAGATTATTTGGTTTCGTACTTTTTTTTTTTTTTAAATTGCAGCTACACGTTTATATTTAACATCTTTATTTTGATTGAATTACATAATAAAAAAGGGCAGTGATCTACACCGTTATATTTTTGCAAATAGTCGACAGTTGCTAGGCAACAGCAGATATCAATAAATAACATTATATAAATTATAATGTTACATTACATTTTTAATTCTTATTATTCAGTATGCATTTGGTTTATACTAATAAAGGTACATAATAAATTTATTTAAGCAATTTCATACTTCCTCATGTAACAAAGTAAATTTTTCATATTTTGTAAGACCATTGGCCAATTGAATAGTTGTACCAAGAATTGACAACAGAGCTGAATAGAGTTGGATTTCAGAAAGTAATATGGATTTTCTTAAAATGTATTATTGTTCGAAATGAGACAAATGTTAACTTTTTTTTATTTTCTTTTTATAGATATTGTGACATTATATGACTTACTGTATGATAAGCAACAGAATCTGATCACATGTCTTATTGTTTCATTTTATTTTATGCACGTCCTTAAAAAACCGGGCTGAGCTCGGTCGCCCAGATATATACCTTTATATATTGCGTAAATAGCGTTTATTTATATTCGTATTAAAACATAATAAACGTGTTTCCTTAACCCCTTGAGCACTAACCTGGCGTTTGCGCCAGCTTTTCATTGTTTTCCTATTGTCTCATTTTATGGGTAATCGACATATTTTATTATAAATGAATAGGGCAATACAGAGGCGGATACCTATATTCAGGCGGCCGGTCAAAATGGAATCAAAATCAAAATTTATTTATTCAATTTAGGCCCTAAGAAGGCGCTTATGAACGTCTAAAACACTACCACCGGTTCGGAAAAAAACCCAGTCGAGAAGAGCCGGCAAGAAACTCGATCTCGAATATTGTATTAGTGGACCTGAGTCACACTCACCCAGTCTGTCTTGCGGTGGTAGAACTGGGAGGCCAATGTTTAAGGTTTGAGGACCAGGGCTATAAGGTCGTTGATTGTAAGGGTGAGGCGGGAGGTGACACTCATACCACAGGAGCATTATGCTGTGCAGGCTGTTATTTAGGCCTTTAAGAGCTTGTGCCACTCTGGTGACTTTGAGTTCAACGTATGTGTAGAAGTAAAACGTTCAATCAGAAGGTTGAATATGAAGTATATGTTTCTTAATAAATGTGACTACTTTTATACCCGAAAATGTGGATCTGTGCGAGTGAGAAATCCGATCGCTTGGTCTTCTCTTCCATCATGTCAATTTGGTTTATGGTCAACAGAGGTTGTGAAGGGTCAGCACGTTCGTCTTGGCGCAACCCGCGGCGGGGTTCATCCGCTAGGGGTATTGAAGTTCTATGTCCTAATGCAGAAGGAGGCAGACGAGAGGCTGAGGGAAGAGGACCCGCTTGCGCACCCTCGGCGGAGAAAGAGGCCTAGAGGGCGGTGGGCGCAATATGTCAGGGCCTTCCTGCGGTTGTAGGGGGCCCCGGAGTGGATTGTGTTGTTGGTCGTGTGTGTTGTGTGTTTTGTGGTTGGGTCTGTTTTGTCTTTGTGTTGTTTTGTTTTGTCTTTGTGTTCTTGTCTGTCCCCCCTTTTCTCTTCCTGGGTATCCCTCTCCTTTCTACGTCTTGTCGTTGGAGACAAGATGAGTGAAGGAGAGGGACCCAGAGTTTTCTTCTTCAGTGGCGGGTTCTTTCCCCTATCTCTTTTGCCCGCCACTGACCTATCTTTTTTTTTTTTTTTCCATTTATTGGGGGGCGAGGAGTATATCTCGCCCCCCGGATTGTAGACCGCACTTGGTCTTGCCTCTTTCGAGAGGTGGGGTTGAGAACTTTATACTCCCCCATCCCCGCTGGGCCATTGCACGACGAGGCCCGGTGGGTTCGCTGCAGGGGGCGACGCGGTGCTTGCGAAAGCCACCCCGTGTCGCCCCCATCCCAAATGCAGCGGACGGCCCCGGGGGGTTTTAGTGGGTATTTTCCGGGCGACTCTCGCCCGGGTGAGTCCCACACTGGCGCGGAGCTCGTCACTCCGTGCCCCCTTATCTATTGTATTTGGGGGACTCTGATCCCACAAATACAATAGATAAGGGTAGTGCGTAAATGCATTTCCCCCCGTCAAAAAAAAAAAAAAAAAAGGGTATTGTAGTTCTGCGCAACGATCCTTTGTGTTATTTATTGACTGCAGGTAGCAACGACGGGGCGCCGGCGCCCTCAGTCGGTTACGTTCTGTGGAGAGCTTCTGCTCTTTTTCGTGACAAGTACCTCTTTATTTGTAGATGATCTTGATAATTATGTAATGATGATGGTTACGTAATTATTAATATGTAGCTATAGAGCAGCTACAGACCTATTAGAGCAAGATTGGAGCATAGTTTCGCCGGGGTTTGGACTCCGTCGTATTGCCAAACTTAGGGGGAAAGCCAAGGGCCTAGAGCTTCCATTGCACTGGAAAGACTGTCTGGGAGGTGGCCTGATCTAGCTGGGGTGATCTTCTCTGCGGGTAGGGGCCTGGACGAGACGAGACGGCACGGGACATGGCCATAGATACATATGAAAATATTGGTAATTAGATAGTTTGCACATTGCTTCTGGAGGGAGAATATAGGCTATTCGAATATATTTATTTGAATTTCACGCGAGCAAAGTCGCGGGCACAGCCAGAATTGATTATGTCAATGAATAAAACAATGTTTGGTTAATTATATCATTTTTAACCTCTTGAAAGATTGATATGATTTTTATGACATTTAATTTGTTGCCTTGGTCTCCACTTAAATAGCATTTTATACTTAAATAATATAAAATTCATGAAGAAAATATAATTTTCGTACAGTTTACAGTAATATCTCGAGAACATATTGCGATTTTATTTGTTCACCTCGTACTCAATGTTTTTTGAATTTAATTAATCTAATAACACATTTGATTTTGAGGTACTAAGAAGTACACCGGGACTGCTTGTTACAAACATAGACAAGGGATAAATAAAAAATAAAAATTGATCATAAACAAAGCGTTTATTAATTCTCAATAACAGAATCGAGCCAGTCTCTGAGGAGCGCGATGCTGACATAGAGTTGTGGTTCGCAGGTGAGCCCACATTGGCGGCCATCACTCATCACTCCGTATAGCACGGTGCCACTCAGCAAGGGGGTGCCGGCGCAGTAATTGCAGGAGACTCCCCGCGCGTAGAGCACCCCCACGCACAGGGGGGCGGAGCCGCAGGGCGCGTGCTCGATCGCTTCGCCCGCCCACAAGTGCCGGAGAGCCCACGACTCGGACTCCTCTGGACAATGTTTCGATGGCAAACTATAAACGTTCACTTTGCGAAGCCGTTTGCCGTTAGGACTTTTATCTATTGTTCTGAAAATAACATTTAAATCTTTCATTAGAAAACATTTTTAGTTTTACAATATCTTCATTAATTAAAATTAGTTTTTCTGATAAATGTAGATAAAATAATGTAATTTTTATTTTTATCAATAATAATTACAGTTTTATATAAAGACCTAGAGGTACTGGTACTCATGTGATGTTGCAGAAGACACACGATGGTGTTTTTAACGACAAGTATACAAATTTGACGATGGTTAGCTACTCACTTAATCGGGTATTTTTAGAAAATGTCCTACCACCATGTTATGGTTTCCTCTCGATGTTTTCCTGCACCGCCTCATAATAAAGTCGGGTTTGAACCTGCGTCGATCAACCCCATATCAACCGCACAACCAACTGCGCCATCATAAGTTCAACAATTTAATTCTATTACCGTACATGATATATCTACATAATAACAACGCATTCTATTTTTCTTTCACATAAAAAAAAAAAACGAGTGATCTCTAGATAATTACCTAAACGGTCCGTATCCATAAATATGAAACTTCTTGCCAATAGTTATGATTAACTGATCAAGCATGGTGGGCAGTTCCACCTGTGTGGATCTTTTCATTAGATTGCTGTCAGTCTTAAGAGCTGCCAGGTCATAACTCCTGTTCACACCTTCATACAGTGGATGTATTTGTACATCAGACACCATATGCGTTCTACCTTTTTTAACAAATCCATAATCCTCCATCATCACAAACGCATCTAAAGCATCCATTTCTTCAATTGATTCAATACAGCTAGCTGCAGTTAATGTCCAGTGCTTTGTTATTATTGTTAGGATGCAACCAAAAGTTACATCTGTGGGAGGTTTTATTTTGACCAGAGCCAAAACAACTGTTGGTTCACCAATATCTTCACCGTCTGATTCACTAGACACATCCTCATTAGTTTCCAGCAAATCTATATCGTTACTAATATATCCTGATTTATTATCAAACTTAAATTTAGTAATGTTGTCTAATTGTTCTGTAAAATCTGTTTTGCTTTGAAATTCTTCTTTACCATCTAAGTTTTCGAAATATGGAGTTGTGCTTTCGAAAATTTTGTTTGTTGTGGTTTTAATGTCTACTTTATAACTAATAGATATAATTTCAAAAAAACGTGATTGCGCATTCGTTTTATATGATGGTGACCATGTGCACTCAAGTGTCTTATCAAATGTAATCTTTTTATATTCCTCTGTTGCCTTCGGAGTTAAGGAAAGTTTTTTTGTTGTTCTGTCAATTTTAGGACTGACAAGACTGATATTTTCAATGCTTGGTACTATTATTTCTTTACCTGATTCTGTTGATATATCATTAACTTTTACTTTGTCCTCACAAACTAAGAAATGCAGTATAAGAAACACTAAGAAACCAATAAATATTACAAGCAAAAGTAACTGTAATAAGACTAATATGATCTCAGTTCTGGTAAAGGATCTGCACCACCCCTTGAATTCTCTGCAGCATACATAACACATTATTTACCTTTGTCACATAGCAGTTTAGTTTTTGACATTACATAGCTCACTGGATGTTATTATAAAATTATGAATGAATTACTTACAGTGTAACAAAAACCATAGTAATTTCTTTAAAGGGCTATATTACATACAATGGAAAAAAATAGCTAAGTTTTTGTTGTTTTCAGATACAAAATAATACATGTAAGCATTATTAATTAAAATACAAATATACAATAAAAATTACGTTTTTCATAAATTATATTATTTATAATTTCACCTAAATCATTTTTGGAAAATCTTTCACAAATAATTGAGTGTGTTAAATTGAATTTTATGCATAGTTCTCCAACTGAATAGCTCTAACTTTTACTGTATTTAGTATTCAAAAGATATACTGAACTATAAGTTCAAGTATAATCTTCTACAACTTTCCTGTTCGCTCATTATCATTTTTTTTACTAAGCATGAAAGGTTTTCTGAATGGTCTTTCTCTGCATCCATAACGAAGTTGGCCAGATTCTTTGCACCCTCCAAAGCCACCTCCTAACCTCCTTGGTTTCCAGCCGTGCATTAATCTTTCAGCTTCTCTTTCGATAATTATTTCTGAGCCATCTATATACTCCTTGTGCATGGAAAACAAAGCTTTCTCCATACTCCTGGCATCTTCGTACTCAACAAAAGCATAACATTTTGATTTACCAGTAACAATGTCTCTTACTAAACGACAATTTAATATTTTACCATGTTTCGCAAATTCTGACTGTATTGTTTCCTGAAATTTATAAATTAAGTTTTAATTTTTAATCTTTAATTGGTTCACTAACCAATGATAAAATTTTCTTCCCAATTTAACAAAACTTTCATCAATCCTTTAAAAAATCTAAGCAAGTACATCCCCATAATAACACTAGACAAATACCTCTTACTAAGTAAATATAAATAATTTTTAATGGCACCACTTGATTACAAAAATATGCAGAAATGTATAGTTTTGTAATTTTCTACTTGTACCAGTACTATAAGATTTAGTATAAGTATGGGCCCAACTGAAAACCAACATTATGCCAGTTTTGTTGTAGCATGTGCTGACTTGATGTACTTTTCAATGTTGAATACAGTTATTGTTGTTATCATTATTTTCTATATACTCTATATTTTAATGTGTAAAATAAATACTTCTATCTTTCTTCATTTCTCTGTGTTGATTTCTTGTCATGTTCCTCTTTTATATTAACCCAAAAAAAACATCAAAAGTTTTACCTGGGTTGTTCTGTGATTTAATCGAGCAATAAATATTGTGTTATGTGGATTTCCTTTGACCAGCTTATTAGGAGTGTATTCTGAATACAAAGCTCTCAAGATGGCACGATCGTGAGG
The DNA here is from genome assembly GCA_014132275.2 of Samia ricini. NCBI lineage: Eukaryota > Metazoa > Arthropoda > Insecta > Lepidoptera > Saturniidae > Samia > Samia ricini. The sequence goes on along the minus strand of AP028160.1, from coordinate 37,257,585 downwards.
CTCCGTTCTGTTCCTAGAAAAAAAAAAATTAAATTAACTTAATACATCAAAACAGATTACAAAATTAAAATCTAAACAAATCAATGAGTATTGTGTATACAAAAGACTCCTGTAAAATAGAAATTGGTGATAAAAATTGAAATTGTAGGTTCCTAAATTATCGATTCAAAAACGTATTTTCAAATTCAATAACAATATACCCACACTTGACTTACCATCTATTGAGCCGATTTTTATTGGATCATATTTCGAAGCGTATTTATTAAATTCTATATCATTACGTCGCATTTTCACGTATACGCAGTACGTACAATTTTTATATAATTATGTTTTTGATTATAGCTTCATAGCTACAATCAAATACAATAATACTAAAGATTCATAGCAAAACCAAAACAAATAAATATTGTTCTCCAGAAATAAAAAATGAAAAAATCTTCTATCTTCTTATTCTTAGATAATGGCAATTTGAGTGCAAGATGAATTTTTAATCTTATATCAGCGTTACCAAGCTCCAGCAAAACTGCTCAACTCATCCTGCTAGAATTTTCCATGAAGCTTTGTCGGCACCTCAAAACAAATACTACGCGTTATTTACCATAATAAACTTGACTTGTATGCAATAATTAAACTATATCACACGAAATGCCACTAAAATTACATAACATACATTCAAATACACAAATCTAACGAATTAAGAAAAAAAACAACTGCTACATATCAAACTGAGATCCCACCAAAAACTCCACTAGGCTTGTTGAAAAAATATCGACATTATTTTTTCAATGTATCGGTATTTTTTTAGCGATATGTAATATTTCAAAATATCGAAATAAAATTCAAGAATTGAAAACGTATGAAAATCGATGTTTTTTTTTTCAGACCAATAAACATTTATAAGTTTTAAGATTAAAAAAACACTAAAAAAGAATACATTTTTTTATACTTATATCTTTTTAATAAATTATATTTTAGAATATGTATTTTTTGTTTTTGGTCAACTCGATTTGCTGTTTTATAATTTGGTTTTTAAGTAGGCAACTCTGTCAATTTCAACTTCAACTGCTCGTCCGTATTATTAGCCTTGGGTTATAACAGATCAAAAAAGATATCTGTTAATACTGTTACCCAATAATAACAGATGCCATTATCTGCTATTAAATAACAAGCTGTTATTTTTCTAAGCACGGCCTGTCAGTAATAAAGTTTACTATTTTACGTATGAAACTATGAAATTTCTTAAATAAATTTATAATGTACCTTTATTAAAAAGTAAATAAATATTAATTAATAATATTTAACAATGTAATGTAAGATTATAATATTTAATGTTATTTATTAATATCTGTTGTTGTTTAGCAACTTTTTCGTCTCTGCTAGCAACTGTCGACCATTTGCAAATATATAACGGTGTAGGCTGTGCTGGGCTGTGCCCTCTGTATAATTAAATCAAAACAAAAATGTTAATATAACTGTGTTACTGCAATTAAGAAAAAATTATGAATCCAGATAATCTTAGAAAATAAAGCTTTAATTATATGCAAAGTTTTATTCCGATCCAATCACATATATAACATAAAATAAGCTCACGCCTGTTATCCCTGAAGAGTTAGGTAGAGGTGAAATAGCAAACTACACCACCCACATTTCGCCGAGCTTAATTCCGTCCCAGATGTGACAAGGGACAAGCCTGTCGCCATATCGGGCACAAATTTCAAACACCGGGAAGATACTGAGTAGAAAAACTGAAATAGATTAGGCCAGAGAGAGGCCATTAGAATCACCAGAGATAAATAATAAAAAAACACTGACTCCGAATTCGAGATACTATATGTATACGAGATATTATATTGTTTATGTAGGGTAAAGATAAGGAAACCACTTTGATGCGGAATTCGTTAAAAAAATATTCTTGGTGAGAGATAAATATTAGTTCATAAACTCATTAGAATGGAGGTGACACAATAAAGTTTAATTTGACTCTGTAATGAAAAGGAAAAGTTGTAAACCGAAAAGAACTGTTGTAAACAACCCAATTAATAAAGTTAATACCTATTTCTAGGCCCAGAATGACCTGTGCGCAGCATGGCCGTCTACGGGGCACCTGTGCGGGCGGACGCTCTCAACGCCCGCAACATCCGTGTGCTGCAGTCAGTGCAGCGCACGGTGGCGTTGAGAGCGATACGCGGTTACCGCACGGTGTCCGTGGCGGCGGCCTGTGTGCTCGCCGGCTCCCTGCCGTGGGAGCGAGAAGCGGAGGTGCTCGCTGCCGTGTACCGGCACTCGGCAGCGAGGAGGGATGGTGGTGGGTTTTCGCTTGCACCCGGCTGAGGTGCGGAGGGCGAGGTTAGAGGAAAGAGAAGTGCAGATGAGGAGATGGGAGGAGGACCTGGTGGATGTGCGCTACGGACGGCCTACCGTAGACGCCATCCGCCCGGTCCTCCGGGAGTGGATAAGGAGGGGGCACGGCTCCCTCACCTTTAGGCTTGTGCAGGTGCTGTCCGGACACGGTGTCCGGCTGTTTCGGATGGTACCTGCACAAGATAGCCAGAAGGGAGCCGTTGCCGAGGTGCCACCACTGCGACGCGGCGGAGGACACGGCGCACCATACCCTCGCGGAGTGCGCCGCGTGGGAAGAGCCGCGTCGTGCAGTGGTGGCGGTGGTGGGGCCGGACCTCTCGCTGCCGACCGTCGTCAGCGCTATGGTCGGCAGCGAGGAGGTCTGGGGAGTGGTTGCCTCCTTCTGCGAACAAGTTATGTTGCAGAAGGAGGCAGCCGAGAGGGCCCGTGAAGAGGATCCTGGGGCGGATCCTCGGAGGCGCAAGAGGCCCAGGGGGCGGTGGGCACGCTACGTGCGGAGCTTCCTCCGCATGTAGGCGTGCCCGGGGGGGGGCAGCGTTGTTGGCGTGTGCCGTGGATGGTTGGTGGCGTGTGCCGTGGGAGTGTTGGTGGCATATGCCGTAGAGGGTTTTGTGTGTGTGTGGGGGCTTGTGCCGTTCTTCTGTCTCTTTTTCTTCGTTCTTTTTCTTCTTTCATTTTCTTCAGGTATCCCTCTCCTTCCTACGTCTTGTCGACTAAGACAAGACGAGTGAAGGAGAGGGACCTATTTCCCTTAAAGCAGTGGCGGGTTTCTTCCCCATTTATCCCCTTTGCCCGCCACTGCTCTCTACAACTCTTCCCTTTTCTTCTTACGGGGGGCGGGAACTTATCCCGCTCCCTGGATGTTTGACAATATGTCTTGCCTCTGCTGAGGCGGGCTAAGAGGTGGAGGGGAACTCTTCTCCTCCATCCCCACTGGGCCATTGCACTGACGGGCCGGGTGGGTTCGCTGCAGGGGGCGAAGCCACCCCGTGTCGCCCCCATCCCAAATGCAGCGGACGGCCCCGGGGGGTTTTAGTGGGTATTTCCGGGCGACTCTCGCCCGGGTGAGTCCCACACTGGCACGGAGCTCGTCACTCCGTGCCCCCTTATCTATTGTATTTGGGGGACTTTGATCCTCCAAATTTCCCCCCGTCAAAAAAAAAAAAAAAAAAAAAAAAAAAAAAAAAAAAAAAAAAAAAAAAAAAAAAAAAAAAAAAAAAAAAAAAAAAAAAAAAAAAAAAAAAAAAAAAAAAAAAAAAAAAAAAAAGGGCCCAGAATGACCTCTGTTTCACTACTGCTTTGTTTAACTATATAAGAGTACCGCGGATCGACCCAGACACTTTGTTTGAATTGAACGTTGGAGCTAAGAACAAAAAGAGAATTGTAAGCGAGTAAAGAAAATAAAGTCATACTACTTTACACTCCTTTGTTGGTATAATTAGGTTTGGAAGAATGCAAAGTCAATTAGTTTTCACCATCTTATTTTTATTGTTATATATACACGTTACTAGGAAACAGTCTTTTCTTTATATAAAATTGTCATAGACTAATATAGAGTATTCAGTATTATACTCTAACTACTACTCTCTAACTTCTGTAATTAATGTATAATTAATTATTATAATGCAAAACACATTAAGCAAAAGTTGTGTAGTGTGCCTTACACTGTTCTGAACAGCATGTGCATGTGGACTGTAGCCATATGTTAGCCAGGGTTAACAAGCGATTTCTCACACGGTTTACTCAAGAACCACGACGAGGCAAAACAAATTCCCTGCATGAAGCTGCGTTTTGTTTATTACACAATACTTTTCACTCACCGTTACCACGTAAAGATTTTAAAAAAAATCTACATTTCAATTAGGTTAAATATAATACTCATGAAATTGTTTAAGACTTTGACCAAAAAAATACGAGATTTAGGGGAGGACGGCACGTCCAAAATCTTATGGCGTATTATTATCTGGGGATGGAGGGATTACAAATTTGCTACAAAAAAACATCACATGATTAAGAGACAACCCTTAACAGCGATGTCCATCACAGAAAAACTAAAAACATAAACTTTTCTAATCGTTCTCTATGAATGTGTACGTTCGACTTTTTAAGCACATAAATGCATTTACCTATCCTTGTGCACAATTGGTACTCCTTATCTCTACCTTCTATATAATAAATGTTGGCTGATTGGTGAATTAAATAAGCCGGACCATTTTTCTGTGTAATTTACTTTTTCAATTTAGAATTCTCCTAATATTCCTTGGACATAACCCAAGATCTTATTTTGTCAATTTGTTTTATTATTCCCTTTTTCCTTCATCTTTTATTATTTACTCATTTTTTGGACACTTCCCCCTTGAAGTCTAGTAAATCTCAAACCTCGTCTCGTGTTCTGAGTCTTAGCCTTGACCTAGCACGCATCCGGTCCTGACTTCAAGGTGACCCAGGAATGAAACTAATTTGGGATAATATAAATGAGAAGACGGAATCTCAGTGATATCCCGTTTCATGGTACGCGGAGTTATTCTGATCTCGAAAGTTGAGTTCCTACTATCTTAGCGTTATGTTTCATGTATAGCGTGCCGCCAAAACCTGTTTCCACTCGTTTAACTTGTTTTGCGTAAGACATTGTATACCGATTATAGTTGGTCGCGCTCTTTTTGTGCACGGCTCGCTTTGACAGCTCATCTGCACGCTTGTATTCTGAGGAGCTGGTGTTAGCTGCTTTGTCAGACCTAGCCGACGGAGCAGCACCGGCTTTGCCAGCATATATAGTGGAGACTTGGAATCGCTAAATATCCCGACATGCGGGTCGATGTAATTAAGTTATACAAACAATATACAAAGGCGAAGCGCTCTAATAACCCGACTCCTTATTGATTGCTGAAGGTACTCAGCCGCAAAAACTAGCACAAGGGTTCGAACCTTGGCTTAGCAGCTACCTGAGTGTGAAAACTCTCGCGGAATTTTAATCCTAGCTAAGCCCTACATTTTTTAATTAACTTGAAAAAAAAGGTTCCTTACAGGACCTATGTGCATGCATGTTGTGTGTGTGCGGTGTTGTGCGTGTAATGCTATATGCATGGTCAGCGTCACTGTATCGCGTTGGCGGCAACGTCAAGAGCCTCCTCAGTGGGAAAATGAGACACGTCTTGGGTCGCCGCCAGAGGGGAACCTAAAGCGTGCGCAGGAGCAAAGTTAGCGGGAACGGCGGTTTCGCGGGCATGGGCGCTGGCACGCATATTTCCTCGAGTGATGGTGAAAGATCCTATTTGCAGCAGTGATTTTATCGTTGGGATTGGTAAGGATGTTTCGCGGTCTTCGAATTTTGATTTCGGATTTCGGAGTTAACGTATCGGTGGAGTACGCGACGGCTCTCGCTATGAGCAGATTTGAGTATTTCTCTGCGGGATCGATGAAGGCACGACAATGGGACTTGATTACAGAGTGAATGGAGTGGTAGGTTCAGATCTTTGTATAAGTCCACATTTCTCTGATTCCCTCGGAGCACCTACGGCTTTCCGTACAAAGCGATTCTGAATCACTTGAAAGGAAGCCAACTTTTTATCAGCAAAGGCACGGGCGCAATAAGTCATGATCGGTCTGACGACGGTTTTAAACTTAATGGCGAAGGGCCATTTGCTCCAGGAGTTATGTAGAGGGAAAACCCTAGCACTAGCACCATGGCGGTCTGGTGCTTGACTTTCTTAAAGTGAGGTTTGAAAGTCATTTGGACGTCTAATACGACACCGAGGTACTTGAATTCGGTAACCCAGGGGATCTCTACTACTAGGTATTTAATGTGACGTGGAGGGGTGTCGTTTTCTGCGGAGAACATAATCGCGGTGCTCTTTCCCGGGTTTATCGCTATGCGCCACTTTTTGTACCAAAGGCTTAAAGTGTTGACAGCCTTTTGAACCCGGGCTCTGAGAATAACTCTTTGTCTATAAGAAAAGTAAAGGACCGTGTTATCGTCATACATACCTAAATGAACCTTAATTGACTCTCGGCCTAGGGCCGGGTGTTCTTTCAGGTTCGGATTTAGGTTGGGTAGATCTGCTATTTAAAAATTGAAGATGACAGGCGCCAAAATGGGACCCTGGGGAAGTCCTGCGTGGATCAGGTGGGCTGAAGAGAGAGCAAACTACTCTAAAGCGAAAACTACGATTTGAAAGTAATCGCGTGAGGCGTTGCACTTGTTGCGCACGCTCCGAAACCAAACTGTTCTGGGGGCAAAAGATTTTTGTCTTCTATCACAACTAGGAGACGATTCAGAAGGATCCGTTCGTAGAGTTTGCCTATTGTGTTTAATAAGCTGATTGGACGGTAACTATCTGGTAACCTGGTGTCTTTTCCAGGCTTGCGTATAACTATCGCTTCATTCCAGGCGGCCGGTAATTGGTGATTTTTTTATGGCCGAATTGAAGATGTAGACCAGTAACGCGATGAGATGGAGTGGAAAAAGCTTAAGCACTTAATTCTTAATCCCATCCGGATTTACCCTCCTCAGGCGGCGACCCAAGATGTGCCTCGTTCGCCAAATGTGGAGGTTCTTGACGTCGCCGCCAGCGCAATAGTGACACTGCCCATGCATCAAGCATTACACGCACAACACTGCATACGCACTCCTACATAACACATATAACATACAGGTACATAGGTCCTGTAAGCAACCTTTTTTTATGTTAAATAAAAAATGAGGAATTTAGCTAGGATCAAAGCTGCAAGAGAGTTTTCCTACTCAGGTAAAGGCCAAGCTGAGGTTCGTACCATTTTGGTAACCTTTGTGCTACCTTTTTGTGGCTGAGTGCCTTCAGCACTCGCCCTCAAAGTCACAGTAAAGCTGTAAAGGCCATTCCGGTCAACAGCGTTAGCTATGTTAAAGAAAAGAAAAACTCCCCTATCCGGGCCGGAAGTTTTCCTAGGCTTGTTTCTCGATTCTTGTTGCAGTTCGCTTTTATAGGAATTGAGTTAGTGCGTGCTGAATTTTGTAAGGAGAGTAGTTGTCTTCGAGCTCTATTATTACATGGTGTGATAACAATTACACACTCGTAAACACTAAACAAGCATACAAAGAACCTGCCACACAAGCCTGTAGAAAACGTCGGTATTGAATTCACACATCCATGGTCCATCTACATTTCACTATAATTACCACGCACACAAAGAAATCATTATAGTGCATCAGTTATGCAACCGTATCATGCGTTTATACAGCAAATAACTCTCTTCGTCGCTGCTTATTCAATTTAGTTTAAAATTTTGTGGCTATATTACGGTTTTTTTTACAAATGACATTTAATTGGTAAATTTTGTCACTATCACAACGACGCCGTTGCCATACATGTTTATAATTGTATAATCGCAATTAATGGTGGTGAATACATTACTTTACAATTATTGTTAGGTAGGTAGGTAGAACGGTTTATTGGGTATTTCCGGGCGCTTCACGCCCGGGTGAGTCCCACACTGGCACGGAACTTGTCACTCCGTGCCCCCTTACCTATTGTATTGGGGGACTTCGGTCTCACTAATACAATAGGTAAGGGTAGTGCGTAAATGCATTTCCCACCGTCAAAAAAATAAAAAAAAAGGTAGGTAGAACGGGGTGAATAGATAAGTCTACGATCTTTTGCAACGATTTTCGTAATGTTACGTTATGCAACTTTAATGTCAACTTTGACGTTGAGTTTTGGCGTTTTTTAGAGATGTTGCCACATATTGCCAGTCTGAAAAAAACAATAGTACCAAATTGCTTAAGAAATGGGTTTTTGCTGGGTACATCGAGTTGCCATAAAAAAACGTTTTAAATTATTCCTAGTTTTTTTTTTCTATTCCCCTCATGAGTTCTATTCACCTCGTTTGACGGTACGTGATTTACAATTTATTTTATTTTTTTAATTAATCGATGTCAGATATTTGAATATAGCGTCATCTAGTAACAAACGTTAATCAAATTTACGAAAGTCCTAATAGAAACAATGATAATTAGTCTCAATAGATGTCGCTTGTTTAAAAATCTGGCTATAATTATTTTAGCTGATCTAAAATTTTGGATTACTTTCAATTGTAGTATTTTGTAAATAGAAACATAGGTATTGTAATTGGTCGATATCTTAACTTTGTCCTCCCAATACATCTTCGATAACTTTATGCATATTCGTAAAAAATTAGACAAGCTCGATCTAGTGAATGATCGTCATAATTTTAATATTAGAAATAAAGACAAGTTGTCCGTCCCACGCTTTAGACTAAGTAAGTGTAATAAAAGCTTTATATGTGTTACAATAAGCGAATACCGATTTACCTGACAATAAGTTCAAGTATTATGTCAACCAAGTATAATATTAATCTGAAAAGGTTATTACAGGTGGATCATTACGTGAATGATGGTGATGTCTGGAATTAACCCACTTCTCTGTGCTTCCGCTAACATTAGTTAAGACTATATGATTTGTATATTTTTTATATGAAAAAAAAGGATATATTTTATATTTATTTAAAAAAAGGACCAGGTCGAGTTTCTTGCCGGCTCTTCTCGATCGGTTTGTTTTCCGACCCGGCAGTAGTGCTTTAGACTTTCATAAGCGCCTTCTTAGGGCCTACATTGAACAAAAAAAAATTTATTTCTTTTTTATTATGTGTCAATTTCAATAAACATTTAAATATTTAATTGGTCAAAACTTGGTTGGTATTTATTTTTATAACCCGTTTTTTTTCTACATATTTGCATTTAAAAATGATTTTTTTTAGAATTCTATCAAATAAGTACACTTTTAACTTTGTATAAAATTATGAAAAACCCAAATCGTTATTTTTCGTTTCGCGTAAGTCGACATTTGTTATCTCGCATCGTTCGGTTGAAATGAAATAATTAAAATCTACGATCACTAAAATTAACCCATTCACGATTTATTACATTGTTATAATTATTTATATGTATATTTATTACGTGCCAAATTAATTTGGCATTTCGTGCTTAACGTGCCAAGTAATATAGCAATAATTCTCAACTTTAAACGAAATCCAAACGGCTCTTTTCAAGTGTCAAAGTAGATAGCTTAACTCCGAAGCAAAAACATTCATCATTCATTACTATGCTAATTTTCAAGACGAAGAAGTATAAAGGTAGATTTTTTTGTGCTCCGGCTTTACCAACAATTTTTTTCATGTCACGCCACAGGTAGCTAAGCACCCTTAAGAGTAAAAACCTGTCGCCAGATACCAATCAGGCAGCTTCACTTAAGAACCAGTCTCTCTAGGCTTATCTGGATCACATTGTCCCTTAACACTAGATGAGATTGTGGTCAAAGCACTGAGCTCATACAGCACATACAGTGTAAAAAAACTGAACTTATCTAGATTACAGTTACATCCAGATACAGATTTACCATTATGCTATAGTTGCATCCTAGGCATAAAACACGAGTTGTAGGATTAGAAGGCACCTTTTTCAACGTAACACTCTAACATGTCATAACTTACCTATCGTAGATGGCTTCTCATAACATAAGCTCACGCCTGTTATCCTCGAAGGGTTATGCAGAGGTGAAACAGCAAACTAAACCACCCACATTTCGCTGAGATTAGTTCCATCCCAGATGTGACAGTAATAGGCCATAAAAAGTGGATAAACACCAACAGGGAACAAAATAACAAAAAAAAAAAAAAAATAAAACCCATTAGTTGTAATTAAAAAAGCATGTTACACTATTTTATGCCTAAATGAAAATATCATTCTATTTATATTTTTTTTGTTTGTTATAATGTGACATTATCGTGTACAGCTATTTTACATTAATCTGACGAAATGATTAGGTATTTTAAAATATTAAATTTATGTAAATGAAAAAAAGCTATGTAATAATACACATTACAAATAAGTATTACCATCAAACTATACTGTATTCTTTAAAATTTGATATTACATTTTAGACATAAAAATGTCTTTTTTAGGTTAAGTTAAAATAGAAAACAAATTTTATTGGTAAGTAATGGTGTTTCATCATGTGTTTTTGGTGTTAATTACCTATGCGTCTTTTGTACTTTACTGTACTGTAACAAATTATAACACAAATAATATATAGTAATAATATATAATTAATAATTTAAATAAACAAATTGTCTAAATAAGCAGATATTTTGCCACAAGTGATGTGTGCGCTACATTAGATTTTATGAATAAGCAAAGGTATAAATATATATTAGGGCTAGTGGATATAACATGGTGAGGTATGAAATTTAAAAGTGCAGTTAAAGTTATATCTATGTAATTACACAATAATTTACATACAAAATAGTGTCATATTGTCAATTTTCCAAGCAAATCCTTTCATATAACTAATCAAAACTAATAAAATATAAACAAGGTCAGAAGGTGAGAGAAGAATACAGTGCAAGGGTGCATGCCAGTTTACCACACCTTGGTTTACTGACAACCAAGCAGCTGATCAAGACTAGACCAAAATAAAATGTCACGACCAATACCAATAGAAGCAGATCCTAGAATCGATTTTAGATCTATTTAGATTAATTTTCTTATCTGTAAATCTATTTAGACATAGAGTGGAGTGTGTTACGAGTACTGGTAAAACAAATGGAATACAACAAATAATTGAAATACAATAATTACTCGCATGTAAATACTGCTTTCATCAGATCACTGTCACAAGTGACACAGTTATCCCTCACAGTATTTTACTATTGCGAATTTGATATCACTATGAGGAATTAGGAAAACTTTCCTGATTGTGCCAAATTTATGCAAAATAGCTGCCTTTACCAGTGAAACACTTGTCCCTGACTGTTTCTCAATGCAATCAATGCCATATTATTTTTATACATAAGTCAATATAATAAAATAATGGAATTTTTCAGTGCACCTGGTCATTCAATTTAGTGATGGTGAGATACCTTCATCCCAAACTATATCAATGCTAGGCCATTTGGTTTGTAGGCATGTGAGCATCGGATCTGTGGTTGCTGCACGCATAGGACATTCCAGTAATGCAGCCCTTCCAGTACGATATACCACCTGCCCTCCAGGGTTACTGCGTGCCAAGCCATTATAGTGGTGTAATGTAAAGGTATCTGGAGCACCACGCTCGCAACCCGGAAAGAACTCATCCATGAAAGCACTCATCAAAATTATACCCAAATTTTCTGAATCTAATTTTCGTCTCATTAATTCAACATATTCTGGCTCACTAACCAAGTCAGCGGCACAAAGTACATCCTGCAGTGCTGCTGATGGGATGAAGTTATTTCCTTCTGGGTCAAATGATCTGAATATACGCTCTGCTGACTCCCCAGCTGTTTCAGGTGCAGCTAATCTTCGCTCAAGAGAAAACAGTACTGTCAGATGAGTCTCAGAGGCTAGAACCCACACTGGGTGTTTAGGGTTTTTGTAAAACATACCTACTGTGCAATATTGCATGTGCTCCATTATTGTCAAGAAGCCTATGTCATTCTGTCTCTCTATACCTCTCAGTCTCAGACCTCCCACTACCTGTTCATGGTCCCAAACATGAGCCACAGCTCGCCCAGTAAGCATCAAGTTAATCAGACCCTGAGATCCATAACCATATGTAGAGTGAATCAATGGGTCTGAGAGTTCAGCTAGTTCCGCTTCCACAACACTGATTCCCTTGCTGAGTATAACACTGTATAACAAAAGTAATACACCATATTTGTCTTTCAATATTCGAATGTTTCTTGTATAAAATGCTTCCACTTCAGATAAAGTTTGAAATGAGTGTACTTGGATCCTCTGATGGAAATGTTCAATGGCATCACAAGACTGTTCCTCAACACTGATGCTATTACTAGCACTTGTCTCAGCGTCTGTATCGTTTTTTTTCCGATATACGGCCACATTGTACTTAGGAGCTAGACACTGGCTTAATATGGTACACACAGCTCTGACTAGCAGAGAATTGCACTTCTCTGATGTCAAGTCTTGAAAACTGTGTCCTGATGTCTCGGAGAGTAGTATTTTCAGTAAGAACCCTTGCACGGGCGCGATCGCTGCACACGGACCTCCCTCTTGTTGAATGAGTGCGCTAGGTTCATCTGCACTGAACTGAAAGCCCTGAGCCCAGCGCCTGAATACGTCCTCCTTGACGTGATCGGCCCATAACAAGCGGCGCGTGCCCGCCAGCTCACACTCGAGGGTCGCGCTACCAGCACTCATTTCTTGTCTATTCGCTATCTCTGAACTACTAGTGTTGGTCGTGTTCGACCCTATGAACATTTGCTTACACCACAATGTTCACGCCTCCTACAACAAAAATGTACAACATTAACGACATTTAAACACCATTGATACAGAGGTATTACGACTAATGCAATGAAAGAGGCAATCTACTGTTACAAAAAGCTTTATAACCACGTAATACTTACTGCAGTTGTAGAGTGCATGACTCCCAACATTCAATAATTATTTTTATGTTTTAGAAGTCTGACTAATCATATATGCCGTTTCGAATTGCATTATAAATCATCCATAAATTATTAGGAATTAAAAACTTTTCATTAGAAAAGAAAAGAAAAGCTTACGACATGAAGGTTCAAGGCTGCCATTTTTTAAAGAAAAATAGCAACATTTGTTTTGTAATGTCATCATTGCTCTGAATATTTTTTTTTCCATTACTTTAAATTTCATTTACAATTGCTTCTATTTGATTTAGTCAATATTTATTTTTCCTATTTCATTTTTCAACTTTTGTGCACATTTTTGGGTCTTCTTTATTATTTTTTTGCTGACAACTTAATATTATTCCAATCATAGTAATAAATTTGGTACGTCTTATGTAATAGTAAGTTTTAGGAAAAAAGTAACTACGTATATTTTCAGAAATATAGCATGCATCAGTGTATATAGCATGTGTTCATTTAATTGTTCAAACAATTACGCACGTAAAGTTAACTAATACTACTGAAATGTCACTGTAATCATATTTTTCCAATTAGTTCTGCTACCGATGTACTTTGGTTTAAAAAATCTGATAAAAGAAAATGTGAGTTAGGTATTTTTTATTGAAGTTTTAATTTTATATCGAATTTAGAATTATAAGTAGGAAATTTACGTTACTGACGCTGGTAGCACACCTCTGTTCTGCTGTCAAATGTCAATTTTTTTGTCATTTGTGTCAATTGTGGCAGTCCATCATGAACTTCATTTAGTGGTGTTTGTTTTTAGTTTTTATTTTTCTTGTCTTCAAAAGGTTTCGGTTTTTCGTATGATTTAGTTCTATATATTTTAACCCGGAGCGATTTTTGTTTCGTGAAATGTGTTCATGAATTATAGTCGTTTTCATGAAGTTGTATTGTTTTTGTGTGTGTTTTATTTCGACATAATGGTGGATGTTTGGGGGCGACACGGTGAAGTCAGTGTGGCAGGTAGGTAATTCAGTATAATATTTATCTTACAATAATAGGTATATAAGATTTTATTCACAGTATTTAATTTGAACATAAACCCTACTTGTCCCTTTGTTTATAATCGCTTTTACATTTAAAAACCATGTACGTAAAAATCTGTATATTATGAATAACGTTAGTGAGCGTCTAATAGTTGAGTTTATTTCTTTCATAGACGCATTACCTATGGTAATTATTTTTAAATTTATTGAGTAAGTAATGTGTTGTTTACATTTTTTTAATAATATTAAATAGTTGAGCTGGATCGATCTCATTCTATATTATATTAAGGATATGTGATATCCATTGACTTTAACGAGCAATATTCAATATTTGTAGTTTAGTGTCTTTTTTACATTATATATTTATATAATGTATGAATAGCGTTTATTTAGATTAATTAATAACACTGTAATAATGAAGTGTATGCGTAAGAACATCTATACTATTATTATAAAGAGGTAAAGTTTGTGAGTTTGGATGTTCGGAGTAACCTCCAGTACCACTGATCCGATTTTGTAAGGGGACGAGATGCCTGAATTCCACGAAAGTGAAGTTGTGATTTGTGGAGCATTTTTTAGGAAGTTAAGTTCTTTTCTGACCTGGGCCTATGTCAGTATGGGTATGAGTATGTTAGATACTCAATTAATTGCTCTTCTTCCAATATAAGTTTGACAACAGGATATCAATTGGAAGTTGGTGTAAATGCCAGGTTGGTGCTTAACCTTGTTAAAATTTTTAGTACCAGATAATACTTGTGGTTTTAGATTACACAAAGTTAATTCCCACAACTCTGTATGTCTGTATTGTGTGATATTTGTAATCATATACTTTATATATGTTGAGGATAATAAACTAGTTTACTAACATTTACTATGTTTGATTACATTTAATTATTACATCTGTTACTACCACACTTTATAACTATATATTAACCCCTTGAGCATTAACCTGGTTTTTATAATCCAGATTTTCATTGTTTTCCTATTGTCTCATTTTTATGGGTAATCGACATATTAGTCATGTTTTCTGAACAAATGAACAAAATAGTTTTATTGCCTAATTTTAATAAAGTGCATATTTTTGTTTAATTGCTCTAATACCAATAAAATAGGAAAACAATAGGAAGCTGGCGTAAAAGTCAGGTTCGTGCTTTAACAGTTAATGACATAAAGTCATAAGAGTTTTCATAATGAAACCATACAATGCATGCCAGCAACATAGGCAAGGGTTAGAAAATAGTATAATTTTACTACTCAATATCTCTAATAACATTGTTAGTGTAGGCTGAAATTGATCATAACACTGGGCCCAAAAGTTGTGTTAATAATAAATTTTAAATTATTATTAATTACATTGTAATTTACCATATGCCAACATTAGCTAATGATCAAATTAATAATCCTGAGAGAAACATACATAAACATGAAGAAACATTAATTCATTTCTTTGTAATGTTATTGAATTACTTACTTACTTCACCCCCATATTATGAGTTTAATTTATGAAATCATGATCTAGTTCTCTTCAAAATCAAAATCAAAATTTATTTATTCAATTTAGGCCCTAAGAAGGCGCTTATGAACGTCTAAACACTACCATTGGTTCGGAAAACAACCCAGTCGAGAAGAGCCGGCAAGAAACTCGATCTGGTTCTATTTTTTTTTATAAATATAACATTTTTTTTTGTCATATAAAAAAACTATACAATCCTTGTCTTAATAATGTTAGTGGAAGCACAGAGATGTGGGTTAATTCCAGACATCACTATCGTTCACATAATGATCCACCCTGTAATAACCTTTTGAGATTAAAACTTGCTTGACATAATACTTGAACTTATTGTCAGGTAAATCGGTAATGTTACTTGGGATCTTATTGTAAAACCGAATACTATTACCTATAAAGCTTTTATTACACTTACTTAACCTAAAGTGTGGGACGGCCAACTTGTCTTTACTTCTAATATTAAAATTATGACGATCATTCACTAGATCTAGCTTGTCTAAATTTTTACGAATATGCATTAAGTCATCGAAGATGTATTGGGAGGGCAAAGTTAAGATATCATATTCTTGAAACTTGTTCTTTAGAGATTCGCGAGGTCCCATATTATATATTGCTCGAACAGCTCTCTTTTGTAACGTAAAAATGGTGTCTACCTCTGCTGCTGTACCCCACACCAAAATTCAGTAAACAAGTAATGTCATATAGTGGAATTACATCACTTTTAAAAGGATAGATAAATCTAAATGATTGAAATGAATGGAGTCATCCATTCAAAAAAGAGATAAACCTATAATGATATAGTTGTAGACTACTTTTACAATGAACATCACACCACATACCAACACCAACAAATGATGCAAACTATGAATATTATATAATATGCTTTTAGTCACAGGATTAAACATTTTTACTTCACTTTCACTGATAGTAGAATATGAAACTAAGTAAATATAAACCAATAGGGTGCTTTTTTTAATTCCTATGAAGACACTGTTGACTGGAAGGGCCTTGAAAATTTCTCTAAAATATTGGGTGTGAGTGCTTAAGGTGTTTAGCCAGGATAGTGTGTGGTTCGCGGTGCATGCATAGCGATCCCGTGTTTGCTCCAACTAGGTGGCGGGAGGTACCGGGGGGTTTAGTGGGTAGTGACCAACGGCGCTTATCGCTGCGAGTCCCACACTAATCCTGTGTGACAGCCTCTCGCGCTTTCGTGCGAGAGACTGTCACACATCTTCGTTTCGTTTCAGTCAGATCTGGAAGGGGGGGGTCCCTATCAGATCTGGCTGGACGGCTAGTGCGTAAATGCATTCCCCTCGAAAAAAAAAAAAAAAAAAAAAAAAAAAAAAAAAGGATAGTGTGTGGTACCATTAGCTCTGGGCTTACCTGAATTGTAAATATCTGTAGTCAGTAAGAAGCAAATGTATCTCAAGGGACCTTTGAACCTAATGTGTATTAGTGCAGAAAAGTGTCACTCTATCGCATTGGCAGCGAGTACAGGAACCTTCCCAGTTGAGACTTTGAATAATGTCTTTGAGTGCTGTTGGAGGGGTTCCCAGGGTTTTTCATTTGCATTTTATTATCCAAATAGAAAGTCGGTATTAGGATTTTCAGAATTCAAAGAATTATTAAATGTTAAATATTTAACCAAGTTTTAAATATTACATATTATAATATACATATGTTACACATCACAACCACATCGTAATTTAACATGACGTGATTATTGTATGAAAACGCAAACCTATGTAAAATTAATAAAAAAAATGTCAATGTCACAACGGCCTGGAGATTCTCGCTTGCTGCACGATTTTCTTTAGATAAAAGATTGGGTATAATAGTAGGTCTCGATGGGGTGTGGCGAGTAGTTTTTTGTGTATTTTATTGCTAGTAAATGTGTTCCTTTAAAAATCTAAAAAAAAAGCATAATATAGTCGACAATAAGTACTTATTTAATAGTGCGTATAAAATATTCTACTAGATTTTTAATATTACATCCGTTCCGTTCGATTCTAACCTAGTTATGCAGTAGGCTGAAAGAAGAAGAATCTAAAGTTGAGCATGGAAATTGCCTAGACGTAAACGTATAAAGTTGCGTCTCGTTAATCCACTTTGTACCGCTATGTAGTTCGGTTTAACGGGTGATCTCGGCCCGTGAAGTGAAACTTGCGAGGTTTCGGTGTGGCCTCTCTCTGAAATGAAAGCAGCGCATTGTTTACAACTAGGGTTGGCACTTGGCAATCAGTTACATTCATCGTAATGCTAATGTGAGTTTGCTACGGAAAGAGACATCGAGTACCTTTCATCCCTAAATTAATTACGAAATCTACAGTAAATTAAATTAAATCCATTAATACCCATACGTAACCGAATTCTGGGTAAGCATGTGTTGCTTCCGGAGGAGGTACAGACGCTCTCTGCCAAAAAGATCCTACTGTATATTCAGGTTGTAGGTCTAGGCAGTGAGCTTTAGCAATATAGGGGCGATCACAATAGATCTGACTAGGTCGCAGTGATACAGGACTGTTTAAGCCTGCATAGCCCCTTTTCGAATAATAATAATAATCTACATTAAAGCGAGTGAAGCTGCGGGTAAAACTTTCTCATAAGTAAACCGTACATATATATAAAACGTCTGAAGCGTTTTATACCGGAACCATTTAAGATTAGTGACGCAATCTAGCAGAGATAATTATGCAACATATCATTTGAGTATATTATATTAATACTGTGCTGTGAAAAATGTAATTCTGCTAAATCACTTAAGTAATAAACGATATCAAGAAAACGTAAGTGCATAGAAATAACCTCGATATTAGTTATCATGTGATTAATTTAAGAATATTTAATAATTCATATGGCTAAGAAAGTGAGAAAGAATACTTTTTTCATGACCCTCAAGTGTAAATAATTTGCATAAGATTATACGGTAGAAGAATAGGTGGCAAACCTGCTTTATGTGCTTCAGTGTGATGAAGGTGTGTGTGTGTGTGTGTGGCGGCGCACTATTCGTACGAATAGAAAGTACTACATACCTTTTGTTTTAACTGACTTTCTTGTTCTTGTTGAAAAGTGAGCTTTATAAGGCGCTGATTTTCCTCGTTTAGATTATTTATAACAAGATAGACTTTTATATACTTATTTAAATTTTAAGTGGCTTGCTTCTAAGTTTGTTTATTTCGAATTGATTAAATCCTCTTGACCGGAAGAGTCTTGACAGCTTCACCGAACTTTTTGGGCGAGCGCTTAGGGCAGTCAGCCGGGAGAAGTAGCTAGTAACAGGGCACCGAAGTGGTAACTTAAGAGGACATGCAGTCAGAAAAGTAGGTATTTCAGTATTGCTATCGTGTTGCACCCCAAAGTAATAATTATTAATCACGAAAAGGACAACTACAGCGCGGGCTGATTTTACCTATGCAAAACAGACGAAAATATCTTTTTTTACACGGAATAGGCTCAGTGCTTTGACCACAATCTCACCTGATTGTGACGATGTGGTCCAGGATGGTAAACACACTAAGCCTAGAGATACTAGTTCTCAAGTGATGATGCCGGAACACACCTATTGATATTTGGCGACAGGTTTTGGAACTCGAGGGTGGTAGCTACCCAGGCGGTCATCAATAGAAAATGCCCTACCACCATGCTGTGGTTTCCTCGGGATGTTTTCCTGCACCGAAAACTCAGGTCGATTTTAGAATCGGATACCTTGGGGATCGAACCCGCGTCGATTGACGCAGAATCCGGCCGCACTACCCGCTGCGCCATCATCGCTTCCAAACTTCACCAAAATCACTTCTCATCACCAGAAATATCTTTTACTTATTCTGATTTCTAAAATCTTCACTCTGCAATCACTGGCTTTATAGCCCTGCTCCCCATATCTAAAACGATGGCCTTCCCGTTTTAGCCCCGAAGGACAGCCTGGGCGAGTGTGACCTAGGCTCAAACACCGTAAGCAACGCAGGGATCAAACCGTTCAGGCAGCGCACGCAATATTATAGAATTCTTGCAGATTTCTATTACATCATTTAATGTGATTAATTATTGAATATATATATATTTAGCAAAATAAAAAGTCCCTTATATATAAGTGATTTACCTTTGTAACAGTGAAAATTTTTTCAAAATCGGACCAGTAGTACCGAAGATTACCTCGAACATACAAACTCACAAACCTTACATCTTTTATAATTTTATTACATTAATATACTTTTCTTTTTTTTTTTGACGTGGGAAAATGCATTTACGCACTACCCTTACCCATTGCATTAGTGAGACCGAAGTCCCCCAATACAATGGGTAAGGGGGCACGGAGTGACGAGCTCCGTGCCAGTGTGGGACTCACCCGGGCGTGAAGCGCCCGGAAATATCCACTAAAACCCCCCGGGGCCGTCCGCTGCATTTGGGATGGGGGCGACACGGGGTGGCTTTCGCAGGCACCGCGTCGCACATTAATATACTTACTTAGACGTTATTATGTATACACTTAATTATGGTTTTTTATTGAACCTAGATAAACGCTATTCATATATTACATAAAGACCATAGATGTTACTTGTAGAGTATAAACTACTACATGCCATACCAAAGGTCATCGAAATCGGTTCAGTGTTTTAAACAAATTTATAAACAGACATACAACATTTTATTTGTATAGATTATTTATGCAGAATACATGTTCATATTGTTAAAGTATTAGTATAGTGCCATCAGTCATTAATCGTCAGATAAACATTTTTTTTTGTTTAATTATGATGATTATTTAATATAGTTTTATTTCTGCTCACAATACACTATTCATTTATAATAGGTCCTATTAAGCAAACACATATTTATTATGATGTTTTTAATATGAACATAGATAAAATCTATTCTAAATGTTACTACAGAGTATATTTATATGTATGTACAAATGTATTTAGAGTGTATACTATAATAATACTAAATTGCATCTAATTCGGTCCAGTAGTTTTTGTGTGATTGGCGAAAAAAATTCCTAAACAGAAAGACAAGAATTTCAAAAAACCATCGAAATTTGTTCTGTTGTCGATTCTGAACCAAAGTATATCGTGTCTCATGTTTGAATGCGGTATCACTGTGCCAAGATCGTTCCGAAAAGCCATATTTTTTCCCTGCAATAATAAAAATAGAAATCATAATTGTTTAAATCGGTTGTTTATGAGTAGAGTAGAGTATATTCGAAGTCAAACTCGATGAGGTTAAAGATATACATTAAGTTGTTATGTAGGGCCACGACGACGAATGTGTATGGAATGCCTTATTGTTCACCAGGTGGTCCAGTACCAAAGTAATTTAGTGACGCATATATAACTTGATGTTGATTTACATTTTGAGGATGATATTTAACTTGTTTCCATTTGTTCGGTCGCAACAATCACTCTGTAATGAATACGAAATATTAAAAAAAATGCTTTAAAATACCATAAATAGATGGCATGAGTACCAATAATTTTCAACTAAAAATACTTTCAACATAAATTAATGTTCGGCCGGTGATCGATTTGTCATAATCATTATTGAAAAAAAAAATATTTCCTTTTTTCCCTTATTACACTCAAACCAAAAAGAGAAATAAAGAAGATTTTTTTTAGCTTAGTCTATTTATATATACTTAAATAATTGAGTTTGTTTTAAGGCGAGCTATTCTCGTGGCTCCATTTTTATGAGTTTTAATTTTTTTTACGTACTGCCCTAAATATTTAAAACCCTAAAATAAAAGTAATCTAAATTACTCTTTATAAATTAAACATGTGCTAGAAAAATTCCCATCAAAATTGATTGAGCTGTTTCGGAGATAGAGATACAAAAAATTTACATTTTTTTATATAAGTAAGTGCTTGTTTTTACTAAATAAGTATTTACTGAATAGCTGTTGTTTTGATATTACACACTTCGATTCATTTACTTATTTATATTATTTTGATAATGACTACATTAGTGTGAGGATCACTATATTTTATTCTCCTCTTTATTGATTCTGTGGAAGATATGGCCTAATAAAATAAAATAAAAATAAGACAAAAACTTGCTTAATATACATTTTTAAAATTCTAAAAATTAGTGGTATGTTTTGTGTAAGTCACACATATATCTAATTATCACATTTTAATGGTTAATTATTTCTAAACATAACCTAAGGTAAGTTAGTTTTTGTGTGTCCTGTATGTCGGCAAGGTGCGCCCGCGGCTGGGTCATTGGGGCAGGCGCAGGTGTCTTCACCCGCGCCCACCGAACCATGACTCCCCGCTACCGGCCCACGTTTATTGTTTCACATACATGTGGGTTTTTTCACGAAGGTTGATATCTCTTACGAAAAATTTATTTTTAACTCGATGTTTAAAATACTTATATAAATAATTCATGATTTACTTTTTGTTATTATCAAGAGAACGTTCATTGTTTTGGGAGTAAACGTTGCTTAAATCTGACTCCATGAAAGATCGATCGCTGCTTGTGAGATAATTGGTTAGTGTTTGTAAACGATGACAACTTATATGTAAAATTCAATTGAATTTTCTGATAGATAATTATCGGGTACTAAAGCACGCCCTTGCCGATGTATACACACTTCATTTATTTTTCCTTTTTTATACTGTGTTAGTAAGTATGTGACCACAATATTATCTGATGTTCAGTGACAATGTCATCCAAGATGGTAACAAACTTAGCGTACGGTGATTAGGTCTCAAGTGTTTATCAGCTTTTAGCTGGAGAGGTATTGAGGTACGCTATGGTTTCATTAGTATTTTTCATTGAAAGGTTATGGTCATTATAGGATTTGTACTTCGACCATTTCAAACAGCCTCTGAACAAGCTATTTTTAAGACATTTATTTATTAACAATTGTTAGGACTCTTTAGAGGGAACTATAAACTACAACTGGTTTTGTACCGTTTAACTTATCATAACCAGTGGCATGTATCAATCAAATCAACTCCTATAATGTTTCTTGTAAAACATTAATATGTTTGACGCGTGAACTGTGTGTGTGTGACATAATAACAATGTAAATTCCTGTTGAAACGCGCGTCGCCCCGTTATAATGGAACCCGATACGGCGACCAGACGGTACACTGATCTGAACTGCCACAGATTAATTATTTGTTAGAGGTTATGGCACGATTTAGGTTTTGTCATGTAGTAGTTCTTGTTTGTACAGTATATGACACGTTGGTAAGTATTTTACGTGACATAATTTGTTTGTTGTGCACAAGTGAAGTGTATTGAATTTAAAGACACGAAATGTGAATTCTGAGATCTCATAAAAACTCCTTTGGAAAGGCGTAACAAAGAGCCGACCCTTTGTTAAAGTACTGGAGATTTAAATGATAAAAAAAAACATTTTTGATACAACGATACAATTGATCGTACTGTTGTAAGGCTCTTGAGCTGGCTGCATTTCTCGGCTGAGGGTGTTAAGCGCAAGCCACAAAAACCCGGCAAAGCTGTTAAAACGTTCCAAGCATTTTTGAGATACAGTCATCGATATACCTACAGCTAGCGTCACGTGAAAAGAATAGGCAATAATTGTGGGAGTGGGTCTGCGTATGGGTAACGTCGCCCACGGAAATGTATAGCTTTCGTTCGGGAATCTAAACAAACACTTTCAAAAAGGTACAAGTAACGCGAATACTTACCTGTCTACATTCTACCTCATTCCGCAAACTGTATTAGTAGAGGATGTCCCATCAGCGCTAATTTTGTCACGTTTTAAAATGAATCTATTTTTATTTAAATGAATCTATTTTTATTTTTATTAAGTCTGGATCTTTACAGTATGGAATAAGCCTCTTTTTTTTGACGGGGGGAAATGTTCGCAAGCTCCGCGTCGCCCCCTGCGGCAAACCCATCAGGCCTCGTCAGTATGGAATAAGCCTAGCAGTGTAGTATAAAATTCATTGTTTGAGAGACGATATATTCGAGTCAGCCGAGTTAGAATAGGGCCGTTTCACCCCCCTCCCCATCCCTCTCGCCCCGTCCACTCCCCTTGGTCAGCTATAGTTACCAAACCTCTTAATCTTCCCCTCCCTCCGTCCCAGGATTACGTTATTAATAAGTCAATATTGCTTACGTAATCACTATTCAGACCTACATCAATAAATATATGTAATGCAACGAAGCTGTGATTGTTACTTATTTATTATGAATTTGTATGAATCCCCTGTACAGGATCACTAGCTACAGCCCTGGAAGTTATTACATCATGGCCTCTAACAATGTAAAATAAAGACAATAGGAGATCGGTCTTAGGAGCTTACTTAACATGGCTCGATCTAGTTGCGTAAGTAATATACAAAAAGTCAAGATTTCAGTTTTTGTGTCATATTCTATTATTAGACCTAAAAAAATTTAATAGCGAACAGACAACGTAATGGCGTTTCGATAAACTATGAGTTTTTTTTATTCAACTATTAGAACTTATACTATTGGATAATACATTTTTTTTCTATTTTTAGGATTCCGAACTTCATCAAGTAATTTTGTTGTCAGTCATTTTTTTTTATTTTTAGCTTTAAACTTTTGAGGTTTCATACCTCATATGAAATTAAAATATAACATAATAATAATAAAATAAAAATAATATAATAAAACTAATATGAAATTGCTCTCATTCGGTTGCAATAATGATATACATACGGACTTTTCTTACTAATTTCTTGATTACTGATCAATTATCAAAACCTAAAGGATACTTCTCCGGGACAAATTCTTCGGGAAATTTGGCAAAAAGGGTTTTCTTATAAAGATTAAATATGAAAATAATTATTTCATTTCAAATGCCGCGTGGAAGTTTTATTTGCTGTTAGTTATCTTTGTAGGTTGCACTACTCGTATGTGAACGCATAGTATTTCAATTCTCTGTTTGAGATAGTTAAAATGTACGGAGCGGAGCACACAGGAGTGACTTCTACTTTACTCGCACTTTAAAAAACAATTAAAATAAAAAAATTGGTAATCCGCTTAAGGTGTTACCTACTTTGTAGGGGTCAATCTTACCTGAAAGTGAATTACGACGACTGTAGGAAATAGTGAAAAGTATTAGCAAGACGTCCGAATACCGACGCACGAACTGGCTTAACGTAAGAGCCGCTCGATCATTATATTAGAAATTACAAAACAAACTGGTAACGCTTGTTTGTTTGCGAAATTTAATTACGACATTGTTATTAACCGATCGGTAAAGATGGCGCACGCGCGCGAGCTCTGAGTGTTGCATCTCTGCGAGCGCAGTCGCATCGAATTGCAAGTCATTTTATCCAAGACGGAATATATGTTTTGTGATTTCGCCGGCACCTCCAGGTCAACTGTTATAACACTGCGACTCCAAATGAAAATAAGAAAAGGGTAGGGAGATGATGATGATGAGTTCTGTCTGCGGTTATTATCACATATAATTTTTTTTACAATTATTATGGACTAGTTTCTGTCCGTCGACTCCGAATTGTACTTATAATCGATCGAATCCTTAATACCACCGATAAGACGGCTCTAATTTATTTTTATTTGAGCTCTCTTAAATGACTGCGATTAATTCGATGTTACGTTGAGTCCAAGAATAATGACACCGATAGAACTCGGGTAAAGCCTTTAGGTAACTCTGAATATACAGTTGCTGATCCCAGACTCGCGATACATTTTAATCGTAATTACGATGACGGGTTTTTCACAAGTATGTATTTATGAAGATCGCGAGCCCGTCGGATTCACTTGCCAACACCGAATTCGCGTCGAAACTCATGTCGATTGAGTTCGCTTAGTACGAAATTAAAATTGATACGTATCTACCAGCAACTTGAGTGTTTTCAACAAGATACCATTAGTTCACTCCAGCTCGAGTGTTTTATGGATAAATGTTAGAGAGTCACGATGTTAACTGTATCTCGGGTCGTATTGCAGGCGTCACGTGCTCGGCCAGCTCTTCCCAACCTTTTTCTCTGGATTATGATATAAAAAATATTGAATAGTGCTTATATAAAAAGACGCTTTTATCGTATGATCTGTTGTATACGTAGATTAAATTATGTTTATAAGTTATTTTAGATATATTAGATTTTTCAATTAAATTTCATTTTTCACGTTAGAAAAAGTAGACCTAAAAATGAAAATTATAATTGAACGCGAATATTATGACTTATATTAAAATGTTGACACAGGCAAAGGATTCTACGACGCCATTTGAATTATAAAATTTGATTCTGACCATGATATGACCCTAAACGTGACATTGAAGTAGGTACGCTTATTCATGCAACGGGTCGATGTTGAACTCAAAATAAACAATATCATGGTGAGTGCATAAATATTTTTCCAGAAATTACGAAGGTATTTAGATAGGGTAAAATCAAATTTGAAAGTTAAAATGAATGTCGCTTGTATGTGCAAAATAGTAAACAAGAAATGATAATAGGTTGTGCGCACCTGAACGAGACATTCTTTCCCATGCGGCCTATATCTCTGTGGCAGTTTTTTATGACGTTTCCATGGGTTTAGAAAACCAAGTGCATAAGCGGCGATGTTATGAGCTTGTGAGTGTCATATAAAATTATAACTTTTTTATCATTCTCTAAAGTGTAATTTTTTGCCGATCCATTCGTGTGTGTTGTTTTTAATGGAGTTGGAGTTTAAAAGGACGAGTGTCAAATTTTTTGTTTTAAAGGGAGATATTTTTTTTATTTTAATGATTAGTTTTCCGGCCTTAACCATATAAACAGATTCTGTAATATCCTCTAAACGATTGTAAAGATTTTAAATGTAGGCAGATTATTTTTCTTTAAGGTCATTATGCGTAATATTTCGTTTAATTGTAATTTTGCACGGTTTATAATACTGACGTTTCGTAACTCGCTCTGGGCTCAAACTAAAAGACAGCGTTTTCTTGCTTTAATGCAACATCTCTCTGTATGAAAAAGACATGTTACTTACTACTTTACGTTACAGGATTTTTCTTAAAATATGAATGTATTATCCGATCAGATTCAAAATATATTTTGTTATATTAGGTTATTTACGGAATAAGTTATAAAAATATAATAAAAGTCGAAAAAAGATCCCATCGGCATTTTCTCTTGCTGTAGTTTAGGTAATTAACTCATTAAATATCTAAAAAAGTATATAAGGCTATAGAATTCTGGAATAAACTGACATTAAAATTCATTCCAAAGAGCTCATCAGGGCATTCACGCAGCGCAAAGCTGAGGCAGCCTTGATGCTCAGTAGGAATCAGCTACGAGTATTAGTAAGAGCGTTAACTGGGCACTGTTATTTGGGCAAGCATATACATAACATAGGTATCCAGAACACAAGAGAGTGCAAATTCTGCGGGATTGCAGAGGAAACACCAAAGCCAAACACCTTGTGTGAATGTCACCCATTAAAACCCATACGTAACCGAATTCTGGGTAAGCACGCGTTGCTTCCAGAGGAGGTACAGACGCTCTCTGCTAAAAAGATCCTACAGTATATCCTGGTTTTAGGTCTAGGCAGAGAGCTTTATAAATATAGGGCCGATCACAATAGATCTAATTAGGTCGTAGTAATACAGAACTGTTTTAGCCTGGCTAGCTCCTTTTCGAATAATAATAATATCTAAAAGTATGACGCGATCATAGCGCAGTGGGTAGTGCGGCCGGATTCCGCGCCAATCGACGCGGCTTCGATCTCCGCCTATCTCTCTAAAATCTGCCTGAGCTTTTGGTGAAGGAAAACATCTTGATGAAACCATAGCATGGTGGTAGGGCAATTACTAATGATGCCCGCCTAGGTAGGACTACCCTTCTCTTCCTTTTTCGTTTTTATGGGGGCAGGGGGTTTAATCCCTTGCCCCTGGACTGATGACCTATGGTCATACTTCTCGGAGAAGTAGGCGAAGAGGTGGGTGGGGAGAGAGCCTGTGGGTCAGGCATCGGCATTCTCCCCTCCATCCCCAACGGGCTAAGTATGGACGTGGCCCTGTTGGGTCAGCCGCAGGGGACGACGCGGTGCTTGCGAAAGCTATCCCGTATCGTCCCCATCCCAAATGCGGTGGACGGCTCCGGAGAGTTTAGTGGGTATTTCCGGACGCTTCACGTCCGGGCGAGTCCCACACTGGTGCGGAGACGTCTCTCCGCACGCCCTTACCCATTGCATTGGTGGACTCCGGTCTCACTAATGCAATGGGTAAGGGTAGTGCGTAAATGCATCCCCCTCGGCAAAAAAAAAAAAGGTAGGTACCACCCTCAAGTTTGAAAACCTGTCGCCAAATACAAATAGGTGTGTTCCGGCATCATCACCAGTACCTCTAGGCTTAGTGTGTTTAACATCAGGTGAGATTGTGGTCAACGCACTGAGCCTATTCCGTGTAAAAAAGCATACTTAATTGTAATTAAAATGTAATCTAAAATGTAAGAATGGAAATTATTTTATGTATTAGTACCACGCACATAGACATAGTATATCAAACTGAATTGACTTGGTAAGAATCGAGCTTGTCTATCGGGTGTAGCGGCCGTGAAAAAGATACGCTTTCCGAAAATGTTCCGTTTCGAATTGTAAGAAATATGAAATTTACGGCAGCTTCAAAACTTTAATAATATAGAATAGAATAAATTGATACTTCGCATGATCGAACAAAATTAACCAGTCGTGAGACCGCAAAGATCTGCAAGTATATGCAAATATTTTTAAGACCTCTATAATGGCTGCGTGATTTTTAGTAAAAAAAAGTTCACCATTGTACATTCTGCTCTAGAATCATTATACCATAATGCAATATATTGCAGTTTAAGATAAAACGTATTATTTATCTGTCATTTATTGAAACTTAAAAATGCTTGAGAAATAAAAGAAACCCGCTAGAAATTAATATATTGATTTTTGCCTGAAAACACGAGTTCTATCTTTGAAGCAATTTACATCTCTGAATTTGATTTCCAACGGGGTATCGTACTGGAGACACTACGTTGGAATTGTTTGAATCATTTTTATTTCTAGAATATTGAGGAAAACTGGAGCCGTCATTTTACGGTAAGTTACAAATGCCAGATGTCTCGTGTTGAAAATTTATGAACGAGTATCAACTAGTTTGTACTAGTGTCAACACGTAATTATTTATCGCGTGCGCAATGATCTGTTACCGGTGTTAAGTATCTGCACGCACGCACGCATCGCTCCACTGTCGATCCTATGTTTGCCTTTCATTGTAGACACTCAATTATAATGACAAATCAAAGCATGCTACATATTGTAAGGTTTACTTTGTTTTTAGGGTTTCGTACCTCAAAAGGAAAAAACGGATCCCTTATAGGATCACTTCGTTGTCCGTCTGTCAAGACCGTTTTTCTCAGGAACGCGTGGAGGTATCAAGCTGAAATTCATATCAAATACTCAGGTCTACTGTCCCGTGGAGCTGTGAAAAACTTCTAAGCCAACGCAATGAAAAGATACAGCCGTTTATGCTCCAAATTTTCGACACTCGCAAGGGAATCAAAACCTAAAGGATACTTCCAGTCGACGTAGAATCTTGAAATTTGGCATGAAGCAACTTTTAATAGCACACATAAAGGGGAACATTTCGAAAACCTACTAATTTTTAGTTACATCACATAATAAAAAAAATATCGATTTTAGAATGAATCCCCAAAATGGAACTCTAATAATTCTTTTAGTACTAAGATAAAGTAAAAATATTTCTCATAAATTCAAGTACTTGCCCGTAAAACTGTGCATTAAGTCGGATTTTATAAAAAATTTTAGGAGTTTAATTTTTTACGCAGACCCTAATTATTTTCAAAAATTAAAAGTACCCTAAGTTACTCGGAGTAACTTCAGCTATCTACCAAAAAGTCCCGTCAAAATCCGATCAGCCGTTCCGGAGATTCCGTCCCAGAACAAACAGACAGCCAGACAAAAATTTTAAAAGTTGCATTTTTGGTATAGGTATCCTGTATACATTCATATTTATTAAGTAAAAAAAAAATATTTTGACATTACAAACACGCACTTCAATGTTATTTATTAGTACAGATAAATGATATGTGTTAATATAAACAGGATTGCTGGAAAGATAAAGAGACCTTTGTCTTAAATTTATGCTCCTCCAGCTCACCACATTGTAATGTTAGGGATTTATTTGACGCGACGCGGTGCTTGCGAAAGCCACCCCGTGTCGCCCCCATCCCAAATACAGCGGACGGCCCCGGGGGGTTTTAGTGGGTATTTCCGGGCGCTTCACGCCCGGGTGAGTCCCACACTGGCACGGAACTCGTCACTCCGTGCCCCCTTACCTATTGTATTGGGGAACTTCGGTCTCACTAATGCAATGGGTAAGGGTAGTGCGTAAATGCATTTCCCCTCGTCAAAAAAAAAAAAAAAAGGGATTTAATTTGACAAAAGAATACCATAACTGTTACTTATATACAATACCTACAGGTTTGTACGGAACCCTCGGTGCGCGAGACCGACTCGCACTTGGCCGGTTTTTTTTTTATGAAATTTGCTGTTACACTTACTTGAAGTCAGAAACTTGTCCCAATAATTCACCACGAGTCTGTTGACCTTATTTTTTTTTATTTAGGACAACAAACAATAACACCAAAATACATGTAAACGAATTCAACAATATACTCAAATAGTACTTATAGTGTAATCAGCTCCGTTGCCCACGGAATACGTAAACTTACAAATGAGGGCAAACATTAAAATTAAACAAAGAGTAATTAGAAAATAGAAAAATATTAACTAACATAAACTAGACGAACAAATATTAATCGGTTAATTCATTAGATCCACAAAGTAATAAATTGTTAGAATTAATAGTCTCCTTTATAAATCTCTTGAACGAAGCCAATGAGGACGCAAATATTTCAATATTATTAAAGTGATTGTTGTAAAATTTTGTCATTCTCCAAAATGGTAAGCGCTCACCGGCATTCGTCTTACAGGGCATAGACGTGAATAGATACAGCTTACGGGTCTCTCGTGTGCAGTGTGGCCGATACGGCAAATGATAATAAATTTGGCTAACAAGGCAGTTACAGTCGAATTTATTATTACATATATTAAACAACAGCATTTGATTAAGGAGTAATCTTCTCGCATGTAGCGTCGGTACTCTTAAAAATTAAAAAAAAAATCGTATTCAGTAATCAGAACTCATGATAAATCTAAGCTATGATAGATAAATGGTGATGCAGTTGGTTGACTATCGACGTTGGTTTAAATTATATTTTTCAATAAAGAAAAATGATGTTTTTGAAATGACCATGGTGAAACAATACCACGTGTGGCAGTGTGTGTGGACTACTACTCACCTGGCTAAATACCACTGTTAAGTTTCAAAATCTTTCATCAAGCATGGAGCGTTAACAAAATCAAAATCAAAATTTATTTATTCAATTTAGGCCCTAAGAAGGCGCTTATGAACGTCTAAAACACTACCACCGGTTCGGAAAACAATCCAGTCGAGAAGAGCGCAGGCGAGAAACTCGATCTGGTTCTTTTTTTTTTTTCATAAATATAATATATATAATTTTTTTATGTCATATAAAAAAACTATACAAATCGTAGTTTTTAGTGGAAGCACAGAGATGTGGGTTATTTCCAGACATCATAACGTGTTTGTCCACCCTGGATCAGATCGATCGTCAAATAATATAAGATGATTTAGTCTTTATTTAATACGATTAATTCTGTAGCAAGATTCCGGACATTCTACGACATGGGTCGTTGAGGTATTTATCGTTATTGAAACTGGACGGTAATTATTATTCGTCGACTCATAAAATTATACAACACTTTGCATCGAGTGCCTTCAGCAATCGCCCCCAAAGTTAATGTGAAGCTGTAAAGGCCCTTCCGGTCAACAGCATTAGCTAGGTTAGAAAAAATTAATATACAACACTCTTCAAACGGTCTACCTAGACATTGAGATTAGTTGCGACTGCGGTTAATGAAAATCCATAACTGAACTATTTCTTTGGGTATAAATTACTTTAAACACGTTTATAAAATGTTTTTCTGTTACTCCTGACTTTAACTAAGTATGCTCTCCTTACAATACAATAAAAGTCATCATCTATAAGTTATATAAAAAATGATTAAATTACAAAAAAGAACCAAATCGAGTTTCATATCGGCTCTTCTCGACTGGGTCGTTGTTCCGAACCGGTGGTAGTGTTTTGACGTTCATAAGCGCCTTCTTAGGGCCTAAACTCTGAATAAAGAATTTTTCGATTTTGACTCGAGAGTCAAGAACTACATACTCTTCATTGATTTAAAATTTAAATGAAAGGAACAATCTTCAAGCTTATTTCAAGGAATTATGGGCAAACGAACGAGGAGGGCTCAATGCTTTAACCACTATCTCACCTGATGTTAAGTAGCGATGTGGTTCAGGATGGTAAACACACCAAGTCTAGAGGTCATCCTTGGGATACACGTTGATATTGTATACACTAAACACTCTCCGTTCCATTGCCTACGTATTGAACTATAAATCATCGAAGCATTACTTGTACGCGGACAGTTCGTTTGTCTAGTTCCTTTCTTTATTCAGCCCTAATCTTCAGTCTGAAGCGATGAGAAGCGATCGATGATGTAGCGAGGCTTTTGTAAGGTAAAAGTAATCATCTCTTTCCTTGAAAATGGTTTGAATATACAATAGGTGATAAATGAAAAGTATGTGAACGTAGTTCCTACTAACTGTACCTATTAAAATTAAAAAAGAACTGTTCGTTGGTAATTAGCGATGTGACGTTCTATGATTCAGTTGTACCGTTTCTTTGTTTAAACGCGTCCCGTTTGTTTGTCTGCTCATTGTATTATGTCAATAATACTATTAATATATTTTGAAATTCTCACGGTTCATTTTTAATAATGCTTTTACCGCGGTCATTCTGCGAAAAAAGGAGTCGACGATTATAAATAATATCAAGTTTTGCGACTTTTAGCCTTATAAATGTGTTTTTTTTTTTTCTAATGTAGCTAATGCTGTTGACCGGATGGGCCTTTACAGCTTCACCGTAACTTTGGGGGCGAGTGCTGAAGGCACTCACCGCAAAAAGTAACTAGCACAAGGGTTCGAACCTCGACTTGGCCGCTACCTGAGTGTTAAAACTCCCGCGGAATTTTAATCTTAGCTAATCCCTACATTTTTTATTTAACTTGAAAAAAAAAGGTTCCTTACAGGACCTATGTACATGCATGTTGCGTGCAGGAGTGTGTGTGCAGTGTTGTGCGTGTAATGCTTAATGCATGGGCAGTGTCACTGTATCGCGCTGGCGGCGAAGTCAAGAGTTTCGCCAGTTGGGGAACGAGACAGGTCTTGGGTCGCCGGAGAGTGTGCGATAGGAAAGTTAGGCGCCGGTCCCCGAGGGTAATACTATTAAAAGAACAACGATGAAGTACACAAGTACAGTCAGTGGACTTGATGATGGCGATCTTTTTATTTACAAAGTGTTTAGGTAGGTTAGTTTATGATCTCCGGATCTACGATTTTTTCGAACCGGGGAAGGTACTTGATAGTGGCGAGGCGCCCCTTATTTTCAGCGTTTGAGATAAATTATTATAAAAAGTCACAAATATATAATAGTTGGCATTTTTCTGATTGGGACAATAACAACACTTTAATAAAGAGTTAAATTACCTTATAACTTTTTTATGTGTATGACATGAAATTATATACCCGAGAAGAAATAGAGTAGATCTATGTACATCTAAATTTTCAACCAGGTTTCCGTATGCTGGAAGAAAATGACAAATGGCGTTAAGCTCGCCCATGTACAAATTTTATATGAAATAAAGTTTTTATCTATCTACGTTAGGTGCTTTGTGGAGGAAATTATCTTTATTATCATACAAAACGTCCTAGTAACTAGGACTAGTCCTACGGTGTCTTAATCCGCATCTGTATGGAATGGAATTGCAAATTGCAAGACAGTTATGTGTAGGTGGTAACCCAAGAAGCAGCGTGGTTTTGTGCGACGGACCGGTAACATCCACCGTTATGCTAAGGATTCGTTTCCACTATTCGTGATTCTCTCACGTCATATTTATATTCTTGATTCTTTAGGACCTTGAAAGTACTGATTAGTGAGTAATGTCGCAAGCGTCCATAGGTAATGGAGACCGCTTACCGTTTGATAGATTAGTCGATGTAACGCTATATCAGTAAATATACCTAATATTTTAGTCCGAAATCCCTGGCCTTTTTTGTTGTCTCATACTGTTTCGAGCTTTCATTGAAGGAAAATATCGTGGTGCTACAACCTTAGCAATCTATACTAATAAATAAAATTGTAGTGTCTGTTTGCAATGTCAAAATAACAATGTTTTACTAAATACATACCAATGTATATACGATACTTATACCAAAAATACAACTTTTAAATTTTTTGTACGTGTGTCTGTCTGTTTGTTCCGGGTATTCTCCGGAACGGCTGGACCGATTTTGACAGTACTTTTGATTTTCGAAAATAAATAGGTTCCGCTTAAAAAAAAATTAAAAGTCATAAAAAATAGAATAAAATCAGATTCAATGCACAGTTTTACAGACAAGTGTAAGAGATATTCTTACTTTTATTTTATAAGTATAGGGTTCCGTATAAAAAAATTAAAACGCAGTGAAGAAAATATGAAACACGGGTGCAGCCGCGGGCACACAGCTAGTACATACATACATACATATCATCACGCCTTTCTCCCGTGGGGGTAGGCAGAGATTATCTTGCTACGATCTTGACACACCTCTATCGCCTTCCTCTACTTTCATGAGCGCTTTCATACATGCTCGTCAGTTATGAGTACTTTTTCACCTGGCCTTTATTTAACACGTGATCGATTTGGTCTAGATACGTTCGCCTAGGTCGACGCTTACCGACTTGCCCAATTCACCCTCGCCTTATAAATTCGTTTCGTTAATCTTCTCTCATCCATCCTCTCTACATGCCCAAACCGACTAAGCATACCTTTCTCTATTTTGGTCAGCACATCCTCTACCACACCACAGCGTTCCCTTATCATACTATTCCTGACTTTGTCAATCGTCTTCACTCCAGCTATACTTCTCAGACTTCTCA
Organism: Samia ricini; assembly: GCA_014132275.2. Lineage (NCBI taxonomy): Eukaryota > Metazoa > Arthropoda > Insecta > Lepidoptera > Saturniidae > Samia > Samia ricini. The sequence continues at coordinate 37,223,221 of AP028160.1, read as the reverse complement.
TTTCCACTGCGTTAATCTTACTTTCATACTTCTTCTGCCAAACCCAGCATTCACTACCATACCTAAGTGTAGGGACCAGGACTCCTCGATGCACAGCCAAACGCGCCTTTTCAGTCACTTTCTGGCTGCACATGAAGATACGCAGGGCCCATTCACTCTATTCCCTAACAAAACTCTTCGCTCAATATCATCGTCACACTTTCCATCTCTCGTAACCTTTGATCCCAAGTACACAAACTCTTTCACTTGTTCCACTCTGTCTCCTTCTAACGAAATTACGCAATCTGTCATACTTTCTTTCTTTCACAGCTAGTATAATATATAAATAGGGTATTTTATAATATTCGTCCAGTTACCACGCTCACGTGAGTTCCGGAAGCATCCCTGGAAGTACCTCTAGGCTTAGCGTATTTGTCATCTTGAGCCGCCACATCGTCACTTAACATCAGCTGAGAAGCGCTAGTATAGCGATAATACTGTGTGAAAAATATCTTAGAATACAGTTTTATTTGTTCAGACATACAAATAAAAATGTGTAACTTCACTCAAACTACGTTATTTTCAATCTGTTATTTATAAATTAATTTGCATTGTTTTCATAGTCTCAAGGTCGGAGATTATTGCTTCAGAAAATATGTACCGTAATAAATTGCCGTGTTAATACGATTAGAAAGTGGTTAAGATTTTTCACACACACACACATATATATATACATATATGGTTGGTTAGTTGGGTTTTTGTTCGCTTGGCAGTGGCAGTGTGAATACTTGCAAAATTTCTAAGTAGGTTTTTTAGTCAACGTAGCTATTTTATTAAATCATAGATTTATCTGTAAAGCAGAGCCGGATTAGACATATCAGAAGGTAGTAAATACTAGGGACTCCACGCCTACATCCTGCCCCCTGAATGGTTGACCAATCTTGGTCATGCCTCTTTCGAGAGGCGGGCGAAGAGGTGAGGGTGGAGAAGTATTCTCCCCCATCCCCACTGGGCCATTGCACGACGAGGCCCGGTGGGTTCGCTGCAGGGGGCGACGCGGTGCTTGCGAAAGCCACCCCGTGTCGCCCTCATCCCAAATGCAGCGGACGGCCCCCGGGGGGTTTTTAGTGGGTATTTCCGGGCACTTCACACTGGCGCGGAGCTCGTCACTCCGTGCCCCCTTACCCGTTGCATTGGGGGACTTCGGTATCACTAATACAATGGGTAAGGGTAGTGCGTAAATGCATTTCCCCCCGTCAAAAAAAAAAAAAAGGGGACTCCACGCCTAAAGGAAGTAATATATTTGTATAGGAACTGTTTGAGCGACCATTTTTTTTGTATTTTTAACGTTATGTACTTAACATTCACTATCATTAACTATGAAATAAGTGAAAATTTTGTAAAGGTCATGATTTTACTATCTCTTAAGTCGGGGAGTTAACGGGGACCTTTGATACAGATCCCATCCACGATGACTTAATTTGCTCCTGTTGTATAGGTTTTAGTAAATGTTTTGCTAAGTAGAGTTATTAGGAGATAACTATTATAAGGAATAAGTCGATATGAAAAATACTCTCCATTTGTTTCCTTGTTAAATGTTAAAACGGTATCGTTAAATATTATAAATGCCATAATGGAATATGTAATTACAAATAATAAAAACTTTTTAAATTAAATACAAAAGAATAGACTATAAAAATGCACTAAAAAGTCAATAAATAATTTCTTTATTATAATAATTTACTTCGTTAATTTTGAAATCGGTGCCAGCTTAAACGTCGCTAATTATATTCAATTTTTTTAAATTTTTGTCTGTCTGCCTTTTTTCCGGGTAATCTCAGGAACGGGAGACGGGGGATTTTGACGGGACTTTTTTTTGGTAGATAGCTGAAGTTACTCCAGGTAACTTAGATTACTTTTAATTTTCGAAATAATTAGGGTTCCGCGTAAAAAAATAAAACTCATAAAAAATTGAGTAAAATCCGATTCAATGCACAGGTTTACGGGCAAGTGTTTATGAGAAATATATTTACTTTATCTTATTATTAAAGAATTTTTAGGAAAATAATTAGGATTTCGTATACAAAAATTAAAACGCAGTGAAGAACATAAGAAACGCAGGCGCAGCCGCGGGCACTCAGCAAGTTACATAATATAACTGTACGTGACAAGGCGAATAAATTACCTCAAGATAATCACACATATATCATAAAATCTTCAATATACAATATTCTACCCTAATGTACATATATTTACCAATTATTACCAAGGAAAATACGTTTAACATTTATTTAATCTGTAAAAAGTAGGCCGGTATGTGAGTCACTGCTGTTAAGATTTTGTCAGATTTTTATAGGTTGTTCAACCATATAGCAATTTTTTTAATTTCGTTTGGATGTTTCTGATTATAAAGGGTCTTGTCGGTCGCTTTCTGTGAATTTGACTGACTACAAAGAAGAAAAGGTAACTCTGGATTGGTTTGTAAGTGATAGTTTCAAAAACAATGCGATCGATTTGCCCGTTTTTTTTTTAATTGAGATATAATGTGTCATACTCATTAGATTTTTTTTATATTATCATATCTTTTAATAGTAGGTATTTAATGTATGTAAAAACAATTAATTAACAGGTTGTCAATAATTTACTATGAAGTCGTAACATAACAATCACCTATGTAAGCAGACGAGTGACTCAGTACAACAAAATTTTAGTTCACAAGTGGTTTATTTAAAAAAAAAAAAACTTATTTTTGTTGAAAGGAACAACACTGACAATTAATTACAAAATAAAGTTTGACAGATTGTGTATGCATGGACGGTAAAGCCGTCATGATAATGTCCAAAGCTGCTAAGGCAGAATAATACTACTGCCTTTAAACAGACATACTTATCCTCAATTTATTATTTGATTTTATAATATTTGAACGTTTACACTAACCTCGAAAAGAATCGCAATATTATCTTTGTTACAATTATTTTAATCTTCGTGAGTTTAGTTTTTTGTATGTCTTATACTCGTATGTACGACAAAACTTTGAAAAAAAGATCCGTCTCAGGTTTTATTTTAATAATCCGCGAAAGCCGCCGCCATTGTATTTGTGAGAGGGTGTATAAATAAATAAATAAATAAAACATTTTAAGATACGTAGGTGCAGGGTAACACAAGACGTATGAATCAAGCCGCACGGATTATTGTTTCCATGTAAACTGATTGATTCCGGCAGTAGAGGACCGGTGAGTCACCGCCTATTGCCGCCAGTGTTACTTGCCTGTCGCGAACGGTGACGTCATCGCTGTGTTATGCGCACGCGCATTGATTTACTATGGACCCCGCGCGTCCGCTGCGCCCCCTTGCTCTATCGTTTATGCTTTCATCCATTGAAAGTTCTATCAAATGAATGGTGTTCATAATACATATTTATAAAGATTGTTTTTTTAATTTGTTTGTAATACATTATTTAGGGCAACCCTGCCGCCCCCCCCGCGTTGACTTAATCCTTCCTGAATCCTTGTGTAAACTAGATGTACAAAGTTATATTTACTTTTGTATTCATACATAAATAAGAAAATATAACAAAACAATTTGTATTGTCCACAGACGAAGTGTTATTGTTTGTTCTGTCTGTTTGTCGTTGTCACATGACACTGTTAGACAAACACATAGCATTACAAATATCATATAGATGAATTATATTCTTGTAAAAACGATTAGACACACAAAATGATTTCTTAATCATAAAAGGCAATTTTGTTACGTGTGTGGCTAATGTATGCTGCATTCAGATGGCATATGTAATCGCCCTATTGTTTCTACGCACAAATTAAATTTAACTCTATCTATCTAGTTTTAAATTACAGAAATACCCCGCTTAGCGCGACCCCGTTACGCGCGTTTTCACTATAACGCGAATTTGAAATTTGCGCTCAAATGCCTCGCCTTACGCGAAAGAGTGCGTATAAACATAACGTAAAGACAATAGATGTATTTTGCCGTAAAAAAAAAAAATAAGAGTATATATTGCACAAAGTGTTCTTAGAATTAAAGTGATTGATTAAAATGATTTGTATTTTTTTTTTTGTATTAAATTTTGACTATGTTTAATCATAAACCTCGATATACGCGAATTTCAGTTAACGCGATTTTTTTTTCGGAACGTAACCCTCGCGTTAAGCGGGGTATTACTGTATGTTTATGTAAAAACACACATTTCAAAATTTTGTTATTTATTCCTCACTTGAGTATTTATGCCGCTATTTTAAGCTCAGCAAGCTCAAATATAACGGTAGTTTTGCAGATAGGGTTGAATTTGCTTCTAGATATCCTCAAAACTTCTTTTATATATTAAAATTTAATTAACCCCTTGACCACTAACCTGGAGTTTACACCAGCTTTCCATTGTTTTCCTATTGTCTCATTTTTATGGGTAATCGACATATTAAAAATATGTAATAAAACTTACCCATCTATAAATGAAAAAAAATATCTAAGCCGATTTAATGTTTATTCGAGTTATAAATAGACATATTTTAGTATTTAGGAACGACGAATTTCTTAGCCAGAACGTAATGTGAGGGTTCAGCCAGGCTAAACTGGATTGGTTTCAGACTGTTTAGGTGTTGGTTGTAACAGTCGATAATTAGATTAAGGTGAGGGGTCATGTCCTCGGCCGCCCCTGTGCAGTTAATGACGAGTCAATAAACTATTGCGTGACGCACGTTAGTTAAAGCCACGTTTATTATGAAAGAATTTAGCATCAAGTTTTTTTATGCGGCACCTGCATGAGTTTCTTTTTCTACCCAAGTTCAGTAAAATTGCTTTTCAACACAATTTCCGATGTGATTTTGATGGTACATTGTGTAAGCTTACGGGTTCGAAGGTAAAGCCCATTGGCACTAACAACTTAAAAATGCCTAATCGTACTGTTAATATTTCAATAAATGGTCATTCCCCTAGCTCTTTTGCCAAAATGCCAACACACATGATGCCAAGTACATAATGGTGGAAATTATTACAGTGGAAAATACGTATAATAAAAAATTGATGGTTGTGATTTACAATCGCCGTGTCACTCGGATTGGCTACAAATAATGATAATTAAAAGATCTTTAGTACAATGTAAACTTTCATCAAATGAACCTTATATAGTATTTAGTATTTCATCCTTCGATTGTTATCTTTGCCGTTTATAAATGCAACGGTTAAATTCATTAGGTAACTAGCTACGTGCTGACTAATCCAATACGACGCGCCAATCGAGTGTTCAAACAAGCGAAGGCATTATTACTCATAGATAACCATTATAGAGGATTGATTCAACCGAAAGATGTCCACTACTAGACTTATGTCTCCCACAAAAAAGGGGGCATTGTCATAATCGCCACGCTTGCCAAGCGGGTTGGCGATGGCAGTAGGTGTTTGTGGTGCAAAGAGGATGCTGCTGCCCATCCCTTGGTTTATGCCTTAGTCATCTTTTACGACACCCACGGGAATTATGTCTGGAAATAACCCACATCTCTGTGCTTCCACTAACATTATTAAAACTACGACTTGTATAGTTTTTTATATGACAAAAAAAATTAAATATATTATATTTATGAAAAAAAAATAACCAGATCGAGTTTCTTGCCTGCGCTCTTCTCGACTGGGTTGTTTTCCGAACCGGAGGTAGTGTTTTAGACGTTCATAAGCGCCTTCTTAGGGCCTAAATTGAATAAATAAATTTTGATTTTGATTTTGAAGATATGGGGTGGTACTATTCTTAGCCGGCACCACACGGTACAACATTATAAATATTATAAAGATTTCATTTCAAAATGGTTAAATATTTGAAATTTTATAAATTATGAACGTACAACAGGCGGAAGGATAGCCAGGTAACGAGTGAAAATCCTGGGACAGAGCTAGCTCGCATCATCCACAGTTCAAACTATGAGTGTACAGCGATTTCATTACTTATATTGAGTAGCTTTTTGAAGGGAACAGAGAGGGCTATACTCAGATTTTCACTGCGTGATCGAATCAGGAATGAGGTGATCTGCAGAAATACCAATGTAACCGGCATTGTTTCAAGAATTGGCAAACTAATGTGGCAGTGGGTGGGGTACATAACTCTTAGAACCGATAACCAATAGGGCCTGAAGTTGCGTCGTGGGTAAGCTCCGAATAAGGTAGACCGACAACCTGGTGAAGGTTGCGGGAAATCGCTGGTAGCTAGCAACGTAAAATCAGTCGTGAAGATCTATGAGGGAGACCTGTATCCTACAGTGAACGTCTTACAGTTGAGAAATATTCGTAACCAAATGTTGTTTTATAAGACAAATTATTATCCTAGAGTTAAATTTGTTATTAGTTCGTTATATTACAGTAAAATAGGTTGCTTATTCATTAAACTAATTTTAAGTGTAAAAATTAAAACTTATTATGTTTTTTCTTCCGGTTATTAGGATAATAAAATAGACACAAAACAATGCCGAGTCTTCAATACATAATGCATTATTGAGAAAAAAAAATTGGTGTTTTTAAAATCGCTCGCCGCTTGTGAGTCGCGTCATGTCCGAGTGACCCGATTCTTCCTGTGTATGCACTACATGGTTTATAAGTTCCCTGCGCAGTGCGCTACTCTATCGAGCACTGCATTCAGCTCGGGACAAGCTCTTTAGCTATCAACGTATTGATTTTACCCGGTCCCAGGGCTCGCTCGTCCTGACTATGTATTATCATTAAATTAATTATTATTTGGTTGTCAAATATCTAAATAAATTATGTTATATATTATATTTTATATTCTATGCAATTATTCACAACATGTAATAATATATCTTTTAATTAATCAAAGAAAGTGGTAAATAATTGGAACAGAATTCAATATAATTCAGTTCAAAGAGTTGATTTATCATTTAAGACAGTGATAATTTAAATGAGCTCAGTATTTCCTGGGTTATAAAGCCACTATTATTACACAGTTGTGTTCTTCAATAATTAATATTCTAATATACAGTAATACCCCGCTTAGCGCGACCCCGTTACGCGCGGTTTCACTATAACGCGAATGTCAAATTTCGCGCTCAAATGCCTCGCATTACGCGAAAGAGTGCGTATAAACATAATGTAAAGACAATAGATGTATTTTTCCGATTTATAAGAGTATGTATTGCATAAAGTGTTCTTAGAATTAAAGTGATTGATTAAAATTATTTGTATTTTTTTTGTATTAAATTTTGACTATGTTTAATCATAAACCTCGATATACGCGAATTTCAGTTAACGCGATTTCTTCGGAACGTATCCCTCGCGTAAAGCGGGGTATTACTTTACGTCTATACTAATAAATAAAAATGATGTGTCTGTTTGTCAAAATAACGATTTTCAACTAAATACATATGTATACGATATAGCAAAAAATACAATTTTTGCATTTTTTTTTGTCTGTCTGTCTGTTCCGGGTGACCTCTGGCTGGATGGATTTAACGGGATTTTTTTTGGTAAATAGCTGTTACCCGGGTAACTTAGGGTACTTTTAATTTTCGAAAATAATTAGGGTTCCGCGTAAATCTCATAAATTATAAATAAATTGAATAAAATCTTGATTAAATGTTTCTATGAGTCAGTTTTACGGGCAAGTGCTTGAATTTATGAGAAATATTTTTACTTTATCTTAGCACTAAATTTTTATTGGAAAATCATTAGTGTTCCGTATAAAACAAAAAAAGTGTGTGTGTACTTATGTACGCACGTAAGAAGTTATATTTCTTTGACGTAATAATAGAAAAAAAAAAATAATTTAAGGTTGGTCATTTTTTAAATATTTTTATTGATTTCTTAATTTAATATTCACTTTTCATTTTTATCAAAAAATTTTCATTAAATTTATTTAGTTATTTTTATAAATATTTATTATTTATTCAATTTAATAGCAAATATTAAAAATTAATATTATAATTTGATGTTCAATTTTAATTTTTATCACAAACTTTTTATTAAATTTATTTCTTTATTTTGTAAATATTAAATAACCAATACTTAATAAGTATTTAACATTAATAATTTAATAATATTTAGTGTTAATTATATTAAATAAAAGTATTTTAATTTATATCAATAAATAATACATACGGATAGTTAACCTCAATTATATTGGAGCACTTGAGAAAGTATATAAGCACAATTTTTTTCACTAATATTCACAAATAGTAAGTGATATCAATCAAAATATTCAATTTAAATCACTACTGAATATAATTTATTAGCACATATATAATTCGCACTTTTATGAAACTAAAACACGTGTTGTGAATGTATAAACTAGAAACATGTTGATAAATATTATAAATATGAAAACAGTGATCAGAGGTGACGAGCGTACCAACATGCGCGACTAATATCGAGGTTCAATTTCTATTTTGTTGGTAGCTTTTTTTTTCGAGACTTAATGAGCGGTTAAGCAGACAGCTTCATACTGTTAATTTTGTGTCACAGATGCGCGCGCTTCTTAAAATTTCACTCTCATCATTTTTTCATAACACGCGTAAAGAAGTATAACTTCAAAACCGCAGTTTAGAATATATGAAACGCGAGCGCAGCCGCGAGCATACAGCTAGTATGAATATAAAACGTGACCTGGTATTACATCTGGTAAACTAAAGTGCGAGACGAAATGGTGAGAGGAAAGTGAGTGATCATTGCCGTCCGGCGGACCTTCGGCTACGAGCTATGTGATCGCAGTCACCTCACGTCAGCCTCAACTACCGTCGATATTCAACAATGTACTTCCTTGTTTATGACAATCAAAGAGATTCAATTATACTGCCCAGTTATTAATAAGTTCTCTACACTCTGTGTGGAATATAATATCTTACTTTTGAAAAACAGGCTTTTAAAGTACAAAAAAAATTGACGTTTGCATACTCAGTATAATCGATGTAGGTTATTAGAGACACATAACTTACTAGGATGTAACTTAAAACTGTCCTGGACATTTGAAAACGTAGTTAAGTCTTGGGAAAACAAGGTAATTGGCAACTCTAATCTAATAAAACGCCCATTCCCCAACGAAATGTTTTAGTGGGGCGTATTCATTACGATTTTAATTTTAAAGAACAAACGAAATGTAAAATGTCGTGTTAATTCAATCAGAAGATTGAATAGTTTAAAATTGGCAACTGATCACGACTTTATCTTGTACTGCTCATCGATCATTCATGTTATTTTAACGTCTTTGATGTGATATAAATACGTTATATTAATGCTCTTAATTGTGTTAGAAAAATTTGGTAGTTTTTGAGTGTTGCACGCATCTAGACATTTTAATCAACGTAGATGTCGTTTGTTCCAGGTTGTTTCCTAACATTGACAGTATGGGCGTTGGTGACGACGTCCAGCACAGATGCCGGCATACCGTTGGGCCCTTCCGACCGCCCGGAAGCCTATTTCAACGGTAGCTCATACATCCGCCTATCTAGACCCGTTTCTTTAAAGCAGCTCGTCGGGTTAAGTTTTCGAACGTGTGTAGGTATGTGACCGTGTCATTTTTAAAAGTGTACTCCTTCTAATTACCTACGGCGATTAGTGTTGTCGAAATATTGCAAAAAAAAAAATCGAATTGTGCTAGAAATAGAAATCAGATTTACAATTCAAATAGTCTAATTACTCTAAAACAAAGTAATAAAAAAATAACAGTAAAAATTACAGAGTACATTAGCAGCAAAAAATAAAAATCACTTTTATTTCGTTTTTATAAAACTTCATTTTTTAACTGAGCTGTATTAAAAATGAGTTTTTTTTTTTTACTTTTAATAAAAGTATTTAAAAATAATGTATTAAAGTAAACTATGGAATTAGAAAGGAAATTTAAAAAGTATAAAACAGGTGTTCCCGGTCAACTGGGTTAATTCTATGCAACTATTTCTTTTCAAAATAATATTTCCTGGTTATTTTGCATATTTCAAGTAGTTTAATTCATTGCCCTTTAGAATTTATTTTATGTTTTTTTTTTTTTTATATTTAATTTTATGTTATCTTGTATTTTAGTTTTAACATGACCTGCGATTAATCCATTTCTAGATTCAGTTGTATTAACACAAAGTGTTTATTATCTCTGCTAATTATATCGAAATAATAAATATAAACAAATATTGACTTTTAGTTAGTACGTGAGATATACGTGGTAAATAAACCATGCTTTCATTTCTTATGGTATTCGGAAATTAATTCGTTCATTAACCTTTTATTTTAAATTTATATAAGCCACCATGTCACTATTAATACTTATCTTAATGAGCCTGTTATCATCTTTGAATATATCAGGTTCGATTACATCAATATTATAAACTTATTAAGACACACATATAGTAAGTAAGGTAGGTCATACACCAAGCCAGTTTCTCTCCGGATCCATAATTAGTATCGACGTGGTTATTAATTCGGATCTAAATGATTATGTTCTGTGCGAGGAAACCGACGTGTTCCACGCACAGTTCGATCTAGTTTGAACGTTCTAGATCGTTGGTACACAATGCCTAATAAGATATTGTAATATTTATTTCAAATCGATTCACGGTTGACCGGTAAAAACTCGTTTGTATTTCGTGGTTTAATTATTGACTCATCCAACTCTTTATTTTATTACGTATGTGTACCGAAAATTTGTTTTTATGGAAAAACGTATTTTAATATTTTATTAGTGTAAAAGGCTCCGTGTTAATTTATAAGTGGAGAACCAGTTATTTTTAAAAAACTAAAAATGTAAGTATTTTTGGCTTGATTTTAGTACATTTTTTGTTATTTGACAAGTCACACATACACATTTGGTAGTTGATAGTACCACTGAGTACAATTTTTCTAATACATTATAGATTTCAATATTGATCATGTAACGAAAGATTATTAATGGACAATATAATAATATAGTGTTATTTTCAAACGACAGCACGGGCATACTAACTGACTATCCAATAAATACTTACTTTTATCTGCCAATATATAATTAATATCACAACGTAATTTTTGTAGGAGTATCGTACATTTACTATTATCGACGGCCAGTCTTTTTACGTTCTATTATTCGCGCGCATTATAATTTCATAATCTGACAAACTGGCTTTGTGGATTCCTTCCTAGAATCTTTGCTCGAACAATATTCATACATGATTATTGGAACATTTATTTATAAACATCATCATCATCTCCCTACCCTTTATCCATTTTTATTTGAGGTCGGTGCAACATGTCTTCCTCTTCCATTCCTCTCTATTTGTTGTCATCTCCGCATTCACTTCTTTCCTAAGCATATCATCTTTCACACAGTCCATCCAACTTTTCTTTGGTCTTCCCCTTCCCATGTAACCGTCCACATTCATATCCAATACCTTTCTTACAACATCCTCTTTCTCCCTGCGCATCACATGTCCATACCAGGACAAACGACCGCCTTATTTATTTATAAACAAAAAACTAAATAATCAATATCGTTTATCGCAGGAACTGGGAACTCGACATGTGACTCATTACCCGGTATCATTCACATCATTTACATTATTTAGTGTTTTATTGAGGTAGGCTAGGACATTCTGTAGAGTAGTTGCACCCGGCGTTTGTTCATTTTCCATAGTTAATAACATTTCGTAGGAGTTTTAATAAATAAGTTTCACATGTTTAATTAATGATAGGTTTAAGATGTAGGCAAAGTTCAGTAAAGAAAATAAAGTGATGAAACAAAGAAAATTAAGAAGCAAAAGAACACGCTTTATATAATAAAAAAAAACAACAAAAGAGCACACATATAAAGAGAATCGTAGTAATAAGGTCCCTGGTTATGCCAGGGGAAACGGCAGGGGACTATATAAAAAAAATAGGAGTTATCGATTTTATTTATGTTTTGCCGAATAGAAAATTAATATATGTATTAATATATAGGAAATTCGCACTGAATAGAAAATGAAATAAATCGAAGAGTATATCATAACGCGAATAATGTTGATAGCTCATAACTGCTGTCATATCGTTTTACTACCGCGGCCATTTTTGTTATTAGTTGAAGACTCGTAGGTCTTATAACTTTGTTTATGCTCTTTGAGATATTAAAATGATAATCCTTGTACTCATATCTATCAATAAAACATTTCTAACTATTTTACATTAAAATCCATTTTTTTTTTCTTTTATTTACACAATTCTTAATTCAAATTTATTTTCTATTTTTTTTATTAGTTTCTATAAAAGCGTGACTTTTTTAGTTGAATTTTCTATAAAAGTCGTCATCTAGTCATTTCATTTAATGCATTTACGATTAATCCTATCGCCGCAAAGACACTACCAGATATCAGACAAAAAAAAAATCGCTAATCCTGAAAATCCTGATAAGGATAACAGGACTAACTATTTAATATACTGAATTATCATCGGTCTTGATAAGTATGCCGATTTCGAGTCAATCCGACGTTTCGAAGGGGGTCAAAATCATGTTCAAAGTTTCCGTTACATAGGCGCATACGTATGAAGCTAATAAAAGTGTTATAAATAACAAAATATATGCTTAAAATATATAGAAATATATTTTATTTTCTTTAATATTTATATTTTCTGTACACAATTTACATAATAGTGTGTGTACGCACAAAAACCCTATTTAACATCTGATTTTTAATTAATGAAAGTTGAAAGAATATTGGTGCACTGTTTTTTCTTTGTATCATAATACCTAACGGCTTATCAAAATCAAAATCAAAATTTATTTAATTTAGGCCCTAAGAAGGCAGGCGCTTATGAACGTCTAAAACACTACCTCCGGTTCGGAAAACAGCCCAGTCGAGAAGAGCCGGCAAGAAACTCGATCTGGTTCCTTTTTTTTTTTCATAAATATAATATATATCATTTCTTTTTGTCATATAAAAAACTATACAAATCGTAGTTTTTAGTGGAAGTGGAAGTTATCATTTAACTGTTTCAGTTATACTGTATAAATGATTTGGAGGTCGTACGAAGGTCTTCAGCTACGAACTGGTTGTCCTACGTAATTGTATTATATATCTGTGTAATGCTATTCATTTTCTGTTAATCCTAAACGAGATCAGACGTGATTGTGTAAAAAATGACAAAAGAAAACAAAACAATATTTTAGGTTGCGACACTTAAGCGTCAAGGTTGAATGCAACTGGCTTTTAAATGCTACAACGCACGCACACACACGCAATCGTATGTCATGTGTATGGTTTTTTTAATTGTATTTTAATGTTGTTTAGTAAGGGGTCACTCGTGTACTGTAGCAGAATTTAAGACCTTTTGAGCCCTCTGCCCACGTTAACATAAGCACTGAGATTTTTTCTTAGAAAATCCTAAATAATTAAAAGTAAACATTGCTTATATAATCACTATTTAGGCACCTTCCCTCCGCCCCCCGTGTGTTCAGAAGCAAAGCATGGACCTCGCCCCCTTTCTCCTCCCACAAACCACTTTGAAACTGAAGACATAATAGAATCTGGTGCTGCGAACTTCTTTTTGTGGAATGTTATAGTTCAGTAGGGCAACGTTTTTTTCTGTTTCATCTTTTAGACAGAGTTTGTGTTAATTGTGGGTATAATTCGAAGAACAGATTCGCTTTTGTTGTTCAGGTACAAAATCTCTACCGTTTTTTATTTAAGGGAAATACCTTTTACCTTTATTTTTGTTTTAGCTAGAAATAAGTTGAACGTAAAATGTAACGTAATCCTCGGAGCCATTTAAAAGCGTACGCATTACAAAATATGAAATTAATTAGTTTTTCCTCGAATTATAAATTTTCAGTATTTTTGGATTATATTTTATTCTTATCCCATATCCAACGGAAAAATATACTGTCGACCAAGTTAAATTGTAGCGATAGATGGTCCAGTGCTAGTGTAATAGGAAATCGAGTCGATTGTTCAATCCTAGAGTGAACATGAGATTCAGAGATAGTGTAGTCCAACGTTGAAAACATACATTAGTCACATGCATCTTTTACATTTTCGTTCTAGTGATGTTTTTTAAAAGGTTAAATTTGTCACCCTCTTGGATGTGCTTTTATTGAATACTAGTTGTGTGCCTGCGGCTCCGCTCGTGTTTCTCATATTTTGCATATTTTGTACTCAATTTCTTGAGTCTTAATTTTTTATACAGAACCATATTTGTTTTCCAAACACTTTTTTGGTGCTAAGAGAAAGAAAAATATTTCTCACAAATGCAAGCACTTTCCAGTAGACTTGGCTATCGAATCATTTTTTACATACATACATACATATGCTCACGCCTGTTATCCCCGAAGGGTTAGGCAGAGGTGAAGTAGCGAACTACACCACACACATTCCGCCGAGCTTAGTTCCGTCCCAGATGTGACAGGGGGCGAGCCTGTCGCCATATCGGGCACAAATTCCAAACTCCGGGATGAGACTGAGTAGAAAAAACCCAATATCACTTGACCCGACCCGGGGATCGAACCCGAGACCTCAGAACGGCAGTCGTATGTAATACTACTGCGCTACCGAGGCAGTAATTTTTTTTTCCCACAAGTATTATAAACAAACACTTTAATTTTAATTACTCGTGTAGATTGACAAGTACCCAACATGCACCGTGTATAAATAACGATGTAAAACCATTTCAGCGTCATTCTCACTTTGGTAGCCCTTGTGCTAGTTACCTTTTTGCGGCTGAGTGCCTTCAGCACTCGCCCCCAAAGTCACGGTGAAGCTGTAAAGGCCCCTCCGGTCAACAGCGTTAGCTAGGTTCGAAAAAAAAAAATGTCTACTTCATTCTTTCGCTAAATATGTTTACGATTTTCGCGAGACTTGCGTTGAAATGCAAACAAAGCTGTTTTTATTTATATACCGGATTGTTGTTTTTATTTAGATACCGTATTTTAATACTTACGTCGGGTAGCATATTGTACAAATTTGATGAACCTCACGGTTTGGTACAAACATTTCACGTCGACTTCAAGAGTTGTTGAACCCCTCGTTTGAAGGGATATTTTGTCGGCAGATAAAGATTCGAGTCTGGAAGATTTTTAGCCAACTAAGAAACCTCTGTGGAAATGTCTTATGTGATGTTTATTGTGTTTTTCTTTTTGTAATCAGTATAGGATTTTATTTACTTTCGTTTGTTAAGTTCTGTACTAGTGATTTGTTTCAGTATTTGTCCAGCCAAATTACGTCTTAATTGTATCTCCTGTGACGTCTGTACTCTCTGTCACCCTGATCAGAGAGATATGGCTCTATATATGTATGTGAACTGTGAAACGTACAGAAGCAAAATCGCCAGTAATACATTGAAACAGTTTTAAAATTGATTTTTTATAAGATAGTATGATATTGCTTGCAAATTTGGTTTATAGAAGGTCTTCAAAAAGATTTAAAATAGGGCTTATATTGTAGGTACTATTGGTTAAAAAATGAACAGTAGTGCTTTTGCATTTGTACTCCTCATACGTAACGATAAGACAAGGAGAAATTAACGTGAGCGAAGAAGATGGATAGATGTTGATTCGCGTTACTCTTCCTGCAGTGGAATTGGTTACGTACCGTTATGTCATTTTGAGGCAAATTAAAAGTCAGGCGTGCTCTCTCCGACCGTTATGTTCCGGAGTCGTTGATGGTTCTCGGTCTGCTTTGCCTCTTTGCTGACCGCGGGTCTCAGCTCTTCTATTGTTTGTAAATATTAAAACAACTAGTCCGCTAGATAAACAGTTATAATAACATGTTACAGTAGTCACGATTCTTTTGTTTTATAAGCACACATCGTCGTGAGGGCAATTGAATAAAATGTAGAAAAAGGAATAAATAAAAGAAACACGATATGACAATATGAACAAAATATAATATCTTTAAAAACCGAAGGTTCTCTTCTACATAAAATAGGTATAAAAATACAAGTAATAAAAACCTTTTTTTTTTTTTTTTTTTGACGGGGGGAAATGCATTTACGCACTACCCTTATCTATTGTATTTAGGGGATAAAAATCCCCCAATACAATAGATAAGGGGGCACGGAGTGACGAGCTCCGTGCCAGTGTGGGACTCACCCGGGCGAGAGTCGCCCGGAAATACCCACTAAAACCCCCCGGGGGCCCGTCCGCTGCATTTGGGATGGGGGCGACACGGGGTGGCTTTCGCAAGCAAAGTAATAAAAACCTGGCCAGCATAGACACTCGTCCCATATAGTGCATATAGCACTGCAATATTTATACTAAAATTTGTTTTAAGAACCGCTTTGTATACGCTTACCTCATCCAAATATCTGCACGGTATAATGTAACTGCCTCGGTAGCGCAGTTGTATTACCTGACTGCCGTTCTGAGGTCTCGGGTTCGATCCCCGGGTCGGGTCAAGTGATATTGGGTTTTTTCTACTCAGTATCATGCCGGAGTTTGGAATTTGTGCCCGATATGGCGACAGGCTCGCCCCCTGTCACATCTGGGACGGAACTAAGCTCGGCGAAATGTGGGTGGTGTAGTTCGCTACTTCACCTCTGCCTAACCCTTCGGGGATAACAGGCGTGAGCATATGTATGTATGTATGTATAATGTAATAGTGTTGCCATAGCTTTTATTGTCCAACAATATACTATAATATCCAATGAATTGCCTGTTGAGTGTCGCTTGGTCTTCATCACCCATATAACTGTGTGTCTGATGACATTAATTTATATGTAATAATGTAAAAATGGGTCTAAAGATTATCTAATATCTCACGTCCTCTCCCACTGCATTGTGTTATGTCTGTTTATAATATTTTCACTAGAAATTTTGATGATTACACCATCCTTTCTTATTTTATAATCTATTAAAATTCCATTGTTTCTAGCGATGTACCAAATATTCAAATTTTAAATGTTCTTTTTTAAATGACCTCCTTAATGAACCCAATAAAACTCATGTTACATTAGCAGAACGCATGGGTAAGATATACAGTAATACCCCGCTTAGCGCGACCCCGTTACGCGCGGTTTCACTATAACGCGAATGTCAAATTTCGCACTCAAATACCCCGCTTAGCGCGACCCCCCGTTACGCGCGGTTTCACTATAACGCGAATGTCAAATTTCGCGCTCAAATGCCTCGCATCACGCGAAAGAGTGCGTATAAACATAATGTAAAGACAATAGATGTATTTTTCCGTAAAAAATAAGAATATATATTGCATAAAGTGTTCTTAGAATTAAAGTGATTGGTTAAAATGATTTGTATTTTTTTGTATTAAATTTTCACTATGTTTAATCATAAACCTCGATATACGCGAATTTCAGTTAACGCGATTTTCTTCGGAACGTATCCCTCGCGTAAAGCGGGGTATTACTGTACTGACAGTTGACATGAATAAACTAATGAAAACCTTCCATACAATTTTTTTTATTTAAAAAATTACCAAATTACGGTATTTTCTTATTAGTGTCACTGTCATGTAATCTTAACAAAGAAAGTAAACATATTATAGTACTTTATAGGTTGTTGATTTTATGAAGAATGGTAAAAAAAATTAATTTTTACTAATGTATTTTTGCTACTGTAACGTCGGTATGTCTAGCGTTGATTGTAGCTACTTCGTATTAAGAGGATACGCGGTCAGAAAAATAGGTATTTCAGAAATCTATTTGCTATCGCGTTGCGCCCCAAAGAAAGAGTTATAAAATACGAAGGGGAAAAATGCAGCGCGGGCTGATTTACCGTATGCAAAATAGACGAAAACATCACTTCGTAGTACCCCGTTTCCTCTTCCAAAACTGAACCGATTTGTAATTTTCTTTCAGTTTTAGAATAACAAAGACTTTGGCTATGCCTGTATGCTTTCTTAATTTTTTTTATCTATCAAATTTGTTTGACGAACGCCTGAAAATGACGGTAAAAAAAAATTTACGAGCATTTTTTTTTTTTTTTTTTTTGTTTTAAAACGCTTCTAGTTTCTACAATAACTAATTTATAGAAAAAATCAAAACGTACGGTTATGGCGGTGGTGGATATATATATATTTTTTTAGTATAAAAATATTTTACCGTAATGCTTTTATCCAGGGAGGAAACAGGGAAGTACGTTTGTATAGAATAAAGGCCGCTAGGATATCCTCTTAAGTACTAAATCTCAGTTTATTATGTATTTATATTTTCCTTACTGGGTAAGGAATATTATAATTATAAATTCATCATAGAAGATGATAATATCAGTTCAAATATTGAAAATCGTGAGTATTGACCAAGTATTCGCATAGACAACTATCAACAAACGAGGAAATTTGCATTTAAACTTAACTGCAATTTATTTGCACTATCCTTTATACGCTGAATAGTTATTTGAGTGTTATAAATAGTTGGGTGGGATCGCGTAAAAATCTAGTTAAATATACATAATGTTGGTAGAAATGTAATGTAGTCAGTATGTCTTAGGGGGGGAGCTGTTCTCGCAAAGGTACGAAGGATACACGCTCCACGTGACAGCCCTGTTCGAGCAGGTGGTCGTCTCGTGGGCGAGGCCGACGCAGATGCATCGCGAGGTAGGACTCTCCAAGGAGACGCTGGACAACAGGTGGCACTGGGTGGCGCTCCGGTACAAACCGAACCCGCCCTCACTGCTGCTCGAAGTCGACAAGGACACGCAGGTATCCACCTGCTTTGTACTCACAAATCCAAGATTTAAATATGTATTTAGATTTGGTGCGCTCATATAGCATGCGTAAAGGAATAAGATAAATAATTTACACATAACATAAGCTCACGCCTGTTATCCCCGAAGGGTTAGGCAGAGGTGAAATAGCAAACTACACCTCCCGCATTCCGCCGAGCTTAGTTCCGTCCCAGATGTGACAGGGGGCGAGCCTGTCGCCATATCAGGCACAAATTCCAAACTCCGGAATGATACTGAGTAGAAAAACCCAATATCACTTAACCCGACCCGGGGATCGAATCCGAGACCTCAGAACGACAGTCGTAATGTAATACAACTGCGCCACCGAGGCATAGGTAAAACTACTAAAGGCTTGTTAATTGAATAAAGACTATTACATTCTTTTATAAATATCTGTTTTAGTGTACATTCTATGATCAAAATCACACGTGACGCTAAGTGACCATGTAGAGACAGATGTGCTGCACACTAGCCTAGACCCCTTCTCAAGTGATGCTGCCGGAACACCACCTATTGGCATTAGGCGGTACAGGTTTTGAAACTTGAGGGTGGTAGCTACAGAGGTGGGCATTATCAGAAAATGCCCATCACCATACTATGGTTTCCTCACGATATTTCCTTCACCGAAAGCTCAGGCTGATTTTAGTTTTATTAGCGGGTTTGAACCCGCGTCCATTGTCGCGGATTCCGACGGCGCTACCAACTGTGTCTCATCGCTTGAAAACTGTAGTTATTAATAAAGTCATTTTTAAATATTTCTAGGTAATATCGAACGTGACGTGGAACCCGGAGTTACTATCGCCGGGTGCACTAGAAGACGGAGGCGCCGTCGTCCTGGTGGGCAACGTGTTCAGCGGCTGTATCCACGAGGGCCCACAGCTGGAGTTCCACGCTGCCGGTGCTCAACTTAGAAACGTAGAATTTGGATACTGCCCCCTTACAACAGACGAATGTAAGCGAATCCCTCTCGGACATTTTGCCAGATTATTGTGATATTTTGGTTGAAGTAGTAAGATTTTCTTCTTTTCTATAACAAATGATGTTATTTAATGAAGTCCAGAGATACTCCTATCCTATCCTATCCGAGATACTCCATTGCAGAATTAAATAAGTCTATTATGACAAAAAAGCTCCTTTAATTTGCGAACATTTGAGTGTTAGTGAGTTGAAAAGAATCAACCAGTAATACAGTTTTAATTTTAGGTAAAGACAGAATAGACGTAGTCAGGATACAACCGAAAGATCATTGCTACAATGAACCTTGCATGCGACACGGAACCTGCATATCCAGACATGACAGGTAAATATCATAATAAATAACTAAATACTGCAAGTTTATAGATCTAGTGAATGATCGTCGTAATTTTAATACTAGAAGTAAAGACAAGTTGTCCGGAACCACGCTTTAGGTTAAGTAAGTGTAATAAAAGCTTTATAGGTAATAGTATTCGGTTTTACAATAAGATCCCAAGTAACATTACCGATTTACCTGACAATAAGTTCAAGTATTATGTCAAGCAAGTTTTAATCTCAAAAGGTTATTACAGGGTGGATCATTACGTGAACGATAGTGATGTCTGGAATTAACCCACATCTCTGTGCGCACCCGCTAACATTATTAAGACAACGATTGTATAGTTTTTTATATGACAAAAAAAATGTTATATTTATTAAAAAAAAAAGAACCAGATCGAGTTTCTCGCCTGCGCTCTTCTCGACTGGGTTGTTTTCCGAACCGGTTGTAGTGTTTTAGACGTTCATAAGCGCGTTCTTAGGGCCTAAATTGAATAAATAAATTTTGATTTTGAATTAATTACAAACAAGGACTACTACAAAATCGTGCCAAAAAATTCATTATTTAAAAAAAAAAAAGAAAGTTTATTGTACCAAAAATGAGCATGGGTGTGGACAAAAATATGACATATAAGAGTATGGTTGTTTTGTGGTAAAGATACGAATGCCACTGCACGGCTCGGTACACGGGTAACAACTGCGAGGTGGACGCGGGCGAGCCCTGCGCCTCCGCCCCCTGTCGGCACGGCGGCCGGTGCGTCGAGGACGCGCGCGGCGACTACACCTGCCACTGCACCCCCCCCCACTACCACGGTGAATACGTACTCTATCTACACACTAACTGCGCCATTACATACAAAGCATATAGTAAAACCTGGTCAGATCAAATATCTACGATTTAAAAACCAATAATTGTTAATCGGTTCACTTGTTTTCAACCTATAAGCCAACAAACGGACAGAACTTCACTGCCTTTCATATAATGTCAAGATAAAACACTCATTTTTTTCCTGTCAGTGCTTACCTATACATTTTTTTCTCTCTTTGCCAACCGATTTGATTTTTTTTATTATTTAGTAGCTAATTAAAAAGTAGTGTTATCAATAAAAAAAAATATTTTTTTCTTAATCCCAATAATGTATGTAAAAGTAATTATAATTAATAAAACATTGCATTGCGTCATAGGTTTTTTTTTTTAATGAATATAATTTAAACGGTAATCAAAAGTGGTTTGTGCAAAAAATTTATGAATGATATTTCCTCAAATAACATTATCCTCATTCCTCAGTTCTTGTTAAATTATTTTATTTGTTATATACTTTGTTACCGACTAAGATATTTAAAGTGTTGCCAGAGCTACATGTTCTATGCTAATATAAAATGGTAAATTTTACGTGTCTGTATAATTTAGATTTTTTGTGAAAAGAATTATTGCAAGGGGCTAAAACAGGTAATGAAATACATTTCTATCATTTTTAGAAATGTCTGTCTTCGTGTTCGTTTGTGCTCGTATCAATTAGAAAATACTTAGTATAGATTAAAAATTCAAAATGATAATTATAAAGCATATTCCGGAGTAGCATCAAAATATTATTTCATTAAAATTGGACCACTCAATCAAAAGTTATAGTAATTTCAATGACACACGATGACATTAGTATGAAAGAAGTGTTTGTAAATAAATGCGTTTTAGTCTTATACGAGAACGAAAAATTGGTGGATTGATTGAAATTGAACAAAATGGACATAATATAAAATATACGTATAATAATAATAAACAGCTAAGGCATAGTCAAAACTCGGTAATCCCAATTTAGCTTTTTAAAAAGTTTTAATTCAAAAATATGTGCGATGCATTGGAGAGTTCTCTATTAACCAACTTAAAATTATAATCAATGAATGAATATAGAGCGCTATGCAGCCCGGACGACCACCCAGCTATTTAACACTACTCAGCGGTTCTTTATCTTATACTCGTAAAGCTATCGTCTCACTGTGAACGCCGGGATGCGTAACTACATAGTAAATAAAAAAAAAACAATTATTTGATATTCAATTTTCAAACAATAATTTAAGCATTTTAGGCGTTGTATTAACGAGTCATTTTTTTTGGAATTACAATTATAATATCAATAGGTAAATATGGCGGGGAACGTAATATTATTTAATTATAATAAGACGGTTCATGTTTTGTTTATTCTTGATGACATGGGTGACAAAGTCTTAGGCTGGCATGCATCATCTAAGCTTATATTTGACAAAAGTCAAATCCGTAGTTAAATCTACAGTTGGGCAAAAACGTGTTGCACCATTTAGCTTAAATTACGTCATAATTTAACTGTAACCATAAACCACGAAATTTGGGCGTTTAAAATTTAAACCAAGTTTATTTCGATTGTCATGTCATCTGCCAACGATATTTAAGAGATCCTATTATTTATATTGTACAAAAATATGTCTCTATTGTAAGATATTTCGTGGGAATTGTCTTCTAGCGATGTTTTCTCTTTTTGTTTCAAGCTAATACCATCATTTTTTTACATAAAATGTAAAATGTTTTTATGTTTATCAATAAGTGTTTGAAGACTTAATATTTCAGATTTTGTAAAGCTACTAATTTTATCCCTAAAACATATACACGAATGAATAAGTAATAACACTCGGCAACAATAATAATTAAAATGTCTTTCATTAGGATATATATTACAGTAATAAATGTAAGACAAATGCTATTTTTTTATTCTTGATAAACTTACTTGGTTTTAACAGTTAATAGGATTTGATCCACAACGAAATATATCCAAAATC
The DNA here is from genome assembly GCA_014132275.2 of Samia ricini. NCBI lineage: Eukaryota > Metazoa > Arthropoda > Insecta > Lepidoptera > Saturniidae > Samia > Samia ricini. Next base: position 37,200,519 of record AP028160.1, on the reverse strand, counting down.
TTCGTTTTAGTCCGTACTGACAACAATAACAAGACGTTTGTTTTCTATTTATCAATATTGTTTTTGACATTTTTAACGATGTTACCATACATAAAATATTCTCCTTAATATTTATTAGGAGATTGATGTATCTTTCAACTGACAACCCTTTTAATTTTAAACCTTACTAAAAGTTGGGTTGTGCACTCGAAACTTTGCTACTGCTATGGTTAAAGATGTAGTAAAGATTAAGTTTAAATTTAAACTTTACTATAACTGGACATTTCGTGCACTTATAAATGCACCCTTATAAATGGTGATTACCTAAGTAAATTATCTATTTATTTCTGACGATTATTCATAGATGGCGCTATACTCATTTCTTTTAATAACTTGGAACGTTTTGAAATATTACTATGTAGGACTTCAAAATCTACTACACGACACGTTTCGATAGTTTAAAAAAATTTCGTCTGTCTGTTTATTAAATAGTTCGCCAATCCCGCCGATATAATTGAACCGATTGAAATTTGATATGGTTTTACGGGACGGGATAGACTGTCTATTAAAATATAATTGTCTAAATTCCACGCGAGTAAAGTCGCGGGCACACCTAGTATATTATAAAAACGATGTCTTTATATTTGCCTGTTCGTTATTTGTTTTTACAAGTGGAGAACCACTGAACCCGAAATGATTCCTCTTTTATATTTTAAATTTCTCTGACCAGTTATTTAATATATATTTTGTTAGATTTAGTGTTAATGTTCTAAGGAATCACTGAAGATACAACCGAGGGATACATGAGAGTCTTAGATCTTGTTTAAATGTATAAATATAATATAATTGTGTGGTGTGTAGGAACATACTGTGAGCTGGAAGTGTCCCTGGACCCGCAGTGCGTGGCGGGACCCTGTCGCAACAACGGGAGCTGCAGCGTGCCGCCGGGGGCTGACTCGTACCTCTGCGATTGCCCTCCAGGTCTGCCCTACCACTATTTATTTATTCATTTAAACATACATGTGCCAATTCATATATTACCCAATGTGTTTATTTTCACAAATACAACTGTAATAACGCACAAATACTAAGGGTGGAGTGCACGAAATCTCCAGTTATAGTAAAGTTTAAATTTAAACTTAATCTTTATTATCTCTTTAACCATAGCAGTAACAAAGTTTCGAGTGCACAACCCAACTTTTAGTTAGGGTTAAAGTTAAAAGAGTTGTCAGTTGAAAGAGACATCAATCTCCTAATAAATATTAAGGAAAATATTTTATGTATGGTAACATCGTAAAAAATGTCAAAAACAATATTGATAAATAGAAAACAAACGTGTTGTTATTGTTGTCAGTTTGGACTAAAACGAAGATTTTGGATATATTTCGTTATGGATTAAATCCTATTAACTGTAAAAACCAAGTAAGTTTATCAAGCGTAAAAAAAAAAATAGTATTTGTCTTACATTTATTACTGTAATATGGTATACTAGTATAATAGTAAGTATTCAAACACTTATTGATAAACAAGGATATTATATTACGTAAAAAAACCTGATGGCATTAGCTTGAAACAAAAAGAGAAAACATCGCTAGAAGACGATTCTCATAAAATATCTTACAATAGACACATATTTTTGTACAATGTAAATAATAGGCTCTCTTAAATATCTGATGTAAATAAAAGTCTTTTTAGTAATATGTATACTATATTAAGTGACTTGAATAAAAGGTTAATACAAAAAAACAGCTCCGCGAGAGGCGCGTGCACAGACGATATACTAACAACAGATAATAAATAAATGTATCTTCAATATATTCTTCAATTGTTTATGACTAAATTCCATCAATATCGTTGGCAGATGTCACGACAATCGAAATAAACTTCGTTTAAATTTTAAACGCTCAAATTTCGTGGGTTACGGTTACAGTTAAATTATGTCGTAATTTAAACTAAACTCAGATGGTGCAACGCGTTTTAGGCTAACTGTAGATTTAACTACCGATTTGACTTTTGTTAAATATGAGCTTAGATGATGCACGCCAGCCTAAAAGTTATATCGCTTTAGAGTTGAAATTTAAACTTTCATATAACTCGCAATGCTTTTGCTTTATTTACTTACTTGTTATTGAAAAAGATTCTAATATTCTAGATAAAAATTAATGTGATTGACGTTCATTGTGACCGAGTCACGTTTTCTTCGGTTCCATGAAATAAATGAGAAGCTAATTTCCTCTCCCATTTAATATACATTGTAGCATTATTTATAGTGTTAATAGACGTTTGGATTTGATACGGAACGTACACAGGACATGGTACGACGGACGACCGATCTGATCACTCGTTCTATGGCTATAGAATTCACATATCTGAAATTATCGAAGCGCGAACAAGTTGCTTCTGCTGTGGCGGCAACATTAATGATTACTATAAATAAAATATTACATAATAATAATAATAATAAAGCCATTTAATCCAAATCTCATATTTGGTGTAAATTACAATATTTGTTAGTAAATGTTGCTTAAATTTAAGAGAGATTACTTATATTAATGTTAGTATTGTTTATGAGATTTGAATCCCTGTTTGGGTAAAGGCCTCCTCCATCCTTTTTCATAATACTCTCTGTCCTTGCCTAACTTTATCCAGTCGTTTCCTGCTACACGTATTAAGTCATCAGCCCACCGTCTTAACTGTCGACCAACATTCCTTTCCAAAAAAGGAAAAGGAAAAAAGGAAATATTACATAATTCAATAAAATTAAACATGTATTTGTCTCTATATCCGTCTGTAACATATTTTCGCTCAGATAACTTTGGAATCATGATATCGGTCCCTTACTATACACATACGGTGACAGATAAGTTTGATCGTCTACCATATCAGGACTGTTGTTTTTTTTTTAATATGTAAATAATTGTTGTGGTCAGGTTACACGGGCCTGAACTGCGAGACGGACGTGGACGAGTGCGCGGGGGCGGGTTCGACCGGTGCCTGCCTGAACGGCGGCCGGTGCGTCGACGCCGTCAACAACTTCACGTGCGACTGCACCGGCACCGGTAACCGAACTGTTTGCCTGTGTAACAGGACTGTGGTGTGTCGAGCACGTGCTCTAGGGTATATGTCTGTCCCGTTCGTGCAGGGTACACGGGCGCGCGGTGCGAAACTAACGTGAACGAGTGCGAGGAGGAGCGCAACATCTGCGGGCACGGCGTCTGCTACGACACGTACGGCGGGTTCGTCTGCGCCTGCCAGCCCGGCTACACGGGGGAGAACTGTCACAGGGTGAGTCCGCCTCACGTACTCATACTCAATATTTTCAAATACAAATGTTCGAAGTTTTGTTAAATGAGAGAATATCAGAATGTGTGTCCTTTTCTCACTAAACTAATGTTGTATAGTATATTTTGTCTCTCTCTCTCTCTCTCTCTCTCTTGCTACGTTTGGAAGTAATATGTTTAAAGTTTATTGAAGTTATACTTCTTTAGGCGCGTTATGAAAAAATGATGAGAGTGAAATTTGAAGATGCGCGCGCATCTGTGACACGAAATGAACAGTATGAAGTTGTCTGCTTAACCGCTCATTAAGTCTCGTTAGTCGCGCATGTTGGTACGCTCGTCACCATCAACATGTTTCTAGTTTATACATTCACAACACGTGTTTTAGTTTCATACAACTGCTACATTATATATGTGCTAATAAATTATATTCAGTAGTGATTTAAATTGAATATTTTCATTGATATCACTTACTATTTGTGAATATTAGTGAAAAAAACATTGTGCTTATATACTTTTTCAAGTGCTCCAATATAATTGAGGTTAACTATCCGTATGTATTATTTATTGATATAAATTAAAATACTTTTATTTAATATAATTAACACTAAATTATTATTTTATTGTAATTAATTATTTGCATGCAATTAAAAACTATTTTTTAATGATGCCAAAGAAGTACAACTTCTCACGCGTGTACATAAGTACACGCACCCATATTTGTTTTTATTTTCGTATTTATTTATGGGAATTACTATATAAATATTTGTTTAGAAGTAAGTTATGTTGTTAGATGTCGGCGTGCGCGTCCGGTCCGTGCGGTGCGGGGGGTGCCTGCGTAGAGGAGGCGGGCGGTGGTGGGTTCCGGTGCGTGTGCGCGCGCGGGTTCGCCCCCCCGCTCTGCGTCGCGGCCCCCGCACCCGCCGCCCTCGCCGCGCCCGCTGCCGGCCAGGGGGCGGGGGCGGCGGCGACGGCGACGGGGACGAGCCCCGGTGCCCCCGGCGCGTCCGCGTGCGGCGAGGGCACGTGCCCGCCGCGATCCCACTGCTCACTCACAAGTACTGTTGATACTTTATTACTTACAACATGTTAAATTAAAACACTTCCTTGAAAAAATTGTTACTCGTAAAGGCCCTTTCGGTCCAAAACAGCATTAGCAAGGTTCAAAAAAAAGAAAACATTGATCTTAAATCACTTTTTATTGTATTTAAAATATAATGAAACTTTTCGCTTTCTCTTTTGCTATTGTAAGTTTTAGAAGCACTTTATAATAAGATAACAGTTTGATTGGTACATTATCTATAACTTATGTGGTTATTATGAATTGACAGACACGCCGGCCGCGGTGTCCGGAGTTGTCATATCGAAGCAGATAGTGTGCGCCTGCGACATCGGATACTACGGTGAGCGGCGGGACCGATGGTGGTGGTGGTGGTGGTGGGGGTGGGGGTGAGCGAGTCAGTGATGCGGTACGCGTGTGTGTGTGTGTGTGTGTGCAGGCGCGCCGGGCCCGGCTCCGAACTGCACGACGCTGGAGTCGGCCTGCGAGGCGGGAGTGTGCCTGAACGGCGCGACCTGCTCGCCGGGCGCGGACCACTTCAACTGCACCTGCGCGCCCCGGGTACAAGGGTACGGCGCAACCTCCAAATCATTTATAACTCGATATAACGAACGGGACATTTCTTTCATAACATTCAAGGGAGTCAAAAGGTCTATCGCGCGTTCGTAGATTTGGAAAAGGCTTACGGCAGAGTGATACGGAATGAATTGTGGCCGACGTTGTCAATGTATGGGGTGAGATCACTCTATGAGGGTTCTAGTGCTCGTGTCAGGGTAAACGGGAAAGGTGTTAGACAGGGTTGTGTTGCGTCTCCAGGGATGTTTAACCTATATGTAGACAATTGCTTGAAAGACTTGAAAGAGAAATATGGATTAAAAATGAGTGGTTGTCAAATGTCTCCTGTATGCTGATGACCAGGTTATACCGGCATCATCGGCGGAGCAGTTGCAGGCGATGGTCAGTATTGTGAACAGGACCCTTAAAAGTAAAGGGATGAAAGTGAATGTTAGTAAAACGAAGGTAATGGTATTTGAAAGAGAAGAAAGTATGACAGATTGCGTAATTTCGATAGAAAGAAAAGGAGTTTGTGTACTTGGGATCAAAGGTTACGAGAGATGGAAAGTGTGACGATGATATTGAGCGAAGAGTTTTGTTAGGGAATAGAGTGAATGGGGCCCTGCGTAACTTCATGTGCATCGAGGAGTCCTGGTCCCTACACTTAGGTATGGTAGTGAATGCTGGGTTTGCCAGAAGAAGCATGAAAGTAAGAGTAACTCGGTGGAAATGAAAAGTCTGAGAAGTATAGCTGGAGTGAAGACGATTGACAAAGTCAGGAATAGTATGATAAGGGAACGCTGTGGTGTGGTAGAGGATGTGGTGACCGAAATAGAGAAAGGTATGCTTAGTCGGTTTGGGCATGTAGAGAGGATGGATTAGAGAAGATTAACGAAATTAATTTATAAGGCGAGGGTGAATGGGTAAGTCGGTAAGGGTCGACCTAGGCGAACGTATCTAGACCAAATCGATCACGTGTTAAATAAAGGCCAGGTGAAAAGTACTCATAACCGACGAGCATGTATGAAAGTAGAGGAAGCGAGAGAGGTGTGTCAAGACCGTAGCAAGTGGAAGGACGTAATCTCTGCCTACCCCCCACGGGAGAAAGGCGTGATGATATGTATGTATAACATTATCGATATGAACGATATCGAACGATCATTTTCAAGCTTGTCGTATTTTATTGACTATATACAAAACTGTTTTGATTTTTTCAACCATTTTTTTTTTTATAATTAGTTACAATTAACATTATATTTATACTTTTATAATTACGTGTGACGCTTATCAAAATGTGGATTCTATAGTATAACATTAGGTCCTGCGCCTCGGCCCCGTGGGGTGCAGCACCCGGCGCTACTCCTCCCCTGATAATTTTACTGGAATGTCTTTAAGTAGTAACACTATTGTAGCAGCAAACACTAAATATAAAATTATACGATCACTGCTACTGGGAGTGGGAACTACGTCCCTTATGGTACAGTGGGCTAGGCAGCAACCAACCGGGGACAAACTGGGCTTACACCGCTGAATTCTCCCTCACCAATACCAGAGAACGCTGAAAACTCCACTGACCTGGTGGTGACTTTGGTCCCAGACCTTTTTTTTTTTTTTTTTTTTTTGACGGGGGGAAATGCATTTACGCACTACCCTTATCCATTGTATTTAGGGGATCAAAGTCCCCCAATACAATAGATAAGGGGGCACGGAGTGACGAGCTCCGTGCCAGTGTGGGACTCACCCGGGCGTGAAGCGCCCGGAAATACCCACTAAAACCCCCCGGGGCCGTCCGCTGCATTTGGGGTGGGGTCCCAGACCTGGGAGCCGCGTGTCCTCTATCCAGCGCAGCGCCGTCCACCGATACACATAAATTTTACACACACAAAAAAGTTTTAACGCAACGTTCACAAACACACAGTCTATTAATGCGTCCGCGCGGCGGTTATCGAATCGCAGCATATTTATTTATTGCGAATATTAATGGACGTTATTAAACAATCACATTTATTTGGTACGATGCGAGTTCGAAAAATGCAAAACTGTAATGTGCAATGTAATATGCGCTATACCGCGCGGTAAAGTCCTTTTTTCACTGCGATGAGGCGATTGGTCGAGATCCTATTGCTTTTCATTGGTCAAAAAGCGCGCGCGTTCCAAATGAGAGAATTCCCGTCCCCGACATTGGTAAGACAAGGAATCCAGCAGTGATCGGCCCAAACAACTATTAAGAGAAAAAATATCAAGATATTTAAAAATAGTCGCATAAAAACAAACATTTTAACCAGTTTCATGATGTCATATTGTATGTTTGTCGTGTCCTAGACGTACTAGTCATTGTGCGGGCAAACCCGCGGGCATGTTTTATGATATCTGTTGTTTTAGTGTTAAATGTTGTTATTTGTTTTGTATCGCTGTTTATTTCGCATGCCTCGGTGTGCCGGGACCGCGCCTCTGATAATGTACGTACCGTTACTCGTCGGAACGAGGGTGCCGTCCCGGTGTGTGCGTGCGTGCGTGCATGTGCGTGTGCGATGTGTGTGATGTGCGTGGTGCGTGTGCGCAGGCGCGTACTGCGAGCTGGCCGCGGGCAAGGCGCTCGCCGACCCCAAGCCGGAGCGCTGCTCCGCGGCGCCGTGCCTGCACGCGAGCTCGTGCCTCGACTTGCCGGTGAGTACCTTTGCCGAGCTGGGTCGTGCCGTTGACGCCGCTGCTGGTTGCTTCATAAAAATCATATTCTCATTGTCCATTGCTTTAAGCCTAAATTAAATCTGTTGCGTTTTTTTATTGTTATGTTTTTAATTTCCTGTACAATATCATATCATGGTTTTGTAAACAATGCAATTCAAAAATATCTGTATGTACTTATACAATAAAGGACAACATTTAAAACGGGTTAGAGAAGACATGACGAAGAATTTAAATTTTAACATAATTAATTTTTCTCGTTAGATAAAACATTCCAAAATACTTTATTCATCCAAAAATGTTATACATTTACTATGGAGTTGCGATGAGTAACGTGTAACGCGTTAGTGCATGTGTGTGCGTGCGTGTGTGCAGTCCGGCGGGTACCGGTGTGAGTGCGAGAGCGGGTGGGGGGGCGCGCGGTGCGACCTGCCCGCGGGGGAGCTCTGCGCCGGCCGGCCCTGTCTCAACGGGGGCTCGTGCCGCGAGGGCGCGCCCCCCGAGCCCGCCGGGGCGCTGTGCGAGTGCAGGCCCGGGTACGCCGGCGCCGGCTGCGAGCTCCTGGTCGACTGCCGCGCCTCCGCCTGTCCCCATCACCAGGTATCCAGGTTCCCATTCTACGTGACCTATTGTTTAAGATATTTCGACCTCTCGCTTCCCTCAGTGCACGCCTGCTTATAATTATTAGGTAATTAAATATTATGAAGAAAAACTTATGTAAAAACATATTCAATACTAGATGTGCCCGCGACTCCGCTCGCGTGAAATTCAGACATTTATATTCTAATAGACAACCTGTGTATATTCTCCCCGCTCGTCCCGTCCCGTTAGCCTTTTACTATAAGTATAAAATATCGTATGTTTCAGAATAGTCGAAATTATTAAAAAAATAAGTGTAACGCCTTCCGCCATTCGTCCCCCCGTGTCGTCATAAATAAACAAAAAACTTGAACCGTCCAAATATAGTTAGAACGAAATAATACTATGCTCCGCACCACAGTTATACCTTTTGATATCATAATAAATAATCAGTTCACTACTTTAAAAAAAATTACCTTTTCATACAACGCCTAGAATTTCTAAATGTTATATAAAAATATCAAAAAATTGTTTTCTTATTTATTATGTCTTAGAGATTAATTATATATATATATATATACATACATACATACATATGGTCACGCCTGTTATCCCCGAAGGGTTAGGCAGAGGCGAAGTAGCGAAACTACACCACCCACATTTCGCCGAGCTTAGTTCCGTCCCAGATGTGACAGGGGGCGAGCCTGTCGCCATATCGGGCACAAATTCCAAACTCCGGGATGAGACTGAGTAGAAAAAAACCCAATATCACTTGACCCGACCCGGGGATCGAACCCGAGACCTCAGAACGGCAGTCGTATGTAATACAACTGCGCTACCGAGGCAGTTATATATATATATATATATATATATATATATATGTATACGTTTTGTTCGAATTCTATAAATCCATAAATGTGTTGTTCTCGAATAAGGCTAAAACGCAGTGTAATCTTGTAGCAGTTGGTCGCGTGTCATTCAAATGACTATAACTTTTGCTATAGTTTAGTTTTCTGTTTAATTACATTCATATCCGTCTGAGACGTCTTCAATGGACATGTTCCCAGCAGCAATCCCATTCACGGGGGCAGTAGTATCAGGAGTGTCTTCAGACTTAGCCATTTCCTCTTCATCAGCATCCTCGACGTCTAATCACTCCATGATTTCTCCCATAACACACAAAACCTCATGTAACCAACTGTGAGCTTAAAAAGCACTAAACACTCTGCGCCATATTCATAGATAGGTCGAAAAAGTGCGAAATTTATTCTCGGCGAAATTGACTTCGTAACAAAAACCTAAACCACACCCCCTGTGACTGAACGTAGTATTCTGAAGACCTACTCCCCCCCTTAAACGGGTCACGTAATTTGAGTACGTTCCCTTGCGTATATACTCACAATCCACTATTTTTTTTAATGTCAAATCCCTTTATATCGTAACCAAGCTTCATTATAAAGCTACTATACCAAGTGTGTTGCAATCATTTTAGTTTATATACTGTATTTGGGTCAAAGGTTAGAGCAAAGAGTTACGTTAAGAGGACATGCGGCAGAAAAGTTCGTATTTCAGAAATCTGTTGGTTTCGCGTTGCGCACCAAAGAAAGAATAGGGACAACCACAGCTCGGACTGATTTCACCAGACAAAAACGTCACTCCGTAGTGCCCTGTTTCCTCCTTCAAAGCTGAACCGGTTTTTAATTTTCTTTCAGTTTTAGAACAATAAAGACTACGAGTATGCCTGTACGTGTTGCTTTTTTTTTAAATTGTATCCATCAAATTTGTTTCACGAACATCTGAAAATCGAGGTTTTTTTTTTCATTTACAAAGTCTCCTAGTTTCTACAATAACTAATTTATGGAAATAATCAAAACGTACGGTTATGGTGGTGGCGGATATATATTTTTTGGTGTAAAAATATTTACCATAATGCTACTATCCGGCGAGGAAACAGGGGACTACGTTTGTATGTAATAAATGCCGCTAGGATATCTTAAGAAATCGGATGGACGATGCTCTACGGAACTTCATGAATAGTGTCTGAAAAGGGGACTTTGGCTATCCATCAGAGTTCGCAAGCCCCTATACTTATAATATGGTAGTGTGGTAGGTTTGACAGGAAAATAATGTAGTCTCTGCCTACACTAATGGGAGAGAGACGTGATGTTATGTATGTATTTATTTCAATTACAATAAATATAAAAAGTAGTATAAACTAAAATAATACAAAAACAGACCGCTGTCGCCAACCCCCCCCCCCCCCGCACCTTTATAGTGTACAGTAATACCCCGCTTTATGCGAGGGATACGTCCCGTAAAAAATCGCGTTAACTGAAATTCGCGTATATCGAGGTTTATGATTAAACATAGTCAAAATTTAATACAAAAAAATACAAATCATTTTAATCAATCACTTTAATTCTAAGAACACTTTATGCAATACAAACTCTTATTTTTTACGGAAAAATACATCTATTGTCTTTACATTATGTTTATACGCACTCTTTCGTGTGATGCGAGGCATTTGAGCGCGAAATTTGACATTCGCGTTATAGTGAAACCGCGCGTAACGGGGTCGCGCTAAGCGGGGTATTACTGTATAAAAGGCAATAACACGTCAACAAAAAATGTATATTGTAATGATATAAACATAATATGTGAGCAAAGTCGCGAGCACAAAGGTATATAAAAGAGAGTTCGGTGGTAGGAGTGTGTGGAGTCCGGCGGGAGCTGGCGCTGCGCCCTCGGGGTGGCGGAGTCCGCGTGCGCCTCCTCGCCCTGCCACAACGGCACCTGTCTCGCGCTCGACGCTGGCCGCTTCCAGTGCCAGTGCCCGCCAGGAAACAATGGTCAGTTATTACACCAACGCCAGGGAGACGTCATCTCCCAACTGATATGCTATTAAAAAATGCTAGGATGTTTTTCGTTCGCCAAAAATTCTCGTATATTTTAAATGGTCTAATAACAAAGGCGGTAAAAGCCCCACGCGATGGCAAGTGATTTTAACATTATTTAAAAAAAAAATAATGTAACAGAATTAAATTGATATATAGATAGGTTAAAAGCATTCATCACATATGTATATAACAGTGGAGAAGCGTGAAAAAAAAATCGTCGGTAAAGCCGGAGCATAAAAAAAAATTACCTGGTCGTTATACTTCTTAATCTTGAAAATTAGTAGAATAATGAATGATGAATGCTTGTGCTGCTGAGGGAAATTATCAAGTTTCTTCAAATATTTATTTTGATTATATGATATTTCATCTTAGTAATAAAACTATTTTTGTAATGCACGTAATAATAATTACACACGCACAGACACACGTTAGTTTATAATACGGGTATAAAAATATACATTAAAAAGATTTGAAGCCCAAAGCCCGGTACAATTTGTATTACCTACTTACTATCTATTTAAAGATTAGTATTATGCATAAATAAAAGAAACAAAGATACTTTACGCCATTTTTAATAAATTTTCACACACATAAAAGGTACATAAAACATTATTTGCAATTAAGAATGTACCGAACACAAGTAAATGTATGAAAAATTTTCACTAAACTAATTAAAAACTCAAGAAATGGCTTTCTGGTCAGTTTCCTTCGCTTCTTCGATGGCAGCCAAATATCTTGCCTGATTGTAAGCAAACATTTACTTACAGTGATAGTTGGACCCTTACTACATCAGGAGTATTTCGAGTGTACTGCCAGCCATAAAGTCTCTTCACTTTGTACCTTTGACAGGCTAGTTAAAAAAAAAATTTAAAATGATAAAAGATTGATTGTTATAGTGTCCCTTTTGTTTTGTCTGATATGAATTTACCTATAAATACGCAAACATAAAAGAGTTTAAGCATCTTTTTCTCCTCAGACTGTTTGTCTCTTATTGTTTAATTTCTATTGAAGAGCGTTAGCGTTAGAATTATTTCGGAAACAGTTTTTTACCTCAAAATTTCAATAACTGATGATTATGGTCTAACCTCGACCAATAAAAGAACACTAGTTACAAACAAACCGAAAAAAGATCGACATTTTAGACCTCGATTTTTTTGTGACTCGATTCATAAAGTTCCAATTCGAATCGAATCAATCGATCTTTTTCGGAAAGATTCGCTTAAAGGTAAAGAACATATTATATGGCAGAATCAGTAGTGCCAAGACGGAGTCAAGTTTTTACAGTAAAAATTACAGTAGATGGGAACAAAAAATTTGTTATATTTAATTGCCTTTTCTGACTTTGTTATTATACCCCTGATTTTAGAATAAGTACTAGGGTATATTATTTTTAAGTTTATTAAAGAATTTGAAAAAGTCATTCTTTCTTGACAAAAGTAATTTGTAAAAAATACTGGTGCTGTTTTAAAACAATGTTTTACACCATACACAGTAAGTAGACTGAGCAGTAAGTATTTATTTAGGATTGTCATTTTACAAATACTACCATTTTATATACCATTATAGTTTAACCCACATCTCTGTGCTTCCATTAACATTATTAAGACAACGATTGTATAGTTTTTTTATATGATAAAAAAAAATGTTACATTTATTAAAAAAAAAAGAACCAGATCGTTTTCTTGCCTGCGCTCTTCTCGACTGGGTTGTTTTCCGAACCGGTGGTAGTGTTTTAGACGTTCATAAGCGCCTTCTTAGGGCCTAAATTGAATAAATAAATTTTGATTTTTGATTGAGTTTAAACTTTTACATATAATTTGATTAAAGAATAAAAATAATTAAGAAAGAAATTATTGAGATGCTGTTAGTACAATAGCAGGTGTTGGAACTTATCTCGAACCTTTAGTGAAAGAAAATATCATAATACATATCTAATATTAAACCGTAAACCACAAAACTATTAATAGTTCGCATACGTAATCACTGTCTCCCGATTCTAAGTATAGTGTAAAATATTACAAAATCAAACATTGTAATATTACATCAGATGAGATTCTTCTGAAATAATATATTTGTAACATAATTCATTAAATATCCAGTATTCAAATCGTTACAGAATGGGAAACTATATGTGTATTTATTTAAGCACTCTATCTAGACTTATCTATACTATTAATAAATAAAATTGAAGTGTCTATTTGTAGTGTCATATTACGATTTTTTCTTCTAAATACATAATAATGTATTATATATACGACACCTATACCAAATATCTATCCATGAATTTAACCATAAGACGTCCACTGTTGGACATAGGTCTCACCAAATGAGGGGGGGGGGGGTCATTGCCATATTCGCCACGCTTGGGTGCTGTTGCCCATTTTTAGTTTTTTATTCCTTAGTCGCTTTTTACATCCGCGGGAAGATATGGGGAAGTACTATTCTTGTCCGGCACTACAATATACACTATTATACAATTTTCTAAATTTTGGTATCTCTGTTTGTGTTCCGGGTAATTTCCGGAACGGCTAGACCGATTTTAAAGGGACTTTTTTTTTTTAGATAGCTGAAGTTACTCTGCGAAACTTAGGATATTTTTGTTTTTCGAAAATAATTAAGGTTCCGCGTAAACAAATGAAAATTCTTGAAATTTCGAATAAAATCCGCTTCAACGCACAGTTTCACTGGCAAGTGTTTGAATTTGTCAGAAATAGTTTTACTTTATCTTGGTAGTGAAAAAAAATTAAGAAAGATAATTTAGAGTTCCGTATAAAAAAATTAAAACGCAGTGAAGAACGGCCGAACTGTGGACACACAGCTAGTATTTATATAAAAAGGATATGTTACAATGAATAACAACATTATATTTCTTTACTTTATCTTGGTAGTGAAAAAAAATTAAGAAAGATAATTTGGAGTTCCGTATAAAAAAATTAAAACGCAGTGAAGAACGGCCGAACTGTGGACACACAGCTAGTATTTATATAAAAAGGATATGTTACAATGAATAACAACATTATATTTCTTTGATTTAGTCTTTTAATTTTGCATTTTAATAATGACATTACATGTTTATAAGATCACACTATTCATCTGTGAAAGCATTACCAACCATATATGCAGGGGTGTCACGCAATCTTTTACCTTTCAAGTTTACCGAGTAAGGTAATAACGATGGATAACGTTTGTGTATACCTCTACCATCTGGTGTCCAAGCTTTCACCTTGCAGACCGTCCCTCCCTTTGCTGTCACTGACACCCAAGCAACTGAAGAAAGCACTACATCTCCGCAACATATCTTAGGCCCTTCTCCACAAAACTTAAATATTTCACTTTCTTTCAATCCTGGCCAACGTTTCAGCCTTGTCTCACTTCCACTAGGCACTGCTAATAGTTCAGTACCTAGAAACTTCTCATAAATGTCTTCAGCATCTTCAGTCTTAGTTACAGTTATTGGTAGAGTTTCTGAACAAAATATGGTGAATCGACACGGGTCAGGGCTGTCAACATGGTCAATACGAGCTAAACCACCAATAAAAATTGTTGATCCCTTGTACAGATAATAAGTTTGGGGCCTGATAAGATTTTTTGGTGTTGTCAATAATAGTTCTTCAGTGCTCAAAAGTGACAAAACTTGGTCTGGGTGTATCACTCCTGGAGTGTCATAGAACCACTTGCTCTCATTAAAGAATTCATGCTTCTCACCTAATGCCATCACCTTCTTCTTCTCTATCAGTCTATCATCAGGGGAATCACTATCCGGCATTGAGAAAGTTCGCCCAATATGTCCAATCAGTGCTGGTATTTCATTAGTCACTTGAACATGTTTCTGGGATTTACGTATTTCCTTTTCGATCTTCATTAGCCTAGCCTCAGATTTCAGTCTTCTTGATCTCTCGTAAATCTTCCAGCCAGATGGTCTGTTTATTGGGAATTTTAGAAGGTTCAAAGTGGTTCCAGGCCACCTGCTAACTGTTGCTCTTTGGATGATATCAACAGCATGGACTTTGCAGTAATCAGATTGCAAGAGGACATTAAATAATGAGCTTTTTCCTACATTTGTGGTACCAACTAGAAACACATCACCTTTGTAAAGCCACAATTTAAACATCGCAGAAATAAGCTCTTCTACCCCATAACCAGTTTTAGCAGAAATTATTGCGATATGCTTTATATTGGCTTCTTTGAGTTTTGTTTTATTCATTTCAGTGATAAGAGATTCTTTAATTCGCTTTAAATAGCCAACACTGTCGCCAGGTATTAAATCAACCTGAGAATGAAAAATATGTTATTGACTCTAACAAAAACTTATATGACTGGTTACACTATACTGAGATTATGATCAAGTAATTTACATAATTTAAATTGAGACAGAACATTTTATGGAAAATAATTAAAAAAATTATATTGCAATTACAATGTTATAAAATCATCCTAAAATACACTACATATGATACAAATATTAAAATTGTAAGAATGTTCAAATTGCTCACCTTATTCCCTACAATTATAATGGGTCTATCAGTGCCAATGATGTCAACAATACCAGGCCATATTGAACATGGAAAATCCATGAGATCCACCATCAGCAACACCAATGATTTCACATTCCTGAAAATAAGTTATTTAAAATTTATGCAGAGAATTTCATAGTCACTTAATTTCAAAGTAAGATACTTGTGTACTACAACAAGTGTACAAGTAAATAAATTTACATATAATAAAAGAAAAGTCTTTTCTGTCTATTAATACTATCCATTACAACAACCACTGAACTGATTTTATAAAATTATTGATGTATTTTCTCTGTTCATATTTGTTGTACATCAATAGAAGTGAATTCAGTTGACAAAAATAATGCAATGCAGTGAATATTTTAAATATAAATTCGGTTGTATGTTAATCACATACAACCTTAGTCAATGCAACTATCATATCATTTTATGTAGTGACTTTACAAATTATTTTATTACATACATATATGTATCTTTACTATAAACTGACACTGACTTCACACGGGTATGTAGAAATATCAAATTAAAAAAAACTACTACTTATATTACTTGGTGATACTGTATTTTTCTACAATTAAAATAGATATTTTTAATAACTTTAATAGTTTTTGTATAACAAACAAAAGGCAAATTTACCTTTATTTACCTTTAGTCTAGATACATCACATTTTATTTTTCTATTAACAAGATTTGCTTATCATGCTACCTATTTATTAATTATTTTTTGATAAAAAGACATCCTTTCAAGTTTCTTCTGTTTTATTTCCGTGATGTTGTATTTAAAACAGTATAGTCAAGAATTGTAAGTCAATTAAAATAACCATATACTTTCTCATTTCCTCTTCCCTAATCTATTATCACATTACATTTTGTTTGAAAATTTAAAAGGTCACCTTAATAATAAATATAAGGAGTTAATTGTCAATGTGTAAAGTACTTATTATACGAACATAAAAAAACTACATACTTAATAGACTGTAACAACTTTTCATACTCTTCTGGTTGTACACTGACGTCTAAAGCGATATTGTATTCTTTAAGGAAATGACATCGTTGGCACTCGATTGTTTTCAATTCAGTTACTGTTCTGTTCTTGAGAATTTCACTTGGCAGATAGCCAGGTATTGCAGGGTCATTGCAATGTAGCAGGGCTCCACAGCCACCACACTGGACCTGGCTTACAGGTGTAGTTAAGTCCGGAGTTCCATAAGACTTGTGCCATTCATTATAATTGTCATCATTTTCATCACAAAACACTTGTGAATTGTTCATTTTGGTATCATCAAAATGTTCATAATTAGTCATCCACTTATCTATATTAGACCTATCGAATTCATGTCTCTCAGACTCATTGGTGTCATTGAATTGATCGTATTTGACCTCGGTTGCTTTAAATGGCAGTTGAAAAACTTTTTCTGGTTCAACAATTTGTTCATTGTTCTCTTCCAATATTTTTTTTTCATCAACGTAATATTGTAAGGACAACGGTAGCGGCGGTAACGAACGTCTTTTAAACTCATTTGCGTTCTCTTGTTTAGTTTTTTTAATTGTCTTTATGTAATATTTGAAATGTCCCAATTCCAATCTCTCGTGTTCTAAATAACTGTTAAATATAATTTTTTCATTATAATTCTTTAATAACGATTTGAAATTCTTACTTTTATTGTATTTTTCATCGTTACGAGTACCATTTGTCGCTTGAATATGGTTAAATTTATTACTTTGCACAATAATACATCTCCGACATAACCTCAAAATTGTTTGTACTGAATGAAGCATATCTTTATAGTCTTCTCAAAATGCAGTTGTTATTATTTACTTATCGGTGATTGGCTTTAAACTGCATTTTGCTTAGTTAAAATTAGTAAACATAAAACGCTGTATTTAGATCATCGCAGTCAAATTAAAATTTGACATATAACATTTGACACATTTGACATAAAAACTAGAGTTGTGAAAAAAACCGATTCGAGTCCCGTGATTTCGTTTCAGATTATAAGATTGTATGTCTGTGGTAGAATATATTCTTTATGGATGATTATTGTTCACAAAATATGAATTTCAAATTAGTAGAGAATAACTCACGGCGCGATAATGTACGACTAAAATAAAACAGTAAAGGTCAGCGTCTCATTTGAAAAATATTTATATGATGTGTTGTAGAGTATTTCAAAATAAGCAATTAACATATCACTTGTGACTTACGAATAACTAAGTTACACAGTACCTACTGTATATTAGTCACACATAACGTTACTTCTAGTTAACGCACTTTGTGATTCAGTGTTGTGGGAAAAATTCAACATTATCCATGTAGTTCAATGCTATTTTTTACATAAAAAGAATACGACGGCGCGGTGCAATTAAAATCAATTACGAACACTAAAATATTAATTTTCGTAGAGTTCATTCATTCAAACGATACACTTGAGTAAACTTATTGTGTAATATATTTGTCACTGTGAATATATTCAGTTTATAATTTTATAGTGATCACCAGTTTTGTGTTTTATTTAAACTAGGTCTATTTAATTATGCCGTATGGAATACTATTAATGCTATTATTCATTAAAGGTAATTTCACGGTTTTAATTATTATTTATCTAAAACTTGTAAGTTTATTGTTTTCAGTGTATATAAAAAAATCTGTTAATTTAATTTCAGGAAGATTTTGCGAGTTGGATGTAGATGAATGCGCTTTGAAGCCTAAAATATGCAATCACGGTGTGTGCGTAAATATACCAGGCTCTTATCAATGCTACTGTAGACCAGGTATGTGGTTTCAAAATTTGTTATCTACAGAGTTTCACTTTCATTATTATCTGATGTTATTATTGTTTTTTTTAATAGGGTATACGGGCGATAATTGCGAGCAAGATATAGACGAATGTCTATCGTCACCTTGCAAAAACGGAGGAACCTGTCAGAATTTAGAGAATAATTATGAATGTACTTGTATGAAAGGTTTTGAAGGTCAGGCTCATTTATATTATTCGTATAATTGATTATGAATTACATTTTTATTCTAATTTAATTTACGGAACGCGTTAATTACAGGAAAGGATTGTTCTATAAATATAAATGAATGTGAATCAAATCCGTGTGCGAGTGGGTCTACGTGTGTGGATCTTATTGCAGCCTACTCTTGCGTCTGTCAAGAAGGTCTGACTGGAACCAATTGTGAGATTGACATCAATGACTGTGAAGTAAGATATTATTCATAATTGTTATTCATACACTTTAACATAATTCGGTTACCTAGATATGAGACACAATATTATTATTTAGAAACAGGTTTACTTAAAACTACGCAGTTATTTAATATATTTTAATGATAAATTCTTCTAGATCTGTGCGGTTGTTTCAACCATAACGATTGTGCTATGTCAGGAATTTCATTGTGTTAGTTAGTGAACGACGCCAAATAGGTTATTGCGCATTTGACAAAATTATTACTTTAATGAAAACTAAAAAAAAAAAAACAAATAACTTCAACTTTTATTGAAAACGATATACCAACAATAGAATGATTTCGTGGGAGTGGTAAGGCTAACATGCACATGGTTCATATTCGCCACCGATACATATTTCGGTGCATCGTATTCTGGGATCAGCCCGTGTAGATCTAGCACTTAGCGAAGTGATAGCGCAATTGTGCCTCATTAGGTCGCGATTACCGTATAAACCAAACCCATCATAATGACACGTTATGGTGCCTCATGTTCGGGAATCATGTTTATATTGCGCGGCACAGTGACTGCACTGGACCTGATGTTAAGTACAGTACAATCCAAAACAGCGGAGACTGGCACTGAACAGAATTCACTGTCAGTGACCGCTGTCTTGCTGGCCTGCTTATCCAGAGTTCTTCTTTATCGAATCCTCATGACTAAAAATCGTGATCACCGTAAATAGTGTTAGATGAAGAACGACATAGCGATACACTCCTCTAGTGGGAGCCGTCATCGTTTTTGATCACCGTATTTAACATCAGATGAAATGCAGCCATTTTGCTAAGTTCGAATAAAAACAAAATATATATCGAAGAATGATGTTTATGATTCGATCAGTAAACTTCCTTAATTTCTTTATAATTGGACTTTTATTCACCATTAAACATAAAACTCGCTTAAACGTCTAGTCTAACATACCTCATTTGTCTATATAATACCATTACAAACTTATATTTTATTGTTTGGTAATGTTATTAATTATATAATTTTTGATAAAGTCGCAGCCGTGCCAGCACGGCGGGCGTTGTATCGACGGACTAAACAGCTACACGTGTGACTGCACCAGTACTGGCTTCGCCGGCGACGACTGTTCGGTGAACATAGACGAGTGTATACCGCCGCCATGTCGGCACGGAGGCACTTGCGTCGATGACGTTAATGATTACCATTGCAACTGTTATCCCGGATACAACGGTCAGTAATTTTAACACTTTGTGGTTACTATTCTCCATTTTCTTTACTTCCACTACTTGTAATTTATATAAAATAAAGATGAAACAGTTCAGTACTTTTACCTTCTCTGTAAATGGGTTTTCTTTTTTTTTTGTTTTGTAGATATTGACGAGCTTTTGTGTCATCTATCATTTTCTTCAAATGATTATGGTGAAATTTTGAATTTCGATCGTTCGTTATGATCAAAACATTTGCCAATAAAAATGACTATTGAATGTTATTTTTTCACATTTTCATGGGTTTAATTTTCTTATGTGGAACACTTATTTTCTCGAAAAATAAAAGTATATTAATTTATTTTATATTCCATAAAGTTTACAAAATTTTTGTAAGAAGAAAATGTTAAGTTCTTTATTATTTTTTATTTATGTATTTGTGCTTTTTGTGAGTTACGTATTGAGTAAATAAGCAAAAATTAACAGAATTCAAGTGATTTTCTAAAAAAAAAAATTAACAGAGTATGATTTTTTTTGCAGTTTTAATGGAAAATGTTTGAAGTTTTTGATTAGTGTTATTTTTGATCGCAGATGTCTTTGAAACGGTTGATCTGAAGAACTTCGACCATCAGACGTTTTTTGTATAGCGTGAAATTTTCTATAAATCCTTTCTCTGGGATGTTTGCGTAAACAAGCCATTCCGAAGTAATTAAAATTAAAAAATAATAATTCCCGTGTTATTTAAATGGAATGATTACTAATCTGTAGAGGCAAACCTTAATATTAACATTAAGGGCTCTAATAGGTGCCAACATTTTTGTTTTTATATGTACTTTCAACAACATTAAAAAAACAAATGTTTTTTTTAACACTCTAATGTATCTTATATACATTCATGTGTTTAATAAAAAGTTGTTATTTTGATATTACAAAAAGACAGTTTAATTTTATTTATTTGCATAGATATAATATTGCTTGAAGAAAGTCCTTTGTTGTTGTTTACTAAAGCGATGATGTAGCATAGAAAATTGTATGTTAATATAAAGTTGCTTTTTACTCAGTGTTACTAATAAATGATAACACAAATATATAGATATTTAATGAAACGAGAATATTATAAACTACTATAGTGATAATTGTATTGTTTTAAAAGTTCATAGCTATAACTTTAATATCAGTAACTTTGTACAGTTATATTTTTATTCTACTGTACTCTATAACTATATTTAAACCCTTTGAGCACTAACCTGGCGTTTACGCCAGTTTTACATTGTTTCCCTATTGTCTTCCTATTGTCTCATTTTGTATGGGTAATCGACATATTAACAAAAATCAAAGACAACTAATAATCTGAGAGTACTCCCAGACGTTAGTTTGAACGAATTGAATGTCAATGCAAGTTGCTACTTACAATCCCCGTTATGGAAGATTCGCTGCGTGTATTACTATTTTTCGAGAGGGAAAGGGATTTTGATTGTTCTACCAGATATTTATTTTTGATTGTGGTACGATAGGTAAAAACTGTGAGATCGATATAAACGAATGCGAAAGTGAACCGTGCAAGCATGGCGGCGTATGCCTCGAGCGCAGTAATGCGACTCTCTACCTACCCGCGGACGCGCCGCCCGTGCTCGTCGGACCACAGGACCAGATGCTATTACCGTCAATATTTTACCAGCCATTTTCACTTGACAACGCTAGTGGGTAAGTCCTTCAAGACATCCTTGCCCGTTTGCATTATTACAGAGCAATTATTAAATTTATTTAATTTTATTATCTTTCGCTTGTAGTAAAATTAGAAATAAAGGACTTACTGCAATAAACTTAATAAATAATTATTCTGTATAAAAAATATTTTTAGTAGAGAGGTAAACCTTTTTTTAAAACCGTTTTTTTTTAACGAAACGTTTTGTAATTTCGCAACACTATTCGATTTTGAGTTCTTGGCAGGTTTTTCGTAAGTCAAGTCTTCGTTTTCAATTAATTACTTTGCAGTATTTGACACTATATTCTGTAATTTTGCTGGCGTTTAACGTGATGTAATTGGTTATTGCGCACTTCGCATTGAATATATTGGCGTGGAACGTGAATTACGAAATTTCAGAACGACTCCTTTGGAAAACCTTAGCAAAGGGGCGGCTCTATGTTTACTAGAGCACTGAAAATTATTAAAAGTTTGGTGAAAATAGCTCACGGGTTTAATAACAAGTAAATGTATGTGAGAATATCGTTGTGTAGTTTCGACTGCGTGTGCGTCGCCGGCACGACGGGCTCGCGGTGCGAGGTGAACGTCGACGAATGCGCGTCCTCGCCCTGCGGACACGGGAAGTGCATCGACGGCATCGGGGAGTACACCTGCGACTGTCTGCCAGGGTACGAGGGCCAGCACTGCGAGATCGAGATCGACGAGTGCCAGAGGTCAGACCGCTCACTAACCAACACCAAATAATACTTTATTCCATTTAGCACTCGGGGAACCATTTATGAATCTCTAAATCATACTATTTGTATATACAAGTACATATATATTACTAGTTGCTAACCTGATCACATTGGAAAATAGAATAAAAATGGCTAATTTCCACGACGACCGGTTTTGCGCTATCCGTATATTGTGTTGTTCATTGGGGGGGGGGGGGGGGGGCAATTGCCATAATCAGAACGCTTGGCAGGTGGCTTGGCGATCGCAGCAGGTATTTGTGGTGCTTAGAAGATTCTGCCGCCTTTCCCCTGGTTTATCCTTTAGTCACCTTACACGACACCCACAGGGAGATACGGGGTGGTACTATTCTTAGCTGGCAGCACACGGCATATGTAAATTGCAATGTATATTGTAAATAGTAATATTTTTTTTTTTGATTTAACACACAAACATTAGTTACCTAAATGGATTTATTTTTACTACCTACGTTCTATCTATCTGCAGTGTGACGAGCACTGGTTTAAACCATAGGAATACTGATTTATACTTATGTGGATTATGATTATATCAAAATCACGTACATTTTTCATGAACAAACATTAAATTATCAAAAATGTATTGGGAAGATAAAATTAACATTCTAAAACATTAGCTCACGCCTTTTATCCCCGAAGGGTTAGGCAGAGGTGAAATAGCGAAGAGGTGGGGTGGAGAAATATTCTCCCCCATCGCCACTGGGCCATTGCACGGACGAGGCCTGGTGGGTTCGCTGCAGGGGCGACGCGGTGCTTGCGAAAGTCACCCCGTGTCGTCCCCATCCCAAATGCGGTGGACGGCCCCGGGGGGTTTTAGTGCGTATTTCCGGTCGCTTCACGCCCGGGTGAGTCCCACACTGGCACGGAGTTCGTCCCTCCGTGCCCCCTTACCTATTGCATTGGGGGACTTCGGTCTCACTAATGCAATAGGTAAGGGTAGAGCGTAAATGCATTTCCCCCCGTCAAAAAAAAAAAAAAGATGTGACAGGGGGCGATCGGGCACAAATTCCAAACTCCGGGATGATACTGAGTAGAAAAACCCAATACCACTTGACCCGACCCGGGGATCGAACCCGAGACCTCAGAACGGCAGTCGCACTGTAATACAACTGCGCCACCGAGGCGATTAACATTCTATTTTACTGAAACTTATTTTGTTAGTGATTTTCTCCGTCCCATATTGTGCATTGTTGGGAATGGCCGTTTTGTAGTAAATGTGTTCGTGTCGTGTGACAGGTACAAGCCGTGCCTGCACGGTCAGTGCTTCGACGGGCGCGCGACGTACCACTGCTCGTGCAGCGCGGGCTGGGGCGGCCGGAACTGCTCCGTGGTGCTGGAGGGGTGCCGCGGGGAGCCCTGCAGGAACAACGGCACCTGCCAGGCGTGGCTGCACGACGAGACCGAGCACAGGTTCAACTGCACCTGCGCGCCCGGCTACTACGGCACCACGTGTCAGAAGGTACCACTATAATGTTTTTCTTTTTTTTTTTTAAAACCATTAAAGGACATGGTACTAGTATCTTTATCGGAGAACTAAAAAAAACTCTTGTAATAAAAAAAAAATCCTGCATAAAACAGATTTTACAGTTTACTGAGTTATTTAAAATAGAACATTTAGTTGGTCACCCTCGGTTTCTAAAAACGCTATCAAAAGAAGAAATACTTGCAAAAGGAGGCACCGTTAGCGGTCTAGTGCTCTGGAAATTCAAGAACGTAGGCTATTGTTTAAAATATCACAATATAGGAAATAAAATTCACGTTTGACTTTCCAGATAACCACAATGTCCCTGGAGAAGAAAAGCTATGCCGAAGTGAACACAACCCGCGAGGAGGGATACGACATATCGTTCCGGTTCAAGACGACCCTCGGCAACGGGCTGCTGGCGATGGGCCGCGGCCTCACCTACTTCTTCCTGGAGCTGTCCAACGGCAGGCTCAACCTGCACTCCAGCCTCCTCAACAAGTGGGAGGGAGTCTTCATCGGATCCAATCTCAACGACAGCAACTGGCAGAAGGTTATTTGCTTTCAAACTTCATATAGTATTCCCCTATTATAATCTTCTTGTCTTATAGTTAAATAATATATCTCGTATTAGGTATTCGTGACAATAAACTCATCGCACCTGGTGCTGGCGGCCAACGAGGAGCAGACGATATATCCGATCAGTCAGATAGAGACGTACAACTCGTCCGTGACGTCATTCCCGATGACGCGCCTCGGCACGGCCGGCTCCTCGCTGGCGGCGCTCACGCACGGGCCCAACTTCTTCGTGGGCTGCTTCCAGGACGTCGTCGTCAACGGGCAGTGGGTGAGGGACATTCCTCTAGCGGGAGTGCTACTTGTTGTTTCACCGGTCGCGAAGTGAACTGAGCGGGTCGACCTCCTCGCACAGGTGCTGCCGGAGAGCGGCGCAGAGGAGGGCGGCGGCGGCGCCAGGACGGAGCTCGCGGGCGTGCTGGCGTCGTGCCCGCGCACGGAGCAGTGCTCGCCGAACCCGTGCCGGTCGGGCGGCGCGTGCGAGGACGCGTGGACGACGTTCGTGTGCACGTGCCCGCGGCCGCACCTCGGCAACCGGTGCCAGTACGACTACACGGCGGCGACGTTCGGGCACGAGGGGGCGCGCGTGCGCTCGGTGGTGCGGGTGCGCGTCTCGGAGGGCGCGCGGGCCGCGGTGCTGGCGGCGCTCGACATCTCGATGTTCGTGCGGACGCGCAAGCCGACCGGGCAGATCTTCTACCTGGGCTCATGGCCGCGGTACGGGCACACGGACGCGTCGGCGACGCAGGTGGCGGCCTCGCTCGCCGCGGGGGAGCTGCTCGTGCACCTGCGCTTCAACCAGACGCCGGAGAACTACACCGTGGGCGGCACGCGCCTCGACAACGGGTACCTGCACCTCATCGAGGTACTCGCTCCCCCCACTGCGACACTCGCACTCAGTACTTGTACCTCTATACTATACGAGTGCATCGCATACTCTGTATCGTTTGCAATTTATATGTACAAAAATAATTTCCAGAGAGGAATTGCAGAAGCTTAGATAAATTTTATAAAATACTAGCTGAGTGCCCGCGGCTGCTTCCGCGTTTCATATATTCGTTAAAAACTCGTAAAACTTTCTATGAGCTTTTTTTATCATTATTTTCAAAAATTAAAAATACCCTAATTAACTTAGGTACAACTTTAGCTATCTACCAAAAGATTCTCATCAAAATCGGTCCAGCCGTTCCGGTGATTACCCGATACAAACAGACATACAAAAATTTGAAAATTTGTATTTTTGATGCAGTCATCGTATATAAATTCATACCTATTTAGTACTAAAAAATAATTTTGACATTACAGACAGACGGACACTTTTATTTTATTAGATGTACAAATACATAATAGCTAACCATAAGTACATTTTTGAGCAATACGTTAAAATACGACTTAAAAGGGATGTCTAATAGTGCACATACATACGTGCACGTATATTTATATATATTTATAAATCATATGTTTCTATGTTCATGCGAAACTCGTCCTTTAACGTGAACTTAGTTTTGACAGTCAGTTGTCAATTAAACCTCAAGAAGTAAACTCGTCTTTTAATTTGTAAGAACTCAGTACAACGCAAGCAATATCTTAATGCCACAAACAAAGGATAACAGTTAGTTTTGCTTTACCGACAAATGTTAATTTGACTACTTGAAATAGTCTAGTGAAATAGTCTAGAATAAGCAAACTAGTACGGTCTTCTATATATAAATTAATTACAAGAATGCTCTAATACACTTTAAAAATAACCAAAAAAAATGTTTCTTATAATAAATAATCCATTGCCCTGAATGATCAGAGCTCACAATAACAATGCTATAAATTTAGATATTTTCTCAGCAAATATAAACACTTATTATGACAATGTTTGAGTGAAATAACAGTGTTTTATTATTTTGTTTACATTTTTGGAATTATGTCTAGTGATTACAATTAAATAACAGTGTTTGTTACTCTGTAGGTATATTTTATTTTTGTATGCATATGTGTAATAACGAGTGTGCATTAAGGGTTTATGTTTTTAAATTATCTAACGTTTATTTAGTTAAATAGCATCTGTCAGTAAGTCAGTCTGTAGGTATCTTTAATAGGATAATACCCTTATTATGTATAAGGGTAATTAACCGCATTATAATATGTACAGATTTAGTTTATATTCTGTAGATATGCGTAATAAAATACAAACACTTATTATTCCAGGTGGTGCGCAACTCGACGTTGGTTCAAGTGAAACTAAACGGAACCGAGTACTTCCGTAAATCCATATCGGGGGCGAAGCAACTCGACGCGCAGGTGCTGCTCCATACCTGTTCATATTGTTTTATACTTTTACATGCACTTGTAGTTAACGCTAAGTATTGGAAACTAAATTACTCTGATTCTATTATATGTCTTCCGAAAGTATGAATTAACAAGATAGTCTATGTGAATATTATGTTGCCAGGTGTTGTTCCTGGGTGGGCCGCCCCCCCTCCACCGCAAGAGCCTGAAGCGGCCGCGCTGGTCTCGGCTCCCCTCGAGCCCCTGAGCTCGGTGTCCGGCTCCGCCCCCGTCCCTGTGCCCACTGCTGGTTTGACCGCGTCCCCCGCGCCCTCGCCCCTGCCCCTGCCTGGCGAGGCGGCGGTGCCGGCGGGCACATCGTCAACGAGCACGGCACGCGCGCCGACGCCGACGACGACGACGCCGCCCCCCGCAGACTACGACGACTCCGCTTACTTCAAAGGCGTTATACAAGACGTTCAGGTATTACAGATAATGGGAGCCGAGGGAGGCGCCGGCGCTGCCCGTGCCCGTGTTATCAGATCGTAATGTCGCGTGCAGGTGTCGAACGGCGTGAACGTGACCGTGGTGCAGTTCTTCCCGCTGGTGGCGGAGGACCTGCAGCTGCCGCCCGCGTTCGGGGAGGTGTGGTTCGAGGCGGGCGCCATCCTCCCCGGCGTCGTGTCCGACGACGCGTGCGCCTCCCAGCCCTGCCTGTACAACGCGTCCTGCGACAACACGTGGAACGACTTCCAGTGCCACTGCCCCCGCGGGTACAAGGGCAAGCAGTGCGCCGAGGTCGAGTTCTGCCAGCTGCAGAACTGCCCCTTCAACTCGC
Organism: Samia ricini; assembly: GCA_014132275.2. NCBI lineage: Eukaryota > Metazoa > Arthropoda > Insecta > Lepidoptera > Saturniidae > Samia > Samia ricini. The sequence continues at coordinate 37,172,978 of AP028160.1, read as the reverse complement.
ACTGCAGGAACCTCGACGCGGGGTAAACGTCTACCACACTGCCGCCACACTGCCACCACACCGCCACCACACCGCCACCACACCTCGTACTCATGCACTCGTGTACTCGCGCGCAGGTACGAGTGCGTCTCCAACGCGACCTTCGACGGAGTGAACACGACCCTCAGCTACCAGCTGCGGGTGCCGCGCGCCGTCGAGCTCGCGCCGGAGCCCCCGCTGGAGCTGCCCGAGACCCTCACCCTCACATACAGGTGGTGCACACCGGACCTCCGCCCGCCGCCCGGAGCGCGCGGCCTGGGCGGGGCTTGTTAACGACATGTTATTATTGACGCTTATAGGACGAAGGCGGGCGGCACCGTGTTCCGCGCGGAGAGTGCGCCGGGCGCGCCGGGTGCGTCGGCGGACCAGCCGGCCGAGGGCTCGTGGTTCAGCGTGGGCGTCTTCAAGGAGCTCGTGTCGGTGCAGTGGCGGCTCGGGCCGCGGCTGCCGCGGGCGCTGCGGATGCGTACCCGGCACTCCCACCTGCGCTGGACCTCCGTCCGGTTCACCTTCCGCCGGGACCAGATCATCGGTACTGCTCCCCTGCTCACCCCCCGCTCGCCCCTGCCCACCTCTCAGACACCAGTCGGTGCGTACTAACTGACATGCACACGCGCAGGCGCATTCCTCGACGCTGAAGGGCGGGAAGAGGTCGGCCTGCGTGGCGAGATAGACGTGCAGGCCTGGCAGCAGCTGCTCACCACCGGCACCATACACCTGGGCGGAGCACCCCGGCCGCCGCCGCCCCCCGCCTCCACTTCCGCCTCCGCGACGTTACCTTCGTCCACCGGCGTGGTTAGTCTCCGGCGAGAATGTTTACTATTACACTGCAATCCGCAATGTGTATATTATAAATGTTATCCTAAGCATTACAATTAATATTATCTACTTAATTTAATATCGTTCCTTATAGATGAATAACATTACGTAACAAAAAAAATTGTCGCACTTTAAATTGGTAAATCAAGAAAGCTGTAATATTACATTTATTGTTAAAAGCACCACTAAATCAGCCATTTGACATTTTAGCGTTTAAGCTAGTACCCGCATTAATGCACATTGATAAATGTTGGTGTGAAAATTGTAAGTTGTGTGTGTGAGCAGACGGACACGTCGACGGAGCCGAGTGCGTCGGAGTACGCGGAGGGGGAGGAGTACGCCGGCGACAACCTCGAGGGGAAATACTTCAAGGTATGTGGGTTTGGTACCGGTACATTCAACAAGCGCCTCCACTTTACCCGACACAAGTGAAGTATTATCTAAAACATGTGGCTGTGGCGTAGGGATGCGTAGGCGCCGTGCACGTGGGCTCGCTGCTGCTGCCGTTCTTCACGCAGGAGGAGCTGTTCGTGGGCAGCGCCGCGGCGATGCTGGCCGCGCAGCCGCACTACGCGCTCGTGTCGGGGCGGCCCTGGGGCTGGGCGCAGGGCGTGGGCTGCGTGCTCTGCCTCGAGGCGGACTGCGCCAACGGCGGCCGGTGCGCGGACGTGCGGTCCTCGTTCGCGTGCGCCTGCCACCCCGGCTACACCGGCGAGCACTGCCAGCTCGACATCGACGAGTGCCAGGCGCACGATTGCCGGAACGGCGCCACCTGCAGGGACGAGGTGGCCGCGTACACGTGCGTCTGCCCGCCGGGGTTCGACGGCGCGCTGTGAGTGCACCACGCACACGTCTCTACCCGCACCGCACGTGCAGCGCTGCAACGTACAGTTTTATGATGTGTGTGTGTGCGTGTGCGTACAGGTGCGAGCGGGACATAGATGAGTGCGAGTCGGCGCCGTGCCAGCACGGCGGCACGTGCACCGACGGCGCCGGGAACTACACGTGCACGTGCCCGGGCGAGTGGCGCGGCGCCGCGTGCGAGGTGCCGCACTCGCGCACGTGCGAGCACCGGCCCTGCGCCGAGGGGCGCGCGACCTGCCGGGACCGGCCGCCGGCGCCGGGCGACGGCAGTAGGTTCACGTGCGAGTGCGCGGACGGGTACGAGGGCGTCTACTGCGAGCACATGTACTGCGAGCTGAGCCCCTGCCTGAACAACGGCACCTGCGGCAACGAGACGCAGCGGCCCGCGTGCGCGTGCGCGCCCGGCTACAGCGGCCGCCACTGCGAGACCAGGCGCGACGCGTGCCTCGAGGCGGGGGGCGCGGCCGCCGCCTGCCTGCACGGCGGTCGCTGCTTCGACACCGCCGGCGACTACCTGTGCGACTGCGCCGACACGGGTGCGTATGCCAGCGCCGTGACCGCTATGAACTTGTTGTTGACAACTACATGTAAACTCGGGTTTGAATGATTGCCCCCGTCGCGAGCCGCGCAGGTACCGGCAAAGGGCCCCAGTTTGACAGCCACTGTTTAAGACCTAAGCCTTCATCTAAAACCCCGTGTATTTTCTTGAACAAGTTGTCAACAAGTTTTCAGATAATCTTCCGTTATTCAATTTACACAAAACATGTTTTTTCAAAAAAAATTAAAACACATGATATCTCGTTGTACTGATGGATAGCAATAAATAAAAATATGGAACATGCTAGTGAAATCCCTTTGATCGCAAACTAGTATCATTTTAACCTTTTTTTTGGTTTTGGTTTTTTTCTACATATAAGTATTTTGTAAAACGTTGCGTCACCAAAATCTCTATTTCTTTTTTTTTGTTTTCGATGGTTGATACTGTTTACTTGTCAACATCCGAACTTTAGTTAGAGTTTGTTTTTAAAAAAACTTGCTTAATTTTCTTGCCGTTGGAAGTGTTTTTAACGTTCAAAGGTACCTCATAAGGGTCTGAACTGAAATCTTTTTTAAAATTTCATTTTAAATACACAAACGCGATAAGTGAATAATTCATTCATTCATTCATTCATTAATAAATAACAGAAACGAAATCAAATTTTAATAGAAACACACATAGCATATTGTGTACATATGTGAGTTGACTTTATTCATATATTTGATAAGTATTGATAAGGTATGGAATCTTATCGGAGCCGACGCTTCACGACGCCCCACGACGCTTCACAATCTAACCGCAGAGATAACACTCCGGACTGCTGATAACGCGTTACAACGCTTCTCAAACTGCACTCCACACACACTAGTTCATGATCGACGTTTTTGTTAGATTTATTTGATAAAAATTATATTTAATAGCAACAGAATTTGCGTAGAAAGTAAATTAGTTATCAAGCCACCTCTGACTGTCGTTATAAAGGCACTGGGTTCTAATATATATACAAGAAAGACAAAAAAAATAGAGACAAAAGAAATAAAGAAAAAAGGGAAGACATAAGAGGTTAACCAGTCTAACAAAGGAAAAAAGGGGATTTGGGGGGAATTGTTATATTTTATTTAAAATCGTTGATGCCAAAGTCCCTGATCATGTCAGGGGGGCCTTAGAAAAAAAAAATACATACATAACATGAGTTCCTCTAGGACTCATGGACTTGCCAAATCATCCTCGAATGGTTAAAATTTTGATGAACTGAATGCATCTGAATGAATGAATCGATTTGAATGAATTTTGTTAAAATAATATACCATAATAAATTGGATATATTACACAAATGTCACTTGGCTTTACTAAGTGTCTCGGTCATCAGAATACCCTGTCGATTTAATGTAGAAAAAAATTGTTTGTTAGTAAATCATGAGATCCCGAATATAAATGATTAATTAAAGACGGGTCACGTTATAGTTTAGATACGACGCTCTGATCCTTGTTTATGAACACACATGACGCATAAAACCACATCGGGTTTATCGGCTGCTACTGTTTCATTGTTATTCTATCATTTTTTGCGGTTTAGTTTTTCTTTAAACCGCATAGGCTTAGTGCTTTGACCACAATCTCACCTGATGTTAAGTGACGATGTGGTCAAGCATGGTAAACCAAATTAAGCCCTAAAGCACTACGACAATACACCTATTGGTATTTGGCGATAGGATTTCGGTGGTGAAGGTGGTAGTTACCGAGGTGGGCATAATTACAAAATGCCCCACCACCATGTTATGATTTCCTTCACCGAAAGCTTAGGCGGATTTTAAAGTAGGATAGGTCTGCTTGAACCCGCGTCCATTGAAGTGGAATCCGGCCGCACTATCCACTGCGCCTACATCGTTTCGAACTATTTTACTATTGTAACATTTACTAAAAAAAATGATAGATGAAGAGGGAACTGCATATTTATCAACTTTTCACAAGTATTATTATAAATGTAGTTTTATTCTTTTTAATTCCAACTGTTATGTTTTTTTTTTTTTCTCAAAAGTTACTGGCGCTTTCCCCAAATATAAATTTATTACTGAAATAAATTTAAGATAAGCCACCATTATTTATAGCAATAGCATTTTACCGCAATGCGATAATATAAAGAAGAGTTATGTCGTTAAATAAATATTATTGGAATAACATTGGTTGATTATTAAAAAAAAAATCGTTTGTGCTTTTTGGGGGGCGGAAAGAACACACGAACATATAATAATTATTAATAGGTAATAAAAAAAACCAACGTAATGTTAAAACAACAATATAGGTATTAAAAAAAAATTACATAATTTTAGATTAAATTAAAACATTACTTTATTGAATTCAGTCACGTCCGACACAGAAACAGATAAACAGACATGAGAAATCAACACATTACTTAATAATATATATACACATACTTATATATAACTGATAAATATACGTAAAACCAGCCTACGGGACTGAAACCGCAAGTAAAAACTAGTTTAAAATGATAAACTGTTATAATAAACAATATGACGTCCGCCTCTGTCGCTCGATCACTACGCGTCGTCGAGGAAAATCATAAGTTTGTGAATCACTGGCCTTCGGACCGACCGACCGACCGACACAGACCGAACTAAACCGCGGAACTCTATTATATTTCCTGGCTGAAATTTTAGCTGGACTTACTGTTCGTTTACCCTTAAACAAGGGTCTTCAGAAACCGTAATGTATCGTGCTATCAGATCTATGTGGTAATGGAATTAAACTGAGTGAATATGTGTGGAAGCCCGCTCGTGTCGTGATAACGGAACACACAAACCATGGATACATTTATATTATATATTGTTTTTATCGGTAAATATTGCGTTTGTTCTAGTCATTAATATAATATCAAGTTCACATATAAATTTGGTCAAAGACGATATAGAACTTTGTTAAATCAGTTTTATTTATGTCAAAACTTAAATCGCGGATACGTAATACCAGAGTTGGCGTGATTGAACGATATTTTGTCAACGATAGTGATGTCTGGAATTAACCCACATCTCTGTGCGCACCCGCTAACATTATTAAGACTATGATTTGTATAGGTTTTTATATGACAAAAAAAAAGATATATATTATATACATACATACATATATACATATGCTCACGCCTGTATCCCCGAAGGGTTAGGCAGAGGTGAAGTAGCGAACTACAACCACCCACATTTCGCCGAGCTTAGTTCCGTCCCAGATGTGACAGGGGGCGAGCCTGTCGCCATATCGGGCACAAATTCCAAACTCCGGGATGATAATGAGTAGAAAAAAAACCCAATATCACTTGACCCGACCCGGGGATCGAACCCGAGACCTCAGAGCGGCAGTCGTATGTAATACAACTGCGCTACCGAGGCAGTTATATATTATATTTGTAAAAAAAAAGAACCAGATTGAGTTTCTCGTCTGCGCTCTTCTCGATTGGGTTGTTTTCCAAACCGGTGGTAATGTTTTAGACGTTCATAAGCGCCTTCTTAGGGCCTAAATTGAATAAATAAATTTTGATTTTTTGATTCGATTTTGATTTTGAAACAAGTTGTTCAAACATAACACATGTTTAAATTACTGTTTAAAACTGTTTGAATTAAAGCCTTGTTTTTTATAATGTGTTTAAAAACAAAGATTAAAAAAGACAATGTATAAAAACAAACTTGAAAACTACTTTTCATTGCAAATGAATAGAAATAAATGAAATAAACTAATATTTAGGACCCCTAAATACCTCGACATAAAACCGGTTGAGTCTATGCTATTTTTTTTTTGTTTTTATGTAATTGCTTTGCCATTGGTAATTAAATAAAACATATTACTTTTATGACAAGTAAATTATTCAATGAAACATAGATTAATTAACAAACAATATTTAGTGCATCCATTTATAGGACAAGATAACACGTATTTTTAAAACATACATTATAATATTCAGTTCAAACCAATCAAAGTTATAATGATAAGAATTAAAAAAAAATGAACATTAGTTAGAACACACAGGCGAATGTGAAGCGTTTAGTACGGATTAGAGATGGTACGCACGCAACATAATATAAATGTTCAACGATTGATCGATTTTTGTTACCTAAATTAATTAATATAGGCCTAAACTAAAAGAAAATAAAACACGAATATAAATATGAATAAAGGAGAATATTACATGCAGGACAGAGTACAGCATTAGGTAGCTGATTAACTGGTGTAACTAATGGGAGTCGGGGTGGGTGTTGGTGGGGGGGTTGCAGGGTGGACGGGGGTGCGGTGCGAGGTGGACGTGGACGAGTGCGCGGCGGGGCTGGTCGGCTGCGGCCCCGGGGACTGCCTCAACCTCGACGGGACCTACATGTCAGTACATTACAATACACTCTATCATATCTCTCATATGAACATACCCATTTTATATTAAGATACATTCACTTGATTGTAATTGTTCACATGTTTGCATCTTCTAATAAAGTTTATTTTAAGCCTATTCATAGAATAATTGGGTTCGTTCATATTTTACGTATGTACCAATGGAGGGTTGGAAGGAGGGAGGGGGGGCTAAGCTTTGTTTATGTTTGACACCCGGCAGGTCACCGTCGTTCATAATTCTAGTTTTATTATTACAAGAAACTTTAATAAAAATAGAGAAATTAAACAAAATCAAATGGAGAAAGTAAAATCACAGAACTTCAAAAACAAGATTATGATAATAAAATTTAAAAATATATGAAAGAAAATTAAATTAATTATTGATAAATAAAAAGAAAATTTGCAAAAACTTAAAGAGAATATATGAAGTTAAAAAATGAAAACAAAATTTAAAATTGAATAATATCATTTGAATAATAAAATAAATTGAAAAAATAAATGGAAATGAAAATTGATAAAAAAAAAAGAAACTTTAATAAACTTAACTTGAAGTGAAATAAAACAGCATTTAGCAAATTAAAACTAAAAAAGAAATTTAAAAAAATTAGCACCTGAAAAAATAAACAAGAAAGTCGAAGTTAAGATTTGCCCCATTACAAAGAAAAATATCCTTTAAGAAAATCCACATCACTTTTTGAAATCCATCTCTGTTGTCAATTCTTGGTCAATTCAATTGTCCAATGGTCTTACAAAATATGGAAAATTTACTGTTACATGCGGAAGTATGAAACTTCGTGTTATTCATTGACATCTGTTGTTGCCTAGCAACTGTCGGCCATTTGCAAAAATATAACTCCCATCTGTTATTATGTAATTAAATCAAAATAAAAATGTTAAGTATAAACGTGGGGCTGCAATTTTCAAAAAGAGTATGGATCCAGATAATCTTACGAAAGAAAGCTTTAACTATATGCAAAGTTTCATCTCGATTAGTACAGTGGATCCCGAGAACCCAAATACATATATATTGCTCGCTTAACCCCTTGAGCACTAACCTGACGTTTACGCCAGCTCGACACGTTAGTAGTATAAGATTAAATCGGATTCTCACCGATGTAACTTGTTAAACGTTCAATGTTTGAACACCAGATGGTGTTGCACGATGTTTGATTTTTAGTTAAGAAGGTATACTAACGTTGTGATGTCACGTGTTCGAGTTTGTTCGGGAGCTGTCGGCGAGTTTTCGGCGTTACATTCAAAAATATTTTCATATAACTTTTACGGAAAAAAAAGAAAAAAAATTGTTTAGTTGTGAAACTCATAAATGATCTTCCCATTTATCACAAAAAAAATATGCAAATACTCAATTAGATTGATGACTTGTTGCCAGTGTGTATGTGTAATGTACGTGCAGATGCCTGTGCACCCCCGGGTTCTGCGGGAACGAGTGCGCCCTCGCGGACCCCTGCTTCGAGCCGGCGCCGGGCGCGGGAGCCGGTGCCGGTGCCGGTGCGGGCGTGGAGGTGAACGCGACCGGACCGTGCGTGCACGCGGTGCGCTGTGAGCAGCGGTGCACGGCCGTGCCCGACTACCAGTGCGTCTGTCTAGACGGGTGGGAGGGGAAGAACTGTTCCGAGCGCGCTGTCGCCGAGGGCGCCGGCGGGACGGACGGGGGCGCCGGCGACGGCGGGGCTGGCGGCGGCGGCACCTCCGCCGCGGTGCTCATCGGCGTGGGGGCGGCTCTGGCGGCGCTCGCGGTGGGGGGTGCGGCGCTGGCGGCGCTGGGGGCGCAGGCGCGGCGGAAGCGCGCGACACGCGGCACGTACTCCCCCTCGGGGCAGGAGTACTGCAACCCGCGCGCAGAGATGATGCACAACGCGCTCAAACCGCCGCCGGAAGAACGACTCATATAGACAGGTACCCGCACACGCGCACACACATGCGTGAGAACATGAACACCCCCCTACCCTTATCCCATTTGGGGTCAGCTTGACATGTCTTCCTCTTCCATTCCTCTTCACATTCACTCTCTTCCTAAGCATATAATCATTCACACAATCGATCCATCTTTTCTTTATTTCCATCGCATTCGTACACACACCCCGTCCACCTGCTTCCCCCCTGCGCATTATATGTTCATACCAGAACAGACGGCTGCTTCTTATCTTCTCTGGTAGTGACGTCACTTTCAAACTTTTTAATTTAAAGGGGATTTGCGGATCACACGTAGTAACCGTAACCTGCCGCCATTGCTTTGCAGGAGTGAGCTGATTGGTATTAGAAAACACTGGTATTTTGGTGAAGAAAAACATCTTGAGGAAACCATAGCATGGTGGTGTGATGTGGATTCCGAATGATGTCCGTTTGGGTAGCTACCACCCTCAAGTTTGAAAAACATGTCGCCAAATACCAATATGTGTGTTCCAGCATCATCAATTGAGATCCAGTATCTAGGTTTAGTGTGCTTACCATCCTGGACCACATCGTCACTTAACATCACTTGAGATTGTGGTCAAAGCACTGAACCTAATCTGTGTACAAAAAAAAAAAAGAAAAGAGTGCCATCCAGTGCAATACTGTTAATTTTGGAATATTTTCACCGCTGCACTTATTGAAATAACGTTGCTGCAGAAATAATAGTCTCCATTAATGCCATAAATACAGAGCTCTATTATAATTTTATAAAAAAAAAAAAAACAAAATTTTAATAATACTGATAATATGTGTTTTTGCAAAAGTGCAATATATGTTGACATGCTATTGGATTGACAATAACAATATTGTTTGTTTAATATTAACCCCTTGAGCATTAACCTGGCGTTTGCGCCAACTTTCCACCGTTTCCCTATTGTCTCATTTTTACGGGCATCAATCGACATATTAATAAACATTAGAATATAAGAAAAATGTAATGAAACATATTAATTTGTTTTCAGAACGACGAGAACAATAACTAAAACAATCATGAACAAACAAGATGCGACAAACGAAACAACCTGACGACACTATCAACCGAATGTGCTGCGTGTGTGTGTGTGTGTGTGTGTGTGTGTGTGTGTGTGTGTGTGTGTGTGAGTGTTTTATACAAGTAAATACGTGTGTGCGTTCTTGCACATTATTATATATGGTTTAATCGAACGATGTGAAATCCTCCGACTGTTTATTTTTCTACTTAATAAAATGACCAGTTTCTTTGAATTTTCCGTAAATACTTTACTGAGTTAAAGTTATACTGGATTTTTTTTTTTTCGACAAATTACTTATCATTTCAAAACATGTAAAAAATATTAAATATCAACTTCTTTTCAAAACTTAATATAGATGAGGGAATAAATAATACAATCAATTGTTTGGTGAATATAAATATATTAATAAAGAAATACATTAACTGAAAATCATTTGAACTAAAATTAGCGAAGTATTATCATCATTTATGTTTATATTTACCAATTAATATGATATTTATGAATGTGGTGAGTGATCCTGTACAATGAAATTAGTTTAAAAATATTTATACTTGTTTTTAGTCTAATAATATTAGTTTTTTATTAATTAATTTTTGTACTTAAATAATAACGACAAAGTAAATAACGAATTTAATACATAACGTGATTCCGTAACGTTTGTTGCAGAAACTGATAGAATTTTATTCAATTTGACTTAATTTTTTTCTTATTTTTTGTGACTAACTTTTTTGTAAAGATAAATTATACAATATTAAAAGAATTATGTATTTGAAATATATTTACACAGTTAACTAAAAAAAAAATATGAGAAAATATTACTATTGTATAAAATATATAAAAAAGATATTTACAAAATTGTGATGAAATATTTTTACTGGAAATATATTTATATATATATTAAAAATGTATCAAGTGGGAATCTATACGTACTCACTGTGAAATAAAGAAATTATAAACATGTACTTATAAACCGTCCAGAATTTAGTTTTAAGGAAATAATCTATTATAATAAAGTCGATGTGTCTGTAAATGAAAAATGAACGGGGACACGTTGAGTTGTTTGTGTTTTTGTTACATTTCATTTATTATAATGAACTTTGTATATTAATTATCTCGAAAGACGACCCCCCGGCAGTATTCAGGAGTGGGTCGTGTGGGGGCCACTTGTTTTTGATATTGTTCCATCATATACTTGTAAAAGCATTTGAAGTATAAGCTATATAAATGCTGAAAGGCGAAATGTTTAAAAGTTCTGTTGTTCCCTTTGAATTTACAAATACACTTCTTTTATTAAAGAAAAAGAAGAAGAGAAAGTAGAAGAATTTTCTATTGAAAATTTGCGATATCAATGTTTTCATTGTATGTATAGGCTTGTAATGATACGTATATCGAATCGGTTTATTGATGTCGAATTGTAGTCTGTCGAGTAGTTTGTTTATACACAGCGGGGCCGACCTGCGACACGGACTCGGCGGCCGTCGGGTCGAGACGCGGGTCGAGACGCGAGTCGAGACGCGAGCTCGCTGTTGACTGTTTCTATTAGTCTAGTTGTTAGTCTCTAAGGCAAGCGTAAAGCGTACAACATTCTAAATTATCCGATAGTGAAGGCGGGACCGGCCGCTACCCGCTGCGGGGGGTCGTGGGCCCCGGGTCGAGGCATCCCGTCCGTGCCTTAATCACAAGTCTGTATGTTTGCTATACACTGTATTACTTATAGTACACGCATACTAACGTGACTAACTTAGTCTTAATGTACCTACATTACATGTATGTATGTATGTGTGTAGTCGCCAATCTGAAGGCTATAATAATGATAATGATTTCTCATAATAAGAATTATTCTCAAGTATATAGGAGTTAAGTATTTCGATAATAATAATAATAGTGCTCAATATTCAGTATTCACTGTTCGGTAGCGTTTCGAGTAAATATTTTCAAAATAATATATTGTACATATAGAAATACCGCTGTGTTCTACTTCTATTATGAAAAACTGACTTTTAAACTCGACGGTAGTTTTATTACATATATATATATATTGTCACAAAAACCCTGCGACGGCGACCGTTACCTGTCAAATTTAATATAATACAACTGATCGCTTTCAATTTATATACACATATCATCTGATAATTATTTTTAACGTTTTTCTTCGGTTCTCGATTTCGAAGTGTTTTTTTTTATACTGTTTTATAAAACAGTATTATTTTTTTTTTTAAATTCGCCTAAATGAAGTCCGTTTTAGAAGTAGATGTGATAATTTTACTACTAAAAACACACAGTTATGCTTTAAAACTGTCATCTTTTTTTAATTTGTTGCCGGTTTTATTGCTAGATATTTTACGGTAATAAATTAATTTCCATTGCCCATTGATGAAATTAATAATGCTCATTAGTTACACAATTGTAAATAGTAATGAAATGACTCCTCGCTATTGTAAAAAGGGGCGCCGCCGGGGGCTGTACGAGTGCACATTCACAATGGTGACTGGATCTTACCAAGTCTTTAGATATTAATTGTAAATAATATGGTTATGCCGTGTGCAGCTAAGTGCTATTGCTGAGGAGTGACCGCACTCCGGAGAGCGTGAGGACATTCCCTCATTCGATACGATCTCAAACAGACATTCCTTCGCAGTTTTCATATCAATCTATGACTACGACTTCTATTTTGGAAATATACCGTATTTAGTGAGAAACGTTTGTTGGGTTAGGATGCTTCGAAAAATATTTTATTTACAGTCCCTAATGCTCGTCGCGGACAAGAAAAAAGTCCTCGCGACAGTTATTTTCATTTAAGTTTCCACTTCAATTAACATAGGATTTCTTTTACTTGAAATATAATTACAACAGTTTAAAAAATTACCATTATAATTTCAGAAAGGTATTTTTTAAAACTTTCCAAATCTATATAATAAAATAAGATTAATGAGAGTTATTTAAAATCTAGATATTTTATTTGCTATGGAAAATAGTTGAAATAATATTTATTTTTACTGATTTATTCTAAGGTTTTCGTAATAAGTTCCGTTCAACTTTTGGTTAATTTTCAAATTTCAATTTTTGAAACACTTTTGAAAATAAGATTTTTGAAGCAATCTAGCCTATATAGTTTTAATTGTTTTTTATTAATAATTAAATAAGAATATATGTTAGATGTAACTTGGGTTTTTTTTAACATCGACGAATGTGGGATACCGATCGTTAATTATCATGTATCGCGAGATGAATGCCGTGTGTTTGTTTGTATGAACATAGCACCTGGACCACAGCTGGAGTTTAATCAATAAAAACAATGTATTCATTCTCTTATAGGGTTTTTTATTTTCTCCTATTTCCCTTTTCACTGGTTGGCACGCGAGCTTGGTGAAGCTATAATGGCCCCTCGGGTCCTTGGGTCAACAATTGTACCTTTTTAACGACCCCCTCCCCCTTTGTTAGCTAAAGCTCGAGACTAAAGACTAGACTTGAGACTGCTGATATCCATACAAAGAATCTTAACACGATAAATGTTGACCTATTAGGATGAGAGGTGTCGCTGAGTGTTTCAAATTGAATATAAACCCATCTATGATGACGTCAAATTCTTAATAATACGCAAAATGTAATTCAAAATCAAATCAAAAAATTATTTATTCAATTTGGGCCCTGATCAGGCGCTTATGAACGTCAAAAAACTACCACCGGTTACAACCTAGGCGAGAAGAGCCGGCAAGAAACTCGATCTGGTTTTTTTTTAAGTTATTACTATTTATAATAACAATGAACAGTTTTAGCGGGTGCGCACAAATAGGGATGTCACTTCCAGACATCACTATCGTTCACTTAATGATCCGCCCTGTAATAACCTTTGGATATTAAAACCTGTTTAACACTTAAACTTATCGTCAGATAAATCGGTTATATGCTTCGGTACCATGTAGTAGAACCTGACACTAATACCTAAAAAGCTTTTATTGGTCTCACTAAGCCTACGACAAGAGACGACTAGTTTGTGATTGCTTCTAGTATTAAAACTATGCCGGCCGTGTGTTATATCAAACTGTTAAATTTTTTGCGGTCGTACATTAAATTGTCTAAGATGTATTGGGAGGGCAATAATATATTACATTCCTTAAACTTCAGTGATTCGCGAGGTCCCAAACATTAAATGGCTCGGAATGCACGTTTTTGTGTTAAAAATATGGAATCTATCTTAGCTGCTGTCCCCCACAGCAAAATGCTGTAAGACATCAAGCTATGAAAGTAAGCAAAATAGACTAACCTGGCAGTAGCAACATCTGTTTATTGGCGAATTTTTCGAACGGCAAAGCTGTAATGTGAGTACCCCATTATAATTTATTATCAAGTGTAATGCCTAAGAACACAGCATTATCAACAACGCCTACAAAATTCCCTTCTATCTTAACCCCTTACTGCATGATTTTTTTCTTTGCAGTGAAAAAAATATATGTTATGAAGAATGAAAAATAAAAAGACCCATAAATCATATTTTTTTATTTTTTTTGGAAATAGATTGAAAAGGGAGGTTTTAAGGTTTGGTATATATATGGCACATCATGCATTAATTACCAACATTAGGTACAATTTTGATTATTAATGAAAAAACAAATCAACTGAATTATATATATAACTTTATGTGGTATGAAACAAGACAAAACTATTTCAAACTAGTTCGAACACAGGTTGACTTTACAGTTCTGACATTCTACATAGGATTTTCCAGTACAGTCTGGAACCTTACAGCGTTGTCTGGTTCTCCAGATAAGCAAAAGATCCAATTGTTCCAGACGTACATCTTGTGAAGGCATGATCGCAATCTGACCTCTAGCTTTCTTTTCTTGGATTGCGTTTCCAAAACGTTAGAGGGACGTCCTCGTTTAGCAGCTCTGTAAGGTTTTTTAGCTAAGGTCAAAGTCTCGACCACTGCGAACTTGAAGTCGGCTAATAGTAAAAAAGCTTCACTGTCGTTCAATCGGCGTTTGTATAAAAGCCACGTATTGACTGTTATCATATCTATCAAATGGAAAAATATCCGGTGATAAAACTTTTTGGGTCTTATTTGAATCCTATAATATTCTAGACAAGCATCAAGTACATCAACTCCCCCCATGTCCTTGTTTTATGTTGTCACAACTTGTGGAAGAGACTTAATTGATATGACTTATCTTTATTATAACGTATAGTATAATCTCTAGTAGTTGGTAACTGAATGATACACATCATGAGACATATGCCTACAAATTGTTCTATATCGTTTTCAGTCACACTCATCTGCTTTTCAGGTCTCTATACCATAGCATATGTTAGGGTCTGCTCCATTATATGGTAACAAATATCATCTGTAAATAAATACTTAAATAATTGAACAGGTGTTTTTAAATCCATGATGTGGATATGTAACGACACATTACCAGAAAATGCAATTTCGCTATTGTCTTTGACGAGCTAATCATCTCTCCATCTAGGTTTTTGGGCTCTGGCTGCTTTTGAGCTAGTACTGAGAACATTCGAAAGTGGAATATTATCCTCAACATCAGATTCAGATTCTTCATCTTTTTCGGGAATCACTACTGGCGGTCTGTTTCTACTGACAGCTGATGATGTATAATCATCTGAAAGATCTTCATCAGTACTGTCACCTGGAAACTCTTGTATTATGCTGTGAATACCACCAAAAAATCGACGCAGGTTCATTGTAAGTTCCTGAAATAATTAAATAAGGATATAATAACTAAAATAAATAATAATAACATTTACATAAAAAACATAATATTGATAAGTTTATTGATATTGAATGTTTTTATAATAAAGCTGCATGATTTGTCACATATGACCTGAATGTAAAAGAATATTTTTTCATAATGGCTCATATCTGAACCGTACATTTAAACAAGATAATTTGCTACTTAGCAACAAGAAAACGATAAAACTTATCTTTTTCATACAAAAACAATGTATCCTTTACACGTTCTATATTTTTTTGGTATGCTTCAATCACATAAACTATTTTTTTGCAAATTCCAGTACTACGCATAACTGCTCGCAACCTGTCCATCGAATTTTGAACAAAGATTTCCTTAACGCGGGTCGTACTATATATATGGCGCTAAACTGAATTTTCTACAAATATTATATTTCGTATATGATACAATGTGGATAAAACATTGAATGTTTCATTGGTTTTGGCTATACAAATGAAAATGTGTGGCGGTTCATATATGTTCTAGAATGCGGTAAGGGGTTAATACTGCAATCACCATACTTCACATTTGGTAAGATAAATCTCATACGTTTAGTTTTATTGGCATTTAGCAATAAATTATTTAAGGCATTTTGAAATGTTTTCGAGGACATTATTTACTTGCATAACCTCAGATTCTTGTCTTTTCACCTTGAATATAAGTGAAGTGTCATCCGCAAATAGAACCATGTCCGCACATTTACTAACGATTAGCGGTAGATCATTAATGTATATCAGGAATAAAAACGGCCCCAGAATCGAGCCTTGCGGGACTCCTATTGTAGCTAATGATCCCGCGGAGTCAACCTCATTTACACTTACTTTTTGACATCTGTTAAATAAGACTCTAGAAGGGCGAGAGAGGAAATTAGATGTCGCTATTCCCCAATTTCCCTATTGAGCTAAATTATAATTGCCACGTGGCCAGCTCTCTCTTCGTTTTCATGCGACGTCGCCGCTCTTCGTCTTCGTTTTTGACAAATAACAACTGCCATCACTACAAATAAATTAAATTGCGTGCCATTCAGCATCGTTAACCCATACTATAATTCAGCCACTGGTACTATGTACAATAAGTTTTAGCCTTTAGTAAATAATGTACAAAAAAATCTGTAGCAAAGAACATTATATTTATACGCGGAAATACGATAATTTAGAATTTGCCGTTGACAACACTGCGTTCATTCGACTTAGTGATATAGTGTTAAAGCCATAACAGAAGCGCAAGCTGGAACACGTACATTCTACGGCGGAGCGCCGAGTACCGAATATAGCAGTTCCTTGCGGGTACAGTCAGTTACAGATGTCATGCTTACGGAATTATCGAAGCGCGAAATAAATATAAATTACTGTTTATGTTTGCGGATTTTTAAGAGTCTACAGTACATCTAGGCTGTAAGTTTAAGCAATGAGCTTCAGCAGTGGGGCGCGATCACAATGTTCCTCTTTAGATCACAGTGATACAGGACGGTTGCATAACAGGCTTTAGGAATAGCGATAATAATAGCACATAGATTATATCTTTACATTAGTATACCTATTAAGGCATGCAAGATTTTTATGGTCACCATAAAAATCACCATATCACCATAAAAAACCAATGTTGATACTACAGTAGTAGCGCTGTTCGGTCGTTCGCCAATTCATGTCCGTTATAATATTCTCCAGTTCGCACGGCACCTCGAGCCGGTAGGACGTGTTGAGTGAGCTAAATAACCTTTTATTTATTACCTACCTGTTGCAAGCACGTTATCTCGATCCGTACGGATCGGGATACGTGCATCATGGCTAATGAGTCTTGTACTGTAGACAATAGAGTCGCTTCTGAAGTGAACCAGGAGGACGTATCATCGCGGATAGAAGATGCTATGGAAGGTAGTAACATAATTAATTCGGATAGAGAAGAAGAAATATCGAGGAAGAGAACACGAGATGAAATCTCATCTGAAGAAGGATGGCAAACCATGTCTCGAAGACATAAAAAAGTTCGGAATTCTAGACAGGACGGCAAAGAATTGATTCAAATATGCGTGACATGCAGCTCTGGGCTCCCTAAACAATTTGCGTTAGCTAGTTTATTTAAGGATGTTGAAATCAACGGTATTAACCGAGTAAAGTATATACATAAATACAAGATGATTATTTCATTTGAAAAGGAGGCTGATGCTGATCGGTTCATGCAGTGTGAATCATTAATGAATCGTGGATGGAGATGCCAGAGGACTTCAGAAGTTGGAATATCATATGGGGTAATCAGAGATATTGACTTGGACGTTGCGGAGGAAGACATAATTAAAAACTTATCGTGCGAGATAGATATGATATCAGCAAAGAGACTGAACAAAAGGAATTACAATGAAGAGACTGCCGTTGGATGGGTGAAATGCGTAGCTATTCGTTTGGCTTTTAGAGGATCTGCACTTCCAGCCTACGTGTACCTACACGGGCTGAGGATACGCGTGGATCCTTATATATTTCCTGTGACCCAGTGTTCACGGTGTTGGAAGTTTGGACACACTCGTCTACTGTGTTCATCTAAAAAGGCAGTATGCCCGAAGTGCACTAAAAATCATGAAAAACTGTGAGATTACAACATTCCGATGTGTAAATTGCAATGGAGGGCATATGGCTCTTCAAAAAGTTTGCCCAGTTTTTAAAAAGGAGAGGAGGATCCGAGAATTAATGTCAGAATATAATTGTACATACAGAGTTGCTCTTACCATGTATGTTCCGCCATCCACGGTATCTGAGAGGTCCATTTCCCCCAGACAACCGCTGCTTGAGGTATCAGCGATGCGAAATGAAACTGTCCCTGAACATGAAGAAACTGGTGTGCTAGCACAGGAAGAGAGAACCATGTCTGAGTTGTTTACAAACCCGTCAGAGAATGCGGTAAAAAAATATTGAAAACTGGGAAGCATAAAAGACTGCGAAAACGAGCTCCTACTTCGACGCGAGTCGCTACTCCTGGCCCTTCTGTGGCACCGAGGCCGGTGATGGCGCCAGCCGAATCTCAACGACCAGCGGTATCTCACTCCGTGACCACACGCTCCATGGAGACGGACTGGAATAAAGGCTCAGAGTGTTCAGATGAGTATACTCATAGTGACGTTGATTTGCCAAAGCGGCCTAGAGACGATAGTGTTGAGAGCTTTAGCTTTTTAGAACTTCTAACTAGTATTTTCAAATTAGTTACAAGTAAAAATTCATTAGAGATTAAAATTAAGCAGATTGTTAAGCTTTCTACAGAATGGATTATACACAAAGTGGTTAATAACATTACGACCGGGTCATTGTTTAATATATTTACTAATTATGGCTCATAACGTTCTCTCTAACATTAATGTTAATATTGTACAATGGAACTGTCAAAGTTTACGTCCTAAGTCCGTAGCTCTTGAATTGTTATTATCCCAAGAAAAAGTGCACATCGCTGTATTAAGCGAAACCTGGCTCGAACCTGGTAGTTATTTTAAGATAAAGGGGTATAACACTTATAGATTTGACAGATCAGATTCATATGGAGGCGTAGCTATTATTACACATAAATCAGTGAATAGTATTCCCTTAATATCTAGCTGCCCCAACGTTGGAATTCAGTTATTACACGTAAAAATACTTAACTGTCCACATATTGAAAATATTATCTCTGTCTATTGCCCTTCGACAGTATATACAACGCAAAACGATTGGGACTGCCTATTCTCTTTAGTTAATAGTAAATCTTTAATTTTAGGTGATTTTAACGCGCATCACACTGGATGGTCTAATAGAACAAATCAAAGAGGCTCACAAATTTTTGACTCTATGCTGGATCACAACTTTATGTATTTAAACAATGGGAATCCTACTAGAATGCGCCTAGTAAACGGTTTATTGCAACAGTCTTCCCCTGACATATCATTCGCCTCTACAGATTTGGCTACTGTTTTTTCTTGGCGAGTGTGTAATGAATCCCTTGGTAGCGACCATTTAATAATTAAGTTTTGTACATCGTTAACCGTTACTAGAAATATTAGGAAAAAAAGAAACTTTAAAAACAGTGATTGGAAGTCTTACTCCTCATTCATAGAAAATTCTTTGGCTAACTGTAGAATTCCTTCTGACCCACAAGGGTTTTATGACTTATTTCAACACACGCTACAAACGTCTGCTGATATATTCATTCCTTTTATAAAATATCCGCAGCATTTATGTAATAAATTCAAGCCTAAGCCGTATTGGAATGCTGAATTATCAAAGGCAGTTGCTGAGCGTCGGCTTGCATTGGCTAATTTAAGACGTTGTCCATCCCCTGCTAATTTGGCTTTATTAAAAAGTAAGATAAGTTGTGCGCAAAAATTAATAAGAGTAGCTAAGTGCAGGTCTTGGCAAGGTTTTTGTACTTCTATCGATGAAACTACATCGGCATCGGACATGTGGCGTAGAATGCGATGGATAAAAGGCTACCGATCGAATCTATCTAATAATGATGTAAACAAATTCAAAGCTGAACAACTACTCAAAGATCTTACCCCCGACTATGCCTGTCCTCCCCTACCACAATTCGGTTCAGTAAATACTCAATTAGAGTCAGAAATTACGCTACAAGAAGTGCAAATTTGTACTAAAAAGTCCGATACTGCGCCAGGTTGTGACGAGATATCATTCTCTATGATTAAGTACTTGCCACCAATAGGCAGTCAAATGTTAGTTGAATTATATAACTTATTTTTAAGTACAGGTTTTGTGCCTTTACAGTGGCGTAAAGTTAAAATAATTCCTATACTCAAACCAGGCAGAGATCTGAATGCACATTCTGCTCTGAGGCCTATTTCATTAATATCTTGTCTTTGTAAAGTTTTCCATTCAATTCTTAACAAGAGGCTAGAGTGGTACTTAGAGAAACGGCAATTATATTCAAATAAATTATTAGGGTTTAGAAAAGGAAGATCAGGTCTTGATAACCTCACACGTTTAGTATCATACATCCAAATAGGGTTCTCCAAAGACATGGCAACAGCCGCATGTTTTATTGACATAGATAACGCGTATAACAATGTCGATATCAGCTGTCTGTTATCTGGTCTAGATCGGTTAGGAGTTGGAGGAAAAATTTGTTTATATCTTTGGAGATATTTGAAATGCAGAGAGTTGAATATCTCAATTGATGGATGTACTTTGGTAAGATCCACTGGGCGTGGACTAGCTCAAGGGGACCCATTGTCTCCGCTACTTTTTAATGTGGCAACTATAGACATTTGTAAAAACATTCAAAGGGTCCAAATTTCTCAGTATGCCGATGATTTTGTCCTGTTCATCTCTCTGATAAATCCGCTGAAAGTGCATCCAGGGAACTGGAAAACTCTTGCAGGGATCTCGACAGCTTGTTAAGTAATATAGGATTAACAATATCTTCAACAAAAAGCAAATTATGTGTTTTTAAAAAAAAGGTGTCTGTAGAAATTACGTGGATTTTAAAATAAATGGCAGCTCTGTACCGATAGAGAAATCTGTAAAATATTTAGGTTTGTGGCTTGATAGTTCTCTCAGATGGGGTAGACATATCAAAGAAACGATTCAAAAGGTATCTAAATTTATAAATGTCATTAAAGTTCTATCGGGACCAGGGTGGGGTATTCATCAGAAACACTTAAGACGTTTATACATTTCTATTATTCGGAGTAGGATTGATTACGCTTCATTTTTATACGATAATAGCTGCAATTATAACTTATTAAAGTTAGGACGAATTCAAAATCAAATTTTACGAATTATCGGTGGTTATATTCGAAGCACGCCTATACATGTAATGGAGAACGATCTGTGCCTTCCCCCATTACAGTTTCGTAGAGAATTCCTTGGCAAAAAATTTTGGTTAAAATCAAAATCAATGGATGATAATGTTACCATTAATGTTTTACGAGAATTAAGTGCACTAAGGCATTCACACTATTGGTCTAACAAAAAACTGCCATTGTTAATAATCGCCCATAGTTCTTTTAATTCAATAGCCATTAAAAGCAGTAAGCAACTAGAAATGTACTCATTAGATACATGGGTTAGTAATATTGACATAAGTAAAGTGATTCGTGACTCGATTCCGCATATTGATCGTGCGAAACGTATGTTTAGTCGTCACAATCTCGTCTCTCTTTCTGTGAACTACCTTAATCAACAATATGCCAACAGTTATATGATTTTTACTGATGGGTCTAAAGATAAAACCAAGGGAGGTGCGGCCTTTTTAGATCCATTTCTTAAAAGTAGTCTAAGATTTAAAATTGATTCCAATATTTCAATTATGCATATTGAATTGATTGCTATAGCTGAAGCCCTATCATACATTGATTCAATTAACTTCGATAATTTTGTAATCTTGACTGATTCCAAAAGTTCGATACTACACTTGGCTCGTTGCACTTCTCATGTGAGAGGTATACCGATCGCCTATAAAATATTGGAATCAATTTTAAAGCTGCAGTCACACAACAAAAATGTAGTCCTCCAATGGATTCCGTCACACATAGGGCTCAAAGAAAATGATGATGTAGACTTACTAGCCAAACAAGCTATCGAAGACGGCATTCCACAAAAGGAGTTACCATTATTCTCAGATCACGTTAAGTTGGTTAAGGAACAATGTAAAGATGCGTGGCGAGTATATTTTGACGAGAGATCACGTGAAAAGGGTATTTGGTACAGAACCATCCAGCCACACATATCCCTACATCCATGGATTGACGCCATAAAGTGTGACAGAAATTATCTAAAGACTGTCCTTAGACTTCGTTCGGGGCACATTCCATCAAACAAGTTTGCATTTTTGATGAAAAAGAACCCATCGCCAAACTGTACTGAATGTGGAGTCATTGAGGATGTTCAACATGTCCTGATGGAGTGTGCTCGGAATGAAACTTATAGAGTATCATGTTTTGGACCGAATAGAACTACTAGTATAGGCTTGCCTAATAGTTTTTTAGCAGAACCAACATCCAAAAATGTCAATATGTTAGTTAAGTTAACAGAGTTAGGTTTAAGTTTATAATAATATTGTTTTTTCTTTCATGTGTACATATATTCATTTGTTATTCCTTATGGGACGATATTATCGCTCTGCGACAAAGTCCTTAAAATAAATTACAAAAAAAAAATAATATTCTCCGTACTAAGTTCAACCATTTGTGACTATTGAACTTTTTGACATACAAGACTGAATTTTGACATTCAAGAATTTTTAGATACTAATGGTTGCTCGCGACTTCATCACTGTGAATTTTTCACTTTCATTACGGGTTTTATGCTACTTGGTAATATTTATAATATCTTTCGTATTAATCTGAAGAATTCATATAGAAGCGATTGTAGTATGATGTAAAAGTACGTTGATCAAATCCCACAATGATTTCAAACTTTCCATTAAGTAGAAAATAATTTGTCATCACGAGTATGTTCTTTTGAACAGATGGTGTTAAATAAATTATTCTATTCTTAAAATCTTTTTTATTTTCTTCTATATTGATGCGATGATGACGCAGCGGGTAGTGCAGCCGGATTCCGCGTCAATCGACGCGGGTTCGATCCCCACCTATCCGACTAAAATCGGCCTGAGCTTTCGGTGTAGGAAAACATAGTGAAGAAACCATAGCCTGCTGGTAGGGCATTTTCTAATGATACCCGCCTGGGTAGCTACCACCCTAAAGTTTGAAAACCTGTCGCCAAATATCATTAGGTATGTTCCGGCAGCATTACTTGCAAACCAGTACCTCTAGGCATAGTGTGTTTACCATTCTGGACCAATCGCCACTTAACATCAGGTGAGATTATGCTCTAAGCACAGCCTATTCCGTGTAAAAAAAATGTTTTTTTTTTTTCCTTATTTTTACTTGTTACATGTGTTACCGAGAAGAACTTTTAAAATAAAGTTTATTATATTTATATCAATTGTCCAATGAAGTGTTATCGCCACCTGTAGAGTTTTATTATTATTAATATTGGTCGACTCCCCTTGAGTTAAGACCGGACAGACGGACAGACAGACCGTCAATTTTATTTAGTTGCATATTTGAAAATAATGTTTTAACTCACGAAAAAAATAAAAACACTGTTATAATATTTTGTTTTACTCTTACTACAAAAGTTTTTTAAGTAGTCATGCAAAGTTTCAAAATCCACATAAAATTAGGAACAAACATACAAATAGAAGGCCTGTTATAAAACAATAACTATTAATAGTTATTTGCGAATTTTTCATTGCTTCTGAGAATTCATTCTTATAAACTCTTTCTTTATAAGTGTCCCTTACTGGGTTTTGAAATGGGACAGCCGTATTACGTAAGAAGAAATAGAAGAAATAAATTTTGAAGAAAAATAAAATTATTATTGAAATTAGAAATCAAAAATCCAAACGTCTATCCAAAGGATATGCAGACAAATGTTAAGATTTATTATGAGTATATATTTGGTAGAAATGTTACTATTATCATATAAAAAAAATAAGCGGGAACATATTGTATCCAGTGATGATCCGCAATAATTTCTTTATCTATTATCACATTTATTATTAACGACGAATCTATAAGGAGATGCTCTATTAAAATAAAATAAACAAAGTTTTAAACACGTCCTTTAATCAAATACTGTACAGGCTGTAAGACAATATGATACAATAACAACGCGCGTGTCGCGTGGTTGTGTGTGTTAGTGCACGTGCGCGACCGAGACCGCCATTATAGTAACGTATAAATTAACACCTAGTAATACTTGCTCGCACGAGAATACATATCTGTGAAATCGGTAGACGCGTCGAGCGTCGCGGCCGCGCACGTGCACTCTCCGACCGCCAACAAATATCGTATTCATACTGAATACATTATTTCTATGCGTAGTTATGTTTCTAAATTAAATCGATACGCAGCGCCACCGTTTACCGTCTACCTTTGTAAATCAGCTTGGTTATTTTTCCGAAATGGAAAATCATCGATAATCTTTATAAAAGGCAGCGCATGCGCACGTTCACATTCAAAATGAAACATAGGCTCATATAGAAGTATAATTAAGAAATAAGTATTAAAAGACTGAATATTGATGTTATAATGTTTTTTTTTTCATTATCATAACTAAAAAAAAAAAACAAGTAATTACTGCAAAAAATTTCCTAATACCGTACTAATTATGGTATTAATGTGGAAGTATCATAAAAAATAATCACCTATAGTTTACATTTTGAACGTAACGAACGATCAACGGCAAGCCTCGAGCTTCAAGCTTACATAATACGAAAAAGGAATGACTTAGATTCACCTCGTCGCACTAATATAATACAACCCACCACTAGTTAGTTAGTCAAGTAGTTCCAACTCGTTCGGCATCGCTACGGAACTACATGGAGGGATTCGCGGAACTACCGGAGGACAAAACAATTCTATTAGTACACAAGTGTTTACACTGACATAGCACCGTCAAATGAGCACAGAGTTTTAAACATTACCATACGAGTTGAACGAACGCAGACTCGACAACTTATATAAACATTATTTATAAGCACAATGTTTTACAAATTGTTACCGTCTGCCGACCGACTGACTAACCGCCTGACTGACTGAATGACCGACCAAGGAGCAATATCTTCGAATGTATATAAAATGGATACACGAACGGAAGCACACAGATACGTCGCGGATAAAATAGGAACATACGGTTGTCGCGAGAGGTCCTCCGTACAATTGAATAAAAAAAAAACCACCCTACTTACATACGAACAAGGAAATAAAAATAGTGTAAATGATAAAAAAAGAAAACAATCGGATTGCATAAACACAACCGTCCTTATAGGATTTCCCTAACATATAATATTATTTTATATAATCAACATTAAGTTACGATATAAATGTAAAATAGCTATATGGCATAATTTAAATTACATTAATAAAAAAAAATAAATATGCATCGTTTCGTGAAACGCACCGCGGGAACTAGAGATAACTAACAAGATGGCCGACAGAGCACACCGACTGGAGTTTAACCGCACATCCAATTACCCTTTATACAATATAATGTTCATATTACAAGTTCGCTATAACCAGTATTATTTACAAATAGTCAAATTACGAGCCGCGCAATCTTTGACTTTAAAATATGTATTAACTTGTTAATTAATAAATAAACAAAAACACAAACAACGTTTTATAATATTATTATTAGGAACCGCATTTGTATTTGACGAGATAAGGTTCGATGCGTTCATACAGATCATTTTGTACGCGGAGAGTGAAATCGCTATTTACTTTTCACTTTATAGTTAATCGTGTAGACCAGCAATTCTCAATGTGTAAACCGCGAACAAAAAGCGGCCGGATCCTAGAAATAGTATGATACATGTACTTATGAATTATAATTTTTGATTGGAACTAAAAGTTTTTTTATTACTTAAACAGTCATTATAACAACATAACAATAATTCAAAAATATAATTATTTATGACAATTAAGAAGTGAGTACCAAATTTGCAAGTATTTTTAGGTGAATCTCATGTTACAGTCAACTTCGTGAATTACTGGTCATTAACCCCGGTGTACAGATGACGCAATACACGTGCGCGGCACGGTGTGGTACGGGAATGGCGCGGTGGCTCGGGGGCGGGGGGGTGGCCCCCGGTTAGTGCGTGTTAGTCGGAACCGGTTTGTACTGTGGAGCGCGGAGAGCGCGGCGTCGCCCGCGAGTGACCGTGTGACGCGTCGCGCCGCCCTTCCCTCACGCCGTTGGCTACCTGCAAGCACACGACACTCTAGCAGACAGTACAGGATACAGTGCGTGACATCGTTGTCGGTCAGTTGGTACCTGTTGTCGTGTGGGTGGGGGTGGGGATGCAGCACAACACGCTGCAAGTCACGGCGCGTGAGCTGCTGACGCTGGCGGGTGCCGAGCTCGGCGGTGCCGTCGCGTGTTATGAACAGCTGTAAGCCGGACGCTGTAACCACAATACACCTCTACTTACAACACGCACACAGTCTGACCGTTAATTATTGAACCAATTTAGATTTTTAAATCATAGAATAATTATTTTGTCAGGTTTACTATATATTTTGTTACATTGATGTCTCGTAAAGAAAATAGTTGTCAATTATGTTGTATTTACTCTTTAATAAATTCAATTATACTACTTCATTATAAAACCCACGTTATCATACTAAAGCATAATTAGTATTGTATAACAATTGAAGACAACTGTGAGACTCACTCTCGGCGGAGTCCTCGACGGCTTGCTTGAGGTCGGTGGCGGCGAGGAGTTCGTCGATCAGCGAGTCCGGGTTCACTCGCGTGTTCTCCACACGGCACGACACCACATGCTGGAAATACCGTATGATACATTCATAATTAAAAAATGGTTATTTAAATTTACATAAATATACTTTAAATCGATGACAACAGGACTTGTATATCAAAATAATATTAAAACTGAATTCATATTAGATGAATCATACATGGGTAGTCTTTTTATAGTATAAATCAGAGATTTCCAAACTACGACCCGAGAGGACTTCCAATCCGACCTGCATTAACAGACCTAACATGCCTAGCAAAAACAGTCCTTAATTTATTTTTAATATTTAATCATACAAGTAATAATCAGTTGTGTTATTAACAAACGAAAATAGTATTAATAATCTATACATTCAATTGTGTTATATTACACATCATAATGAGATATTGGGTGAGATATGGAACGTGGTGGGAAATGCATCACGGATTGCTACAGCTTCAAACACACATTTATTTATTTATTTATTTATTTTTTAGGGAAACATACAGTTTATTTGACTAATTACTAAATATTATAAAACAAGATCATACACCCAATAAAGTTTCCACTCAAAACAAAAATATACTCAAAAAAAAAAAAAAAAAAACAAAAAGCACCTCAGAACAAAATCAACATCATAAATATATACTAATTACAACATTAACGGTAAGATTTAAAAAAAAAAAAAAAAAGAATGAATTCAAATCCAAATTGACCATAGATATTTACACAATCCTTAAACATATAATATATCACACTTTGCTCTAATTTCTCTTTTATAAGACGTGTTTGCAATAAAGAATATATCGGAGTCATTAAAGTATAAATTATATAAATTGCAAGTCCTATACAGGAATGTGTTTGCAACATAGTTAGTCCTACAGAGAGGAACATCAAATAAAAACTGTTTTCTGGCATTAGGCCTAGGGCACCTAAAACCTAGTTCACTAAGAAGATAAGGGGAGTCAACAAGGTTATGGATTAGTTTAAATAGAAACATTTGATCACGTTGTATCCTTCGTTTATGTAGGGAAGTTAATTTAGGAAGTGATGGGTTGCTATGAAACTTATACTGTAAGTGCTTGACAAATTTGTATTGGATTCCTTCAATCATATCTATATATTTATTATAATATGGATTCCACACAGTAGAAGCATACTCCAATATAGACCGAACTAAACAGTTGTAAAGAAGAATAAGAGTTGATGGGCAATAGAAGTCTTTTCCCGACCTTAGAATAAAGCCAAGCATTTTATACGCTTTGGCTGTCATAATGTTAATATGATTATTATAACATAATTTAGTATCAAGATGTACACCCAAATCTCTCATATCGGTTACTCGATTTAGTGGTTTATTATATAGATGATAATTATAAGTAATAGGTTTATTTTTTCTAGCATAAGTTATAACACTACATTTATTTAGATTAAGGTCAAGTAAATTGTTGTCACAATACCAACATAGACTGTTAAGATCATCTTGTAAAAGAGAACAATCTGAATACTTTTTAATAGTTCTAAAGATTTTCATGTCATCTGCATATAGAAGTATGTTAGAATTAATAACAATTGGAAATACATCATTTATATATAAATTAAATAGAAGAGGACCGAGATGAGAGCCTTGGGGAACACCTGAAGTGACAGGCACAAAGGAAGAA
Source organism: Samia ricini (assembly GCA_014132275.2). Lineage (NCBI taxonomy): Eukaryota > Metazoa > Arthropoda > Insecta > Lepidoptera > Saturniidae > Samia > Samia ricini. The sequence goes on along the minus strand of AP028160.1, from coordinate 37,144,678 downwards.
CAGTGGCCCTTAATAGTAACCGCTTGGCTGCGCTCACGGAGATATGATGTTAACCAACGGAGAAGGTCCCCGTGTATACCAACTTCTTCGATTTTGCGTAAAAGCAAAAAATGTGATATTTTATCAAAAGCCTTCGAATAGTCGGTATACACAGCATCCACCTGATAACCCTGATTCATATCTTTTGATATGCGATGGATGAACTCACACAGGTTGGATTCGGTTGATTTATTATTCAAGAATCCATGCTGCTGATCAATAATGATGTTTCTAAGTAAGGAGAAGATTAAATCATAGACGATTTTTTCCAAAACTTTTGGAATTATACTAAGTTTAGAAATGGGTCTGTAATTCTGTATATTATGCTTATCACCAGATTTAAAGACAGGAACGACATATGATCGTTTCCAGACAGTTGGCATAATACCTGATTGGAGTGACTTATTAAATAGGATAAAAATAGGGTAAACTAAATTCAGACTACAAGATTTTAGGAAGATTGCAGGCAAACCGTCTGGACCACTACCCTTATTGATATCTAAGTTTTGTAAATATTGTAAAGTACTTTCCAATGTAATAGTTAAAGAGGACAATGATAGGTTAAAATTACTTTCCAGCTTTGTTGTGACAATATTTGTATTCATTAGATCATTAACAAAAACAGACTGGAAGTAATTATTAAATAAATTACTTATCTCATTCCCATCAGATGAGGATATGTCTCCATAATACATAGTGTCAGGAAAGCCCAAGGAAGATTTCTTAGATTTTATAAATGACCAAAAAAAACTTACTGTTTTTACTTATTTTATGTTCACAGTTACGAATGTAGTTATCATAACAGATGGTTTGTACTCGTTTTTGACGTTCACGTAACAAACAAAAGGAATCGTAGTCGCTAATGCGTCCATAGGTCTTCCATTTCCTATGATATTTTAATTTTTCCGAGATAATTTTTGTCAATGACCTGGAGAACGAAACAGGATAACGAGTATTAATTTTGGTGGAGACTACTGGCACATAAGAGGCTATTATATTTTCCATGGTAGAATAAAATACATCTACTGCCCTAGATATGTCCAGTCCGGAAAGTAACCAATCCCAATCAATAGTATGAAGGTGAGAATTGACTGCTTCATAGTCCACGGAATGAAATAAGCGTTTCGTTCCCGAGGCAGGGCGAATCGTACGCATTTTACCAGGGTCTACATTTATTTCTAGCGCAGGGTGATGGGCATCCTCCTTAACAAGTGGGAAGCTTGAACCAAGGACAGTACAACTACAACTGCTGATAACCAAATCGAGTTGTCTTCCAAGAGTATTGTTGATTCGGTTATATTGTTTTAGACTCGTAAAGCATAAGAAGCTATGCAAGGCCTGTATTAAAATATCATTATTATTACTATTAGACAGAATACTATGGCAATCAGTTTGCGTCCAAATTGCATTGGATACATTGAAGTCACCAACCATTATATAGTGATCATCCGGTAAGCAAAGAATTTCGTGAGATATTACTTCAAAGTAATCGCAAAGGATTTTATGCTGTTGCTGAGAATGAGGTATATAAAAGCAGTAAATGTGTAAAGTTAATTTAGGGGAACTGTTGAGAAGGATGGATATCTTTAAGGATTCAGCACCAGAATCATCAATGGGAATTACTACTGAAGATTGAACAGAATACTTACGCTTAACAGCAATAAGAACCCCACCACCCATACGATCACCACGAGAGGCATAGTTACGATCACATCTATACACATTATATCTCAGATCAAAAAATTCAGAATCAAATATACCCTCGGTTAACCATGTCTCACTCAGACAAATTATGTCGTAGTTAACTAGCGTAAGGTTTCGGGAGAAAATATTAGTTTTGGTACGCAAACCTCGAACATTTTGATAGAATAATTGAAGCGTATCAGTCATTAAAAAAATGTAAGTTGATTATAAATCAAAGAGGCTATAAAACTTATAAACATTGATATCCAAAGAGATCCAATAAAAATGTAAACAGACAAACCCATAAATACAATCGTGATTAACGTGTTACATAAGAAAAAATATAAACTGTATAAAATGATGCCCCTAGATTCAACCCCATATCTCATAAAGAAGAATAAACATATGTTACAAACTTGTATCAAAAGTACAACAGTTATAATAAACATTATACAAAAAAATCATAATTAAGCAAAAGTACAATGGAAGAAAAATAATTAGATATTTAATATTAACAATAACTCCTACAAAATCTTGTTTAAATCATTCTGGCTATGGATATGCAAAACTGGACTAGTATCAGATTGACGAACCATAATTGTACAGTTTTTTACCCACACATATCTGTAATTGTTATCTTTGGCAAGTTTTTTAGCAGATTGTAACAAGGCTTTATTAAAACTGGTAAGATGGTCGTTGAAATAAATGTTTCTATCACTAGTTGTAAAACCAATGTCACAACATTTTAACTTAAGTTTTCTTACATGAGTTAAAAAGTCATCTTTACACCAACGAGATAAGAATTTTATTACTATTGGTTTAACTTGTTTTGAATTAAAATTTTTCTGTGGTGCTACCCTTGTTACAAAATCGATATCGGTATGGGGATTCAATTTAAACTCTGTACGATTAGCTATAATCTGAATTATTTCGATTAGATTTTCGTTTTTTTTTTTCTCCGGAATGCCATATATTTCGACATTTAATCTTCGGGCCCATTGCTCACTATTATTGTTGTTGCGTTCGACGGCTGCTAGTCTTGTTGTTTGATCTTGAGATAGTTCTACCTTTGTTGTTAGATTTTTGACATTTTTCTCAACATGTTCAACTCTCTTATTTAATTCATCATATTTTTCTGACTCATAAAATTAACCGATTCTCTCACATTCAGCATTTCTTCTCGTAACGTTCTGAATTCCATTGAGAGTTCTGATAGAGAAGATTTGAAGTCTTCCTTTAGCTTATCAATTTCGTTTGTAAAAACACTTTTAATGAGGTCTAAATGATAGACTTGAGGGTAGCCTTCAACAGAACTAGGTGATTCAGTCAATGAAGTTGCACCTCTGCGTGTTGTGACGTTTTCAGAGGAAAGTTCGTTATTTTTTAAGTTGCCTCGTAACGGAGTATCGTCATTGTTCAACTCTCTAGGCTCATTTAATGTGCATTCAGGACATACCCACGACTTTTTACTTGTTTTTTTTTTCCTATCGGAAGGATACAAACATTGAGTATGGAAGTTCTTGTTACACTTATTACAGGTAACATACTCGCTAGAAGCACATCTTGTTGATAGTTTGCAACACTCGAACTTCATATTTACCGCAGTATTCTACCCACGTCGTGGTGAGCACAATTATTATATACTTAAAATGTGTCGTCGTAGATTAAATAATTAAAGGAAAAAAAAAGCACCCAATGTCACAAAACTAATTCTCCGATGATACGAACTCGCGCCTCTATGTCCACAAAAGTTGACTAAAGCAACATAACCACTAGGCCAACTGAAACTTATGTTTTAGCGTGAATATAACGTTTCATAGTGTTAACATACATAAACTATTTTGTAGTAAAACTCTTTACATTTTATTGTATAAGAATAATATGTTTTTTTGTTTTTTGTCATTGTCAAAATTGTAAAAATATATATTGTATAATACAAGCATTGTGCTCCACAAAATAAAATTAAAATTCATTCATTTCTGTGTATTTAATAATTTAATACACAACAATCTACATATTTGGTGCCGAAAATCGTGCAAAAAAAAAAAATACTTCATCAACTACGTGTGCGTCGAGTAATAACCCCGCTCACGATCCTGAAGCTATTTCGTGCAAACAAGCTCGTGTGTAATGACAACGAGCCCTTTTTAAAGATACATCGCTTATTCAATCTCATCGGTTTCCTCATACAAATATCTACAAGTAAGTTGCAATTAGCAAACAGCCATTTTGGATGCGCCACGTAACGGCTATTCAATACGCTACGGCTGCGCCATCTATAGTGAAAGTTGTGCGGCATCTTAAACTGAAAAAAAGGAATTAACTGAGGTGTCAAATTTCAATCATGTTAAATGACTGATATGGAAACTAATGAAATAAATAAAATGTCTACTCAAGAGACATTGAAAAAGTTGAGGGCTGCACGAGGACAGTGCAAGTCTTTTCTAACAAGACTTGAAACTTATTTAGCAGACTGCGAAATCAAAGCTGCCGACATAGGTGAGCTTCGCGCCCGCGAGCGTGCCTGCATGAACAATATAACAAGTTATAGGATATTCAACTACAGATCTTATGCCCAGACGAAGAGGACGATGAGTCGAGCTCTATGGACGATCGCTATTTTCATTTATGCAGTTTGCTATCAAAATTGAAGAACAGAAGCAATAATGGTCCAGTACAATCTAATCAAAGTAAAAGTATAAATTTACCAACAATACATATAAATCCGTATGATGGACAGGATATTAGTGGTTTTCAGCCCTTTATGGACTTGTTTATGGCTATCATTGATAAAGATACTAAATTAAGCTCAATAGAAAAATTATACTATCTTCGAACATTAGTTAAGGGAGAAGCATTACAAATTATTGAGGGTTTACCAGTAAGTAATGAGTCATATGAGTCTGCTTTGCATTTATTATCCAAAAGGTATAGTAATTTGTCGTTGTTAATATCAACTCATATTTGTATTTTACTAGACATGCCATGTATTCAACGAGGAACAGCACAACAATTAAGAGAAATAACAACACGAGTAAGACAGCAGCTAGCAGCTCTTAAAAATTTAAAACAACCCATTAATGCATGGGATGCTATTTTAATATGTATTATTACACGTAAACTCGATCCTTTAACAATTCGACTGTTTCATTCTGAAAAGGATTATGCTGTTGTTATGCCGTCTTTAACAGAATTATTAGAATTTTTAGATAAGCGTGCAATTTCTCTAGAAGCTAGTCCTATGTCTATGCCTAATAGCAAACCCAAGCCTAAGAGTATATCCTTGGCAGGGGTTATAGACCCCAAGCAGTCATTTGTTTCGAAAAGGTGCGATGTTTGTAATGAACCTCATAAATTATTTAAATGTCCTAAATTTATCCTGATGTCTATTGAAAAAAGGATTGATCATATCAATAAAAATAAGCATTGTGTCATATGCTTAGGTTTACATTCACAGAAGTGTCGTTATCAATTTAGGTGCAACATTTGCAAGTCAAAATCTCATAATACTTTACTTCATTTAGAAGACAAGGTGAATTATAATAATGAAAACTCAGTGGTAAGTCTTCACTCTTATAAGGTTCCTCAGACCAAGGTTTTATTGCCAACAGTAAAGGTATTAGTGTCAGATGTATACGGCAACAGGATTGTTGTCCGAGGATTGGTAGACTCGGGTAGTCAAATATCATTTTGCACCAAAAAATTAGCTGACAAATTGGGTCTTCAGGAATTTTATCAAGAAAAGCAAATACTCACATTAGGTGATAAGGTAAATAAAATAAATAAGGCTTTAAACATTACAATATATTCTTTAACCCAGCATTTCAAAATTAATGCAACTTGTTCAATTGTTAATGAAATTACAACTCCTTTACCTCAAAAGAGATTTGATATTTCTAATTTTATTATACCGAAAGATATAAATTTATTTGATAATGATTTTAACACTCCTGCAGAGATCAATCTTCTGCTTGGTGCAGATATATTCTTTAAAGTGATTCAAGATGGGAAAATTTCAGGAGGTCCATCTGATCCGATCATGCTCAACACAAAGTTTGGATACATCATCTCGGGTAATTCCTTTCCTTGTTGTAACGTAGTAACTAGTTTACATGCAGTAGAGAGTACTGATTTGGATCACATTGTTAAAAAATTTTGGGAAACTGAAAAGGTTCCAGAGGTCTTCTTGGAGTCATTACCTGAACATGCTCACAGAGAGAGGGTGTTTCAAGAGTCAGTAACTTTACAAAATAATCGTTTTGAGGTAATGTTGCCACTTAAAATGAGTCCAAGTGACATAAATACATCAAATTCGTTTGCTATAGCTTTGCAACGTTATTATAATTTAGAAAGGCGTTTTAATAAAGATCCTTTGTACTATAAGCTTTATAAGCAATTTATTCAAGAATATTTGAATTTACATCATGCAAAATTAATTAATATCGAAGACAAATCACCTGATGTTCAACCATTATATTTTTTGCCATATCATGCAGTTATACGCCATGATAAGCTTACAAATAAGCTACGTGTAGTGTTTGATGGTAGTGCCAAAGGTCATGATTATCCTAGTTTAAATGATATACAGTGTAATGGACCAGTAGTACAAAAACAACTGTTTGATATTTTGATTCAACTTCGTACTTTTAATTATGTTTTAATATGTGATGTTAGACATATGTATCGTCAAATAAATATACACCCACAACATAGGGTATTACAAAATATATTGTGGAGGGATAATCCAAAGCAACCACTACAGTGCTTGCAGCTTCAAACAGTAACGTATGGGCTAAAGAGTTCGGCTTTTCTAGCAACAAGATGTTTAATTGAATTAGCTAGAAGGCATGAGCATGCATTTCCTCTAGCAAGTCAAGCTATCTTGTCATCAAGCTATATTGATGACATATTGTGCGGGACGTCCAGTTATGAATCGGCAGTACAATTAAAGAATGAACTGGTTCAGTTAATGAGTCTAGGTAGTTTCCAGCTACATAAATGGTGTTCCAATAATACTGAATTGCTAGCAGACATTCCCAAGGATAAATTAGGTTTTTCTCAATGTGATCTGAACATAGATAAATCTGTAATTAAAACTTTAGGGTTAGTATATGACACTAGAGATGATGTTTTCAAAATGAATGGGAGTATAGTAAGTTCTCCTGAGATACCAACAAAAAGAAGTGTTTTGAGCTCAATTAGTAGATTTTATGACCCTTTAGGATTTGCGGGGCCTATCACAATTAGAGCAAAGATTATGCTTCAACAAATTTGGCAATACAACCTAGGATGGGATACACCTTTACCTGCTTCGTTAAATAAGGTATGGACAAATTTTGAAAATGAAATTTCACAAATGCAAGATCTTATAATTCCTCGAAATTTGCATCTTTCGGAAGCAGATGATTCTGCTTTGTATGGTTATTGTGATGCTTCAATAGAGGCTTATGCCTGTTGCATTTATGTACAAGTTAAAATAGCTGGTAAATATCACGCATATCTGCTGTGCTCTAAATCTAGGGTTGCTCCTTTAAATTCTAAATTAACTATTCCAAAACTTGAATTAAATGGTGCTTTACTTTTATCCAAGCTTATATTTAAAATTTCTAAAGTATTACCTAATATTAGATTAATAAACTTATTTACAGATTCTAAAATAGTTTTGGGATGGTTAAACTCTAATTTAAATAAATTACCACCCTATGTGGGCAATAGAGTGAAAGAGATCACTAACAAAACGGTTGGTATGTCATGGTGTCACACACCTGGCATATTAAACCCAGCTAATATATTAACAAGAGGTGCTAAACCTATTGATTTACACAAGAATAAGTTATGGTGGCATGGTCCTGATTATTTACTATGTGAAAATAACGGTAGCTTTTATACTTCAACTATTGAACTTCCAATGCATTGTAATCACATTCATAATGTCGGTCACATTATAAATAATGAGGAGGAACATTTACTTCCAATATTTACAAAATGTTCAAGTATCTATAAGATACAAAGAATTATATGTTATGTTTTAAGATTTATTGGTAGATGCAGGCGTAATGTAATGAATTCTGGGAATTTTACTGCAAAGGAATTTAAAACCGCGTTAAATATTGCAATAAAGGCTGTTCAAAATTTTCATTTCCATAAAGAGAAAAAACTTTTAAAGCATGACAAGATAATTAATACAAATTTGAAATTGTTGCATCCTTTTGTTGATGGAGAAGGTCTCCTCCGTGTAGGGGGTAGATTACAGAACTCTGATCTTTCCTATGCTCAAAAGTTTCCAGTGATCCTGCCTAGCAAATGTCATCTTACTAGAATAATAATAAGAAATGAACACCTATCATTATTACATGGTGGACCAAAAATTTTATATTTTAGTTTGTCGCAAAAATACCACATTATAAATGGCATACGTGAAATAAAAAATGTTCTACATAAATGCACTGTATGCGTTAGATACAAGGCTGAAGGGTCTAAGCAGCTTATGGGCTCTCTGCCTCATGATATTTACTCCTGTAAGAGCCTTTGAAAAAGTGGGTGTAGACTACTGTGGTCCTTTTGAAGTAAAACAGTCATCATTAAGACGAAGTGTTATATCAAAAGGATATGTTTCCGTGTTTGTTTGTTTTGTAACAAAGGCTCTTCACTTAGAAATGGTCTCAGACTAACTACAGAGGCTTTAATATCAGCATTAAAAAGATTTATATCTCGTAGGGGATTGCCTTCTATTATATATTGTGATAATGCTTCAACATTCAAGGGAGCTAATAACAAATTACGTGAGCTTTACCGTTTACATAATAATTTAGAATTTTCAAATACTATTAAAAACTTTGCTGCTGTCAAAGGCATACAATTTAAGTTTATACCAGCATACAGTCCAAATCATGGTGGACTCTGGGAGTCTGCTGTGAAATCAACCAAATTTCATTTAAAAAGAGTTATTGGTGCTAAAAAATTTACTTATGAACAATATCAAACAGTTTTATGTCAGATTGAGGCTATTCTAAATTCACGGCCACTGGTGTCTTTATCTCAAAATACTTCTGACTATTGCTATTTAACTCCAGGCCATCTTCTCATTGGTTGTGTTCCAACTTGTTATCCAGAGCAAGACATGACACAGATCCCTGATAGCAGGCTTCGCCTTTGGAGATCATGTGAACAGATACGGCAACATTTTTGGAGAGCATGGTCAAATGAATATTTATCAATGCTTAATAAAAGGACTAAATGGTGTAAAGAATATCCGAACCTTAAAGAAAATATGCTGGTGTTGCTGCGTAATCCTAATGTGCCACCTCTTGAATGGCCCATAGGTAGAATTTCAAAAGTTTTTCAAGGTTTAGATCAAAAGGTTAGAATAATAGAGGTAAAAACAGCTGATGGAAAGTTGCATACTAGAGCTGTATCTCAAGTTGTGGTTCTGCCTACTGATTAGTTCCATTAAATAATGTTATAACTACCTATTAGGGTCATTTGGCCGGCCCAACTTATGTTAACATACATAAACTATTTTGTAGTAAAACTCTTTACATTTTATTGTATAAGAATAATATGTTTTTTTGTTTTTTGTCATTGTCAAAATTGTCAAAATATATATTGTATAATACAAGCATTGTGCTCCACAAAGTAAAATTATAATTCATCCATTTCTATGTATTTAATAATTTAATACACAACAATCAACACATAGGTGAGGTGACTGTTGCAACGTTTCTGATAAGTTCAAAGGTCAACTTTAGAATAAAAATGAAACCGTTCCGTGTTATACAATACTATAGAATACTTTCGAAAATTGCATTAAATTATGGGCACAAAAGATTTGATACACTAACTATAAACATTTACTTCACTGTTCAAGATGTAATTGTTAGGAACTGTATCTATTATTTACATATAAGAAAATGAATTTGCATCACACACTATATTCGATATTTATGTAATTACACTTTATATAAAAATATAAATGTAGTAACTGCACAGTTATGTAAATACAACAATCTGAGGAACTTTTTACACAGTAATATGTAGTTTTATATTTTTACGAATAATTTAATACGGAGCTGACACACTAACGTTAATGCGCTCGTGACTCAACTCAACACATACCTACATTCGTAGGCCATTCCCGTAATTTAATACCCAATGTGCCTATTTCAATTTTTAAACAGTAATAACATGACAGTTTAATAAAATAGCTAGATCTTGAGAATTTATGGAGTATTAATCTGGTCCTTAGGTTAAAAATTTGAAGATATCTGGTATATTGTTAATTGTGGCAAGTTCTGCTTTCATTAATTATAATGAAATTCTAGATTATTATTGAATTTCTGTCACTAGTTAGTAAATTAATATGTAATGAGTAATTAGTAAAAATTATTTATAGCATACGACAGAACTATTGAAGTGTCTGTTTGTAATGTAAAGATAAAATGTCTGTTTGTTTCGGGTAATCTCCGGAACGGCTGGACCGATTTTGACGGGACTTGTTTTTGGTAGGTAGGCACTTTTAATTTACCAAAATAATTAGGGTTCAGCGTAAAAAAAAACTCTTAAAAAATCGAAACGTGGGGGCACAGCTAGTAGTAAATAAAAAACATAAATGCAATTGAAACGTGGTAGAAGCGGAAATGTTTATTAACCTGTGCGTCGTCGGAGGCGGCGGTGGCGGCAGTGGTTGCGGCGGCAGCAGCGGCGGCGGCGGTGAGGGGCGCGAGTGCGACTAGTGCGGCGCGCTTACGTCGCTCGAGTGCGGCGCGAGCTCGCTCGAGCGACCCGCCCTCCGAAGTGGAGGCCGAAGCCGAAGCCGACGTCGAGACCGCGCCCGACAACGAACCCGACGACGGGTTCCTTACAATCAACAACAGACAACCACATTACACTACTAATTGTCTTTGTGTCCAAACTGAAATGCACTTTTTAAATACCGAACTCAATGATTTAAATACTTTTAAATGATTATCAGTTTGAAAACATCACTGTATTTTTAATAACACTTTAATATATAACTAAAAGTATGCTTTTAAAGTTTTTTTTTTTTATTTAAAATATTCTCCACCATAATTAGGAATTAGCTACTTACTATGAGTAACTAACGTACATACATACATCTATTATAAAATTAGCACACATTACCGCAACCATTACAGGAACTATATTATATATTGTTTACATGCAGCATAACAAACACAACCCCCACACATACATTACATATTCATATAGTAATATAAGCCATTCTATATAAGTAAATAAATATATGTAACTGCCGACATACGAATACAATTAAATAATGTCACTCTGAATTAGAAATAAAAACAAAATTTAATATAAAATTGCCGCACATAACGGGTACTAAGAGAAATAGGAAAGCATTACATTTACATGCATTTTACGTACATATCAATATAATAACTAACAACAAACAACATTCACTTAATACATTTATACGAGATATTTTACATTACAATGATACAATTTAAGACCGAATATTTGTAGTGATAAAAAAAAAACCATTAACAATATTTATTAATAACCTAAAATAACATGAAAAGGAAACGAGGCTTAAAAAGAGAAACAATTTGTGAAATTAAGAATTTAATATTTGTTGTAACACTTAGATCAATATTGAAGACGGAAACGTTACCTTTATTGACTGTTTTTAACATATAGATAGGGATATGTTAAATTAAATATCTGTAATGTACATCGAATTATACAAACATGAACACTTGACAACATCTAAATATACAGGAACAACAATTTGCACGACTCTGTTAAAATTTATCAAATAATGAATCTTTTGTCAGTAAAACGAGCAATAACTGGTTTCACAAATGTATTTCGTTATACAGTTTTGTGTTTATACAAACGTTATAGGCCGGATTCATTGCTAGTGACGTAACAGAGACGTGCGAGAGAAGAGAGTTACGTGTGTGTCGTTCGTATAAATTCACTTGTGAACTGAGAGCGCGGAACTCGGCCTGCGCGGTAGTGACCCGGCGGGCGTCGGCTCGCGCAGCGCCGCGCACGCGCCGCACTCCCAAACCGGTTCGCCGCCGGCGGAGGCGGTGGCGCTACTGACGCTAGCGACGGCGGCTGCGGTGATACGCCTGTCCGTGCGCGTACGTACTCTTAACTCGATAATAATTTACATGCACTAGTGCACACTCTTTACCTTTGAAGTTAACCGACCATAAACCAACCGAACAATACATGTTTTACTGCAGACTAATAATATACTATTTGTACTAAAATAATATTAACAAATAAGTCTTTTATGTTAACGTAAATATAAACAGAAAGTAAGGGCAAAAACGATCACAAAGAAGAACAATTGGAAAAAAGATAAGCGCCCAAGAGTCCCGCCACACGGCATACAAACCGCAACCGATGTTAATGCACCGCGAACATTATTGGAGACGAGGAGGGGTTAGTGGGCGAGGGAGGGTGTATGCCGGGACACAAGCAAGCAGCACACAGGGAGTCACTCACCTGATGTGATCCGTGTAGCTGTGCCGGAGCGAGGGCCTGAGGTATCGCTCCGAAGGGTAACTAGCTCGCTGGGTGTTCTCGAGAGCGTCGCCTTTCGGCGTCGAAGTGAGCATCTCATCGTTGAGGGCCTGGTTCGAGAGGCTGCGGAACCTGTGCCTGACGTCGACCCTGTCCGCCTCCGCTTCCGGGTCCGAGGGTATGCAGTAGAACTCGTCCTCGATGCAGCCCGAAAGTCTGTTCGTGTTCGACACCAGGGAGTTCTTCCTGTGCGCGAGGGGTGTCAGGAACGGGAAATTGTTGAACAACTCCTCGTTTTTCTTATTCCTCTCCAATAAAGCGGGAATCGTGTTCAGCGACTTCTGCTTGAAGATCTGGAAGTTGGTGAGCGGTTCGACGGCGGCGCTTATTATCGAGGCCGACTTCTTCTTCTTGTCGAAGTAGGTGGGCATCGCGAACGAACTGTCGTGACCGTTATGGATGATAGTGCACTCCGGCGTCTTGTATTCCTCTATGGAAGGCGAGTGGAGAACGTGGCGCGGGATCACGTCGGGAGGACCGGTGAGGGTCGTGTTCGGGGTCAAGTACAAGTCAGAGGTCTCGCTAATTATCGTCTTTTCGAGTAACAGTTTGGCGAGCGCTCTCCCTGTGTGCTTGCAGCTGTGGGACGGGACGTAAAGTGTCGTCGTGGTCGTTGTCGTACGCTCTAAGCGGACGCTGTGGACGCAGAGGACGGAGGAAGGATGAGAGGGAGGCGAGGAGAGGGGCGATTGAAAACAAAAAATAATTAATAAAGCTAATTAATAAATACGGCGGCAAACAATAAGTTAGTTACGTGCTCAACACAAAACTGTAAATAAAAGCAAACAAAGATATAGTGGGTATTTTTTTTGCAAATTAAAGAAAGATAATAAATAATTATGTTCCGTGTAGAGCGTAAACAATGTGTGCAAAAAAAATAGGTGAAATTAAGAAATGTTTTTATATATTTACATACGAGTTATGTGAAATGGTTTTTGTAACAGATTCTGGAACTTGCTTAGATATATACCCACATAACGAAAACAAATACTCCATATTTGTTGATGTAATAAAATAATTACATTTTTAGTGTTAGGAACGCGTAACTGGAATGTTACTGAACCGATTTAAATGTCATTTTCATTTGAATATAAAGACTTCACTCAATAACTAATTAATATTAATATTTGGAATACAAAAGAACGCAATAATATTAGATGCATATCCGGGAGCGTATATATATTTTAGTGGGAAAAAAAGTGTGTGTATAAAAGCTATTGAATTTGTGAATCAGCGGAGAGCAGTTGTGAGCGCGCGAGGACGGTGATGTTATACCTGTTGTGATGAGGCCTGGTGGAGTCCCCCGCGGAGTCGCCCTCGGAGCTCTGCCGCGAGTGCGCTGACGCCGCTGACGAGCTGCCGTATCCTGACGCCTGGAAACCCCACACACACAACTTACTATACTCCTATAAAACATGTCCAAACCTATCCAGCCATGATAAATGTAGCCCACCATGATGATAGATGAGAAGCTATCACGAATCATCATCATTCTCAAGCTATACTGTATCTACAAACATTATGCCAAGTTCGAATAAAAAATAAATAGAAAAATCTATCGAAATTGCTTACACGCGTACATAGCAACGTGATAGAACAAATGTGCCTAAATGTATAGTGACTACCATACACGCCGTGGGAAACCTTGGTACAGTAATACCCCGCTTAGCGCGACCCCGTTACGCGCGGTTACACTATAACGCGAATGTCAAACTTCGCGCTCAAATGCCTCGCATAACGCGAAAGAGTGCGTATAAACATGATGTAAAGACAATAGATGTATTTTTTTCCGTAAAAAATAAGAGTATATATGGCATAAAGGGTTCTTAGAATTAAAGTGATTGATTAAAATGATTTGTATTTTTTTGTATTAAATTTTGACGTATGTTTAATCATAAACCTCGATATACGCGAATTTCAGTTAACGCGATTTTCTTCGGAACGTATCCCTCGCGTAAAGCGGGGTATTACTGTACAGTCATATTTTTAAATAACTATAAGCGACTTTTGTTGATTCATAATTATCTGCCTGCCCTTATTCTGCTTCTTTTTTTTTGTGGTTGACACAGGATGTCTTTCTATGCCTGTCTCTTCCTGTTGCGAGTCCATCGTACTCGCAAAGGAGGAGGCAGAGAGGGAGAGGGAGCGGGCAGTGCTCCCGAGCCGTAGTCCGGGCGCTTACCGAGGTCGCCAAGCCTCGTAAAGTAACTTAACGTCGGACCTCTCGCGAGGTATGGTGTTGTCAGGGCTTCCGAAGAATGCATGTACATGCGCCTCCAGAAGCCCTGACATCGTTGCATCGGTTAGGGACATCGTGGATTGTTTAGTAAGTCGGTTTCAATAGGAGGCCAACATGGCACGCGGGTCATCACCACGAGAGATGGCCTTGTCTGTCGCGCGGAGCAGCGTGTGTAAAAACTACGGTTAGTGCATACGTCCGTGCGTTCAATGAGCAGATTTCAACCACGTAAAAAAAAAAAAAGAAGATTGTAACACCACAAATAATAACAGCAGTCGTCAAGAGATGTCGCCACTTATATTCAGCATGAGTATTTCATAAGAGTGTGCCTTGATCGCCAAGAGATGGCGACACAAGTATTTTAGATGCCGCTATCGGAATATCAACCTGAAACAAGGACCTCCAAACTGTAATAACGTTAATATGTGAAACAACCTCCCTCTAAGGACTAGTTCAATGCACGCTATGCGCTTTTACCTGTGTTGAGACGTTTTAGTGTAGTTGAACTAGGAAACCGTTATCGTTCACGTATACTTCCACCCCACGTTGGGATATACTGGTTCGATCCGGCGCTGAGAAATTGTATTTGACTCTCTTACTATCCCCTGTAAATAAAGTCCTTGAGCACGAAGTTTCTTCTCCTCTTCTCTTCCTCGTCGTCGAGTATGAAAAATTTCCTATAAGATGTCTTTCTCTTGCATTCCTCCTCTCTATTTGAGATCATCTCCACATTCCCTCCCTAACATATCTTTTATTTGTTCCTCCCCTTTTCTTCTAACCGTCCACATTCATGTCTAATACCTTTCTTACAATAACCTCGTTCCTCTCTGCGCATCACATGTCCATATCAGAACAGACTAGTTCTTAACTTCTCAATTTCTGGCGCCACTTTTGTAAAAGTAAAGATCGATTGAATGATATATGATAAGCGATAAATATAAGAGGTTAGAGACCTTGCTGCTCATGTCGCCGGAGGTGTTCGACGAGTTCCTCGAGTGCGTGTGCTGCTGCTGGAGGCAGGTCGCGCACGAGGTCGCCGCTGCAGCGCTACCCATCATCACCGTCAACCCTGGAACATTAGATGGTCAATATGTTCTCCATAAGATCGATAAATCCACATAAATAAAGACACAATTTTACCTAACCTTTAAAAAGTCGCAACACATTTACATTAGGTACTTGTATTACAATATTAATTAAGATTTATTAGAACGGAGCCACAGACACATAATAGCATTTTTTACAATTTAATCAATTGCACTACGATCCATTATCTGTAATGTCAAAATAACAATTTTTACTAAATACATTTTTTATCTGTCTGTTTGTAATCTCCGCGTAACTTATGGTACTTTTGATTTTAGAAAATATTTAGGGTTTCGTATAAAAACATTAAAACACAGTGAAAAGTATTTGCAAGACGGGCGCAGCCGCGGGCACACAACTAGTAGATAATAGTTATAAAATGGCAAACGAACCGGCGTGATCAGGTACTGTTGTAACAAGAGCCGACTCCTCAGAGTCCGGCGATGGCGGCTCACACGTCGGCACCAGCGTCACTTCTGTTAACAATAAAATAACTTTATCTTACACAACTATGTCTAATTCTATAATACTGTGTACCGATTTTTATTTTTTTATCAATATATTTGCGTAATAACCTATTAATAAAAGCGAGAAAAATATTATAAAATTAAAAATTGTTAAAATGTAATAAATTCAAAACGTGTCAAGTCTTAGTTGGGTAGTTTTGTTACAACTGTTCTGAACGTAACGTTTGCACAAATCTAACCGTAGTTCTTCTTCTTGGTGAGTGAGCCGAAGTCGGAGCTCGCCGTGGAAGAGGCGCAGTCGTCGTCGTCCGGCGCCACGCCCCCTCCGCCTCCGCCGCCGCCGGGCGCACTCTCCGAGCCGCTGTCTCCGCCGCCGCCCTTGCTTTCCGTTACTTCCGTTTTGCGTTCCGGACTGTTCAATATCAGAAATTACCAAAATTAATAACTAGCAATATCAACACGATTAATTGCTATCATATAAATATAAAAAAATTTGAAATATATGTAAAGAAATATCCTATTACTTAAATTTCAAATTGCCGCGCATTTATTTCATAGTCAGTCCTCATAATTATTAAATAGTTTGTCATCGAGGGTAAACGATGAAATGTCACTAGTTGCTTTGTGAATTCCGTTGTTAACTGTCTGAATTTATATTTCTTATAATTTTATGCAGGGATACTTAGAATAAATACACTAATGCTGTTTCTATAAAAAACAGGTCAGACAAGCAAAATACTTTTAAATAACTGTTTTTATCTAACCTAAGTATAAATTGTACTAAATAAACATTTAAACACAGAAACTCAGTGTTTGTTTCTTTTATATAAATTAGAAAAAAAACATCGTTATAAATAATAACCTTATATATTTTATTCTAATACTTAATTCCTTTAAACTTTATACAATTGATGTTTAAGCATATGCAAGTAAAAAAAAAAATCGATGGCGCGAAAAAATAGATTGGTTTATATTAAATGAGGTAGATCACAAATCTAAGGTAAATACTTAAGCTTATAGAGCTTAAATAAAAAAAATACAACATAAGCTCACGCCTGTTATCCCCTAAGTGTTAGGCAGAGGTGAAACAGCGAACTACACCCACCTACATTTCGCCGAGCTTAGTTCCGTCCCAAATGTAACAGGGGGCGAGCCTGTCGCCATATCGGGCACAAATTCTAGACTCCGGATGATACTGAGTAGAAAAACCCAATATCACTTAACACCCAACCCGGGGATCGAACCCGAGACCTCAGAACGACAGTCGCACACAAATGCGCCACCGAGGCAGTAAAAAAAATACAGGTAAAGAATATACATATAAGAGACAGACAACTTTTGAATCTAGAAACAACAATAAAGATTTACCAAAAAATAAACTATACATATTTCGACCCGCCGGTAAATATCTCAAATACTTACCTATGATTAAAAATGTATCGATATGTAATAAAACTCGTTATCAATAACTCAACCAGCAATATATTTGTTCAAGTGAAATAGACAAGAAGAGCCGTAACGTACACTTTGAAGAGCGGATCCCCTGAGATCATGTTCATCTTGATCCGCAGCCGGAGCACAGAGTTGTCCTGCCTGCGGCGGGGGTCGTACCCCTCGAGGAGGCAGCGGCGGGTCGTCTCGCCGGCGCCCGCCAGTTCCGCGAGGTTCACGTCGCAGAAGCCCAACTTCTGGTACGACCTGCCGCCTGCGACGCTAACCCATTATTATACATACTTCGAAACTAATTCAATTAATTAATTAATTAACTTTACACAAATTCCAGATAGGTAAGTATTCCAAAACTAATTTACATAATTTAACAAATATTTACCGCTTAAGGGGCTCTCAGCCGGGAGAGTTGTTGCCTACCCAAAGGCAACAAAGTCGTAGTGACCTAATGGGCCTGGGTTTACTACTTTGGTCTAGCCTAACCTACAGTGAATAAGAGTTACATTGCTTTCCCAATTGATAAATGTAAATAGTTAAGCAGAAAGGGAAATTGTTGTGACAATGAAAGGTAACTCACAATATATGTTTTTTCATCTTTTAAAATATCAACACTCTTCATGGAAGGTGAAGAAAAATATTGTTATAACGAACGCTTTAGAGAAGAAAAATACAAAGGTAAATTTTACATTGTTTAAAATCACCGATACACTGCGAGCTTGTATGGTGATAAAAGACAGTGTATTCAGTGGTACTTTGGAAATATAATATTAAAGGTGTTCGTCGTACTGACCCTTGCACTCCTTGCGTACGGAGACCCTGAGCAGCGCCGGCTCCAGCACGCCGGTGCTCGCGTTCGCACACATCTTGCACATGAACGAAAACTGTGCGTTCCACAGCACGGCGTGGTTTTTCACCTCCTCTCTGCAATAATTCAAACCATAACATTATTCACTAACTTAAATAATTTATTTCTAAATCAAATAATACATTAACAAACTACAATAAATTATGAATTAATAATAGCCGCGTTCTAGACATTATCTCGAAACTTCGTCGACCTCGACTTAGGCGAGGTTGCTTCAAGGATCACCTCAAAGAATCCTCCAAATCGGTATTATTTTAAGGCGTGTGCGTGTGCCACTGACGAGGGCGCGGTGTAATTTATTTAATGACATAAATTTAACCAATCGACGTATGTCGTCAGTTTTCTATTCGTCGTTATTTGACTGTTAAGAGGAAATGTGGGCAATATTTATTCCATGCAAACGTATTCCCCAGTTTCCACCTTGAATAATGGCATTATAGTAAATATTTTTATACCATATGATATAATTGTCTAGCGCCGCCACATTTTCATTTTTGTCATAAAATTATTATAGAAACTAGCAGCCTTCGAAAAGGAGGAAAAACGCTCGATATTTTTTACTGTCGTTTTCATAGACTGTCAAACAAATTTAAGGATTCAAACAAAACGTTGAGACATACATAGTCAAAGTCTTTCTTATTTTATATTTGAAAGAAAAATTAAAATCAGTTTTGGAGATGTAAACGGGGAATATGAAGGATTTCGTCTATTTTGTATAGGTTTAATCATCTCGAACTGCAGCTTTCGCGCTTTATAACTCTTTCACTGACGCGCAAAGCGATAACAATAGAGTTCTCAAATACTTATTCTTCAAATATAATAC
Source organism: Samia ricini (assembly GCA_014132275.2). Classification (NCBI taxonomy): domain Eukaryota; kingdom Metazoa; phylum Arthropoda; class Insecta; order Lepidoptera; family Saturniidae; genus Samia; species Samia ricini. The sequence continues at coordinate 37,125,452 of AP028160.1, read as the reverse complement.
CGACTGATTGCAACGCAAGCAGCGTGATAAATATAGCGCAAAGTATCGCCATTCTCGTCAATAAAAAACTTTTAAACAAGCGATACGAATAATTATTTAAACATTTTGAACCCTATTAAAACAAAACCTAACGAGGACTTTATCATGAACGTAATTTAAAACGAGCTCTGTAAGATATAAAAAAACACTAAAATATTTTAAGAATTACAAACAGGAAAACTGGCATTAACTATATCGTAATTACGATAATAAGAAACTCGGCGAGTATTTAATCGTCACAACAAGAGACCGTGCCAGTTATCATTTTAATTTAATTATTTTCTAGTTTACAAAAAACATTCAAACAATTTTATAATGTGTGTATGTAAATGTTTGTTTCCAAATCGATACTAGTTCTAGAAATATTGTTGACTCATTTTAGATCTAAATTCAAATTCTAATATAAAAAGCAGAGGAACAGTTTATGTTGTAATCCAATCTTCTCGTAAACTAATAAATGAAATTGAAAGATATATGTATAATGGAAGACAACAGACCCATAGCGCGATGTAGAACCGTTCAAAGAAAATTATTTATTGTTGACGTTAATATATAAAATAAAAGTGTCTGTTTGTAATATACAAATAACATTTTTGTACTATTTACAAATGAATGTATTCATTAATTTTTTAATTAATTAGTTTTCTTTAATTCAAAGAATTCATACATCTTTTCTACTGTGTCAATTCTAGTGTGTTAGAGAAAAATTTACATTGGCTTTAATATGTTATGTGATCGATTATATTATATCGTTTGAAGACAATTGTGTACCTTTAAACCTACTAAAAAATAATTTATATATTCATATATAAAAATTTGTATTTATAAACTGTGCCCTTAAAGGGATAATATAAAAAAACATGTATTACATTCGCGTGGATAACCTGCTGGTCAGTCCGAACAGAGCTAAGGGTCTGTGACGCGTTGTGTCGCCACGCCGAAACCAGAAAAACTCGTTCGAGAACTTACTAAAGAATTATTGTGTACTTATATTTGACCAAACAACACTGTCGATAAAATATTATGATCTTATAACCCAATGTCTTGAATTTTCATAAAAAAATGTGAAGAAATTTTTCCTCCACCTAATAAGAAAATTCAATACATTTTTTGCCAAAGTTTATTTACATTTAATTTTGTTCGATGACTGTCTGCCATCTTTTAGACTTCTGATCCAAAAAAAACGTGCCAAGTAGTTTTGGCAGTTCTCTCTTGATGTTAACCTAACACTGCCTAAAGAATTTTGAACAAACCGAAATAGGTGGAAATTACAGATACAAACACCCCCCCAGCCAAAATATCTTAATTTTAGCTAAAGATGTGTGTGGTCTAGCGTTATTGTGTTCCTCTCAAATTCTTGCTTTAATCTCTTTATTTGTTGCTAGTAGATATTCGAATCTATGGTTCTGTCCAGGGATAAAAGCTCATAACGAACAACGCCCTTCCAATCCCACTATACATAGCTTCACCTTATTGCAAGTCAACCCAAGTTTTGTCACAGTCTGTGAAGCCTGACCGTACTTTGATCACGACCCTTTTCGGACGTGTTTGTCGTAAGTGATCAGCTTTTCATCATCAGTTATCAATCTCTTCAAAAACGGTTTGATTTCAACACATCTCAGTAAAGAATAGCAAATGAGTTCACGGTTTCATTAGGTTTCTTTGAGCGAGTTCGTGTGGTATCCATATAGCAAACTTTTTTGTGTACCCAGCTTTTTCCGAATGGGTCAAAACTGTTTTGTGGACAATTCCCAGTTCTTCAGCTATGTCGTAACTAGTGATATGCCGAATTAATTCCACTTTATCAAAAATGGCTTCCACTTTGACGGAATTACATCAGAGTCGTAATTATACTCCAAAATATATTAAAGTTATTTTAATGTTTCAAATTTTCATCATATTCTCGTTATTTTATAATCATAATGTATATCGTCATGGCAACCGTTTTGTCAATCATAAGTTATATTCGGATACATTGCTCATTCGAAGCGCTTATAAAATATTACCAATCGAATAAACAAAAATATAAGTGAGAATAATAAATTAGAATCATTTGTGTGTAATAGAGCGAGCAAAGCAAGGTGCATTTTTTACATCAAAATTCCTGGATTGGAAACTCTTAAACCAACTTTGTGCTACTCTTACTGACACTGTATTGCGTCCATAAACGTTTTTCTTCGCGGCTTGCATTGGATATTTTTACTTTTATGTAATGAAATTATTATATGTATCGAATTTCTTCATTAGATTTACTCATTTTGACAGAAAGAAAAACAAATGAAAAATAGCTGGAAATTTGTTTCTTTTTTGTTTTAAATGTAACCTTTTTAATATCATCAAAAGCAGCTATATACAAACAGTATAACCAAAGAGATTTTATTACAAGTTTATACATACTACTTGCGAAAAAAAAATCTCCGACCTACTCGTATAATAATATTAGAAAATAGCATTTCAACCTCATTGCACTACATTAAGTAGACTGACTTGTCAAATTTTATTTACATTATTCCCACAAGAACATCAGTAACAGATTCTTCCTTCATCCTGCTAACCCATAAAACAGCGTGAAGATATTTTAATAAACATAAACAAAACACGTCTATATTTAAAACTGCTTTGTTTATTAACGTCGCGTGCCCCAATTCCTCGCGGTAACTATTAACAATAATAGCGTAATGGCGTCGCTCACGTGCCGGACAGATATCGGCACGCACTTCCGGTGACCCCCGGATAGCGCATCTGAATACGACCCATTTCGACACTTCAGATAAACACGGACTCGCCGCTCGTCGTTTTCTTATAAATTATCTAATGACCTCTATGTATTACTAACAGACATGCAATTCTATAATAAAACTTGTGTAACAAATTAGACGGGCTTGGTTCTAGTGAACCAACACTGTTGAACCCTGAGGGGCATTGCATAGCGTGGGTTCATCTTTGTTGTAATGTACTTCTTGGATTATATATTTGTCATCTAAACTTAAACAAAAACTATAATTGTGATATTTTTTTAGGTCATCACTCCGAGAATCAACTGGTGCATGTTCGAATGCTTGAATGGATGGAATAATTAATAAATTAATTTATGTAATTTTCAGATTAATAGAACAACGATCTAAATTAAGTATATATTCATGTAATTTTTTAAGTTTTCGCGTTCCATATTGAAAATCAGTTAATTTTAACGGGTCTTTACGCGTTACCTTTGGTTTTTTTTTTTCTTCCTATCCCGACGTTTCGGCTGGGTTTCACCAACCGTGGTCACGGTCTGACTGGCGGTGCGCGGCGTCGCCTAACGCGTTGAGGGGTATTTTGATGAACTACCCCCGTTTGGTCTTTATATTTATTATAGTCGCAACACACAACACTAACAGTATCCATCGACGATGCCTGTGACGATAAATCACGAAACTTTAGATTTTCTAGCACCGGATTCCACGCTGAGGAAAGCCTATACCCATCCTCGCGATTGAAATTTGGATGTTTTTAATTTAGCGCTAAATTAAAAACCGATAGGATAGGATGGGATAGGAAGAAAAAAAAAACCAAAGGTAACGCGTAAAAACCCGTTAAAATTAACTGATTTTAAGTATATATTCAGTATTAAACAAAGATTATTTCATGTGATGTTGCGAATGTCATCAAAAAAATTGGCAATTCTTCTCAGTCCGTGATAACAAGCCGCGATGAGAATTACGAGACATTAGACGGCAGAGGGGCGCGTCCAGTTTATTTTTAGGAGGGCCCTTTACCATTTTATCTTGATTAAAATCGGCTTTCCGGCTAAATGGACAATGGTCCGGTGGTCTCGTCATCAACTCTATCTTAAGTAAAGGTCATCTATTATTGTACCTACTATCGTATTCACCATAGAATAACAGATATCTACTTATCATAAAGCCGATAAAGTCGTATAAAGTGGTTAAAACATTGTTGGATGAATTACTAGTTAAAAAGAGTTTATCGTCACGGTACGGCCGAAGATGTGAAACATCAAGCATTATTTGCCCTCACCGACCTTTGCCGATACGATATACGACTAAGTTCAATTAATTTCAATAGATCGTTCAATTTGTATGCATGTGTTTGTCTCCTTTTTCGTCTCCAGGAATTTAAGAAACAGAACAGGTAGGCAGAGACTACATCCTTCCTTCACTTGCTACGACCCTGACACACTTCTTTCGCTTCTTCTACTTTCATAAACACCTTCATACATGATCTTCGATTACCGGTACTTTTAACTTGGCCTTTCTCCAGAACTTCCTCAATCTGGTCGAGATACGTTCGTCTAGGATGACCCTTTCAAAAAAAATCAAATTCTAAAATACTTTATTCAAGTTAGTTCCTGATAAAGTCTTTATGATTGTCAAAATACCACCACCGGCTGGGCAAACAACCCAGTCATCGAGAAGAACCGGCAACAAACTCATATTATTCTAACCATTGAAAGAATTAATATAGATACGATGGAACAGTACATTAAAAAACATGAGCTATAAAGAAGAATCTATCAAATGAGGTGGTTTCGAATTCAATTGATTCACTATAACAGAATAATATACAGATCATAATCGGCACGATTGGCAGGCGGGTTGGCAATCGCAGTCACGTGTCATCCCCTGGTTTATCCCTTAGTCGCCTTTTACGGCATCCACGGGTACGATATGAGTTGGTAGAATTCTCAGCCGGCACCACACATACAAAAACAAAATATTATCAATTAAAAACGAAATAAGATCGCAATTATTGAACATTCTACAAATCGGTACTAAAATAAAATCGTTTCTAAGAAAAAAACTACAATATTAAACTCTGTTAAATAAATCGTGATTTACATTTCAAAATAAACGCGTGTTATGAAACGTTAATAATAAATAAGTCAATTCGAAATTTCGAGAACATGTTAATATTAAGAAAGAAACTATACGAAAACCGGAAAAACACTGTCGTCTCTAAAATGTTTCTCAATTTTATTAGTATGCTCATACCGTTATGTGTTATCTACATGTAGCGAGTAGATAAGCGGCACTATGACATTTCTCGCGTCGTGGTGTGTGCTGGTGGTCGACATCATAATGGCTATTCCTAACCGCGTCGCTAATATAACACAGCTGAGTAACCAGAACGGACAACGGAAACTATGTATTTTAACACTATCCTAGAGGGCCCTTCCAGTATTATTTTGGACATTTTTAACCCCAAAGTTCTTACTCATTCTCGTCCTCCCAATGGCACAATAAAAAAAGGAAATTTGTAAGTAAATATTCCTTACGTGATCACTATCCAGATATCCCTGTCCACCATGGTATCAAATAAGTAAAGCATAAATAAATACATTACGTAATACCTGCACGGTCCCTAGCTTAGCATTAACGATTCAATAAAAAAAAAATTGAAAGATGCCGAAATTTGTCCTATCAACTCAGTCCCGAGGACTCCTGAGTCAGGAGTAGCAGCCAGTAATCTATAATATACTAATAAATAAAATTGAAATGTCGTAATGTCAATTTATTTTTACAAATTAGGTATGAATGTATATACGATATCTATACCAAAAATACAATTTAAAAAAATGTTGTTGTCTGTTTGTTCCGGGTAATCTTCGGAACAGCTGGACGGGTTTTAATTTTCGAATATAATTAAAAGGGTCTGCGTAAAAAAAAAATTAAACCCCATAAAAATTGAATAAAACCCGATTCAATGTACTGTTTTACGGGTAAGTACGTGTATTTGTTGAAATATTTTTACTTTATCTTATTACAAAAAAAAAAAAAAAAAAATAGGGTTTCGTATAAAGAATTAAAACGCAGTGAAGAACATATGAAACGCGGGCGCACAGCTAGTATATACATAACAAAACGTAAGGTCACGCTTGTTATCCCCGAAGGGTTAGGCAGAGGTGAAGTAGCGATCTATAACACCCACATTTCGCCGAGCTTAGTTCCGTCCCAAATTCCAGAATCCGGGATGATACTGAGAAGAAAAAACCAAATCACTTGACCCTGACCTGAAGATCGAACCCGAGACTTTAGAACGACAGTCGTACCGTAATACAATTGCGCCACCGAGGCAGTATATATATATATATATTTAGATAGCGAGAGGTTCGCTGCATACAGATATTTTTATAGGTACAATAAGCCTTTCCACTGGAGCATTCGCGGTGCATGCTTAGTCCGATCCCGTGTCTGCTCCAACTAGGTGGCGGGAGGTACCGGAGGGTTTAGTGGGTAGTGGTCAACGGCGCTTCTCGCCGCGAGTCCCACACTAATCCTGTGTGACAGCCCCTTGCACTTACGTGCGAGAGACTGTCACACATCTTCAGACGCGTTTCAGTCAGTCCTGGAAGGGTACGTCCCTATCAGGTCTGATTTGACAGCAAGTGCGTAAATGCATTCTCCTCGAAAAAAAAAAGAAAAAAAAAAGGTACAATAAGCCTATAGGTACTCATAATTAATGGTGCCGGAACACACCTATTGTTAATGTTTGTCGATAGATTTTAAAACATAAAAATGGCGGTGCTAGCCAGGCATTAGACGTTCAATAGAACGAAGATCTGTTGTTGGTCGTCGCCATTCTTAGATTGTATTATGTTTATCATCAAACACATTACAGTGGGTAGTTATGCATCCCGGTATTCAAAGTGAGACGATAGCTTTGCGCGTATGAGATAAAGAACCGCTGAGTAGTGTTTAATAGCTGGGTGGTCGTCCGGGCTGCATAGCGCTCTATATTCATTCATTGATTATAATTTTAAGTTAGTTCATAGAGATCTCTCAAATGTATCGCACATATTTTTAAATTAAAACTTTTTAAAAAGCTAAATTGAGATTACTGAGTTTTGACTGGCGCAGCCGGTAGGATTCCGTGCGTAAAGTATATCGCTAACTTAAAAATCAGTTACGTGATAATATTACTGTGCCGTTTGCACTTGCGCGGAAACTACGAACAACCAAATAAATTCGTCAACTTCGGGTGAACTCTAAGCGAAAATTCAGTGGAAAATCGAAGCGGGCTGAACTAACTACAGTGAGAGGATGGGAAGCGTACTGTGAGTAAACCCTTTCACGTCAATCTTTAATCCCATCTATTTTTACTGGTTAGACAAATCGTTATTTGATTTTCTTTTTATAAATATTTTATGTGTTATAATATCTAACGCTTTATAATTGTAAGTTTAGAAAATATGGAACACGTACGTGTAATACCGAAAGACCTACTTTGTCTAATACCTAAATTTGAAGGAGAGGAAGGGTTATTAAACTTATTTATAAGAAAAGCTCAATATATTTATAGAGCATTTTCCGATAATAGTAATGTAGCACAAACTTTATATGTATTTCATGCGATTACTAGTAGGTTAACAGGTAGAGCTGCGACTCTACTCAGTGAAAGAGAGGATATAAATTCCTGGGAAACTTTAAAGTCTGTTTTGATCCAACATTTTGGCGACCCAAGATCCGAGGAATGTATTGCTATAGAATTAGAGCAAATGAAATTAAAATCGGGAGAATCCTATATCGATTTTTGCCATAGGATTCAGCATACGCGTTGTACTTTATTCGCTAAAGTAAATTTATTAACCGACGAGGGCGTTAAAGCAGCTAAAATGATCGTGTATAATAATATGGCGCTCAATGTCTTTTTATATAATTTGCCCGAGGATTTAATCCGTATAGTGAGACTAAAACAGTGTACTAACTTAGAAAATGCATTAGCTATAGTAACCGAGGAAATAAATTTTATGAACCAGTATCATGCCAAAAATAAAATAAAACAAAATGCAATGAATCAAAATTATAAACCGCAACAAACTACACAACCTGTCAATTTATTTAATTCGGGTCATAAATTTGGAATTCCACAACCGAGTCAAAATAAATTTCTAGTGCCAAACCAAAATTTTAAGTTTGGAATCCCACATCAACCTCAACATGGATTTAAGTTTGGGGTTCCAAATCAACAAAACACATTCAGGCCAAATTTGGTTCCCCAAAATTATAATAGGTTTAATATTCCAAACCCACAACCACAGTACAAATTTGGTGTTCCGCAACAAAATCAATCTTTTAGACCACCTATGAATAACTTTACAAGGCCAACACTGGGTCTCACTCAACCTCAAAATAATTTTAAATTCGGTATACCACAACAAAATTTACAAAATCAAAAACCTAATGTGGATACCGATGTATCTATGCGTACGGCTCGCCCATTAAGACAAAACACCCTAGAAGCATCGTATGACAATAATGATCAAATATTTTATAGCAACGAAGTTGAAGTCTCCCTACAGGATGAAGGTCAAGAGGATTCATACTGTAATAATTATTACACACATCATTCAGATATACCCCAAATTCAGTCCGAACCATATATAGAAACTTCTGAAAATTATTATCCGGAAACGGCTTCAAACGATACTGAAAATTTTCATGCACAGGCCTCACACATGCAACCGAAATAATAAATATCAACTGTGACACCATATTGAAGTTACCACATATAGAAATTCCCGAAATTCAGGCTAAATTTATGATAGATACAGGCAGCACACGATCCTTTATAAGTCCCGTGATAGCTAACAAATATTTTACAAATTTTAAATGGTACGAACCTTTTGAAGTAATAAGTACGCACGCTCGTAGTCAACACACGGAAGCCATATACATACCACTTCTGAAAACCTTTAAAAGTTTAAAAAGTCATAAATTTTATGTTTATGATGTTGATAGTCGGTACGATGGTCTTATAGGCTCAGATCTTTTAAAACAGCTTGATGCTTCAATTGACATGAAGAACCAATTATTATATACGCGAGACACGTGTATACCGATCATATATAATCCTCCACACGAGATATCATTGGAACCTAGAACGGAAACGCGAGTTAAAATACCTACGGATTTAAGAAACGGAGATGCTATTACAAATTATATAGATTTTGGTCAGGGTGTTCGGACACCAAGTGCTATAATTAAATGTATCGACTCATTTGCATATACAGTTATTCAAAATGCATCCGACGATAGAGTAACTATGACGTTTTCAGAACCCATAAAAGTCATGAAATATGAAAGTGAAGAATGCGATGTGAATGTAACACTGAACGATTATGAGACGGATGAAATGTTAAAACAAAATTTATCTAAGCTACGTTTGGATCACACGAATAAAGAGGAGCGTGAATGTATTAAGAAACTGTGTTACGAATATCGTGATATATTTCATTGTGATGATATACCACTAACTTTTACTAATCGTGTTAAACATCAAATTAGGACTAAAAATGAAGATCCCGTATACATAAGACCTTATAGGCATCCGCCTGCACAAAATGATGAAATAAAACAGACAGGTTGATAAACTTCTAAGTAATGACATTATAAAAGAATCACACTCTCCTTGGAGTGCCCCAGTACATTTGGTCCCCAAAAAACTTGACGCCTCTGGCGATAGAAAATTTCGGATGGTAATTGACTATAGACGCCTAAATGAAGTTACAACTGACGACAAATATCCGTTGCCAAATATTTCTGACATTTTTGATAAATTAGGTAAATCAATGTACTTTAGCACCATAGATCTGGCAAGTGGATATCATCAGATCGAAGTTGAGGAGCAGGATAGACATAAAACAGCATTTACAACACAATCCGGTCATTATGAATTTAAAAGGTTACCCTTTGGACTTAAAACTGCCCCAGCTACGTTCCAAAGGGCTATGGACAGTGTGTTAAGAGGGCTTCAAGGCGTGCATTGCCTTGTTTATCTCGATGATATTATAGTCTTTTCTACCAGCTTGCAGGAACATTTAGAAAAATTACGTTTAGTTTTTGATCGCCTTAGGGAAACTAATCTAAAAGTAACATTAGATAAATGTGAATTTTTCAGGAAAGAGGTATTATATTTAGGCCATATTATCACTAAAGAAGGGTTAAAACCAAACGACGAAAAAATCCGAGCAGTTTTAAATTTCCCCGTTCCAAAAACACCTACTCAAATAAAAAGCTTTTTAGGGTTGGTAGGTTATTACCGCAAATTTATAAAAGATTTTGCTAGGATAACTCAACCACTTACAAATTGTCTAAAGAAAAGGAATAAAATCGAAATAACGGATCAATATGTAAAAGCTTTTGAACTATGCAAGGAACTTTTAGTAAATGCCCCTGTTTTACAATTTCCGGACTTTTCTAAAACTTTCATTCTCACTACGGACGCATCAAACTACGCCCTAGGAGCTGTACTTTCACAAGGACCGATTGGGGCGGATCAACCAATAGCATATGCGAGTAGAACATTAAATGATGCGGAAGGTAGATACAGCACTATTGAAAAGGAACTACTTTCAATAGTATGGGCCGTAAAATATTTTAGACCATACCTTTACGGCAGAAAATTCATTATATATACCGACCATAGACCCTTAAGGTGGTTAAACTCTATTAATGAACCCAACAGCAAACTTACTAGATGGAAATTACGTTTATCTGAATTTGACTATGATATAGTTTACAAGAGTGGTAAGCAAAATTGCGTAGCAGATGCTCTTTCCCGAATTAAGATAAATGCGTTAGGAAATAGCGATAAAGATTCATTAAAGGTTAATATAGATAAAAATGAAAGGTTACAAGAACACATGGATGAAGTGATAAGAGAAATTGTACGGCTGCAGAGTGATGGAAGAAGGTCAGAAACGCACGAAAGAACGGAAAGCCCTATTGAAATATCATCAGATTCAGAGAGAACTTTATCGGTAACGCCTCCTAAATATCGTAGATCCCCGTTTTCTTTGCCATCTCCAACTAGTAGTACCATCTCAGCGTCTGAGGTACCTGAACTTTCACATACATTTACTGAACACTCCGCACTTGAGACAGACACTGTTGGTATACCTATTTTAGATGAAGCAATAGACACAAAGCCAAACCAACTACTTATATACAGTTGGTTTAGGCAAGAAATAGCTGTAAAGAATATATCAAGACTAAAACAAAAAGTATTAGAAGTTCACATGCCCTTGGACAGACCTGACTTAGTAAAACAATTCCTAAAAGAATATATTAACCCTAAGATTAAATATTTCATCTATTACGAGCAAGATACACATCGGAAACAGTTTGCAGACGCGGTCATTAGCTTATTTAAGAAAAATTCAGTTAAAATATTTGAATGTAAACGAAGGGTCGTTTATGTAGATAATGAAAATGAACAACGGGAGTTAGTATTAAAATATCACATAGGAAAAACATGTCACCGCGGAATAAAGGAAACTTTAATACATCTAAAACGAACATATTTTTGGAATAACATGGATGTAATTGTGGCCACCGTTATAAACTCTTGTGTAGGCTGTAAAACTATGAAATATGACAGAAAACCAATAAAACCGGAGCTACAATTGACCCAGACACAAAATCGGCCATTCCAAGAGATCTTTATTGATACCTTTAGTGTAGAAGGAAATTCCTATTTAACTATCATCGATGCGTTCAGCAAACTTGGACAAGCAATAGAGATTAGTAGTAAAAACAACCCCGGAAGTAATAAAAGCTCTTATAAAATATTTCTCTATATACGGTGTACCGAGAAAAATAAGTGCCGACTCTGGTACCGAGTTTAATAATGCGTTACTAAAAGAAACTCTAAGTTTTTATAAAATCCATTTACACATCGGAACCCCACATAATCCAAATTCCATGGGTCTCATTGAACGTTTTCACTCAACCCTGTTAGAAATATACCGCCTAGCAAAATATGAACAGAAATTTACTGACACGGCATCTGTTATAACATACGCAATTATGTCTTACAATCAAACAATACATTCAACAACGGGTCTCACGCCCTTTGAGGTAGTTTTTGGTCATACTGATTTAACGAGTACATTCGACGTGGAATTTAACAAAAATTATACACAACATCTTTTACAAGATCACAAGAGACGTACAAAATTCTTATACGAATATTTAACAGATAAAATTATAAATAAAAAGGTAAATATAAAAGAAAAGCATGGGGGCGAGAAAGAGTTTAATGTTAAGAAAGGAGATACGGTTTTTATGAAAGGAGCGAATGCAAGGAGAAGCAAGGATAAGCCACGTTATGTAAAGGCAGAAGTTACTGATGAAATAATTAGAAATATAGTTCCAATTAAATTTCATGGTAGAGATACGAGAGCCCCTATTAAGGATATAAAACGCCCTTCGCAGGTATATACTGGTCCTGGTGCAGATAACCAGAAGCCCGGCCCTTCTACTTCAAGCAATTGATCATAACCCAGGAATACTTCCTATAAAGGAAGGACAAGCTCTTATTAGTAACGATAAGTGGACTATTGTTAAGATTCTAGATTTAAGTTTAGTTCGTGAGGATTTAGAATTTAATTTAAATAGATATTCTAATCTTAATTCGCATATAGTACGTTATTATGGGGGTAAACCATTAAACTCAGATATTAATGATCTAAAGAGACAAACAGACTTTATTAGGAATATTACTATAGAGAAGCTAAATCAAATACTACCATTAAAAAGATACAAGCGTGGAATTCTGAATCCTCTTGGCTCCTTTATTAAACTAGTAACAGGTAATTTAGATAATGATGACGCAATCAAATTCGATATGTTAATAAATGAAGTAAAGTCAAATCAGAACGGGTTAAATAAGAAAATGACAGTAGTCGCCGAAATGATGGAATCACTCATAAAAAATTCGAATATTACTAAAAACAATTTCCTCCAATTAGATAAAGCCATCTGGGAAATTAGAAAGCAAATAAAAACGACACGAAGAACTATAAAAATGGACCTAATGCCATTAATATATACAACCTATTTTTGCATAACTTTCAAACCCTTTATGTGAGATTGGATGAAATTGAAACGGCTATAGCTCTTAGTAAGTTAGGATCGTTACATCAGTCAATTATTGACACTAATGAATTGTTATCGTTACTAAAAACTATAGAGTTGAAGAATAGACTTGCATTCCCTGTTAAAGCAGAAAACATTTTAAAGTTAGAAAAATGTATAGAATTAAAGGTCTACGCAAAGGAAAATCAAATAACGTTTATCCTACATATACCTCTTGTTGAAATTGATACATTTAATTACTATAAAATTCTTCCCTTACCTATTACTAATCATTTAAATCAGACTTCCCTTCTGTTACCAAAGTATCCTTACCTTTTGATGAAAGGGTTAAAAACGTTACCGCTTCTAAACCCCTGTCAAGAAATCGACGAACTGCTGTTCTTATGTGAAGACAACTCACCCCTGTTAATTAAGGATGCCTGCGTTGATAACTTAATGAAGTTCACCACTAATACTAATCAATGTCAACCAATCCTGGTCGAGTTTAATGAAGTTAAAATTGAAAAGATACAAACCGATAGATGGCTACTGTACACTAAATCTGCCGTAATACTTACCAAAAATTGCGATAATGAAATTACATATCACCACATCTATGGAACTTACATAATTACAGCCGATGATAACTGCGAAGCTAAAATTAAAGAAGTAGTCCTGAAAAGGCATAAAAATTACATGCAAATATTACGTTCGCCTGCTCTACCCATCATAAGCTTACCTGAAATACCGCTGCAGTCGATGACATCACCGCTCGAACCCAAACCTGTGAACCTGGATGAAAAATGAACTTAGCGGACCTCCAGCGTCTCTCGCAGGTGTTAACGAAAAGATTTAGTGTTAGTGATAAAGATGCAGTGATTGAAAGTGTCATTAAGTTTCAAAGTATGAGTATTGGTACATTAATTTTATATGTATTTTTAGTAATAGTTATTTTTATAATCTGTATGAAATATGTATATCAAAATTATATGATATGTCGAAACTATCGGTCTCAGAAACGAACGCCCGATAGTCTCGAAACTACAGGGGGAGGAGTTATGCATCCCGGTATTCAAAGTGAGACGATAGCTTTGCGCGTATGAGATAAAGAACCGCTGAGTAGTGTTTAATAGCTGGGTGGTCGTCCGGGCTGCATAGCGCTCTATATTCATTCATTGATTATAATTTTAAGTTAGTTCATAGAGATCTCTCAAATGTATCGCACATATTTTTAAATTAAAACTTTTTAAAAAGCTAAATTGAGATTACTGAGTTTTGACTGGGTTTGTCGTGTTACAATAATAACAACAATAAAAAAAAAATACATTCGAATAGGTATATAAAACAAAAGCGGACAAACCCCGTAGGTTAATTGTATTACAAGCGTCGGAGGCAACATTACCGCGTGGGTAATCGCTACGTAGAAGCTATTGAAAACGTAAATTACCTACGCGATTCGGGAAATTGTGTAAGAGACGAAGCACACTTGCACATAGAATTCAAGACCCGTGGAGAAATATCACTTTTTAGGTTTATAACACAATTATTGTGCTAGTAGCGGAAATCTAGGGAAAGGTGGGACAAAAAGCACTAGTAATGTAACCGTGCGTGTACTAATTACTAGACATGACTTATCAAAAAAGCAGAAATAAACGCAAATTTATGTTTTTAGTTTTTTCTAAGTGTGTAAAAAGAGTTCTATTTAGTTGTTATCGAGATATTATAGCATTAATAAGCGCAGGCAGACGTTGAGTAGTGGCATCGTAAATAAGGTCTCGATTGAATTACACAATGCATTTTGAGTAAACGTTTCGTACTAATAATAAGTACCTTACTTCGGGCAGGTGCCTGATAAGTCACGTCTGTTCGTAAATGATCTGTGGTGAAAACGATATACAGTAATACCCCGCTTTACGCGAGGGATGCGTTCCGAAAAAAATCGCGTTAACTGAAATTCGCGTATATCGAGGTTTATGATTAAACATAGTCAAAATTTAATACAAAAAAATACAAATCATTTTAATCAATCACTTTAATTCTAAGAACACTTTATGCAAAAATACTCTTATTTTTTACGGAAAAATACATCTATTGTCTTTACATTATGTTTATACGCACTCTTTCGCGTAATGCGAGGCATTTGAGCGCGAAATTTGACATTCGCGTTATAGTGAAACCGCGCGTAACGGGGGGTCGCGCTAAGCGGGGTATTACTGTACTGGAATTTCAATAGCATACTTTTATCCGTATTGGATTCTGACGCTAAATGCGATTAGAAAATTTCAGACAACTTTACAACTAAATATAGTTTGTTGGTAATCATAAACCGTGACAAGAGACAACTGTTATCACGGCTATATGTTAATTACATTTGATTGTTTATTTCTAAGAATATTATTTATTCAAATCACTTAACCCCGTAACGTAGTTTATGGAGAAGACTTAATACTTAGAAGCGTGCATTCTCCAAAGTACATCATAGATATCATATTGTTTTGTAATAAATATATATGTACATACAAGCGACCGCGCATTGTTCCGCGAAGTCCAGTGTAAACATAACCCGTTGCTGCATCGAATTTGAAGCTTTGACCCCATTCTATGTGAATTTAACGAGTCACGGTTCACTCTTCCACACCCATTTTCTACATGTATTACGGCTCTCAGGGTTACCACCTTCCATTATGTACAGAGCAAGCAATCTATATTATAGGCCACGGTAAAACAATAATTCCGAACATGTTTTTCCTCCCATTTTTTTTTTATTTTGTTGTTATCGATGGGCTTTATCAATAAAAAAATTACAAACAGTTTTCTTTTACATCATATGTTTATTAACGATTATGATCTAAATATCAACCAATCACCGGATTAAGAAATCGAAATTTGAGAAAAAATGGCTCTTCGTTTGCGTAATGCGGAGAACATTAACGTTTCTTTACAGGATGTATGTTCTAAATATTTTATTTTTTTTGATCTCAGCAAAATAACCACAGTATATCTGATGTTAAATAGAGCACAGTCCAAGAATAATAACGACCGCGAATAAGTGACAATCTATTGACAGTTGACGACATTATGCCGGTCTATATCCAACACGAAAGCCGAAAGTCCTACAAGAGCCTGACAATAAACGACGTATTTGTGTCGGTGGACTTATATGTGTGTGTGTGTTATAGGTGTGAATATATATTTATATATATATATATATATATATATAAATATTGTGTGTTTTTTGTATACAGGAGTTATACGGACACATTACTTTTCATGGTTCTTAAGGTAGACGATACTTCACTTATATTTAAAGTGAAAAGAAAAAATCAGAGGTTAGGCTCTTAAATAAATGGGGGGTAGGAAGTATATCCTGCCCCCCGGCTGACTGACCTAGCTAGGTCATACCTCCTACGGGAGGTGGGCGAAGAGGTGGGGTGGAGAAGTATTCTCCCCCATCCCCACTTGGCCATTGCACAACGAGGCCCGGCGGGTTCGCTGCAGGGGGCGACGCGGTGCTTGCGAAAGCCACCCCGTGTCGCCCCCATCCCAAATGCAGCGGACGGCCCCGGGGGGTTTTAGTGGGTATTTCCGGGCGCTTCACGCCCGGGCGAGTCCCACGCTGGCACGGAACTCGTCACTCCGTGCCCCCTTACCTATTGTATTGGGGGACTTCGGTCTCACTAATACAATAGGTAAGGGTAGTGCGTAAATGCATTTCCCCCCGTCAAAAAAAAAGAAAAAAAAAAAAAGCTCTAAAATAATACACTCGCAAACGTAGGCTTAGTTGAAAAAGCTCTGTTTCTGGGTATCGCACTTGATAATAAGTTACAATGGGGTCCACATATTAAAACTTTGGCAAACTTTTTGAAAACTAGTTCGAATTATTCGAATACTAAAGTTGATGAAATTCGAATAGTTAAATACGGGAAAAACCATGGTGACCCAACGATAGTGTCCTCAGTGTTAAAAAAACGCTCATAACATGATCGCCGTTTCTAGCAATCGTGTGTACGTACTAATTTCATAAAAGTTTTGTAAAATAATTCCATTTTCTTTAATAATTTTATATTTAAGAGATTTCCATATCATAATTTGAACACATTTTATGTTTATCTTGTTTAGAAAATTGTAGACTACTTTTTGAAACTAGTAGGCTCTCTTACTGAAAAAAAACCCCCTTTTAATACAACAAAAAGAACGAAAAACTCTGAAATATTATAAACGCGTACCTACTTAGAAAGAAATATATGAAAATTTACATCAAAATGTCGTAGACTCGGTGGTGCGTTTAGATAGATATAAATACGCGTATATACAAGGTTAATCGACAATGTTGCTTTGAAAGACGTCTCGCGAGTCACCCCGATGCGACTTGAGGACACACCCGAGGGCGAACGCATACATTATATAATGCACTTTAATATTTATTAACTACGTATGAAAACACTTCTAGAGAAACAGATAAATTATTTACTACAATTTTATTACTATCGTTAGTGACTAGACTGTGAAATGTTCAACTTACTGATTTATTAATTTGAAATAAAAATATTAAATGCGAAACAAATGTGTGGTTGGTTCGTCGTAGGATACTATATGTATGATTGCAGACTGCGGTCCCAGCAACCGAAGCGAGGACGGCAGATGGTAACGATATCGGATGTCATCGACAGATGTGTCTCGCGAACGCAATACCGTACTATCTACAACACTATATTGTTATAACAATATAAATACACCAGACAGAAAACTAGGATCTCCACAGTCTACGACGCGATGACAAACATCACTGTTAACTCCTTAACCAGGATAACGATTTAAATAGAAGGAAAAGGTATAAAGGACTCACGGCCAACACCTGGATTTCACATTCGCACTTGTACAGCTGGGTATTTTTCTGACTGTTTTTCTTGTATTTTTTGTTTTCTTTCACGGAGCACTCGCGAGTTTCGGTTATTGTTATAACGGCACACACTATTGTTCTATTGGCTAGCGAGCGCCCGCGTTGCTATTCGTGCATTATGGCCGCGAGATTTAAATGGGTAAAGGAACCTTTCATCCCTTATGAAAGGAACGGTTAAGCTTGTCCAATCACAATGAATTTTAAAGAACACAAAATTATAAAGCATCAGAATCACGACGTACATCCGTGCCTATCTGAACTAACTTATAAATCTATACTTATAATAAAACGGTAACGAGAAACGGAGAAGAAATCTGTACATTGAAGATATTTAAGAAAAAATATTATGCGGGGCTTCAGAACCGACTGCAGAACACATTTTGATAGTTTAAAAATATTCTGTCTGTCTGTCTGTTTATTAATTTGTTCGCCAATCACGCAACAACTACTGAACTGAATTCGATGAAAGTTGGTAATTATACTACTATATATAAGTACTTCTATATATTAATTTTATATTGGTACATATATTCCATCCAGGCCAAGAACATAGGCAAATTACAAATTGTCTGAATTCCAAGCGGGTAAAGCCGCGGTCACAGCTAGTATTAATATAAAGCTTACTAATAGTGTATTTTTAAATAACATATCCGTATCATATCGTTTTTTAGAACCTTCGTTGTTTCCATAAGAAAAGTTTTCAAGCGATAATGGCTCATTTTAGTGCGGTTGAAGGAAGGTATGTTCAAACCTACTTATCTAACTTTATCCTCATCATCTCCTTACCCTTTTCCCATTTTTATTTGGGGTCGGCGCAACATGTCTTCCTCTTCCATTCCTCTGTATTTGTTGTCATCTCCGCATTCACTCCTTTTCTAAACATATCATCTTTCACACAGTCCATCCATCTTTTCTTTGGTCTCCCCCCCCCTTCCCATGTAACCGTCCACATTCATATCCAATACCTTTCTTACAACAATCTCTTCCTCCCTGCGCATCACATGTCCATACCAGGATAAACGACCGCCTCTTAACTTGTCTGTTATTGGCGCCACTTTCAAACTTCCTCTAATATATTCATTCCTAATCCTGTCCATTCTTGTTTCCCCCACACATCCATCTCAATATTCGCATCTCAGCTGCATGTAATCTTCTTTCGTCCGTCACCTTTATGGGGTAACATTCTGATCCATACAAGACGACAGGTCGTATTATCTAACTAACTTATCTAACTTTATCATAAGCCTGAAATTTCGGCGAAGGATAACGTCGTGAGAAAACCATAGTTTGGTAGTAGTGCATTATCTAATAACGCCTAGGCAGCTACCACCCTCAAGTTTGAAAACCTCACCAATAGAAACGTTCCGACAATGTCACGTAAAACCCAGTAGCTCTAACTTCTGTGTGTTTACAAATCGTCACTTAAAATCAGGTGAAATTGTGTGTGTGAATAAAACAAAAAAACAATATTTTAACTAGAACTGCTGGCTATGGCGAGATCACAGTCATATAATTATTTATTGTTATTCAACGAGCGCGTGATGTTAATACAGTCAGTCCACCTTGGTATGTATACTAAGCCTAATATTGATATAGAATGACTCGCACTCTGTGTGTATTTAGTGTCTGTACGGACATTGAAAGTTTATAGCTGTTGAGCTGAATTTAAAATTTACAACCGGCAATCAAATTTAATGGTCACAAAACTGACTCGTTTGTTGGTAGTAATAGGCGAATTCACTGCGGAATTTCGTAAACGTCACCTCGAGCTAATCTCGCCGGAATATATCGAATGAGGTAATCCGCACTATCTGGGATTCGTGAGTCACTGCTGCGCTGATGAGTACCGGGCTGTCGAGTGATGCACTCCGAAGCAGGCTCTGGGCCAAGACACAATGACGAGACTGTTCCAGGAAGTAACACTTTACAAACGCGACCTTTAATTTCTTGTATATCTACATATTATTCAAGATTTAGTTAGACGTTGCTAAAACACGTGAAAGGTAACTAAAAGTAATATAACAGAATGCGTAAAAGTGGGAATCGGCTACAGTTATAAGGCTTTAGAGAAGCTTGTATTTAGCAGTAGACTGTAAATGCGTAAATTATGAATAAAAAATGAATGGTTTTGAACAATACCTTCTAGATTGTCATTAAATTCTCTCCTATCCCCGGATTATTATATATACAGCCCTTATAACAACATTTAGTTAGCTTCAGTGTGTTTACCAACATGACCACTGGAATGGATTCATAGTCTTTACGTACAGCACGCAACTTATGCCGTCCTTATATTATATAAAAGGTAAGATCATGTTCGATCTGTCTGTACGTTTTTATTTTATCAAGTAGTGTAGAGACCTCATCAACATCTAACGGCACACTAGCGCGAGCCGCGGGCGCACGGGTTACATATATTTAATACCTCGTATGAGAGAAGTCCGTGTGTCCCGTCTCGCTCGCACTCTGCATGTTTCTGATTGACCACCGTAGTTACTGTAAGCCCTACGACTAACGAGGGATCTTTTAGAATTTAAGTTTCACTATATGTCCTCAGAATTAATCAGAATCATAATTAATTAATTAATCATATAAGAATCAGTTAATAAATAACTTTCAACGTGTACCACGACTTTCCCTCCAGTCATCCTTCAACTGGCTAGCAGCAACCAAAGTAGCAAATAGGCATACAATCCACATGATATTATCTATACATTGAACATATCTCTCTTGGCTGACCTCAAAATGAAGCGCATTTCCAAATGAGGTCGGTCAAAATAGTTTACTACTTACTTCTGGAGAATTTTATGGATAGAGGCTTTACATGACTCTGTGTGCGATGGGTTGTCACTCTCGCAATGGTTGACTTACAGTTGTACTCACACGGCTATCGTTTATTTTTAAGAACGCTAACCTTTTTTTTTTTTTTGACGGGGGGAAATGCATTTACGCACTACCCTTACCTATTGTCTTAGTGAGACCGAAGTCCCCCAATACAATAGGTAAGGGGGCACGGAGGGACGAACTCCGTGCCAGTGTGGGACTCGCCCGGGCGTGAAGCACCCGGAAATACCCACTAAAACCTCCTGGGGCCGTCCGCTGCATTTGGGATGAGGGCGACACGGGGTGGCTTTCGCAAGCACCGCGTCGCCCCCTGCAGCGAACCCACCAGACCTCGTCCGTGCAATGGCCCGGTAGGGATGGAGGAGAATACTTCCCCTCCAGAATACTTCCCCTCCAAGAATACTTCCCCTCCAGAATACTTCCCCTCCAGAATACTTCCCCTCCAAGAATACTTCCCCTCCAAGAACGCTAATCTACTAAAACGGCTGTGTGAGAATAATTGAGTCATCTGGTAACAAAACGAAACTTGATTTTTCGTGATAAAAGGCTTAAAGTAGCGTTCTCCATCTGGTTAATAAATGATATAGAAAGCTCTAACATGTCAATCGAACATATATAGAACATAGATCTAAGACACAACTAAATATGGCACAACGACACGAATACGTCATCCGGCCATGCAAGAAACGGAAACGATTAAATGGATCGAGCTATATACACAATTAATTAGAAATGGGTTTATAAACCTCGCGTTGCCGTAATGTGAGAAATTGCGTGGAAATAGAGAACGCGCTGTTCCAATAATTCCACTAAAGACAGCGACGCAGACGTAAACAAGACGTAAGCATCACTGAGAAGGTCCATACTTTGCTTGTTGTTGATAACATGGGAGACGGGGGGTGTGAACAGGACTGGGATTACGTAAGCAATTTCGTTTTTCGTTACAAAATACAACAAGCCTGTTGAATTTAATTGAGGCCACCACACTTTTTTATAATACTTTTTTTTACACGTTATATGCTCAGTGCTTTGATCACAATCTCTCCCGATGTTAAGTGAAGATCTGGTCCAGGATGGTAACGCACACTAAGTCAGATGCTGGTTCTCAAGTGATGCTGCCGCAACCCACCTATTGGTATTTGGCGGCAGATTTTCAAACTTAAGAATGGTATTGCTAGAAAATGCCCTACCACCACCATGCTATGGTTTCCTCACGATATTTTCCTTCACCGAAAGGTCAGACTGATTTTCGAGTTAGATATGGGGGTTTGAACCCGCGTCCATTGACGCTGATTTCGGCCGCACTATCAACTGCACCATCATCGCTTTTAAAAACACATACAAACATAACACAACATAGTTGCCCTAACTCCGAATTATAACAATGATTAGCTGTGCCCACGACTTTGTCCGCGTGTAATAGTTCTAATGTCTTTGGGTAGAATTTTCAATTATTTAGGCTAATTATTTTACAAATAAGATACATACGTATAAATACTTTATTATTTAAATATATAAGTACATAAGGTGTTAATTATTGATCATAATTGAAAAAAAGGGGCACTTGAATTCCATCGTAGTACCCGCGAGAAGTGTCGCGGGATTCAGTTTGGAAATAACTTGACGCGAGCATACACGTTGTTATAGATGAAAGTTATTTGTGATTAGCGTTAAATGTTAAATTGATTGTTTGTTGATTGTTAAGCCTTCCTAGCTATTACTTAGTTCACACATTCACACTATACACTGTTTACTACACACGGGCTACGGAAGGTGAAGCAGGACACCGGCGTTACTCGAGAGGTAAGTGTCGATCTTACATTATTTTGGTCTACTGCGAATCGCAGGTCGGCCAAGGTTAATCACGACTCCGAATCGTTTAGACTAGGGCCCAGCGCGCTCCGTTTGATTACAGTCGTGACTAACTCGAACATAAGGTATAAAGTATTAATATGAGTTTATTTAAGTACGTGTGGCACAGTCGTCTGCCCTCACGATACGAAGTAAGTAACCTCTTAGTAGTCTGTGGCCCTCACGTGTCTGCCCGTTCGAGTAAGCACCAACGCGACCATTGGCACATGTGGCACATTTAACATAAAAATCAAACTCGTAAGCAAAATGGTTTAATTATTGTAAATTTACAATATTCTAATTCTAAACGTCCCTATCGAATTTTATTTTTTCACATTTTGTAATGACTCCGTAAATTTTACATCAGAATAGCTCTAATATTTTGTCTTTTGTCTCATACTTGTAAAACATTCACATAAACGTTACATATTTCGATATAAACTTTAATCCCCTATTGTCATTTTACACCCTTGAGGGTAAAACTTTTACAAACTTTGAATGTAATATTTATTTAAATCGTATCAACAAACTAAACAAGCTTCAAGTTTCAAGCTTCTAGTTCTATAAATGACGATACTTCCATACAGCTTTTCATTCCCCCCTTTTAACCCTTTTTCGCATTAAAAGCCTAGTAGCCTATGTAAAATTTAAATCGGTCCAGTAGTTTTAGCGTGAAAGCGCGACAGACAGACAGAAAGACAGAGTTTACTCTCGCATTTATAATAATAATAAAGATTATATATTAAAAAGTGGTGTAATATACTTATCCTATTCTGTAATGAGCTCAAGATTCGGTGAAGAAAATATCGTGAGGAAACAGTATCATGATGTTAGTCCATTTTAATATCCATCTGGTGGGCGCTGCCGGATCCTCAAGACTGAAACTCTATAGTTTAGTTCCGGCAGCATCACTTGAGAGCCAGTATCTCTAGGTTTGTCATGTTTACCATTTTGGGCCACATTGTCACTTGACACCAGGTGAGATTCTGGTCAAAGCTCTATAAAATTCGGAATGGAAGTATACTGGCGCAACATATAATTTTGAAAACTCATTCCAGAGAGTGAAAAAGTGGTTGAAAAATTGTATGGGAACAGTTTTAGAGTCATGAAACTTTGTATTTAAGGTCTAACTTATGAAAGGAGTGACCTATATCTCGGAATTAAAAAAGGGATAACAAGAGATTGAAAAGGAGGTTGCAAATTTGTACTAATGTAAGTCATACGAGGTGTGTTCAAAAAGTAAGGTGACTTTTCAAATTTCGCGGGCAACGTCTTTCGATTATCGATTTTTTTTGTTTTGTTATGTTGGTACACTCTTTCCGAACATCTGTACTAAGTTTCAAGTGTATAGCATTTTTTGTTTGATTGTGAGAGGCGTAAAGGTTATAAGTGTTTTGCGTGTTCGGCGATTTCTTGCTATCGAAAAATATGGATCAAAGGATTTGCATCAAATTTTGTTTAAAAAATAAAATTAAGTCCTCCGAAACACTTGAAATGTGGACAGTGGCATACGGTGAAACTGTTCTGAGTAAAAAAAAATTTTACAAGTGGTACAAACTCTTCCAAGATGGCCGGGAATATGCCAATGACGAGCCTCGCTCTGGACGCCCAAGCACGTCAACAACTGATAGAAACGTTCAAGCAGTGAAGAAATTTGTTTCGGGAAATCGTCGAATCACTATTAGAGAAGTTGCTGAGGATGTTGGTATATCGCTTGGCTCGTGCCATGAAATTTTTTCTAGCGTTTTGGGCATGAGACGTGTGTCAGCGAAGTTTGTTCCGAAATTGCTAAATTTTGACCAAAAGAACCGTCGCATGAGCATGGGAGCTTGTGAGAGATTTTTTGGCCAAAAACAACACCACAATCATGCCTCAGCCACCATATTCACCGGATTTGGCCCCATGTGACTTTTTCTTGTTCCCAAAACTAAAGAGACCTATGAAAGGACGGAGATTTGCAACGATTGAAGAGATAAAGACTGCATCGCTGGAAGAGCTCAAGGCTATACCGAAAAGTGCTTATGAGCTTTGAGGATTGGAAAAACCGTTGGCATAAGTGTATGGTATCTGATTACTTTGAAGGGGACAACATAAATATTGATAAATAAATAAATATTTTTTTTCTTAAAAATACAAAGTCACCTTATTTTTTGAACACACCTCGTATGTATTTCTAATTCAATATCGCAGCTATGAAATGCTATGAATATATTTTATTGAAATCGTCGTACTTCAGAACTCTCAACGCGTGACAGATTCGGGCACATCTAGTTACGATATAATTCAATCAATGTGGACAATGTGGCTATTAGGAGCATTGTGTATAATCAAAGAAGAGAAAGCAGAGATGGAGATGCAATACATTAGATATGTAGAAACCTATCTAGTTTTATTAATTTCGTGTTGTATTTCTGTGTAGTGTAGTATGGCGAGGTGAGGTGAGGTGTGTGTGTGGGTGGGACGGAACGAGGTCGCATTCGCTCTCTGCTCTAGCGCAATGCTCACTGAGCGGTCTTTCCTTATTACCGTCCCAAATTATTGTTTGATTACGTCGTTTTACTGTTACACTATCATTTATAATCATTATTATATAACTTATTGTCATATTTAAAACGGTAATAACAACCGCCTTAATGCGTATTTAGTACATACTAATTATTGTGTACGGTTCTGTTTGCATTCATTACACAATATTAAGACGCAGTAAGCATAAAGATATATATTTTGCATATACATATAGACGTAAACTTTTTTTTTGGTTTAACATCTTGAAATCTACTGGACCGATTTTGATATTTTTAAATTATAATTTTGCATGAAATATTTAACAAAATTAGACGTTAATAACGTGGGTCATAGTTGCGGGTTAAGTGTGTAACTTTTTCTTTTTTTCATATTATTACATCCTGCATGCCTCTATTTATTAGTTAGCTTATAAACTCTACAGTAACTAAACTGAATTACATTATGTATTTCTGGCCATATTTGAATGTATATTTTGTTACATTAGAAAAGTAGGGGACAAAAAGAATTGAATGAAGAGGACTTAGGTAATTACTCCAATTAATAATTAAATAAGTATTACTATTATTCGAATGTATCTGTGAAAACTCATGTATATTTCTATAAGTTTTAGAGATGACGTAAGTATGTGAAACACTAGGAATCATGATTAATTCAAAACAAATTATAGTGACGTGTCGTTTGGCACAGATTTGCAGCGTCCTTCTCGTACACGACATTCCGTGTGGAACGCGACAGCCGATCACCTCCGCCCCCTTCCCGGCCAAATCTCCTTTGATTTTAGTTCACTTTTTAATGGAATCGATTGTTTCTGTGTGTTACCAAAATCACACCCATATACGGTCGTTGTTAAACTAATATATATAATGTACACTTTTTGGAGATTTGACGTATATTACTTAGGCACATAGCTTACAGTAGTCATGATATCGAATTCTCCAAAAAGTGGAATAAAGTGGCTGTTCCGAGTAAACAAACTAGTATGTTTTAACATTACCACTGTTAACGCCATCTATTATCGTATATATTCTCTTCTTATTCTAAGATATTTCTTCTCTATATTGTCTACACGCCCCCGCTCTATTTAGTCTATGTATTCATTATCCCTTCCTCTTCCTATTCAAAAACGGAACGGCAACACGTAACCGTCGCCGCTGTCTCTCGTATGTTTAAAAGTGCACATTAGTTATACAAATTATATAGAACATTCATAAAGTGAAGTGAGGTGGAAAATAATATCTGAACCAGCTTAATCGAAGGCTAATAATAAAGGTAAGTTCCGTTTGCCCCTTTCAACACCATCCTTTTGGATATTTCCACACCAACCACCATTGAATAAAATAAACACGAATACATTTCAGGTATTACAAGGGATATTGGACAGTTGCCCACTTCGAAATGAGTTAAGTTCTGGATAGTCCGGAATCGTTCGACGTTTATTTATTTTACAGTAGAACCCGTGGTCTAGCTAATGTCACCATTCACAAAAAAAAAAACAAAAAAGGGAAGACATAAGAGGTTAAAGAACCAGTCTAACAAAGAAAAAAAGGGGATTTGGGGGGAATTGTTGTATTTATTTAAAACCGTTGATGCCAAAGTCCCTGATCATGTCAGGGAGGCCTTTTTATTAAAAAAAAAAAAAAAAATGTCACCATTCGGCCTAGGCAGCGGTATCAACACGCCACTCGTGGCACAGAGCCCCATACCTACATTTTCATATCAACATTACACTGAATCTGAAGTTTTAATCTCATAAGTTTACTACAGGGTGGATCATTACGTGAACGATAGTGATGTCTGGAATTAACCCACATCTCTGTGCGCAACCGCTAACATTATTAAGACTACGATTTGTATAGTTTTTTATATGACAAAAAAAAAATGATATATATTATATTTATAAAAGAAAAGAACCAGATCGAGTTTCTTGCCTGCGCTCTACTCAACTGGGTAGTTTTCCGAACCGGTGGTAGTGTTTTAGACGTTCATAAGCGCCTTCTTAGGGCCTAAATTAAATAAATAAATTTTGATTTGATTTGATTTGAATCAATCTATACATTTGATAAAAAAGTAAAATAGGCGAAATCCGTATATAACAGGTAATTCAAGCTATTTAATGCTCATCGTGCGAAAACTACTCGACCGAATTTGATGAAATTAAGTATAATAGTTGTTTATCTACATGGCATATAAAAATAATAATAAAGAAATGTTTAAATTTATTTAATTCATAAGAACGATATAAAATTAAACTAACTTCTGTTAGCCGGAGATTTTTTTTAATAACCACTTGCAATTTTTACTAGTATTATTTGAAAAGTAATAGGCTATTGTAATAACTGTTAGTCATCCGTGTTATTTTATCATAACTAGCTATTCCTGCGGTTTCACTAGTATATAAAAAGAGTATTTATTTTTTATAATATGAATAATTTCATTCATTATCTTTTAAATATTCAATTTATTTACAATAATTCAAGGACTGCGATAAAAATTGCCACCGATATTTATGTCGACTTGATTTCATGCATAACTTTCCTTATTTCATAATGATTCTCGAGTTAGAAGGCAACTAATGAACAAACAGACAAACGTTGCTGTTTATAATATGTAAAGATTAAAAAACCTTTTTTAATTAAAAACAAAACCGAGTTCAAAAGAATAAACTATAAAAATGCACTAAAAAATCAATAAATAATTACTTTATTAATCTGGTTAGTTCATTTTGAAATCGGTGCCAGTTTATGGATTACAAACTGATGTGAATGTAAGTCGCTAATTATATTCAATTTTGATTAACAGTTCTCTAAAATCACTCTAGTCCTTTATTAAGCTTATGTGTAATTGTGATAAAGTTTAGGCAGTTATTTCCATTTGTAAATGAGTACATTGGTTAACTCTAGCCGACACCGATTCCAAAATTAACGAACCAAATTAATACAGTAATTTGATTTTTTAGTGCATTTTTATACTTTATTCTTTTGAAGTCAGTTTTGTATATAATTCAAAAAGTTTTCTTTTGCTACATTTTAGATTAAGTGTGTATTTTTAGGTATAGCTGTGAAGCCTACTTCATACCTTTGGAAACGAATATTCGAGGGTTTTTCTCAATTTCCCTGAGTTCCACTGATCATATCCTGATCTGGTGGAAATGGGACCACCTCGGGAGCTCCTTCGATGAACAATTATGCAAATCGGTCCACAAATGACGGAGAACACACACACACACACACACATACTATCGAACAATCACAAGAGCAGTCTCTACCTCTGATATTTATTGTTATTAGCGCGGCAACGGTTGCAATTAATTCCGAGAAGCGATCTATTTCTGACGAGGAAAAACTAAATATATTTTTTTTCCCGTCAGAATATTAGCTATATTAAGAGAAATACTCTAAAGTGTCCTAACATTTAATTTTATTTCATCTTTTCTGATGCTTCATTTTGGTCCCTCTAGCATGCTAGCGTTGCGTAGGTAATACAAGCTCCAATATTAGACACATATGTAATTGACATAACACATCAGAATTGGAGTCCATCCGTCCATCAATTCATTCAACCAAAAGACGGCCACTGCTGGACATAGGTCTCCCCCAAAGATCTCCACGACGACCAGTCTTGCGCCACCCGCATCCAGCGGATTTCCGCGACCTTCATCAGGTCGTCGGTCCACCCACTCTACGTCTATAAAATTGGAGCATATTATTTTTTAAAAAAAAAAGAACATTTTCCATTATGACTTAAAATAAAAACTTACGGATACTTCAGTTAGCAAAAACAAATTGTTTTTATTTTACCTGTAACAAATAAATGTTTTAATTAAAACTACATATATTCAATAATGCAAGCTGGATTGAAATGAAAAATGGCTTCTATAAAACCTTATCGCAACAAATTTAACTCTTACCGATATATAAAAACCCAATTTTCCAGTACAATTCGGGAACCGATGCACTAATTAATCTATTATCAATATATTTTATTTGATATTAATAAAGAAGGATAAATTTAAACCACAAATATTATATTATAGACATGTATTGCAACGGATTAGTGGATCATATAGGCTTTGTTTGATTTTTATAAGGACAATCCAACTTCATATATTACTACAATGTTTTTTTTTACTACACAATTTTTAACAACCGAAATATATAATTTTTTTTTTGTTACTATTACATATCGTAGTTGGGGTTAATTGTATGAAAGCTTGTATTTTTCAAGTAAAATAAGGTATAATTCGTCTGCCCAATTATTCAAGGGTACGATACGCTGCCTCGGTAGCGCAGTTGTATTACATACGACTGCCGTTCTGAGGTCTCGGGTTCGATCCCCGGGTCGGGTCAAGTGATATTGGGTTTTTTCTACTCAGTATCATCCCGGAGTTTGGAATTTGTGCCCGATATGGCGACAGGCTCGCCCCCTGTCACATCTGGGACGGAACTAAGCTCGGCGAAATGTGGGTGGTGTGTAGTTCGCTACTTCACCTCTGCCTAACCCTTCGGGGAAAACAGGCGTGAGCATATGTATGTATGTATGTATTTACGATACGATACCAAGTTATAAATACGCAGCGTCGAGTCCGCTAATGATAAAAAAAAACTTTAACAACAACCAGTTTTATTCGAGGTGGATAACACTCAAGAACGATCCGGTGAAATTTTATTTGAAGCATAAGACATATTTGCATATTAGGTACTTAGATATAAAAACTTGAAACAAGAAATACGAATATTTCCCTCTCTTTTGAAAGATGTAGAGATCCGAAACGTAGGCTTGATTCTATTAGGAGTTAAGTTATTTAACACGGCTACCTGATGACATAACGAGTGATTAACTATTAATGTCTTCATACAATTAACTCTTAACCCTTTCAGGACCATAAGATATCGGAGAGTAAATATTACTATTCAATTGTTTATTTTTTTAAACGTAGAGTATATATGAAAATGAGGTTTTCATACCACTTAAAAAGAGGTGTAAACGTTTAGAAACTATAGCTTATTTAGAATTTTGTGGGAAAATTTTAAAGTCAAATAATATTATAATTAAATATACAGTCACCAATATTCCACTGGGGAAAAATGTTTCCCTTGGTCGTGAAAGGGTTAAAGTACACACATGAAATTCTTAAATCACATAAATTTGTGACCCAAGATTTGCTAAGTGCGTGAAATTAGGTATCAAGTAGATATTACAAAATAAAAATTTATGTCACTAAAATACACAAATCTCGTATGTATTCACATTACAATTGTGAAATGGCAGCTGAGTTGGAATTAATAAAATACGTTTCGATAGTACAAAAGATGACTGAAGCAGTGAAACTTGGGAAATCACAATTACTAAAAATGTGAGTGACGCTAAAAACTGATGTCACGAAATCTATGACATCATTGTACGTACATATGTATAATTGGAATCGACCCGGGGTTTCTACGCACGGCTCTGGAAAATAATCGCATTGCACAAACACACGCTATCTTATTTTATTTGTTTCCGAGAAAGAATATCTCGAGAGATTTTTCCCCAGGATACTCGGTAAAATATTATATTGCACTTGTGTTGTGAATATCTTCATATCTTAAACCTGATGGATCGCTGTATCGTTTACTGCCTTCATAAGTAACCAAGATGTGGCAGAATTACGCAAAAGTATCATTACAATAATAGCAATTCACAAAATTTTTTATGGAAATAACTATATATCGTGTGATAATTATAGTTTACGTATAATTTCTGAAACTATAATGTAAATATTTGTCCGCTAAATTATCATACAAAGTCCAAGACAATAGACATAGGTAATGGTAATCAAATTATATCAAGGTCGAAATTAAATTGGCATCGACAATTAGCAAGATGTCGTCAATAAACAAAAAAATTTATTTGAAGAATTATTGTCTGTTCCAATTGCGGGATCGCGCATCTGGGGTCACGCCACTTGACCTTCCAAGTGTTTCGAGCAAATTCAACACCACTCGCCCACGTAATTTCGGCCGTTTGTTGACCGCTTATAGTTGTTCCATAGTACACATAACACAGATTGTCGATTCCGCTCGTAAAACCGAATAGAGAAACAAGTTCAACTTGCGGACATTATGGCAACTAGTGAAATATTTGTATTATACAAAGTTCAGTTCTCTACAATGAAATACAATCTTATCTGTTCAGTGCGTCCAGTCAATTTATGGAGCTAAAAGTTAAGTTAGCAAAATATTCATATAAATCCACAAACAGTGGACCTCCGGTAGTAACATCGTAGATGACATAAAGTTTGCATGCCGTTCTCCCTTATCTTTGGCAGTATCCTTGGCAAAAACATCCCATTGCAACATCCTTTGATGTCGAGTAAAGATTATAAAATTTAACCCATTTGCTATATGAGATTAAGTTTGAAGATTCTTTGATCTACTAACTTTATATTAAAGGGCAACCTTTAACAGGATACTTCGTAACATATAATTAATGTTTATTGTTTAGTTTCATTATTTTTTCTGCTCATTATCAAAATTACTAGTTAAGCAAGGACGCGTGCTTCACAAAACAAAATTGGGTAATTTTGTCAGTGAATTATAATTTGGATTGGAAATTACATATAACCTTGAAGACAAACTCGTATTAAAAGGTTCTTCTGAACGACCTTTCTGTAAACCCTTGAACTAAACAACCTTGCGCCACAGTTAAGAAGAAACAGATCAATTATTCAATGAATTTTTAAATACGGAATAACTGAACGCTCCAATTACTTTGACATTTTACTTTTGATATACAATTAATTATAAGTAATGCCCTTTTATTTGCTACATAATAAATACATCAATAACTTCATTCAGTAACTATTTTTAAAGTGATCAATCTGTACTTACTTGTATGTCGTAGTTGCAGAACAACTTAACAGCACCAGTCTAATAATAAAATACATCGTATCACGATATACGGAAGTTTCATGTAATCAAATATAAGTGAGTTTATATACAAACACCAATCAAATTAAATCAGTAATGTGTGTGTGCACAATTCACACAGGGTGGAAGTGAAACTTCAGAATATACTACGAGAGAATGAAATAAGTATAGGAGTAGGATAACTGTAAGGATATTTTTTTTTATAATATTTTTTATCATATTTAGCAGTTATTTTACGTAATGTAACATGTACATTACATTTGCAGTGTCCATGTTTTCACTTTGAACTAATGATACGAGAGACGTATGGTAACTAAAATAGGAAATAAATGTTTTCAATTAAATTTGATCTATGTATCTTTGACATACAATGTCAATTATTGTTGTCGATATGGTTGTTGATTGAGTGCGACTGCTTCACATTTTTAAATCAAATATTGTGTCCAAGAACTCAATTCATAGAAGCGCTGCCTCTAATGCAAAATTCACCTTAAAACACCCACTTAAAACTCAATATCGCATGTATGGATTATACTGACAAAAAACTTTTTTCCAACATTTTAAGATTTAAATTTTATATTTCTTTGATAAAAAAATCAAGATTACTATTTTAAAAAATTATTTACTATTTAGTTTGATGAAAAAAAAAACATATTTTAACATACTGTGTATTGTATTCTATCTTATTCCCTCGCCGACTCAAACTTATATTTATGTGTTTGTCTGTAAAGAACGAAATCACAACGATTCTAAAGAAGTATCATTTCAACAAAGTCAATTTTAATAATGAATGGAAACAATGAAAGATAGATTCGACATATGGCAAATAGAAGAAATCTAGTTTCATCACCACGGAAATGATTACACAATTATTATTAATTTAAGACAACTCGGGCTAGATCGTCTCCAACAATTAACAAACTGTAAACAAACAGAGAAGGACGATCTGTAGAATTAAGAACGCGGTACGAAACTGTTCCTAAAAATAAGTAATGACAGAAACGGACGCCAATAGATATTCCTAACGAGCGTGGGACTATGTGATTCATTCATTACGTTTATTTATTCTATCATAATATATACATGTATTTAAAACTGTGTGCACTGAATTTTTATTGTATTATACGGAAACTATTTTTTTTTTAGTTATATACTAAGATAAAGTACAAATGTATCATAAATTCAAGCACTTGTCCGTAAAACTGTACATTGAATCGGATATTATTAACTTTTTTAAGAATTTTAATTTTTTTTTTACGCAGAACCCTATTTATTTTCGAAATTTAAAACTACCCTAAGTTACCCAAAGTAACTTCAGTTATCTACCAAAAAATGTCCCGTCAAAATCCGTCCAGCCGTTCACCGATAACCCGGAACAAACAGACAGGCAGACAAAAATTTAAAAAAATTGTATTTTTTGGTATATTTATTATATATACATGCATATCCATTTAGTAAAAAAAAAAATAATTTTGACATTACAAACAGACACTTCATTTTTATTTATTAGTATAGATGTAATACGAATCAAATGTGTGATACGATTGTTCTGGGTAAATTATAAAATTATTATTACTAAAAATAATCTCTTTAAAACCAAAACGAATTTTTAACCTGCATCGTTTCATATGCCGTAGAAAAGCACAAGTGCTCGCTTTACCGTAATCCGTTCTCAAGGGTACATACCTATACCAAATCT
Organism: Samia ricini; assembly: GCA_014132275.2. Taxonomy (NCBI): domain Eukaryota; kingdom Metazoa; phylum Arthropoda; class Insecta; order Lepidoptera; family Saturniidae; genus Samia; species Samia ricini. Next base: position 37,091,825 of record AP028160.1, on the reverse strand, counting down.
TTAACTGACCTCGTTAGTGAATCAAGTGTAGATAACCATAGACTATATTTAGTAACATCAGTTTAACTGCATCAGCGTAATGTTTTTACAAAAAAAACGTTCTAAATAGAAATAATTATAAACAAACAACTATGCAAGTGTAAACTTGACGATGTGTAACATCGAACGCTTTGATTTCACGAAAATTACATTGGAAAGTAGTCGCGCGGCTGAAAGGTGGGCGCAGGCGCATCTCCCCACCACCCGGGCGGCCGGTGCAAGGTCATGCAAGGCCGACCGCGATGCCGGACGCCAGGTGTATTTTACACCTTCACCTGAAGTTTATTTACCTCGCTTAAATGTGTAATTTTAACATTAATAACCACGTTTATTTACCCTAAACCACTACGAGTACGAACTAATATAACTATAGCTGTAGAAGAAACGATTTCATCAATAAAAAAGCCAAACACAAGACAAAAGTCGATGAACCAAGTCACGAAGAGAGTCTCGATACGATTACCTTATCGAAGATCGCCCTCTCCGCGTGAGATGATGGTTCGTTCGAGAAACTGTTGTTAAATTTCATTTAATAGATCGTTGACCTCATCATTGTCGGACCAATTGCCGAGGACCGAGGAATGTCAATGCTAAAACACTTCCTCTCCCTCCTCCGCTTTCCGTGTAAATATGATGTACGCTTTTGTCATTCACTGGGAATTAATTAAACTGATATTGAATGTAAAATTAGCCTTTTGTTAAACATAATGAGATAAATAAAATCATAGTAAATAATAACATGGGACTGGAAATACAAAGTCAAAAGAAAAAACAAATGGTTAGGTATCGCAGTCTGTTCAGGGGGCGACGCGGTGCTTGCGAAAGCCACCCCGTGTCGCCCCCATCCCAAATGCAGCGGACGGCCCCGGGGGGTTTTAGTGGGTATTTCCGGGCGACTCTCGCCCGGGTGAGTCCCACACTGCACGGAGCTCGTCACTCCGTGCCCCTTATCTAGTATACAGGGGGACTTGATCCCCTAAGTACAATAGATAAGGGTAGTGCGTAAATGCATTTCCCCCCGTCAAAAAAAAAAAAAAAAAAAAGGTATCACAGTCTGTATGCGCACAATGCACGTGGGTAAGACACTACACGTAGAGCGCACGTGCGACCAATAGCTGCCTGGATGCATAATAAATAATAATAAATATAATTCCTATTCATACATCGATCATAGATTACTATTAATAAATACTCATATGAGTAATGAATGATATCGAACATTTAGACCTACAGGTTCATTGTTTAATATTCCGCTCTGATTTGTCTGTATAACTGAAACTAAACTATCTATAATAGTGTTAATGGGAACAACTCCCTCTACACCGAATTAGAAGGAAAATATTCGAAGACTTTCCCCTCAATTTCTCGATTAGATCCTAAAAGAAAGTACTAATTCTTGCAAGACAGTGCATTTAAAAAAACTAGAGTAAATTAGTAGGTATTGGATATGAATGTGGAAGGTTACATGGGAAGGGGAAGACCAAAGAAAAGATGGATGGACTGTGTGAATGATGACATGTTTAGAAAAGGAGTGAATGCGGAGATGACAACAAATAGAGACGAATGGAAGAGGAAGACATGTTGCGCGCGACCACAAATAAAAAATGGGAAAAGGGTAGGGAGATGATGAGAGTAAATTAGCAAAACATTATGAGTTAAAAAAAAAAACATAGTTTAATTGATTACTCGCCAGCAACCATTTCAATCTCATATATCTTCGTCTAAACTTGAAACACGGTAGGAAGTCGTGAGTCATCATAAGTAATACCTAACCATATGCCACCTTTTACGCTGTCCCTTTAGGAATAAGGAAATCGAGCAACCAAATAGGATATTTCATGGTCAAGACCTCTTAGTCCGTGCATAAACAATGCCCGTTTCTATATTCGTTGGTTGGCAATGTCTGAAATTGGAAAACGGAAAATTGTCGATTATCATTGGAAAAAGTACTAACACGCTATACCTGGACAAAGGATTAAACATAAGGTACATTATGCAACTTATCACTAGTAATAGATAACCTTAACAGTATACTATGAATGAATGATTAAATTGATTAAAATATTCAGTGATATTAATCTTTTATGTCCTAAAAACCAACATTACTAATAGTAAATACGTTAATATCCTGTCAATAAATAATTACGTATACCTTTCAATAGACATCATATCCTTACACAGAGGAAATTATATATATATAATAGAGCTAATAAGGCAATTAATGAACGTTAACTGAACTGCATAGCATTCTGTAAAGTAGAGAGCAGCTTGCTCATTCGGTAAAAACTGCACCATGTAATACGAAATTCCTGTAGGTATCGTCGACGAATTATAACTCTTAGATGTACTATACAGCGCCTCTTTTTGCATATAATATAAAAAAAATATTAGAGTTCAGGTATCGTAGAATAAAAACAACTCTCATATTTATAACTATCTTCTCGAACTCTATAAGTTGATTATTCCATATTATTAATTGCTTTTACTATTTAAACTCATTGAAAAGGTAGTTAGTACTTTGTAAAATCTGAAATTTTAGAAGTAAAAGTTCCCATTGTGCTCCTTCTTAAGAAAAAAATCTTCTTAATAGTGAAAAGCTTGTCATGTTAACTTCAAATTTTAACTAAACCTTAGGTTTTAATAATATAAATATGTTTTATTCCTACTGCGTTAACAGTGTCCTATCAGAAAATTAAATAATAAAAGTAAATAAAGACACAAAAAAAAACTATGAAAAATGGACTAACTGAATTCCTTCGACTGTGACACTTATCAGATTATATATCAAGCTATATCATGACCTTCTATATTCACATAAATATATGTTCACGGAGTAATTATTGCAATTTGGAAGTAAGTATATCCTTGCATCTTTAAATAAGGTGGACTTCAATTTACAATGAAACTCTATCCACATATTATAGTATGAAAACATACTCTTAAATGAACTGCAAGCAAAAATCATGATGAGAAGCCAGTTATGACGATAATGATCACCTCCTGGTGGTCACCATTCGTCCGGTGAATAGAGACAAAAACACTAGTGTAATCGAGGTCACCGTTGATTACTTAAATACATATAAATTTATCAACAAAAACATATGATTTTACTACTAACTACATAAAACCCTTATCATGGGACCGATCACTGAATTTGATAAGCAAATATTGTTTCAAGATAAGTTGATAAGGGGATATTGAAATATTTTCCAAAATATAGCGAAAAATATAATGAACTTTGACATATTTATACATATAGGATTTAGAATTCGAGAGATCAAGAATTATTGAAATATCCCAACACGTTATAAATATAAACGAATGACGAAAAAATTTTAATTATATGAATCGATTAATTGTTTAAATTGTTGATATGACCTACTATAACCAAAAGGACAGTAATAACATGGTCTCTGGTCATGCCAGAGGAAAAAATTGGCGGGGACAATAAAAAAAAAAAAAAAAAAAAAATATATATATATAAACGAATATCTGCCTGTCTTTCCGATAGTTGATTTATAACAATAAAAGGACCGAACGAACTTATTATTCCTATATTAAATCATAGGACGTAATTTTTGATGAGTCTGTACTGTATATTAGGGTTAATGAAGCAAGTTGGGGTAACATTAAATAAAGTCGCAAAAAATACTAATATGCAGTAAAAATGGTTGCAAGAAATAACAATTGTTAAATAAATGCAAACAGAGTCACAAATATACCACATAAATTAATTAAATTACAACAGATTAAAATAAAAAAAACTATACTTTTTTTACATCTTTATACGACATCAATTGGAAATAAAGTAATATTCATTTTTTTGTAAGGACAAGCCCTTTGATAATCCTTCTTGTGGTTCAAAAAACAATTCGTTTACAAAAAAGCAACCCTAGAGAAGTGCGGATAGACGGACGTATACGTAGTTTTTTTTTTAAATCGCAAACTTCTAAAGTGTTAATTGTTATGTACCGACCACAGTGTCATAGGTACACGTCATTAGCATATGCGCATCACCATCCACCCACCAGTGACGTAAACCACACAACATTATTCACAGTCACTGTTAATATTTCAAACGACTGCATTTTTTTTCAGCGATAAAGATTCTATGGTAAAGCGTTGTTGGACATGGCATTTATCATTAGTTACGCCATCTATAGGCGGTTTGTGTAGGATTGCTGGTGATTTACTGTACCGTTGAGTGGTGGCGCTGTAGTACTTTAGCTGGACTACTGCGCCGACCCGACGGTCGAGTCATTAGTGAGCCGTAACAGTTAAATTGTGTACTTGAATTCGAACACCTCCGCTACAAATATTGTTTTACCGCAAATCCGCACTATTGCAGCTGCACGCTTTTATAATAGTTATATATACGCTTTACGTGAAAGTGAGTTCGAGAAACCGTCCTGGACACTATACGCTGGCAGAGGGAACGGTTGCCGCCACCATCGGTGAGTAGATTGCTGCAACTCCTTTCACAACCGCATCGCTTAGGCTAGATTGCCCCCCAAAACCGCTCCGAGGGCTATTTACACGCCCTAGGATACTCCCATACAATCACCACAGGTTAAAATCAAACAATGAACCACATTCTTTTTTAAACTATATTAACGCTGTTGACATTATGGAGCTTGACAGTTTAATCGAAAATTACAGTAAATCTGACGTGCAAGATAAAATATCGCATGATAGTGAAGAATTTCTTAATGCTCTATCGCCCTTAAATTTAGCATATTATTATGTCTATTGTCATTTAATGTGTCGGGTACCCATAAACATGAAACAATAGAAAGACAATAGGAAAACAATGGCAAGCTGGCGTAAACGCCGGGAAGGTGCTCAAGGGGTTAAAACCAATTCCAAGCGAAATAATTATTCAACACTAAAATGGGAACTAAAGCAGATTCTAATCATTTACATCCCTAATCAAGACCTCTTCCAAATATTAACGACTTATTTCTATATACGCTCAAAGTACATATGCATTTTAATAACCAATGAACTTTATGATGCATATCATTGATTTATCATATATCTGCCACGTGGTGACGGCATATAAACCAGGAGATGGGCAGCAGGATTCTCTGGATACCATAAACAGGTTACTGCGATCGCCAACCCGCCTGCCAAGCGTGGCGATTGTGGCAACCCCCCCCTCCCTTCCCCTTAATGGAGAAAACCTACGTCCAGTAGTGGATGTCTTATGGTTGAATAAATGAATAAAAAACCCCCGGAGGCTTTCATATAGCGTTAGATAGAGCAATATATTTACGCTCCGTGAACATCGGGTCAGCCAGTTGCAGAATGCAGTCGAACCGGTACGAATACGCACGATGCTCGAACAGCAGTTGTTTAAATAGAATAATCCGAAATTCTTAAATTACTTCAATTAGTAAACGTACCGACAAACATATTTAACTAGACTGGTGTACTGAACAAAAGTTCGCTAAACTGATCCACGAATCACGATTGCTGGGAGAATACCACTCGCACGGCTACCAATCTGACGTAAAAGGTTTTATTTGCGCAATCAACATCAACTATTTAAGATGTTTGTCTGTATTAAAATCATTAATATATTGAAGAACGTGTTTAGTTTTAAACCGCACAATTTCGTTTCTATCACTACATTTATCAGTTTTTATTTTCATGTTTAATAAGGTGAAACAATTTCGCTTTATTCATGATAAAAGACAAGGGCATATAAAGATGTCGATTAACAGTATGATGGCGTAAAAACCGACCTTGAACGTCTGGTTAGCTGGTGCAATGCGGGTTGAACTCACACGCCCGCCACGATAACGGACAAACTATTCACACACGTACCACAAATAACTCACTAAAAATAGAATTTCATTAATTGCTCTTCGGTTTTAATTTATAGTCGGAGTTCTTTATCCCAGTTACTACTACTAGCTTTACCTACTGATAAGGAACAGGAAAATGTGCCTGTTGAAATACAAACGTTTATACATGGTATAAGAGTTTTGTAAAGAGCATAAAATCTGATGAATTTATGCATGAAGATTGAGTGTAGGTACGTTACGAGTTAAAACTCATGTAGGCACACGAGTCGCTCAGTTATCGCATGCTCAATCGTCCGAATTTAAGCGGTTCGTTTTACTAAGAGCCAATTTTTTGATCCGTAGTCAGAGTAACTATATCCTGTTGTCAATTTTACTATTACTATTACACAAACCAATGGTTATAATCACAATGCGTTTTTTGATGACAAAATCTACTATGGTTAAATTTAGCAATAGTTATTTATGTTGCCAGTAAAATGAACTGTATAATAGAATACTTTTGATTCCGGTAATTTTTTTTGTATGATCATTCCGAGTAAAATGTGTCAGGGTCCATAATTCGAGTTGTCGAACAAACATTACAAAAAAACAAAGGGTCGAGCTACTCTCGAACATCTGTGTCCATTATTATTTCTTGTGATAGTTTTGTAATGATATTAGCTTTTTTTTCATTTCGTCTTGTCTAAAATATTCTTTGATTTTATAATTTAATTCTTGAATTTAATATATTTTACAAGCCAAATAAATATTTGTACGAACTTGATATACTATACATAATGGAATACTCAATTCTTATGAAAAACAAAATTCATAAACAAAAATATTACGAAAAAGATAATAAATAACAATACGTTGTAATTATTTAACAAATTATTTTATATAAATTAATATTACATAATGAAACCTCAAATTATCTACTTGAAATGTTACACAAACGCAATGAAACAGCTGTTCGCACTAGAGTTAACCATCCGCCATCTTGCTAACCCGACTGAGCTGAATGGTTAAATTGTTTAACAAATAGTCACATTTTTGACAAATGGTTAGCTTAACTATGTTTCAAAAAACGCATCTGTGCATTATTTTAACCATTTGTTACAAATCTGACCATTTCACGAGTTGACTACGGATCAAAAAATTAGCCCTAAGCGACACGTATAAAAGTTGTTTGAAGGGAATAGAGCCGTGAGTCTAACCAGTAAATGCTAAAAAAACCAACAATATGTACAATAACATAACATTTTAGAATAATCTTCACACATAAAATAAACTATATGTATCTATCTTATTTCCAATTCCATAAAAAAAATCGAGACTTATAAAACAAAATAGCTTACAGAACGAACAGAGAGACGTTAAAAAAGAAAGATCATTTAAACACCGGACCCATTATAGAGACGAATTACTCAAGAAACTCACTTTTAACACAATTAACAGCAGTAATCGTGATTAATTTCCTCATTAAAAACAAAAAAAGTATCGTCTACGTACATACGAGAACGTAAGTAAACAATCAGAGCGCAGACCCGAGCGAGGCGTGCGCGAGCGCGTGCGCAATATAAACATGGCGGCCGAGTTTCGACGCTATTCTAAAAGCGTATAAATTCATTTTTGTTTATTTATATTGCAAACATGAAACAACGAACCTTTCCAAGGAATATCAATTTATACATTTCTAATTTTTCGGTGGCATATTTTTTTTTTTTTGAAAATTTTGTTAATTTCCCGTTAAACACATCGCTGGTTTTCCTGGTTTATAAATGAAATATGACTAAATTTAGTTTCCTTCTCTGATGCTATTTATTTATTATAAACAGTCTTGAACTTTTTTATCATCTTGCGTATTTTTGATTCGTTGCTTATTTACAAAATAAGAAAATATACCACTTCTATAGCTAAAAAAAAGGAACTACCTACCACAAAGTATCGAAATTCTGTAAACTCATTTGTTGTTATTAAAAATCTTCAATAATCAAAGTTTCGATGGAAGAAAGTATCGTTTCATACTACTTTGTATGTATAGTAAAGACCCTCCTCATGTTCAACTAAAACAAGATATTGTATTTTGATGAAACCTTATACTTATTTATTTAATAAGGTTTACATCGAGTAATCGCATTATTAGTTATTCAGTGGTAAATTCTAACACTTAACACTTATTTTTTAAGAAAAGCAAACAAATCCTTTCATACATCTTCAGTCACAGGTACATATAAATAATGTATAAAAAAAGGAATTGGGTTAAACAATAAATTGAACTATCCATAAATATAATTTATTATTAGAGAATATTACGTTGCACATTATTACTTAGGAATGTATTGCGGCAAGCTGAATGTATAAAAAAAATATACTACTAACTCAGCTATTAATAATAAAATGAGCATCATGTAGGTAAGAATTGTTTACGTTGAAATTCAAACCGTAGGATATGACGTACCTTACCCAGTTTCAAGTTGCATTGCTTATTTTGATATAATATGTAATAACCTCCACTTCAATATAAGAAACAAGCGTTATTAATTACGAAATGCGACAGATATTTAATAATATCCTATCAAAAAAGTTATCTAATTTTCCATGCCATTGGTTACTAATCGAAAAGCGAATTCGTTTACGCCAATTTACTTGTTCACACTACAAGAAGCACAGTTGTTTATATCTCCAAGGCTAACAGTTAAAGGTGAACAGTTAATCTGTGCGCCGGTTCGAGGAGCAGACAACCGGGAGCCGCTGATCACCGGACGTCTCCGCATTCCGTATGTCCCCCAAGCACCTAACCGCCCACTTCCCCTGGCCGATCACGACCGCCGGCGGAGTCGTTCCGTTCGACCCACTTTTCTGATTAAACCGAATGCTGCATATCGCATCGACATAATCAAAACATGCTAACAACATATTTTTTTCTAGGAGCGAAAGAAGGTGAGAGCGCATCGAAACTAATCGACACTTACAAAAAAAACTGTAAAGAAACTAATGAAGGAAATTATCCACAAAGTAGGTTAAAAAATGGATGAAAATTTGTATGAAAGTAATATATATAAATAATCCAGTAAGCAATATGTATGCTTTATTATATCTAAGAATGGGTGGGTCCCGGCGCGGATATTGTAGTGTCGCCCCAATAGTCAAAACTATTATAGTAAATAATAGTAGCGTTTAATTAATCAACGGAATAGTTCCAAATGAGACTATTTTTGCACATTCAAGCCCACGAAAACCCTTCTCCCACTCACTATTCTTTTTTTTTTTTGAAATATAACATTTATACCACATATGTGCAATCCACTAAATTATTGCGAATTTTTGTAGGTACACTTGTATTGTGTACGGATGGATAGTTAAAGTTTTCCTGTTTACTTTTTGGGCTTTCCCGGAAATTTATCAAATAAACCTTTGTTACATCTGCCTTCACTTATTAATCGTCGAATAGTATATAGTCAAGAGATCAAATATATTTATTTCAAAATCAAAATTTATTTATTCAATTTAAGCCCTAAGAAAGCGCTTATGAACGTTTAAAACATTACCACCGGTTCGGAACAACAACTCAGTCGAGAAGAGCGCAAGCGAGAAACTCGATCTGGTTCTTTTTTTTCATAAATATAATATATATCATTTTTTTGTCATATAAAAAACTATACAAATCGTAGTTTTTAGTGGAAGCACAGAGATGTGGGTTAATTCCAGACATCACTATCGTTCACGTAATGATCCACCCTGTAATAACCTTTTGAGATTAAAACTTGCTTGACATAATACTTGAACTTATTGTCAGGTAAATCGGTAATGTTACTTGGGATCTTATTGTAAAACCGAATACTATTACCTATAAAGTTTTTATTACACTTACTTAACCTAAAGCGTGGTTCCGGACAACTTGTCTTTACTTCTAATATTAAAATTATGACGATCATTCACTAGATCTAGCTTGTCTAAATTTTTACGAATATGCACTAAGTTATCGAAGATGTATTGGGAGGGCAAAGTTAAGATATCAAAATTTAAACTTCTTAAAATAACATTGATTGCCCGTTACATGTTAGTGAAATTAATTTTAGGGTTCCTCGATCAAATGGCAGAAACCAGTTACTTTTTAAAATCTCTGTTGCAAGAACGAGGTATGCACATATTTATTTCGTTCTTTCTATACGTATAATAAGAATTTTAATAAGATATATTTACATTCCGCATCAGTTCTATTAAAAAATTGTGAGAAAGTTTTAAACTTCTAGTGTTTGCCATAAAATTATAGGTTGTAATTATAAAGGTATTAATATTGTTATATATTTGCTTTTCATGAACTATATTTTAGTGGTAAATTGAATGATTTTTGTAATGTTGTTATGCAATTTCAGATATGTATTTTATTAAATGTTTGTGTCCCAAATAAATAAATTACAAAAACATGGAGATTACCTGCGTGCGCAGTAAACCGATGTGTCGTTTAAACATCGAAACTTTTAATAAGTTTCGTATTTATAAAGACGTGGTAAAAATATTCAAAGTTAATAATTAGTATTTTGTCTTCCGTGTGTAGTCTATAGCTCCAATTAGAAGTTATTTGGCGCAGGGCAAAATGTGTAGGCGTTGGAGATTGATGGTCTGAATGCTTGGTGCGAGTTGCAAATTACTTTTGTTCCGTTTTCTTCGTTTACGTCTCTAAACGAAGTTTGACCTGATTCTCGGTTAAAGGCATAATTTGTCAATGGATATAAAATTAACTTTTGATATATCTATTTTAAAACATTGTACGGCCAAATAATAAGGCATTATCATCATTCACCTTTATCAGTTTACTGCTTGACATAGTCCTCTCATAAGCATCACCACTTTCGAATCTTCGATTTTCTGCATTCAGACACTTCCAATTGACTTTAGTCACTTCTTTCATTTGAGATCGTCTTTCACTATGTTTGCTAAGACGTTTTTTCACTCAAGAATGCTTCTTGCGAGTTAGTAGCTATTAACTAAAGACTAATTAATACTAACGAGTACAAAAGGGACAATTACTATCGCACTTTATTGACCTAATAGAGCATCATTTTCAGTGACGTCAGGATTCTCATACATTTAAATCGGTTTCACTAAATTTAAGAAAACAACTAAACTTTATAACGAATGTGTGACCATTAGTTTCGTCTTGCCCCTATCTCCTCGTGACCCAATTTGCTAATGAGACAAAGCCTTGTGATCTTTGGAGCGGGAATGTGAAACTTTCAGGGGATTTCCTCTACGGTTAATTATGCGGAAAATTCCGTATCTGATACAGAAGGTTAACGTTTCATTAAACTCTACATATATTTATAGTTACCTGTATCGTTCGAATAACTTAGAGGTGTGTTATAAAATCAAACTTTAATAAGCCAAGTTACAGGTTATAACGGTAGGGCGATACGAGTTTTGATTTCAAACAATTTCTTTTATAGAATACTTAGTATTTACACTGTTCGATACATCATACAAATGCTATCACCTCATAATATAAATAAATATAGACAACGTCATTATAAAACTCCTAGCTTTTTTTTTAAAGATTTGTACTGCCGCTATTTATTTACAGACAGCATGCTGACATGACAGATTATTATTATCATCATGGAATGAGTACGTAATTTAGGCAAGTTAATATAAAAGCTTGGAACTAATAAGAGTGACGTACAAAATGTCGATTACAATAAAGCCTGAATCATGGTAAATGCATTAAAAAACGTTCAATGTCAGATACTTTTCACCAAAAACCGTAACGGTCCGAGGTTATTGATGCGGATGAAATAAACGTATCAAACGTCTCGCTTTTTCTCGGGCGACGACTCCTCTAGAAACATCACATTGTATTTATTTATTCACAATAAAAAAATATAATAAGCGATTTTTAATCAAAGCTCATAATTTACAGAGATAGTGGAGAACAGGATTAGTTTTTTTTTTTAAATATCCTACTTTCGAGTCACTAAATGCTTTAAATCTCAGAATTTTATATATTTAGGTAATGTAATGCAAAAATACAAGACGACGCAAGAGGTACAACATTCTTAAAATGGAAATATTGCAGAGAAATGTGTATCAAAATAAACACTTTTATGAATAAATATTTCTTCTAGCAGAATCAACGGTATTTTGGAATAAACCCCGTTTTAAGGTAGAATTATCATCCGTTCAAAACCGTCTATAAAGTTCCACTAGTAACTTGATATGTTTAATAATTGATAAATTATAAAACCTCAATTTTTTGATAAACTATTTCTGAAATGTCTTTGAACTGATATTATTGTTGATCTGAAAGGGACTTTACAACTTCACCGGCCAGTTTAATGAACACTTAGGATATTAATCCAGATATTTCGAAAGGATGCAGAGGAGTGGATGAGAGAATATTGACGAAACAAATTTACGAGATGAGGATGACTAGCCAAGACGGTAAGGGTCGACCTAGGTGAATGAGTCTCGACCAGATTGAGGACGTTTTGACGAAAGGCCTCGGTCAAAAATACCCGAAACGGAAGAGCGTGTATGAAAGCACTTATGAAATTAGAAGAAGCGAAAGACGTTTGTCAAAATCGTAGCAGGTGGATGGATGTAGTCTCTGCCTACTATTATAGGAGAGAGGCGTGTAATGTTGTCTATTTCGAAAAAATCACCACATTAAGAATACGTATATATTATTTTTATTTATATAAGCCGCTACTCGCTCATAAGCATAGCTGAACAGGATAATAATATTATCTCCAATATATGTAAAATTACAGTTTAAAAACGATGACATAAACGTGAGATTGTCGACTCATTATAATTTTAATTTTTACAATGGTCGACGATATTTAACGTGACGCCAGATTCACGTCGGTACCTAATGATACCACGTAACGACTTCTCTCTCTGAACTAGATTTGTTTTGTAATAGAAAATAATACATTAGTACGCATAAACGTAACTATAGTTAATTAATACTTACAGTATATTTCGTAAGTATTATAGTTAAGCGTTTCGACATACTTTTAAAAACCACATACCGTATTGATAATACCAGTTGTTGTTATAAATTGAAAAAGTGACAGAAAATACATTTTCATACTTCTTGCTGAAGTACAGATAAAAAAAACAGCGACTGCTAACAGATCGGCCGGTTAGTTATATTCAATAAAAGTATAATTTTCACAATTTATTGTGATACTCAAATGTAATTTTCTATTGATAGTTGATACACAATTCCAAGAAAACACATATTTACTTAATCCGTAATCAAAATATTATAATCAAAGTTTTGAATCCACGTGAGAATGCTCAAATGAAAGATTTACTAAGTGAAGTGAACAACCACTTAATTGTACACAGTATGAGCATACTCAGTCCATGTAACCATCTTTCACATGCGTACATTAACGAGAAATAAAAATGCATCTTATAATTGAAAATAGTATCTTTGAATTGTGAAGAAAAATCCATTGTCAAAAGCTCATAAGCTCACGCCTGTTATCCTCGAAGGTTTAGGCAGAGGTGAGGTAGCGAACTACACCATCCACATTTCGCCGAGCTTAATTCCGTCCTAGATTCCGTCCGAGCCTGTCGCCATATCGGGCAGAAATTCCAAACTCCGGGTTGATACCGAGTAGAAAAACCCAATATCACTGACCCGACCCGGGGATCGAACCCGAGACCTCAGAACGACAGTCACACCGTAATACAACTGCGCCACCGAGGCAGTCTATCAGTCAGTCAGTCAAAAGATATTAATTAAATTCCGATATAGTAGAGTTTCTAAACTATTTTTCGAAGCTTCCACACAGGTAATAGTCAGTGTAGATAGCAACTTCGCTCAACGTTTAAAAGGCAAGTAGCTATTTTGGTGAATGCAGTTTGAAGAAAATAAATAATTTGAAATATAAAATAAAGGATTTCGAACGCCACCCAATATGGTAGTGGTTCCTTTTTACAACATTTCATATCTTATCTCGGTGGTGCATAAATAGGGAAAGAAAGCAGGGTAGCCACACACCGAAGCATGATCTACAGGATATAGTTATCGTACTTTCAAAAATTCAAATACTAACGACTTCGTAAACTTTTTTTTTCAAATACTTTTAATACGGTTTTAAGACTTAAACCCGTCACTGCTTTATCCAAAATCTTATCTAGTATGTCACCTATATATTAATATACAATTAATTTGGGATACAATAACAACGATTAAAAAGAGACTGAGTTAATCTTAACCATAAACGTCCTGTATGGGTAGGTCCTATTCAACATGGGCCATTGCACGGACGAGGCCCGGTGGGTTCGCCGCAGGGGGCGACGCGGTGCTTGCTAAAGCCACCCCGTGTCGCCCCCATCCCAAATGCGGCGGACGGCCCCGGGGGGTTTTAGTGGGTATTTCCGGGCGCTTCACGCCCGGGTGAGTCCCACACTGGCACGGAGTTCGTCCCTCCGTGCCCCCTTACCTATTGCATTGGGGGACTTCGGTCTCACTCATCATCATCAAGGAAATAGTTTCAAAATCATCGACATACAAAATAACATAAACTACACACACCTACCTGCTAGAATATTCCTGGAAGTTACCACCGTCGAGCAGCCGGACCTTGGCGAATAGGACGGCCGACACGAACGTGACCGCGGTCAGCTCCTCCAGGCAGCACTGCACCTCGAACTTGTACCGCTTCTTCTTCATCATGAAAGCCATGACGGCACCAACATCGGCGCTACGGTCGCCCGGTTATTACGAACCGGTTTTGACTCAACACACGCACTAATTATGTTTCACTTGAATTCACTTCACATTAAATATTTACTTAACGACGAAAAAAACAGCGCACGTATATAACACTTCTTTTTTCAATATGGAAAATATATAGGAAAAAACAATAAGTTACACAAGTTAACCTATTTAGATAAGTAAATAGGTGGAGCGATTATTTTAGCATCAGCTTGTCCTCCGCTGTTCGATGCCTTACTGCTTCCGGCTGCAACGGGCATAGCTGCCGATGTCATTACTCTGAAATAGATAAGTGATCGTTTAGTACATTAAGATAAGGACTAAATAGATTACGACGAAGCCGAAGAGAAGAGGCATCGAGTCATCTAACTTTTTTGGGTCGCTTCGTGGATCGTTTGATTTTATTTAAAACAAAGGAGTAAATTAATTTTATGAGGAGTACCAATAGACAAACTTTAGTCTTTGTAGGAAGCAATTCAATGCACACGCTTTCAAATAAAATTATATATTTTTTTATAAATAAAATGTTATTTAATAACACTTATTGTGAATAGTAAAAATAATTAACTCCCCGCTCAGATTGTTCGTATTCGACCGGCTGGCTTTACTGAGCAATTTGTTTGTTTGCCTCCGTTCTTGTAGTCTGTGTGTTTATAAAATTAAAACTTTCACAGATACGTTTATAGTAAATTACAATGTAAATAATCTAATGATTTATATGTACTTTATGTTACAGTAAAGTTAAGGAAAATAAATCTATTGGGAGTACTCAACAACGGCCACTATTAAAAGGAAAATAAATATTAATCGCTTATCGTTGTCGTGATGAAAATTCACCATCTTTGATGGACGCAAAATCAGCCACAACAGCTAATGTGTGACATCAAGAATCCATTATCTCAATTTACGTTAACTTAAAATGAAATAATAAATATTGTTATATAAGTCTACACAAGCTTTACCCACCTGTGTGTAGCGGTACCCTTTCCAACCCTAGGTTTACCTATCCCGGGGGGCAGGAAGTATATCCTGCCCCCCGGCTGACTGACCTAACTTGGTCATACCTCCTACGGGAGGTGGGCGAAGAGGTGGGGTTGAGAAGTGTGTACACTCCCCCATCCCCGCTGGGCCATTGCACGACGAGGCCCGGTGGGTTCGCTGCAGGGGGCGACGCGGTGCTTGCGAAAGCCACCCCGTGTCGCCCCCATCCCAAATGCAGCGGACGGCCCCGGGGGGTTTTAGTGGGTATTTCCGGGCGCTTCACGCCCGGGTGAGTCCCACACTGGCACGTAACTCGTCACTCCGTACCCCCTTACCTATTGTATTGGGGGACTTCGGTCTCACTAATACAATAGGTAAGGGTAGTGCGTAAATGCATTTCCCCCCGTCAAAAAAAAAAAAAAGGGGTTTACCTATCCCACTTGGCCAAGCCGAAGTTCGAACCCTTGTGCTAGTTACCTTTTGCGGCTGAGTGCTTTCAACACTCGCCCCCAAAGTTCGGTGAAGTAGTAAAGACCCTTCCGGTCAACAGTATTAGCTAGGTTATAACTATCCCACTTAATTTGCTCCACTAATGCGACCAAATCTGCCATTGAATAGATTACACGAACTACAATACACACAGTTCAATAAAAAAAAACAGCAGATTAAAAAAAAGACTAATGATTAATGATGGAGCATAAAAGATTGTGACAAAACTACAACCGTGACCCGAATAATTTTACAAAAGAAATATATTTTCATTCAAAGAACTTTTTAATTATAATATAAAAAGATAATAAGAGCCTCAAACTTATAATGTTAAAAATTGTATAAATAAATACAACAACCTAAATTCACTAATAATAAAACGCATCAAAATAATGTTAAAAAGTTATAAAAAATAAAACTGAAACCTTAAAATCTCCTTGATGTGATCAACGCAGAGCTAACGGATTGAGAATTATTAACAACGATAATGAAGCCAGAGTTAATGCAATTATATATTTTTACAACACATGTAATGATTATAAATATTATCGTTTAATCCTAGAAACGAGTAATAATAAAACGTAATTACTGATAGGATAACACCACACTAAACAGATCGCGCGGTATAATTAAAAAAAAAAACAAACATGGACGATGTTACGAGCAACTACATACGAGTACGCGGAACGGAGGTCGCGCGAACACTGACAAGCTCGCAGCTCACAGCTCGAGATCCAACTAGCATAATTACATACCTATTGTCTCATAATTCTGTACATCTATTTTCCTAAGCACGAAACATTTTGCTGGTTTCTTTATCGCGGCGAGTTTACATAAATTACAGAATGTATAATCTAAAAAGTACTACAAACCTCACTCGGCGTGCAATTGCCGAATTCAATATAGATTTATTGACACCAGGATAACCAAATTAAAATTCGTTCAATATTTATTTAATAATAAATCACATACACATAGAAAATCATCATTCTCATGCCCAACTCAATTCGCGTCGGCTCCGTGTGTTATTATTTATTTATCATTCGTCATCTCTTGATAAACTCCTTTTTCTTTCACAGGATCTCAAACACACTCCATCCAAAATTTCTTTGGCCTTCCCTCTGCTTTTGCATCTACTATTACACTATTTTATTCACAAGCGCTTCCTCTCTTATCATAACATGTTCAACCATGACACACTTTCAAACTATTTTCCCTTTAATATATTCATTCCTGACTTTATTCATTCTCGTGACAGTGCACACATCCATCTCAATTTTCGTCTCAGCTACATCCAATATATATATATATATAATATAGTTTATCATCTGTCTTCTTACTATAATAGCACATATATACACAAACATACATACATATGCTCACGCCTGTTATCCCCGAAGGGTTAGGCAGAGGTGAAGTAGCGAACTACACCACCCACATTTCGCCGAGCTTAGTTCCGTCCCAGATGTGACAGGGGGCGAGCCTGTCTCCATATCGGGCACAAATTCCAAACTCCGGGATGATACTGAGTAGAAAAAACCCTATATCACTTGACCCGACCCGGGGATCGAACCCGAGACCTCAGAACGGCAGTCGTATGTAATACAACTCCGCTACCGAGGCATATATATACACATAGACAATATAAAGGTGCATTCTTCTAACAAGTAAAATGGTTGATATTTTAATACTGTTTCCGAATTTGGAATAATGTCATTCGTATTTGCGGTGAATTTCCGCAAAGTAGTGCCGCCTTCAATAATTGAATCTATGTTAAATATAGAGTTACTAAGAATGGCTGAACCGATTTGCGTATTTTTTAATGTCTGAATACACTTTCTTCGGAAAGAAATATTAGAAAAGTTTAGCGAAATATTGAGGATAACTGAGTATCTATCTACATAAGGGCTTTGTATGAAATCGCGACCATAATTCGTTATCTGAAGAATGGATTTGCGTATTTTTTTTTTCTGATCAATTTTTGCTTTGGCCTCGAAGTTTTCAGTAACCAAATCAAGACAAACATATTTATGGAAACTTGCACAGGGTAACGTCTATCGGGTCAGTTACATTGCTCTATAATTTTGTTTCTATTATTATTTATTTTACTCAATATTTGATAACTGTTGATATTGTATCTATTTACTGTTACAGTACTTATAGATAAGAGTTCGAGTGACGTCACGTCGCGTCGCTTAGCCTTTATCCAAAGTGTTTACCAATGGTTTTTTTTTATTATAAATGACTAATCGTGACGTGTGATATGAATATTTACCCAGGCAAACGAAATCAGTTCGTTCGCTTCACACAAACAAACACCTATGTACTATGTACCTTATACTAAGCGCTAAGCTTTAAAGGCTGGTCACCATTTGTCGTACATAATAGAATGAATGAATGTGTTCAACGCATAACTAGACTGAGCCCATAGCTACGCTCGTATATAACAATATTTATTTGTTAACCGGTAATATGTATATCTCTTAAATGTTCAAGAGAAAGTGTTGGTCTTATGAATTATTATTACTATATTAGGAAAAACATTTCTGATTTTTATAAATTGTCATGTAAATGTGATTCTCGAGTTACGGGCGCACTTACGAACAGACACAGAGTTGTTGTTGTTCTAAAATCACAGACATTCTAACATAAACACAACAACAGAGTAACAATTAATTATTCTACAATGAATGTGACACGGTAGCATCCCTAATTATAGTTCAACGTTTCGCGCCGTTTTAAGCAAACATTAAAAAACAAACCGCAAAGTATCTAAACACACATACTATATAACATTAATTAATTTATTGAAGAAAAACAATTAATATATATTTCAAAGAAGCACAATTCAGACACAGTATAAATATACATTTCTACCCAATAGTGAAAGATTTAGTGACGCGCGGTCGCTAAAATTAAAAAAAATGGCTGCATTGAGCCATGTTTATCGTTAATAAATCAATTGCTGCGTGTCATTACCAACTGTTATATTATATCTACCAAACCAAAGTCAATTTGACTTCACTTTTTTTCCTATAGAGACATTTATTTACCCGCTGCCGGAATTCGTGCATGTATGTATATTATGAAAAACAATTTTATAGTGTTATTTTTAAAAATAAACTTGTTAATTTGGTAGTCAGTTAAAAACGTAACTTTAACTTATTAAACATAAACTCGTTAACTTTCACGAATCGTAAAAAAACAAGTGAGAATAATAACAGCAAAGTACGCTCGTTTTTAAAACCTAAGTTCATTATGACCGCCTAAACCGTAAAAATTGGAGGAAAACCGATTAGGACTACAACCAACCATTACTAGTAATATTGTTTATCGAAATATAGAGTTCTGTGTTTTTAAAGAATGGGGAAATTTATTATCATAAAGAATTGGCCAAGCGCACGTGATACCTCTGGTGTTGTAGACGCCCTTATGGACGGTTACTGCTTGTGATCGTATGCCTGTTTGCCACTATAGTGGTATAAAAAAAACCTTCTTAACAATTAAATTAACCTAACTCAAAAGTTATGTATTGAGTAAATGGTGATTTTTTTTTTTTAAGTCTGCATATTTGCATTAATTCGTCAATATGTGTCGATAGATATATAGGAAGTATTTTTTTAAACATAATTAAGTAAAAATAACATAGTTTAAATGTTTAATTTTATAGCGATTTTTGACTCGAATCAGTTTTATTCTAAAGGTGCGATATATATGTACGTCCTACTATCTTATTTGCAAGTCAGATGCGTATCTACAATTCTAGAAACTTATTAAATAAAACTGGCTGTGTGCGTTTTATATAAAATTTCACCGCATTATATAATTTTTTTTTTATACGCAATCCAACTTATTTCCAATAATTATTTTTACTGCTAACGTTAAGGAAATACAACCTGCCCGTAAAACTGTGCATTGAATCGGATTTTATGAGTTTATTTTTTTTACGGGGATCCCTAATAATTTTCCGAAATTAAAAGTAACCTAAGTTACGCGGGGTTACTTCAGCTATCTATCAAAGTCCCGTCAAAATATGTGCAGTCGTTCCCGAGATTACCCGTTAGTAAAATTTTTGACTTTTGTCTGTTATCCTGAAGAACGTTTTATAGAACAAAAAGTATCCTAGATTTTACTTTATAATATTACTTATCACTGTGTCAAGTTTTGTCAAAATTGGTTCGGTACTTTCAGAGTGTTACGTGTACACAGGAAAAGACAAACAGAAATACAGACATAAATTCTAAATAAAATACTTTTGGCTTCTATATCGATAACAAAGTCCACCCCGATTATAATTTTCATATAGCTTCATATAAAGCTTCCCGATTGATCTAATCTAATCCACAATATAAAATACATAAACTTCGCAATAAAGTTGAAAACCAAAATATTATTAAATCGCGCAATTTAAACCGTAAGTTTAGTCTCTCACAGTCGGGTAAAATTAAATGCGTAATTTCAATTTGTTTCCGATAGATGTCGCTATAAGGTACCTTATAATGCGCTATTGTTTCGGTACATTTATAGTATGAGTAGTTTCACTAAATTTTAATAACAGTTTTTGTGTTTCTAGTCTTGATATTCACATTTACCGCAATGATACCATATTATATAACCACAAAAATAGCAACAATTACAAATAGTTTATCTAATCTAAACCGTTACTCTTAATAAAATTAGTACGTATGAGAGAAATAATAATATATGATAATGATAATATAAATATTGAATTATATATGAATAAATAAACAATATAAAATTTATATTAATCGCACTAGTCCGTTTATAAATGATGGAACATCAACATAATTATCAGCTGTATCGAGACTCCTGATTTTTTTGTAACAATCTATTAATTATACTATCTACTGTCTTGCAATGGAATGCAATTATTATAATTAAATATCGTACATCCAAACACAGAAGGTGTAATTAAGGAACAATATACAAATTTTCCCTTTACGCAAATCAAAAGAAATCTCACGCAAACGAGGTCGTTACTTAATTATGATTAAACCTCACAAAACGCACAGATAACACGAATTAAAAAAAAAAAACGGGCATAATTACGAGCGATCTACACATATTTGAGTGAATCCGTGTGGCCTTCGCGTGTTCCGAATGGAGCGTGCGTGCGCCAGCGCATACCGAATGGCAGGCCATAGGTCGCGCGCGCCCACAGACTGGACCGCGCAACTGTATCATAACATCTACATACATACGTATTCACTATTATATTTTAAGACTATATGTATACAAGGATACATTATTTGAAAATCGCTCTTTAACACTAGACGATATTTTTATTCATAAAATAATAAAGCACGTTCACATGTGGAAAGGCTCTTCGCTTCGTGCTACCTCGCCTCGGGCGACTTCCGATCGTTGTTGGTTTTTACACCCGTGTCAAAGGGCTAGAAGTTTCCCGAGGTTTTACACAAGTGGTCGTCACACTTTTTTGATCAAGGGTTACATAAATTATTGTGAAGTACCACTGCGGGCCGCACTTTTATAGATCCAGGTTTTAGTAAACATTTGATTGACATTAAGTAGGTGTGTATGGAACGAGTATAACATACATACATATGCTCACGCCTGTATCCCCGAAGGGTTAGGCAGAGGTGAAGTAGCGAACTACAACCACCCACATTTCGCCGAGCTTAGTTCCGTCCCAGATGTGACAGGGGGCGAGCCTGTCGCCATATCGGGCACAAATTCCAAACGAGTATAACAATAAGCATATAATCTATACTTATAATAAAAAGCTAGAAAGGCGAAATCTGTACATTGAAAATATTTCAGAAAAAAACATGAGGGGGTTCAGAATCGACAACAGAACATATTTCGATGGTTATTAAAAATGTTATCTGTCTGTCTGGGGTCTGGACTATGCCGCATTGCTAAACCAAGGAGGAAAGGGGTGGGGGCTTTTCATTGCGCTGGGAAAGCTGGCTGGGAGCTTCCCTGCAGTTAGGGGCCCGAACGGGATGGGACGGTACATAGACAGATTGCATCTTACGCTGTCTATTAGAATATAATTATCTGAATTCCAAGCAATCGAATCGCGGGCTCAGCTAATAGTGAAATAAATGGACAAAAAAATGATTAACAACAGGTTCAGTTACGTTTTACCTTAATAATTGATCGGTCATCATCACTCGGTGAACAATTATAATACATAATAGAACATGTTTTTTTTTATAAACGGAGTACATATCTTAGCACGAGTTTTCTGAGAGTATTATCTTTTTAGCGATTCATATATCCCATGCCCCAAGAGCTACGCGCATGTATATCGCCATTCGATATCAAACATGGACAAAAAAAAATGTTTACTTACACTAAAAGGGAACGGAACTATCAACAAACGTTATAAATCTCTCGATATAGCAGCAAAGAGTCGGCCGGGAATGCTGGCCCGCTGCCAAATGTGCCGACTTGGGGTTACCTTGAAAACACCATGCCGTTATCGAGTTATACCTATGGGGCCCCATATAATAATATGGGGGCTTATGATGTACATCAATTTCCACAAGAAAATGCATGAATAAATTGCCAATTTTACCTATAAACGAGTCAAAGAATTTACATAAAAAAAATGATGGCCTCTTTGCAGCCATCAGATCGCATAATTTTGGTTTAGAATTACCTAGGGTTGCGAAACCCATAATAATCTTCAACTGGATTAAGCAAAAAGCTTATAACAATTAGTTAAGA
The DNA here is from genome assembly GCA_014132275.2 of Samia ricini. Taxonomy (NCBI): domain Eukaryota; kingdom Metazoa; phylum Arthropoda; class Insecta; order Lepidoptera; family Saturniidae; genus Samia; species Samia ricini. Next base: position 37,069,073 of record AP028160.1, on the reverse strand, counting down.
GGGCATGCGGAAAAGCAGGTATTTCAGAAATCTCTTGCTATATAGCGTTGCTCCCCAAAGAAAGACTTATAAAACACGAAATGGACAACTGTTTCCTCCTCCAAAACTGAACCGATTTGTAATTTTCTTTCAATTTTAGAATAAAGGCTTTGTAGACTTTGCTTTTTTAATTTTATCCATAAAATTTGTTTGACGAACGTCTGAAAATGACAGTAAAAATAGAGTATTTTTTTCATTTTCAAAGTCTGTTAGTTTCTAGAATAACTATTTTATGGAAAAAATCAAAACGTATGGGCATGGCGGTGGTGGATATTTATTATTTGCTATAAAAATATTTATCATGATGTTATTATCCAGGGAGAAAACACGGGACTACGTTTGGATAGAATAAATGCCGCTAGAATATCCTTTTAATAGACTATTTAAGTCGAGACATCTTACAGAAGAATATTTAGAGGTCATACATACGTTATTGTAGGTCTAGGCAGTTAGCTTTAGCAATATAGGGCGCGATCACAATAGATCTGACTAGGTCGCAGTGATACAGGACTGTCTTAGCCTTCAAAGCCCCTTTTCGAATAATAATACGTTACGTGTCTATTTATAACATAATTTAACACGAGCGAAGCAAGTTTTAATGAATATAGACTTAAAAGAAAAACAATTAATAGTTTTCGGCTTAGAGTTATTTTATATCTATAATCAAGAATTTATTCGGCACACTATATTAAGCTCCCACGGTAGTGATCATAGTTGGTAAGCAAAAAAAACCTGTTTGTTTTCATGCCTGAATGCCATTTATTTAATGTATTTCTCGTAACTTTTGCGTAGTAACAAGTTGACAAAATAATTCGAATGATGTTTGAGAATTTTTTTTTTCGCAATTCGGGAATAAAACTCATTAGTTTTGTAATTTTTTAAGTTTTCGCGTTCCATATTTAAAATCAGTTAATTTTGACGGGTTTTTACGCGTTACCTTTGGTTTTTTTTCCTTCCTATCCCGACGTAAACATTCTAGTTGTCGAATATTTAAAGTTACTTCCGGCCCGTACCGGTTTGTAATGTAATTTTTAAGTTAAAAACCAAAGGTAACGCGTAAAAACCCGTCAAAATTAACTGATCTCATTAGTATTCACCGAATATTCGAGTGAGCCATAGCGAGCGTGCGTTATCGATTGTTACAAAGTTGTCGCCATGGCGCCTCGGGCAACAACCACAACGCTTCCACAATGCTGATAACCGACTGACTCACAGCGCCGCGGACGCCCACTTGTGCGAAGCAGCCTGCACTTCATGCCCTCAGATATTACTCAATACAGAATATCCAATATATTCAACTTTTTTTGTTCTAACCTAGTCTGATAAATTAGTCTCTTTATACTGAATTTAAGGGCCCTTATAAGAAGAGCTTGAACACAGCAATAGAGGTATTGCATTAAACTTAACTGAAACGATAGTCCTTCCGCAATATATCTTTATAAAGGCAGTTCTCATTAGTATATTCGTAAATACATATAAGGAAAAATTAAAAACATCGATTATCATAGTTCACTTGTACATCCTGTGGGATGTCCCATGTTTTAAATGCAGTCGTATTGTTTATATTAAGTGTAAGCTAGACACGACTTGAACGGGTTAACAGTACATAGCCGAATAACTAATTTACCGTTTCATAAATTTCATTTTTATTATTATATATTTCATCATCATCATCATCTCCCTACCCTTTTCCCATTTTTATTTGGGGTCGGCGCAACATGTCTTCCTCTTCCATTCCTCTCTATTTGTTGTCATCTCCGCATTCACTCCTTTTCCAAACATATCACCTTTCACACAGTCCATCCATCTTTTCTTTGGTCTTCCCCTTCCCATGTAACCGTCCACATTCATATCCAATACCTTTCTTACAACAATCTCTTTCTCCCCGCGCATCACATGTCCATACCAGGATAAACGACCGCCTCTTAACTTGTCTGTTATTGGCGCCACTTTCAAACTTCCTCTAATATATTCATTCCTAATCCTGTCCATTCTTGTTACCCCACACATCCATCTCAACATTCGCATCTCAGCTGCATGTAATCTTCTTTCGTCCGTCACCTTTATGGGGTAACATTCTGATCCATACAAGACGACAGGTCGTATTATGTTCTTGTAAATCTTCCCCTTTATTATTATATATTTATTCTCATTTAATTTTCCTCCTTTTATTTTTGAATCAAAAATTAATAAACCCAGAAAAAACCTCAGTATCATTAGAAATCATTTATTTATGAATGTGTAAACAATCATAAAAATAGAATAAAACAGACGAAGCAACTAATAACGATCAGTTATCTAATGAAAATGTATTGTTGCACGTTTTTCCTCAAGTATTACACATCTGCCAGCGGAAATTCCATTGTTAGTTTATTTTTTAACTCCATTATGTTTTAAAAATAACAATATTTTTCTCTTCGGAATTATTGTGATAACTCTTTGAAAGGAAAAAAAAATTCCAAATCACCATTGATATCAATGCCCTAAATACATTTCCGGTACGGTCGCCACTCTCAAAGCTCCCACTGATATAAAAGATAACAAAATATAATAATGTCGATATATAAATAAAAAAAAAACAATAAAACATCGGACGCACGGAGGCACACGTTTCTCGAATTTAAGTAATCGTTCGGTCCGGTCTGTCGGTCACGCTCTTTGCTTGTTAGGGTTGCTATCAGAGTTTATTAAATTCCGAAGTAGAAGCAAGTGTCAGAAAAAAAAAAAAAAAACTAAAAAATAAGTCTTCACGCGAGTAAGATAAATATAGCCGCAATTTTTTTTTTATTGTAAAATACAGCCCAGTTTTTTCTATATATAAATAGGCGAAGATAAACACTTAACAACATTTGGACATTTTTTTTTGTCGAGTTTAGATTTTTGAATTTGGGAACAATGCTTTTTATTTTCAATTTCATTAGCTTTTTCAAAAACTTCATTTCAGTATTAATATACCTATTATGAGCCATTCTGACTTCTAAAAACAGGCACTCCAGGATAAGTACTGCGAGACGGTTGGCAACCCTACACCCAAAGTTATTTTCGGATGAATGATAAAAATATAGTCACAGAAATAACAATGACCGTTGATTTTCTACGGTACGAAATTTGAATTTCATTAATATAAATAAATATATATAATAGTAATAAAATCCTTAAGTCGTTTTAGACTAGAGACTGGTATATAGTTCGGCGCGACGAATTCAAAACATTTAACTGAATAAAAACCTTTGCATAGAGATATTCAAATTCAAAAACTATTGGCCCTAACCGAATAATATTCATTTGGTTTTTTTCAATCATAATAGACCTTTTCACAATCGTGAAAGATTACCCTTAGACATATTTAAAAAAAAAGCTTAGCATTCTTTGTGTTTTTTTAATTTGTAGGTTATTATTATATTATTGTTCTTTCGTGAAAGGTTCCTAGATTTAACATGTTAAGATTCAGCTGTTTGAGTACACTGTTTCTTTCAGTTCTGTTTCGGCCACATTCCATCAACAAATGGTGTACATCTTCAATAATTCCACACGATTCGCAATTTGGTGAATACTTTTTTTCATAAGAAAGGCAAATTTGTTGAGTGGCATATGGCCGGAAAGTACTCTAAGATCTGTAACAATGAGGGATCTGCTTAAATTAATGTTAGCAAACCATGGTATATGAGGCGGCTCGCTTTGGAGTGTTTTGTACCAAATACCTTTATCTTTAGATCTTTCATCAAAATACTCTTTCCAATTTATGTGGCAGTTACATTTAATTTTTCTCAAATTTTCGGAATAATCTGGTTTGATTATAATATTTGATCCTGTTGAAATAGCCAGTCTAAACTAACTAAATAAATACTACTAAATAATAATATTGCGTTGTAAACGAATATAATATAGCTAACAACGAACAATGCATTCATAACAGATAATAAAATTAAAGACACTGTAAACTGTACCTACAGTATAAAGAATAGATAATATATATATTGATATTCCAAAAAATGTGCTCGAAACCGCCATAATTAACACGTTAGATTATGACCCTTTGCCGAGAGCAAACGCTTAATATAATATATTAATTTTTAGAAATATTTACACTTACTCTTAATATGAACACTTCTAGAGAACTTAAAGAGAAAGAAAAAATAAAACATTTTTAAAGTAGCACGCAACTCACAAGCCTAAGGATTTAGATAAGGTAAACGAGTTGTCATCTCATTAAATGTTCTCAGAGATAAACGGAAGCTGACCGGAGGCCGGTAGCTCGTTTGAACTTCTGCTGGTGACATTCTCGACAGATTCCATTACCGGTCTCATCCGCTTGCTAACAACCGCTTTATATAAAAGCAGATGCAAAATTCAACATTTCACTTGGTGGTTTGGTATAGTTACAGGGAAATATTACATTAGCATTTCGGGTCGCTTATGCCAACCCTAATTCATGATAAATATGTATTAATATGTCGATTACCCATAAAAATGAGACAATAGGAAGATAATAGGAAAACAATGGAAATCTGGCGTAAACGCCAGGTTAGTGCTCAAGGGGTTAATTTAATACATGCCCATATAATTATATTTTACAATATTATACTAGCAATTAGTGATAATTTACATAAACCAAAAGGCTCTACTAGTCCTCGAATACGACTGCAGGAATTGCAGATTTTTGCAGGTTGCTTGGTTGCAGGGGGCGACGCGGTGCTTGCGAAAGCCACCCCGTGTCGCCCCCATCCCAAATGCAGCGGACGGCCCCGGGGGGTTTTAGTGGGTATTTCGGGGCGCTTCACGCCCGGGTGAGTCCCACACTGGCGCGGAGCTCGTCACTCCGTACCCCCTTACCTATTGTATTGGGGGACTCTGATCCCTCAAATACAATAGATAAGGGTAGTGCGTAAATGCATTTCCCTCCGTCAAAAATTAAAAAAAAGGTGAATAACGAAACGGACATTAGAAAATGACGCAAGTACTTTCAAACAATTTATCTCTCACTGATATAGCAAATTACCTTTTTATTAAGTTTCCAAAGCGTGTTTTCCATATAACATAATTTTAGCAAATTTACGTACAAGAGATTTCAATGTATTATGTAGTGTCGTAGAAAAAATATACGCGCGTCCATAAATCACGTCACGCATAATCATCGTTTTGAAATAAAGCAACAATATAAATATGCGTATGTAAATACCAAATGACGTAACACGAGATGAAGAAAGGTGTACTAAATATGAAATGTTTACGTTGTCTTTTATGATTCCTCAATGTCTAAATTAGATACGTGGACATTACATTTAAAATCAATCGAAAAACCACACAAATAAGGTATTCATTCTTATTTACTTAATTTTGGTCACTGAAGCCGACTCACAAAAACAACCAGAGACTTATGATTTCGTAAATGTAGGGCGGGCATTACTAAAACTCTACATTATTTATCTTCACTAAATATGTATTTATTTCGAGTTATCTAAAGAGTAGGTGCCACAAAATATGTGAACTCCTTATCCTGTTAGTGCCTTAAAAACTCAAAGACTAATACACTGATTCACAAAAATCTTGTTCAATTAATTGATGTATTCTCTATTTAAGTTTTTGTAAAAATATCCATATATTTTCAAAGTATATTGCTACATTTTGCCACACTACTTAATATAAGTAATAATAATGATATAAGTCGACAAACAAAATAAATACAATTACGTCCTCTTTTAATACTATACCTAAATCATAATTAAAGATTTACGGTAGATTTAAGAGAGTAAATAACAATATAGAGCTAATTTGCAGGTGGAGCCGCGGGCACAACTAAAGGTATCTAAGTTCAGTTCCTACTGCTAACAATTGCCAAAATAAAAATCATAAGCAGGTGAAGTTGTTGTTGCAGAATTCACTAATGATTGCGTTTTAATTTATATAGACCTCCGAAATTATTTCCTATAACGTATCAAAAAAGCTGATAGATGAAACAAGAAAAATTTCACACCTGAACGATTACACGGCTCAACAGAGACAATAGTTTTGAAATTTCTTACTTCCCAATAGGAAAGACGTAAATAAAGACGCATTTAAGAGCGTCCTATATTCACAATTTTATTGACACTTCTTGCTGAATTCGGAACAGCCTTGTATATAAAATACATCGCGTCTGCAGACCCTCGCTTGTTACTCTGTCACAAAAATTTTATACCCGATTGATCTACTTTTTTTTTTACGAGCGCTGGTAAGAAGTGTTCAACAAAATGGAGATATTTACACACTTTTAAAAGCATTAACTTAACAATTAAAATTTTGACAAATTGTTTTTAAAGTCGGTAAGGGTCGACCTAGGCGAATGTATCTAGATCAAATCAATCATGTCTTAAATAAAGGCCAGGTAAAAGGTGCTTGCGAAAGCCACCCCGTGTCGCCCCCATCCCAAATGCAGCGGACGGCCCCGGGGGGTTTTTAGTGGGTATTTCCGGGCGACTCTCGCCCGGGTGAGTCCCACACTGGCACGGAACTCGTCACTCCGTGCCCCCTTATCTATTGTATTTGGGGGACTTTGATCCTCCAAATACAATAGATAAGGTTAGTGCGTAAATGCATTTCCCCCCGTCAAAAAAAAAAAAAAAAAAAAAAGGTAAAAAGTACCCATAACCGACGAGCATGTATGAAAGCGCTCATGAAAGTAGAGGAAGCGAAAGAGGTATGCCAAGATCGTAGCAAGTGGAAGGACGTAATCTCTGCCTACCCCCACGGGAGAAAGGCGTGATGATATGTATGTGTTAATTCAAGACATTTTAATATTAAATTCGATCGCGTGACCGATAAAAATAAAGATACACTAAATTATGAGTTTCAACGGGAACTCAACAACACTTTACGAGGGTTTGGTCCATAATCAGCCTGGTGTACACTTAAATATACCCGCATTTATTAAAAATATAATATACCTTTATATTTTACCCTATCACTTAACACTTTTACAATGCATTGGTTTATTAAAATCTTTCACTGTGGTGTTTTGTGACGCAAAAAAACCAATCTATACATTCCGCAACACCGTTTAACACTTACGTTCGATTGTGACGGACAAGATCGTATGTCCGCCCACGAAACACTTATTGTTCACAGATGATCACGCAGCGGCTGTAAACTCTTTCCAAACTGAATACCGTACCGTTGATATGAATTTTGCAACCGCCTGCTGTCTGCCGTGGGTCGAGGGACCAGGGTTACCAACATTTTCACACAATAAAAGTAATCAGTCGAGCGTAGGACGCGACCAATACAAAGTCTATAAATTATTGTATAGGATTTTGCATCTAATCATTAATCATGCAAATATTATAAGATATAAAAGTCCTTGACCCTTTCCTACATCCACGCTCAATGTCTACGTGGGCCCCTATGTTTTAATTGTGGTAGGCGGTGGCATCGCGTCATCGTAGACCTGCATGACAAATGTATTACAGTCAATTCGCTAAATAACATACATACATACATATCATCACGCCTTTCTCCCGTGGGGGTAGGCAGAGATTACGTCCTTCCACTTGCTACGATCTTGGCATACCTCTTTCGCTTGCTCTACTTTCATGAGCGCTTTCATACATGCTCGTCGGTTATGGGTACTTTTTACCTGGCCTTTATTTAAGACATGATTGATTTGGTCTAGATACATTCGCCTAGGTCGACCCTTACCGACTTGCCCATTCACCCTCGCCTTATAAATTAATTTCGTTAATCTTCTCTCATCCATCCTCTCTACATGCCCAAACCGACTAAGCATACCTTTCTCTATTTTGGTCACCACATCCTCTACCACACCACAGCGTTCCCTTATCATACTATTCCTGACTTTGTCAATCGTCTTCACTCCAGCTATACTTCTCAGACTTCTCATTTCATTCACTGCGTTAATCTTACTTTCATGCTTCTTCTGCCAAACCCAGCATTCACTACCATACCTAAGTGTAGGGACCAGGACTCCTCGATGCACATGAAGTTACGCGGGGCCCCATTCACTCTATTCCCTAACAAAACTCTTCGCTCAATATCATCGTCACACTTTCCATCTCTCGTAACCTTTGATCCCAAGTACACAAACTCTTTCACTTGTTCCACTCTGTCTCCTTCTATCGAAATTACGCAATCTGTCATACTTTCTTCTCTTTCAAATACCATTACTTTCGTTTTACTAACATTCACTTTCATTCCTTTACTTTTAAGGGTCCTGTTCACAATACTGACCATCGCCTGCAACTCCTCCGCCGATGATGCCAGTATAACCTGGTCATCAGCATACAGGAGGCATTTGACAGTCAGACCATTCATTTTTAATCCATACTTACTTTCTTTCAAGTCTTTCAAGCAATTGTCTACATATAGGTTAAACAGCCCTGGAGACGCAACACAACCCTGTCTAACACCTTTCTTTCGCTAAATAAATGTTTGTAAATCGCGAACTATAAGTTGTAAAACTCTCTAATTAAAAATTTTAAATGAGCAGGGTAATTAATTTCTAAAAGAAATCGTAACAAACTAATAGACAAATTAAAGCAATATGACAAACACGACTATAATTGTTCCCGACTTTCCTGAGCTGTTTTTGTGAAACGGGCTACATAATGACCAGGATAGACCAGATAAGTTTAAGTTTGAGCATCGAATTGATAACCAGAAGTAATCTACAAAGTGACCATTCAGAGAAAAATACCGAATTATAGAAATTTAGATTTTAGACGGAAATAACTAAAAACATTCTTTTTTTCATTACGATGTAAATGACTTAAAGAAATTCGTGAACTTATTCGAATCACCTTGACCACTAAATAGAAAGAAAACGTAAGATATCAGATCAATTTTATTAGAAAGGTTTCGATTTCTTAAGCGGTCAGCGTGGTCGCGGAGAAAGTACTGGGGAAATGATCAGTGACAGTTTCTACGTTTCTTTAGATGCTATCCTTTCATATAGGAAGTGTTATGCGGCAAATAGTCATAATTCTTGGACATCGATGTACGAGCCAAACGGAGTCTCATCCGGTAGTGCAACGATTACATAAACCATACTATCAGCATAAACTTAAACTTAACTTAAAATGTACCCACTATACAAAGGAATCAGATGAACGAGATTTGTGACTATTTCCAGTCAAATATCCAATAGAGGAGAGCAATTGAACTTGTAAATGCATACTAACAATAACTTCATCATTCTCCATCATCATTGTAACTACAGAACCGTTTAAAATATTTAAAAATCCTTTAATAAATCAAAAATATATTATACTAGCTGTGTGCTCGCCGACCAATTAAATCCTCATAAAACACAAACAGATAAACATCAATCAAAAAATCAAAATTTCAAAATCAAAATTTATTTATTCAATTTAGGCCCTAAGAAGGCAGGCGCTTATGAACGTCTAAAACACTACCACCGGTTCGGAAAACAACCCAGTCGAGAAGAGCGCAGGCGAGAAACTCGATCTGGTTCTTTTTTTTTTATAAATATCATTTTTTTTGTCATATTTAAAACTATACAAATCTTAATAATGTTAGTGGAAGCACAGAGATGTGGGTTAATCCCAGACATCACTATCGTTCACGTAATGATCCACCCTGTAATAACCTTTTGAGATTAAAACTTGCTTGACATAATACATCCTTTCTATAGCCGGTAAGAATGAAATACCAGAGCTACGTAAGTAGTTATTATTTAGTAGGTTTAATTGCCAAATGAAAACAATTATCGTATTACACATTATCATTTGCACAAACGGAAACTGTTTCGAGTTTCATAAAAACACAACGCCTGCACATTCTCCTTACACGAGCTATAAATGGAACTCTTTAGTAAGTTACATTTCCTTTTTAACATTTAAAAAAACATCGAAAACCGTTTCATTATTATTATATAGTTCTTTTTTATTTATTTACGTACTGCAGGCTCTTGGTCCGCATTGTTTTTGTTGTACAATAAATTCCTTTAAAATATATGGATACAAGAAACAAAAACGACTTATATCTATGTGACCTTTATAACTATTTTTATATTACTATTTTTTCTTTAACTATGTGGGGTAGTCTATATTATTAGTTTATTTTTATTGTTGTTGTTCTTTCCCCTCCTCCTTTCTTATTTTTTCACTCCAAACCCAAGCCACATTCTCGGGATAAACGTACGGGTGTGACTTTAACTTTTGGATCCTAGTGTTTATCACCCTATAATCTCGCCTCTTTATGGCCATTTTAAGGTTCTAGTCCACGAAATCTTTATCCGTCGCCGTAGACGCGTTACGGACGCTTTGACGGGGGGAAATGCATTTACGCACTACCCTTATCTATTGCATTAGTGAGACCGAAGTCCCCCAATGCAATGGATAAGGGGGCACGGAGTGACGAGCTCCGTGCCAGTGTGGGACTCACCCGGGCGTGAAGCGCCCGGAAATACCCACTAAAACCCCCCGGGGCCGTCCGCTGCATTTGGGACGGGGGCGATACGGGGTTGCTAGGCATGTCGCCGCTTCGCCCCCTGCGTTACGGACGAACCTGCCTATCGCATAGTCTCCGTCGTCGGTGTAGTTAAACACAGGTTTCTATGTGTCTAGGATACTGCTACCACGGCATGCGGGACGCTGTCACGGATTTGCAGCCTCTTGGCTTTTGTTTGTATATTATTATGTTATAGTTAGTCATTATAAAAAAATAAATTTAATAAAGCGTCCGAAGAGCGTAACATTATAACAGCATTGAGGAGTTGATATTTAGTTCGTCATGTATTACTTACATGAATGTAATTGCGCAACTTGCAGTATTTGGCCTTATACTAAGTCATTTTGGTTACGTTTTATATGATATAGTTTGGTAATTGTACACAAGTGCAGTGGGTTGAAATAATGTAACCGAGCGTGAACTTTGGGATCTCACAAAAACTTGGATTTTTTTGTAAAAGGGCCGTCATTTTGCTAGATCACTAATTATTTATTTAAAAGGTTCATACTGTAATAAGGAAAAAACAATGCACTCGAAAACTATATCGCAGTGAATAAAGAAAATATAATATCCAACCGAAATCGCGGACACAACTATTAAGATATCAACAAAATGGCCGTGAATCGTAAAGAGGCAACAGTGAACATACACTCTCGATAGAATATTGTGATAAGATGTGGAAATCCACCGAATAACGTCAAGAAAACCTCCACAGAGCTTTACAAACATGGTAACTTTCAACTGATACCTCATGAATGTTGTAATTATGACGAGAAGTTCATAGACTTTAGACTCAGAAAAGAAACGACGCTAAACGTAAATGCTAAATGTATACAAAAAAGATTAGTTATGTTATCAATTAAGGACATAATGAATCATACGGACTTCACAAAAATCAGCCGATAACATAAAGGTCACGTGCGTGATACTAATCTAAAAGATTGACACTAATGAATGCGATTATACGTATTAAGATTAGATATATAAAAGACAACTGAAAATATCGTATGCTATATTTTTCTTGTTTTTTTGAGCTCGTTAAAATGTGTGGGTAAGCAACCGACAAAAAGAATAATTCGTCTACAATAAATCTTGGTCGACTGTGTTATAGTACGTATAAAAACGCGCAAAGTTCAGCAAATAACTGGGGATTTATTAAGGCTGATCGTGAATGACGAGCAAACTCGGTGAAGCTGTGAAGGTCATACAGATCATCAGCATAGTCAATTGAAAGAAAAAAGACGACAAACCTCGGGAATGGTTTTAAATCACCTTGAGAAAATACATTACGTTACATTAGAATATAACATTTGTCAAAAAAAAAAACGCCTTTAAATCTATTCATATAATATTAAAATTCACATTTCAGATACATCTAAATATACGGGTCTATTAAACTAACTTAAAGTACAATCGACACTAAATAACGCCAGAACCGTATTATAAAAATACGAGTCCATTGTAAAACCGACTTAAATGGAACATTTGATCGATATAATCTATGGTTGAGTCGTGAGCCGGGATGCGAATAAAAACAGCTAAAGAACAGATGATAGGCACCCGGTCTAGACTAGAACGTTACGAGATTCGAGGCAAGTTCATTGACACAGGCGCGGCAATTTGCCTGCACACAAGGACACTCAAATGTAACATAGACCGCGAGACCTAGTGCAATAGGATTTCGTTAGTGGGTCAAATTGTATGTCACTGTCGCCTTGCGTCGGCGCGCGGTAGAGACCGATGGGACATCAACGTCAGATAAAATTTCTTAACGAATGCTTCGAATGAAGTTTCATAATAATTAATCGAATATTTCTGAAATACACAATTAACATTTGTCAATGTTTAATTCTAATGGCAGTGACAGAATCATAGTTTAGTCAATTCTAATTCTTTCAACCTTAGGACATCATGTTAGGCGACGCGGTGCTTGCGAAAGCCACCCCGTGTCGCCCCCATCCCAAATGCAGCGGACGGCCCCGGGGGGTTTTAGTGAGTATTTCCGGGCGACTCTCGCCCGGGTGAGTCCCACACTGCACGGAGCTCGTCACTCCGTGCCCCTTATCTATTGTACTGGGGGGACTTTGATCCCCTGAGTACAATAGACAAGGGTAGTGCGTAAATGCATTTCCCCCCGTCAAAAAAAAAAAGGACATCATGTTACAAGCTTAGTAGTATTCCTTACTAACTGGTCTTTTAAAATGTTTTCCTGTCAATATGTTGAGCAAACTTTAATTGCTTTTATCATAAATCAAAATCGTATTAAATATTTATTGAGAAAAAAGCATGTAATGTTTCGGATAATTTCAACGAAAAATGGTACTAGTTAATAAGATCCAAGTCATGGGTACAGCTAGCGTAAAATGTAATTAGTGATTTCATAGTAATAACAAAGACTATAATAACCCTTTCACGAATACAAATAGAGCAGGTACACGATTGTACTGGCTTTAAGAATTCGTTCTGGACATATTCCATTAAATAAATTCAATTTTTTAATGAATAAAAGCGAATCTCCGAACTGTAGTATTTGTAATGTGCAGGAAGATATATAATATGATATATACATATAATTATGGAATGTACCCAGAATGAAACTCAAAGACGTCTAATTTTTGGAATTAATTATAATGTCGGTTTGTGCAATGTATTCTTGGCTCACCCAATATCGAAAGAAGCCAAATCGATTTATGATTTGGTGGACGTCGTCATTAGGTCGAGGAATTGATTACTTATTTTGTTTTATTTTTCTTTCCGTTTCTATTGTAGTTGTTGTATTATAATATAGGCTTTATGTATGTATGTAATGGATGAGGGTGGCATGTTCAGTATGAACAAACTCTCTATAAAATAAAGATTATAAAAAAAAAAACAATGAATACAAATAAATATGCATGCGTGCTTTGTACCACGATTCGGTTAAGTATTGCACTATGAGGTGGAACAGTAAATCTGGCTGTTTGCGTTGATGTATCACACAATCCTCGAACGTGACGTCATCGCGGACATGCGCGTTCAAATTGTTATCATCAGAGTATATACAAATTATATGATTTCGTCTGATAGCTCGGACTAACTGACGATAAGTGTTTACACTAGCTTATGAACAAAATTTGCGAAATGAGTTGTCGACTGTAACGCGTATTCGATATTTTATATTATTTTAATGTTACAACTTTTTGATCCGTGATACTTACAAACTCTGTCTTTTAACTTTTTGTTCTACGAGTATTTTCTTTCGCATTGTTGCTAAGCAACGGCTCCTGCGGAATCAGATGAACTAAAATATCAGTACAAAAACGGAACTCGTGACTTATACTGCAAACACACTCTTGCACATAACATGCAGGTACATAGGTCCTGTAAGGAACCTTTTTTTTTTATTATAATTATAAAAAATGTAGGGAATAGCTAGGTTCAAACTCGCGAGAGAGTTTTACACTCAGGTGACGGCCAAGCCGAGGTTCGTACCATTTTGGTAACCCTTGTGCTAGTCACCTTTTGCGGCTGAGTGCCTTCAGCACTCGACCCCAAAGTCACGGTGAAGCTGTAAAGGCACTTCCGGTCAACAGCGTTAGCTAGGTTCGAAAAAAAAAAAAAAAAAAAAAAAGAACTCATGACTTTATTTTTGTAGTCTCTCGAAAAGTGCTTTCACTGCTTGGTGATAAAAAAAATTACGAGCTATAGATGCTGTGTTATAGATAAAATAAGTATTTATTTTGTAATAAAATAATCTGTTAATTTAAGCTGCGCGATGGTGGTCATATTTGTTTCGACTTAGTTTACTATGAGTATCATAACTTTGTCTGTGTTATGCCTAATATTTGTATTAAACCTTTTTTTTTTTTTTGACGTGGGGAAATGCATTTACGCACTACCCTTACCTATTGCATTAGTGAGACCGAAATCCCCCAATGCAATAGGTAAGGGGGCACGGAGGGACGAACTCTGTGCCAATGTGGGACTCGCCCGGACGTGAAGCGTCCGGAAATACCCACTAAAACCCCCCGGGGCCGTGGCTTTGGCAAGCACCGCGTCGCCCCCTGCAGCGAACCCACCAGGCATTTGTAATAAACCTGACACGAAAATATATTTATGACTAGCTGTGCTCCCGCGGCTGCGCCAGCGTTTCATATATTCTTCGCAGTTGTTTCATTTTTTATACGGAACCCTAATATTTTTTTTAAATATGAAGTAAAAATGATTCTCATAAATTCCAGCACTTACTCTTAAAACTGTGCATTAAATCGGATTTTATTAAATTTATAGAGTTTTAATTTTTTTACGCGGAACCCTGATTATTTTCGAAAATGAAAAGTATCTAAGTTACCCGGAGTAACTTGAGCTATCTAGCAATAAAAGTCCCATCAAAATCTGCCCTGCCGTTCCGGAGATTACCCGGAACAAACAGACAGAGAGACAGACAAAAATTTTCAAAATTGCATTTTTCTTATAGGTATCCTGTAATACATTCATATGTATTTAGTAAAAAAAATCTGACATTATAAACGAACACTCCAACTTTATTTATTACTAGTATAGATTTAAAAACAACTATAAGTCGGTTAAGTGATCCTGAGTTATAAGCCAAGACGGCGAAAAGTGAAAAATTTAAATGTAAATTTCGCTTCATATTACTCATTTTGTCGTGTCATCTCCTCTTTAAAAAAAGGGCGACGACCACTTTTGTTTTAGTTCTTATCTGAGTTTAGTTATCTGTTGCTATAGCGACAGGTGATACAACAACCCCTTATCGAGTACATTTACGCCCTTGTTTATAAAAGAACCCAGCTGTGGATATGTTGATAATACTATTAATTATAGTAAGCTGAGAAGAACCTATTAAAAATTCTTATTTTTTATGATAAAAAAAAGAATCGTGTAAATCAATGCCCTATAGTGGCGCGTCATAACAAAGGGGATAATGTATACATAATCTCTATATAAAAATATAAAGTATATTAATTAAAAAGGGTCGTTCAAGTATTACGTAAGCACCAACGAGAGGTGGAGGCTCTATGCTTTGCTTATTTGTCGAGTTGTGATTATGTAAGCAATGTTTATTGTAACAATTACCTAAGCAGATTTTGTAAAAAAAAATATGGTAATTCTTGTTATCGTGGAGGGAGAGTAAAAGCTTTGCTGACAAGCGATGATGAAACCATAGCATGGTGGTAGGGCATTTAGTAATGAATGCCCGCCTCGGTAGCTACCACCCTCAAATTTGAAAACCAGGCACCAAATACCAATAGGTTTGTTCCGGCAGCATCGCTTGAGAACCAGTACCTCTAGACTTAGTGTGTTTACCATCCTGGACCGCATCGTCACTTAACATCAGATGAGATTGTGGTCAAAACACTGAACCTATAGCGTGTAAAAAATAACAAATTGAGAGTCAAAAATATCGAAAATTCTGCTTACGTAATACATGAACAACCCCTACATGTCAATTTTCAGGGCAACCTGTGCGAAACTTATACGAACAAGTTTCTAATCAAAATCAAATAAAACTTACATTATTACAAGTTACATAAATATTTACATAGACTCGATAAAGAAAGAAAGAAAGAAAACCTTTATTCACAAATGAGATACAAAACACATAACGAAAAAATAGTAATAATAATAATGAAGAGATGATACCAAAAAAAATCACATAATAGGGTAACTAAGTGTCACCCACCAACCAAAATCTCATTAGATGAAAGGGTCTCCAGCTCAGCATATGCTGAAGTACCAAGGGATACTCAGCGCTGATTTTCAGCTGAAGCCCAGAGCGAATCACGGAACGTCAGTATATAAAAAAACAACGATAACGCTTTGGATTACAACTGCTGACCGAGGAATTTATATCAAGGGTCAAGACTCATCCAGCTCAATGGCAGTTGCGTCACGCCTCCTCAGAGATCCTCACGACCTTGCCTGGATATCGGATGCGATCATACTATCAGTACGATGACGATCACGGTACTCCAACAATCGTATCTAGATTAAGGTTTCCATTTATAAAACATCAAATATCTTATCGAATACTGGTGTGTATTATCTGGACAATATAAATATGGGTATACGTAAATATACGTATAGTAATTTAAACAAAAATAATATAACTTTATAATACAGTAATACCCCGATTAGCGCGACCCCGTTACGCGCGGTTTCACTATAACGCGAATGTCAAATTTCGCGCTCAAATGCCTCGCATTACGCGAAAGAGTGCGTATAAACATAATTTAAAGACAATAGATGTATTTTTCCGTAAAAAAAATAACAGTATATATTGCATAAAGTGTTCTTAGAGTTAAAGTGATTGATTAAAATGATTTGTATTTTTTTGTATTAAATTTTGACGTATGTTTAATCATAAACCTCGATATACGCGAATTTCAGTTAACGCGATATTTTTCGAAACGTATCCCTCGCGTAAAGCGGGGTATTACGGTAGTTTAAAACAAATTTTACCGTAAATCTATATCTATTTCCTTATAATGAAATTAGTAAGAGATCAACGTAGGTTAACGGCCATTTTTCCCGTTTTAATTTGATTTGTGATTTGTAGTATCATTGTAATGATATATATTGTTCACTTTAAAAAAAAACTTCATTTTATTAACTATGAAACATATGTTTTTTTTTATATAACAACGACTCAATTTTCAATGTTTTAATATATTTAACATTTATGCGAGTATAACAACCAATTGTATCCATAGTCTACTCTTATACCTATATAAAAGAACAATTTATAAGGAAACAACAGTAACAATATATAATTCATAAAATATAAATTTTTAAATTTATCCTCGAATGCTAGTAGAAAGTTGAAGCAACATAGCTAATCGTTAGGTTACCTAGCGTGACACACACACACACACACACACAAATACATACATGGATTGTATAATAATGCCCGTAAATTAAAAATGTCACTTATTATACTAATTATCGCTAATTAATGCATACATCGTGTTGAAATTTCTAATTGCGACAGGTGCCTGTCGGTAGTCGACGCCTGTTATTATATATCACTTACCACGAATCGTCCCTCACGTAGAAGAGTGGTATAAGACAAAAATGTCACACTTATGAGAAAAAATATGACAATTTCGTACATACACTAACATATTTGGATGTATGAGAAAACTCGTTACGCAAAAGAATGACGACGTTTCTACTAATTCTGTTTATGACTAAATACAGATATGGTTTTTGTATATTGTGTTACGTTTACATATAACGGAAGACATGTACATTCATTACACAAGTAATATTAATTAGTGCGAAAGAAATAAAACTTTAGTGAAATAATCTAAATCCAGTAACAAAATTGTATACTCCTCTTTACATTCCAGTCCAGAGAGTCTCGCCTATTCAAACACACTTCATTGTTAGTTACAAACAAATTACAAATAACAAAAAAACAAATTACAAATAACAAAAACAAATTTTTACATTTTTGAAAACCCATTCGAAGTTATTCTCCAACCAGCAATAAAATCTACTCGTACACAAAAGACGTAATCGAAACCTTTTTGTTTCAAATTGACTAAATATGCTGTTGGCCGGAAACCGTGACAGCTCCACCGAAATGTTGGGGTAAGCGCTGAAAACATTCAGCCAGAAGAAGGGGGACTAACTTGGCCCAAGTTAAATCTTTCAGAACCAATCACATGCGTGTAATGTGCAGTCTAATACTTGTTCACGTGTTAGTGCATGAAAGTATCATTGTATTATCCCATCGGTGGGTACAAAAGCCATCCCGGTTGGAGGTCGGAACACATCAAAATCAAAAAATCAAAAACATCTTTATTCAATTTAGGCCCTAAGAAGGCGCTTATGAACGTCTAAAACACTACCACCGGTTCGGAAAACTACCCAGTTGAGTAGAGCGCAGGCAAGAAACTCGATCTGGATCTTTTTTAATAAATATAATACATATCATTTTATTTTTCACATAAAAAAAAACTATACAAAGGTTCTTGGACCTCTGCCTGAAAGAGCCTAATGTATGCATCGGTGCGGTGAAGCATCCTAACAATCAAAATCTCACATACAAAGATAAATAGAAATCAAGAAAAAACGTAAAAAAAAATCGTATGTTTATTTGACAGTGACTTTGACCCGGCGGCGTGTCGCGTACGTCTGTCTGTCTGTCTGAGCGCGACGCAATGCCGAGGTCACGTTAATTTGTTTTACACGTTTTCCGTGCATTTTGTGTTTTATTTGTCCTATTGTTTCCGTACATATTTATTGACACCTACAACGCTAAATATGGTTCTTAGCTTCGTTCGTCATTTCAGACTTACGTGATAATTTTAAGATGTTCTAAAGCTCATAATTGAGTATATAATTTAGATATTTGAGGAATTTATTTTATAAACTATAGATTACTGAATAGGGGAAGGGGGGGGTCTGTCTGAATGATGATGATTACGTACCTAAGCAATATCTACATATTAATTTTCGTATTTTTTTCTTCAAAGTTATGACAATGGTGACGTAATCACGGGGTTTGAAGTATGAGGTCTGCTTTCTATTGCTGACAAGGGGGTCAAAATGTTAAAAAATCAAAAGTTTATGTAATTCTGGACCGACCCATATAAATAATTAAATGAGTCCCTTGGGTACCGTGCCTTGTGGTACTTTTATAACAGATATAATATAAGGGTCATTAAAGTACCGCTATCTGCTTAAAAGTGAAAACTTACACTAATAATTAACGAGTCGAAATAAAATCTTGAAAACGTGGGTTCTACTTTTTTTTCGTAAACCATAAAATTTAAATTGTTGGCTAAAATCGTCTCGAATATCTGTGTGGTCGGAGGACCCCCTCCTCTATACGCAACTCGAGACGGCCCTGTTCGAACAAAACTAGCACACGCCGATGGTTCTCTGCTGATAATGATACAATAGTCTCGACTCGCACAAGAACTTAATAATAATGTAATGTAACGATCCAAAAAGGCAACGAAACACAATACAAGTGTAGTTCCGTATCTACACATATCGACAATTCTAGTATATCGGATTTAACTATCCAAAATATAAGGGAAAAACAAAGAAAATTTACGACATAATTTACCAAATAAAAACCTAATATATATTATAAAAAATAACTTAATCTTTCAAGGTCTATGTACGACAATTTAAATGACTAAAGTTTTTTTTTTTTTTATATACAGGACAAGTATTTTTCTTTTTATTACATTTACAACTCATCATCTCCCTACCCTTTTCCCATTTTTATTTGGGGTCGGCGCAACATGTCTTCCTCTTCCATTCCTCTCTATTTGTTGTCATCTCCGCATTCACTCCTTTTCTAAACATATCATCTTGCACACAGTCCATCCATCTTTTCTTTGGTCTTCCCCTTCCCATGTAACCGTCCACATTCATATCCAATACCTTTCTTACAACATTCTCTTTCTCCCTGCGCATCACATGTCCATACCAGGATAAACGACCGCCTCTTAACTTGTCTTGTCAAATTTACAACTATTCAAACATATTTGCCATCATGAATAAAATAGTTTTTATTACAAACATCGGTCCTAATTTAATAAGTCACCACACTGCTTATGTGAAACATTACACAAACGTCTTTAATATGTCAATAATATAAAACGTCAAGTTACAAAACAGAATGCATGCGGTACGACAACGTTACAAAATCATCTCAAAATACCAAATTAATTAACTCGTCCATTCGCTAAAGCCACGTTCACACTCACGTGAGTTTTCTATAACGCATACCTGTAACAAAAAACGCTGCGTACGATAAATCTGTGTCTAGGAGTTTTGACAGTGACTGCTGATTCGTGCATTCACTCGAGCTTTATGAATCTTAATTTAGATTTGCGATGCAGATAGTTTCCAAAACTCATTGACTGTCTTTCGTACCGATTCATCAACTGTTTTTTTTATTTTTTTTTTATTAGTCTCCGCCAATTTTCCTCTGGCATAACCAGAGACCTTTTTATTACGTCTCATTTTTTGTGCTCTTTTTTGTTTGTTTTTTTTTTTTTTTTTTTTTTGTATCTTGTTCTTTTGCTAGGTATTTTCTTTTTGTGTCATTTTGATTTAAACTCTAAACAATTTACTACTTATCTGAATTAATAATAAACAATCTCCAATTCTTATGATATAGTGTTCGTGTCAAACAATTAAAAACAATAATACAATTAAAAATAATTAAATTATAATTAAACAATTAAAATCAGAGCAGTAATATTATAATTTTTTTGAATATTTTATTACCCATTACTTAATATTCAATCCAAAATAAATATACAATTATAAATTAAAATCAAATTTGTTATCAAATAAGATTCTATAATTGGCCTTTATAATATTTCAAACTTTATGATTTAGGATCAGTAAGTCCTTTCCTCGTTCAATTCATCAACTTAAATTGCATCTCTTACGATAGTTTAATAGAATCTAGCGCTAAATCGTTAAAAAAAAATATAAATCAATGAGCTACGTTGTCCAGAATAAATCGACAACTAAAATTCATGTCACTTGGGAATCGATATGCTAAGGGTCCTAATCATGGGATCATCAAGAACTTTGCTATTGGGAGATCAAAAATATACAAAATTTTGCTGCCGTAGTCGGCACATAATTAGAAGAAAAAAAAAACGAAAAATTAATCTGAAAACGTGTACCTACAAAAAGTTGCGTGTATACATTGCCTAATAACATGGCATCGAATTTGGAAGACCGTAGAGAATTACTGGATCTTACATTCTTATATAAGTTAGTAAACGGCATTTCGAACACACCTGAACTGTTAACCAGGGTCAAATTTAACGTCCCAAGGAAACTACCTCGAGCGAAACGATTTAATCTATTTAGCAAAAATTATTATCGGACAAATTTAGGTCTTTTCTCTCCTCTGAATAGAATAATCTCACTATATAACAAAAAAAGCTATATATATATATATATTATTTAAAGGCTAAAATTAATGTCAGTTTATTCCACTTTTAATTTGGAGTCGTTTTTTTTTTGAGTAATTTAAACTTTATCAATTCTAATATTATTTGTTCTTTTGTATCTTTTTGGTTTGCACAAGCTTGTTCTCAATATATAATTCAACGTAATCACTTATAATTAAGGTTGCATTTATCACGTGTCCTCAAATTGTTGATAGTACATATCTAAATCAAAATGTAAATCTTGTTAGTGTTCAAATAAATAAATTAAAAGCTAACGGTTGGCAACACGATAGTAGGTCGGGAACCTTCAGCCGGCTGAAGTCATACTATAACCACCAGTTGTTTATCCACAACGCGTTCTTACACATTACCACGTCACAATAGTGTTTTGCACAGCGACGATGTTTGCTTAAATGGCCGCGATCAACACTTCAATTGTGCTAGAACGTTCCTTTGTTGGCAAAATAATAAAAAAAAAAATATACATACATATACAAGTACGTACACATTGAATCGTGTATATAGCTTCGCTAAAGAGCGACACAATACGACATCGCCGGCGAAGGTCAACCGCGTTGGCCGTAAAGTTGATTGACAAAAAATGCTATATTTTTTGCCTAAAACTGAGGGTAATTATTTTAGCGTTAAATTAGATACGATATGCCGTACTGAAAAAAAAACTTGGCATCAAGTTAAAAACAATTGCCTAACTTACCCGACAAGAGTGGGTCCTCTAACTTTCCAGAAAATACTAATTTCATTTAATCGGAAGAATATTAATCACCAGTCTTACTTAAGTTAATGTTGTGTTTATTCTTACACATATAAAAACGTCTGTCTGTCTTTTAGTTGTCTTATGACTTGATAATCACTCAACTGATTTACATAACTCTTTTTGAAATCGTTCATATTATTATTTAAGAAAAGTAATCAGAATAATAAAAATAACTTCACAAAAATGACCATTATCGTATTCCTTACATTATATAAAAGGCATCATCAGCATCTATCTGTCTGCCTGTCCGTTAAAAAACTCGAGCTGAGCCGCGGGAAAACAGCTACTATAACTATAAAACATATTTTAAGTACCTTTTTTTTTTTTTTTGACGGGGTGAAATGCATTTACGCACTACCCTTACCCATTGTATTAGTGAGACCGAAGTCCCCCAATACAATGGGTAAGGGGGCACGGAGTGACGAGCTCCGCGCCAGTGTGGGACTCACCCGGGCGTGAAGCGCCCGGAAATACCCACTAAAACCCCCCGGGGCCGTCCGCTGCATTTGGGATGGGGGCGACACGGGGTGGCTTTCGCAAGCACCGCGTCGCCCCCTGCAGCGAACCCATCAGGCCTCGTCCGTGCAATGGCCCGGTATATTTTAAGTACCTAACCAAACAGTATGTTATTTTTAACTAACTAAATAATAGGTATATATTTTATACAAAATGGCGACGGCGCCAATCGAATCATATTATGGAGTTTAAAATTTAGTAAAAGTAAATGTTATTAGATATAACCTACAGTTTTGCGTATTAACTTATATATTTTGCTTCATTCGCTTATTCAAAAACTTTGCAATTGTAAATCCTTGTAAGAAAATGGTAATTACAAAGTACGAGTATTTTCAGCGTTTTGTGATCGCAAATGGTTATCCAGTTGGCATTATGTTTGCAAATCGGTATTAAGTCAATGAACGTCCATTCATTCGTTAAGCAGAATACAGTCACCATCCTTACAGAAAAAACCATTGACTAATCAACTAGATAAATTTTATCCTTAGAAGTTTCCAGTACGTTTCTTTTAAGACCTTTACGACGGCAACGAACCGCGAATTAGCCGAGTCAGGGCATAATCTAGAAATTATTTTCGTGTCGAAGGATCATGCCGCGTCAGTGTATGTGGGCCTAGTCAGAGCGAAGCGTATAAAAGCTACATAGATAGCATTTTAGGGTTTACATTGAAGAGGACTTTTTTCTTGAATCGATGCATTGTGACGTTTTATTAAGGTTACATATTATTAAGATACACTATTAAGATAACACTTGCACCGTTGAAAACTCAAGAACTAACGACTGCACCCCACTAAAAACCCCAACGCACCACCTTGGCGCTCATTGCCAACGGCCACGGGTATTGCTACTAAAGAGGCCAAACACCGACCGCGACCTCCAGCCTTTAATTTTGCCGCATTGAAATGTTTTAAGGAGGTGTTCTTCCTTGAGGATTTTTAAAGAGGTTTTTGTCATCCAGTCCCGGGCTTACCTTTTCCAGAAGCCCGATTAATCATTTTTAAAGAGGATGACCGAACGCACTGTCACTCCAACTTGTTAACCCTTTCAAGTATGTCGACAACGGACAAATTGGAGAGAGAGTCAAAAATGTCTAAAACTCTGCTTACGTAATGTCTGAACGGTTCTTAAGTTTTACAAAAACAGATAATTATTGCATTTAGCAATACATGGCCGAAGCCTTTGGAAATATAAGACGTAATTATGTAATTCACATAGCTAGTTGAGTATCTAATAATAATAGAACAAATTTAAAGCACACGTAAGTTATCGGGTATTGTTATCGAACAACAATAACGTTAACGTTAACGATAACGTCCACCGGTGGGTAATTACACGGCCGGACGATAACGACTGCTGACCCTGCCCCGGTTCTCGAGCAACGAATGATCGGATGACGAGAAAAAAATAAGTACTTTTTAACTCTATTCAACAAGAATCCGTTTTTTTTTTTATGTCAAGTTCTATCCACAGATAAGACGGTATACATTTCGTAATAATAATATACAATAGAGGTATCAATGATATGTATGTCGTTTGAATCGCGTAATGATATCTTTGAGCATAACCACGTCCAGAGTATTACGACTGCGGTTTTAAATACATTCTTACTGAAGTATGAATATGCATTTTACTAGTACATAATCCACAACGACACAAACCTTAGGTCAAGCTGTTACGGGTCGTTCAATTATCACATAGGCGAAATTTCGGACACTTCGACAATGGGCATCCTTTTTACCAATAATAAACAAAACTCTTATGTTAATAATATTAACGGCACACATCCGGCGGCGCCTTAAGATATTACCCGCCTACATCCGGTAGTACCGTATCTCACCTATTTTTTTTTTTTTTTTTTTTTGACGGGGGAAATGCATTTACGCACTACCCTTATCTATTGTATTTAGGGGATCAAAATCCCCCAATACAATAGATAAGGGGGCACGGAGTGACGAGCTCCGTGCCAGTGTGGGACTCACCTGGGCGTGAAGCGCCCTAAAACCCCCCGGGGCCGTCCGCTGCATTTGGGATGGGGGCGACACGGGGTGGCTTTCGCAAGCACCGCGTCGCACCATTGCATGGAATGACTATATAAGGCTCTGTAGAGCTAACACGGGGACAATTGAGTTCTATCTGCTAAAATGAATGTTCCTGATATAATAAAGTGGTAACGTGGAAATAATACATAGCGACAGTGTTTAATAATATGGCGAGAGTATTTTTAAATTAATGAGTAAATATTGATTACCATTCACATCAAACTTTTTTTTTTTTTTTTTGACGGGGGGGAAATGCATTTACGCACTACCCTTACCCATTGCATTAGTGAGACCGAGGTCCCCCAGTGCAATGGGTAAGGGGGCATGGAGGGACGAGTTCCGTGCCAGTGTGGGACGCGAACCCGGGCGAGAGTCGCCCGGGAATACCCACTAAAACCCCTCGGGGCCGTCCGCTGCATTTGGGATGGGGGCGACACGGGGTGGCTTTCGCAGGCACCGCGTCGCATTCACATCAAACCTAACATTGAGTGTAGATATTACATTCTGCTGTTAGTAGAGTGAGTGAGTGCTCACGACAATAATATATGTAGATTGTAGAAACCTCACATTTGTAAATTAGTTCTGCGCCTATACGAGTATACCCCTCAGTAAATAATGATTAACCAGTTATTTTTATAAACGATCCATTCCGAGTAACTCCACTTTCAAATGCTTTCAAACATTTATAATACGAATCTCCAACGGTAAAAATAAATAAGGGTTGATAAAAAAATAAGGGAAGAGCACACCTGCCGCGTCCGTTACGCTAACTGAAAACTCATATTACCCAATATACGTACGGGCGTTAATAAAATCGTCGTGTTACTTGTACTTGCTTCGGCAGTACATATATAAAAATTGGAACGATACAGAGAAGATTAGCATGACCCCTGCGCAAGGATGACACGCAAAATTGTGAAGCGTTCCACATTTTTCAACCAACATGTTCCGCAGAACGGACACGTCGGTGCACGTTCACCTCCAGAACATCGCCGTTGCACGCTAGACCTCCCGACAGACGGAGAGGAAGAGGTGGACACTTGTCATTAATATATAGGCCTCAGGCGCGCGATCTCATACGCCGGTCCTCGCCTAGCTGAGTAGGTAGTTGAAGGCGGACCGTGTCTATGACCCGTATAGATCGGCTGCATCTCCGTGACCCCTCAGAGCCCGATCGATACAAGGATTAGCTCCCAGGAAACTCAGAAGATTACTCCACGAGAGACGCACCATGTGTGCCTCACCCAGCAGACTTGTCCGTAGGCGCGGACAAAGGAGAGGCCACCGTCGAAGGGAATAGCCCTGATACGGTTTCCCCGTGTCCCCTATTAGTACTTAAGTTTAGTTGTAGTCTAGTTTTTTCAATTGTGTATTATTTTTAAAGAATGATTGTATTTTTTTTTTGTTTTGTAATGATTTTTAATAAATAAAAAAAACGGTTAGGGAAACACACGCTGCGCTGCTGCTAAGCTGGACGAACTAAAGGGCTGCACGAGAAGATTGCCAAGCAAAGTCGTATTACTGCCTGCCTGTTCATACGTATTAAGTAACTAAGTGATTATCTTAAATCTTAACGAAAACGACCACATGAAAGCTCATTAGTCGTAAGATGCAAGTCGCCTAGATTTTTTTCCAGCATTATATGGTACAATAAGCCATTCTGTTGTTGTTTTCTTTATTTCAATTTAATTTGTTATCTTCCAGAGACTCCTATAAGTCTGCTTTCACGGGTTGGATGTTTTTTTACTTTTTACTAAACTCCAAAATCAAAATTAAAATTTATTTATTCAATTTAGGCCCTAAGAAGGCGCTTATGAACGTCTAAAACACTACCACCGGTTCGGAAAACAACCCAGTCGAGAAGAGCCGGCAAGAAACTCGATCTGGTTCTTTTTTTTATAAATATAATATATATCATTTTTTTTGTCATATAAAAACTATACAAATCGTAGTTTTTAGTGGAAGCACAGAGATGTGGGTTAATTCCAAACATCGCTATCGTTCACGTAATGATCCACCCTGTAATAACCTTTTGAGATTAAAACTTGCTTGACATAATACTTGAACTTATTGTCAGGTAAATCGGTAATGTTACTTGGGATCTTATTGTAAAACCGAATACTATTACCTATAAAGCTTTTATTAGACTTACTTAACCTAAAGCGTGGGACGGCCAACTTGTCTTTACTTCTAGTATTAAAATTATGACGATCATTCACTAGATCTAGACTCCATGTTTAAAGTTAGGCACACTAAAACCTAAAAGTACAATAGGATTGAATTTATTTTTCGTTAAATGGTCTCTCCCTCCTCCCCGCACAGCGCGTATACCATTGGCAGGTGTGG
This sequence comes from Samia ricini, assembly GCA_014132275.2. Lineage (NCBI taxonomy): Eukaryota > Metazoa > Arthropoda > Insecta > Lepidoptera > Saturniidae > Samia > Samia ricini. Next base: position 37,041,954 of record AP028160.1, on the reverse strand, counting down.
GCAGGACGCACGCTTACTCAAAAGTTAGTTAAACACTTAGTCACTTAATATCCTATATGAACACGGTATTGTATTAAAAAAAAATACAACATAACAAACGTTACATAAATATGGGACATATTAAAGTAGAGCAGACATTTGAAGAGATGCCTTGCTTGCACAAATAAAGCCTTACTTTTACTCTTCGTATTTACCTTCTTACTTGATGTTTATATACCTTTAACAACATACCTTTTTTTTTTTTTTTTACAGGGGCAAATGCATTTACGCACTACCCTTACCCATTGCATTAGTGAGACCGAAGTCCCTCAATGCAATGGATAAGGGGGCACGGAGGGACGTCTCCGTGCCAGTGTGGGACTCACCCGGGCGAGAGTCGCCCGGAAATACCCACTAATACCCCCCGGGGCCGTCCGTCGCATTTGGGATGGGGGCGACACGGGCTTGGCTTTCGCAGTCACCGCGTCGCCCCCTGCGGCGAACCCACCGGGCCTCATCCGTGCAATGGCCCAATGGGGATAAGAGAGGAATACTTGCCCTCCCACCTCTTCACCCACCCCCCCGAAGGGAGGCATGACCTATGGTCAAAAGTATTTAAAACAATGCATAACGGTACGGTCTACAAAAAAAAACGTATACCTAAATTAAAACACTAGCAAACAGTACAAAATCAACAAAATAGATGTAAAACTACTTTGACAGCAAGACGGGAGAAGCACAATAAAGAAAAACGATCAATACTAGTTGCCGCCATTGTATATGCTATCGATTATTTTGTAAAACAGACTATACGAATTGTTTCGTTCATACAATGCTAACAAGATCGAGAGTTTTGCTACTTAAAATATAGACAAAATAAAGCTTATGATTAGCGAGTGTGAAAATCATACATGCGTTAAAAATTATAATAGTAGCAGCTTGTGTCCAACTTATTTTATATAATGTACACAATTTATATTCCATTGTTTAGATGCACCGTAGTCCGTGGTAAAAGTGATGCGCAAACGCCGTGACGTAACACCCGCAAGCGTAGCTCCAGGTAAATGACGAAGCATTTGTAATCTCATGTGCATAATGCACTTTGAAAAGGGAAAGTCCACACACCATATAGCTTAACGTCGGGTCACACAAATGGACTTTGATCCAATTGACTGCGTTTTTGTATCCTTACATAAATCATAAACGGCAACGCCTCTCTGACTGTGACTTTTTTAAAGATAACATTGAATTAATTTTTGTCTGTTAAAACCACAAGTTCCTAGTCGTGTTTTACTTATTAAACTCATTGAATACCATCACGACCACCGCCACGAAGTGGGGAAAAAAAAACAGCACTGGAAATTTATCCAGCGTTTTTTTAAAATGGTTTATATGCCTTTAGCCGGCCAAGGTTTCCTTCAGAAAAAACATTGAATCAGTTGTAAGACATTATTTATGGCACTTACATGTACACTTGGGTGTATGGGTATGTATGGGTGAATGGGCAAGTCGGTAAGGGTCGACCTAGGCGAATGTATCTAGACCAAATCAATCATGTCTTAAATAAAGGCCAGGTAAAAAGTACCCATGACCGACGAGCATGTATGAAAGCGCTCATGAAAGTAGAGGAAGCGAAAGAGGTATGCCAAGATCGTAGCAAGTGGAAGGACGTAATCTCTGCCTACCCCCACGGGAGAAAGGCGTGATGATATGTATGTATGTATGTATGTACATGTACACTTATTCTATAATAGACACTCTATAAGACGCTCTCAGTGGACTGGCGCTCTAATTATGAATTCTTATACACCTAGCGAATTGAAGTCGTCTCCTTTTTAATATTCGAAACGTCTACAGACCAATCACGTGTAATTACGTTTTTATTCGACCAATAGTGATCGGAAACTAAAAAAAAAACGTTATTTGAGTGACGCAACGAGAACAGCTATCTCGCGCCGTACACTCGATTTAAAAGATGTTCTGATATGATTATTGAAAAATTCGAGAATGTTCCATTTATTGTACTGACCGCTTCAGTTCTTCCGTATTACCGCTTGTGGCATTATTGACAGACAAATTAAAGAAAACTATATACTTTTATTTAAAAACCAGTCGACTGTCTTAGACCTTTGAAACGGCCAATCTAAATGAGACCAAGCAAAAAAAAGTTTACCAAAACAAGAAAAAAAACATATTCATTACGTAAATACATAAAAAGAAACTTTACCAACAGAGGAACGTAACTATAGAGATGGCATTGAAAATCGTGAATTCCGCGAGCCGCTGGCAGCAGCCGTGCCGCTTCCGCACTGCCAAGGTCGAGTTCAAACGTATGATAGTCATGGTGCCTGAACACCAATTGTCGTCCACGTGGCATCACGTTATTGCTTAGGCAAGTGATCACGTTGATTACCAAACGTGCATTCTCTAAATAATTACATCATTCCTTACAATAAATCTATTTTAGGTTTAACCAAATAACTAAAGTATAGCGTCCAAATATATACAAAAATTGGATAGAAAATGATAATAGATGGATAAATTAATAAAGCAAAAAAAAATGAGAAAGAACCAGATAGAGATTCTTGACGGTACTTTTCGATGACTGGGTTGTTTTCCAAACCTGTGGCAATATTTTGACAGAGCTTTCAATGATACTTGACCATCGTACGCAAAATATTGAAGTTGGTATTTTGAAATCTGCCCCGACCCAGTTAGCATCTAGGTGCTTTATGGTTAGACATGAGTCAGTAGAGCCTCTTTTTCTTGTGGTCACCATTTTTCTTGCTAATGTACTCTATTCATTAGTAAGCAAAATACTATATCTCTCTGAGTTGGTTATATTTAAATAATAACACATTTAACAGTCAATTTAACAGATTTATTAGGGTAAATTATCACTGCAATAAAAGCGCGAATCCAATCACTGGTAGACACTAAATTTAAATTAAGTCTGCCATAGAATACATATTCGATACTCGTTACTAAATTAACATAACGGTACATGAGCGCAGCACGTCAATCCTTTCGGACGTACATACATACCTACGGCCGAGCAATTTCTGTATGACCTTCATCCAAATTATTATAAATCTTGACAGGCCCGTTAACAAATCGTTGGAAAACTTCTTTCTTTATGAATAACTATGAAAATTAGAATGCCTTTGCAGAATTTTTGTTAGACTTTTCCAAAGATATAGCCGTGCTCAAAGTTTAACGTTAGAGCACTATCTCCTCTAATATTAGATACAATATACCACCGGCAGAGATCATCTTCTGAACTGGTTAAAATAACTAAAACTATAGGAAAACTGGAGATAGATTATCAACTCGTGTTAGACAGAAGGGCAGTTCAAAATGACCTACTATAATCATCAATCTATGTTTTTAATACAATGTTTTCTTTCACAGAAATCTCTACGAAATCAGAACGCAACCGTCAAGACTCTCTATATAAAATACAGACATTACAATTACAAATAAAATACCATTTTCTCTAATCTGTAACTATTAATAAGTAGGTAAAATGTTTTTTTTATAACTCAAAATCTACTTAAGCGATTTTGAAAATATTTCAGCAGTAGAAAGCTACATTGTCGCCGAGTAACACGGGCTATTTTGTTTTAGATATCTTTATATACACTAGCTGGTGCTCGCGGCTCCGCCCTCATTTCATATGTTCTTTAGGTGTGAGTGAAAAAGTGCATATAACATTTAATTTACACAAGAAAAATCAGAGTTTTGCTTTTATTAGCAGAAAAAATGAAATCGAAGGAAAGAGGTAAATAAAGAATAAATCGAAAAAAAATGAAGAAAGGGTCGATGGAATCTAAAAAATAAGTAGTTAAAACCATATACGAGTACGTAAAATTCCGCGTAGAATGGTAAGTAGTCCCCAACTATTCCCGATATGACCAGTAGTTTTGAGGGAATGGTGAGTCAAAGGAACCCCATTTTCCATAAATATATATATATATATAAACCGGGCGTTCGCTAGTATCACATAAAACATTACCTATAATTTTTTACATGTAAACGTATTATAAATACACGTAACGAGACAAAATAAGCTATTGAAAACCCAAAACACATCCGACTTGATCAATATGTGAAATACGTAGGGTGTTTGTTAAAGCCGGTCATAAAATGACCTCCGACGATGAAACCGAATGACCTTGGCCGCACGATGGTGACCGTTGTTGGTCCGGCACGAAGGCCCTTATAAATATATAGATGGACGTTAAGATATTCCAATATTGTTGCGTTCCAAAAAAGGGAGGGTTGTTGAACGATGCTATGGTTAAATATTATAAAACACCCTAAAATTGTCTATAATCCTATACTATTACTATTATACTATATTTATGTGAGGTAATAGTTTCCTATACAAACCTCTTGCGTGCTCGGAATAGAACGCCATTGGACCGATATAATTTTTCCTATTTACAAGTGTTACATTAAGTGACTGTATCTTTCATAAATAAAAAAATCCACAAGTTTAATTGAAAAAAAAAGTAGTCCTAAATGAGGTCCTGAAGTGTAATTAACCTTATCTTTATCTTAACATAATCAATTCTTAATAATGTATCATTTACAGAATAAGTTAGTTCAAACGATCGGAATGGAGGACAAGAACCAATATAATTTATAAAATATTGCCTCGATACTTCATTAAACCGACCTTCGATTCGACAGGTCGTTTATCTAAGGCCGACAAGGATCACGTCTGTTGTTTTCCCTTACAACCAGGGTTGTCAACTTTGATTGTAAGGTATGAGAAATAATTAATTCCAAGACAAGCCGGAGCCAATTGAAGCGGAGCTTAATAAAATGTCTCCTTATGACTAAAAAAATATCTATCGACAAATCTAACTATTCAACGAAATAAAACACTTATTCTGATTTTAACAATAGAGGATAATGAGACTACTGGACTTAAATAAAAAAATAATTTCAAATAAAAAAATTTAGATAAACTATAAAAGTAAAAATACCACGACCAGAGAATTATACAAGTGTGAAGAAGTTAAATGTAAGATATAAAAAAGCAGCCCCTAACTACATCTGTAACATTCTCTCAAGGACATCCCGACTGTAAGCAAACAGTTGACAACCCTACTCACCAGCAGTATTACATATGCTCTTCAGAATACGAATTATTATTCCTTGACCTAACAACCTCGATATACCTTTTTTTCTTTAACCACACGTTGAATATTCGTATATATTTTACTTGAGATATTTTCAAACAACGAGAACCCTAACGAAACTATTGGCAGATCTAGACATACCAGGAAATTAATTTATATTCCAATGTTACTTGTATACTTATATTAACATCAGTGCATTAAATACATAACATAAACCATTTTTTTTTAAATGACAACTCTGCCAGAGGTTGCATGTCCATAACAGCGTCCTGCATGCCGTGATGGCAGTATCGACGGAGACGACGCTACAGGAAAGTTTGTCCACAAGGCGCCGAGGGCGACAGATGAGGATATCGTGAATTGAAACTTCAAAATGGCCATAAAGAAGCTAGATAATAGGGTGATAAACACCACAAACCAAGAGTTAGTTATACCCACGGTATATAACTAAGGTTTGGAGAAAAGCAAGCAAAGACAAGTTATACCTACCCTTTTGTTTAGCGTTTGTGGACTACAAAAAAGCCTTGAGAAGAGCTGCACTGCAGTTTCTCCATTGGTGCCAAGTAGACTATCGATATATCAAATGGTTGAAGGATTAGTATGAGAACACTAACATGTCAGTCCGATTACAGGACCAGACCTCGAAACCTATACCTTTGCGCCGTCGCGTGAGACAGTGAGAAATTATTTCTCCGAAACTGGAATTTTGGATTGGAAAGGACTTGGCATTAATATCAACCGTGAGTACATAATACCCCTCCACTTTGCCAATGTGATAGTAGTTATGAGACCACAGAAGACCCAAGACAAAAACCATGTCTAATGTCCATGTTGTGCCAACTCCTATAAAAATCGGTGACACTACGCTCGTTGACTCTAAGCTATGCCTGAGTCAAACTATTCAGTTAAGTAGGTTCAACTTCAAAAAAAAAAGATTAATTGTCGAATTCAACTCACTCAGCTGGGCCGTGTTTTGGAAGCTAAGCAGAATATTTTCATCGGAGATACCGCATTGTCTCAAGACACAAGTCTTCGACCAGTGTGTCGCCAGTGATGATTTATGGCAATGAGACGTGATCGCTTGCCTAATTAGAAAGCTCAGTTGCCCTGAGATGCTCAGAGTTTCCCTGCATGATTGAATCAGAAATGAGATCAGCAACCAAAGTAAACAACACTGCCTAAAGAATTTCCAAACTAAAGTGCTAAAGTGCTAATGTGCTGGCCACATTACTCATAGAACCGATGTTCGATGGGGCCAACAAGTCATAAATAATTTCTTTGATTTGAGATTAAGATGTGCAATCTTTTTTCTTCACACAAAATGTGACAATTATATCATCAGTAACTGAGGCAACTATAGAAAGTGTTAGAAGAAAGTGTCTTAGTAAATTCATGTTTTTATCTGTACAATAATAAGGTATATAGAAATAAGGTACCTTTTAGCTTAAATACAACTAATCAATCTGTTTACTTTATAGTTTAATTATGAATGTTCAACAAAGGCTTTATTGATCAATGGTTTCTTAGACTGCATATTAAAGGTAAAGGACCAACCCTAGTGAGTGTTGCCTAGAAAATCTACTTCACTTTTTTTAAATTATAGGAATAATGAAAACAAGTATAGCAAATTACTTCCTATGTGTCCACACAGATATCTTCCAACATATTTTTTTAATTGAATAAATATAACTATAACATACTGACAAAATATTACTATATTTTATGTTTATAAAATGTTTGTTTTTAAACAGTCAAGAATACAATCAATTTCAAATATAAAATAGGCACTTTTTTCTTAACCAGGAAATAAACAACAAAATAATTCAGAAGACTTCAGATAGAAAAACACAATTGTGCAATGATGGAAACAATAAATAAATTTAAATATGAACTGGCTAATTCAGCAGGTCAAAAATTACCAAACGATATCTATAATATAGAAATCTCATAACCAATTTTATAAACAGAATGCTCCGGTGAATTAGGAAGTAAACAGTTACAGTCACGCATTAAATAAGCACAACGAACGTTCCAATCTAAACGGGTCGAATCTCACGTCTAATAGAGCAAACATTGTTTATAAATAAAATCGAACTTGAATGATAAACGTTGCACGCATGTTATACACAAAATTGTGGAGACATAACTATGATAAACTTACCAATAGCAATTTTCACACGAAACTTCTATAAATTCGAGACATACAATAACAATGTCTCGATACAATAGGGATTACACGAAAAATACACTGTCCCGTGTAAATAGGAAGAGTCAATTCCGATAAGAACACAATACAAATAGAACACGAATTTTATGAAACGAAAATTATGCTAGATACTAATACACTGTGTCGGCCATTACTCGACTCACGACAAATCGAGTCAAATGACAGAACTCAGAAATGTGTCGATCAAAGACTTTTTTTTTGTTCCATTTATTCCTTTTACGTAAAAGGCAAAGGTACAAATAGACCATGCAGCCAAGTCAGACGTTAGGAACACTATCAATAAATGAATGGCGGTAACAAAATGATGGCCTTCCATTACGACCTCAACGGGAATGATTGAGACATTTCAGAATTCACGCTTCGTGTCATTATTTTCGCTTCACCACGCTTGTGTGTCATAACTAAACTATTTTAAGTAAAATGCCACCAAAATTACATAATATATAGTCAAAAACTACAATATAATGAATTAAAAACAAGGACGACAACATGGCAAAACAAAATCGCGGCAATCACTCCCCGTTCAAAGACTACAAAATAATACGGGTGTCGATTGTGTTTTTTATTATTTTATTAATTTGGTCGAATCCAACTCGGTTGGGCCACGTTCGGGAAGCTACGCAAAATCTTCTCACCGAAAAAATACCACAGTGTCTCAAGACGAAAGTCTTCGACCAGTGTGTTGCCAGTGATGACATACGGCCTAGTACGTTGTCGCTTACAATGGGCCTAAAAAGGAAGCTCAAAGTTACTCAAAGGGCAATGGAGAGGGCTATGCTTGGAGTTTCACTGCGTGATCGAATCAGGAATAAGTAGATCCGCAGAAGAACCAAAGTAACCGACATTGCCGGAAGAATTGCTAAACTTAAGAGGCAGTGGGCTGGGCAAATTGCTCGCAGAACCAATGCCCGATGGGGCCAACGGGTTCTCGAACCACGCAACGGAAGACGTCGCGTGGGTAGGCCCCCCACAAGGTGGACCGACAACCTGGTGAAAGTCACGGGAATCCGCTGGAGACGGGTGGCGCAAGACCGGTCGTCGTGGAGATCTTTGGGGGAGACCTATGTCCAGCAGTGGACGTCTTTCTGTTGAATGGATGGATCAATATGGCATGCTACTAAATACAAGTTGTTAAGCTTAACTACTTAATATTTTTAACAAAAATTTTGTTTTTGAATTTTTGTTGTATATCAGAACTCATGTTTCGTGTTATAAGTTCTAATATAATTTATTTGTACCTAAATAAGATTATCATGCCTAAACACCTCTGGTCTTTGACTAGCACTTTGACATACTTTATTTTTAAAAAATTAGCACAAAAAATACGCGAGTAATATTAAAATCCTTCGAAAAGTCCCATAATTTCTTATATATTTTTAAAGGCATAATATTTTTGACAGTTTTTAATCTTCCTTTCTTTTATTGATATAAACTATATAATATACTGTTATAACCTTTTATTATTTATCTATGTATCAAAAAGTAGAGTTTTATTATTTACCTCTCGAGCAGAGATGAAAAATAAATTCATATCGAATGCTCTGCAGCAGAGATGAATACATTATACTCTGGAGTACATTATTAGCACCAGAGATAAACGATTTATCTCTGATTAGCAAAGAGACAAATATAGTAGTTTTTTGTCGGGATCTCAGTAGCAGTTATTTTCTTTAATTCAATAATTTTTGTATTTGACTCTATATTTTTTTTTTTTTTCCTACCTAGCTGACGCTGTTTACCGGAAGGGCCTTTACAGCTTCACCGTGACTTTGGGGGCGAGTGCTGAAGGCACTCAGCCGCAAAAGGTGACTAGCACAAGAGCTACCAAAGTGGTAAGAGCCTCGGCTTGGCCGTCACCTGAGTGTACAACTCTCTCGCGAGTTTGAACCTAGCTATTCCCTACATTTTTTATTTTTATTTATTAATAAAAGAAAAAAAAAAAAAAGGTTCCTTACAGGACCTATGTACCTGCATGTTATGTGCAAGAGTGTGTTTGCAGTGTTGTGCGTGTATTGCTCAATGCATGGGCAGTGTCACTGTATCGCGCTGGCGGCGACGTCAAGAGCCTCCCCAGTTGGGGAACGAAGCACGTCTTGTGTCGCCGCCTGAGGGGGACCCGGAGCGTGTGCGGGAGCAAAATTAGCCGCCTGTCCCCGGCGGCGGGAACGGCGGTTACATTACTCTATATCATGTAGTCTTGGTAGCGTTTTGTGTGATATGGTTTGGTTATTGTGTCCAAGTTAAGTTTATTATAGAAGATATTACGCACAACATTTTTTCTTATGTGCCGAGAAATTTCCGTGGAAAGTTCAAACAGGATGAGCCTCCGTTTTGCAAGACCTTGGTAGCACTGATAAAATATTTTAAATACGTCTTACCCACATGACACTGGCACAAATTGTGTGTATACAGATTGCCTGATTGTCATAATCTAAGAAGAAGAAGAAGAGTACGAACAGAGTTTTTGGCGGGATCTCAGTCTGACATGTAGCAATTGTTTTCTTTAATTCATTAAACTTGTGTACTTGACTCTATATCATGTAATCTTGGTGGCGTTTTGTGTGAAATAGTTTAGTTATTGTGTTCAAGTTTAGTTTATTATAGAAGACAACGCGTAGCATACATTCTGAGGTGCCGACAAAGCTCCATGGAAAGTTTGAGCAGGATAGGCCACCGTTCTGTTGGAGCTTGGTAACACTGATACAAGATTGAAAATCTTACCTACATGACATTGGCACAAATTGTGTGTACACACAGATTGCCATTAACTAAGAAGAAGAAGAGTACGAACTACAATATAATAAATAATTATTAGTCAAAAATTATATATTTGGTTTAAAATTTGTTATTCTCTGGTTGGAATGTGATTATTAATTTAAAATGGTGACCTTTCATAACGCTGCATCTGCTTTTAAAAAACATTAAATGGACTGATATGTGTATATAAACCACCTTGTGTTCCGGTTAGGCAAGTGCAACATACAATAATAACAAATCTTTGCAGAGGTTAAGAGAATTTCACTGTAATAAATTCAATAGTATAATTACTATAAATTTAAAGCAATTATTTTTTTAAAGTACTCTTTTCATTCAAATGAATTTTCATGAAACAAAGATATGAAAAAAAAAAAGATTTTTCAGATTTAAATGCGTTACCAGACAGGCCACAAGAAAGCAGAGTGGAGATAGTTGGAGCAACAAATGAACCAATGTCAGTGAAAGTAGTTCCTAATTATGCTGACAACCCCCTCGTCTGTGGACCAAAGTACTTACATGAGGACTTTAGGTGCAGTTGGGCAACACACTTAGGCTTGTTTAGCAGTGGAGTACTCTGTAAGTATTTAATAAATGTGATTATTCTATTGAGTCCTTTATTATAGTATAATTAACATTATATAAGTGATAAATATGTATACTAAATTAATTTGAAATAAAATATTTGTACCACTTTACCTTTAAGTTTTCCCTAAAGGTATGAGAAATGTGAAATTGTAATAAGTAAGAATCTAAACTATATCAACTATTAATTTTTCAAGTATTGGGGATTAATGATGGTACAAAGCTTACTTACCACATAAATATATCTAGACCTACAAGAGCCTATAAACTGCATGGCCAGCTAGGCAAGGCTACTGACACATACTTCTGGAATGGCAAGACAGTGGAGAGATCCACATACAAACATGTGACAAGGGAAAACTTAGACCGTGTGGTAGCTCACATCCAGTCTGCACACCAGAAAGCAATGTTTCAGTTAGTATATTGAACTTTTCTTATTTTATTCTATACAAAAAATTAACTCCAAAATTTTTAATGCAGATAATCTCAGTTTTCGTGTAAAAATAATAAACCTATATGCAGCCCATCTGATATAATTGCTATAAATGATTGCATATTTACATCTTAAATAATATATATGTATACCATGAACATATAAATGTAACAAAATATTACCTGCTTACACTTGGTCGCAAGCTGGCTGCAGCCAAACATGCAATAGCAACTGTAATGTTTCAAGTTCTCTACATATAGTTTATTTGAATAACTATAGAATCAAATTCTTTCCAAAATATAATTAATAATAATTTATTTTAAAAGTACTAGCAGGTATATTTTGATAGGTAACAACCTGATCAAAACATACTGCCTCTTTTATTTATCTATTTATATAGGTTGCCAACAGAATCCACACTAATGCAAACAAAAATACAATTCAATACTTTAGTTTAGATGTGACTCTAATTAGAGGCAATGACGGCATGCACAGTAAATATGATTGTGTTATAAAATGAGTAAAACAAAGAGTGAAAGAGAAAAAAATAATAACAGTCTTATGCAAATAGTTTTACAAATACAGAAGAGAAAGTGTTTAAGTTGCGGCTAAGTAGTTAAGCTTTTCATCAACAAGAAAATAACCTAATAATGGTGGCTATAGTGTTGAAGAAAACATCTATATTATTATTAGTTCCAGATGCAGCGTTATATTTTCTCATGAGTCTATTTAATGGTGAAAAGTAACCCAGATTTGCGCAAAATTGTTTTTCACTAAATAGTGTATAATTCACTGTTCGTGATATTCTTGAAAGTACAGTTATTTTGATTTCTGATACAAGGAGTGGTACGTCCAAAATGCCGTTTACTAATTTGTACAGAAACTGTTACGGCCGCGATGCTTGCCTTCGTCCAAGCACCGTGGAACCGTAGGGTGGGCGGGTTGTCTCACTCACACTAGATGGTAGGTGTGAGCGCCGGTGGCCCGCCTCGTGGTGAACACCGGATGCCCGTTGTTTGACAAACTGACTCGCCGGAGTAGTTAGTGATGTGCGAGCGAGATAGCAATCACGGTAGAGCAGGACGGAAAATAAAAACGCAAACTTGTTGAGTGAGCGAGAGGTGAGCCGAATCTTGCTGTTTCTTCTTAGTGATCTTCAATGTTTGCGAGTACCGTTGCGCTCTGATTTTTTTCGGTTTTTTTTTTTTTTTTTTTTTTTTTTTTTTTTTTTTTTTTTTTTTTTTTTTTTTTTTTCGAAACTAGCTAATGCTGTTGACCGGAAGGGCCTTTACAGCTTCACCGAACTTTGGGGGCGAGTGCTGAAGGCACTCAGCCGCAATAAGGTGACTAGCTCAAGGGTTACCAAAGTGGTACGAACCTCGGCTTGGCCGTCACCTGAGTGTAAAACTCTCTCGCGAGTTTGAACCTAGCTATTCCCTACATTTTTTTATTAATATAATAAAAAAAAAAAAAAGGTTCCTTACAGGACCTATGTACCTGCATGTTATGTGCAAGAGTGTGTTTGCAGTGTTGTGCGTGTAATGCTCAATGCATGGGCAGTGTCACTGTATCGCGCTGGCGGCGACGTCAAGAGCCTCCCCAGTTGGGGAACGAAGCACGTCTTGGGTCGCCGCCTGAGGGGGACCCGGAGAGTGTGCGGGAGCAAAATTAGCCGCCTGTCCCCGGCGGCGGGAACGGCGGTTTCGCGGGCGTGGGCGCTGGCACGCATACTGAATCGGTTGGAAAGGAAAGATCCTATTTTCGCACGTGATTTTATCATCGGGATCGGTGAGAACGTTACGCGGTCTCCGAAACGGTTTCGGAGCTAGCGGGTCGGAGGAGTACGCGACGGCTTTCGCTATGAGCGGATTCGGGTGTGTCTCTGCGCGATCGAAAAATGCGCGACACAGGGATTTGATGACAGAGTGAATGGATGGTAGGTTGAGGTCTCTGTGGATGTCCACATCCCTCTCGTACCACCGGGCACCTACGGCTCTCCTGGTGAAGCGGTTCTGAACCACTTGGAGGGAGGCCAGATCTGTATAAGCGAAGGCAGGGGCGCAATAAGTGAGAATGGGCCTAACTACCGTTTTATACAATGTAATTTTATGGCGGACGGCCATCTTGCTACGAGCGTCGTAAAGAGGGAAAAGACGTCCCATAACCATGTTGGCACGGTTTCTGACTTTCAAAACGTGAGATTTGAAAGTCATGTGGGCGTCTAGTGTGACACCGAGGTACTTGACCTCGGTCGCCCATGGGATCTCTACTCCTAGGTAAGTGACTGGACGAGGAGGGTCAGATTTCTCTACGGAGAACATAATCGCGGTGCTCTTTCCCGGGTTAATCGCTATGCGCCACTTCATGTACCAAAGGCTTAAGATGTCAACAGCCTTTTGGACGCGGGATCTGAGAGTGTCTCTTTGTCTATACGAAAAATAGATGACCGTGTCATCGGCATAGAGACCTAAATGAACCTTACTAGGCGCCACTCCTTCGAGCGGGTCGTCTTTCAGGTTCGGATTTAGGTCTGGTAAGTCCGCTATGTAAAGGTTGAAGAGGACAGGCGCCAGAATGGAGCCCTGGGGGACTCCTGCGCGGATCGGGCGGGCTGAAGAGAGAGCGGACTCTACTCTAAAGCGGAAACTACGATTCGAAAGGTAATCTCGTAGGATGTGTACTAATGTGTCAGGGACGCCTAACCTAACTAGTTTAAATACAAGGCCGGCATGCCAGACCTTGTCGAATGCCTTAGCGACGTCGAAGAAGACAGCGAGCGTACGCCAGGGTGTGTTTGGGGTTCGATGAAAATTTGACAGGATGTGCTCCGTGAGGCGTTGCACTTGGTGCGCGCAAGAGTGTCTGGCTCTGAAACCAAACTGTTCGGGAGGCAAGAGATTTTTGTCCTCTATCACTACGAGGAGTCGGTTCAGAAGGATCCGCTCGTAGAGTTTACCTATTGTGCTTAGCAAGCTGATTGGGCGGTAACTATCGGGAGACCTGGCATCTTTGCCAGGCTTGTGTATACCTATCACTATCGCTTCTTTCCAGGCGGCTGGAAAGTGGTGGTTTTTGATGGCCGCATTGAAGATGCAGACCAGTAGCGCGATGAGACGGGGCGGAAGAAGCTTAAGCACTTCATTCCTGATCCCGTCCGGACCGGGAGATTTTCTAGGCTTAAGGCCCTTAATGGTTGTAATGACCTCATCACAGGTGACAGGTGTGAGGGGAACAACCGGGGAAAGAGCGTCTAGGTCCTGTACCGAGGACTCTACTTCTGAGACGTGGAGGACGTCAACGAAGTCAGTTACGGGGGAACATTGCTGCTCGAGGCTATCGGCTAAGCACTCGGCTTTGTCGTCATCGTCAAATGCGGGTGGAAGACCCTGAGTGTTTCTGTCCAGGGGGGGCATACTAACGACGGAGCGGTCCGTCTTCATCGATCGTGCAAGCTTCCAGTACGCGAGGTGGGAAGGTACCAGCTCCTCGAGGAAACTGTTCCACCTGTTATCACGGAGCTGATCTATGCGGTCTTTCACCGCTCTACGCAAGGAACGTAAGCGTGCACGATTTTCCTCAGTCGGATACGCGTCGTGGGCACGGGTCGCGGCGTTCTTCTGGGTGAGCAGAGCTCTCACGTCATCAGGGAGTATAAAGCGGCGATCGTTCGCCGCTTGTACCTCTTTCGAGGTCTCCCTGATTCCGGTGTTGAGATGCTCAACCAGAGAAGCGATCGCGAGATCCGTGTCCGCAGGCGTATCCAGTACGTCGGGGATCAAGTCGAGCGGGGGGGAGGACTGATGGTCCTTAAGATATCTGCCGAGTTTGAAATAGTCCGCGACCTTTACAACTGGCGGGCTAGAGTCGTCCGAATGACCTAACTGTAAAATGACTGGGCGGTGGTCGGAGTCGAGTTCGTGTACGACTTGTATAAGACGCACAGGAAGCCGGACCCCTTTGAAAAGCTAGCTACGTCTAGCACTGTCGGGCGGCAGTGCGGCATGAAGTGGGTAGGCTCTAAAGGAGCGATGACCTCAAAATCAAGCTCATCCATCAGCACAGTAAGAGCAATCCCATTACTGGTATTACTCGAACTGTTCCAAAGGGTGTGCCCGCAATTGAGATCACCCGCGATAATGACGGAGTCTCCGAGAGAGAAAAGTTTCCCTAAATCGGAAGCTAAGATGCGCTTATTGGGCGAGAGATATACAGACACCAGAACGATCGACTGATGGCCGGTCATTCCGATTCTGCATATAGAAACCTCTAAGTTTTCTAGCTCAGGAGGGTCTAGCGGCGTGCAATACAGAGACCGCTTATAATAAATTAAGGTACCACCGCCCCTAGTTGGGGGCAATCTATCGTTCCGAACGATATTATAATTCGCGATCTTAGGATCGCGATCTTTGGGCTTTAGTAGGGTTTCCTGGACAAGAAACACGTCTATTTGACGATCGCGGAGGAAGTTCGCGACGAGTTCACGCTGCGGAACTAGTTTCCGTGCGTTAAAGAACGAAAGGGACAATCCGCGTGGCTTTATCTTAGCCATTTATTACGGGTTTCGGGAAACGCGGGCCAGACCTTGAAGGGTCGTGGCAATGGCGGGGAAACGCGCGATGGCCTCGAGCTCGGCGTTACCGGAGCCGCTATTCAACAACGCGTTGAATGCGACTACTTCCTGCACGTCGTGAACGCGCAGGAGAAAAAGAACCCGGTCAAGACCGGTTGGGTTGGCCTGAGGGGCCTGGGGGGGGGTAGCCAGGCGCGGCTGCGCCTTGGCTTGGGGCCTAGGTGCCCACGGAGCCAGAGGGGCTGCGGGGCGGGGGGCGGCGGGGCGGGTCGGCACCGCGGAAGGCGACGCCGACGTGCCTGGGAGGCACGGGAAAGACCTCAGTGTCATAGGCGGCACTTGAGGTTGGAGGAGGAGGGGAGCGGCGTTCCTCTGAGGAACATACCTACCACCCTTTTTTGGGTGATTGCGTCTTACCTTGGGCGCACACGGGCACCCTCGGTAATTGGCGGGATGACCCTCCTGCCTGCACAAAACGCAGCTTGGAGGGTCGGAAGTGTCCTTGGGACGGGGACAGTCGGGGGTGAGATGATCCCCGAGACACTTGACACATCTCGGAGCCATAAAGCAGCTCCGAGAACTGTGCCCGTACCCCTGGCAGCGGTGACACTGCGAGGGGTACGATTTCTTGTGTGGGACTTCCACACAGATGCGAGAGAGGCCGCAGAGAGTCTTCAGACCGAAGACCTTCTTGCTAACCTCGTTGGCGGGGAGTGCGACAAGGACCATATTATATGGCCTCCTGCCTCGCTGATCGTGCATCCTATGCACTTCAGCATCGGGGAAACCCTGCTCCTTAAGGGAGGCAGCGATGTCGTTACAGGAGAGTTCTTTCGGAACTCTCTTGATCACCACGCGGAGGGACTTCTCTTCCTCCAGCGCGTGAGTGAAGTGGGCATATTTCGCCTCACGGAGAAACCGCGTGAGGTCGCGGAAGGTGTCCGTGGTCGACACCTTCACCATGATTCCATCGCGAACATTCGTCGCGCTGGAGAAATGTATTTTGCGGCTTGCTAACGCCGCAGAGATTTTTGTCCAGGACGCTTTGTCCTGGATCGTGACAGGGGGGGGGGGGGGGGGACGCACTTTCCTGGGCTGCACCTGAGACGGTGCCGCTGCAGGCTTGGGAACTCTCGGTGCCGCTACTGGCACCGGAGTGGGCTGTTGGGCCGAATCCTCCGCAGCGAGGACCTTGGGATTTGTCTGAGGCAGCGGCGGAGAAGCCGTCGCCTTCCTCTTGGTCTTCCGCTTGGCGGTGACAAAGCCGTCACTACCTAGCGGCGGGTAATCCAACTCCATATCGTCCGACTCTGACCCGGACGACAGGGCGGGGGGGGTGGCAAACTTCGGCATCAGGCTCGGACGCCTGTCTGCCATATTCTGTGGGGATAGAGGGGAGAAACTATTCCCCGTGCTAACATTTATGATGTCCGCAGAGTGCGGACGGTATGGGGAGCGCGACCTAGAACGCGATCGCGAGCGCGACAACGACGAGTCACGCTTAAAGCTAGTCGCGGGTGGAGTACGCGCGCGGGAACGCTCCGGTGCGTTTATATTGACAACCGGCTTTCTAACACGTTGAGGGAGCGCGGGCGGACGGACCCGGGGCTGATTTTTTATAATTAGCGAACTCCCGAGCGAGTTCGGGGGATTTGGCTAGCAATTCCCTAACAAAATTAAGGAGCTGACGCTCCGCAAACAGCGAATCGGCCATCCCGAGACGGCGAGAGGGCGGGGGGGGGTGAACTACCTCCCTGCCTGAGGGGCAGGGGGGCGCGCCAAAAATCTAGTGAGACTTCGCGAGTCTCGCAAAAGACCGTTGAGTCGAAGTGCAATGACTCACGGAATTTGGATCCTACGGAGCCTAGGGGGAAGCCCTAACAAGCCCTAGGGCCGAGGACGTGGGTCAGACGCCCCAAACAGCACCCAGGGGATGGAGTTTGTCGCAGGAGCGGATAGTAAGGTAAGACCAAAGGAAACCCGGTGTGATCACACACCAGATTCCGGTATTTGGAGACCCCAGAAGGGGGTCCCCAGGGAACCTGCTAAACCCTACACCACCTTAAGTTGGCACCGTTAGGTTTCCGGTGATGACCACAATCAAGAGAGAGTGGATTTTAATAATGTCGAGAAGCGACACGTATCCTCACCTTAAGGGTGAGTATACGTAAAACGCGCGCGTACTGAAAAGTACGTTTCGAAAAATACACGAAGTTATAAATGAGATTTATAAAATCGAGTATTCAACGCTCGCAAAAATACCTCAGCGCGGGAAACCCACACCGGGTACACGACGCGGCGCGCGCGCTTGCGTCACCTCAACCGTTAAATAAATTTAACGGCTGTTGCTACGCAAGCGAACGAACTTCGAAGGCGGCGATAACGAGATCGAACACGTGAAACGTATTTGTGCGAGCGACCTTAGCGTGCGTGCGCACACTTCGGCTTACCAAACGGGAATCTGATTTTTCGGTACCGCCCGGTCGGCTTATATCCCCGAGACCGGGCGGGTACCTTACCGTAACGTAGACACCTCAAAATGAGGCGTCTCGATGATCTATTTTTATTATGTCCGGCTCACCTTTCTTTATTTATTTTCATTAATAAATATCTTATATATACGTATTTTACATAAATCTATTCTATAAACAATACCTTATTCAATAAAACATACAGTAACACTATAAAGCTATTCTATATAAAGTTACGATCAAAAAACCTCTCAATGAACCGCTTATGTTTCACAATATTCAAGAAATAATGTCTGTACAACTAAAACTTATTGGCTATGTGTGTTATTTCTGTTATGTATCCAAATCTATTATATTTAACATGAATTCTAACATAAGTTGTGAGTGAAACCTATTGTAGACAGCTTACTACATGATATTTAAAGAACAATGCTTGCAGAACTAAATCTTAATATGTATGCGTGTTGTTTTCGATCTTATTATATCTTAATTCTATTTCAACATACACTTAAATACGTCATATTTAATTCTACACATAAGCGGCACAAGTTCAGATACATATTCAATAGTTGTTGCGCAGTATATTCTAGCGCTACGTTAATAATATATAGTTGTCTTTATTTAATCGTAATCTATACATTCTATAAAATCTTATAATAAACTATTTCTAATGTTCGTTGGGTCGGTCGCCAACATCCTCCCCCTCGTGCGCAGCACCAACTCCTCGTCTTGGCGACTCTGCTTCCATCGCTCCCGGCTGCTTGCTCCCGTACTCGTCCCCCGAGGCTGGAACCAGCAGCACTGCCTTGGAGCTCGGTCTCTTCAATATCCCGCCAGGAGTGCGCACTTCGACGATGCGGACGCGGCCATCCGGTCCAGGGTACGTCCGGATCACCTCTCCTCTGGGCCACGTGTTCCTAGGTAGCGTGGAGTCCACTATGAGGACTGTGTCTCCACGCCGCAGGTCTCGATGGTCTGTTCCTTGTCTCGCCTTCCTTGGCAGCAAGGTGGGCAAGTACTCTTTGACCCACCTGCTCCAAAAATGGTCTGCCATGCGCTGCGCCGCCTTCCATGTCCGCCGTCCGGAGAGGTCCTCATCGGTGAAGGCTCCGAGCGTCGATGATGCACAGGATCTCCCAATGAGAAAGTGGTTGGGTGTGAGGGCCTCCTCCTCTTCGTTGTCCTCGTTGACGGTCAGCGGTCTCGAGTTGACTACGTGTTCAGCCTCTAGAAGGAGGGTGTGAAGTACTTCCTCCTGAGGATGCCTTTCCTTGAGGGTGACTGCCAGGGCTGTCTTGATTGAGCGGACCAGGCGCTCCCATGCTCCTCCCATGTTGGGTGCTCCAGGTGGGATGAACTTCCATCTGACGCTTAGCCTTTCGGTAGCGACGGCGATGTCTTCTATTTTCCATGTGTTTGCGGCCTCTTGGAGTTCCTTGTTGGCGCTTACGAAGTTACTGCCGTTATCGCTGTAAATAACTTTCGGCATCCCGCGTCTTGCAGCCATCCGTCGCAGTGCTAGGATTGTAGAATCCGTCGATAGGGTAGCAACCAATTCGATGTGGACGGCTCTCGTGGTTAAGCATGTAAACAGCGCACCCCACCTCTTCTCTCGGCGACGGCCAATAGTCACCGTCATGGGCCCGAAGTAATCCACCCCGGTACACGTGAACGGCGGTTCGCCGTGCCGTAACCGTTCTCTTGGTAAGTTTCCGGTGGGTGGTTTGCGCGGCTTACTTCTATAGACGCGACACCATTGGCAGCGATGTGCTGCTGCCCGCACTGCAGATCGTAGCCCCAGTATCCAGTATCTCTGTCGTATTTCGTTCATGACCGTGGCGTGGTTGCCGTGATTGAACGTATCGTGATAGTGCTTGATAAGCAGCTTCGCGATGACATGTCTTCCATCTAGAATTACTGGACGTCGGAACTCGCTTCCCACGCATGTCGCCGCGTCGATCCGCCCCCTTACTCGTAGCAAATCGTCTTCTGCTATGACGTCGAATTTTCTTAATTTTTCGTGCGTAAGCGCTGATTTTCCGAAACTTTCCCATTGGCTCCGCTTCAATAATAATTTCTCAGCTTTTTCTAAGTAAGTCGCGTCGATATACAAGAGTCGTGTGCTGTCTCTTATCGCGACTGCTTCTATTTTCGCGAGATTTTTCTTTTTGTTAGTGATTCTCCACGTCGGGTCGTTATTTTCGATTTTCTTCGATACGTTCGTAGCTTCTTTTCGCGCCCTGCATAGCGCGATGAATTGTAGCACTCTCGCGGTTGCTCTCCATAACCTACGCCAGCTTGAAAATCTCTCAGGGTCCGGCGTGGGATATCCATTTGACGTCGTCAGGGTTGCTATCGTGAACCTGTCCTTCTCTTCGCCGGTCGATTCTACCTTGACAGTCCGCGGTTCAGGCCAGCTGTCTTCTTCGCGTCGCAGGAAGGCGGGACCGTTGAACCAGCGATGATCCGCGTCGAAACCTCTGGGGGTCTTTCGTGTGGCATCGTCGGCTGGATTCTGCGATGTGGGTACCCAGCGCCATTCTTTGGGTTTGGACGTGTCCTCTATCTCGGCGAGACGATGTGCGACGAACGGCTTGAAAGACCTCGGGTCGGACTTTATCCATGACAGGACTGTGCTGGAGTCGGTCCAGTAGGTTTTCTTCGTCACCCGGACGCTCAGCTCTTCTTCTATGGATCGTGCCATGCGAGTGCCGAGTAGCGCAGCTTGTAACTCTAGCCTTGGAATAGACACGGGTCTGAGTGGTGTGACCCGCGCCTTTCCGGCTAGTAGCGCGACGTGGTGATGTCCTTCGCTGACTCGTTCTCTCCAGTACGCCGCACACGCGTACGCGGATTCGCTGGCGTCGGTGAACACGTGTAGCTCCCCCTCAGTGTTCGAATGCGTGAAACACCTCGGTACGCGTAGGTTCTTCAGAGCGCGTAGATTTTCTACGTAGCTCTTCCAGATGTCTTTCCCGACGATGGCTTCATCCCAGTCGACACCGCTGCCCCAGACGCTTTGTATGAGCGCCTTGCCTTGAATAAGTACCGGCGACGCTATTCCCATGGGGTCGAAGGTTGACATCACGGCGCTCGTGATCTGTCGCTTGGTCGGTGCCTCGTTAGCTGCGGTGTCGTCGTCGGATTCGCGCAGGTTCGTTCTGAAACCTACTTCATCTTCGGCGGTGAACCAACGCATGCCCAGCGTCTTCTCTTCTTTCGATCCGAGTTCGACTTCGCTCGGTCCGGTGCTCGGCGCTAATCTTCTCACTACGTTGGTCCTGTTCGACGCCCAGCCTCTTAGCGTGAATTTCGCTTGCTTGTGTATTGCGTCGACTTCGCTCGCTATCTTGACAGCCTGATCTTCACTATCGAAGCTTTGCAAGTAGTCATCCATGTAGTGATTGTGTTCTATCGCTTGCACGGCCTCTGGATATTGATGCTGGTAGTCTGCGGCGTTCTTGTTCTTCACGAAAATCGCTGCGCTGGGTGAGCAGGCGGCCCCGAAGATCACTGACGTCATTCTATACTCGTTCAATGCTCCGCTGCGTCGACCCCCTCTCCACAGGAATCTTAAGCTGTCGCGGTCCTCTGGTCGTATTCTTATCTGAAGAAACATTTCTTTGATGTCAGCCACAACCGCGACTGCCCCCTGTCGGAATCGTAATAGTACTCCGAACAGTGATTGAAGCAGGTCTGGCCCGGGTAGGAGCAGGTCGTTGAGCTCTTGCCTCCGAATTTCGCGGCGGCGTCGAATACTATTCGCTTCTTGCCTTTCGTAGGATGCGTCACGGCGAAGTGCGGAAGATACCATTTTCGTGTCGATGTTGATGCGTGTTCGACTTTCTCCGCATATCCATTTTTCAATAAATTTTCTATTTGTTCTTCGTATTCTTTCTTCAATCCGGCGTCGCGGTCGAGTTTCCTTTCGACGCCCTTCAGTCTCGATTCCGCTGACTTATAATTGTCAGGCAGAGCATCGTTGTCATTTTTCCATACGAGACCGACT
Source organism: Samia ricini (assembly GCA_014132275.2). Taxonomy (NCBI): domain Eukaryota; kingdom Metazoa; phylum Arthropoda; class Insecta; order Lepidoptera; family Saturniidae; genus Samia; species Samia ricini. The sequence goes on along the minus strand of AP028160.1, from coordinate 37,019,776 downwards.
TCGTAGCGTCCGTCGCTCAAAACGGTGGCTAGTCTCGTTCAATATTTTCAATGCTCTGGCTTCCATGTCGGTGCTGGGATGCTTCGGTTGAACTCCCAATGACTCAATGGCGAAATGATCTTTGATCATCTTTTCTATTTTCTCTTCGGACGTCACTACGTGTGCGCATGTGACGAAGTTGATCATCTTCGCTGCGCCTCCATCGTAGCCGTGTAGCACCCACCCTAGGTCGGTGAGGGATGCCACTGGTTGATCTCGTCTTCCTTTGCGTGTCGTTCGCGAGACGATGAGCGCCCAGTTGTCTTGCCCGATCAATAATTTAGGCGATTCTTCTCGATATGACAACTGGTCCGCTATCTTCTTTAGGTGCGTGCATCTTTTAATAATCTTCTCGTCTAGAGCCTGCGGCGTTAGACGCATGTCGTCGATCGTTCGTGCCCCGATGACGCTCCGCTTGCGTGAGTGATGAAGTCCTCTTATCTTCATATTGAGTTTCATGGAGTCCTTTTTCAATAATGATTTTCCTCCAACTGTTTCTAGGCGGAGTGCTTCCTTGGGCCCGTCGAGTCCTATTTCTGCTGCGATCGACGAGTCGAGTAGTGTGACCGTCGATCCTTCGTCCAGCAGAGCCAGTACCTTCTTCGATCCCGTCGGTCCATATATCTCGACAGGAATCATCTTTAAATAGGCTCGGGCGCTTCGCGTATTGTTCGCGGGAAGCCTCACGTTGTTTGCGACTTCTGTGTTCTCTTGCTTCGGTTCTTCGGGTTTGTTCTCGTAATGAAGCGTCTTGTGATGCCAGCGTTTGCATATAGGGCACGGCGGTCGCTTGCACGACTCTTTGCGATGTCGCCCCTGCAGACACTTGTAACATAATCGCGATTCTTTTGCGATCTGCCACTTCATTTTCGTAGGTGCCTGCAGGTACCTTGAGCACTCGTTTAGATAGTGCTCTTCTCGACAATGTGGACACGGTGGCTTCTCCATCCCGATGCGATCGACCGTCGTGTGCGCAGCTTGCCGCCTCATCGGTGGTCGCTTGTCGACGGTTTCTTGCGTAGCGTGGGGTCCGCATCGGTCTGCCATCTTGTTCAGGAACTTTCCCATAGAGTTCAAGTCTTGATCTTCGTCCGCTTTGTCCGCGATGTAGTCGTACCAGCGGAACTTCAATAGTGGAGGCATCTTGTCGGTGATGCTTCTCAATATCTCAGGCGACAGTAGATATTGTGGTTTCTTGAGACCTCGTATCGTTGCGACGGTGTTGCTGACGCTGCTTGCTAACGCACATATGTCGTGAGCGGTTTCGCGGATCTTCGGTAGATTTCTTATCTTCTCTAATTCCGCTAGCACCAATGCGTCTGCTCTTCCATATCGTCGCTTTAATGCTTCTATGATTTCGCCAGGTGTCGCCTCGGAGTACAGCTGGCTCTCGACGCCCTCTCGTGCAGATCCGCGTAATGCGCGTCTCAGACGCGCCATGTTTTGCGCGTTCGAGAATAGCGGTGCGGTGTCTTCTTCGTATACTGCTTTGAAGGCGATCCATTCTCTGCTGTCGCCGTCGAACGCCGGTAGGTGGTGCATGTATTCAGGTTGCACCCCCTGCCCTCTATGTGGTACGTCGCGTATCGCTTTCACGATTGCCTCTGCCAGTTTTCTATTGTCGTTCCGGGTTGAGTCGATCTTCTCCTCAGGTTTAGCAGTGGATGTCGGAGCGTTTTCAATTTTTTCGATAGGTGCTTGCTCCGGGTGTCCCTTGGCGGATATTCTTTCCACTGTAGCTTGAACCCATTCTTGGACGTTTTCTTCCCGGTCGACTGGTTCTTCTATGACAGAGTCTTCTTCCTCATTCGATGCTTGAATCAGCTCTAGCCGTATCTTCGCAGCTGCTGTAGCCGCTTGAGCTTCTTTTAATTCACGCTCGGCTAGTTCGGCTCGTGCTTCTAATTCTTTCACTCTTCGTGTTGACTTCGTTGAAGCGGCACGACGATCTTTTCCCTTCAATGTCGCAGTTTCTTTGCTTGATGTTTCGTGGGTTGTTCCAGTTCCCGATGTCTCGTACGTTTCGTAGGATGTGGCTTCCGTCGTGCTTGATTCTTGTTGGACGGTTTCAGGTGACTGCTCCTTCGGTGATGAACCCTTTTGGCTTCTGGTGACTGGCATCTTGATGTCCACTGGATCCGGCTGCCGAAGGACCAACTGTTACGGCCACGGTGCTTGGACGAAGGCAAGCATCGCGGCCGTAACAGAAACATCCTATCCAGCATTTGTCGTTGATCACTAAGAGTTCTCATTTTGAGTTTATTGACGAGATTTTGACTATATGTTCATCTTTTCTGCACATCCTCTAACGTTTGTTATAGATATCATAATGCGGATTCCAAACAGTACTACTGTATTTCAGTCCTGATCTAACAAGTGCGTTATATAAAAGAATTTTAGTCTGTCCATTTTAAACTCCTTACTATTCCTCAATACAAATCCCAAAATCTTAAAAGCATTTTTTACAATTTTATCAATGTTGCTATTAAATTGTAATTTAAAATCGAGTATTATTCTCCAGTCCCAAATGGAATATAAGGTTTTCAGTGTATTACCATTAATGTTGTATGAGCATATAGTTTTAATTTGTTCCCGTGAGAAATAGACATAGCTACATTGTGTGTCATTTCATTATCTATGCACTATTTTGTTAGGCAATCAATATTTTCTTGCAATAGTCGGAAATCGTGAGGGCCTTTGATAATTTTTAAGATCTTTAGGTTGTCAGCAAATAGGAAGAATTTAGAGTGAGGCAAGCACTGGCCAATATCATTAATAAATATATTAAGCAAAAGAGGCCCCAAATGAGAACCTTGTGGAACTCCGGTTTTAACGGTATTCAGAGGAAAATCCATTTATGACAACACGAGATTGTCTGCATATGAGATAAGATTCAAACCAATCCAGCAGTTTTCCTTCAACGCCACATCCACGTAACTTGTCCATTATGATTTCGTAAGGCACTCGATCGAAAGCCTCACTTAAATCAGTATATATTACATCTACACTATATTGTGAATCAACGCTGTGACGTATTTCTTCTATGAAGCTTACCAGATTCGTACAGGTTGATCTTGTTTTGACAAATCCGTGTTGTTGAAGATTGAGAATCTGCTTCAGGTGTGAAGACAGTATAGGACAAAGCAATTTTTCCAAGATTTTAGCGAATGTAGGTAAATAGAAATTGGTCTATAGTTCGAAATAAGATTCTTTTTACAATTTTTTATACAAAGATATAACCAGAGCGTCTTTCCAAACAGTTGGAAAGATTCCTTCTTGGAGAGACTTGTTGTATATTAATGCTAATGGGTAGACTAATGAATTGGCACAAAGCAAAAATTGCCGGTATACCATAGGCACCAGCACCCTTTAAAAGGCAAGTCTTTTTTAATGCTCTTTGAACGTCTCCAATACTAATTGGTATTGAATTAATATAATTACTGGTAGAACATATCACAGAGTATTCATTTCTAGGATAACTGAAGGATTTATAAACTTCCGAAAAATCTGATACAAGTGAAACGAATTACATATTTCAGGACTTTATGATGCAACATGCTCATGAGACATTTCGGCAGGGTAGGAGCTTTTCTATGTTCTCTTGCTTTTAATGAATAACCAAAGGAATTTTGGGTTCAACTTAAGAGTTGACTTTAAACATAATTATTATTAATATGTGTTATAATATATGGTTAATATATGTTCTATAACACTACTCCTAAAGGTTGAAGATATGATGTCACATTGATTACTATTATCGTATTGAATCGTATATTATCGTACCGAATCTATATTGGTGTTTATATTTTTTAAATTAAATTTCATTAAATTCTGCATAGCAATCATGCAGCCGGATATTAGACTTCTGTATATAAGTAATCAAAACCCACACCATAGTAAATTATGCTAGATATTTTTAACAGGATATGTTATTTATCCATTAGACACAAAAAAAATTACATTGTGTAAAAAAATATTTCTTTATTTACATAATATTTACATATAGTAATTCAACCTTATAAATAATAAAAATGAAATATCTTAAAATACATCACTTTAAAATCATCTCTGAATTGTGTAATCTTGGTAGATTTTTTTAAATTTCTATTTTTTCTTTTAAAAGTGCTTTCAGAAACATAACTTGAATGGGATACTGGACTTGAATAGAATGAATGCCTTCAATACTGAATTTAATATGTCCGCAGGTTATCAGGTGTCCACATGGATTCTCAAACAATGTATGAACTAGCATCACAAGGGCCTATTCGTCCAGCAAACAGTAAATTACCAGTTTTGTATGGAATTAAATGTGTTCACTTTCAACCACCCAACTTTACTTTAGGTAATAATATACCAAACATTTATTTAAACATGAAAATATTATTACTTGATGTAAATTCATTCCTCCTTAAGGAATATTTGTAATTTCTTTATATATTTCTCTAAATTTGTCAACTAATTACCATATTTAGGGGGCAAGATTTATATCCAAAGAATCCCTTTGACATAATTTCCATAAAACATTTTTATACACATTTCTACAATCATTTAATCAAGTATGCCCATTCTAAGTAAGTGATTTATCTACCTAAATATACAGTACTGATTTCCAAAAATAATCATATTAAAACATTACCAGAATATTTAATAAAGTTAGATAAAAACTTAATAATATGATATATATTATAGGTACAAAAAAAATAACTAAGTTTTCTTTATTTATGTTGAAGGATTTCTATTATAAATTCAAACATTTAAGTACTGGACTTTGATAGTATATTAAATAGTAATGCAACATGAAGTATAGTATAGTATAATTCTAATAATGTAACACTTATAATTATGGATATCTAATGTATTATATTAAAACTGTTTTACAGAGATTCAAGCTGTAAATGAGTATGAAAAATATCTCTGGACTCTTGTACATGACTTGGGAGTGCAACTAAAGACCTCGGCTCATTGCACAGGTGTGCAGTGCATTCGGCAAGGAAAGTTCAACCTTGACCGGGCATTGCTTAGGAAACATTGGCAGATAGAGCACATTGTAGAAAACATGGATACATGTAGACAGATATTAGAAGAGAATGAGAGATTACTCAAACCACAATCAGCTGTATTAAACATTTAAATTAATAAAAGTAAATGTGTAATCTTGAAATGATATTTTATTTTAATAATTACCTATTAGATTGAACAGTTTTACAAATTCCACAAAAATGTTTTGATTTGTCATTTTGGTGTTTCTAATTGCTGAAAATGTGTAAAACTAAATAGCAATGTTGCTCTCAATATAATAAATAATCTGATATTATTGAACTGAATGCATTTACTATAATAGCTAAAATATATATCAAGTTGCATTTGATGATGGTGTCGATGCTTGCTTCTCCATTTGTTCTATTCTTTTATGTCGGAAAATATTTGACAAAATTCCGTCAAATGAAGTTGTTTTTTTTTTTTGCAGAACCTCGTAAAGTGTCTTCTCCTTCTCTCCGTACTCGCAAACGTAATGAACTAACTTCATCCATGAAGTCGAAATCAGATTTCTCTTCTCTAACAGGAGACTGGGGTAATTCGGGTTGGTTTTCCTTACTCACCGGTATTGGCGAAGGCTGTCTTCTACCTGGACATTTCCACTCCAGACTTAGGGTACCGTTTTTATCGATACTTTTGTAAAGTTCCTCTAGTTCAACGGGGTCAGGCATCCAGTTATTACCTATGAATATACCGTTTTTAGATAACTCATCATCTGAGCACGGCAAATCCCAATCATCACCCTGAAGTTCACCTGCCATATTTAATTTTTATCTAGGTACAAAAGTATAATATAAATTTGTAAAACGGTAGCTACAATATTCAACATAATAAAAACAATAGATAAAATATTGTTTTCGTCTTTACTTTATAATTGTTTAACGGCCCTGGATTCAAGGTTTTTTTTCTTATTAATCTTTAACAGTGTTGCCTACATGAGAATCTAATCATGTTTTTATGTGAAAATCATTTTAGGATAAAATTATTGTACAGCCTGAAAATGGATTATATAACTTAAATACAAAAACACCTTTTCATTCGATACGTAATTTGGAATCATTTAGTACTTTCAAGTTATACAAAAACCAAACCGACAATATATATGAGGCATTTAACCAATGATAAAGTTTAACTAGGTAGTGTCATATCTTATTCACTTAATTACTAATTCAAAATTGTTTACTCAAACTTTCACGATTTTACAAACTCATACGCCTGTTACAAGGGAGTCTGAAAGTAGTCTGCTGACGCTTATTGTAATTTTTACTTATTTACCAATATATAATGCGTCTTATGTTCGTGGTTTTTGCACATTTATGTTTATTTAGTTGTAACTCAAAATCATTGTACACCAGCTGCATACCTGCGGCTGCGCCCGCGTTTCATATATTTTTCACTGTGTAATATAGTTTTTTTTTTTTATACGGAGCCCTAATTATTATCCTATTATTTTTGCTATTAACATTGAGCAAAGATTATCCTCAAAAGTCAAACACCTCCTAGTAAAACTGTGTGCTGGATTGGATTTGATTCCAATTTTCGAAACAGCCTACGCTTTATATATTTTTATATTCATATATATTTGATTTTTTTTTTGATCTGATTGAACGTTTCATTTCTACACAAAAGTCGAACTCAAAGTCACCAGAGTGGCACTAACTATTAAAGTTCTCTGAAACCCCCATTCATTTCTATTTTCTTGGAATAAGCCTTACATAATATAAAAAAGGCTCTCTGTGTATCTGTTCATTAGTTGGCTGATAAGCGATCTACATAATTTTTTATTTCAAATGGTATTTATAAGTATATACTTAATAATAGAAAAAAACTTCATATAATGGACAATTATATCGTTTTTTCCCCCTACATTACAAAAAAGGCAACATTTATTTTTATTTATTTATTTTCGTTAGTAGCAGCGGATGTACGATTCTTTCGAACCGGGGCATAAACTTTCTCTCTCGGTGTGTTGTGGGAACATAAGGAACATTTTGATAGAACAATTCAGGGAGTTTTTGGGGTATTTCAGAAGTTAGTCTTGTGTAATACTTTATAATAGAGTTCACTTGTGTACAATTAAATTACATCGCTATAAATACCATCAAAAACTACATACAGTATAGGATTGGATAACATAGCAAGTTAAGAATTAAAACAAGTTTACTAAAAGTAAAATTAAGTTTCTACCAAAAAGCATAATTTTTAAGACTTGGTTAAATTAAAACGTTGCTATGAAAACGATCCTTTGCTCAGAGTTTTTGGTGGGATCTCAGTCTGTCATGTAGGTAGCGGTTGTTTTCTTTATTTTATTAAATTTGTGTATTTGACTCTATATCATGTAATTTTAGTGGGGTTTCGTGTGATAAAGTTTGGTTATTGTGTACAAGTAAAATTTATTATGGAAAATAACGGGTAGTATTTATTCTGAGGTGCCGACAAAACTCCACCGAAAGTTGTAGAAGGATGAGCCACAGTTTTGCTGGAGCTTGGTAACTCTGGTACAAGATTGAAGGTACATCATACCCACATGACATTGGCACTAATTTATTGAACACAAATTGCCATTATCTAAGAAGAAAAAGAAGTACTTTTGGTTAATAAACATAAGCATATCCAGAGATGAATAATAATAAGATTCATCTCTGCAATAAGCGTATCTAGTAAGTCTGTGCACCTTTGCTATGCACATGCCGTTTTTGACATGTCTGGAATCTGGCGTAGGGAGGGCAAATCTCAATAATGGATCGATATTTATTGTATCGATATATAAAACAATATCGATATATACTAAGTAAAAAGTATCGACAGTTCAATATTTTTACCACAAGATGCGTTACTTGAAAATGGTCGAACGTGATCAAAATAAAATAAAAAAATCTTTATTCAATTTAGGCCCTAATAAGGCGCTTATGAACATCAAAACACTACCACTGGTTCCGAAAATAACACAGTCGAGAAGAACCGGCAAAAAACTTGATCTGGTTATTTTTTTATTTAATATGAATTCAAAATATAAATATTTGAAATAAAAACTATACAAATCATAGTCTATTATAAACTATTATTATCCATCTCTGGTTACAACCATTGTTAACGGGAGCACAAAGAGGGTGTAAATTCCAGACATCACTATCGTTCACGTGTTGAGTCATCCTATAATAACCTTTTGAAATTAAGACATGCTTGACACGGTGATTGAACTTATTGTCAGGTAAATCGGTAATTTTCTTTGGGATCTTATTATAAATCCGAATATTATTACCTATAAAACTTTTATTAGATTTGTTTAGCCTAAAGCGTGGAACAGCTAACTTATCTTTATTTCTAATATTAAAATTTTGACTATCATTTACCAGATCAAGCTTGTCAAACTACATGCAAATAAAAAATCCAACAAGCAATGGTTTGATAATCTATACAAATAAATAAAAAAATGTCTGTTTATAATATCAAAATAACAAGGCTTTACTAAATGCACATGAATGTATATAATGTACCAAAAACAATTTTTTTTTATTAGCATTAGTCTGTCTGCTTATTCCGGGGGATTTCCGGAACGGCTGAACCGATTTTAATGGAACTATTCTGGAAGATAGCTGAAGATACGTGGTTAATACTTTTATTTATCGAAGTTGATTAGGGTTCTCACCTGAAGTTAAGTGACGATGTGGTCTAGGATGGTCAACACACTAAGCCTAGAGGTACTGATTCTCAAGTGATGATGCCGGAACACATCTATGGGTATTTGGTTTTTCAAACTTGAGGGTGGTAGCTACCCAGGTGGGCATCATTAGAGAATGCCCTACCACCATGCGAGAATTTGCTTCAGCCAGACGCCGCCTTACTGTATCTGTACTCAGATTGTTTCCTCCAGCTCATAAATGATGATTCTTTATTTGAACAGCCGTAAGATAGAGATTTCTCAAATTTGATGACACCAAATAGTGATCCTCCCGCACAGTCTTGCAATTTGTTCGGGCTGTTTCTGATCTTCGAAGATTGGATCCAGTGTCATGGAGACGCTGAAGTCTTTGTTGGAACTGTAGAAAAAGTTACACCAACAGTTTATGCTGTATTTCGCTGACTGTACCTATTTTCAAGCTTTGTCAGGATCCTGGTACATTACTCAGGGATTTCCGAAATGATGACTTCAGAATAATAAAATTATAAGGCACATTTTTAACTTTTTTAAAGGTATTTCTATACTTTAGAAATAAAAAATTAAAAATTAAAATAAAAAATTCTATATTTTAGAATTAGATAATCTTTTTAAAACAACGATATATCATACCGAAACGACCTGATATATCTTAATTATAAAATAATGTAAATAAAACATTGCAAATAGAATAAATTATTTTAGAACCAATTATAAACCATAAATCACAATTTGTTACCTTGCATTATCTATATAAAAAGTTTTACAATAGCAAATTACTGATATATCTATTACTTTGCTTTGAATGTTAATTTTTGAAACAAATAAATTTAAAAAATTCTATACGTAATAAATTTATCATAATTTTTTGTCTCACATTTATGTATCAGGATTTCTAAATGAAATTTAACATAATAATGAACAATTTTAGCTTCTTGAGACTGGATGACGCTATTTGGCTATAACAAATGTATAGCGGCCACAGATACTTCACATAGTTACGTTCAGAACGAATCCATTTGAAGATAGAGTCAGCACCTATATCAAAACTCACGCGCTTTAGTATATTAAACTAATTTATACTTACATGAAAGGAAGAAAAATAATACAATCATAAGTCGGATACATAATAATTGTTATAAATATAATAAACTGTCGGATAAGAAGCATGAAACCTCATTGGCACGGCAACATACCGGCCGTAAAGAACAAATCTAAGAGTATTTAAATATATATGGAGTTTTTGGCGGGATCTTAGTCTGACATGTAGCAATTGTTTTCTTTAATTCATTAAACTTGTGTACTTGACTCTATATCATGTAATCTTGGTGGCGTTTGTGTGAAATAGTTTAGTTATTGTGTCCAAGTTAAGTTTATTATAGAAGACAACGCGTAGCATACATTCTGAGGTGCCGACAAAGCTCCATGGAAAGTTCGAGCAGGATAGGCCACCGTTCTGTTGGAGCTTGGTAACGCTGATACAAGATTGAAAATCTTACCTACATGACATTGGCACAAATTGTGTGTACACACAGATTGCCATTAACTAAGAAGAAGAAGAAGAAATATATATGAAAAATATGTTCTAGAAGTATTCATTTTTGGTATAAAAACGTGTAATTGATAATAATAAAACATTGAGTATTGTATCGTCATGAAATATAGTTTATTTTTTCAACATAAACCAATTAAAAAAACATCGTATTCGATATTTTGGTAATAAATATTGCCAATCGATGTTTTGAATTTAAAAATATTACCGATTTTTATCGCTAAATAAAAAGCAATTGCGATATTTCGATAGTTAGTGCCTTCCCTATTCTGGCTTTCACACATGTAAATTTTATTATTTATCTCGGCTGGTGTTTGTTTTGGTTACTTTTTCTAGTAAAAATGTCCTCATCAGAGATTCAAGTGTCTGATAATGAATTATCGAGGTATAATTGTATATAATTCGCTTAATGTATAGATTGATTTTTGAATAATTATAACTAAAAGTTAGAATTTCATTACCAAGTAAATATTTATGATTTAAAAGTTTTAATTTATATTAAAATATTCTGTTTTAGGTTGGGCGATTGTGAAGTATGTGGTGCAAATAAAGCAATTTACACATGTCCTAAATGTGAAGTGAAAACTTGTTCATTAAATTGTGTAAGAATACACAAAAATGAATTGGATTGTGATGGTGTTCGTGATCGCACTAAATTCATCAGGATGAAGGATTTTACTGATACCGACTTACTTAGTGACTACAGATTATTAGAGGAATGTGCTCGTTTTGTTTGGGGAGTAAAAAGAGATGAAAAGAAGAAATTTACTAGGATTGATAAAGATTTGCCTATTGTAAGATTAATTTATTGTAGAATATTTAAAACTTATGATTTGAGTAAAGATATTGGTGAAGGAATAAATTTAATTTAATAGGTCTATTGTGATACACTTTCATTCAGGGAGTAGTTATTGTTTTGTGTTATAACACATGATCTTTTGGGAGGAAAGTTATTAATTTAAATTATAATAATTATTCATTATATTTCAGCATCTATTCAAATTAAAAATGGCAGCCCGGAAGAGGGGCACAGTGTTACAATTTTTAGCACAAAATTTTTCTAGGCACAAAGTGAATACAACAAGATATAACTATAAAACAAACATCATAAGCTGGAGAGTGGAGTGGGTGTTTCCCAATGTTGATACTGAACCCTTGAAGTTCATTGATGAGAAATGTTCTGAACAAGTACCCTTATCAGAGTTATTGGATAAATATCTAAACCCAGATATAATGGATTTTGATAAAGCAAAAGCACTGGCATTTTACAAATCTGTTGGATTTAGTGGTGTTAAAATTTTACTAAAGGGTAAAAAAATATTTTATGTTGAAATTTATTTTCAATTACTATAGATTTTTATTTGAAATATGAATGTTTTTTACAGCTGAGAAAGTAAAGAGTTCAGCAAAAAAATTTTTTGAGCTTGATCCAACAGATTCATTAGCAGAAAATCTATCCGGGAAATGTATTGTCGAGTTTCCTATTGTATTTATTGTTTTCAAAGATCATGCTTATAATTTTGAGATTATAACTCCAGGTAATTTTTTTAACTGTAATAATGTTTTTATAAAATTAAGCCGATATTGCTTCAAAGTATATTATTTACAGAAGATGAATTTGAAGAAGGATCAGAAGTTACTTCAAAAGAAACTACTCGTTGTGAAAATAAATCTATAATAAATAGAAATCTATCAGAAACTAAACAGGAATTGAATCAAACAAATAATTGTGAAAACAATCTACGGAAAAGACCCAGAATTCTGCTAACAGAGAAAATAGCAAGAGAAAAAAAAAAAGTGGCACTTGAAAAAGAATTAAAAGAAGAAAGAAAGAAGAGACCAAAAAATCTTCTATTCACAACAGGTTACTCTTCTGAAGAAAGTTTAGAGGATAGTGATAAAGATGGAAGTTAGAAAAAATAAATGATATTATTTTCATATATCAAGTTTTTAATGTATCCCAATAGCAATGAGTGAGCTTTCAGTCAAAACAAATAAGAATTCATTTGTGGCATTTATTCCTAAGACTTCTCCATACTTGTCAATATTGAAGACATGTTGCTGCCCAACTTTTATATTCTTCATACTGCCAGCCATTCTTCTCCTCAGTTGACTGTCTTGGTTGCCAGTACTTTGATATATGAATATGTGACGCACAGATTCACATACCACACTGTAGGAAAAATTAGGTGGACAAGTGACAAATTTACGATTCTGCTTAGATGACTGTACATATCCAAATGCCATAAGAGTCCCTTGATGTTTTACAGGCCAAGTGTCAGAATTAATAAGTTGCGCATAGGGTTGCCAAATGCAGGTATCAACATCATGACGCAGTGCCAGAGCTGGAGCTTCTCGAGTCTCCAATTTAATGCTGAATAAAAATTGGTGAACACTTAGTGGGATCCTGTGGGTGACTTGGTGGTTTGTGGCATCCATTCGTACTGTGAAAAAGAATACACTACATTAGCCAATGATTCTGAAATATTAAAATGTAATTTCAATGACATTTTCAAGGTTTACCTAAAACAGTTTCCTCTTCAGAAGCAGCATCACATTCCTCTAGTTCCTGCGTTGAGAAACCTGGAACAGATTGAACTGGAGATACTTCTGTCTCAGAACACAGATGAGCTAATCTTCTATGAGCTTCCTCTACCAGACTAGAATCCATGATTTGTTCCCCATTAGAATTTCCTTCTTCTAATAGTTCATCCCAAAGTGTGCTTTCTGATTTTGTTATTAAAATATCAAGTTGACCACTTGCTTGTACGTTCCATGTTGTTAATTCACTGTCAATTTTGTGCCTGAGGGATCCTTCAATAAATACTTTTTCTGCATAACTAACCTTTATCAGATTTGATGTTACACTTATGTTTAAATTCGTCTTATTAAAATTCTCTTCAAATTTTAATGTAATGGTTATATCATCTAAGGTTTGCAACCATGTATATATTATTTTCTTGACATCTTCTGTTAAAGGCTCTTTTATTTCTTTTTCTGAATCCATCGTAAACTTAAAAATATTATCTGCAGCAATATACAAAGCTGTACAATTATTTTCTATTGCAGCATAATGAATAGTACCTTTACCTTGGACTTGTCTAAAACTCATCTGTTTCCAGGATCCATCAAAGTCGAATGACACCCAGGTCAGGACGGAGTTAAAATGTTTCTCATTTTGTTCAACTGAATGGAGAAGACAATGCAATGTTTCTTTGCCATCTTTCTCATATAACCTTGCATCAGCAAGTATAAAATATTTATTTTCACCTAAAATAAGACTGGATTGCAGAGTTTGCCATGTTTGATTTAAACTGGTTGGTCTATTCCGGTGTCCAGTATCAACAATATGCAAATAACCTGTTCCATCACTGACCACAGCTAAACTGTAGGAAGGGAATGTAAGGCAAAGGTTAAAATGTCCTGATTTTCTCTCTGTGTGAGCCGGTATGTCGTAAACGACTCTGTTTTGAAAAGTATGATTTATGTTCTCGTATAAAACATGCCTAACTTGCTGATTATTATCTATATAATAAAAACTATAAGAATGGTCCCAGTAATCCATTACTAGATGGTTATGGAGAGCAAATATTTTAGCGTGAACAAAAGAATAATATGCTTCGTCTGGAAGCATTCGGTCCACGGGTGTTGCGAGTTCTAGCAAGTAGTGCGGTAGAGCCTGCAGGTTTAATTTGTAACCTTCAAACTCATGATCCAAAAGGCGCCGATTTGGGCGTAACTCCACAAGAGATGACGGCATTTTCTCTTATTTTTTAGGGCATATCAAAAATAAAACCCAAATTAAAAAAAATGAATCTTGCGCCTACAAGCTTTAACCTCACGATAGTAGACGTGACTCGTGAGCAGCGTTACCACTTTTTTTTAACAAATCTACTAATAGGATCGCTGAAAACTACTAAAATTAACTAACACATTTTACAAATCTACTGAGTTTCTACTTATCAGACAGACAGTGTTTCAAATTACATAAAAATCAGATTCGTAAGCAAAATTGTTTATTTATTGAAAATTTACAATATTCTAATTCTAAACGTATCTGTGGAATTTTATTTTTTTACATTTTTGAAGTGAAACTTCTTTACACACGATGAGAGTAAATGTCAAAATCGCTTATCGCGATTATGATTTTCAATATTAAAAGACAGATGGATAGAAGCATGTAGTGAGAGTGGAAGAGTAAAAAATAATAAAAACACCATATTTTCCAACTCCAACTCGGCTGGGCTGCGTTCGGGAAGATAAGCAGAATCTTCTCGTCCGAAATACCGCAGTGTCTCTACTTCTTCTTCTTATATAAGGACAATTTGTGTTCAAAGCATTAGTGCCAGTGTCATGTATGTAAGATGTATTTTCAATCAGCGTTACCAAGCAAAACTGTGTCTCATCTTGTTGGAACTTTCCATGGAGCTTTGTGCGCCACCTCAGAATAAATGCTACGCGTTATTTTACATAATAAACTTGACTTGTACACAATAACCAAACTATATCACACAAAACGCCAGCAAAATTACATGATACAGAGTCAGATACACAAATTTAATGAATTAAAGAAAACAACTGCTACATGTCAGATTGAGATCCCACCAAAATCTCCGCAGTGTCTCAAGACAAAAGTCTTCGACCAGAGTGTGTTACCAATGATGACATACAGCACCGAAACGTGGTCGCTCGCAATGGGCGTAATAAAAAAGTTTGATCACAGCGATCCTTGTTATATTTACAGATTTAATCACAACTGTTCTTGCATAAATATCACGTTAGACATCTATATTTTTTGCTCCACTTTATCCACATAATCATTCTCTCACAGACTGTGGTAAAACATAAAGTATATCGTGCTTTTAAGCCATTAAATAAGAGTTAGGCATTTTAAGCAATCTCACTTTTGAAGTATTAAAACACTCTTGCTATATTATTAAACATTCTCACTATGTATTATTCCCACGTCACCCCTTTATTATATTGCAAAAGTATCTAAGTTTTCTTTAAGAATAGGAAGAAGAACATTATGAGCGATTAATATCCAAGAATGCCGCTACTACTGTTTTTTTTTGTCTGAAAAAGCGTGACCAATATCGGTAGTGAAAATTCCTACATGGTCAGTGTTGTAAATAAAATATTAATATCCAAACATAGTTTATATTTTTAAGATAGCAGTATGTACATGTCAAAATAAAATAAATGTTCTATTATTGACTATTAAACAAATAAGGTTAAATCTAATATTACAAATAGGTTTTATATATTATACTACAGTCAGCCACACATTTTCCTTTTCTAAACCCAAACTGCATTTGAAAAAGGTGTCCTCTGTTTTCAATAAACCATTCGAGACAATTTTTAACCAAATGCTCGGCAACTTTAGAGATACGGTTATCTCTAAAAAAAACAATCGGTCGATATGATTTGACATTATACTGTGGTTCGTTAGGTTTTAAAAATGACAACACTATTTGACTGCGCCAGGGAATATCGCCAGACGTCACAATTTTATTTAAATCAAAAAGTAATTCAATGCATTTTCACCAATGTGTGACAAAAAGGAATATGGTATACCATCTTCCGCAGTGTTTTATATCTGGGCGCAATGATCACACGAATTACATATAATGGATTGCTTTATTACTTATACAGACGGGCCTTGACAAGTGTCATACCGGCCTCCATAGACCTATCCCGATATCTACCATTTATCTATGTGACACCTAGCGATGGTAGTAGCGGACTTTTGTCATAACGTAACTAAAACAAATATTGGTTTTTAATAGCAGCTTCTGATATTTCTTATTAGTAGCAGCTTTCTATCTCCTAATGATAACCCAAAGTAACCAGTTTTATCGTTTACACATTTAAAATACAGTATTATTCATAGCCTTTTTTTAATACACGGAATAGGCTCACTGCTTCACCACAATCTCATCTGATGTTAAGTGACGATGTGGTCCAGGATGGTAAACATACTAATCCTAGAGGTACTGATTCTCAAGTGATGATGCCGGAACAGACCTTTTTTTTTTTTTTTTTTTTTTTTTTTTTTTAACGTGGTTTAAATCTGCTCGTTGAACGCTCGGACGTGCGCCGAAAAACCCAGTTTTTCGCACACGTGTGATCCTCGCGACAGACCATAGACACCGAGTCAATTGACTTAGGTGTCCGTGTGTCAGGTTGGCCGCAGCCGACTGACTAAACACTCCACGTCCCTAACCGGCGCAAAGATGCCAGGGCCTCCGGAGCACATTATACATGTATTCTGCAGAGGCCCTGAGCTGCCGGAACATACCTGGGGGTATTTGCTACAGGTTTTCAAACTTGAGGGTGGTAGCTACCCAGACGGGTATTATATAAATTATTTGTATAAATAGTAAAGTTTCATTGTTTATCCGCCCTGTTATTGTCATCATCGTAATTAGGGAACGTAAATTTTACTTAGCGCAATACAATATCGCCGCTGACGTTCAATGTCACACTGAAAGTGTAATTGCTGCTAGCCGAGCGCGCTAAGACTCTTTAATGTGTGCATGAAAAACTGACAATACCTACTCGGCTGGCCGGACATTGTAGATCGCCAACTGTAGCTGTTCACACACTCACCCAGCGCGCTGGCCCAATGCATTGGGCCATTGTATAGAGCGAGCTTTATCTTTTATTCAATAACTAGTGTTACTGGACCTTATATTTAGTGATTTTGGTGGCGTTTAAAGTATCATAGTTTGGTTATTGTGGACAAGTGAAGTGAATTGAAAATAATGGCTCGAAGCGTTTATTCTGAGGTGCCAAGAGAATCCATGAAACATTCTAGAGAGATTACCATCGTCTTGCTAGGGTGTTGATACAAGTTTGAAAATCAGAATAGGCGGTATGGACTAATGTCTCTCAATCTGTCCCATGGGATTATTTTATTCTAATAAATACTGTATAATCAATATTGGCGGTATCTCAGTTTAATTATCAGCTTTAATTCTGTAGCTAGCTACATATGAATAATTACGTAAATACCATCATCCTTACGTAATTACCAAGATCGTCTACAAGCAAAAAGGGTACTTGCTCGAAAAAGAGTTGCAACTTGCAGTCAACAACGTAAAGAACCGTCGCGCGCAGTAACAATACCCCCCCTATCGGATGAATCTCGCCATCTGGGCTGGCGCTAAGGCAAACGAGCCGATTCTTCGCAACATCTGTTGACCATACACCACATTAGCGCAATGTAAGAGAAGATCCACATTTTCGGTTATTGTTAGGTTAGTTGGTACAAGTGAAGTTAATTATCAAATAAAAGATAACATTTGTGCTCGCTACTGGTTCAGTTCCTTGCAGTCGATTTATTTGCCGATGATTGGAATGAATTCATTGTTGAAGGTGTAGTGTGAGAGGATAGCACAGTGATAAGCATAGTATAACTTAAATACAAAATAATTAAATTGTAACATTATTATGAAACGCTTCTAGTACTTTTACCTTTTCCTTAAAAAGGAATAAATAAATGAAGTTTTTGACGAGGTGTTAGCTGTCATGTAGCGGTTGTTTTCTATTAGTTCATCAAATTTATGTATTTAACTCTATATCACAGAATCTCGGTAGCATTTTATGTAATATAGTTTGTTTATTGTGTACAAGTTAAGTTTGTTATAGAAGATAACGCCTAACATTATTACGAGCCTCAGTTTTGCTGGGTTTCGTAACGCTCAAATATATTGAAAATACATCTTATATACATGACATTGGCACTAATCGTTTGAACACATATTGCCATAATCGAAGAAGAAATGGAACAAAAAAAAAAAAAAAACATTTCTTATCGTGGGATTTCGTTTTGATTTAAATAGTTAAATTCTTTGATTATGCCGTATATAAAAGATAATGCGTATCGTGATATACCATTTTGCAAACAAACACCGTACGTGAGTTGTGTTATGTTTTTATAATTCAATAGGAAGTTTTGTCACAACACACCAAATTTGGGAAAGCAATTTGTAAAGTGATTTTAAATTTTCAGAATGATTTTTACGTATTTTGTGACGTTCGGGACTTGAGATCCAGGTCTTTACAAAATGGAAATGTAGTTATGAGGTGCCGAACTGTTGGTATATTGCAGAGTATTAGTGGAAAATTTTTCTTAACTGATGTGAGTTGTATTAAATTTATTGAATTGTATGCTTCTTAATACAAATAAATTTGGCTAAATCTATGTATACAGGGGTCTTTATTGTATATTTGTAGGCAAGTGACTTCATGGATCCTGGTTGTTACTGTTCTTTATAACCCATAATAATAGACTTGTGGCTTATAACTAAATTATAATTATTAAAATGTTACAAATTTCAGTTGGAAAAACCAGTTTGTGAATCTGAGCCTCTGGTTAGAGTTTCAATGATCCATTTGAAATCTCCACTACAATCAACTGTCATACCATATCCAGTCCAAATCTTTGGTACTTTACAGTGGAAGAATAGACCAGTGATTTATGCTAATTTATTGCAGGTAATTGGAATGATTTAATATGTTTTAAGAGTAGTTTCATAGTATTGGATAGTTATATTTTCAATATTATGATAAATTACTAATAACTTTGTATAGGTGACATAATTAAGAATATATAACTCTTCAAATAAGAATATAGCACTCTTCAAATTACAGATTTCTACTCTAAATTAGTAAATGTAATACATATATTCCAAAGTTGTTATGATACTGTAAAATAGTGGACATTATGCTAATTAATAAAATCCTGACTTTATTACAATAGATTACTCACTATTATGACTGTTGGCGACGCTTCAAGAACTTAGAATAGAATATAATTAATTGTAAATAAAACAAGAACTATACGATATGAAAATGTGTAAGATGATAATAAAGATATTAATTCTCTAGTTAGGTTACTGTATACAAACGTAGTGCGCTGTATTATTAAGATAGCAGTTATTCAGATAAATAAATGAATATGTGCATAATAATAATATTTGACCATACAGTGCGCTACATGTAGTAGGGGTAGGCGCATCGAACGCCAATGAGAGAGCTTCTCGCGTACGGGGTGCCGAACTAGCCGGCACAATAGGAATAGGCCATATGGGCCGAGAAAGGGTAGTCTCGTCGCGATCGTCAAAGTGAAAGTTAAGGTCAAGACAAGTGATTTCTTTGTAATAGTTTAGTGAGTGAATAAACAGCGTGTACAATAGAAAGTATACTGCGTTGTTGCATTTTTCCCGCCAACGACCCGGTCCACGTGCTCTACTGCGTCCCTTTTGGCATACAGAATTGTCAAACTTATACCATCCTGTTTCTATGCTGATAGGGCGTGGCAGAGCAGTCTACGTAGTAATATACACGGACGCTCATACTCGTGTGTCCGTCTGTTACAATTACTGTATAGTAGATATTGTTAAAAAACACTCCAATAAATAATTTAGTAAACAAAGTATAATTTTGATTGATCATTCAATAAATAAACAATTTATGGTTCTTCCAGGTATTAAGAGTACCATTAGCATTACGCATAAGGGATGCACTAAGTGGTGTCGTAAATTCTCATATGGCTAATAAATTTGATGATTGTAATACAGAACATGCATGAGATGTACAGCAGCTATACCGAAATAATTAGCAAACAGAAGATTCATATTTTAATATAATTATGAACAAGAAATATTATTAAAAAAAAAAGATGATAAAAGAGATATTAGTCTAAGCTAGTAATTATATCATCATATTGTCAAATAAAACGAAGAAGTGAAAAAAGATGCATATTTATTATTTTCATCTTAATATAAATACATTAACAATATAATAATGTGATTTAATTTGTTATGTACCATCACCAAGGCGCAATTGCATTTCCAAGAGATATCAACAATGAATAAATAAATACACAATTATTTTTATCAAGTGAAATATTTTATTTTAATGCCTCCATATTAGCAGACATGATTTTGGCATAATACATACTTATAACATATACTGTGAAAGCATTTTAATTTTCGTAGAAACTTCATATTTTAACTAAAAAATTGGAAAATAAATGTGATGAACTTTCTCCAATGTGTTATAATATATATATAATACATATGTAGCTCCTCCAAGAAAGATTTTTTTATGTATACCAAAATCATGTCTGAAAAAAGTTTTCTTCAGCATTTCACACCTTCATATGTAATTGTATGTCATGAAATAAAATATTTGACATACAAATGGAATGATTTTATAATTTTTTACAGAATAAATTAATTCATTAATAGAAGTACAAACTGACATGTTCATCTAAAATTAGATTACAATATTGAAGATAAGTAAAGAAAGAAATAGTTAAGAACTGGCAAGAGATAAAATTGTTACAATAAGTTTAATATTTTCTGTCTTGACCCATATACTCTGTCTAAATTTTTCTATAACATCTAATACTCATATATTTAGTGTCTCATTAATAATTAATGCCAGAGCATCTAAATGCTTTTATTTTTTATTAAATTTAACTATTAAAACACTATTCCAATTTCCAAAATGAGAATATAATATTATTAGATTTTATACAAATATTAAGTAAATAAAAACTAGATTTTATACGATATTATCATTATTTGTTGTACATATTTATTTATATGTCTTGAGATAAAAAAACTTGCAGAGCAAAAAGTAAGTTTAGTATATATTATTTTTTTATCATCTGAGTATAGTTCGTTTATATTTGCTATCAATTTAGAGCCTGATTATTCATTAAAAACAATAAGATGATTAAAAAATTAATTTTGGTGTGGAACATGTGTTGATATAATCAAGTTACCCTCAAATAGCTTAAATTCCTATAGAACCCAGAAATAAAGAACAAAAACAAGCAATATAACAGCGCCCGCAGTTGCCTTCACCAGCATCGACTTTGTGTTCAGGTATGTGGCATCCTTCTTATACTTTTGTGACATCATTGACAAGTTTTGGGTCTTTGTGTCCAATTCTGTAAATTAAAGAATGTGATAGTTAATTAACAACTACTTTCAAAAATAATTGAAGTAAAACTTTTAAAAATATCTCTCTATATACTCTACTAAATATCTTAATATATATGGGTAGTTCCAGATCGAAATAGTTCCAGGAACTATATCATTCCAATCCGAAATGTCAATTGAAACAGTTCCTCTGGTTGCATAATATATGTTCGGGGAATGATTGAAAGTGTTAACAAATTTTGAACCAACCACTTGTCGCGAGTCGTGCGTCGTGGCATGGGTATACGATTTTGTAATAACTAGGGTTATAATGTGCCTTATGGTCTATTTTATCCAGAATATTAAGAAGATATGCGGTTGGCGACAAATATGAAATATAGGTATTTCAGAAATCTATTGCTATTGTGTTGCTTCGCAAAGAAAGAGTTATAATACAGGAAAGGGACAAACTGGAGCTCGAGCTGAGTTTACCTATGCACAATAGACGAAAACATCCTGCAAAACATTTCCTCCTGCAAAACTACAGATTTACATTTTTCTTTCAGTTATAGAATAAGAAAGACTCGCTTTTGGCTATACTTTTTTGTTTGTATTCATAATTTATTTTATTTTTTCATTTCAGCTATCTACCAAAAAAAGTACCATAAAAATTGGTCTAGCCGTCCCGGAGATTACCCAATATAAATGGACAGATAAAAATTTAAAAAAAAATGGAATTTTAGTATAGATATAGAATATGCATTCATTTCTATTTAGTAAAAAACTTAATTTTGACATTACAAACAGACACTTCAATTTTATTTGTTAGTATAGATAGTACAAAAAATATTTATCAAAATCCAGAGAGGAAACAGGGATTTATGTATGGAATAAAAAACTCTCGCATATCCTCTTAATATTTCAGTAAAAAAACAACATGAACATATTTTATTTAGCAATTTTATGAATATTTTGACATTACGCAACATAAACGCGTCAAGCTCTTATGGCGTCTCGAATGACATCACGGCGTGCAAAACAAACATCTGTTTAGTTGAAGTGTTGTCAAAGGTTTTAATGCTGTTAATACACGTATGGGCCAGACCGCGGATACGATATGTCGAGCGGCCGAGGTCATCAGTCGCCTAAGTAGAGATGAGAATCCTTTCCGAAAAAGATCGATTTTTGAATCGATTCTAATCTAAGTTTGATGAATCGATTCACAAAACATAGAGGCACAAAAGATCGATCATTCAAACTAATACAGTATCGATTATTAAATGATTATATAACGCCACAAGGTAAGCCAAGTGGCAGTGGCACTTGAATAATATGAGCCAACTAACATTTTATGAATAATTTTTTTATTGTACCATCTGTACACTGGCAAACTTAAACGAACATTTTCTTATGGTGTTTTTTTTTTTTTTTTTTTTTTTTTTTGTATTTATTGAAATTTAACTATCTGCAGACTCTGGGTCCGCACCTTTTTTTATATTGGAGATTTAATTCGACTTGCGTCGGAAAAAATTGCCTATAATAGCAATTCAAGCGGCTATGCAGTTAGTAATCATCTTTCGCATATGTGAGCTTAAATCTACTTCTATTAAATTTTTTTATATCTATATGTTAAATTATTTTTGTGTTACTTATTATGTTTTGTTATTAATATGTTACATGTGCCAACTACCACTTGGCTTACCTTGTGGCGTTATATCATCATTTAAAATCATATTATGGTCAAACATTATATTTATCTATATTTTAATTAAATTTTTCTACTCAGTATCATCCCGGAGTTTGGAATTTTTGCTCGATATGGCGACAGGCTCGCCCCCTGTCACATCCGGGACGGAACTAAGCTCGGCGGAATGCGAGTGGTGTAGTTCGCTACATCACCTCTGCCTAACTCTTCGGGGATAACAGGCGTGAGCTCATGTTATGTTTTAATGAAGTTAAACATTAATATAAAAGGCAAAACCTCTCTCTTTGTCTATCCATTAGTTGGCTTATAACAGGAGGAGGATTTACATAATTTAAAAAAGAAATCGTAGGTATGGTAAATTTTTATTACATTACGTAGTATAAAGGAGATTAACTTCAAGTTTGAAAACATGTCGCCAAATACCAATAAGTGTGTTCCGTCGGCATCATTTGAGAGCCTATACCTCTAGTGTGACCACCCTTTACTTAACATAAGGTGAAATTGTGGTCAAAGCGCTGAACCTATATAGTATTTAAAAACATTTTAATGTTTTATATTTGATTGGTGGAAAGTTTAAAGTCTAAAACAATTAACCTAAATCAATATATAACTTGTTTCAAACGAAAAGTGTTTGGCACGTTAAACGTCCGAAAGAATCGATTAACTATTAAAACATTCTTAAACTATGTCATATTTGCTCTAAGACGTCAACAAGAAACAAATGATACATGTGAACTCACGAATCGAGATCATTCCGCGCAACTAATTCCTCTTAGGAAAAAAATGGATTAATAATATCTATATATATAGTTATGAGTCAAAATATAACACTAAATGTTGTTATTAAATAAATTAAAAATAAAGATTTTGTTGTAAAAAAATTCAGAAGAGATCTTTTAAATATTTGCAAAAAATTTAACTAATGTCATAAACTAGGTAGTACCTGTAACTTCTTAGCTTATGTATATATAATAGTAAAATTTACAATTCTGGTTTGTGTGTATGTTGTTAGTGAATGTGTGCATATGCATGCCGTGTGTGTTTGCACGTGGACCAGATATATGTATATAATTGTTAGGCTAATACATCTTTCCCCCTGGACGGCTGACCTTTCTAGGCCGTACCTCTTTCGAGAGGTGGGCGAAGAGGTGGGTGGGGAAGTATTCTCCCCCATTCCCATCGGGCCATTGCACGGACGAGGCCCGGTGGGTTCGCCGCAGGGGGCGACGCGGTGCCTGCGAAAGCCACCCCGTGTCGCCCCCATCCCAAACGCGACGGACGGCCCCGGGGGGTTTTAGTGGGTATTTCCGGGCGCTTCACGTCCGGCGAGTCCCTCACTGTCACGGAGTTCGTCCCTCCGTGCCCCCTTACCTATTGCATTGGGGGACTCCGGTCTCACTAATGCAATAGGTAAGGGCAGTGCGTAAAAGCATTTCTCCCCGCCAAAACAAAAAAAAAATGAAAACAGTGATCAGAGGTGACGAGCGTACCAACATGCGCGACTAATATCGAGGTTCAATTTCTATTTTGTTGGTAGCTTTTTTTTCGAGACTTAATGAACGGTTAAGCAGACAACTTCATACTGTTAATTTCGTGTCACAGATGCGCGCGCATCTTCAAATTTCACTCTTCATATCATTTTTTTCATAACGCGCCTAAAGAAGTATAACTTCAAAAAAAAAGGGAGGTACATCTTTAATAGATCTCCTGTCGGTTCATAAGAAAAAGTATGAAGCTATCATTTGATAGAAGTTTTACAGTGGTAGAGTGAGCGTGTTTCAGGTTGTTGTCAACCAGAATATTGCAGACTGTGTGTGTTTAGGTAGATAATAAAACCAGGGAACATAAACCTATTTACCTGATAGTATAGCACCTCTTTGTAGAACATCATCGATATTTTGCATCATGATTCGCTGCACATCTCCGAGCTGACCGCCGAGCTGTGAGGCGGCGCCTGCGCGTCTCGCCCGGGCGCCGCCCTCCGCGTACTGGCGTCGTGTGCGCTGCATCCACGTGTCGAACTCTATGAATGTGTACGGCCGCGTCACTGTGTTCACCTGAAATTATTTAAATTACATATACCTAGACTGTAAAGAAATAGAATGTGTACATAAATCCCTGTTGCGCGAACGAGGTATGTGAAGAACACATATCTATTTCGTTCGTGCGATATATATAATAATATGTTTACTAAAATTGATATATTTACATGCTCCGCCATCAGTTCCTTTAAAAAATTGCTGAAAATAGATTTAAATTTATAGTGTTTGCCATAATATTAAAGCTTGTAATGATGGAGGTATTAGTGTTGTTATATTTACTTTCATTAATTATAATTTTAGTGGAAACTTGACTGGTTTATGTATTATTGTTATGTAATTTCATATGTGTATATTATTAACTGTTTGTTTCCCAAATAAATAAATAACATATAGGTGTTATATTGGATACAATTCTATGGGCACACAGAAAGAAAGTGGATAGACTTTGAAAAACTAGTAGTCTGTACTCCACAGTGACAAATTTGATTACAAAGGAGAGATAAATTTGTATGGGTGGGAATTAAATTAGGATACTAAGTTAATTAGGCCAAAAAGATCCTACAGTATTATCCAGGTTGTAGGTCTAGGCAGTGAGCTTTAACAAAATAAGGGCAATCATAATAGATCTAACTAGATCATAGTAATATAGTAATACCCCCCGCTTTACGCGAGGGATACGTTCCGAAGAAAATCGCGTTAACTGAAATATCGAGGTTTATGATTAAACATAGTCAAAATTTAATACAAAAAAATACAAATCATTTTGATCAATCACTTTAATTCTAAGAACACTTTATGCAATACATACTCTTATTTTTTACGGAAAAATACATCTATTGTCTTTACATTATGTTTATACGCACTCTTTCGCGTAATGCGAGGCATTTGAGCGCGAAATTTGACATACGCGTTATAGTGAAACCGCGCGTAACGGGGTCGCGCTAAGCGGAGTATTACTGTACAGGACTGTTTTAACCTGTGGTACAGTGGCGTAGCGTGGGTGACAGCTGCCCGGGGCGGTATACAATTTTGCCCCCCTTTTATTTCAATCAGACCGAATTGTGAAATTTTGCCGCCCCTACTACGCTACGCCATTGCTGTAGTGTAATATGAATTTATGAGAATGGCGTCGTTACGCATTGAAACACCCACTATTTTAAGACTAAATTATGATTTCATTATCTTACTCACAATTGGGTGAATACATTATACCAGGCTGCATAGCCTTTTTTTTTAATAATAAATTAAGTTTTAGAATTTATAATGGAAAGATTTTTATGATTATCAAAAGCAAGTGATGAAGGGTATGAAAGTTTATTAATTATTATGTATGTATTTCTAAATTAAAAATTAATTGCCATTTATAAACACAGAATTCCATATGGACGGATTCATGAGTCAGGAGACAGATTTTACAAACACAAATGAAATAAATACATACACATTTTTTTTACATAAAATAGTCTACTTTCAATAATTATTTTTCACTATAATTAATGTTTTGTTTGAATCGAAAAAATGTGAAAGCTAGAATATGCAATTTTTGTCTGCACTTCTCTCCGAATAGACTGTGGTCTCTGATAATAAATACTGATTTTTGTTTTCTGTTAATTGATAATTTATGATGATTATACTAACCCTTTTCCCGTACTGCTGATAGAATTCTTGAGCAATTTCTTCTAAATAACTGAATGCAAGTCTCTTGCTGTAATTCCTTTCACACAGTACTAAATAGCAGATCTCATTTTCAATTAAATAACTGTAAATATAAAAAAAAACAATAACTAACTACTTGATGCTATAATATTACTATATTATATTGCGATATTTTGTTTAAGATTATATTTTCTAAAAAAAATATACATATACAGGCATATTGCTATTTGACATGTTTATCACATACAAAGTTTTTTTTAAATAAATATTATAGTTTGAATACTTTGATTTAAACATCTTCAGAGCCTGAACTGTTATGAAGAAAAACATTGTAGTGTGTTAATATAATCATATGTAAGATTTCCTAATATCCTTCATTTCACAATTCAATTGCACATAGCAGTAAAACATTTTATAATCATGTATGAAGCAAAAACAAATATATTGCATTATAATCAAATTAAAATGTAAAATAAATAATAAATAAAAGAAATAAAAAGCACTGGGACTCACTGGAAGAGATATGGTCCTGTTTCTATGGAACAGCGCATCGGAGACTGGGGACCTAGTTTTCTAAACAGCATTTTAGCCTGATTCTGATACTCCAAAACATTACAGCCGCTCTGCAAACGACCATTGCAAATCATATTATAAACTCAAAACATAATCATAAAAAAAATAATTAAATAAACTTAATAATTGTATGTTGAAAATTATTATGAGTTTACTTTCAATTTTTTTCTGAAAATAATGACAAAGGTGAAAGGTGCGATTTAAAGTAAATATAAAATTTATAGTTTGTTTTCAATTTGTGATAAGAATTTCATCAATACCTGCTCGTCTTCTTGCATGGTCGCAGCCAAAGGCAGGCCGTCGACGACCCGCGCAATCATGGTCATCAGAACCATTTTAGTATATTTTTTTATATATTTAACAACTTAATATATAAAACGTATGGTCTAATATGAATTTTTACTAAATCTTCACCGTTTTTTTCTTCTCATCATTAGCAAGTTGGAAAACAGTGATGACTTGACAGCTGAACATACACGTCAAAACGATTGACAAGACAACTCGATGACAACTGGATAACACGTTAGAATGTCAAATTTTAAGTCTATAGTTCGTCATAGACAATATTTAGATGTATTTATTCTATTTTCTTTACAATAAAAGCCAATTGCTATTATTAAAATGTAAGACTGCATTATATTAAGTATACTACTTAATTTATATAGGCAGGTTATCTGCTTATAATAATAGGTGAAGAATTATTATGGTTATCCATCTACGTTTTCTCTTATTATTAAATAATTGGAAACGATTTTACGTGAGGTTTATTATTAGTAATATCTATTACGGAATAAAGATACCAAGCAATACAAAAGTTTGAGACTCTCGTTCGACCGAGACTACATTTATATTTATTTAAAATGATCTATACTAATAAATAAAATTGAAGTGTCTGTAACGTCAAATTATTCTTTTACTAAAAAAATTTGCATGTATTATTTATTTATTATACGAATGTATGAATATACGATACCTATACTAAATATACAATTTTAACATTTTTTGTCTGTTTGTTTCGGGCAATCTCCGGAACGGCTGGACCTATTTTGACGGGACTTCTTTTTTTTTGCTAGATAGCTGTTAGTAATATAACTGACGTTACTCCGTGTAACTTAGGGTACTTTTGTTTTTTGGAAACAATTATGGATTCTGCGTAAAAAAAAATTAAAACTTATGAAATTGTGAATAAAATCCGATTTAATCCACAGTTTTACTGGCAGGTATTTGAGTTTGTGAGAAATATCTTTGTTTAATGTTAGTAGCAAAGAATATTCCGTATAAAAATTAAAAAACTATATTACGTAGTGAAATTTTATAAGAAACGCGGGCGCAGTTGAGGGCACACAGCTAGTAGTCTATAAAACAAATTAAACGAACATCATAACTCAAATTTGACTAGTTTTAATAGATGCTTTTTATTATATAATTTTGAGTTGTAAGTTAACATCAGCTGTTGTACCGACCCTTAATTGGTTAGAGGCCGGTCTGTAACGAATACCTACATATTTACGAATTTTATTACTTTAATAACATTTAAAATACAGTGAAATCTCTTTGTTATACTCTGTTAAAGTAATAAATATATTTCGTAGGTAAATCTAATTAATTTAATATATTGTGTTTAATACTCAGAAATGTTTGCAGACTATTTTCTTTTATTTATATATTGTATGTCTGTCTTTTATTGAGGTAATTAGGGTAACGTAAGTAAAGGTTTAAGTTGAAACAAGAAGTTTGTATTTTATTGTGGATATTTTATTAACATTATCATCATGCATCAAATTATGTGCTAACTCATTTACACTTATAACTAACTATACATAGAAAAATAACTTAACTAGGGGGCAGAAAATACAGTATTTTTTGTAAAATTAAACGACTAAAAATTACAATTAAAAATATCGACTTTAAACTGTATACAACTAAATTTAAATATAACGCAAAAATAATTGTAGCGCACTAACTCTCAGAACAATGAATTACAAATGAAAAAAAAAGTATACCGAATTAATTAACATATGTTTAATTTTGAAATAAAAAAAAAAAAAAAATAAAGAACAGAATTGACAATCTATTACACACCATGCACCCGGAATGAGTTATACTTATTCAATTAACGGACATCAATTATAGACGAACATGAAGACATAGATAAGATAGAAATAGTAACAATAATAAATGACAAAATATCTGTGTCCAGTGCTGCCGCGCTGCGACTGCAACTCGTTACCCCTCTCTATTACCAAATTCACTAACCTTCTCATTGCTTCCATGCAAAATATTAGCATGATTCTCTCTTATCTAGCGACACCGATTATTTATTAGTACATGGATCGTCAGGGTGTGCGTTTGGATAAAGTATTAATTACCGTGTACGTAATATATACAAACATGGCGGCCTGATATCAGACCGTATAACGATTCGCATTCACCAATACAGCGTTCGTTTCATAAATAGAGAAAAAAAAAAAAAAAACAAACCAAAATTATGTTACTAAAGACTAGGTTCGATAGTTTTTTTTTTTTTTTTTAATTTAAAATAATTTCGTTTCAACAATAATATTCTCGAGGTGCCGTTGAAAATTTACATTGAAAATTTAAGTACATTATTATTAATTAGAAACGATTTTTTTTTTCAACAACATCAATTCGACTAAAATTATTTTATAACTCCGAGCATTATTTTAAATGCTTGCTCAAACATTTCGCTTTTATACCGGTAACTAACGTCTCATTAGCGATTAGAATCATACAATCACACACACAAACACTGCCGAATTTTTTTATAATTCTGAGAGCTCTCTCCTCACCTGCCGTGGTCCATTCATCATTTACCTACTATATTAAAAATTTATTATTAAAGACAATTTTACAATAAAATTTATAACCTACAGAACGAAATTTCCTAGAAAGGAAAATAACTGAGTTGTAAGGTTGCGTTCACGATGCATTACTAGAACGTAGTAAGATTTCACGAACGCGACGCGACGTGACGCGAGAACGCAGCGTTAAACTCGTCAAAAATAAATAAATTACGACCTAAATGTTAATATTTACAAAAGGATAAGAATTGTGCCGAAAAGAAATTTGTGAATTCCAACTAGAGACATTATTATATCATAAAAAAATACAATCAATTATAATTTTCATATATAATTATTTATTTATCTTTTAAATTTAAATCTATATATACTATTTAAAATCACATGAAACGGGCACTGGTTCGTAGAAGTTTGGACACTGAGATCTTTATATATATATAAAAGTTTTAAAAATTAACGCACTGGTTTGTTTGTATATTGAAAAAACTGTGTATCAGTGTTACTGTAACGTATATAACGTATATTATAATATGTATAACTGTAATAACGATCGGATAACCTGTCAGACGGTCCCAAATCTTACTTAGCACCCATTTACGCATCATATCGTGCAAGGCTTTCACTAACCCTTAAACTGTTACTTCGGAAAACGTAATCCGAACGATCTTAACACAAACACACACGTTAGTTAGATTTCTATTAAAACATCATAATAATAATAATAATTTGAATATAATTCAATTATGTGTATAAAAAATATTGCGCAATATTATTTTATTTAATTAATGTTTGTTTGTGGATCACCGTTCGGATTGCGTTTCCCGTTCACGTCAAATAATTTGACACGCACATCTTAAAATGACATAACTTCACGTACAATTACTAACCGACAATATAAACTCTATTGTTTTATATATAAATATATATATATTTAGGGTTCGTTTTCGTTTGAACTGCGAGTGATATTTTATAGAAACGGATTCAGTAGTAGAGGTAGCGTTTGAAAGATTGCTCGCTACAACTCATCCGTATGTTAAAAACTATCTAGTTAAAATTATGATTCGTTAACATTGGACCACGTATCGTAAATTTTTTATATTAATAAACATATTTTTATTCAGGTAACAAAAAAAATATAATATGTATTTATATATATGAGGGTGACGCGCTCGTTACGAATGGAATTTTTTTTATACAAACAACGATAATAATGAAACGGTTTTTCTGATATGCAGATAAATTTACATATATATGTGTGTATATATATATATATATATATATTTATATTAGTAAATAATTTATGTATCTTTTTGATATGTAGAATGCGCGGCAGAGAGTAGCGGCGCGTCCTCCCCCCCCCCCCCCCCCCACTCACACAACATTACTACGCGTACTTACGATATTAAATTTCACCGTTTCTTTTATTATTAAATATAAATAAAACGTAATAATCTAAAACATGTCCACTTAAATACGATCACGTATATTATTAGTAAAACGTAATATATATATCCTTAACAAAAACACAATATGAAAATCATCATCACTTAACTAACTACATACATAATTATTTATTCATTTCTTTAACAGAAAACTCTTGGCAGTAGACAATCAGTGCTCGTGCAGAATGCATTATTCCACAATTCCGTAATAATTAATTAATTTAATATTAGTAAACGAGAACAAAAAAGGAAAAAAAGAACAAGTTTCGGTTCAGGAAAGACGTTGAACAAATGACAGTTGCCATAGACTATATAATACGTCAATAAGAAACAGATTATACCTAGCTATATAAATATAATAATATGTTTCAATATATGTATATATATATATATATATATATATATATATATATATATATATATATATATATAATTATATAGAATCAACAGTATTGAGGTCGTTTCAGTTTGTAACAATGATTAAGTGTATATGAAAATGGCCATATTAAAGCACCAAAGAAGTTTATTCATCTGAGGATAATAATTATGATATTATAAGACATTTTATGATATTGTTACGTCATCACATAAACGTTATTACTTCTCGCAAAATATTTCTTTATAATAAATTCTTATTTCACTATTTAAAAATTATTAATCGTATTGCATATTTTATATAAAGTGTTTTTTTTTTTTTCGAATAAATTGTAAATATATATATATAATAATATTTGTAAGTTTTGCGTTTTTTTTTTTTTTTTTTTTTTTTTGAGGTAGGAAGTTATGTTTGTTTCGTTAAAAGTCGATCGAGGAAGCGGCGCCGGGCGCATGCGATATACGTTATTAAAATTACTATTATACCGATACAAACATTTATTAAAATTCGTTTCAACATTATACAAAAATCTTTCCTTTCCCATATATAACATCTAGCAAATTTATTTTCTTTTTTTTTTTCCTCTTTCGAAATACCCCTAAAATAGGTATATACCCTTATATAAACATTTGAGCAATCAATTTCGTCTCTCCTATTTTTGTATAAATATTATATTAGACATAATAATTATCAATGATAAGTTAAAAGTTAGTTCGATTTCACGAGTAGGTAAGTAATATTTTAATTTTTAATAACATTACGTAAAAGCGATTCTGAGAAAAAAATAATGCATGATGATGATTTTTTTTTTAATTTACTTTTTAAATATTATTATTATTATTTATATTTTGAAAAAATAGACGAATTTTTACTATTATAGAAAAAAAAATGTAAGAGCGAAATGAATACGCGATAACTATAAGTAATTACGTATGACAGAAAGTCCTCTCGTCTCAGTCCCGAACTGGAGATTCGAACCACATTCGTTCTGGTGAAACGTTAACGGGCACGTCTCACGTACCGACAAGCACACCACCGGCCACTTTGGATCTACGCTAGCGAGCAATCTATCTCGACGATGTCCTTGGGCACGTCGACGAACTGGTACACGAGCCTCTGCCCGTCCACCTTGGCGAGGATACCGCGCTGGTAGTAGTAGCGGAGCGCGCGGCCCATCGTCTCGTAGTTCATGTCAGGTTTGTTCTTGTGCAGGCCCCAGAGCCGAGACACCGCCTTCGAGTCGACCAGCTTGAAGACGCCCTTCTCGCGGTTCGTCCACTTGATGAAGCGCGGGCAGTACTCGCGGTCCTGCAGGAGTTTCAGCAGGAACTCCCAGAGGTACGTCGTCGAGCCCTCCCGGCTCTTGCGTTTGACGCCGGGCGTGGGCGGTCCCTCCGCTCGCGGCCTCTTCTTCGGCTTCAGTTTGTTCAGGTGATGGTGCCGCTGGTAGTCTCCGAAGTCGAACACCGAGTAGGGGATGTCGTCGTGCGGGAGTGGCGGAGGCGCCGGGGCTGCGAAGTGGTGCCCGCCGCCGCCCCCGCCGCTGTACCCATACCCGTAGGCGTCTCGTTCGTTTACCGCGCCCCACTGGAAATAATTAGAAAAAAATAATTTACAACACATGTCATAATTATTGTTGTAAAAAATTAAACTTTAAAGTAAGGCACATAAAAAGTTAAATGCCTCGTGAATAACCGTGGTTCAATAAGCTATAGCCTTCGTCGAAGAAAAATATTATGTGGTTGTATGTAATTATATTTGGGATTCTATAAGATCGTAGTTATACATGATCCAATGAACAAATATGTCACGAAAACATTTACTTAATACGTACAAGTATTACCATAGATAATAGTAGTCTTTGGTATTACAGAAGCCTTTGTTTTTTTAAATATAATTTATGATACACCAATTGAAACGCGGAAAAAATGTATTTCGCATATTTCGTGCGACTCATAGATACTGTGTCCTCTGTTTAGGTTTTAATATGTAATGTTCCGACTTCTGTCACATAAAGTTATATACAAAACAAGTTTTGATAATAATATGTACTGAATGGACTCCACAACTGTTTTACGAAACGATGCCGAGATGTTTGTGTTTATTACATACGATTATTGGTCTCATGTATTAATATAAATATTGGATATATTATTGAAAAGAAAAATCATGTTGTTTGACGGTATTCATGAACAAAACACATTTTTTTTACTCGATCCCGGCAAAATGACTTCAATTCTAATAAATTAACGAAGCAAAATAACGTAACGAAAACGTACCATTCGGTCACAACATTCCTACTGTAAGCGTAGGTTCTCTGTCATTGCATATTACGAATATTTAAAAAATATCAACGTTAAAAACAATAGGTATTTTCTTTTTAAACGTCACCCTGATTACCTAAAACCAATTGCTACGATTGAGTAATAGTTATATGAAAAAATCTAACATTACAAATGTTGAATGATAAGGAGTGTTAGCTCTGCGTAGATAAAGCGATACATTGCGTAAACCGGAGCGTAAGTGGGTACCGCGCGCGGCAAACGACGCCTTGACCCCAATATTTGCTATAGCGAGCCAATAGCCCGTCACTACGAAAAAAAAAAAAACATGAAAAATTATCACGTTACACATATAATTTCATGAATGTGTTGTAATAATATAACATCCTCTGTGGATTGCTTAATATATCGTCGAAGGAGGAACTATGTTTCACAATTATTATAATTTTAAATTTAATGTTTATGTATGCACAGGAATTTAACAAACAGCCTTCTTTAGTGTAGTTGGAATGTGGAGTTATTTTTTAGTTATGTTGTTACCAATAGCATTTCACGTTCTGATTTGAGTGTGGTCAAAATAAGCCTAAATACAGGGCACTTTTCTTGTAGATTTGCTTAACCATATTAATAAATGTGAATCGACGAATTATCCACGTTTACACTAACTAGGTGAAAGATTAGAAAAGCAAAAAAAATAAACAAGTTTTTTTTTAACCTAGCTAACGCTGTGACCAGAAGGGCCTTTACAGCTTCACCGTGACTTTGGGGGCGAGTTTTGAAGGCACTCAGCCACAAAAGGTAACTAGCACAAGGGTTACCAAAATGGTACGAACCTCGGCTAAAATAAACGAGAAACCTACCAAAGTATGACATAATAAAAATATGAAATGTAAGTGTTAAGTTTTTAATTTTAATATGAACATAATTATACGGAATTAAATACGTAGGTTCATATGTTTAGCAATCACCATGACGAATAACTTATTCTAAGCATTAGTTCATGCGAACTCTTATCGTTTCGTGTGTATGAATACAAATAAAAAAAAAGAAACATTTTCAGAATAATTTTATTGCGCATTTGTTTTTTGTACGTCGACTTCCTTGTTTTCGATAACGGAGTCTAGCATTCGAAGTAATCGGAGAGGTTGGAGAGGTTGGATGAGCATGACTAAAAGGCGGGTTGGGAATAATAACAACGTAATTTCATCTATTGTTTTTTTTAAATTGTAATTTAGCTAGTTTTGATAATTAGATTATGCTTAAACAATATCTTATTGTAATATAACAGTGTGGCCACAAACAAAGAGGTTTTTAAACTCTTTTTCTTAAAACTATTTACCGTATGACGGGGTTGTAGCACGCATTGCTCAATATAACGAAGAAACCCCGGAAAGGTACACTGACTACATTACTGTATTCTAGTTATAGTACTACCAGATTGTTTTATTGACCTGGATCTAGATTTGTTTTCGAGTTTCCTCGCTTAAATTTTCTAGAGCGCGCAGCCAACTCTTTTATTCGTTTCTTGGGAATGTTTTAATTGACATTTTCCGGGAAATCAATTGAGGAAATTCAAACATTAATTAAACATAACTTTCGTTACGTTTTCTTTTTTTTCTTTCAAAGCTAAATAAATTATATGACACAGTGTACTAATAATAATAATA
The DNA here is from genome assembly GCA_014132275.2 of Samia ricini. NCBI lineage: Eukaryota > Metazoa > Arthropoda > Insecta > Lepidoptera > Saturniidae > Samia > Samia ricini. The sequence goes on along the minus strand of AP028160.1, from coordinate 36,983,985 downwards.
AATCTAATGATGATAATAATAATAAAGAATTGGTTTTTTGTTTAAATTCTTATATTAAAAATAATTATTTAGGAAATTCAATCGATAATATTTTAAAAAAACAATTAATTAATATACAGATAAACGTATTAATTTTGTCCGATTTATACATGAGTGAGCGCGCGCGTCGCTAATGGCCGCGTAACGTCCGCCATTTTCTTTCTAATATTATCATTGAAACGGTGCGTATTTTCGCGTAGTTTATCATACGGGTCATCGACCCTGCGACACGTGTATACGGCGTTGGTCGTCTTGAAAGGACGTCGTGGCCGCTTTTGGGCCGCTTATGGGCTTCATTGCTTATTGTTGTGCCTTTATTGGTTTAGTTTTTTGCTGACCATTGTTCCGTAAACATTGATAATGATGTATAAGACATGTTACTAATTATTTTACTTTTATTTCGAATGAAAATCAATGCTTAATCTTGATCATAGATTAAGTAAAGACTCAAAGTATGCTTGTTGTATTTTGTCATAAAACATTACATGATTCTCAAGATAAGCTAATAAATATAACGAAACGAAAGTACGTGCTATTTTCGTATGTTTAATCAAAGATTTAAATTATCGCCGAATAAAAGTTAACCAAGATTATTTTTTTAATACTGAGGAAATGTAAGAAATATTTGTGAATTTTCGGTGAATTTCGGTTACATCCGTGTATTTCTAAATAAATTTAATATCATTGGTAATTTTTTGATAATATTACCTATTAAGCGATCATGGCGCAGTGCATAGTGCGGCCGGATTCCGCGTCAATGGACGTGGGTTTGAAGCCACCTTACAACTCTAAAATCAGCTTGAGATTTCGGTGAGGAAAACATCGCGAGGAAATCACATCATGCGAGTAGGGCATCTTCTAATAATGCCCGCCTGGGGGTAGCTACCACCCTCACGTTTTAATACCTGCCGCCAAATAACAATAGGTGTGTTCCAGCAGTGTGTACTAGAGAACCAGTACCCTCTAGACTTAGTGTGTTTTCCATTCTGGACCACATCGCCATTTAACATCAGATGAAATTGTGGTTAAAGCACTGAACCTATATATACCGTGTAAAAAAAACAATTTTTTTTTTCTTTATTTAGTGCTGTTCGGCAGTTTCCAGTAAAGGTTCGGTTTGGTCGCATATCGAAATTTAACAACTAAAAATCAAATATTTACTGTGATTTATTTCGGTTTGTTATATTCACCTGATAACTTTATGTAAAACGCAATATTTCTCTATAAACAAGAGTACAAAAACTACAAATTTGTAACAGAGAAATACGAAACTCGTATTTACTAACTATTTGTCAGAATTACATATCTAATCAGGATGATGAGAAAGACCTTTTTTTTTTTCGAGGGGAATGCATTTATGCACTAGCCGTCCAGCCAGATCTGATAGGGACCCCCCCTTCCAGGTCTGGCTGAAACGCGTCTGAAGATGTGTGACAGTCTCTCGCACGTAAGTACGAGGGGCTGTCACACAGGATTAGTGTGGGACTCGCGGCGAGAAGCGCCGTTGACCACTACCCACTAAACCCCCCGGTACCTCCCGCCACCTAGTTGGAGCAAGCACGGGATCGCTATGCATGCACCGCGAATGCTCTAGTGGTCGCCAAAAGATACAATCCTAGTCACAACCGGGAGAGGGTAGAGAGAGTGCCTCCCCCCCCCCCTCCCCGAGGATGATGAGAAAGACCTGAGTATCATTTTTCCATCACGACTGTTCATCAATCTCTTCGTTCCGCGTTCATTCTTAACACTTCTAGCTTTCTCTACTTTGCACTACACATTTATATAACATATTTTTATCTTTAACTATTCACCTTTATACCGATGACATTTTCTTTTAAATTACCTGACAATTCTTCTACATGAACATGAACCGTGTTCTACTGTTTGAAGAGATAAGTATTTAAAACTAAATGTTCAATACCCTCCATTACCTGGTACATTAATTATTGCTTTCATTAGGAATTTTTGTTCAAAGTCCATTTACATAACAAAGAAAAAAATTAACAGGAAACAAAGTGTAATAACGCTTTTCTTGACATTGACATTTTATCGCAGCGTATCTCCTCCAGCGTACCTCAAATTATGATGGAAAGGGATTACATTGATATTGTATCACAAACAGTCCTCTGGTATCTATAATTCATATAGATAAATGTTGAAAGCGTAGTGTAAATTCACTCGAGTGACGTGAATACTTTTTACCTTTATATTTCCTGGATATACTGGTCGTGGTACTTAACTAATATATATTAAAGAAAAGATTGTTATTATGAGACTGTATTGTTTTTTTTATGCTAATGCATATGGCTAAATAACCCGATATAAATGTGTAATAAAATATTTAAATCTCACGTCTTTGACATTGGCAAAATTTTCGCAAAGACAAGAATGTGTTTTTCGTTTTAATATTAGAAAGATTACGGCGAGACAAAGCGCTTAGTAGATAATATAATGTTTTTGATCTAAGGCTCTGCTGAATAAATTAATCTCAACATTATTAACACATGTAAAGAACAAACAAATGTTATTATTATTCGAATAGACAAAACATTGCCTTAATAGTGAAGACGTACTGAAGCTCCCCTCCGAGCCTGGGAAGCTAACGAGGCAAAAACTGGCATTTTAACGCTATTTTTAGCGCATGCGCCGGACGCATCCCACTGGTCGTACAAGATCAAGGTTGCACTTGCACTCTAAGACTTGTTTAGTTCGGAATAATAACGGCGATACAAATTGCACTTTATTCCGTGCAAAATTATGTACGTATTCGTACGTGTGCGGGGGGGTTCGGTTCACAGCGGCGGATCCTGCGTACGCGCACAGTATATTTGCGTCGGTGCGGGAGTGGGTGCGCGGAGCGGGTTCGGGGGAGAGGGAAGGCGATCGCCGTGTAACCGGTTGCGCTCCCGCGCATCCCGCTCAGTAAATGGGTTACCCCACAAACCTCTTGCGATATAGAGCTTGCTTCGTGTTTAACTGTCCTTGACTCCGTGCGATTCTAAACAATGCTGATTCGATCGTTTATTTTACAGTTATAACTTTATTATATTCTTGATAGGATCAATTTTAGTAAGGGAATCCTTCGGTTATATTCGCGAAGCAGGCCACGTGGGTACTCGACGCTATTGGGTTATTATGTAATTACCATTTGATTTCCAGACTGCAGTCACAATGCACATACAGTCTTCGACTTCTTGATTGACAATATGAATTATATTAATAATTAATTCTAATTTAGCCATATTACAATGCAAAGTATTGATGAGTGACTAGGCATTAAATGCAATTTATTAGTTACTAAATTGATTACGTAATTAAATGGATATTGAAAATATGACACGATAAAATGATAGAATTTTAATGAATAAGAATCATTTATTGGTACTTATAACAAATTATATACTTATCACTGTCAACAATATAATTTTAAAAAACAGAAAACTTAATACTTTCATTGTAATCATAAATTCTAATAAAAAAACAATAATCGTGCGCGCTAACTGTTCTTTAATATTAAAACCATAAAGTCTATGTCAAGAATAATATTCTTCAACTGAAAGACATCCACTTCTGAGCATAGGTCTCCCCTAAAAAGGGGATTAATTGCCATAATCTCCACGCTTGGCAGACGGCTTAGCCGACACTATTGTTATATTTATAGCATATTTATAAAGAGGAAGAACTCCATCGAACATAATATCTAATCATGAACAAAGACTAAACGACTTCGATATAAAACAACAAACATCTATGACGATTTATTTTATCTATAAACTTTGCAAAAATATTTCTTATCGTACGTTTTTGCAAAAGATAAAGCGTGGTGTTAGATAACCACGTTTCCTCAAAGCAACTGCAAAATTACGTGTACAAGCCATCCCTTATCTTGCTTGTTTTACGCGGAAGTAATTTCACCTTTTTGAAACATTTATGTATTATATATTTTATTCTTCTTTATTACGCAATGGTGAAGATTTGAATCACAATATTCAAATCGCTCATTTAATTTATATGTATATATTAATGTAACAGAAAATATAGAAAAATTACATTGACGGACAATCGCGTTGCCACATATATATTGTTTGTTGTTAGTACACCAAGTAGCTAACAAATAGTGAGAGTAAAATTAAGAAGATATGAAGTTAGTATCTTCATAATAAATTACGTGGAATCAAAATCAAAATGTATTTATTCAATTTAGGCCCTAAGAAGGCGCTTATGAACGTCTAAAACACTACCACCGGTTCGGAAAACAACCCAGCCGAGAAGAGCGCAGGCAAGAAACTCGATCTGGTTCTTTTTTTTTCATAAATATAATATATATAATTTTTTTGTCATATAACAAACTATACAAATCGTAGTTTTTAGTGGAAGCACAGAGACGTGGGTTAATTCCAGACATCACTATCGTTCACGTAATGATCCACCCTGTAATAACCTTTTGAGATTAAAACTTGCATGACATAATACTTGAACTTATTGTCAGGTAAATCGGTAATGTTACTTGGGATCTTATTGTAAAACCGAATACTATTACCTATAAAGCTTTTATTAGACTTACTTAACCTAAAGCGTGGGACGGACAACTTGTCTTTACTTCTAGTATTAAAATTATGACGATCATTCATTAGACCGAGCTTGTCTAAATTTTTACGAATATGCATTAAGTTATCGAAGATGTATTGGGAGGGCAATATACGAGACACATCCTTAATTATACATTTGAAGGCTTGCATAATTATATGCAATTTATTAAATTGTATTCTCCACAAAGACCGATCTTGCGTACCCAGCAGATTGTATGGAATTCGGAAATCTAAATACGCAGTTGCATCTATCATTGACATTTACGATTTATTTGCTAGTGTTTATTTTTACCATTCACTCGCGAGTGAATACAATGCTTAAGAGATATTTATTCCAATTCACATCCTATACAGTCGCCAATAAATATTTTGTCCTGCGCAGCCGGAAAGCGAGGTGTCCCTAAGATTGCGATACGTTGCCGACATAACCGCGGATGCACAGCCAATGACCAGGAAATGACGCCGCCGGTTGACCTTCAAGCTCGCACACACACACACGCGTATTCATCAACCACTCCCCTCTCCCTCCGAACCTCCTAATAGCCACCGACGCAGCGAACCCCCGCGCCACGGGATTTCGCTAAATGCCCGCGACTAGCGCATAGATGTATCCTTTCTTACTAGTAATAAAAATTAATCGTGATATTTTAATAAATAACGTGTGCAAAAAGAGTACTGATTTTTTCTTTTAAATCCTATACACCGCTGATTAAGTTTTAAATTCGATATCGGTAAATCAAACAAGGGGTAACCCTTAAGGGTTAAGGGTAAGGGTTCCCTGAACTGGAGTCGTCAAGGGATACGGTGTCGAGATCGACAAAGCAAACCTTTTGGAACGTTGTATTTGATGGTCGCATTTGAGGAACTCTGTAGATTATTAAGGTCATCGACCTTGACTTTGAAAATGGTCCCCTCACTGTTCTTAACTTCGTGATGTCTACTTAAATACTCAGGAATATATCATGTCTGTGAAAGGATCGAATCCACGATCACTCAGTTCAACGGTAGGGCTATCACGTTAGACCTCGTATTTAGCATTACGGTTAATTTACTAAACAAATCGTTACTTTCGTTACTTTAAAAAATTCCAGTTTTGTGTGTAAAAAGGACTAACTAACTTCCTGTATGATGTCTAATATGGTTAATGTAATTGTAAACGTTAATAACATTATATTATAATAATATGTAGATACATTACACCCACATCGGATATCGAACCCGGAAAACAAACCGATACGAACATGCATCGCATACAAATAAATAAATACATAAGGAAACTTATCCATGTAGGTAAGTAATAATATAATTATAACATACAGAACTGTACATAAAAATTCGTTTGTCGACGAACTACTGACTGATAACAGATAAGTATTTATATGCATTTTCATTATCAAGGTGACATTGGTATCTCGCTCGGAACATAAATAAGATAAAAATTTACAAAAAAAAAAAAAAATTATCGTGTTTTAAATATGATATTTATGTTATGCAATTTGAATGTTTAACATCATTTCACATCTGTGATTCAGTAGGATTTATTGTGAGAGTAAAACACAACACTCACTGTCAATTTATCTCAAGTTGGTTTCAAATGAAGAAACGAAAGCCGTGCACTGTTAAGAACCTATACCAAGAATCATCAAAAATCAGCTAAAAACTTCTTCGCACAACTTTTAAACATTAAAAAAAGTCGCTTTCCACGTCTGTCTGTCTGGTTATCTGCTCCTCTAGCACGCGACAGATTTTAATATTTTTTCAAGTAAAATTTTGCAACATATGCTTTTGTGTAAGTAGGAAAAATATTTTATGTTTTCATCATTTGCAAAAATATATTTATATCATGGTTTACGTAGGGTAAATCTTAAGGGATACATCAAAATGATTTACTAAAGAATTATAGTCCTTAATATATCTATTACCCATAAAAATGAAACAATGGAAAGCTGGCGTAAACGCCAGTTTAGTGCTCAAGATTTAATAAAGCCTAGAGATAACTTCACGATGACGTATTTATTTTCTACGTTTGACTTACAATAATATACTTTCTCTCTGGACATAATTCTAAAGTCAACGTAGACGAAACCGCGGTCCAAAGTTAGCATGATTATAAATACCATTCGTTACGTCAATTACCCACTAAACAATCATTGCCTGAATTATAATCATTGCTTTGGATAAGGAAAATATGTATGACAAGTCCAAAAATACACGCGTTATCTTGATTATTTAGTATTTCCTTTTAATAATTCTTAGATTGTTTTTTTTATATTTAATAAATTTGCGATATATAAATAGTGTGTAGATTTACGTATTATAACGATTTGAAAAAAATCTACCAAGAGTTTTGATTCTAGTAAAAAATTTGAATATTATTTTATTATTGTTATCGTTTCGCTTATTTATAATTGTTCCATTTCTTTTATATTAATGCATTTTCACCAGAGAGTATATCTTTAACTTAAAAAGATGAATGGTTTAAACTGATAGAGGGGTTATTGAGTTATCAGACAAATACGTTGATTTTATAATTTAAGACGATACTAAAAGGATGTATAAAAGTAACGCCTTTTCTACCGAGGATTCGGAATAAAGAAACAATAATTAAGATGGATGACATTTAAAAAGAAAAATGTGGAGGTGCTAGGCGCGATTTTGGTCTGTCTTGTGTTCGTCCTTGTTTTTAATTAATTATTTTGCAGTATTTGACTATATATTATGTAATTTTGGTGGCATTTTACGTGATATAGTGTAGTTATGATATGGAAGTGTGGTAAAATGAAAATAATGACACTGAGCGTGAATTCTGAAATCTCCGAATCATTCCCGTTGTGGTCGTAACAGAAGACCACCTTTTTGTTACTGCCATTTATTTATTGATAGTGTTCCTAACGTCTGACTTGGCTGCATAGTCTACTAGTACCTTTGCAATTTCCTTAAAAAGGAATAAATGGAGCAAAAAAAAAAAAAGAAAAATGTTCACAGGTATAGATTAATTACAGCGTTATAAAAACGTTTACAATATACTGAACCCTAAAATACTCAAGGCAATAATACTTTTTAATCATGATCCATAACGTCTTTGGAGTTCGAAATATATTACAAATTGACTCAAGATAAGTGTAATAAAACTACGCAATACGCGGTAACACACGTTGCGATAGTTTTAAAATATATCTCAATGTCACTTTAAAATAATTGACTGAGTTCTGATAGAAAGAACGTTACAGAAAACCGATGTCTCTGAAATTACAATAACGCCACTTATGGCCTTTATTTCAAGTACAGTAATAACCCCGCTTTACAGAAAAAAATCGCGTTAACTGAAATTCGCGTATATCGAGGTTTACGATTAAACACAGTTAAAATTGAATACAAAAAAAATACAAATCATTTAAATCAAACAACACTTTAATTCTAAGAACACTTTATGCAATACATACTCTTATTTTTTTTTACGGAAAAATACATCTATTGTCTTTACGTTATGTTTATACGCACTCTTTCGCGTAATGCGAGGCATTTGAGCGCGAAATTTCAAATTCGCGTTATAGTGAAACCGCGCGTAACGGTGTCGCGCTAAGCGGGGTGTTACTGTAATTAATTCGCCGTAACATGTGTTTTGAAAGATTACATTTAACATCTCGATAATATAAATATTATGAAAAATGGCATTAAGTTACTTTTACTAGTATTATAAGTTTTATATAAATGTTTTTTCCCCAATTATTGTATTGATCGTGATGATTTTCGAATGTTATTTTTAGCTAAAATCTAAAATGTTTTATTAGAAGAGAATAATGTTATTATAAGAGTATATGTCATGTTGTAATTTATAAGTGTTTATTTATATATTGTATTATATTATAATGTGACTAAACGTTAACTGAAGTCGGTAGCATATGTGTCTGACACGTTAAGGAATAAAATAGAGTAAACAGATAATAATAAAATGCAACTGCGTAGAATTTGCCGGTGACTGAGTCGAACTAGAAATGCGTTAAGTAAGGTCAGCGCTGCGCCGGCGCACACACACAAACGCGCCACGTTGCGGGTTACGTAACCATCGCGATAATACGACCAGAGGGCGCCAACCAACAGCGCTAGGTCGCGCGGGGGCGGACCACAATAGCCCTAACAAGGGCTTTTGTTTATGCATGATGTCTAGCTTACGGCTAGTTTTACAATTGCTTATCAACTTCACTTTTAAATAAATTTATTTACTTTATTTCAACACTTGTGTTAAACAATGATATTTACGTTTAACTAGAAACAACATAAAAGACAATGTTAGATTGTATATATAACTTTCAAGATATGTATAAGTCGATACATACATTGGGAATTGGAATACATCTTCGATAACTTAATGCATATACGTAAAAATTTAGACAAGCTAGACCTAGTGAATGATCGTCATAATTTTAATACTAGAAGTAAAGACAAGTTGTCCGTCCCACGCTTTAGGTTAAGTAAGTGTAATAAAAGCTTTATAGGTAATAGTATTCGGTTTTACAATAAGATCCCAAGTAACATTACCGATTTACCTGACAATAAGTTCAAGTATTATGTCAAGCAAGTTTTAATCTCAAAAGGTTATTACAGGGTGGATCATTACGTGAACGATAGTGGTGTCTGGAAATAACCCACATCTCTGTGCTTCCACTAAAAACTACGATTTGTATAGTTTTTTTTTATATGACAAAAAAAATATATATATATTATATTTATGAAAAAAAAAAGAACCAGATCGAGTTTCTCGCGCTGCGCTCTTCTCGACTGTGTTGTTTTCCGAACCGGTGGTAGTGTTTTAGACGTTCATAAGCGCCTTCTTAGGGCCTAAATTGAATAAATAAATTTTGATTTTGATTTTGAAAGAATCAGAAAGTGTCCGTATGTGAATACAGATTTGTTTATAACTGTATTGTACAATAACTATAAAACTGTCAGGACTCGCACGCTGAGTACGAAGATCTCGTGTAAATTTGCATGTCGTCCGTCGTTCACCATCGAAGAGATGCGACGACGTTATTTTGTTTTCACAGATATCACGACCGGTTCGAATGCTCCATTATATAACAACATGCAGTTGTGACCTTCGTTTGGTAAGTCATACTAGGTTGCGATCGGAACTTCTTTCAGGTTACTGTTACTATGGCAACGGTTATTGAATGATGGATTTTTTGGCGGCCAGTCTGATATGTAGCAGTTGTTTTGTTTAATTAATTAAACTTGCGTATGACTCTGTACCATGTAATCTTGGTGGTGTTTTGTGTAATATAGTTTAGTTATTATGTACGAGTGAACATTCGAGTAACATTCATTCTGAGGTGTCGACATCATCATCATTCTCCTGCCTTTTCCCAACTCACTTGGGGTCGGCGCAGTATGTTTTCCTCTTCCATACGTCCCTATCAGCCGCCATCTCTTCATTCACTCCTTTTTCTTTCATGTCATTTCTTACACACTCCGTCCACACTTTCTTTGGCCTTCCTCTACTTTTCCATCCTTCCACATTCGTATTCATTACTATTTTACCCACATGCGCTTCCTCTCTTCTCTGAGGTGTCGACATCGCTCAATGGAAAGTTCGAGCATGATGAGCTACCGTTTTTGCTGGAACTTGGTAAGGCCAAAATACCTCATACTCACATGACACTGGCACAAATTGAGTGTACACAGATTGCAATTAACTAAGAAGAAGAAGATGGTGAAATACCAATTCTGAATACGATTTGCGTAAAATTCGCTCTTAGTGGGTAGCGAAATACATCTATGCTAAAATATCAAGTCCTTTTCGTGATAAGTCGTCAATCAGTGAATGGTCTTATCACTTACGGAGGAGTTCAAGAGATGGAAATAGTTATAGATCTAGGTATGAGCATCTCTGAAAATTAATGTTAATTGGAGTCGAAACTATAGGATCGTGGGGTTCATATGCTCGCAGCCGTTTTTAAGCAACTTGTTGGTCGATTGGCCGACGCCTCTCGGGATTAGAGGAGTAGCCAATATCTCTGTCAGAAGATAAACATTGCTGTACATAGAACCATTTTGGAAAATTTTCTGCTTTCGATGGCTCATTCGGATTAGACTGGCGCTCTAAGAAGACCATCTTATGCGTTTCTCATAAGTCCCGTGAAACGTCAACATTGTGTTACTCCAATTAAAATTACCTATCACGGCTAAAGTACTTAGGTAGTTTGAATTTATAAGGCGTTGAATTAATGAGCCCAGTAATAGAGGCAATTCGACACGTGTATAGTACTCACGATTGCGTTTGAAGTTTTACAATGGTTCATAAATGCATGTTTTTATATATTTATTTGTATGCACGCGTTACAAAAAAGGAATACGATTTATATCCCTGCCCATACCCTTACAGGTGAGTCACGTAGAAATGTTTTACACGAGTCTGTTCCCAGTTCATTATCATCAGTATTTAAGGTTAAACGTGTAGGCGCGATTGCGAAACAGCCTTCGTCTGCTACCATCGAGTAAACACAACTGTTTGACCAACTGTATTCTAGTGACGTTCGTACTTTTGTAGTGCCATTTAAATTTGTTCCAACTTACACGAGTTATTATTATATTGTTATGTAGAATTGTGAAGAATTTCTCTTCGAAATAGGCATCAAAATAACACAAAATCCTGTTATAATTGTTAATGTTTTTTGATTGTGGGAATCAACTGACAAAGTCATCAAATTAGGACTTTTTTATTTTGGCCACCTATTTACCATTAAATTCTTTATCATGTTGGTAGTTATTCGCTAGATAAATTAAAACTATATTGGTCTGTATTATATTTCAGTAAAATGGCGTCAATTCCATTAAACATGTCGTGCTTTTGTTCGCAAATTATAATGCTAAGTATTTATCATTCCCGCACCATATTTCAAATGTATTTGTCCACCAACTTATCCGAAGTTGGCAACTCTAACCTCTATTCTAAGTGCTTAATCGCGCGCTTTTAAAACTCCATTTTGAATTATTGAAGTTAAGATTAATTTAACGTCTACAATAAACATTTTATTAACATAATTATTGTTTTATTATTAAATTAAAGTTTAGATTTGTAATAATCCTTAATAGATCAAAGAACTTTATATAACCATTAAATTCTATTCTGTCAAGTTCTTTTACCAGGTAATTGTATGAAACATTACTGTTTTCATCAACTTCTGTAAATCTCCAAGTAAAACATAGAAAATTTAGAGGAATGTAAATTCTTTACTATGACTTAAAATATTTTAAATATATATTATTTAAGATTTTGTTATTCTCATCTGTTGGTTACGTACATCTGCTATATGTTAATCAAATAGATTATAAATGCAGCTGTAATTTGCACAGTTGTATTCGGAATAACGTTGTCCACATTTTATTATCATTATAATATGCGAAATTTTCCGTATTTACAGATAATTCTCAACGGATTCGTTAATTTTTTATTTACATACTTCCGCATGTTTAACGGATTGTTTTCAGTAATCCGAATCTCACTTTGTATCTTGGAACTTGCGCTTGATATTTAGTTAGTGGAATATGGTTTGGTTATTTTACACAAGCGAAGGGTATTAAAACGGAAAATGATTTTTGAGGTGCCATGAAAACTTACTAGATAGTTATAGCAAATTTCATGCCATTGTGATACAGTGCTGTGTGACGTGACGTTTGTAGAGTTGAATATCGAAGCAATGATAGTTGGTGGTGCGGTCGAACCCACCTATCCAAATCTAAAATCAGCCTGAGCTTTCGATGAAGGAAAGCATCATGAGGAATCCATAGCATGGTGGTAGGGCATTATCTAATAATACTCGACTAGTAGACTAGTTAGAAAACCTGTCGCCAAATACCAACTGGTATGTTCCGGCAGCATTAATTGAGAACCAGTACCTCTAGACTTAGTATGTTTACCATCCTGGACCACATCGTCACTTAGCATCAGAAGGAAAAGAAGATAGAAGTATTTTTAAATAACGGAAAAGGCATGGTATATAAATTAAATCAATTTAATATTCCATGTATAATATGTGTGTAAAACGTATGTTTTTTTTTATTCGATGTCTTTAGCTACAGCCATACAGTTTATGATTCATTCGGACTATTCATTACTGTTATTAATATTTCTACTTTGTATATGTATGTATTTGATTAGGTATGTATTGACAGCGAACGCAAAAGTAACCAGAAAAGAAATAATGGTTTTATTATGTACAATAAAGTTCTAACTTTTAGAATATAATTATTTTAATTCTGTACTTTTCTGTACTATTTTATATAATAGCTTACAATTAAAACAAAATCTTAATGATGACAAGGCGAAAACGACGCACATGATGCCACTGTCTTATAAAAATTATGTTTATAACTTTATATTGTTGGATTACCCGAAAAATCCATAGATAACCAAAGTAATTAACGGTTTTTTTCTTTTCTTATTACAGTTGTTTTCCTGATAACAACTGGTCGCTATATATCAAGCTGGGACATTATAGTTCACAAACTGTCACTGCGTACCGGACTTGTTATCTAAATGGGAAGTTCCTTTTTTATCTGGCGGACATTTTTGACTCCTACGCACGTTGTCTGAGACTGGGATTGCGCCCGAGGACGTTACCTACAGGTTTATTTTTAAGAAATCTCTACGAGGAAGCAGAAGTCATTTCCGTCACTATTAATTAGTTGGCAGAGATGTAATGTCAGCTGATTTACATCTGTCCGTACGAACTCGTTATTTTAGTTGTTTGTAGTTTTTTTATGATTTTTTTTTTGTTTCATTTACGTTATTCTTATTAATTCTACAGTGAAATTGTAATACAGTTTTCACTTACACATTACAAAAACAACAATCTACACTAAGAACTTTAGAACTGTACCTAAAAAACATAGCTATATGTGAAAAATAAACCGATAAGAAGCACATTACTGGCAATCCCAATTTCAAAAGCAGTGATTGCCAATAAGTAAATGTTCCTGTCAGATCTGTTTTTTACATTGAATACCTCATCCATTTCATGCTTGTTTCGTCTATGACATGTTAATATGAAATCCATTACACCCGCTGTTATGTATGAATTTAAATGTTATCGACTCTTATGCGTGATTTGTTATATGAATAACAATGTAATAACAGTTATGCGTTATTACAATGTACTTGCATGTAGAATAATAAAAAAAAACAACAAGGAATATAGGTGTTTAAAAGCTTCGATAGCCCCCGAGATACGGTTATCAGAGAGCCGCCCAAGACCGGATGCGGTTATCGCTAACTGCATACGATACTTCGCGTCCCCGAACTATTTATTTAGGCTGGGTAATGCTTCTATAATTGTGTAAGGTCGCGCTTTATTAGATTCATAATACATGCTCAATTAAAATTAATATAGGTTATAATGTTATTAGAATAGAAGGTTTTGAGGGCACTTGGTATGAATGTATGGATAGGACAATATCTTATTACATTTTCAATGAGATGTTATGAAGTTTTGGAAAATATCCTTGTCGTTAAGAGAAATTCGAATGAATTTTTTCTTACATAACAGATCAGCACCCAAAAACTGTTTTTATAATAAGAGAATGTTCTACATTTTTAAATTATATATAAACTAACAATAAATCCGAATGAATCAACCGCATTTGCCGTAGAACAAATGGCGAAGAAAGTTAACAATGGCGGCGGCCTATTTGTACTTTTGACATTATCGACATTACCGCGCAAATGAACTGAAGCCATTTTATAACGCGAAAGTCATCGTTCATCTTGTTTGTTGTATTTATCGATAACTATTATTGTCGATATGACCTCAAGTTGTAGTTTGGGACGCGTCGAAGGTGATCCGACGTCGAGTTCATATACCCCGCGCTTACATAAATATATGCAACTGTAAAAACATTTTCGTTTATAATATTGACATAATGTAAGGGCGCGTTCCGTTTCACGTACTTTGAATAATTCGATTGAAATTTAAGCGGAAAACCTTAATAGAGCAAGTTATAGTTTAGGCACAAAAATTGGTAATTTGCTGATAGCAAATTAATAAACTTTATCTCAAGTGACATAGGGACGTTATCTTAATAATTGCAATACTAGATATCTTTGAATATTTTAACACATAACAATACGTGTTAATATTTAATTTAATTTTTATGGAAGCAGATATATGGTGTATAAAGGAATGAAATAATGAAAATTATTTGTATTTTTAAGTTTGAATATTAAATATTGAAATACGCGCACATAAATTAAAAAAAAATAATGTCTTCGAATTTATACGAAAAGGTAAACTTTTTCGATAACAATAGGTTTTATTGATTCTTGTGTTGAATAATTCATGTGTGGTTTATTTTTCGTAAGAATTTGTAAAAGGGTCAACAATATATTACCGTGGTATTATTGCTACGTGTCATATCGAGGAAACGAAATACTGGTGAGTTTACAGTCAGTTCTTTTGTACGCTATCGACTTAACCTAAATAAAACAGAATTTTAATTACCTATGAATGATAATTGGCAAACATTTGTTTAATTTTGTAACAACTACCTGGTCTTGGTACGCGACAGGGAATTAATTTTATTGACAGCAAATAACTAGTTGTCATGGGGAAGTCGTAATAAAATATTTATTAACTATATTACTTAAATATTTTATTTTTAATCCTCTACATTGTATAAATACGTAGGTGAATTAATTTATTTTTCCTTTATAATAATAATTCCTCTTGCTACTACTCATTTCAAAACATGGCTGCTTTTCTAAATGCAAACGAGTGAACATCGTAAAACTTTGCAGCTCGCTCTTTGGTGGGGGTTTGAGAAGGAGGGGGGGGAGGGTGAATGACGATAACGGCGGGGCGGTACAGGGAGCAGGGCGCGCGGGCGGGAGGAGGTAGCTGCAACTGTTTGCGCGCAGCGCAGCGTGGTCAATGACACGGCGACATTGCATCAACGCGCGAAGGTCACTCCTCCCCGCGCTCCGCGGCCGCCTTCCGTCGCCTAGACCCTCTGTACGCCCTCTAACGCGTCTCGCAAATTCCTACACTTCCTTGCAACAGGACGCCATTTTGGATCAATCACTCTTTGACGCTTGTACTTTGTGCATAATTATCTCATTGAAAAATATAAACATTATATATGCGTACCACTGATTTTTTTAGTATGGCAAATAAGAATAAATGATCACGATATAACGTGTATTATATGTTGGATAAGTGAGACATCTTGTTGATATTTTTACTCACGTTGTATATATTCAATGTATTATATATATTTACAGAGATGACATTTTAAACGTTTAAATATATTTTAAAATTATAAATGGCAATAGCGCTGCTAAGAGGAAACAAACGACACTTCCTGTCATATAGTAATTTTATGCAATAGGTAATTAATGTGTTCAATATAATACATTGCGGTTAACTTATTACGTTAATATTCGAATTTATAGGTGTTGATAATTCGTTTTTAGAATTAAATATTAGGGCTATAAATAATGTACCATAAATGGATTTTCCTCTATGTTTGCTTAGCAAAAATGAATAATGATTACCTATGAACTATACCAAATGATAAATAAAATGATATGTTATTAATCCATCTATACAAATAAATAAAATAGAAGTGTCTGTTTGTTTGTTGTAGTCACAATAACATATTTTTTATTAAATACATATGAAGGTACGAATATAGAGTGACACCTATTACAAAAAGACAATTTCTACAATTTTTGTCTGTCTGTCAGTTTGTTCCGGATAATCTCCGGAAAGGTTAAACCAATTTTGACGGGACTTTCTGGCTGACAGCTGAAGTTAGTTACACTGCGTAACTTGGCTACTTTTACTTTTCAAAAGTAATTAGGATTTCGCGTAAATAAATTAAAACTTTTGAAATAAAATCCGATTCAGTGCACAGTTTTACTACCAGAGGAATTTGTGGGAAATTAATATCTTCGCTTTCTGTTAGTATCAAAAAAATTACGAAATGAGTTCGAAACAGACAAAAATAATATTGTATAGATTTCCTTTCTTATGGAACACAGAGATTTACGATCCACTGTGTTAAGAGACACAAATTTATCATTGCCGACGATAATTAAAGGGACTAATTATCTTTATGTTTGAATTTAATGTAATTTTAATAGGTCCTTGATTGCTGATGTGGACCATATGATAAATTAATTTGCTATATAATTATACTACTCGTCTCCCAGCTTCATTTATAAATGACACTAGCTGGCGTCTGTGGCTCCGCCCGCGTTTCATATGTTCTTTAGGTTTGAGTGAAAAAGTGACACCTAACCTAAAAAATGCAATGAATGAATAAAAATGACAGTCTTTTGTTTTTTTAGCGGGAAAAATGTACATAATAGTAAATCGAAAAAAAAAAAAATGAGAATGAAAGTGTTGATGGAGTTAAAAAAAAAATTGCCAATAAGTAACTATGAACAATTTCGCGTGGAATAGTTTACCATCCCGATTTGTTCAATAGCTGTAAGGTGATGGTGCGTCAAAATGGGGTCCCCATTTTCCTTTTATATATATATATAAATTTTAATTACTACAACATCTTATTGGTATCTCTATATATCACAGTTTTTTCATTTAAAGATGGTGGTTTTTTCCACCATTGCAGTGGTTTCAACAATGTTTTCCGAATGACCGAAAACTCAGAAACATCACTACGACCGAATGATCCCGTCATTATTTCACGCTTTTTGTTTTTGACGTGAAGTATGATGTTAATCGACGCAGGTGTGATCCCCACCTATCCGACTCTAAAACCGGTCTGAGCTTTCGGTGAAGGAAAACATCCATGAGGAAACCATGGCATGGTGGCAGGGCATTTTCTGATGATGTCTGCCTGGGTAGCTACCACCCCCAAGTTTGATAACCTGTCGCCAAATACCAATAGGTGTGTTCCGGCATCATCACTTGAGAACCAGTACCTCTAAGGCTTAGTGTGTTTACCATCCTGGACCACATCGTCGCTTAACATCCGGTGAGATTTGCGATCAAAGCACTGAGTCTATTCCGTGTAAATAAAAACAAAAAAAGTAGTAAAAACTGTTGGAAATAAATAAAAAAAAACCTCGAGATAGAATTGAGCACGTATTAATACGTACATTTTTACGTTACAAAATCATGTTTTTTCTTTAATTTTCAAACGAGTCTGATTTTTACGTTTAAACTGGATTGCGTTTTATTTTTTTACTGTTTTTATGTCAATTGTTATAAATATCAATGTTAGAAATACATGAGAATAATTTCAATAAATTGTATAGTGGATAAACGATTTTGATACTTTATAAAAATAAAAGAATTGACAATGGAGAATCAAAATTTATTTATTCAATTTAGGCCCTAAGAAGGCGCTTATGAACGTCTAAAACACTACCACCGGCTCGGAAAACAACCCAGTCGAGAAGAGCGCAGGCAATAAACTCGATCTGGTTCTTTTTTTTTTTCATAAATATAATATATATCATTTTTTTTTGTCATATAAAAAAACTATACAAATCGTAGTTTTTAGTGGAAGCACAGAGATGTGGGTTATTTCCAGACATCACTATCGTTCACGTAATGATCCACCCTGTAATAACCTTTTGAGATTAAAACTTGCTTGACATAATACTTGAACTTATTGTCAGGTAAATCGGTAATGTTACTTGGGATCTTATTGTAAAACCGAATACTATTACCTATAAAGCTTTTATTACACTTACTTAACCTAAAGCGTGGGACGGCCAACTTGTCTTTACTTCTAGTATTAAAATTATGACGATCATTCACTAGGTCTAGCTTGTCTAAATTTTTACGAATATGCATTAAGTTATCGAAGATGTATTGGGAGGGCAAAGTTAAGATATCATATTCTTGAAACTTGTTCTTTAGAGATTCGCGAGGTCCCATATTATATATTGCTCGAACAGCACTCTTTTGTAACGTAAAAATGGTGTCTACCTCTGCTGCTGTACCCCACAGCAAAATTGAACAATTTGTACTTGTTCTTGGCAGATATGAATATGGGTGTGAAGCATCTATTAAATCTATGGTGGTAGCTTTCTAGTGGTCTTAGACCCTGGATTTTTGTTTATCGGTATATTAAATTAGAAGTACTGCTCCTTTAGGAAAAAGTGGGTTACAGGTTATGATATATTATACAGGTTTTGATACAGATGAGAAATTGTACTGGTTTTTTGAATTTTGAATTTTTTTAGCACGAACGGGGTTTTTTCTAGGTAATCGCACATGATCATACCACCATCAGATTATAGCGCTCTCAAACAAAAATATAGCAACAACTTGTAGTCGGACGATTTCAGATTCCTGTTAGTTAAGACATTATTTCCTCTATAATTGTATATAAATAAAGTACAAAACTCTCATGTAAAGTATATATTGATATTAAGCTTTTTTCACAGGCTTAATTTTTAATGAAACGACATTTAAAAAATAACCGACTTCTTTTTGAGTTATTTTAAAGTTTTTTTTTTATAACGATTTCCTAATTATAATCATTCATGTGGTCCGGAAGTCGAGAGCCGATAAATGAGTAAGTAGTCCGGTTCGAATTGCTTCCGACACAAATAAATAAGTAATTATGTTATGAAATATTCCAATAAACAGAGTTTGTATATAATATAGCGTTTAGGCGGTGTTATAAAAACTCGAGTTGAAGGGCGTTCGCGTCGGTCAAGGTTCTGATTTCCATGTCCGTTGCCCAATCCGACCCTGAATGGCTCTGGTCTCAATCAGGTCGGAACGACTTTTTCACTTAATTATCCGTTTGAAATTGTCAAGCGTTTATCTGATCGTGTTAGATCGTATTAGGTAAGGTTTTTCTTATGTAGACTTACACGTCTATAATAAATTACTCTTTGTATTTAAAGATCTTCTGGAGTTTGTTAACTTGTTACTCTCTTAAATATTAGGTGATGCAAATAAATTATCACAGGAAAACATGTATTTGGTTATTTTCGTTGACGTAATTTCCTATTATGTTTATGGCTTTATTCATATATTACCAATAAAAAAATGTCAAAACCTGATTAAAGAATATATTAATCATTTTAAAAAATAATTTAAAGTTCAAAATTCAGCAATGAACAGACATAAAGACTGCTTGATTATTAAGTTCTTTTTATGGCTGTTTAATACAACTGTCTGGAAATTGTCTAGCACTATGAAGATGTATTAACCCGAATAGATTTTATTTTTTTATTTAGTCCCCTTACATCTCAGACATAATCCGAGTTTTATTTTACATGTATATATGTTATGTTTATTGTACAATCTTATTCTATTTTTTATCTATGTGTTCCTATAGTGTTACCGGACCACGTAAGTGTTGCTGTGCTATTTATCAAACAGAAACGTGCGGCTAGTCGCGCGAGTATGTGAGGCAATTTACGTCGTCACGTCGCATTCAGTTAGTTAACATGTTTGGTGTGTGCTAACTAATTTGACATTCAGAAGGCCCTTGGTAGGGCCTAAACGGAGTTTTGGTGTGTTGTTGTAGAACGTGCGCGTGCACGATAACAATTCTTATCAACGCATTAGCGTTTATTGTTTGTTTGTTTACCGAGAACCGGACCGGAGCGAGCGGCTGTGTCGCGTTGCGCAACCTTCGTTCTAATGCCACTCGATAATAATTACAAGCGGCAAACACAAACGTAACTGTGTGATGCTTCGATAAATGTATATTTACTATAACTACTGTCTAGTATTCCCACGGCCCGGTCAATATTAAACGCGATAGGTGTCGGGACTAGGCGATTTTGCAACAATATTGTTCCGTGGAATCCGCGTGATCGCTTGGCATCGCGGAGGAGCTCGGTCCGCGGGTAAACATGTTGCGAAATCCGACTATTTCGCGTCGAGTGCGGCTACACGGTATACAGTGGCGGACTATTAACGCATCTATTTGTGCTGCAGTATGCGACCTAACACTGACCCGATTAGGGTGACGCGTAAACACAAGGATGTCAAGCCACCGAGCGCGATATCGCCTACCGATCGACCCGGTTAAGGAGGCGCTATTTACAGTGATAGGGGTGTTCGCCGGCCGTGAAGGGCGCTCCGCTCGGCCGGTGGATAAATTTAAAACACACAGGAAATCATCGGAGCGCGCCCGGTTGCTGAGACCCTTTTTATCGTAAACCGTGCGAAGTTTCCGGACAAATGGAGCGCTCGGATTCCGTAGTGAAATTGGGTCGTGGCGATTTCACAGTAGTGTTACGCGGCACGGCGTACGTTGGTATTTCGGAAGCGGTTGCGCCACGAGCGCGCGGTGATGTGTTGCGAAACGCGCAGGAAGCTCGGAACGGGCAACGGTCACATCTCGCGGTTGATTCCGGAGAGAAACCAATGATTCACCTGATCTCTATCCATTGCGGTTTCTTTGTAAATGTAAATGATAGGTCACGTAGGCACGTCGTATGTAACGGGTACGTTAAATTCCGGGATCTCGGTCCTTTCGCTTTCGGTGCGGGCCGCGGGTGCGGGCGCGTGCGCAGCGCAATGCTCAAGGTCGCGAGCGGCGGGCCGTTCAACTCGGATGCGACCGAGCTATTGCGACACCGAAATATGTAATTGTAGAGGACTCGAAGCGCGTTTGGCAGCGGTCACTGTGCGCAACTGGGTCGCCGTGCCGGTTTGCGCAACAACTTTTCATACGACAGATGGCGCGTCGAGCGGCTTCCTTAACCATACACGTTCACCGAGAACTTTAAAACCTACAGAGATAACTAGCGTCGATTATGGTATATGATAAACCTACCTTTTTACACTAAATGCATTTAACAACACTAATGCTCTACCATTCTATATTTAATCGATTTAAGTAAACAAACAAGCAAAAAGAGATCTCATGTCTTATATAAAGTTATTTAGTTCCGCGCTGGCCGCGACCCGGTCGGGGCGTCGCGGTGCGTGAGCGTTCTTGGGGAATTTATCACTGGGGTGACGTCAGCGCATCGGCGAAACCAAGATTGGAATGAATTGAGGCTAATTAGAAACCAATTGGGTTAGATATACATGCATTAAATTACAGACCTAAATTTCTATTGCTTAATAAATTTATACATATAGGATAATCATGTATGTAGGTAAAAAAAATAATTATTAATCTCAACTTCCCTTACGGAAAGAGCGATTACAATTGTATCCATACACATATTATCCACCTTATAAGTGAAATTAACAGTAATAAAGTAATAGAACAGAAATAAATGTACAAAGCATGACACATACACTTCTATCCAGAAAGAACGAACCGGAAAGAAGACGATACAGTCCCGATAAAGTATCAAGACCGTTCATATTGGATTGAAAATCGAATCCAACAATTAGAATTTTAACGTTTGCTAAAATTCTCGAAGTATATATGTTAATTTTATTTTTGATAAAATATTTGAAACTGGCTTAGCCTAGAATATACCCTTCGCGTTCTAAATAAACCAACGTGTGGGTTTTTCTTTTAGCCTTTTATTAGTTTTCCTTAAAGGAATTTTATCATTACTTTTCAATACCATTTCAATAGTTTAATAATATGTAACTAAGATCCTTCCTCCGGTACAGTTTTATATTAATCTGTAAACTACATTTAAAACGGTTCAGTAACTTTCAAGTGATGCACATTCGAACACGTGAAATATATGATAATAATTATTCAGTGTTATTAAAACAATTTTTGCATATGATTATTATTACGCACGTGAATAAAAATGTAAATCTATACTTATAATAAAAAGTTAAAGATAATAATATATTGGTAGAGATAGATTTCATCTAGAAGAAGAATATTGGCTATATATTAGGATATAATTGTCTGAATTACACGCGAGTGAATCCGCGGACACAATTAGATAATAGGCACTAAAGTATTCGGATATTCTAAAATTTATAATAATGTAGAGTTTACATAACCTTAATATATTAGAGAAGTGCAAAGTCTAAAATATTAGATAAATTAGTTTCCGATTATTATAATCGGATAGTTTATTGATAATTTTCATTAAAAGAACCTTAGTATTATTGATAAAATATTTCTTATCTCAACTATATTTAGCTTCTAAATTCAATGAGACTTGTAAATGAAATTATGTTAAGTAATCTGGGAGTATTTTAATTATTTTTTTTTATTATTATTATTAAAATATAAGTATATCGAGGAACCTAATTTGATACTGGATATTATGATTAAGTTAGAAACGTAATCCGAGAATTTCTCTTTTATATGGTATTATTTCTAATTTAAATATTTTTGTATTTTTTTTAGAAATCTTTTAAAAAGAGAATTCAAATCAATGATATGATTTATTAACAAATATCACGTATACAATGGTATAAAAAAAAACTATTGTTTCTTGTTTAGAATGTGTAAATATAACACTTTCTTTAGTAAGAGCTAATTACGAGGAATGCTATTGAGGTTTCGAAGACCAAATTTGCTTTTTGCAAAACATAAGAACCACAGATTGGAGCAATTTATTACCAATTTTTGTAACAACGATTAGTATTTAAGACCTTCATCTTATCGTATCAAGCTCTTATCTATAACTCAAGTTAAATGTAAGAGTGAAATAAGAAACTGTTAAAACTACAAGTTTGAACAACGTAACTTTTGACATAGTATGTATGTGCTAATAATTACGGTTTTTATTTTGTCAGTGTATAGTTTGAGAGCGTGAAGAGAGCGCGTAAGGTGTAAATATCCATTTGGAAATTTGCGAATGTCAATAATAACGTTTCGGTCCCCCGGCGGTCGAAGAGGCGAAAATAGTCGCCAACTATTAATATGAGGCGAGCGCTAGCGCTGCAGTGCCCTTGAAACGGGACGATCACCTCTGCGCGCACTCCCGCGCACCCCCGCGCACCCGCGCGCCATCCGCAACATTAGACGCGCGGCCGCACACATGCGCACTGCTTATCGCGATGCAGCGCTGCAGAGAGATAGACACAACGATAATTTTAATTTCCATTTCATTTGCGAATGTCACATTGACATCTCCATGTTTATGCCTCGACGTGCCCTGTATGTTTAAGTGGCCGTCAGTCGGCAAATCAACACACGTTACATACGATTTAATGAGGATCGTTTCTATTTAATCAGTTTCCGCTAATTATCTGTCGAAAGCTGGTTTTAAATTCATCTTTCTGACTAGACTCTGTCATTTGTATACTAAATTCTACCGTGGGTACTTGTTCCAATGTTTTATAAGTGATGTGTGCCTTCTTAATGTGTATAATTTTTTGAAAAATTAGAATAATTGACAATATTTTCTCATGATCGACTAAAAATAATAATGTTCAATCGTAACGCCCCACATACATAAATTGTGCCTATTGTACGTTGTCGGACGAGTACAATATTCGCTGACGTATATGTGCGTACATTGTACGCAACCGAACCCGCATAATATCTGATGCAATTCTCGAAGCCGAATCACATTCAAAAATCAACTCTGCGTTAAACTCACGCGCAACGTTCGCACGATCAGAAATCACGTTTCGTGCTAGTTACATCTACAGTAATCTACACAATTTGGCAATTGGCAACATCTGTTCAAGGTTTCCTTTGTTTTAATTAACCTGCTACTGGTATCAAAGGATGGGATAGTATACTTATTGGTTTCTCAATAGTAAGTCATAACCGTCTAATTGGAAATTAGTGGAAATTATTTCATATCTTATTTAAATTGAATATCTTATTTATAATGTGTATCCAAGATTTTATTAATACTTCTCAATAATGATAAATAATATTATTGTTTAACAAATTAATAAAGCTTGAATAAAAAAATGTCATGTTACGTATATAGTTTCATAAAGATCGGTGCAGTGAAAAAGAAGCTAAACGTTCATACAATCCGGTACGAGCTGCCCAATCTGAGTAGGAAGGTCGTGTTAGTTTCGCCAGAGAGCCTGACAATGACGCCGGTACCACCGCTCTTGCTCAATATTCGCGTTTGCAACACCGAAATTTCGTGTGTGCAGCGTTACAGCAATGGCCGATTTACGCGTCACAACGCTTTGATATTTTCTATAACTCGTTAGTTTTAACTGAGTATTTAAGCAATAACTATTTTTCTAATTTATCATTTTTAATGATAATTTATTGAAGGAATAATACGATTTGTTAAATTATCGAATCCATTTGGAAATATTGAAATGTATTTAATTTTTTTTTTTTAGAAATAAAGATTACACGTAATATATAAAGTTAAAATCTATAAAATTAGAGTTTTGCTATAGTTTTTCATGTATCTTAGAGTTTAAACTCCCCATTTACAATTTATTACCTGCAAATGAATCGCTTTACTGAAGCGGAATCTAATTAAAATTGACCATAGTGCTTCGCATGTCCGTCAGAGACAAAGGGATCTAGCCGGGATGTATTGTCTGTCTGTCGTACTTATATGACATTAAAATGCGCCACAATCGAAAGTGGTCGCTTTGCATGCGTCGCCAATCGTCGCGGGAGAACGTTTCGTGCATAAAGTGTGCCGGTTTGGAATGGCTCATCACTAGTTTTTTGCATCTTTATATTAGGAGCACTGACCTTGCGCAATGTCAAATAGCTGAGGACAGGCGTGTTGCGCCAAGTGCGTTAAATGTACGATGCAGCGCTATGCCAACTGGTTCCGTTCGTTTTTCTCGTCGCATGTTTTACTGTTTTTGTGTCACGGAAACGTATGTATGTGTGAGTCCAATGCACAACACGTTAATAAAACTAAAAATAATGAAATAAATACGATGTCTAGTATTCAATATTATGTTTGTGCGATGGTTATAATATGAAATATTCACGTTGTGACGTAATCATAACCTCTATCTCAATATTATGTGAATTTCGGAGTAACTATTCTTGGTCAAGTAATTTGCAAGTGACGTTTTATTTAAGCATTATTAACTGTACAAACAATATATACACATTATAAATTATCTGAATTAGAGATTATTAATTTAGGACTATACGAACAAATGATTTACTATAATAGCATAGATTTAGACAATAACGAAAATATAAAGTCAACCGAAACGTCATCAAATTAATTGTTTTATTTTTCCGAGAAGACAAACGTTGCGAGGTATTCGTCGAGTTTTCTTTGAAATCGAAAACGAATGCACGAGTGAGTTATTGACCACCCGGTAATATAATGTGTGCATTTAACGATACGTTTTTAAGTTCGGAAAGAAGGCCAGTTGGCCGCCGTCCAGAGTGCAATAAACACGCCCCCGGAAGCGTAGATACTGATAAAGATGTACACTGTATAAATATAGTGTCAGGCTCGGTGCAATAGTAGTGGTAGAGATGACAATAAGCGCATAATTATACATTATGGGTGGAGTGCACGAAATGTCCAGTTATAGTAAAGTTTAAATTTAAACTTAATCTTTACTACATCTTTAACCATAGCAGTAGCAAAGTTTCGAGTGCACAACCCAACTTTTAGTAAGGTTTAAAGTTAAAAGGGTTGTCAGTTGAAAGATACATCAATCTCCTAATAAATATTAAGGAGAATATTTTATGTATGGTAACATCGTTAAAAATGTCAAAAACAATATTGACAAATAGAAAACAAACGAGTTGTTATTGTTGTCAGTTTGGACTAAAACGAAAATTTTGGATATATTTCGTTATGGATCAAATTCTATTAACTGTAAAAACCAAGTAAGTTTATCAAGAATTAAAAAAGATAGTATATGTCTTACATTTATTACTGTAATATATATCCTAATGAAAGACATTTTAATTATTATTCTTGCCGAGTGTTATTCGTGTTTATGTTTTAGGGATAAAATTAGTAGCTTTACAAAATCTGAAATATTAAGTCTTCAAACACTTATTGATAAACATAAAAACATTTTACATTTTATGTAAAAAAAAATGATGGTATTAGCTTGAAACAAAAAGAGAAAAACATCGCTAGAAGACAATTCCCACGAAATATCTTACAATAGAGACATATTTTTGTACAATATAAATAATAGGATCTCTTAAATATCGTTGGCAGATGACATGACAATCGAAATAAACTTGGTTTAAATTTTAAACGCCCAAAATTTCGTGGGTTACGGTTACAGTTAAATTATGACGTAATTTAAGCTAAACTCGGATGGTGCAACACGTTTTAGCCTAACTGTAGATTTAACTACGGATTTGACTTTTGTCAAATATAAGCTTAGATGATGCACGCCAGCCTATGTCTCACATATATCAGACTCATTAAGCGATACACATAAATATGTCTTGTTTTGTTTTTAATGATTCTGGTAATTTGTTTACAATACTGAGTGTTGATCGATACGATTGTTCTCTTAAATATGCAGCAATATTATAATTTTTTGAAATGTACATTTTTGTTTGCGGTTAATTTATAGTAAAATTCACGGTGAATTAGACACGTTGGTGATGAATGGAAGGCGTGCCGAGTATGAACAATTTGCATTTCACCTTGAGTATTCTACGTTTTTCTGTTTAGTAAATAACACTTAAATATGGAAAATGTAGACAGATGTGAACTAAAAATGTGTTTACGTGAAACATTATAAAAAATGTCGATTTATTTATGGCTAAGTACTGATTGATTACTTTGTTCAAGTATCAAAATTCGCCGGTCGTAGTTCAACCCGAAATCCCTGTGCGTACGCAACTGCTAAGGTCACCTTCCGGGTGGGGCCATTCACCGGGGGTCACCTCGACATCATCACCCGTCTCGCCTCCACAACACACAGCATTCTATTCACCTATTTTTAATTTTGTCTCACTTCTAAAGCGTTTGTTTAGGTAAATTATAGGTATGTTGTGGTTTTATTATTTGCATTTTTGCCTGCTCAGACCGACTCCGGGGTCTTACGACTTACGGTCGTATGGCGCATTAGATTTTAGGAAAAATATCTACGCAGTATAGGTCTTTTCCTAAAAATATTTATGTTATTTATCTAAACATATATTATACTATATAATAAGAAGGTAAGATGTTTAGAATCGTATATGTTAAGGTTCGCTTTCTGACCGTCGTTAGCCATAGATTATTTTTGATAGTAGACACCATACAGCCGAGTTTGACGTTTGAAATACTACTCATACAACATTCTAACAAAATGGCGGACCTTTGTTGTGCACGATAACCAAACGCAACGAATATGCAAGGATTAAATACTAAATACTTCTGGATCATAGATAATCAGTATAGTTTCACTGCTGTTTTCTGTTCTAGCTGTAGTGGAAGGATAACAGAAGGTTGTACTTACTGGGTGGTCGAGGATGCGCAGCCGCATGGTGTTGCAGCGTGCTCGCTATCTGGTGGTGTTGGTAGAATGGCAGGAAGGGTGCGTGGAAGGGCGTCGGTGGCGGGGGTTGAAGTCGTGACTTCAGCTCCTCCGCGGAACCGGCTCCCGACGATGATGATTCCACGTCGGACACACCACTATCCGCTGGCGATGGAGGAAGAGATCCTGTAACGATAAGAAAATTAGATTTTTTTTGCCATACAGGTTCACTTATAAATTTTGGTTTTTCTAATTATCATTGCTTTATTTGACGCATTTAATAGTTGAGGTAAAATTGTAATGTCGACTTCGTTCGCCATTATCCTTAAGCTTGTTCCTACTACCTAATATTACAGAATAAATACTGAAACCTACCTAGCCAGGGGCTATACTTGTTGCAGAGCGATCCCGTGTTTGCTTCAACTAGGTGGCGGGAGGTACCGGGGGGTTTAGTGGGTAGTGGTCAACGGCGCTTCTCGCCGCGAGTCCCACACTAATCCTGTGTGACAGCCTCTCGCGCTTTCGTGCGAGAGACTGTCACACATCTTCAGACGTGTTTCAACCAGATCTGGAAGGGGGGGTCCCTATCAGATCTGGCTGGACAACTAGTGCGTAAATGCATTCACCTCGAAAAAAAAAAAAAAAAAAAAAAAAAAAAAAAAAAAAAGGGGGCTATACTTGTATCTATATTCTACATTCAAGTCATCTAAGCAGTATTTTACACATCACCTTCTATAACAAATACATTTTCAGATATTTATATGTCCTATCTTTTTAACGGTCTAACTGGAATATTTAATTTATTGTTATGGTGAAAATCCGTTATGTGCATCTTGTACGGAATGCCATTGTCCAATCTAACGGTCAGCATGCATATTTGCATGCAACCCTGCATGCATATATCTCCGTGATCCTTTTAAGAACCGACGGTTGCATAATTCACGGGTTAATGTGAAAAAAAAGATATTAGAATCTCCCAGATGCAAGTGAATTCAACCTGTTTTGGATAGTGTGAGAAAGGGTTTAAGATGACCGCCGACTTGATTGTTATGCAAAAAAAAAACTTACGCATAAAAATATACCCGATGTTTAGGTTAATTTATGATTATTCAGATAAACCCCGGGGAGGTGGGGATATGTGTTTCGCATCACACACTATGTTTGGCCTTTTTTTTTTTAATTCTTTAACTTATTTCTATTGTCGAATAGGGTGTGTACGAAGTTAAATTTAACCGCTCGTTTTAAATTAAATTTCGTATTGTAATTATATAATGTGGCTTCTCTCGTGTAACTGTAAGTTCATAAAATGTTTGTTTGCTTTTTTTTTTAAAATACCGTTAAAAACTACGAAGATTTTTAATCTTTTTTTTAATAAAAGTAGGTGATCATAGTTCATAACATTGTAAATTTTTTTTACCAGCAATATATTGCTCAGACATTTAAAAATAGTCAATTTTTTTTTAGCTCATTCATATTCTTAAAGTAAAACTTTCTTATTGATCTTATAAGGAATAATATAGTGTTTTTTTTAAATAAAATATATTTAAAACTATACACTTCTAAGTGACAGGAGGAGGGGGGGGGGGGGGGGGAAGAGCGTCACTTAATTCCATTATTTTGATTTACATATTAGATAAATAAACGCTGAGCAATTTGACACAATGTCTGTTTATCCAAATCTCATAATACTAAATACTCATTAATGCTTTTCTTAACACGGTATAAGCTCAGTGCTTTGACCACAATCTCACCTGATGTTAAGTGACGATGCGGTCCAGGATGGTAACTACTAGTTTTCAAGTGATGCATGCAGCTGGAACACGTCTATTGGTATTTGACGACAGGTTTTCAAACTTGAGAGAGCTACCCAACCAGGAGGGCATTATTAGAAAATGCCTTACCACCAAGCTATGACTTCTTCACGATGTTTTCTTTCACCGAAAGCTCAGGCTGATTTTAAAGGTGGGTTTGAACCCGCGTCTATTGAAGCGAAATCCAACCGCATTACCTTCTAATTAACAAATGGTAATGGTAGTCCTGCGACAGAATTTCGACTAATTAATTACATTAAAATATATTTCCATAAGTCATACTAAATACATACTCAGTTCTTTAAATCAAAAATGGGTTCGTTAATAACTTTCTCATGTCACGTCGCGCCCCAAAAAAATAAAAATCTTTTGACGTGTAACGGTTACCGCGATATTCAAATAATGTAATCAACATATTTTATATATATATACATATTATTTATAGAAGAAAGTGTATTCATACGTTTCCTAGTGACCATTTGACCGGTGCTTTCAATATGCGCTGTCCACACCCTTTGTGTGCCTTTTGTTAACCCTTCAATGGATATACAATACATGGGAACCGGGAAGCGCCGCCGGACACCCGGTCCCTGGTCACTCAGAACATTTAAACCAAGAATCGAATGGTGTCGGCTTTTTAAATAATTTCTATTAAAAAAAAAAGGTAATTCACATGACAATATAAAGAAAGTAAAACGGACGATTTAAAGAAAAGAATAATTAAATAAGATAATCTTCGACTATTTGTTTTTATTAAATTAGAGAATATTTTTATAATTATGAGAGAAAAAAAAACTATACTCGTTATGTAGTTAAGTTATATAGTCAAATTTTAAACTACTTTTTGGAAATAATCAAAAATAAAATGACATCCTATTATTTTAATTCACTTTTAATTTACTGAAGAATCATATTTAGTTATAGATAATTGATTAAAATACTTATTTGATAAAAAAGAACCTCTATATATATCAAATAAAACACCAGTTTCATTTAGCGTTGGGATACTAAGTGAAAGGTGTCGTCACCTTTCATAGATTATTAAAAAAAAACAGATACGAATTTTTATTCTCATAAATTAATATCCATCTCTCTTTAAATCGAATTAGAGATAATAACACGTTACTCTTATATAACATTAATAACTTTCTGATTGTTTCTTATAATGTTTCCCACATTAAATATTATCTTTTATTTCTTAATACGTAGAAGGAATCAGCATAATATTCAATTGTAAAATGGAACAAAACAAAAAAAAGAATTATTTCGCACCCCGACCGGGTCAGTTGACATATCAAAAGTCCACACGTTTGACCAACGGTCCGGAACACGGAATATCGGGGGCTTTTGTGCGAACCCTTTCATGCCACGTATCAAAATAATAATAAATTAAGTATAAATTATGTACGTTTGAGCTTCGCTGTAGAGAAGGGTTTCGTACTGGTCTACCGGTCAGCAAGGAATGCGGTCCCATTAGTAAAATATCACAATATAAAGGGTGCCTTTCTTAATCGGGACCATCTTTATGGAGTGTCCGATCTCTATACCCCTTTTGTGAGAAAGCGACGTTAGACCATAATCTCCGGGATCGTTTGTGATTTTTTTTTTAAATTTTATTATTAAATCTTTTTGCATATGAATATATTATATTATATTGTGTCTGTAAAATATTTATTTGCCGTGTTGCTAGAAATTTGCAATAACTCGCGCCTGCGGGTTCATCTGTGTTTTTTCCTTAAATTATATAAAATACAACGTGCGTGCAACCCTTGGGGACACAGCTAGTTTCTATACACATAATATGAGAAAGAAACAAGTGAGAAATATGAAGATTACACAATTGGTCCAAAGGGGGGGGGGGGGGAAGGGTTATTTAAAAAAATATTAAATTACGAAGACATATGTATAATACATTAAAACTCAAAATCAACTCACGGTGAGGATCGAAAGGGATTAAATTTTAGATATAGAGATATCTATGTTTTTAAATTAATAAGTAAATTAATCATTGAATTTATTTAGTTGGTTTGGGCATGTAGAGAGGATGGATGAGAGAAGATTTTAATCTCAAAAGGTTATTACAGGGTGGATCATTACGTGAACGATAGTGATGTCTGGAAATAACCCACATCTCTGTGCTTCCATTAAAAACTACGATTTGTATAGTTTTTTTATATGACAAAAAAAATGATATATATTATATTTATGAAAAAAAAAGAACCAGATCGAGTTTCTCGCCTGCGCTCTTCTCGACTGGGTTGTTTTCCGAACCGGTGGTAGTGTTTTAGACGTTCATAAGCGCCTTCTTAGGGCCTAAATTGAATAAATAAATTTTGATTTTGATTTTGACGGATGAGAGAAGATTAACGACACAAATTTATAAGGCGAGGGTGAATGGGCAAGTCGGTAAGGGTCGAACTAGGCGAACGTATCTAGACCAAATCGATCACTCGTTAAATAAAATCCAGGTGAAAAGTACTCATAACCGACGAGCATGTATGAAAGTAGAGGAAGCGAAAGAGGTATGTCAAGATCGTAGTAAGTGGAAGGATGTGATCTCTGCCTACCCCCACGGGAGAAAGGCGTGATGATATGTATGTATGTATGAATTAATAATTCAACCACGACTGATTGGCGGATAGACGGACCTACAAACCCTCGTTTTACATTTTTTACAGGTCGTTATGTAGACATTCTAATGTAAAAATGTATTAGCAAAAAATCACGCCAAGCGCATCTGTGATTCACTACTCAAAAAGGGAAAACATTGTTTTTAATAAAGTACATACATTAAAAATTTAGCGGCGTGTCAAACTACACATGGTGGTCTATAAGTAGGTATGAAGTTATACACGTGTCGATTGCGGGCATCACCTATTACATATCCTAGGAAATAGATTGGTCGTAAATAACACTACAGATTGAACAGAGACATATTGATATAAAGTGTTTTATTTATTCTACACAACCTCATGTATATATGGGAAATGATAAAACACTTTAAGATATTTGTCACTTCTGTTGATTTTCTTTACTTTTTTTTTGTTCAGTAAATAAGATGAGATTTGGTGTTATCAATTAAACGAAAGATGGTTTGTTATAATTTTTTTTTTCTTGAAAATTTCTTAAGAAGTGCAAGTAGTATTATAAACATAATGTTATTGTAGGTAAATAAAACATGAGAAGAGATAAATGTAATAATAATTCATAAACGTTACGTCCCCCGACCTCCCCGAGGTCCGAAAAATGTGAATAGCCAAATGTATCTCTTCTGCGAGTTCTTTGTATTTATGTTGACCCCTTGTCGCGTCACGGCTTTAACATGGTAATTTTACTTAGAATTATCTAATAATACTATTGTCCAGTTTTTAGATCTTGCTCCACAACATCATAACTTATATATATATATATGTAAAGAAAACCATTTTAATCTAGTTTCTATTATTATCTATGTTTTTCTTTATTTTTGTCTATGCCTTGTCATCAGTAAAGATGACATTCAAATGACATATTTAAAATAGATATAAGAGTGAGTTGTGAAAGAAAATAGAATTGAAAATAAAGGGCTTTAAATGTTGTTTCTTTCGTCTTACAGAGAAACCCAATTAAGTCGTTTTATTTTTGCCCAAAGTTACACTAAGAGTAAAACCTTATTATATATATATAATTCTTTATCTATACTAATAAATAAAATTGAAGTGCCTGTTTGTAATGTCAAAATTATTTTTTAACTAAATAGGTAAGAATGTATATACGATACCAATATCAATTTTTTATTTTTATTTTGTCTGTCTGTTTGTTTTTTTCCGGGTAATCTCCGGAACGGCTGAACGGATTTTGACGGGACTTTTTTGGTATATAGCCGAAGTTACTCCAGGTAACTTAGGGTACTTTTAATTTTCGTACATAATTAGGGTT
Organism: Samia ricini; assembly: GCA_014132275.2. NCBI lineage: Eukaryota > Metazoa > Arthropoda > Insecta > Lepidoptera > Saturniidae > Samia > Samia ricini. The sequence goes on along the minus strand of AP028160.1, from coordinate 36,950,355 downwards.
TCGCGTAAAAAAAAAAATTAAAACTCATAAAAAAATTAATAAAATCCAACTCAAAGCACAGTATTACGGCTAAGTGCTTGAATTTATGAGAAATATTTTTACTTTATCTTAGTACTAAAAAAAAATTAGGGTTCCGTATAAAAAAAATTAAAAGTCAGTGAAGAACATATGATACGTGGGCGCAGCCACGTGTACACAGCTAGCACATAATAGTAGAGGAAGGAAAACAGTAGTTCAATTTTCGACATTTGACCCATGCATCGGAATTATATGCAATAAGGAAATTAATTGTTTGTTTTGTTATACTGATCCTGTATAATGGTTTTTACAGAATTCCTGAAAATAATCATTATTAGTATTTTACTATAATGGGCAATCATAATGGCCAAAAGTAAACTACATTGTTATTTCTAAATCATTTAAATATTCCTGTTTAGTTTATCGATAAATATTAATAATTTATATCACAACTAGCGTTGCCCGGCAACTCCAGGACTATATTGAAAATGGTTATTAAGTAATAATTTTAAAAATAGCGTTTTAGCAATTTTTTTGTGTGTGTTTTTCTTAAACACCAACACAATTTAATTTTGTCAATCCAATGGTATTTAAAATGTTTTCGTAAAATTTTATCAGTTTTAATTTTAAGGACTGCATTAAAGTCAGAGTTCAAGAAAATACCGAGTCGGTAAAAATAACAAAAGATTTCTAGCAACACTAATACGGCTGTTTCGGACTTGACATAATTTATCACAACAAATTTTCCAATCCACCAACGGCTGACGTCTCGTCAACGGACGTCTCGTCAAAATCAGTCCAACCGTTCCGGAGATTAGCAGGAAAAACAGACAGACAAAAAAAATTAATAATTGTGTTTTTGGTATAGCTACTGTATATACATTTATATGTCAGTATTATTTTGATATTACAGACACTTCAATTTTATTTATTAGTGTAGATTACCTACAAACTGCTACGTTCATGGATTTTATATTCTGGTTCCTATATATATGAAAGAAGTTATAAATTATTGCGGTTAAAATGTTTATTTTAAAACTCTTTTTTATACTGTATAGGCTCAGTGCTTTGAACACGATCTCACCTGATGTTAAGTGACGATGTGGTCCAGTATGGTAAACGCATTAAGGCTAGATACCTCAGTTTCTTAAGAATTAACAGGGCTTCAGGAAAAACAGATCTGTACCAAAAGCCCACTATGGTGTACTAAACATATTTTTGGAGGGAAGCGCTCAGAGAATTTAACTGATGATTTCGTGTGGAATAAAGGAATTGTTGATTATTTAAATATATTGTTTTTTTATTGTAACTATTTATTTGAAGGCCTTTGTGTGAGTTGTGCCGAGCACCATATATTCCATACAAAAGTAGTCCCTTGTTTCCTCCCTGGATAATAGCATTAAGATAAATATTTTTATACCAAATAATATATATCCACCACCGCCATGCCCGTACGTTTTAATTTTTCCATAAATTAGTTCTTGTAGAAACTAGAAGTCTTTGAAAGGAAAAAAATGCTCGATTTTTACCGTCATTTACAGACGTTTGTCAAACAAATTTCATGAATAAAATTAGAAAAAAAGCAAAACGCACAGGCATAGCCGTTATTCTAAAACTGAAAAAAAAGAACCATTTCAGTTTTGAAAGAGGAAACAGGGTACTACGAAGTGATGTTTCTGTCTATTTAGCATAGTTAAATCAGCCCGCGCTGCGCTTTCTTTGGGGCGCAACGCCATAGCAATAGATTTCTGAAATACCTACTTTTCCCGACCGCTTTCCCTGTTAATATTTGTTGTATATATAGAGATCGAACGCTTAGCGCGAGTTGATTCTTACTAGTTGACTAATAATGGGAAGGGTTTTCACTTCCATTTCACTTCTATCCATTCAACCGAAAGACGTCCACAGCTGGACATAGATCTCCACGGCGACCGGTCTTGCGCCACCCGCATCCAGCGGTCTCCCGTGACCCACGCTGCGTCTTCCAGTGCGCGGCAGCCATTCGAGAACCCGTTGGTCCCATCGGGCATCGCTTCTACGAACAATATGCCCCCAACCCACTAGCACTTTGGTTCTTCTGCGGATATCCTCATTTCTTATTCGATCACACAGGGAAACTCAGTGAATAGTCCTCTCCATTGCCCTTTGGGTAACCTTGAGGATTCTGATTAGGCCTATTGTAAGCGCTTTCACTTAATTTCGAAAAATCATAAAACTTTAGTCTGTAATTTAATGTACAGTTCCACTAAGTGGTATAAATAAATATAAATTAAGTAATAATTTTGTTTCTTTTTAAGTATAGATGTATTACAAAAACATGATTGTTTATTGTTTCATATAGGTATATATTTAATAATAATTTTGTTTTATTCATTGTTCAACGAACGTTAACCCTTACGCTTTCTATCTAGTGTCAGTGAAAAACCCCTTACTCAATTTTTCTGACAGTGAATTTTGAGTTCTGGCGCACCCACGCATGACATGGCAATATTTAATTCTGAACGTCGATGACAAAAAAAAGACGGGTGAATATTAGAGGGAGATGGATTAGCTATTGTCACATAATATGATGATACTGCAATTTCGTAGCGCAAGGTGGTGTATAAATATAACCCATTTTTGCATAAAAACTAAATATTTTCGATCGCAATGTGCGCAAACATCTGCGCTTTCCAATTGTTTGTTTAGGACGTTGCGTATTTGGTTAGTTGTGGGCCTCGCTGACCCGGTGTTGCCATTGTAAGGGTTAGCTTTGATTTCGCCGACGGATTTCGCTTACTCTCGCTAAAACTACCTCATATGTAACATAGAAGGTTTTTGGAATTTTATAAAAGAAATATCCATGTTAAATATATTAAAATGTAACATTTGCTATGAATGATAATTATTAAAGCGATGATATTTTAGATATAACTTAAAATGGATGTCGAGTATAATCGAGGAATTATAGACAACGTCCTGTTAAAAATAACTATACATTTCTGTACTTGGATAAACTGCTATAATTTTTTTGTCACAAAACCAAATTGGAATAATACATTACTCATTTCATTTGATACACATAATTTATGTAAGAAAAAAAACCATATGATTTAATGAATTAACCTCAAAAGCTAAATATAAAATCCGCAAAACCGCGAAACAAACAACACTGTTCATAATTTATAAGTCATTGCAGATAATATAAACAGATGTCAACGTACAGTCCATTAGCAATATTACTTAAAAAATTATAAAATCAATAAACCATTCGTACATCCCTGTACTCCTTATTAGGCGATATATGGATGTTATAAGTAATAATGACTCGGTAAAAATTTACTACTTTTTTTAATACAGTGAAAACTCTATATAGAGAAACTTAGAGCAATTTATGACGTTATTCGTTAGTTGTCATATCTACTAATAAAGTACAAAAATTAGAATCATCATTAATTTTATACAAAAAAACGACGCTTATTTCGTGTACTAATTCGTATAACAATCCAAGGAACGAATTTATTAGAACATTCTAAGTACGTATGATTCCGATAGTTCAAGTAACGTGACAGACAATAAAACAACAAAATAACACAAAAAAGAATGTATAGTGTTTATTAATTTTGTCAACTTAAAAACTTATTGTTCCTTGTTTAATAATTACCTTTATTTATTGTTATATACAGTGAATTTGATGTTACATAGACTGTAAGTCAAGCTGTTTCGACGTTTTAAGGAGTATTTCGTTAAATTGAGTTCACATTGTATATACGAGATATATGACATTGTTTACACGTTATTGGTTTATGAATTGAAAAATCAATTTCACAGAATAATAAAGGAAATCAGTAATGCTTTATTAATAACATTATAAATAATAGAAATATTGTGCAAATTGCGGTCGCCCGCACAAACGCGATTGCATCTGTAATGCGACGTACGTCGGACCGAATAATAAACACGTGCACCGCACCGCCCTCTTGCGATGTTTCGAACATCTGTGCGAATCACGTTTGAAAGGGTTTTTGGCCGAGTGAAAGTTTTGTTAAATTGCTAGTACAATTGTATGACGTATTATCGTTGACACGCTTGAGTTGTACCGTTGACAGTTTTAGAATTTCCAATATTATATTTAGATACTAGCTGCGTGCTCGCGACTGCGCCCGCGTTTCATATGTTCTTCACTACGTTTGTTTTATACGAAACCCTAATTTATTACACTACATTGTCTTTACTATTGAGATAAAGTAATTATATTTCTCATAAAATTACACCCTGGCCCGTGAAACTGTGCATTGGATCGGATTTTACGCGGAACCTAAATTATTATCGAAAATTAAAAGTACCTTATGTTACCCGGGGTAACTTCAGCTATCCACCAAAACAAGTCCCGTCAAAATCCGTTAAGCCGTTTCGGAGATTACCCCGAACAAACAGGCAGACAGACAAAAATTGTATTTTCGGTATAGGTATCGTATATACATTGATATCTATTTAGTAAAAAACAAAAATTTTGTCATTACAAACAGACACTTCAATTTTTTTAATTAGAGTATAGATTATTACAACACAGGTACCAGACGCGTACAATCTATTTATACCAATATATTTAAAACAGGCGGAAAGATATTATAAAAAACAAACGTAAATATTCCACCTTTCTTGAAATCTAAAGAAGTATTATAAATCGAGTTTTCATATTAATACATAAAGAAAGACATATATAGACATTATACATATTAATACATAGTGACCGAGAAAAAATGTGTGTTTTTACACTTTGCCTAAAGAGTAGTAATTATAAAATTGAGCCCTTGACTTGCTGTATTAAGACGTATAATTTTAATTCTTACACAAGATTTAATTTAGTGGTAAACTAAGGAAGTCAAAGTCCGTTTTAAACTAGTGAAGTAAGTACTGTGAAATGTTAAAAGCTTTAAGTATTCATGTGTAGGAAATCTCGAAGAGTTTAAAATGGACATCTAAATTTATATCACATTACAGCATTATTTTCGTCGATGTAAAACGTACAGCGATCAGTTTTAACGTGTTTCATTTAGAGATAGGTCAAGATTTATCTAACTACCGTTTCGTATATAACTGATTATGGATTGGATAATTTATCGTCGTATGTTATTTTTGATTTACGATCGAAATTGGGATAATCAGTCTGATAAGTGACTTTAAAAATTAGACATATTAAAATTTTAAAAGATTAAAATTAAGTATTAGTTTCGTTCATTTTACATAAATTTATTAAAACAAAACAATACATAGACTTACGAGGTAAACTCATACATAATACAGAAGCCTAGATCCAGACAATTCCGAGAGCTTGTTCTCTTCTATGTCCGTCGACTTTTCTAGGGTTATGTATTCAGCCTAAAATATTAAGAAAGGGGAAAACGTGGCGGGTCGACTCGTATCGTTTTGCCTCACAGGGTACATTTATATATATATATATTTAATAGGCTTATTATATACATTCCTGGAATATAAATTGTATACATTTAGTTAATGGTTTTTGTTACATGTTACCTAAAGAAATATATAAATTAGTAAAAGACTTATATACGCTAAGAAGAAATAACAACAAAGGTGTCGACTTTTAATTCAAAAATTTGCAGTAAGTTGACAAAAATAGATGTGAGTTTATTATATTATAGTAAATTAATCGGGAAATTTTAATACATATTTAAAAAAAAAAAAAAACCGTAATTTACCCAGAATGCGAGCTCCAGTTATCAATATCAGTCGAGCGATACTTTTGAAATATTTTAAAAATAAAAACATGAAAAAAAAAGATTAATAAGTATCTTCGTTTGTTTATCTGTTCGTAACTAGATTTACGGGATTTGTTTTTTTAAATCATATAAATTATTGTTTGCCCGTGTTTAGGATATGTTTATGTCATATTAAAAGTTTCCACACAGCCACAATTTCCACAGTTAATGCCAACGTATTACGTCGTATCAGAATTAACAGTTTTAATGATTGACTCGCAGACAGCCCTTTGATCTGTCGTGTCTGGGTTCTGTTAGGGGGCGTGCGTGCGTGTGTGCGTTAGGGCGGGCGGGGGTGTGACGCGAATGCGGAGGCTGGGCGGTTAGGGCGGCCGCCCGGCGCGGTCGTGACATTGAGCGCGATCAGCTGACAGCGTATCGATTATCCGGCTCGACACTTCCTTACTGTTTTTTTTTTTTATACAACCTCCTCATGTCGACCGAATGAAACGGTTCGTGACTTGCTTCCGCAACTAGGGATGATACATTTTGTCATGTTTCGATGATGTATCCTGTGATAGTGCGAATACCGTATTGTGTAATGCGGGCTTGAATGCTATAATTACGATCAATATAACGTTGATACCATAGCTTGGAGGCTAAGCATTTTTTTAAGCCCGGCCAAGGTGTACTGCGGCATCATGATTTTGCGAGCTATTTGCTATATACTTATTTCATTTTCAGTAAAAGAGTTAATAAACATCAAGTGAGATTGACGCGAAATGTCAAGAATGTGTATTTGTGTGTGTGTAATTTATTTTTCAATTAATTAATATTTAACTTTATACATAAAGTATACATATGTGCACACTAAGTATTATATATTGTTTATTTTAATAATATGTTAATAATAATCGCTGTCATGTACCTAGTATTATTAATCGAGTTACAATTATAAGAAAAATAAGAGGAAATAGGTGAGAGTTCTTTGTTTTTAAGTTGTATGGCAACCAGTACAAGGCCAAATTATATAATCATTTATTTATTCTGAACAATTTATTCTTGTAATATTTTATAGTTTTACAAAATATATAAAAAAAAAATATATGCACAAAGTTGTAAATTATAAATTACATTTAATGTCATCATCATCATCATTCTCCTGCCTTTTCCCAACTCACTTGGGGTCGGCGCAGTATGTTTTCTTCTTCCATACGTCCCTATCAGCCGTCATCTCTTCATTCACTCCTTTTTCTTTCATATCATTTCTTACACACTCCATCCACACACTCTTTGGCCTTCCTCTACTTTTCCATCCTTCCACATTCATATTCATTACTATTTCACTCACATGCGCTTCCTCTCTTCTCATAAACATGTCCATACCACGACAAACGAGAACCTTTCAACTTTTCTACCATTGACGCAACTTTCAAACTCCCTCTAATATTACATTAGATAAAATAAATTTACATTTAATGTGACGTTGGAAATTTCAGTAAATCCATATGCTTTTGTCTAAATCAAAATTTATCCATATCTTGTTTAGGGAAAAACAATATAGGTATTAAAACGAAGATATGCGTACAGTTTACGGTAAGTATACGATTGTATTGTTTATGAGTTCGGAGAAGATAACTTCGATCCTTTTGATCGGTTTTCCCCGTTTTATAAAACACGTTGCGGAATATACTCGTATACATTTTTTTTAGATATTTCAATGAACTACACATATATATTAATTTAGTGGTTCCACTCTTTTACAATTATTCACGTTTTTTCGATTCATTTCAACTATTTGATAAGTTTGATTCCTCGCAAAACCGATACCCGATGGGCTCAACGCGTTCCACGGACCGGAAGATGTAACGTGGGAACGTGTACCTACGACCTGTTGAAGGTCGCGGGAATCCGCTGGCGCAAGACCAGTCGTCGTGGAGATCTTTGGGGAGACCTATGTCCAGCAGTGGGCGTATTTCGGTTGAATGGATGGGAAAAATATAACTACTAAACCTGGCCTATGACCATATCATCTATGTCTAAAAAAAATCATATACCATAAAACGGTTCTGAGTTTCTCGTCATATTTATAATGACGGACGGAATATGGCTTCTTTAAAATACGTAAAATTATATCACACTTCATCAAAAAAAATAGTTACAGTGATTCACCTTGAAAGAAACAGTGTCTAGAATAAGCGGAGAGGATATAAGCGAATTTTCCCATGAGTTTAACGTTTTACGATATTTGTAAATAAAGTCTGAGGAAAAAAAAATTCTCGAACGCGCTCTATTGTAAAAAGAAATTAGATGTAATGAAATATGTAATTTTTACAAGAGTGTAAGAATGTTTAATATTTATATGTACCTGTGTTGGGTGCGGTGTACAGTGGATGATGCCTCACTGCCGGTGTTAGGAGTCCATTAAGCAGAGCTCGCGCTCCGAGTGGAAGTCCGGCTGGTTCTCCGTTCACTGAGACAAAACAAATGAATTAATCATTAACTGTATTTTTTTGTTCTATTTCTTCTTCTTAATTAACTTCACACAATTTGTGCCAGTGTCATGTGAATAAAAGGTTTTTTTTTTAATCTTGTATCAGCGTTATCAAATTCGAGCAAAACGGTGGCTCATCCTGCTCGAACTTTCAATGGAGCTATGTCGGCACCTCAGAATGAATGTTACGCGTTATTTTCTATAGTAAACTTGTGTAAAAAAAAAACAAACTTATCACACAAAACCCCTACATATAGTGTACAACACACAATTCAACCGCTACATGTCAGACTGAGGTCCCGCCAAAAACTTTTTGTTTTATTTATTTCTTTCTATGGTAAAGGCAAAGATACTTTAGCCATCCAGCCAAGTCTGACCTTAGGAACAGTTTTCATACAATGCTCTAATAAAATGGCGGCCTTTTGTTAAACTTTCCTTCCGAGGTTTTCAGATATCAGATTTTACGCTCCGAGTGCATTATTTTCAATAATTAACTGCCATTAGTGCAATATAATGCTATCGAAATTACAAAATATATAGTCAAAAACTGCTACTGGATTATAATTAAGTACATGGCACATGTAAATGGCACCAAGGACTCGTAACTGATTTATTACAGTAAAAAGAATTATTAGCTTTACGTATGTTTTTTTTATAAATTATTCTAACACATAATAATAATTTTTACACAACAATAAAAGCATACAGTGAAATATTTTGTTTAAATGTAAGGAGATATCTTAATTAAGGTATAATAATGTTAATAATTCAATATTGAGGATCCAAACGAAAATAGCAAACCTTCGCAAATATTTAATTCCAGAAAATTACTGACGGCAAACGCCCCAGGATATAACGGGGTTAATTATCTTTGTGTAGAAAATCTAGACAGATCTGAGAGCTTTAAACTAAGGATTTAGAGCCGTGTAAAGGTTGTCTCGCTAACTTATCCGGATGTCATTAATCAAGTTAAAATCAGCTAACGTTCGAAGTTAAGAGCGGCATCATAGATTAAATTATTACAGATATATTTTATAAAGTTTTGTAATATTTTTCGTATTTGAAAGTAAATGAAAATACATATTTTACATCAAAACAGTTTATTGAAAATAAGAAAGGAGATGTTTAAATAATAGCTTTAAATCATTTCTATAATATAAATTTCGTTTTTGTTATTGAAAAATTTGAGTTACGTATATTTGTCGTTTGTAAAAGACTCGTAAATGTTCGAATTATTGTTACGTATTCTAGTGTAACAGACGGTGAGTAGGCGTTTATTCAGATGGTAATATATTCTAGAACCTTCGGTCTCACTCCCGCCGCTGTACTGTGTTGATTTAGCCTACCCCTCTATTATTTATTTATGTATAATAAATGTTCAGCGTCCGTGTAGGAATGACTGTTGTAAAATCTACGGAAAAATGTTGTTACCTCATTTCGCTCCCGAGGATAAATGGTTTTGGTTGGAGGATTTTTTACATGTAAATTTATACCTACACATGTATAATTTCAATAACGCATTTACTTGGAAATATTCGTTTTATTTTTAAATCAAAGTCCGACAACTACACTAACCTGAAAATACTTATGACATTTTGTATTTTTTATAAAACCTTATTAAAATCCCCCAGATTTGTGGGGATCAATCGACAGACATTACAACGGCAAGATTGTCAGTCAATGTTCACTCCTTAATAACATACGACGAATACGTCTGAATCATCTATAAGTTTGTCGCGTAAAAGAAATTTGGCGTGTATAAAGGAAATTACAGTAAAATCGATAGCTTAATATATTATAATCTTGATAGATCCTCGCCAGACGCTTCCGTGCGCCGACCTTGGGCCGCCCGCCCACAACCATCCCCGAAACCTACCCACCTGTTGTCTAGGGGGCCAGCATTGCGCATGTTTGGCGCATTGAGAGGGACGGGAACACTTTCCCTCTCGTCAGGTCGAAATGTCTAGACGGTATGTGAACTTTTTACTGCCCCGGACATACGTGGTACGGGGGTATCAGATCTCATGCAAATTATGTGGTGGTTTTTTTTTTCTGTTGACAGCTCTAATCACGCTATAACGGCTACATGTTTAATAACTGTTTTTGTTTAAATCGATAGTTTTTTCTTTATTTATATTCGTTTTAATGATTAAATAATACGTTAGCGAGCATCATCTTAAACTATATGTTAATCACAATGGAATAATATGATAATTAATATTAGGAAAAATTTCTATATACTTAAATGTTATTAAAAAAATTGTTTACATATTGAGGAAATAATAGGTTTTGATTCTTATTAACTTCTTTGTTAAGATTAAATTTTGATTAGACCTCGTTTGAGGAAAGTTTTTAAAACAAACTTTAAATAGTGTAAAATATCGCATGGGAGTCTTGATATAGACACATATGTACAGTAAACAATAGAATAAAAGTTTGTTTATTGTAAAGTTTTCAATAAAAGAACCACAGTTCTGCAGTTTGTGAGTAGTGATAATTAAAATCTCATTTCTCATCGAGAATTGTTTTTCTTTTTAATTCGATCATAGAAATACTATAATAGCTAAAACTACGCCAAGCTGTGGTCAGAATCACTATATAAGTTACTGTAACGTAAAATCAAATAATGTAGATTAAAATAGACGTTTTCAAGATTTGTATTCTCAAGAAAATCGACTTGATAAAAATCCATTGCACGGGTGTTAACACTGGCTGACGTAAGTTTCAACTTAGCGAGATTAGCTGGGAGTAACGAGGACAAGCAGCTTAGTGGATTAGATGCGGGTTGGGATGCTGGGCGGGATTCCGTACTATTGGATGCGCTAAGGAAACCTTTTCAATAAAATTAAACACGCTAAGAAATTACAATTTATTTACTGTCTATCTGTATCTATTTACTAAACCAAAAATAATACTAATATATTGGAAATAGAGTTATTATAATTACTTATAAGTTATGGTACTTCTGAACCCTGGTTTCTCAAATAAATTCGTTTTATATACCGACGATACAAACCATACGGGGCTTTGGCATTAATTTGTGACAAACTCTTATATGTTATGAATTTTAAATTTTCTTTATATACATATAATATATACATCATCATCATCATCTCTCTACCCTTTTCCCATTTTTATTTAGGGTCGGCGCAACATGTCTTCCTCTTCCATTCCTCTCTATTTGTTGTCATCTCCGCATTCACTCCTTTTCTACACATATCATCTTTCACACAGTCCATCCATCTTTTCTTTAGTCTTTCCCTTCCCATGTAACCGTCCTCATTCATATCCAATACCTTTCTTACAACATTCTCTTCCTCCCTGCGCATCACATGTCCATACCAGGATAAACGACCGCCTCTTAACTTGTCTGTTATTGGCGCCACTTTCAAACTTCCTCTAATATATTCATTCCTAATCCTGTCCATTCTTGTTCCCCCACACGGCACACATCCATCTCAACATTCGCATCTCAGCTGCATGTAATCTTCTTTCGTCCGTCACCTTCATGGGGTAACATTCTGATCCATACAAGACGATAGGTCGTATTATGTTCTTGTAAATCTTCCCCTTTAATTTAATATATACATATAGTAATATATATTTATAGTGATAAAAAAAAGAAACAAGCATTTTTCCAATAAAACCTATAGACCTATAACCTATAAATAAAGAACATTATAGGTATTAGGTATATCAGATTTCTCAGAAGCATATAAATATTTTAACGAATAAAATGAATAAATACCTAACTATAGGATATAAAAAAAAAGAAAACGTGCAAGATAAACGTAGCGTGTTTACTGGCCAATGGATCGGTACCTTAAGCGGATGCGATCCGCACACGATCTTGCATTATTCAGTGGTTATCTAGGAAGGCGATGCATGCAAACTCTTTTACTAAAGCGTTTAAAAGTTCAGTGGCATTCTGTTCGCTTTGTTTTATTATAACCAGATACTGGGATTGTTTTGCAAATGTTTGTAATTTAAATAATTGGAATTTTAACGAGAAAGGATCAAATTTTATTACATAAATTCAATACATTATGGAAGTATATAGAATAAAATTATAACATTTTGCGTATGGAATGACAACAACAAACATAATAGACTGAAGCTCGCAATTTGACACATAATTGAATTTTGTAGTATTTTTCTTTCGGAAGTTATTGAGTGTGTTTCTGAAATTCGTTTATCTTATTAACGGTACAGCTCGAAGAATATTAAAAGGAATAAGGATATGACCCAAAATCTAAAACATTCAAAGTCAGTTTGCCGTTTTGATGCTAACATATCTTTGCTTAAAATTATGTATTTATGTCAATATAAGAATTCTCGAAATAAAGCAGTTTCTTAAAAGTTAGATAAGGTATATTAAGTAAAGAAATGGGTGAACTCATTTAAAAAGAGCAATAGTAATTCAATTATGTGTATGTAGATCACTCATATTAGCATCACTTAATAAATTCTGTTCCAATTTTCCCTGCTCCGTCAAACTCTTGAAAATGATGTTGATTCGGTTTCGTTAATATCATACCCGTATACCACATTATGAATTAAATAGAATTATTAATTTAAAATTAATCGAAAAGTATTCTATTATATTCGCAATTGGGTTGAAAACAATTAAAAATGAGAATTTAATTGCACAGGACGTCCGCTCTCGACAACGAGTTGGCGCATAATCGCGGCCATATTTGTGACCAGCTGTGTTTTGAAGCTATCCACAGTATTTTTTTTTACTCACTATTATTATGGTAAATAAATTAATGAATGGAATACTATTATCAAGTAACATACCTAGTAATTTTTTAAATTATTTTTTTTAAATTGGTATCCCACCAACATATGTAAGTTAGGTTAGCCATCATGCATTGGGGGACTTCGGTAGCATTGGGGGACTTCGGTAGCATTGAGGGACTTCGGTAGCATTGGGGGACTTCGGTAGCATTAGGGGACTTCGGTAGCATTGGGGGACTTCGGTGCATTGGGAGACTTCGGTGCATTGGGGGACTTCGGTCTGCATTGGGGGACTTCGGTCTCACTAATGCAATGGGTAAGGGTAGTGCGTAAATGCATTTCCCCCGTCAAAAAAAAAAAAAAGCCATCATCATTATATATGTACAAGACTGGATTTTAAATATTTTTTTAAAATGTATAACTTTGACTACAATCTCACCTGATGTTAAGCGACGATGTGGTTCAGAATAGTAAACACGCTAAACTGTAACAGCATCTATTGCGAGGTAAGCGCAAGCGATGCTGCTACAAAACCAAGAGTTATGCGTCTCAAGTGTTCCGGTATGGTGCTTGATAACGGGTTTTCAAGCTTGAGGGTGGTAGCTACCCAGGCGAGCATTAATAGAAAATGCTCTACCCCCATGGTATGAATGTCTCAAAATGTTTTTCTTTACCGAAACCTCAGGATCATTGTGAAAGTCGAGAGAGAGATACGGCGTCTGTCCACTCTACCAACTGAGCAATAATCACCCTACATAACATAATATGTAATGCTTCTATGTATTATATATAATCTAAGCAAATTATATACATGCTTCTACCGAATGACGTCGTTCATAAAGTAGAAAGCTCGGGACGGCGGTAAACTTTTGCTTTCGTTTCATCCTGAAATGTTTAAACTTGCATAACGACCGCCCCACACGGGTGCCCGGGCGGCATCGTTGGGCGGCATAGGTGAATGCACTCACCACACCTCCACCGAACACCCCCCACCACCCCCCTCCTCTCAACCCCCTGCTTGTATAACAGTGCAACTCTATTATTTCGTATAACAGAGAACGAGTCGGTATGTCTTCAACGGGTTGTTGTACGTTTTATGTGGCTTATTTGTGGGAAGATGTTCCTGACTTCAGCTGGGGGGAACAAGGCAACCTTATTATATGTTATATCGATGATTATGAAGTAGCTCTGAAATTTATTTGTGAGTAATAATAACCTATATTGAGAAATCTAGAAAAAAAAATTATAGAAATTTTTAAGACTTAAGGCACCACAGAAAGGTACGACGACATACGATTTCAAAAACATAATTCGAATCAGTTTTTTTTTCCGAGAAATTAACCACTCTAATGTAGAGATTCTAAGAATACATTATGTCAGAAAATATGTTCTTCAAAATATAGATATTTCGAATTGTTTAGAAATAATATATATTTATTATTAAAAAAGTAAACTTTATATATAAATTAATAAATACTCATTTAAAACTTTTCTGACAATTACTGGCCATTGACAAGAGAGAAAATAAAAGTGAATTTTTTCCTAAATCGATTTTAAGCACCTTAGGTAAACGGAAAGATTGATACAAATATGACCGTTCTGCATTTAACATGCCCGTTTGTGTATGCGCCTTATTGTCTCAACCATGAAATAAGATAAATAAGAAAACAATAGACCATGTATTTATTATAACGTACAGAGTGGACAATTTGTATACGATGACGTCACACTTTGCCTGGATCGATTACTTCAACGTTATTTTTAAACACAAAGAAATGTCATTTGAAACAGAAATGTTATCCGAATTGGTGTATCGCTACAGAATGAGAGTAAAACAAAATAAACCACAAATAATACAAGTAATGGCGGCGGGAAGTAATTAAAAAAAAACATGGACGGCGTAAGTTTCGTTTATGCTTTGTAAATTGATGATTTAATAATCAGAATGATTATGTGTTTTGTTTACAATTTTTGGTAAGTGATCTAGTGTTATTGACAAGCTATTGTTAGACAACCTAGATCTAGTGAATGATCGTCATAATTTTAATATTAGAAGTCAAGACAAGTTCGCCGTCCCACGATTTAGGTTAAGGAAGTGTAATAAAAGCTAATAGTATTCGGTTTTACAATAAGATCCCAAGTAACATTACCTATTTACCTGACAATAAGTTCAAGTATTATGTCAAGCAAGTTTCTTGCTTCTCAAAAGGTTATTACAGGGTGGATCATTACGTGAACGATAGTGATGTCTGGAATTAACCCACATCTCTGTGCGCACCCGCTAACATTATTAAGACTATGATTTGTATAGTTTTTTATATGAAAAAATGATATATATTATATTTATAAAAAAAGAACCAGATCGAGTTTCTCGCTTGCGCTCTTCTCGACTGAGTTGTTGTTCCGAACCGGTGGTAGTGTTTTTTAGACGTTCATAAGCGCCTTCGTAGGGCCTAAATTGGATAAATAAATTTTTGATTCTGATTTGATTGGTGTCGAATATATAATATTAAAACGTATGTAGCCTTAAAATATACATACATACTATTTGAGATAAATCTAAGAAAAATGCAGTAATAATATTTTTCCGATAGAAAAGGCAAAGGAATTAATCCATAATGTCAAAACAAAATGCTTGGTTCTTTTTATTTTATATTTCATATTCGGTTATCCAACCTATTTAATTATTTATTTTAGATGTTTTAAAATGAGAAAACCTCTGCAAAAATATTACTGAACCAAATTTGAATGAAACTGTACAAAAAAAAGTAGGTAAATAAATATAATATTATTCTATTAGCAGGTAAAATAAGTAATTATCTTTACATCCTCATAACTTCCATTGTAACTGTTATTGATTATAGACATTATTAAAATTGTAATTTATCAAATATGCGTCATCGGGTTTTACTTGATAAATGTCAGAATCCTCATTATTTTTATTTAACCCCTTGTCTTTACTTTTCTGTTTCATTAGGTATATTTTGTGAGAAGATTAAGTCTCGCATTTTACGCAGAACTCTAGCGGTTGCTTAACCTAAACTGACCTTAAGGGACCAATATACCTATAAGGCTATAGAATTGTGAAATAAATTGCCAGGACAAATTCATTCCAAAGAGCTCATCAGAGCATTCACTCAGCGCAAAGCTGAAGAAGCCCTGATGCTCAGTAGGAATCAGCTACGAGTATTAGTGAGAGCACTAACTGGGCACTGTTGTTTGGGCAAGCATATGCACAACATCGGTGTCCAGAACATAAGAGAGTGCAGGTTCTGTGAAATAGCAGACGAATCACCAAAGCACATCTTGTGTGAATGTGATCCATTAATACCCATACGTAACCGAATTCTGGGTAAGCATGTGTTGCTCCTGGAGGAGATACAGACGCTCTCTGCCAAAAAGATCCTACAGTACATTCAGGTTGTAGGTCTAGGCAGTGAGGTTTAGCAATATAGGGGCGATCACAATAGATCTGACTAGGTCGCAGTGATACAGGACTGTTTAAGCCTGCATAGCCCCTTTTCGAATAATAATAATAACCTAAACAAAAACTTTTTGTTTGGGTTATTATTTGTTTTTAGGTTTTTTTTATTAAGTTATTGGTTATTAAGAGAAAAACGTTTATGACTCTAATTTTTCTTCCGATTACACCCTAAAAAAACATTTGCCAGTGTCACTACTTAAAACGTTATAAGGTCCGCCTAAACATACACAAAGTTCTTTGAACTATTAGTGCTAGAAATGGTCAAAATAAACAATAGCAATATATGTTACACATTTCTACCGACTACATTGTTATGAAATAAGCGGTGATTTTCGTATTAAACGTAGCAAACAGAGGAAGTGACCGAAACGTCTCCGTCTCGCTCGTAATAAAAGGTAAACGAGTTACTATCCACTGACGTCACCGTATGCTAATTCTTAGACTGCCCGTGCGTAAAGCGCTAGCGGGAGATTTCATGATAATTTTAATAACGAGAGTTTACATAGGAATGAATCTAGATTTATTTACAATGTACAATATCTATAAATATGATATAGTCTGGTAGTAAGCGTATAATATAAACTTGTTTTTGTAAATCCTGTTCTGTATTACGATTCTTAAAATTACACTGAATTTCATTAAAATAAACGTATTTAAGGACGCGGGAATCCGCTTGATGCGGGTGACGCAAGACCGGTCGCCGTGGAGATCTTTGGAGGAGACCTATGTCCAGCAGCAGACGTCTATCGGTTAAATGGATGGATGGATGGAAACGTATTTAGCATTGACATAAATATCTTCGAGGATATTTTATTCTATCTTAAATATTCGAGGATTTTAAATTAAAACATATCGATTTAAGTTTCAATTGAAATTGTTTTCAAATAGGTGGATAATTTATTTGAATAAGTATATTCTTAAAACACATAAAAGATTACCTATTCAACATTACATTTTATTCATCTTTATAAATTTAGTAATAATTTTTAAAAAGATTTGTTCTTTGAAGACTTCGATGACCGCAATAATTAAAACCAAATATGATACGAGCTAGAAAATTCATTTGAAAATTAATAAACAAGATAGCTTTTAACTTATACCACAAACAAAATCGACGAACTGTTGAGGAAAACCGCATGATACGCACTGATTTCAACTTTGCGTTTGAGATTTGTACGTGTTTCTTTTTTATTAAAATATTTATTTCTTTAAGTAATTTCACCTACATGTACTTCCCAGTTATCTCGGCCACTGCCAGATATTGTGTTCAATGATCTTCTAAGATTACGATGGTGCCTTGAAGCATCTTTTACTGCATTTTTAGATAGCAGATATCGCAGAATAACTTACCTAAATTGTATCTCTACGAATAAAACATTCACATTATTGCATTTTCTTGTATATTTTCTTGTCGTCAAATAAGGATCTGACGACAGTCATCACCGTCAAGCGATCTCGTAAATCTAACCGTCACCGATTCCTTTAACGTTTAACCTTAACCATATGTTATACGAGTTCAGTTACTTGTCGACAAAAAAGTGAATTCTTTCCTATGTTGCGATTTGGACATTGAAGAAATAAACAGTTTTTGTTAAGGCGATTCAAGTATTACGTAAGTATATTTGGGGGCTCTATGGTTTGTTTATCTTTTATGACACAGGAGACGAGGGGATTGAATTTCAATTACGTAAGAAATATTTATCTTTTCCCCTCAAAATTATGCCAATACTTATGTAATGAGTGGGGGGTAAGTAAAAGCTTTATCTATTATTGCTGACAAGGAGGAGGGTGAGGTCAAAATGTTGCTCACGTAATGCTTGAAAGAGCCCTGATACTAAAGTATATTCCTGTCTTCCTTCAGTAATGCACAGACAGCGATATGGCGCAGCGGGTAGTGCGACCGGAATCCGCGTCAATCGCCGCGATTCCGATTCCCACCTATCCGGCCTGAGCTTTCGGTGAAGGAAAATATCGTGAGGAAACCATAGCGTGGTGGTAGGGCTTTTTCTAATGATTTCTGCCTGGGTAGCTACCACCTTCAAGTTTGAAAACCTGTCGCCAAATACCAATAGGTGTGTTCCGGCAGCATCACTTGAGAACCAGTTAAGGCTTAGTGTGTTTACCATCCTGGACCACATCGTCACTTAACATCAGGTGAGATTCTGGTCAAAGCACCGAGCCTATATCGTGTAAAAAAAAGACAAGGTCAATTTGGGGGAAAGTGTTGTCGATTCGTTATGTAGTCTATCTTATATGTAAACCTATAGTCATTTATAATTAACACATCGGTTATAAACATATGACTCATATAAATATTAGCTATTGGACACTAAATATTAATATATAGATAAATAAGTATGTATTGATGATGCGTGTAGAGTCTAAAGGAATTAGATCTCTCCGGCGTTGGTTATAGAGGTAATTTGACAATGACCAGATCGTTTCGGCAAATCTGCCGTGATACGTGACGTCATAGCGACATCCGGGAAGCCAGGCTATTTCCAACGCGACCGATCTGTCCAGTTGGATGACCCTCGGCTGTTAAGAAAGTGTATACAACTGGGAGGTCTACGTCCATCGGACATTGGTTAGATATATAATGAGTTAGTCAATGGTTTCTTTGTGTGTGTGTTTTAATAAAACAATATGATAATACATAATATTTATAAGTGCTATTAGATAATGTATAATATGATAGTTAGTTTCAGTGGTATTGGGTGATTCAGTTAATCAAATATACAAATATGTATTTTAAATTTTCAACTGATACTTCATAAAAGTGCCTGCCAATGTTCGCCATCAGCGCCTTTACTGAGTCATTACCGATTTCCTTGCTTAAGTTGATTTACGATATCCCTACATATAATCAAGTACTATTACTCAAACATAAATCTAAAGAAATCGAACCTAGTTTATGTGGTAATTTCCATCTATTTCACTCGTACATGATAACCAAGCAATGACGCACAGAACGCCATCAAACATTAGAGAGCGACATCCCATCAGAAACACACGGATTACATGCAAAAGATGAAAGAGTTGAAATCCAAGTTTTTTCTCCACTATTTATCGACCGACTGATTTTCTTTATTTTGTTTTCTTGCTAGTATTACGTAAGCATCAATAGAGGTTTTGTTTTATGACTGCTTTGTTAATTTTCTATGTCACGGTGTACGTTTTCATTCATTAATTTTGGTTTATTTTTTAAAAATTATGACAAATTAAACATGTGGAGAGGGGGACGGGTCAAATGTTGAAAATTTACGGCCATATTGATGAACTGGTGTGTTATCAATAAAATTAGTTTTAGATAGTTAAGGAATTTTTTTGACTGAATTTAATCCATCGGACCGGCACTGGTAATAATTTTGTTTTTTTAAATCAAAATCGTAAACAATATCCAGATCCTTGTACATTTACTTTCTGGTCACGAAGTGCGCCCGCGCACCTATCATATCTAATGACATGATGTTCGGCATCGATAAATTCTAGTATTTAAATTGATTGTTTAAAGATGGACCTCTAGACATACGTAGGTATTTTGAGATATATATTTATATATATATTATGTTCATTAGTTCATATCATCATGCCTCAATTTCCGGTATTGTTACTCTCTATATTGTTTTAAATTATAATTATTAATAGCAGTTCTAATTGTGTTTATCTGCGGTAAATAATATAAACATTTATTATTGTACGTATATAATCCACCTATTGTTTAACAGTACGTTGTACTGAACCGAACTTAGCTTTTCTCAAAGGCATTATAAGAATATTTAATGTCAAAAGATTAACCAACAATAGTCACAAATGAGTCATTATTACGTGAATGTCAAACTTGTGGACACAAGTGGGGAGTCGAATGCGTCGCGGAGTCACATTGCACGAGAGAGAGAGAGAGAGAGAGAGAGAGTGAGAAAGCGAGTGAGATAAACAAACAAAAAAAAAACAGTTATAATAACATGGTGCAATTAAGAGATTAAGAAATATACAAAAATAAGTTTAAAAAAGTTTTATATATATCAACTCATAAGACAGCTCAAAAAAAAAAACAAATAATAATAAAGTCCATTAAAGTACAACACAATAAGTATTTTTTTTACCCAGCAGTTGGACATTTACGGGCTTGTGTTATATTATTTTATTGTTTTTATAATTATTGGAATATTGACTTCATTCGAAATAATTTCAGACATTTCAATAACTTGTACCATAAAGAAGAAAAAATCATGAATAAGCAAAATATCTTTTAGTAAACCTTTCTCATATACCACACAGATTACCCTAGAAAATAATTACAAAAATTGGTAGCATAGCGTCTGAAATAGTCGCTCAAGTACAAGCGTACTTGGGATATAGAAAACGACGCTTTTTTTTAAAAGTAATAAACTGTTTCAAAGATTATTAGTAATTTATTAGTCTCATAATATCTCTTAATGTGTCGAGTACCCATAAAAATGAAACAATAGAAAGCTGGCGTAAACGCCGGGAAGGTGCTCAAGGGGTTAAATAGATTATGTAATAATAATAATAAAAATGTAAGATTGCCTCTAGATGTAGCGTACGGGACTGAGCTCGGTGCCAAGATGACGCCGGAAAAGCGTGCAAGCACTTTCCCCGCGCGGGGGAAACGCTGCCCGCGGATGAAAGTGGCCGTAATCGCGCTTCGAAATGGAAACTGTTTTAGTATTATACATCCCGAGAACGTGATTTTCCAGGCGATATTAAGAATCAATGCTACAGTTTAGTACGAATTTGTATTCTAACATTGATTTTCTACAAGCCAATTATGATAGGTTTGATATAGTTTGCAAAAAAACTTTACAGACAGGTCGATGTGGACATCAATATATAACTTCCCATTAACATTATTTTAGAAAAGAATGAGCGAGATAGACATTCAAAGATGTCTGCTTAGTAACAAAAGATTTCCTTATACTTAATTTAAAATAATATTAAGGCAAATAATTTCAGACTAAATTAAATAATAGAAGAATTAATGAAACGGTAAACACTACTGGTCATTAATAAATGCATATTTAATATCAAAAAGTATATTTAAACAATGAGTCCTAATATTTGTACAATTCAAGCAATTTGAAACAAACAACATTTGGTTTTAAACAAACTACGAATAATTACATATTTCTATTTTTAAAAAATGAATGAATTCATATTTGGTTGTGCAAAATAGTTTTCGGGTACAATTGGTTGTTATCGTTCCAAAAGTCAAATGGCTTCAAAAGCCAATCCAAAAAAGTGAGTGGCAACTACTAGTTCGAAGGACCGAAAACCGATTACGAAATTTCTGATGCAACGATCAATTAAGTTTAAGGCAAATTTCTCAGTGTATGCTGGTTTATAAAATGTATCACAACAATAACCAGTGTTCACCTAGACGTCGACCATAATCTTTACTGAAATTTTGAAAAAAAAAAACAACTGCTTCCAGTTTTTTTTCTATTGATAGCACAAGTGCTCCTCCCTGTCCTTACTAAACATAAAATGACATCTGTCGACGAATGGAGAAGATAAATGCCGAACCATTACATGTATTTCATCTTTGCCTATTTACATCTAGATAATAATGGTTAATTACGTTATGACAGGTTGCTTTTGATTATTATAAGTTTTAAATGTATTCTGTTTTTTATACTACTTCCATGATTCATGTAAGTTGCCTTTTTAAGCGTGTGGTCAAACAGTAGCCGATGACACAAGTAAAAACCTAAAAAACAAATCAATTATCCTCAACATAATATTACTAAAAGCTTTTATTAATTTAACGAGAGACGCGTAATTATAATTAATATAATACATATTTCAGGAAACCATTTCGACTTCACTACTGTATGACTAGTGATGTACCACCTCAGTAAGCTTACTGTTAAATGTAATAATGATCGTTATTATAGAGATAGATTGTCGTTTTTTATTGATTCGGTATCAAATGATATTTCAAAAATTTACCAGTAAATTTTATTGAAGTTAAAGTGTAAATAAAACATTTTAAATGGCAGCTAAACGTGTCACAATATGAGAATGATCTGTATGCGCCCGCGTATGTAGGTCACAGAGAGTGCGAAGGGCGCGATGCGCGCGCGCGCATCCTACGCTATGCGGCACTACGCCATTGCAACGCAACGCTCGCTGTATTCTAGTGATGTGACATAACGTTACAGTTATCGATTTAATCATTATATGTTATAAAAATAGCTCGTTATTAAGCCCCCATCGGTAATCGAGAACCAATACCTTTAGGCTTAGGTTGTTACAAGTAAACTGATATTTAAACTCAAATGATGTTTGTGTGATGATTGTTTTTGCCGGTGAAGGAAAACATACTGAGGAAACCATAGCATGGTGGTAGGGCAATTTCTAATAACGCCCGCCTGGGTATCTTTCACCCTCGAATCGTCCGCAAAACCTGTCGCCAAATATTAATACGTCTCTTCTGACTGCATTACTTGAGAACCAGTACATCCGGTAAGATTGTGGTCAAAGCACTGACCTATACCGTGTGTCCACACGATCGAATGCTTTAATAATAATATAATATAATAATAATATCGAGTTTTTATACGTCTTATATCTTAGTAAATCTTGTGTTATATGAAGAACTTATCGATTATGTTTTTGGGTTGTAATTTATAATTTCTTTTTCATAGTTCAAGAATATAAATCACTTGAGAATGCAAATAGAATCAATACCTATCGTTAATATATCGATTATCCATAAAAAATGAATCAATAGGAAAACAATGGAAAGCTGGCGTAAACGCCAAACTGCTCAAGGGATTAAGAACAATAATTGGAGATTAAAAAATTAAGTTAAATAAAAATTCTGCTATGACGAATTAGATTATCAATTGTTGTTTCACGCTAATCGCCTTTACTTTTGTTATTTAATTGAAGCAGTATAAAAAACCTCGTCGCTTTACGTACATACGTAAAAACCTGGATTAATTCCCAATAATAAAACTATTGTAGATTTATAATTATTATATCATTGTTTCATTTTTCCTGTAAATTCAAACGATAATTACGGTAACAGGATGGTTAATTCGCTGGAACACTGAAACGTTTAGATTAAATTTGAATAACATGTTTGTGATACTTATTCTATAAATACTCTACATATCTGTATCATGCATATAGGTTATGAGTAAATTAATTATTTAGAATTTAAAAGAGAAAAAGTTGCCTAATTACAAAGCATACATGGTATATACATAATTTTTCAAAATAGCACAGTTAATATTTATGATTACTAAGGTTGCAAAGTGAATAAACAAGGAAAACTTGCCAACCTTACTGAAGCATCCACTCATCCAGGTATATTTCTGTGTCTGTGACCTATTTTTCGATCGCGCGATTTCATTTCAAATTTATGATGTCTTATAAATCAGACACATAAACGGTATGCATACTATTTAATTCATTATTTATTTTGTATGTATACAATGGACCCAACAAATGCATTGAATAAAATCCAAATGTTATTAGTTATGTTTAGAATGGTTATAATTTTGATAAGTTATAATTTTCACTAAAAGGTAAGAATTTCAATGAGAATGTCGCTTATTGTACGTATTCATTAATATTTAATTCAAAACCTTATTTGATATGTATTGGCAATCCATTTGTTAAATCAAGATGACTCGCGAATCTCTTTGATTTTATTGCAAGAAGAGACTTTTTTATTTAGCGTACTCTTAGTTTGTAAACGGACAAAAGCAAGATAAGTGACCTTGGACAAATTACTCGACGTCATTCAGGCTGACTGATCTGTAAAGTGTGATGTGCCATAACGCGTCGTTATTTGAAGACTTTACACGCTACACCATACGGTCAGATATTCCTTATAACAGTAATTTAGAAAATAGCATATTATTAAATTGGTTAAGGTTTTATAATGCAGAGTTACATTACAATGGCGATAGATTTTTTCGGGTCAACCTTGTTCGGAACAACAGTTCGATGCCTACGTGCAGCCTCGGCCACACGTTAATTCAATTCACGGTCGATTCTAAACGTAAACATGCCTTTACAATTTGTTTTCTTCATCTTTACTATCGTAAACAGGTAGTCGGAATGTTTTTAACAGGCTTCTGGACTGCGACATCGTACATTAATGTGCGTCAGCTCTTGCTGCAAGGTTGAAATGTTTTCTCGATATTAAATTCTTTTAAACTTCTTTTGTAATTCTTTTAATTTATGTAAAAATCGATTGTGTAACTGTACTTGTTAACTCACTCTAAGGAAAGCTGTAAGATGCTTTCTGGGATGTTATATAACTTTAAAACTGAAAATATAGAGTTTGTTATAACTAAACTAATTTCAAGATTTACAAAATAATATACTGTTTAACATATTAAACTATATATATTCTAGCATTGCTTACTTGCGCTAAAGTTAGAATGGAGAATAAAATAGACCTATTTGTAGGACCGGACACAGAGAATGGTTTATAAATAGGATAGTTTCCTTTGACAAATATGAATTAAATGTTGATTCGTTATTAAAAATAAATAAAGTATCAGTACAGTTTAATACAATAGATAATTGGGATATAAATAAAATCGGAATAATTTAGTTACCTTATCACCGTTACTGGCTGGTTATTGCATTAATTCTCTTTGATAAGATGCCACTACGGGCTGATAACCGACCAGTATCTCGATTACGTTGCCGCACTCGACGTAGGAAATTAGAAATAGGGACAAGGGTATCGTCGTTCAGATATAAGTTTGTTTGTCTCATCAATTACACGTGGAATATTGTTGCAACATTCCGTATTCGTGGCCTTATTAAGCCACACGTAAAAAATAAGGTAAATCCTATTGAATATTATGACACTTTTGTCCGTTGTCTTTTTTATACTTTGAAATTTCCGCAGATTGGGAGAGTATATTTCATGAAGCTCGGTAAATAACGCCTGTACGGGAATATTGGTGGCACTAATGTTGAATGAAGGCACAAATATCTTTGAGGATCTAGACGAATCTAAAAATATTTAAATTCTCCTTGTGTGAATATAGTTAATGAGACTCTCATTAGTCAGTTTGTAAATTCTGGTTTTAAAGAATTAATAATTAAATAATAGAAATATACGGCATAATTCGGCTTAAATTTCACATTAATTAAGGTACTCTAAAAATTCTAAGATGATAAACAGCTAGCCTTTAAACAAGAACAACCGTTTAAAATCTTTTTAGTGTAATCAATTTTCAATTATAAATGAGCTTTATGATCACAGACAGGTTTTGCTATTAGATGGGACGTATTATCGAACTGCTTATAGATGAAAAATTCCGGAAACTTCTGATATAGCTTCCGATTGTAAATATGTTTAACTTTTGTAATATATTAACTTTTGTCTTGTTTCTAAAGGACTGAAATCGATGTCACAGAAGTGTTGATTCCCTGTAAACCTAAGTTTTAATGTTGGTAAATTTGGGGCAACTGTAGGGAAATATCGACGGATTTAAATTATTTACATATATATTTATTAGGAACAAAACATTATTTATGTAATTTTATTCTTAACATAACCAAGGCTCTAGAACCTCTTCCTAGTTGCATCTCGTGTTGTTGACGTGTCATCGAGAACGAAACCGCGCGTCACTATGGCCGCCATGTTTGGTTTTGCAGCGCGCGAAAGTGAGATTTAGCGTGAACGGTGCATCGTGGCTCCCTTGACCCCGTTCCGAGACGCCCGCGCTCCTCCCCCCTCTGAGCCCCGGCCCGCTCTACTACACCGAACGACAAATACGGTTCGTCTAGGCGAGAATAAAATTGCATTATCTACGCGCTAGTGCGTTCCGTCTAACAATCGACTATTTTAGTATCGTGTCACTGGAAATGATTACAGTTTAGGGATGCGATTAATTTCTATATATTTTTATTGCTATGCAACCTGTGTGCATGTATATTGGGTTTTCATATTTTTATACGGAACTCTAATTAACTTATTTCCTAAAAAAAACAGTCAGATAAACTAAAATTAAAAAAAACCGAATTTATGGTATGGGTGTCGTATATACATACATACATTTCATATGTATTTTATCATTTTCATACCCTGTTCCCAATTTACTTGGGGTCGGCGCAGTATGTTTTCTTCTTCCTTACGTCCCTATCAGCCGCCACCTCTTCATTCACTTCTTTTTCATTCATATCATTTCTTACACACTCCATCCACACTTTCTTCCTCTCTTCGCATAACAAACCCGTACTACGAAAAAGGAGAACCTTTCAACTTTTCTAACACTAGCGCAACTTTCGAACTCCCTCTGATATATCCATTTAGTATTAAATAAAAAAAAATGACATTACAAACAGAAACTTCAATTTTATTTATTAGTATAGATTATTAGTGTTATACGAGTAATTATAATCGTTCTTTTACTACGTGGTATTAATTTATATAATTATAAATTAACAAAAACACATACTTAAAATATTTGCTTCTTTATTGCAGTGTGCGTTATTTTAGTGTATTCATCCGTCCATTCCACGAAAAGACGTCCACTGTTGGACGTAGGTCTCCTCCAAAGATTTCCTCGACGACCGGTCTTGCGCCACCGGCATCCAGCGGTCTCCCGCGACCTTCATCAGGTCGTCGGTCCACCTTGTAGGGGGGGGGGGAGGGGCTACCCACGTTTGTATATTACTAACACTCATTATAGTAATTTCTTATTCTAATTACTTCGTTGTATAACATACAAAATTATGAAACGAATGAGTGAATATTAATTATGTTATAAATATAATAATTTTCTCTGACGGAAAATAATCGAACGTGTATATTTTAATTAAGTAATTAACGTGTATCTGTGTTTTTATTAATGTTATGTAAATGAATGCTAAAGTAAACGTTACATGAAAATTCCTTCACATATATTCATAAGAATTGGATCGTCATCAGAGATGTAATTAAGAAACTACTTGTAAGGATTGCTATAATAATCTTATTTTTAACAATTACTACGTTCCATTACGAAGAAAATCATTGTCCAGAGGATGTATTGAATTAGATCTATAGAGGTCTTTAGTTCTTTTTTTTTGAGAGGAAACAGTTTTTTACAGAATCCTAGTCTGTCATGTAGTGGTTTTTATTTTATATTAGCTGTGTTTCATGATTTTTTTTAATGTGAAACCCTAATATTTTTTATTATTAAAGATAAAGTAAAAATATTTCTCATGAATTCAAGCACTTGCCCGTAAAACTGTGCATTGAAATTTAATTTAAAACTTTCAACTATATAATATAGAGATCTAATACGAACGGTGCTACGGAGCAAATCTAGTCACAAACGTAAAAACAAGTTCGATGACATAATTTTATGGTATTTTTTTTTAACCAGTATACATTTCTAGCCGGAAATATTTACCAATCAACGTCGTGGAGTCTGCAGGTGGGCGGAGATGGCGGTTCGGAGTTTTACTGGATCAAACGCCACGTAATAGTTAGTTGCAACACCAAGCGTATCGCTTCAGGGGATTCACTGTTCCAATTTCTCATTCAACGAAACAACACTATACTCGTATACTTATTAGTTTAGTAATAATTGGGTCGTGGCTCACATCACGTGCCTTCCGATTGGATTACAACGTGATATTTATGCAATTAATTTCATATTTTACGTTTAGAGCTATGAGAACGTAGATTGATTTTATAGAGAATCATACGCCAAATATTAACAACACACAATCGATTGCTTAATAAATTCAGATACGTATATTTATTTACAAAATAGTTAATTACATAGAATCCGTGGTTAGGACCGCCGAATTACTTGCTAATAACAGCACAAGCCAAGGTTTATATCATTGTGATGTTCCTGGTTGCTGTTCTCGGCTGAATTTCTTCATTACTCGTCACTCAAGTTCGATTAAAGACAAAAAAAAATCATGTACACATGTTTTCGCTTATGCAACTGAAAGAGACGGGTCGCGTTTTAATTGCGTCGTATTTTATAACACGTACATGTTCACCTTACAAATTTTGCAATTAAATGTAATTTGAATGAAAGGAAATTTGTTTTAATTACTTAAAACAATATATAGATTACCTACTCATGTTACGGGTTGCGTAACTAAATATTAGTATTCATTAAAAATTATTTCCGTTGGGTGTGGCTTTAAAATTAGACCGAATGAATGAAATAGAACTATTGTATGTATAATGAAGGTAATTCTTTAGGTATCGTCGAGTCAATCTTGTTCATGTTTGTTCATTCGGGAAAGCGCTGAACCTATATACATAATTTGTTTTTGAATCATAGATTCCATCTTTGGGTGGGATTTCGTAAGGTTTCATAAGGTTGTGTACATACAAAAAGTAATAAAGAAAACACACAAACTATCAACATCGCATTCCTTACAACATTGTAATTCAAACATTGAGTAAATTATATAATCGAGTAAAGTATATCATAGGTTTGCAAATTGTTAACTAAATATAATATAAACAGTATCATAACAATAGATACTTAATGCGAGTGTTGTCCGGAAACAGTGAAATACCGCCATTGCGCACGCGCCAACGACAAACAAACAAACAGAACAAAGATAACGCAAACATGAGTTCGGATACATTGTTGGACGTTTTAGTCTGTTTCCTTTGCCTGTTTTCATATAACAGTACTTTTTTAAGGAACAGGCAAAGGTACTAGACCGTGCATCCAAGTCTAACGACAGAACCCCATTAAACATATTATAGTTAATGAATGACTAGTAAATAAATCACTAAGTTTGTATAAAGTTTAAGTAGGTCAGACTTTTTATTTGAGTTACTTTGAACCCGGTGCGGAATACGAATATGGTTCCGACGAAGATGGAGCGCGTTTGTCTAGCAAATATTTCTTTATTTGCGTTGCGTCATGTCGTATATTGCCGGAAATATAGACATGTAAGTGACAAAAGTCCAAGGTATAGTAGCTTTAAAAATCACATCACATATTATGCAACGCTCTCATGGGAAAGAGCATAAAAATTGATAAATAGCACGAAGTAAATGTGAAACTAAATCGATAACAAATGTTGTATGAGATTAAAATGGTTGCTGTCCATTGCTGTCAGAATACACTGTTAGGAACTTGGGTACATATTAGTAAACTTTTTTTTACTTTTTACTAAAACTCGAATCCTGTTTTTCTCTTATCGCACGACAAAGTGACAGCACACTGTGCCGGATCGTAAGGCTAGCTGCTAGGATAGATCGTATATTAATACATTCCAAAAACAGTCGAGACTACCAAACAATCATCAATGCGTGTCCTTTCAATGACAAGCATAAACGAGTCACTGTCTTCTTTCTTTCTTTCTTTCTTTCTTTATTGTATATTACTTAACAGTACATTTACTATAATACAGTTTATTATTTTAACATTTAAGTAGTACCAATTACAAAGTAATTATAATTAAATTTTGTTATGCAGTATAATGTCTTGAAATTCAAATTTGATTGTGTGTGTGTATGTGTGAGAGTGTGTATTTCTGAGTGTGTATGCATGTGTGTGTGTGTGTATTATAAATAGTGACCATATTTACTAAGTTCTTTCTCTCTCACCGTATGTACGTACTAACAACGTATTGGGATTTTAGGTTTTAAGTTCTTTATAAAGATGTTCCTGTTTGGCTGAAAAAGATCGGCATAATGGAATTTCGTATGATACGTGTCAAAACATCTATGCAAAACCGAGTTTTTTGTATAATTATGTTTTACTATTTGGGGTGCAAATAAGTGAGGATTTCGAGTTATTTTCGTATGTATTTTTAAGGGAATCCTATACAGTAGTTCGGGACAGTCAATGTTGTAGTTAGACTTAGTGTATAGTGATCACAATACTGTTAGAGACAAATCGAGACGAATGCCAACCATCAATTCGAAGTTTATTTTTGCTAACAGTACTTAAAAATCAATATTTCGTTAGGATATATGCTCATTGAAAATTGTCTAGTAATAATCTATGCAGTCATATTTACAAAACTCATTATTAAATAGTCATTCATAATGCATTTCCTATTAAATTTATACGTTACAATTACGCTGAGCGGCTAATCTATCAAATTACAAAATCAAAACAAAGACATCGCTGCTGGTCACATTCATAGGGATATTGTGTTACCGTATTTCTGAATGTTCATTTATACGTAGGCATTTATCGTTACTCTAGGGTAGGTAAATCGGCTGGAGTACCACATTTTTTATCTAATTTAACAACTGTCCAATGATAAAACAAGTTTAAAATACGATAGTTTGACTGATATATTTGTTTATGATACTTCATTGGTCTGGACACGTGGAGTGGATGGGTGAAACAACAGCATACTTCGAGTGCAGAGTCCTCGATTTTTATACGAGCTGGGACAACATTGACATTAGACATGATTTTATGCAAACACAAGTAGATCAAGCGAAAGACGTGTACAAGGATTGTAGCAAATGAATGGAAGTATTTTCTGCCTACGCTCATGGGGGTGAGGCGTGATGATATGTATGTATATTTTGTCCTATCTCCAGAAGCATAGATGATTGAGAGCCAAGAAGAACAAGGATGCATGATGGGATGAATGTGACAGCGCAGTGGTTTTTTTATTGCGGCGCGATGATTGCGCAACCGACCTACACGCGATGTAAACAGGAAAATGCAAGGTTCAATGCTGTCCAACCAAATTGTTTTTTTTTTAAGCTTTAAGCTTTTAATATTATTGTGACCGATAATTTCAACATACGTACGTTGTTGAATATGATGATTTTTGTCCTGCATTATGTTGGGGGTCGATATAAAATTAAAGGTAAAAGTTATTTAAACACATTGCTAAGAAGAAGTTACAAAAGTTTATAAAGTTTGGTCTACTGTATCTATATTGTTTGGGATATTTTTTATCTACTGTAGGATTATTATTTGGGATTTTTAAACTTCAACAACCTGAATACTTGCTCAGTAAGCTCCACTGGGTTGGTCAGCAGCGGGAGTTCAGAACTCGTGCAACTATGTGTCTCTTAAGTATTCCTAAGCATAGAACTTTCGCCTTTCGGGGTAGTTTCAGATATCAGGCGACTAAATGTTGGAACAACCTGCCTCCTCCAATCCGAAATGCTACGTCTTTAAATATGTTTAGGTCAAAACTCAAAGCTTTTCTTCTGTTCCAACAGTAATTTTTCATCTGATGCCTATTACTTATATAATAATGTACGTATATGTATGTATATTTATGTGTATATATTATGTGTATGTATGCATATTCTATTTTATTTTTATTTTACCTTTTTTATTAATAGATAACTAAATTGTCATTGTTCCCTAAATAAAGTTAAGACTAAGGACACACACACAACACTCTGGGTGTCGAGTGAAAATCAGCGCTGGTGGCTTCACCTCCTTCAGCATATATGCTGACTCGACACCTTTTTGTAACACACACACACACACACACTTATTTTATCTTTGTTTTCTGTGTTTTTTTTTTTCTTTCAATATTTTTTTTTTGTGATATTCTTTGTATATTAATTGTATATTATGTGTGTAACAAATAAATTTATTTTCTTTCTTTCTTTCTTTATATATGTATGTTAATACATTTTGAGATTGAGGTTAAATGTGAAATTAAATATAAATTTATATATAAATATAATTATACATTTCGTAGCGTAAATACTCCCGTATCGTTTTTACTAGTGGCGACTACTGTCGAAGTGTTTGAAAAATCGTGCGGATAACGCTTGGCGACCCTTACACAGCGCCGGTTGTCAAACTGTCGGCACTTCTCGCATGGACCGGTCCGAAACGTAGCCGCAAACGGCCGACATTGACACACTTAAAATGTCGTAACAACACAGACGATGTCGTGTTCTTCGTAACGATTGTCTAGATATTTCGTGGAATTATTCGCCGTTTGCTACTCTACGTTATATGAATCTAAATATCTATCGATGGAATCCAGTATATATATATCATAATGAGTCTAATATCACAGTGAATTATATTTAAGGTATATTTTTTTTCCGATCCAATAGAACATTTTTATAGGTAATAATCAAGCATTTAAAGGTTATAAGAATACAAAGAAATGACTCGTCGTCTATTAATTGATTCATAAATAAATTACTAAACCGAATAATGTTAATTTTATTGTAGTTTCTTTTAGGGGCGCTGTTAGTATAAATGTATATAAGAAAAAACAATAATCGTGAAAAATTAACGAATTTATTATAATTTTTTTTTAAATAATTATAATAGAAAAAAACATTTATAAATACTTATTTGTATCATCAGTTATACGTATGTACATATATACAGTAAGCAGCACAGTTGCGTACGTTGGTCTCATTGCATAATATTCGGATGTTGGGTAAGTTTTGCGGTGTGTGTTGTAAAGAAGCTAACGAGCTATGTTAGTAAATAGGTATCTATCTACAGCCCTGATAACTAGAAATGTTTGTGCATAGATTAGAGGACGGTGAAATCACCGAACATAAATAAAATAAAAATCAAAGACAATTAGTTACAGGAGGGAATTACGAACTCTATATTTCTCTATAAACTAGGAAATAATATACAACAGTAATGGCCTCTACAAGACGAATAACGGTCGTGGAGAAAATGACCCCGGTACTCCAGAAATATTTTACGCGTGTCGATTTTAATTTTTTAAACAAAGCGCATTCAGATCGAGGTCTAAACATTTTATATATTTAATAAAGCAATAAATTAATAATATTCTATCAATGAGTATTTCAAAATCGTAATAATTCAATTTCCTGTTTATAATGGCGGGCAGATAATGTTGCAATGTCCGCCCTCGACTCTCAAAATATATGCGAATGTAAAAAATTGCGGCGCTCGATATTATTCTAAACGCATTAGCGTGTTCCTTACATATTAATGTTACATAATATATGCATATCACCAACAAGGTATACAATGTGTTTAGCTTATTAAAAGTTAAATTATCATTACAATATATCTTAATGTAACCTTAATTATAGGTGAGTACGGCATTATTTATTTGAGCAAAAGTTTTTTATGCAACAATGAACTTCAGTTTTTTTGTAGATCTAATCTGGTCTAAACTAATCTAATATGTTATAAAAATATAAAACAAAACAAAAACAAACCAAAATTAAACTAAAACTAAAATATAAAAAGAAATACAACGAACTAAGAGCAAAAACTAAACTAATATAAAAGTTATTAATTATTCAATTTTTAATTGTAACATCGAAGACAACAATATCGAAGACGAATTAGAAGGAGATTTATTTTTTCTTTTAATCCCTAACTTAGTATTTATTTAATTTGTTTACAGTTAGATTTATATTCACGCAAACTATTTTGGAATATATCGAGATTCGTGGTTTTGAATATTCTGTTGTATGTCGACAGTATACTATTCACAGGAGAATAAAGTCCTAAATTCGTGCGATAATGATTAGTTGTAAAAATATTAAACTGTGAGGCTCGAGGTAACTTAGTGGGCGGCGCATTTAATTTAACTCTGTTTAATAGTTCTGGTGTGTTAAAAATACAAAAGTGAATTTGTCTGTGTGTTACCTTTTCACGATTATAGCCCTCGATTGTAATGAACAATTACAGTTTGGGATCTGGACAAGAACATAGATTATTTTTCATGTGGAATATTAATAAGGAAATGAAATGTAGTAGGAAAAACAAACTGTTTGGTTATCATAGATAAACATTATTAACTAGGTGATTATTATGTAAGGCACGCAAACGAAGCCGCGGGAAAAAGTTAGAAAAGTTAAAAATATATTGTTTTCATGTGTGGCTTGTAAAAAAAAACAGTTTGCCGTCAAGCCATGACAAAACAATATTCATATTTTCCATTATAAAATATGTAAAATAGATACCGCATTAGATTGACCTCTGGAGGTCAAACGAAAGATCATGGACTCTTAACAAACAAATTTCACAAGTTTGTGTATTTGAGGGAAAAAAAAACGAGAAATATTTTATTAACCAGTGTCTCTTGATTTTTAAACTTATCATCCAAATAAGTAGGATTTATTTAGAGTTTTATATCAAACGATTCGTTTAATAGAATGCACGTGGAACTCTATACAGTGGCTATTTGAACGCCAAGACAAGATTTCCTCACAATGCGGACGCGCTCAAGGGCGTACGTTGCGGACTGCACTCTATAACACGCCAGATTTAGGTACCATGTACACTTGAATTATATTGATAACTAGCAGAGTGTCCGCGGCTGCGCCTGCGTTTTAAATATTATTCACTGCGTTTTAATTTTTTATAAGTTTCTCTAATTATTTTCCTAAATTTTTTTTTGTACTAAGATTATGTATATTTCTCATAAAATCAAACACTTGCCCATAAAATTGTGCATTTAATCGGATTTTACGCGGAACCTAAATTATTAACGAAAATCAGAAGTAACCTGTGTTACGCGAAGTAACTTCCTGAAGTTATACCTTATAAGTTATACATGTATCTACAAAAAAAGCACCGTCAAAATCGGTCCAGCCGCTCCGGAGATTACCCGGAATAAACAGACAGAAAGACAAAAAAAAAATGTATTTTGGCATAGGTCTGGTATAAACATTAATATGTATTTACGAAAAAAAATTGTTATTTTGACATAACAAACAGACACTTTAATTTTATTTAGATAGATATTTAATTTTATATACTGCCACTATGTTATTGTGAGACGAGATATGATTAAACAACTTATGGTAAAGGAAATATCCTGGGGAAACCTGGCATGGTGGTACGGTAATTTATAAGAATATCCGCGGGGTTAACTATTCAAGTTTGACAACATTTCGCCAATTACCAATGAGTACGGCATGATCACTTAAAAATAACTCTCTCTAGGTTCTGTGGGTAGGAATCCTAGGCTCTAGGTTGGTTCTCTAATTCTAAGATTTAACGTGTTTGCCAACCTGGATCACAACGTCACTTAACATCAGGTGATGTTTGGCTTATACAGTAAAAAAAATATTTAGTAACGCGGGTGTATGAAAGAAAACTTCACAACCTCTATAGTATTCTTTTTGCCAACGAAAGTGATTTTAAATGATATTCCAATAAAAGCCAGGCCACGGCAAGTGGATAGATTGACATCTATCAGCAGTCGCCATAGTTTCTGAACTGTACTTGATTTAAAATCTCGCATAAAATACAATCGTTTTGCCGATAGTTTTTCGGTAAATATCTCTTAAGGCATTAAAAACCACACGACAAAGTGTTGGCTATCTCTAATGAAGGTGATCGTTTCCCCGTCCAGTCATTACCCGGTTGATAACGGGCAGGAAGTGAGAATCCATTGATAATGGACTGCACGTCAGTTATTCGCGATTGGCGAGCATCGCAGAGTTTATCTAATCAATAGAATTTCATTCAGCAAGTGGCCACGCAGTCTCAATTTTGTGATGTAACAAGTCGGTATAAATGTACGTACACTGGTTGAGTCCACGGTTCCGTTTACATACCTATTTGCAGTTACTCATTGCGTTATATCCCTTTTAAATATTCAATAATTGGCAAAAATTATTTTACTTGTACCCTGTTAGCTCGTTCTATATGTTACTGAATATAGCAGATAATAGACATTAAAACTTAGCCAGAGAATCTATTATTAAAAAAAATAATAATGTCAATAGATTAAGTGGTTCTCGAGTAATGACGCGTACTAATCGACATAAGAGAGAGAGACAAACTTCTTAGCATTCCATGGATTCACCGTGCGGGTGCCGGGTCCATCGTGTGGCAGAGGGAGAAACTCAGAGCAGTTCCCAGGACTTGCGACCTAGGTGTAGGTTTAAGGAGGCCCCCTTTGAGATGCGCATCAACGCTCACCTTCACTGCTCGAGTTTCCCGCCCTGCCTAGCCAAATTTGGTAGGAACCTGTTAGTGCAGCCTTTGATACTCGTTCTAAAATAGAACTTACTGCAGTTCTCGACAGGCCAAGGTCCTTCAGAAGGTTATAGAGAGATTTTGCTGGTAAACCTCTCGCATCCTACTTCTACCGCGTATAAATTAACCACATAGCCATTTTAAAGAGTGGTATTATTTCCGAAAAGAGGTTGTGTAAGCTTGATAAGTCCCGTATTACTGTGATTAAAAGAGATGTATTGTGATCGTCCCACATTGCTAAAGCACACTGCCTAGACCAACAACCTAAATATACCGTAGAAGCTTTTTGGCAGAGAGTGTCTGTTGTACCTCCTCCGGGAGTGACACGTGCTTACTCAGAACTCGGTTACGTATGGGTATTAATGGATCACATTCACACAGCATGTGCTTTGGCGTTTCCTCTCTAATTTTGGAGGTTGTTACCTATTACGATACGTATTTAATTGTTAAGAAGATTAAGAAGTAAAAATTATTTATCAATGGATTTTCCGCGAATTGAATTGATAACAAGTTTAGATTATTTACTGATGCTTCGATAAAATTAATTTAACATTACTATGTAAATTTATGAGGATTGCAGTGTGCAAATAGGTTTGCCAGTTCAAAGGTGCAGGATTCTAAGTTCGTTTTTTAAGAGTACAATGTTATAACTAAAATGTATACAAGGTAAATTATTTATGGGTATAATTTTACACTCGCCCAACCCCGGTTTTGACCATGACGATAAAACAGTGCGTGGTTTTTGTATCTATAATTCCGATACACATTCACGCACGACAAATAAATTAAAACAATCAAATCAAAATATTAATTAAATAAACTGAAACGATAATGACTAAGTGGTGGGGTGAGAGGAACCCCGCCTGAAGACTTGAGTTCGAATCTAACAATAAAAACATAAGCTTTCGTTAAAGGCAAACTTTATGATATAGCGGTGGTAGGGTTTTTCCCTAAAGTACTATCAACTTGAAAACCTTTCGCCAATCACCTATACCAATTATTACTTGAGAGCAAGTAGGTCTAGGCTTAATGTGTTGTGTTATCTTCGGTCTCTTAACATCACGCGAGATTGTGGTCAGTTTTTCAAATCTGCTACTACAAATGTTTACGTAGAGTTATATACCTATCATCTAGATTAAAGACGAAGCTTAAGGCGTAAACTAAGGATTTCTAGTGCTAAAAATAAAGAGTTTAAAACTTTGTGTTGGGTTAGGAATGTATACAGTTTGGGAAGTGCCGAGAATTATCTCTGCTTACCTCAAAAATTACCTTTGATGCTTATGTTAATCGTAAATAAAGTTTGATATACATACGGCAATGAAGATAAGGTAGATTGATCAATTCCCGGCAGTCCAGAGAGCCCTTGTTACAAACCTTATATATATACAACCCGGACTATAAGATCGGACTGTTCGTAGCTACCTATAATATGAAGCTACGTGAAGCGATATTCAAATGAGGTCACATTTATATTTAAAACATCCTTTTTCATTCCTACACATATATATATATATATATATATATATATATATATATATATATATATATATATATATATATATACTACTTAAACCATTGAATAATGGAGATCTAGACAAATATGTAATATCAATTTCATTAAATAAATAAAAAACATTTGTTTTCTAAAACGTATTTTGCAAGTAAATTCATGGTAACAAATTTATGTGGATAATTTAATTTATACATTATTTGTCATTCCAAGATCGAGTTTTATTAAGGTATGTTTTAACAACAACAAATTTTTTTTACAATTCAATAATAATGCTACATAATTTTATAGGAATATAGCTTAGCATCGCCATTGTGTCACATACTTAAAAGACCTCTAGGCGAACCTAGTACAAACATTATTCTGTTCGTCTAGTTTCCACTGGAAGAACTTATTACATTAGTATTTTGTGTCCCACGGCTGGGTCACCCGCCCCCCACCCACGTTTTCGATCCACTTTCCTACTAGGCGGGACGGGTATAAAAAAAGTAACGTCTACCTAAAAAGCGTAGGACCCCTAGGCTACGTGTTCTAGACTAGACATGTAATTGGTATTTATAACTTGTCGGGTAGGCTGTAAGTGCTACTGACGGGTCTCTCTCTATACCAACAACGATTTTTGTTGTGAGTCTATTTACATTGAAGAAATATGTGATATTACTCGTACATAGAAAGTTTCAGTTTTTAATATAAGTATGTTGTGTATGGCCATTTTGTGTCAAAGACTACAAAAGAAAACAACTTGAAGATTCACCTAATGGTAAGTAAAATAGGTTATCCTTGCAAAAAAAAAAAAAACTGTATATAACTTTTTAATTTACAGAACTTTGAAAACGTTTTGTCTCTTTTTAAGAATATATCTTTGAAAGAGAAATCGGGGTGGGTTGTGAATTTAAGAAACCACGTGCCAGAAAGGTTCTGAAGGACCATAATGTAACAAGGCACTAAATGATTTGAAACTTTATCGCGTGTCTAAAGCTTTGTCTATGATTTTGCCTAGTAATGAACTATTTTATGTATACATGTACTTTTGTTTTTGGTTTTTTTTTAATCAAATATTGCTATATGAAGTACAATATATTACGATGACAACAAAAGAATGATTTTTAACGTAAAAAAAAGCTTGAACATTTTGAATAAAGTCCAAATCAATGTGTCTAATGAATTACCAACATTTCTCCGGAAACATTGGGCAAGGATATACTGGACATTCACCAGGATAATTGTGTTTAAAACTCGTTTAAAAATAGAGGGTTATAAGATGTTTTTAAATAAGAGAAACACGAAAACAAAGGTCGACAAAAATAATATAACAAAAAAAAAAAAGGAAGTCGTCGAAAAACGATTGCGAATAAAGGCAAAATATCAACAAGCGTTTTATCTGCAATAAAAAAAAAAAAACATCTGTAACACAACTATAGACAATACAAGTACCGTTGCGAACATTGAATGCGAGTCCATAAATTCACCAATGCCCGTAAAAAACATTTTTTTGAATTCTGGTAACACAATAAAAAAGCCGCGAAAAATGCCGCCAATACTTAAAAACGCGAACTTTAAAAATGGAACGGTACTGCGGTACTTTTTTCTTCTGTCTTTTTTTTTTTTTTTTTGCCGTTTCTTTACGTAATAATAGTCGAGGGCGTATACTGCCGCTACTGGCAGGTAGGCGCGCTTTAAAAATTCAGTTTAAAAAATTGGGTTAAATACTTCTTACCTTTTTTTTTTTTAAATGTGTGTTTGTGCGACATATGAAGCAGGCAAGGTGAACGGTTTACTGTTACGGAAACCGGTGGTTTTTTACGGATAAAGCCCTATTAACTTAATTTTTTTTCACTCATAATCAGTTCACATGTTATTGAGTAAAAAGTTTAGTATGTCGTTCAGTACGAGACGGGGTTTTTTTTTATATCTGATTTAAATTTATTTATTTATTAGTAACCTTTAGTAGCAGTTCCGAGGGCGTTTTTAATTTCTTTTTGCTCGGTACAGGCTCAGTGCTTTGACCTTAATCTCACCTGGTGTTAAGTGACGATGTGGTAAACACATTAAGCCTAGAGGTATTGGTTCTCAAGTGATGTTACTATGATTTTAGTATTAAGATAAAGTAGATATATTATCGGATTGTATTCAATATTTTAATTACTGATTTCAGCTATCTACTACCAAAAAATTCGTCAAAATCCGTCCAGCCGTTCCGGCGGTTACCCCGAACAAGCAGATAGACAGACAAACAAAATTTTTTTTTTTGTATATGTATCGGGTTTTTCATATCTATTTAGCAAAAAAAAAAAATTTACATTACAAACAGACACTTCAATTTTATTTACTAGTATAGATTAGGAAAGATAATTTTTGTTTTTGTTTTATATACTCGTAAAAATTTGGCAGTGGTTTTTACACCTACTTTTAAGAATGATATAAACAGTTTTCTAATAATAATGAATGTTATCATTGTATGACGTCATGATGGTTAGTAAAATAATATTTATGCCGTATTATGATAGGTTTTTGGATATATATGTTTGTACAGATGTGTGTGAATAAATGTTTGCCTTGTAACAAAAGTTACTTTCAAAATATTAATCGAAATTTTAATTATACAAAATTACTTGCAGCAATAAGGTTGCCTTTGTTGAAAATTTGGTCCGGTTCTTTTTATTTTTTACTAGATCCTTCTAAAGGTCCCTTCAATGTTTTAAGTGATGTTCAAACGCGAAATTTTTACGTATTATTGGAAGTAATATATGTACAGGTTAGCAAACAGTAAACAAATTTAACTTGAAAATAGATATCTAGTAATTAGATAATGCTTTTGTGATAAAAAAAATTTTGAAACTTTTATTTAGTAAAATGGGGCCTCTTAAAGTAACAGCGACGGTGTAGGTCGGCTGACTGTCTGCCTGTGTGTTGTGAAACTCAATAGCCTTGCGTCGCAGTTGAAGGCCGGCCAAAAATCGCGCGCGGCCCCACACGCCCAGATGTCCCGATTTAAAAGATCATTGCACGCCCGTAAATACACAACTGATAACATTAAACTCTTTCTATAATATAAAAAAAAAAAAACATAACACTAGAATTTTTTATAAGGTAATATTACAACAAACCTGTTAAAAGGTGCGTCATTTTGTGCTTGTAAAATCATCTTAAATATATTTAGGAAGTTTGTTAAAACATTTATAGTTTATCAATAGGACGTCTCGGTTATTTCAACGACATGTTTATTTATTTTTGAAATTCTAAAAACGGATGCGTTCACGTCATTTGAATACTAAAACTGCATTACAGAAAACAAAAACAAAAAAAAAAAAAACACGGTCGCGTACATTTAAGTATTTTTAGCGTCATCCCTTTCGTACTTTGTCGTAAAACTATCGCGTGACAGAGATGAATTGATTGCAGGAAGCCATTCGAAAAAAGAACAACCCTTCCTCACCCTTTCGGGGCATTCTGTTGTTTACATCACTACGAAACGTCGTATTTAATTTACGTATAAACAATCAATTTCATACTCATGCTCTATGTTATAAAGCTTACATTTAAACGATATACTTGTCAATTTAGGTGAATTTAAATGAACAAAGAATTAATATAATTCAAAGTCGTTGTTTTTTTTTTGTTGTTGTTCGAAATTTAAATTTCTCGAAACAGGTAGCACAGGCCGGCTAGCGTTTTTTGTCGGAGGTGAAACACTCCATGGAATCAAAGGCGAATTAGTTGATTAAATAGCGAAAAGCGTTAGGTATTTTATTTTAGCACTGGCAACTCGTTATGTCTGCGTCAATAAGAATCAAGTATAATATATTATGTGTAATTTATGCAAATATTTGTAAGAACAATGACCTTTTTGATGGTCTCACAAAATATGGTGGATAGTCGCGCTCAGGTAAAAAGAATGTTTGAAAAAAGACTTTTAAATGTTATTTATTACGTGACATATTAATATTTATAGTATATGTACTATACACGTAAATTATTTTTTTAATTGTTTGTACTTACAGAAAAAAAAAAAAACATTTTCATTTACCTAGTCAATTTTTAATTGTTCTATAATAAATCAAATAAAGACTTTTTACATTTTTAATTAGTTAATTGTTTTTATAGTTTATTGTGTATTACATAAACTATTACTATTTAAAAAAGTGTAAAATATACTATTAATTATGTATGTAAATCGTTCATTGCCACGACAAAATATACAACAGGAAAAAAACAAAATGCCAACATTTTTGTAGATTCTAATTTTTATGATCACACTATTAGAAACTTAGTTCGAAAGTCCCTGTTTACTTGAAACCATGTATATATTACATTGCATCTGAAGAAAACTTAGTGTGTTGGGTTATTACGTACATAAATGGTGGAGTTTTTCATATTCATAAACCCCTTGTCAGGTCCTCATCATCGACCGAAATACATCTACGGCTAGACATAGGTAGAGAGCTCTGTCCTCACGCCACCCGCATCCAGCAATTTCCGCAACCTTCACCCGGTAGTCGGTCCACCTTGTTGGGGACTACCAATGTTGCTTCTTCTGGGCACGTGGAAGCTATTCGAAAACCCATTGGCCCCATCGCTCCAGACCATCGCCAATTTTGTTTGGCAATCCTTCGGGTAAAGTCTGTTACTTTTATTTTTCTGCAGATCTCCTCATTCCTGATTCGGCATAGTCCTCTCTATTGTCCTTAGAACATTCTTATTAGGATCATCGTGAGCGTCCACGTATCAGGGCCTTATGTCGCATCATCATATGATGTCCTAAATTGAATAAAGTATTAAATTTTTGAAATTGAAAGAGGAAATTCAAAATAAGACTATTATTTAAAAAATCCAGCATCCAACCCGATCACGTCGCGGTATTGTTTACGTCGCGAACGCATCCGGTGCCCGAGCATCGATGATATTATAAACAATATTTTTTACCAACACCTTTCACTTCCGACCTGGTGTGTACGTACGCGCACCGCAGGTACCATTTCACCGGAGGAGAGGCCCTTCTCACTTCATTACGAATTATTATTTGGCAGATGCATTATTTCCTGTACGCTGCATTTAAATCAATGAGAAAGTAGTCGAGTAGTTTATGACAGTTTATGACGTGAGAGATAAACGTTCAACAATACCGTATGTATTTAATCTGTGGTATAAACGGGGTACTCTATATTGATAGTCTGCGGTTAGGAAGTGCTTGGCGCGATTTTGGTTTGTCAATCACTCTCGTTGTGGTTGAAACAGAAGGCTGCCATTTTGTTCCTGTCATTTATTGATAGTGTTCCTAACGTCTGACTTGGCTGTACGGTCTACTAGCACCTTGCCTTTTCCTTAAGAAGAAGAAGAAATGAGAAAATTATAATTTTTCCAAATAATTAATTAATTCGATAAAAGTGAACCCGATATCTATAATCAAAATTTTTGTATTTCAGTTTCCAGTATAGTTTTTATTATTTATGATTTTTGCATCGAGTTAGTCGTTGTAAATAAGTTTGTTTTATTTTTAAGTTTAATACATCCGCATATATTTAAAATTCGCAATTCCGTATTTGTAAATATATGTGATCAGAGACGAATGACTCACAGAACGAATTAAACAAGGTGTGCACACGGTTTCTCATACCTTTAGCTACGATTAACTCATTAAAATACAGTTTATCTCCGGACCCGATTCTAAAGACAACGCAGATAAAGTCGCGGACAGAAGCTATTATATACCTAAAAGATAAATTTTTAACAGTTTAAAATGCTTTCAAATCATCCTTTGATATATTTTGCAACATATGTATCTATTTCACGCATCCATTTTATTAATTACAATAAACTTTATTCAGATCAGAGAAAAATCATGTCATTATAAAAATAATTAATTGTTACGCTGACAATAATATATTGCAGTCTGTCGGTACCAA
Source organism: Samia ricini (assembly GCA_014132275.2). Lineage (NCBI taxonomy): Eukaryota > Metazoa > Arthropoda > Insecta > Lepidoptera > Saturniidae > Samia > Samia ricini. Next base: position 36,906,594 of record AP028160.1, on the reverse strand, counting down.
TGTGTTTTGTCAGCGGAATAATACCAACGTTGTATCGGCTAAATCATCACAACGTTTCGCGGTATCAGGGTTCGATGCCCGGGTCACTTCCGAGTATTATGGATTGCGGTGCATTCTATCGTTTGCTGATTGGACGCGTTGACAATAATTACCTCATGAAGAAAAAAAAGCAAACTGTTTCTTTTTATGTATGAAAACAGAGACTGTAAAGTCGTTTCCTTATTAGAAATACTTTGATTTTTCTTAGTATGTTACTAATAAAATAAAACTAGTTATGCACATGTCTCTCTCCGTCACAATCATTCATTGGCATTATTAATACCTATTAAATATTATAAGTTTAAACAAAGTATTCCAAACAAATGTAATGGTCGAGTACTTTTATTTTTATCCCTATAGTTTATTCTATATATTATATAATAAAAAATGTGAATCAGTTCAGAGGTTCTTGACTTATAAATCGTGTATGTACACGCGTTAACAGAGAAAATGTGCTTTTTTTATAACGTCTCAATTTTAAACTTAATTTAGCTTAAAAATTGCTTTGTCGCGATTCCGAATTTACTTTTTTTGACATTCAAGTAACAAAATAACTCATACGTATTTTGTTTTTTTGTTTCTTTTCGAAACTTTAAACTGAATTAATTATAGGGAGTATGTGGTACAAATTTGCGAGTCGAACCGCGGGTGATAAAATCGTTGTAAGAGTGGATACAATATAATGCAGTGTTAGCAATATGCATTGGTGTAATCTGGGTATATATTATTTTATGCATTTCCGCGTCTTGTATGTCGTTGACCTCGTACCGTTCCATAATAATATATTTGCAAATGTCGCTATGTTGTTATTATTCGCGAAGATGGTTCATTGGTCGCAGTTAGACGTTAGACATCAATGGACGTAGGTTCAATTAAATACATAAATCCATAATTCTGAGCTTTTGGTGTAGATTGCGTTACAATGAAACCATATTATTGTGGTAGAGTATTTAGTAAATACTTTTTTAATTTAACAATCAAATCCCCCGATGTCTCGGTCTGATGGTATCAAAAGCATACCTATTGTATGAACCACATACATATAAGTAGATAAATGTTCTAAAATATTATTTACAATACTGATAAAGATGAAAGCAAATATAGGTAGAGTTTGAGAATATTGTAATAGGAATACCTTTTACAATTAATTCCTCTCTTAAGACCTGTTTGAAAGAGAAGAAAGTATGACAGATTGCGTAATTTCGATAGAAGGAGACAGAGTGCAACAAGTGAAAGAGTTTTGTGTACTTGGGATCAAAGGTTACGAGAGATGGAAAGTGTGACGATGATATTGAGCGAAGAGTTTTGTTAGGGAATAGAGTGAATGGGGCCTGAGAAGTGACTGAAAAGACGCGTTTGGCTGTGCATCGAGGAGTCCTGGTCCCTACACTTAGGTATGGTAGTGAATGCTGGGTTTGGCAGAAGAAGCATGAAAGTAAGATTAACGCGGTGGAAATGAGAAGTCTGAGAAGTATAGCTGGAGTGAAGACGATTGACAAAGTCAGGAATAGTATGATAAGGGAACGCTGTGGTGTGGTAGAGGATGTGGTGACCAAAATAGAGAAAGGTATGCTTAGTTGGTTTGGGCATGTAGAGAGGATGGATGAGAATTTATAAGGTGAGGGTGAATGCGCAAGTCGGGAAGGGTCGACCTAGGCGAACGTATCTAGACCAAATCAATCATGTCTTAAATAAAGGCCAGGTAAAAAGTACTCATAACCGACGAGCATGTATGAAAGCGCTCATGAAAGTAGAGGAAGCGAAAGAGGTATGCCAAGATCGTAGCAAGTGGAAGGACGTAATCTCTGCCTACCCCCACGGGAAAAAGGCGTGATGATATGTATGTATGTATGTAAGACCTATGGTATTAGCTTCCAAATTTCATCTCACAAAACATATACGTCCATTAAATTCATTAGATAATCTAATTGTAATAAATAAAAAAAAAATATATATATATATATATAATCATAATAAAAACAATTACTTCACTTCTATTAATAATATAACAATATCACAATTGTCAGAAATATTAATTATTACATAATAACGTTCATATCATTTACCTATGTACTTGTGTGTACATGAAAAACATATTATATATTATGAGAAATTAAATAATTCCAATTAGGTATAAAAACAAATGAAGTGATTAATCCATAACGGGGTTAAACCGTTGCATTTTTACGTTTATATCGGGAAAATTTACACGGACTGGGGTTATACTATTGTGACTAGTGATAAAATCGCTTTACGGCTACTTCTGAGGAAGGGGATGTGAAGAGTGTATTGGAGGGGTGGAGGGGTACGACGATACCGCAATGAGACTCAAAGTAACAAGCCAAACGGTACACCAGAATGGTACCGAATAAAGTTAAGAATAAGTAATTATGAAGACAACAAGTGTTTGTGCGGTGGTCAAGAGTAATTATTAATGAAAGTTAAAAAAAAACTGTTTTATTATTGCCTATTGGGGATTATCCGAGTACACGTACTAAAAGATAATATTCTGAAAATTTTTATAGTACTTTGTACCAGAAATAAATACACGTGATTTTGGGTCGGGATGGGAGGAGGTTAATCTAAAACGTCACCATTGATCACCACGGGGCTGGGATACATTTGAGAGCTCGGTTAGCCCGGTGGACTAATACGCTTGTCTCATAGACGGTACGACTGAAATGTCGGAGGTTCGAACCCACAGTGGGTATCAATTTTTGCGACGCGGTGCTTGCAAGCCACCCCGTGTCGCCCCCATCCCAAATGCGGCGGGGGGTTTTAGTGGGTATTTTCGGACGCTACACGACCGGGCAAGTCCCACACTGGCACGCAAAAAAAGGGGTGGGGGAAGGGGGGATATACAAATTTGCAAAAAAAAAAAAAAAAAATTACATCACGTTATTAATGAATAACCCCTTTCTTCTTCGCCTGTCTACGCATTGGTCAACTGGTCTGCATTTATTAGACAATTACTTAGCGATTAGGTGTTCTTGGAGACGTAGATTCTTTGAATCCGAAAGTGCAGGAAGATGTCTAGATTTCTAACGTATTTATCATAGAGTATATATCATTAGATGTGCCTCGTTCATACTGTATGTTTCGCGTTAAAAGCTACATCGGTGCATGAGTGACTTCATTCATGGCATGCGTGAAAGAGAGCATAAGTTACTTATTATATTAAAAATACAGAAATAAACAATGACATATCAGTTAGCTAGATCAAAATATCATTTAATGTTACGTGACGTTGTAGATCAAGCCTAGAGGTACTGGTTCACAAGTGATGCAGCCGGAACCCACCTATTGGTATGTAGCGATAGGTTTTCAAACCTGAAGGCGAGTATTATTAGAAGATGCACCCTACCACAATGCTATGGTCTAGTATGGTATCCGGCAACAAGTGAATTAGGGGTTGTTTAAGTATTACGTAAGCATCAATGGGGCAGGGGAGGATGGACGCGGTATATGCTTTCCTTATTTTTGATGAAACGAGGGATTGTCTGAAAGTTGTTTACGCAAAGTTTTCGTTTCTTTTTTTCAAAATTACACCCTTCCGCAATCACGGGGAGAGCAAAATTGTAACGTAATAAATGAATGACCCCTTATACCGCACATGACTCGGATATTTCCATTACGAATATCAAATCCCGTATTAGATCACGTAAGGAAGTCACAATTATATTCAATTATATTTATTACCTTGTCACGAATATGATTTTGGGGTTATATTTCAATAATAGGGAATTCCGTAATGCGCGATCATAAGTTTGTGGCTAGTTAACCCTTAACTTGTGGCTTGTATTTTTAAACGTGTGTACTTAGTAGTAATACAGTTTGGAATACCGGTTTTACTTTCCTGTATAATAATCGAATGAAAAACAATGATACATCCGAATCATAATGTATGTAATTACCGATTACCAATTCCAATGAATAAGTGGTGTCAATTGAAATTAATTCAACGGGGAAATCGAGTGGGCCATATGTATAACAAATTTATACATTGTAACTGGTAACTTGTTTGCTAAATTCATTTTTTACGTCATTTTTCTATTTCATATAAGACAAACTACCTTTATTCGCTCGTGAATGAATTTACACTTAGATTTAGATATAAACTGTGTGTTATTAATAGTAGGGGTTAAGAGACAATACCGTTGGAAATATTTCTCTAATATTTGTTAAGAATCACATTTCTCTAGTATACCGTTTTGATAAATCTCTTAAGAGGACATGCAGTCGGAAACAGATTTGAAAAGTGGATATTTCCGAAGTATATTGCTATCGCGCTGCGCCCCAAAGAATTAGTTATAATACACGAAAGGGACAGCTGCAACTCGGGCTAATTTTACATATGCAAAATAGACAAAAACATCACTTTTTAGTAGCCTGTTTCCTCCTCCAACACTGAACTGGTTTTAATTTTAATCATAGAATAAGAAAGACTTTGGATATGCCTCTACGTTTTGCTTTTTTTTTATCCAATTTTGAACGTCAGAACAACGCCAACCAACGTCAGAAAATGATGGTAAAAACGAGCATTTATTCATATTCAAAGGCTCATAGTTTCTACAATAAGTAATTTATTCAAAAGATCAAAACGTATGGGCATGGCGGTGGTGGATATACATATATTAATGCCGGATATGGAATAAATGCCGCTAGCATATCCTCTTATGAGTCAGACTACGTAAATTGTAAAAAGTAATTTTATTCTAATCATTATATATAAGCTTCATTAAGTTATATAATACATTATTCTGTGCAAAAATATCTGACGTACGTTGAAATCTGCATCAAAAACTGTTGCGTGGTTTGGGAGATGTTAACGGATAAAAAGAGAGAACCGAAAAGCGACATAAAATATAACTAAATTTCAATTATTCAAATGTTTTGGTAAAAATGCCTCACTAATGCCTATATTTTTTTGTTGACTTTTCTCACAATCACCTCTAAAAGATTTAATACGTTATTAAATTTAATAAAAGATAATTATACCCTATAATTAAAAATTACAACGAAAATCGGCTCAGCGCTTCGTAAGTTTTAAGCGCACCACAAAATGATAAGACAGAGAAAATAGATGGGATTTTGTTTTAATGTATATGGCTTTCAAGAAAAACCCTTTTGATGATCAATCATATTTTTTTTTAAATTTAATTTGGTTAAATGACTCCTATATGCCTAATTTAGGAGACATTATTAACTCAAAATAAAAGTGACCATTGAAAGACCCACCACACAATCCATCGCTTTCTTATCAGGCGCGAAAGCAATTAACCCCCATACACATTGCTCATATCGCGACAAACCCAAGCCTGTGTTATTATGACAGATATTTCATATTAATTTTCAATTTTCAACAACACAGTTTTTTAACTTTCGACGACTAATTGACCATATGTCCAGAAAAGTAATTAACTTAAGTAATACGACCGGAACATACATGTAAGTTGTGTTTGTCAGGCTAATTTTAATCCGAGTGTGGTAACCAGCCAGGAGATTATAGAAACCACCTTATTAACCTAATGAATTCGATTGTACATACAAACGGTATTAAATCATAAAATGCGTGATTTCCCATGAGCGGCCCTTTAATTTTGCTGTACTGTCGAAATACCTAACACGGCGTAGCGCCGTAGCAACAACGTCTACGGCGTAGACAACGTACCGTACTCGATCGCTTTTTTTGAAAACAGTTTTTTCAGTTTTATAAACTTGGAAATTTTTATAACCGCATCTTTTGATATTACATTTTATTGTTGTTTATAAAATTGACATAATTTTGTTATTTGTACAGTACATTAGTAAATATAGAAAATAAGAAATTAAAGTGTTTTTTTATATTGATAGTAATAAAACCAGGGTTGACAACCGTACTCAATGATAATTATCGTAGAAAAACAAGATATAATTCAAATAAGGTACTGTCGTTAAATATTTCAGGAAAAGGTATCATTCATTTCAAGTTACAGGATATCAAGTCTGGGAGATTCATTAGTCGGTTATATTTCAAATGTTTTTTTGTCGATGATTTTTGACCAAGACTCTATTGGTAAAGAGGTATTTTAATGAATAATACAAATCTGTGTGAAAACCCGACACACAGTAACTCGCTTACAGACCAAGTGCGAGGTGACAGTGACTGTCGTCGGATTATTTCTGGACAGTCACTGATTTCAGACTACACTTTTATAATTTCGTTATATCTACACGGTACGTGGTTGCCAACACCGATGTAAACAGTTCATGACTTACTGTATCTTTTCATAAGTGACTTTTTGTATGCTTTCCCCGAGATGGGCTCATCGCCGGGGCTGAACCGGCCCGCGGAGTCGTCGGACTCGGTTCCGGAGTCCCGGCCGGTCGCCAAGTAATCCTGCGACTGGCGGAGGATAATCTGGGTACGCACGTAATCCGCCGGGTCGGCGAACGAGTGCCGGGCGAAATCGCACACGGTTATCTCTTTACGAACGGTCAAGTCCAAGGGTTCGTCTTCCCCGGCATCCGGTTTAGTTGCGATAGGTTCGGGTTCCGGGATCTCCTCAGGGTACGCCTTCCTGGCAGCCAGCGTGCGGGGCTCGTCCGCACTCAGAGCTCGACGATCACAGGGGGGCGACTTCCGTGCCACAGGGCTGGAGCTCGCCGGGCGCGCTTCCACGGCCATCATATTTAATTATTATCACCGATCACCATAATATAGCACTAACAGTTTGCAGTTATGTCATACGGCGTAAACGACTGAGTTGAGCGGTAGCAAGTCGCGTCCGCCAGCGTTCGCGTCGCGTTGCGGACTGATGTCCCAGTTTCGACGGTGAGTTCCACTGACTCGGTGAGCTCGCTTCGGCCGCGTTCGGCGCCGTTCGGACACTTTCGTTTTCGTACCGGTCGTCCATGTGTGTGTCCGCGATCCGCACAGCGGTGTGTGTGCCTCGCCGGCACTGTGTGCACTTTCTGCGTTTGTTTGCGTCGCGCTTTATCCACTTGTGTCACGAGCTTTCCTCCATTTCCCGCGTTAACTAACAGGCTACTTAATATATTAAAGCACATGTCACGGTATTATTAAACTAATTTGATATTGTCAATAAATAAGTTCAAGTACCGATATTATCAACAGTTTTCCTGTTACTGACCTATGCGAGGATCATCGTGACGTACCATTTTACATCTCACGTTTATAGAATAACATTTCATAACATTTAAATAAATAAACGCCACGTAAGTTAATTCAATGTTTAATTTTATTTCATTGTAAACCGGAACGCGAGAGACAATCAGTAATAATAACGTTTTGCGTAACACAGCGCGTAAACAAATTGTGTTTTTTTTTTATCTAACGCTCGGGGCATTGACCGACTTTACAAATAAGTTGCGCGCGCGCGCGTACCACGTGACACAGTAATACGACCAACGTAGTTAGAGACGTATTACTCTCCGCTACGCTTAGTAATAATGGCAACAGCGGAGGGTCACCGCGGACGGACGCGGATCAACGTAACCTGGACATAATAGATAGGGTACCGTGAATTTGAAGCCAATGTCATCGGGCGGTTTGGCCTAAACAGATAATTATGGAATTGTGACAACATGGAAGTGTCATTGTATTGTTATTCAAATGTATTTTTACTTTAAAAATATAAAAATAGATTTAGATATCGCTTGACGACATTTAAAATAAAACTAAATCTTTTAGTAAAACTACGTGTATTGGTAAGATATGAATGTTGACATATATTCAAGCTAACTTGTAAAAGAAATTGTTTGTTTGCGCAAAAAACTTAAAAAATAATTTGAATAAATGTCAACGGTTAAAAACATACATTTTAATTTCTCATAGTCTAGTAATAAAGGTATGTATAATTATTGTATAAATTTATACAATATCTTTTAGTTAAAAAACAAATAAAACCTAGGATAAAGCAAGAACAAATTAATATACATTGTGTTATCTTAAATAATACACATTGATGCAAACAAATATATATGAATGAAAAATATATTAATATAGTTAACATAGAAATCGTTTTGTCTGAATGTATATAATATGGATGATACTTATCATTAGGTACATAAAAAGTCTGTCCGTTAGTTGGCATATAACTCGGGTTGATCAGATTTTAATATATATGTTACGTTATAAATATAGAAATGTATGAAAATATAGAAAAAGACAACCATTAATGAGACAAATAAACAACCCAATAGATTCCGTTTTGGTAGTTATTAGACGTCACATTTTTCTGTTTTAGGGCCACATAGGCCAATGTAGGTACCACTGCGGGCCGCACTTTTATAGATTGGATAGTTGATGTTATAAAAATATTATCTATTAACTGACCATCAGGTTAAGACCTTGTCTTATTAAACTTTATAATATCACCAAATTAAAAAGCAGGGAAATGCTTGCCGGATAGCTCTTGGCCGTTGTCGAGAATTCTCTCCCACAACCTACTTACTGATACCCATGTATCCATCATGTCTACTTCTATTTATTTAGCTTATTGTAAGCAAACTCAATTTTGAATCATTTATGAGTGCACTCTTGAAGTTTCAGAGCAGCAATCGAGCTGAGATCGGACCTTGGCTGCATAAGCGCCACACTTTTGTTTATCTGTTATATTATTTATTTTCTGTGTGTTTTAAATTTGTATTGTGTTTTCTGCAAATAAAAAGTATTCTATTTTGTTTAAAAAGGTAGTCACTCAAATTGGCATACGTTTGTTTAAATGTCTCTGTATGTCAAACACTTGAAATTGCATGTCTTAGCGAATAGGGACACATAATATGTCTTTTACCCATAAAAATGAGACAATAGAAAACAATGGAACGCTGATGTAAACGGCAGGTTAGTTCTCAAGGGGTTAAAGTTCAATATATTTCGAGTGAACCAGACGGACATTAGCTAGTGTTCCCTTCTACTCCATTTATTATACGATATAGTTTATCTCACTATATAGCATGATAATACATAAGTAAAATGTCAGTGCCAAGTTTGTATATAGCGGTCAATGGTAGGGGTCAGGAAATAGCATTATCACTGGAAAGCTAAGAACGAACCAATGAAATGTTACTATATTATTTTTACGATAAAGATTAATTTGACTATAAACTATTTCAAGTTATATTATATATCTTAGTGTTTTGTACTTTAAAAGGTTTTCTTACTCCTACTGGGGTAACAATGTTACAGTATCTCGCATGTCGTCGCATAATTATTAAATAATACTTTTTTGTTTTTTTTGTATTCATGTATTTTATTTATACTATAGTATATGTTTGTTATACTACTATCATATATATATATATATATATATATATATATATATATATATGAATAAAAAACGGTGTTTCATCATTGTATAATATATGAGAATCACTAAGCTCCAACATGTTAGATAAGATGAAATTTCACTCTGAAATCACTATGAAATTTGGCATGTCCTACGTATTTTTAGTGGAGATTTTATTGTAACTCGCTAAATAGTGTGAAGGAAATAAATAAGGACAATTTTGAAATTAAATCGACCAAATATTATGGGGACATGTCACAAACTTTTTTGTGATTTTACAAATATATTGTAATTATAAAACAATTATAATGTATTAACATTTATTAAAAACGATTAAATAGTTTTATATACAAAAATATATAAGGATTAATGAAATTCCTGCAAAACAGTTCTCAAAGGCTTGTCCTAGTTTCATAATCGTGGTATGCGCATAATGTCTTCTCGCTACCTTTTGTCTCCGCGCAGACTTAGCCAATGGTTCTGTTCGATCTCTCCTAAAATTTGGAGGGCGTAAGTGTTTTTCACATTCTACAAATAGACGCGGAATTTATATTCCGCGTGTATCGCGCGTAGCGGCCTAGACGACGAATTTCCATTCAAAAATATTGTACTTGATTTACCGTTAAATGACTCAATTCGCCTTGTCTATGTGTACTTTAACCGCTTCCTTCATTATCACTGTAAGGGTAAATTGTAATTTACTATAAAAATATTTCTCAATATGTAATAATTAATACAGACGTTGAACGGTTAAATCCACTAATTTCAAATTTAATTTCTTACTCTAAAGAACACTAACCCACTCTCTGAACAGTATTATAGGATTCGTGGCATCACAAAGCTAAGTATTAACTAGTCATATTTAATTCAAATTTAACCATTAATATGTAACATACAGTACATAGTCCTTACATTATATAAAAGGCGACGTCTCTATCTATCTGTCTGTTCAATATTTGGTTTTATCTCGAGAACCAGTTAACAGATTTACATATTTTTAAATTGTAGATATATTATCTAGTAAGGTTTTACTATGTATGAGTATTTTGTTTTGTGAAATGTAGGAAAGAATCAGAATAATATTTTTTTTTTTACAAAAACGACTATAATCGTGTTCCTTCTTACACATTTATCTTTAGATTATATAAAAGGCAATGTCGGAGTGGAACACATAGCTAGTAATACCATATATTATCAGAGTGATTCTGAATAGTTTTATGAAAATGCATCGCGCGGCATGTACACGTCTCCGCTGGCTAGCATGAAACACCACAGACAAACGGTACAATAATTGTAAATTTACATCACGTACATACATATGTCTGTCTTTTAGCACGCCCTCCAAATGACCTAGATACGAATAAAAAGGATGAAAACGTAGTCAGAAACTTCGAGGTTTATCCACCTTTTATAAATAAATACAAAATGTAATTTACTTCGAAATAAAAACTTATAGAACAAGATATCGCCGAGCGGGTATCGAAAATTTTCGCGTTCTAGAGCGAAGTTGAAAATGACGACATATTTAAAGTAATAAAGTTATTTGATATGATGATGATTTTAATATACCTGGTCTATATTTATTACTAAAATACCTGTAAAGGCGGTCGTTTGTCCTGGTGTGGACATGTGATGCGCAGGGAGAAAGAGGATGTTGTAAAAAAGGTATTGGATATGAATGTGGACGGTTACATGGGAAGGGGAAGACCAAAGAAAAGATGGATGGACTGTGTGCAAGATGATATGCTTAGGAAAGAAGTGAATGCGGAGATGACAACAAATACAGAGGAATGGAAGAGGAAGACATGTTGCACCGACCTCAAATAAAAATGGATAAAGGGTAGGGAGATGATGATGACCTATAAAGGCGTCGTCGTAGCCAAATACTTGGGAAGGGGAGTGGTTCATATTGACAGAATACATAAAATATATAATGTAATATGTATAAAATAAGTTATAAAAAATAGGAAATTATTGCACCAAAGAAATAATAATAAATTATTCATATTATTGTAAATCGTCTATTTTAATAACATTTGTCGTTTCGACATGCAGGATTTTAAGGAAGAGGAGGTCATGATCTCTTCCACAGACCGCCACTGTGCTTGCAAAGTATATAAATAACTTCAAACAGCGTTTACCTATAATACTGTACTGTTTCTGTTGATTTATTACAATCTATACTAATAAATAAAATTGAAGTGTCTGTTTGTAATGTCTTTAATTTTTTTTTTTTACCAAATAGTTGTGACTATATGTATATATACGACACTTATTCCAAAAATACAATTTTTAATTTTTTTGTCTGCCTGTCCGTAATCTTCGTAACGGCTGGACGGATTTTGACGTGACTTTTTTTGGTAGATAGCTTTTTTTTTTCTTTTTTTTTTTTTTTTTTTTTATAATGGACAGCACAGTGACTGCACTGAACCTGATGGTAAGCACAGTGCAATCCAAAACAGCGATGACTGACACTGAACAGAGTTCACTGCCAGTCACCGCTTTCATGCTGGCCTGCTTAAATACCTCTTCACGCCTCTTTTGAAGGACCCAATATCATATGAAGGAGGGAACACGCTGACAGGAAGACGGTTCCATAACCTCACAGTGCGACAAAAGTATGAGTCAGCAAACTTGAGCTGAAGTTACTCCGGGTAACTTAATTAATTTTCGAAGATAATAATGGTTCCGAGTAAAAAAAATTTAAAACTCCGAAAAAAAAAAAATTAAACTCTATTCAATGCACAGATTTATGGCCAAATACTTAAATTTATGAGAAATATTTTTAAATTAAAAAAATATTAAAACGCAGTGTAGAATATATGAAACGCGGGCGCAGCCGCTGGCACACAGAACTTCAGTTATCTATCGAAATAAGTCCCGTCAAAATCCTTCCAGCCGTTCCGGAGATTACTCGGAACAAACAGACAAACAAAATTTTTAAAATTGTATTTAGTAGTTTAGTATTATAAATATATACATATATTTAGTAAAATATTTTGACATCACAAAGAGACACTTCAATTTTATTTATTAGTATTGACAGATGCCGTATAATGTTTTATATGTATATACAAGTATAAGTTACATAAGACGTAAGTTATAAAGGTTCGATGACCGACCGATCTTTTGATATTTGATAACGCAGTGAACCCGCTATCGAGCCGTTCTGACCTCGTCTGATAACTGGACCACATCTTAGATTCGCATCAGCTAATATTAACATTATAAGGACACTAAAATTTCAACGCAATGTCTTAAATACGATGCGATAATGCTACAGTTTCACAATCAATGGAACTTTGCATTCTATCTTACGATAATTCGGATATTATTCATGACTTTTTACCTTACTTATTTGTTTAGAGTCAGCGCAGTATATTTTAATCTTCCATACGTCCCTATCGACCGTCATTCCTCCGTTCACTCCTTCATTCATTATAATTATATCCACATTCGCTTCCTCTCTTCTCACAACATGTCATATATTAATTCATGACTTTATACATTCTTGTCACACCTCAACATCCATCTCAACATTCTCATTTTGTCTAAAAAGAATCGTTTCTCATACATCTCCTTATTAGCCCAACATTCGGTAAAGGAAAATGTGAACAGACGGCGATATAACTTTTTGTTCATTATAGGTTTAAAAAAAATGAAATTTATTTATTTATTTTAATGTAATTATAGTAATTATTGCATTGTAATTAAGCAAACATTTGTATCATTATTGGACAAAAAAATATTGAAATGACCATATAAAAACGCAAATAGTATCTTGTACTCTGTTACAATTCGTGAGGTTGGTCATCAATGAAATCTCCGCAAAAGAATCGAAAATTTTATAGCATCGCACTAATATAATAATACTTTTATTAAATGCGCTTTAGCAGAATAAGTTTAAAGTTAGAACAATAAAGGAACTGACCAAAATAACTCCAAGAAGAACAGAAGAAAAACGAATGACAGCGAGTCACCGATCGATCTCGTGAATACATCGCATCATCAATCTTTCCGCGCTTCCTATGGCGCCAATTATCCCGCTGTCAGAGCGAGATGGGAATATCATCTGAACTGTGTGCGTGACAGAGATGTGTACGAGGAACGCCATCTTAGCGATATTACGCTCCGAAATGTGTATCGGTATCGTTTTGTCAGAAAGTATTATTAATCATAGTCTATGATTTTGAATATTAAAAAGTGCATAACTTTAATTTCATAATTTCTTCGTTAGAGGGCACCATCGAACCCTCGATTTATGTCCACTTCACATCCAGAGATATTTCGAACAAACACATAAAAAACATTTCGTGGTAATAAAAAAATCTTGTTTTAATATAAGTAAATATATGTAAGGTTTTTAAATCATTCGAATTCTATCTCAAAAATAGACAATTTGTTAAAATATATGTTAAGAATAAATTCTGTTTTTGAAATGTGAGGTATCTCCATTTTTGTCGTTTCTATGTTCGATCGATTATGAGTTAAAAAAATATATTTATAAAAACGGCAAAAGATCACTTTAATAAAAAAACTAATAGGTAAAGAACCTCGGGCCTGGTAATTTAGAGGGAATCCAAAGGCGGCATCTATTAAAAAAATAATAATAATTTGAAAAGAGTAATTTAGAAAATCATCATCTCTCTGCTCTTATTCCATTTTTATTTGGGGTCGGCGCAACATGTCTTCCTCTACCATTCCTCTCTATTTGAGGTTATACCTCCATTCACTCTCTTTCTAAACATGTCATCCATATTTTCTTTAGTTTTCTTCTTCCCCTATACTCGTCTATAAGCGATGATGGCGCAGTCCCTAATGCACCCGGATTCCACGTCAAACGACGCGGGTTCGATCCCACCTATCCAACTCTAAAATCGGCCTGAGCTTTCAATAAAAGAAAACATCGCGAGGAAATCATAGCATGGTGGTAGGTATTTTCTAATGATGCTCGCCTCAAGTTTGAAAACCTGTCGCCAAATACCAATAGGTATGATCCGGCATCATATTCTGATCCATACAAGACGACAGAAAACATAGATAATAATTAATAATATTTTATTTGCCAACAATAACATACCTGATTTTATAAGCCCAAATTAAAAAATAAAAAACGTAACTAATTATCAGCCTGTGATCAACTAAAGATACTTGAAAATTTATCGAATGTGACTTACGTACTTTTTACAATTCACCTATAGTAGTATTTTAAAGCGTAATAAATTGTTGTCACACGGAAATAAAAACATAGTACACTTGAAAATGACAAGGGTTAGAGAGAGGAGTGCGTTTCGGAGCGAACCTCCCTGCCTGGCACAAGTGCAGTCGATGCACTGTCTCAAGGTCTGCGCGGTTGCATGCTCGTGCGCACCCACACGCACACTGACGCACTCGACAACCGTACACTTATGTTTTACAAACAAACAAACAAACAAATCGATTTTATGTAATAACTAAGAGGCGTCCATCGCGACGAGGAAATTGTAATACTTTTTATTTTATTTCTTGATGTAACGGATTTACTTACATTTACATTCTTTGTGTGTTATTCTTTCGTTTACTTTATAAAACGTGATAACGTCGCATATAAAAATATTGTCTTTTAAATATTTGATGATTTAATTAAAGCGTGTACTTTTGTATACATATTATAGACTAGCTGTGCTCGCGGCTTTACCCGCTGGGAATTTAGACAATTTGCAATTTGCCTATGTTCTCGGATAGGATGCAATATATGCCACTATCAACTTTCATTGAATTCAGTTTAGTAGGTTTTGCGTCATCGGTGAATAAATGAATAAGCAGACAGACAGACAGTCAGACAAAAATTTTTAAAACTATCGAAATGTGTTCTGCAGTCGGTTCTAAAGCCCCGCATAGTATTTTCAATTAAATACGGTGAGAGAAAACATTATTTTTATCACTAGAAATTATTATTTATGTTTTTTTACTGGGCATAGGTAGTGCTCTGACCATAATCTCATCAGATGTTAAGTGACGATGTGGTCCAGGACACACTAAGCTTAGAGGTACCGGTTCTCAAATGATGCTGACGGAGCACACCTATTGGTATTTGGCGTCAGTTTTTCAAACTTGAGGGTGGTAGCTACCCAAGCGGGCATCGTTAGACAATGCCCTACAAACTTGCTATGGATTCTCTACGACGTTTTTCTTCACCGAAAGCTCAGGCCGATTTTAGAGTCGGATAGGTGGGGATCGAACCCGCGGCGATTGACACGGAATCCGGTCGCACTTCCTGTTGCGCCATCATAGCCTTTTGCGCATCATCATTGCAATTATAATTAAGCGACCGTTTTAAAAACTTAAATTAATTACAATTGATTAGATATCTGTACCAAAAATTATCAAATCTTTAAATTAGATAATAAAGTAAATTATATAAATTTTATGTAAACAGTGGATTTTTTTATACTACGAAAGTGGCAAACAGGCATACTATCCGTCTGAGGGTAAGCGCTCACCGTTGCCTATGGAAGTCTATGATACCAAAGGTAACACATGCGTGTTGCCGACTCTTTAATCTGGGTTTATAAACAATATAGGTTGATGTTTTAATCGTGGCAATATTTTAATCTTATTTGTACGTGCTGGTCAATCAAAACTGTTTTTATTTATTTGGGAAACACACTGTTTATAAAGTACATATCTGAAATTGCATAACGGTATAAATATGCTTAATGTCACAGACTAGTAGAGCAGATGTCAGAAGATTGACGAGAAATTGAAACGGAATGATATTCTGAATTCTCAATATGTATATGGTATCTAGTAAGGATTCAGACGGACGTAAGGGCCGTATCGCAACGAGTGTGTATGTGTGTACAGACAAACAGATAACTTCCAACAATGATAGGATCCGTAAACAAATAGAGCTAAGTGTTTGCCTGCACCTAGCCTTGGATCTGATAAACACTTCATCGCGCGATCGCTGACACCGCTATAATATCCTTGTTGGTTTATATTTACGATACTTTCTTCAACAGTCGCAACGACATTTTTACTAGTTAATTTTTATTACTAATCTATTAATGTATATCCAATTAAAAATAGATAAGAAAATAAAACTGATCACTAAAAACAAAATTAAAATGTGATCAAAAACAAAGAACTTATGAGCGTTTCAATTTTATCCTAGACAGAAAGCGTACTACAAAATTAAAATATCACGTCACATTACGCACTTCGTACAAGTTTTCTATTAACACTAGCTGTGCGCCCGCGGCAGCGCCCGCGTTTCATATATTGTTCACAGCGTTTTAATTTTTTTATACGGAACCCTAACTTTTTTTTTTTGTAATAATAAGATAAAGTAATTACATATCTCATAAATTCAAGCACTTGTCCGTAAAACTGTGCATAAAATCAGATTTTATTCTATTTTTTATGAGTTTTAATTTAAATCCTAATTATTTTTGATAATTAAAAGTATCCTAAGTTACCCGGAGGAACTTCGGCTATCTACCAAAAAAAGTCCTGACAAAATTGGTCCTGCCGTTCCGGAGATTACTCGAAACAAACAGACAGACAAAAATTTTAAAAATTGTATTTTTGGAATAGGTATCGTATATACTACATTCATATCTAAACACAATTATTAAACAACGGGTTTTCACGCGTTACTTTTCCTTTTTCCTATACCGACGTTTCTGCTGGGTTTCACCAACCGTGGTCAACGAAAAGACAGGTAAAGAAACGTGAAAATTTAAAAACTTACATTCATAGCTACTCAGTAAAACAAAAAATATTTTGCCATTACAAACAGACACTCCAATTTTACTTATTAGAATAGATATAAAGATTATTGCCAATGAGATACTTTTTCTTTATATGACCATTATATTTGTTTAAATTGATCACTTAGTCCATTATTTACTCCAAATCAAACATCTACTATCCAAGAGTGTCCAACTTAATTGACATAGGAATTTAATTGATCCGTACAAACTTCAAATCTACCAAACGTGGTATAAATAAAATGATAATTCAATATGACATATCGTGTGTAAGAATGGATATAAAAAATTGGTCCCACGGCATATAATCTCTATGTCCCCCTCTCTAGTAACTAAGCGGTAACGGTAAGAATTTTCACTCGCAAGCGAACGTCCAATAGAGAGTGAAAACTGTCTACAAATCGTTTTCCATGTGAGTACAGACAGTAACAAAAACTCTATTATGTTTTTATTTTATTTCAGTATATATTGAGTCTTCTTCTTAGTTAATGGCAATCTGTGTTCACACAATTTGTGCCAGTGTCATCATCATCTCCCTACCCTTTTCCCATTTTTATTTGGGGTCGGCGCAACATGTCTTCCTCTTCCATTCCTCTCTATTTGTTGTCATCTCCGCATTCACTCCTTTTCTACACATATCATCTTTCACACAGTGCATCCATCTTTTCTTTGGTCTTCCCCTTCCCATGTAACCGTCCACATTCATATCCAATACCTTTCTTACAACATTCTCTTTCTCCCTGCGCATCACATGTCCATACCAGGATAAACGACCGCCTCTTAACTTGTCTGTTATTGGCGCCACTTTCAAACTTCCTCTAATATATTCATTCCTAATCCTGTCCATTCTTGTTACCCCACACATCCATCTCAACATTCGCATCTCAGCTGCATGTAATCTTCTTTCGTCCGTCACCTTTATGGGGTAACATTCTGATCCATACAATTTGTGCCAGTGTCATGTGACTAAAAGGTATTTTCAATCTTGTATCAGCGTTACCAAGTTCCAGCAAAACGGTGGCTCATCCTGCTCGAACTTTCCATTGAACTATGTCGGCACCTCAGAATAAATGTTACGCGTTATTTTCTATAATAAACACACACATACACAAATTATATCATATAAAACGCCACCAAGATTACATGATATAGATCCAAATACACAAGTTTAATGGATTAAAGAAAATAACTACTACATGTCAGACTGAGATCCCGCCAAAAACTCCAGTTGACAGTCATCGCTGCATATATCATTGACATTTACCTACGTCCAAAGAAACTGTACTGATTGAGTGACTGAATTTGTTGGACAACAAAATATTGATTAGGTCCAATAATATTATTATTATTAGAATAACTTATTTACATAACAAGTTAAATCTTAATTTACAAATATTGAAGACATTTTGAAGTGTTACGTTTCGTGGGTACTTTGGTAACTTCTCTAGATTTTAAATGGTAAATCAATCCCTATTATATATTAAGTTGCAGATGGTACCGCACGCTGAAGCGCAGCGCAACATCGTTTTTTTTTCTACTAAACACGCGCTCGCACTGATCACAGTCCGTCAGTGAAACTGAAAGTGGAAACGCGCACTACAATTATGACATTGTTCTGTAGAGAAAAATGCTCGCGTGCGAAAACCAGGGAAACTATACTAGATTTTAATTAGATGTCATTACGCGAGCGCGTGCTCGTACGCGATTTTACCTACGTATAATGCGACTTCATTTTACTGAGTACTAAAATTACTAATTAATAAACCGCATGAAAAGTACATCCTTTTTGTAACTAGCAACGTATCTCTTATAAATTTATTTGGACGCGTAAATTACCAGCGACTCATATCGATGTCTGACTGAAGTAACGTGTTCAAACGGAAGTGACGTTCAGTAAATATGTTTGTTTTTTAAATTACTTACAATGATAAAGAGACCAAGAATGAGCTAGTCTAGCTAGCTAGACTTCATCATTTCAACAAAGAAGCAAATATACAATGATCTCTCTGTGATCAGTTCTGCTGCACACTGATACGAAAATCCACTCGAGTTATATTAAAATTCGAATTTTCGAAACCCCAGAGTTATATTAACAAGACACTTTACAGAAGATATCCTGGACGTCAACCTGTACGAAATTCGAATGGCTCTTAAACGGCTCAAAAACAACAAGAAGCTGGGTGATGACTAAATAACACCCAAGCTGTGGAAGGCGAGTGGAAAATCAATCCTTGAGGTCCATCAGAAGCTCTTTAATTCCATCATACTCGAGAGAAAAACACCATATGCGTGACACAAAAATGCGGTGGTCATCTTTAAAATAAAAGGCGTAACACACTTTTGCAAAATTATAGACCAATCTCACTTTTGAGGCTTAACGACTTCCAACCTCTCGAACAACAAACATATGCCCAGCAGTGGACGTCTTTCGGTTGATTGGATGGATAGGATGTATGGACTTATTATGTAAATTTGTAAATAAATGCTTAATTTACTTTTATCGTGTATTGATGTTACAAGCACTCATTTTTTTTAAACCATAGATATATGTATTTACACACATATTTACACACATACATTGTGTTTCTGTTCTACGCTCGGGAGCTCCCAGAAAAAGGAGGGGGAGTTTCGCAACATTTGTTAATTTCCTCTCCTAATCCGTCACGGCATGGATCTCTAGACATCAAACGACACTCATCCGACTCGTATCGGTATTACAGATTAACCGTAGGGATAAATCCATCAATCTAGACGTCTAGATCTTCGTTACGTATCGAAAAACAAATTCTAATTACTAGACAAGTACTTGTTTTCTAGCATGTAATAATACTAACAGATTTTTTCTAACATTTTTATCTCATTAGGATTGTACATTCTTTTAAGGTTTAACTTATGTTTCTTATGTTTCTACAAATATATAAGACTATTTTTGTCAGCGACTTCGCTCGTATTAACAAACCGTATTAATAATTTAGTGATTTATTTATTATATTGCTAGGTATTTCTTGATCAATTAGCTCTCCTTTTTTCCCCTTAAGTTTGTTATCCTCATAACATTAGTTGTCCGTTAGTTGACCTATAACTTGGAAAGTACTGAATGGATTTATATGATTCTTTTATTATATTATGTGGTCAAGATATATTTTGTAACGACAAAATATAGTATATATGTGAGTATAGGGAAAAAACATAAAAATCACCATATAGTTTCATTATATAAGACGCAATGTCTATGTATCTGCATTACTGTCCGTAAGTTGGCTTATAACCACTAAAAGAATATGATATTAGGATTAATTGATTTAAATGTAACAATATTATTGTAAAGACCCTATTTAACACGTGTAGTATAGGACATATTGCTATATGAAGTGTCGGTCTACAGAAAATAGTCCTGGAAGCGACTCTATGGTCATCGAGTACAGTGGCCAGACTTGGGAGAGTTATATGCCCAGCAGAGTAGACTATCACGGTCTGAAGAAACAGAAAAAGAAGGATTCATTACATATTTAAAAAAAAAAAGGAAAATAAAAACTACACTCTACTAAGCTTATTATAACGTAACCTTATACGATACGATTAATTCACGAGAAATAAACAAGAATGTTTTTTATTCCAACACAGAAAAAAATACATCAGACACAAAGAGAATTCCTTAGATATATACAAGAGGTAATAGGGTCTCAAGGTCCTCCCCCGTCTAGACCAGAACTCGTCTACGTAGACAACTAATTATCAAAACTTAGGTACACTCTTATATAATGTCTAGTCCTGAGTTACAAAGGAAAATGTATTTAAAATTATAAATAATTTATTATATTAACGTTTATTACTCAAGCTTCGATTTTTATAAAATCCGTGTACTATCTAGGGTTCGTGGTTTAGTTCACATGAAATTATTCATTATTACTAATTCTCGTAATATGAACAACAACAATGAAAAAAACAATCAAAGGACTTTGATCGGGCCTGGCACAAGGCGCTTCTCTCGAAGATATCAAGAAACGGGCTTCCCGGGAAACTGCAAATGGGTAACCAGTTTTCTTACGGAGCATTAAGGTCGTTGTCGACGGTTCATGCTCGGACCCCAAGCCCGTGAATGCTGGTGTCTCACAAGGCTCTCCCACTCTGTTCCTTCTGCATATTAATGACATACTGCAAACTAATATTCATTGTTATGCAGATGACAGCACCGGGGATGCCCTGTACACCGGCCGCGCCAACTTTTTTTGGGAACACGTCAACGAGTGCCGGATTAAACTTGTGTCAGAAGTCGGGACTTTATTCGAGCAAGTCTCGGAATGGGGCACACTAAACTTAGACCAATTCAACCCAAAAAAGACAAAAGTTTGCGTGTTTACTGCTAAAAGGAACCTCTTTGTCGCGTCTCTTCGGTTCGAAAACGCTCCCTTAAGTACTTCGCCCAGTATCGGAATCCTTGAAATTGACATTTTGAGTGACGTTCAATTCCATGCTCATCTAGAAGGTAAGGCCAAATTGGTCTCCAAGAAGCTCAGTGTGCTCAGTACAGCGAGACAGTATTTTACGTCTGACCATTGTCTTAAACTCTACAAAGCTCAGGTCCGACCTCATATGGAATATTGCTCTCATATCTGGTCAGGGGAACCCTATTACCATCTACTTCCATTCGACCACATCCAACGAAGGGCGTCCCAAATTATCAATAATCAAGTTCTTTCCGATTGACTTGGCCCACTGGCTTAGCGAAGAGACGTGGGATCTCTTTGCATTTTCTATAAAATTTACCATGGGGAGGTTCCGAGGAATTGTTCTAACTAATACTTGCTGCTGGATTCCACCACCGTACTACATACGCCATAAACTTAATTCCACCCTCACCATCTGGATGAATAGCTATTCAAGACGGTACGCTTCGCGAGGAATTTCTTGCTTCGGACAACTATATTGTGGAACCAACTTGCGACAGCGGTATTTCCGGACCGATACGACTTGGGAACCTTTAAGGAGAGAGCCTACCTTAAAACCCAGCAACGCACTTGCGATTCCTCTGGTGTTGTGGGTGTCTATGGACGGCGACTACTTAAAATCAGGTGATCCGCTTGCTCGTTTGCCCTTATTAAATTAAAAATTGCATCCGAATAAAACCAATAGATTTTCAATGACGCGCGTTAGAAATTTATGATTTCATTTTAAACAGTTCCTTAATTATTGCATCCACTTTCTACCACTCTAAGAGTTTACGGGTTATTTAATCATTTAAACATTTAGTCGATAACAAATATTTTATTTAATATTTCTAGGTCTTGATATCTATTTAGTATAAAAATAAATTTTTCTTTTTTAAAATTATTATTTGAAAATTATATCGGATAAAGGAACCGACTTACTTCAACTGTCGTCAATCGAGCCTGTATTGTCATCTCTCTGCCTGATTTAGCCCACACTGTTTATTAGTCTTTCCATTATAACAAAATAAATAAGAAAAAATAAGGACAAATTCATTTTGTTTTTATATTTATAAAAGCATCCCAACCCTTTGAGTACCATATTATGTTTAAACTACTTTTTTTAGAGCTTTCCTTATATTTCAAATAAGGGGAGCGGTAAGTTAATTTTTTCTTTTTATTATGATCTGAGTCCAATTTACAATACACTAACACTGGCAAATGTTTTCGCGACGCGATTGAGACAAGAAAAAATGTTTTATGAACGTTTTGGCGGGATCGCAATCAATCATGAAGTTCTTATTATAATTTATAAATTAATTTGCGTTATTTGACTCGTTTACTGTGTAATCTGATTGCATTTTACGTTACAGTCCCAAAATAGCTGTTATTTTAGAAGAAAACTGAAATCTAAGTATATATTTTCATATAAACCCATAGGTATAATTTAATTAATTCAACTAAAAAGGAGACTAAACTAACTTTATAATATACGTTTGATGTCGCTTTTGAAAGATATAACAAAGATAAGTGAATAAATGTAAATAAAACGTTTCATCGTGTGCATAGTCCGGTAGCGGCCGAGGCGGGCTGAGAGCTAGAAAGGGAAAAACGGCAATAACAGTGCGCAGCGAACAAGAACTGTTTCAAGTTTACTAGTGCAAGTGCAGTGGGCCTGCGCCTGCGCAAACGTTACACACACCGACATTTACAACGTAATATATTCACCGAGACATTAATAAAACCATTATGTTTCGAACGTACAATCGACCGATATTCGAAAATCAACATAACATATACTTAACAATGTAATAAATGTAGCAGGATTTAATAAAATTTAAGATGTTTTTATTTCACCTTTTATTTTTACGCGTTTCTGTACGCATAGTGTAGTACAATACAATTAAATTAGATTAGAAATTAGATCTAGT
Organism: Samia ricini; assembly: GCA_014132275.2. Classification (NCBI taxonomy): domain Eukaryota; kingdom Metazoa; phylum Arthropoda; class Insecta; order Lepidoptera; family Saturniidae; genus Samia; species Samia ricini. The sequence goes on along the minus strand of AP028160.1, from coordinate 36,883,153 downwards.
GAATGATCGTCATAATTTTAATGCTAAAAGTAAAGACAAGTTGGCCGGAACCACGCTTTAGGTTAAGTAAGCGTGATAAAAGCTTTGTAGGTAATAGTATTCGGTTTTACAATAAGATCCCAAGTAACATTACCGATTTACCTGACAATAACGTTCAAGTATTATGTCAAGCAAGTTTTAATCTCAAAAGGTTATTACAGGGTGGATCATTACGTGAACGATAGTGATGTCTGGAAATAACCCACATCTCTGTGCTTCCACTAAAAACTACGATTTGTATAGTTTTTTTTTTTTATTTTTTTATATGACAAAAAAAAAATGATATATATTATATTTATGAAAAAAAAAGAACCAGATCGAGTTTCTCGCCTGCGCTCTTCTCGACTGGGTTGTTTTCCGAACCGGTGGTAGTGTATTAGACGTTCATAAGCGCCTTCTTAGGGCCTAAATTGAATAAATAAATTTTGATTTTGATTTTGAAATAAAAAAGTTAATAAAACATATCGTCTTATTACTAGTAATAATAAAGTTTCATAGCATACTTTCAGATACGGATGTCAGTTTCGTTGGTACATCATGAATAAAATGAAAGACATTTAGTCGGATATTCTAGAGTGCAGTGTATCGCGTGCAAAGTCTCGAGTTTCCCTCGCTACCGTCCGTCCGGCCAGAATGCACTTTCTTACCACACACACACACACACAGAAAAGCGTGTTCCAACACAGTGCAGTTAGCACACAGGGACATTGAATAGCACACCTCGTCTTAAACACAGTGCCTCCGCACACAAACGAAAGTTTGTGAATGAAGTAAGTACTATGCTTTATGGCGTATCTATTTGTCCTATTTCTTACGTTGAGTTTAAGTCTGGTGTTGATATAGAGCCTGCGAATGTCCGTGACCTATTTATTTGTCTTTCTACTGTACGATAAAACAAGTCCTTAGCTATCACAGGAAGAAAAGAACGCATACTAGAAAAAAATGAAGCTTCGTCTATGTCAGTGATTCTCAACCACTGTGCCGCGGCACTTTTGTGTGCTGCCAAATTTCAAAAGTGTGCCGCCAAATTTTGCAAATATATAATAATGTAAATATTATTAAATTATATCATTTAAAAAAAATATATTTTTAACAACATCAATTCAAGTATGCAAGGGCCCAATGAAAATATCTTAAACTCAACCGATAAGCTGGTGGTATTCAAAAAACAAATAACTTTATGGAAAAATAAAGCTCAGGAAGGCAATTTAGAAAAGTTTGAGTCAGTCCCTAAAGACAGTTATAAAACTATTAAATTAATTTTTGTTGATCATTTGACAACATTAGAGGAGAGAATTATTCATTATTTCCCAAAATTAGATATTAAGAAATTTGATTGGGTTCGTAATCCATTACTCATAACGGATACTTCTGTATTTGACTTAACTTTGAATGAAGAGGAAGAACTCATTTTGCTTTCCAATAATCCAGATTTAATTTTAAAGCATTCAGAAGAACCAATTAATTCTTTTGGGATTAACATCAGATGCGATTATTTATTGATAGCCAAAAAAGCTTTAAACATATTATTACAATTTTCCACAGCTTATTTGTGTGAATTCGGATTTTCAGCATTAACCAATATTAAAACTAAAAAAAGATCAAGGTTGTTAAATGTAGAAGACGATATGAGAGTAGCATTGTCATTTTTACGACCAAATATAAATGAAATTATCAAAAAACATCAAGCTCAAATTTCGCATTAAAAATATTTTTATTTTTAGTAAGTAAATAATTTTTATCTTTTTCTTTGTGTGCCGCCAAATTTTGAAATCGTTAAATATGTGCCGCAACAAATAAAAAGGTTGAGAATCACTGGTCTATGTATATCAATTATTTGTTAATTTGGCATTCGTTCGGAATACAATTACGTTAGATACTTACGACTACAGCGATGGATAAGGAAAACAGGCCTTACCTGGAAACAAAACACACAAAATATTATTTATCGGTAAACTTGTAGACATCATTAACAATAGTTATTTTCTATAGTAGATAATTGATGGAACTTTGATCTCATTATCATTCTCATGCCCTGTTCACAACTGAATCGGGATCAGCGCAGTATGTTTTTTTCTTCCATAAGCTCTATAAGCTGAAATTTTTTTTATTTACAACTTGTTCTCTCATATTATTCCTTACACACTCCATCCACATTTTATTTGGTCCTCAGTTAGTTTTTCATCCTATCTTTTCTCATAATATGCCCATACCATGATAAATGACTCCCTTTGCACCCTGCATTAACGTGTCATTATTGCAAGGTTTTCCCATGAAGATACCGGTCATCACTGATAGTTAAAACAAAGATGGCGCGGTCGGTAATGCAGTCGGATTCCGCGTCAACGTACGCGGGTTCGAGCCGACCTATCCAATAAAATCAGTTTGAGGTTTCGGCGAAGGAAAATAACAAGAGAAATCCATAGCATGGTGGTAGTGCATTTTTTAATAATGGATGTCAATGCCATCCTCAAGTTTGAAAACCTGTCGCAAAATATCACTTGAGGAATCAATACCTCTAGGCTTAGTGTGTTTACCATTTTCGACCACATTTTCACTTAGAATCAGGTGTAAAAACATCCCAGGCGGATACGACGCCATAACCGAAGAATAACGTCTAAAATTTACTACCAGAAGGAATATTGAAGATACTTCAGTTACTACGGTATATTATAAGGCATTTTTTTTATTCTTGTACAAGTTGCAAGTTATTATTATTACCTACTTTTAAATTCCAATTTCTTTCCTTCCCTTATAAGCTCTCTGTGGTCATTATAACGGCGTATGAAGGGTTCACAGTTATCATAAAAAAAAAATATTGTACACGATTTAGGGTTATCACTTGTGAACGTCCGCGTATATTTTTATGCAACAAAAAAAAAAAACAATTTTGATTCAAGTTACTTGTATTTTATTTCGAAGGTTGTAATTTGCGAGTTTGAGTTTCTATAGAATTTGAGGGTTTTTAAACAAAAATACGCTTTGTCAAGCCTTGGACAACATAAAGATTGCAAAACGTTACATACAACGAAATTGCATGTGCGACATAATCCATAAAATCAAAATCACAAATTCTTTATTCAATTTGGAGCCCCGATAGTTCGCGTATGGACAACTAAAAACTACCACCGGTTCGGGAAGCGACCCTGTAGAGAGGAATGTTTTTTTTAAGTATAATATTATTTAAAGAACTCGTAATAATTAATTATTTTAGCGGAAACGCAGTGAAGGGTATAATTTGCAAACATCCACTATCCTCCCTATAATAACCGTTGGACGTTATGATATGGTGTTTAAACGAATTGTCTGGTAAATAGATAATGTGCTTTGGAACCATGTGGTACTTAATCCCTGGACTTCTTTACTTATTTTATTAGAAGATAATGACGCGCGTCTTAACACAGAATATAAACGGTTTATAATCGAACGACAACCCTATATAGCTACGACTAATTTACCGGACTACTATTGCGTGACAGACAGTGAAAACAGTGGATTTCTTCACGAAGCGAGATAAGTATACGGACTTAGGCGATGCAAGAGCGAGATAAAATAACATAGTAGCAATTTTATGTTTAAAAAGCGAATGTTTTCCCCACTAACAACAATTCTATAGAGTCCAGTATAATATGACCTTATAATTTCGTAATAATCTAACGTGATCGCGGTTCTTAAATGAATGGTATTCTGATAGCAGATACAGTTTGTTAGTTCTTGCTTACGTTGCTAATTAGTTTTGATTAGACTCGGTTCCACTAGTAGTTCTGGGTTATTAATTATTAATTTTGACATATATGCTCAAGCTCAAACTTTTCCAATGGGATAGTAGAGATTTTTTTTAGGAGTTCTGCTTACTTTTGCTCATTTTTAATACAGTTTTAATGGTGATTACGTCAGGAATTTTTGCTTTTTATTTCCTTCTTTACAACTAGGGACAAGTTTATTAATAAAATATTTTATTTTTATTTTTAAACATATTTAAGATTGTTTTTACGAATACCAGGAGCTCTGATAGTCATAACGAACAAAATTTTAACAAAAAGCGTTTATAATTAAAATATAATCGTAAATATTTTGTCTAGATCCTATGCTAGGACAAGAAGTCCTAGAGTATAGTAGAATGTAGTGATTTTGCACTTATTAAATTGAAATTTTTACATCAGTTCAGAACTCCGTCTTACAGAGAAAGTACTTACGTCTTGTACATAGATACGCACGCGGGTCTACTCCCACAAAACAATTTCTGTCCCACCGCATATATTTAAGTACTGGTTGTAATTAATTATCTAAACTTTGACTAGATAATATCTCTCAAAAAGGAATCGTGCTAATTAGCCCAGTTGTTCTTGAGTTTTAAGCCAGATAACGGGCAGGTAGACAAAGAAACGTTCCTTTTTTATAATATCCAAGTTAAGGATAATTGTTATAATCCTGTTTATTTACTGCCTCGGTGGGGCAGTTGTATTACGGTGCGACTGCCGTTCTGAAGCCTCGGGTTCGATCCCCGGCTCGGGTCAAGTGGTATTGGGTTTTTCTACTCGGTATCATCCCGGAGTCTTTTATTTGTGCCCTATCGGCCATATCTGGCGACAGCCTCGCCCCTGTCACATCTGGGACAGAACTAAGCTCGGCGAAATGTGGGTGGTGTAGTTCGTTATTTCACCTCTACCTAACCCTTCGGGGATAACAGGCGTGAGCTTATGTTATGTTATTTACATAATAATGGGCTAATAACTAATTGTCTTTGCGAGGTGGACTGTAATATGTAACTTAACAGTAGGTTAAAGTAGTTATTTTAACATCCCTTATATAAATAATCAACCAACCAAAATAATAGCTAAAGATTGTCAAAAATCCCTAAATAAAAAAAATAAAGTAAAGAAAATTTTAAAAGTAAATAACTTTCAAAATGAATGTCAAATAACTTGTCAGTAGGATGCGGCCGCGCACATTTCGTCGTTTATAATATCCTCTTTGTAACTGTCAGTTTCGTCTGAGAAGTTCTTGCTGTCAACGGGTCCGCGGGACGTCGCGTTGACATTCGCCGGTGTGAACTGACGTCGCGGATGTCATCGACAATTTTTAAAGTTTTTTTTATCTAATAACGCACCCATCTGTTCAATTTGGAAATTACATTACAAAAAAAACCTTCATCTATACTAAAAAACAAATAAAGTGTCTGTTTGTAATGTCAAAATAGATACGATACTTATACCTAAATTCAATTTTATTTTTATTTTTATTTGCGTCGGCTAATCTCCGAAACGGCTGGATCGATTTGGACGGGACTTTTTTTTGGTAAATAGCTGAAGTTAGTAGGGGTAATAATAGGGTATTTTTAATTTTCGAAAATAATTAGGGTTTCGCGTAAAAAAATAAACCTCATAAGAATATGAATAAAACCGATTCAATGCCCAGTTTTACGGGGAAGTGCTATAAATTTATGAGAAATATTTTTACTTTTACCTTAGTACTAAATTTTTTAAGGAAAATAATTATGGTTCCGAACAAAAAAATAAATTAATCGCAGTGTAGAAAAACGGACTTCAAAAGAATAGTCCACAAAAATTCACTAAAAAGTCAGTAAATAATTACTTTATTAATTCACTTAGTTAATTTTGAAATCGGTGCCAACTTACGGATAACAAAGTGTAAAAGTAAATGTACGTCGATAATTATATTCGATTTTGATTAATTGTTCTTTAAAATCACTCTAGTCCTTTATTAAGCTTATCTGTAATTGTGATAAAGTTTAGGCAATTATTTTCAATTATAAACGAGTACATTGGCTAACTCTAGCTGAAACCGACTTCAAATTTAACGAAACCGAGTAATAAAATAATTATTTATTGACTTTTTAGTGCATTTTTATAGTTTATTCTTTTGAAGTCGGTTTTGTTTTTAATTTAAAATATTTTTTTCTTCTGTTTAGTTAAAGTATGTACCTTTAGGTATATCTGAGAAGCCTTTGGACTTTATAGCTTTGGAAACGAATGTACACGTGCAAGTGTCTATAATATTCGAGAGGTTTTCTAAATTTCCCTGAGTTCTACTGAGCAGATCCTGATCTAGTGAAATGGGATCATACTTCTTCGATAAATAAAAATCACAAATCGGTCCACAAATGACGGAGAAAATGGGTAAAAAACATACAGACGAATTGATAACCTCCTCCCTTTGAAGTCGGTTCAAAATATGAAACGTGGGCGCAGCCGCGGGCACACAGCTAGTTTTACATATATTTGGTAAAATACAAATATACGAGTATTATGGATATAGTTTAGTTTAAGTGACTTTTACGCCGACGGCTCGTTATATAGCAACGTTCCGTGTACCATAAATATGTAATAAACACGAGTCTAGACGTACAATTATTGTTTAATCCTGAGTATCAGACGCGCTTTCGAAATTATTCATGACTCGCTTATGAACAGTTGCTACTTACCTTTGAAACGGTTACTATGGCAACGGAATAATAATCACCCGTGCCCCAACATCTCGGGAATTTCAGTTCTCGGAATATATAATAATAGTTGGTAATTTTGTTCTTTTTACTGGTAACATTTTTAAAATTATTAGAAATGGCGTTAACTAAATTATATTATTTTTTTTACATTTGGCTTCGGGTATTAGTGACAGAATAAATAATGTAGACGATAATTTGGCAGCGCGTTGTAACACAACTTCAACAATCAAAATCCGTTCTGGGAGAAAAAAAAATCTTGTATGGTATGGCATTAAAAGTTCTAGTTGTTGAAAATGCCTCGCTGAGGTATACTTCGCCAATCCTAACGTTAGCATCTTTTGAAATAGTTGTCAAAACTGTTTATGGTGGTTTCAAAACTTAATTTCTAACAACTTCATTTATAAACACGCACGCATTGTCTTTACATATATTTGAATTTTAAGCCGGTTAGTTAATATTAAATAAAATAAATAAAATAAAAAGCCTTTATTGCTGTACAGAAATTACATATGCTATAAATTAAGAATTAAAGTGCGCCTAAGTTTATTTTTACAATTTGCGTTTAATAATGTATAATATATCGGCAAACGGTCATTATTCTGAAGCAGCTTGTCTTCCGACAAAGGCCTCCTCTAAAGACTTCCACTCTGTCTTGTCCTTTGCTGTACGAGTCCATAATGGACCACCTATTTTCTTGATTCTGATCTTAGTAAATTAATAAAAATCCGCGCAGAGGTTTTCGTCGTGTTTCGTTTTATTTACAATTTTATTATATGTATCTGCAGAAAAAATATCTTCTTTTCCAATAAAAAAAAACAGTTTATCAAAAAATGTTTGTTTGTAATTTTATATTGATTACCCTTAAATAAAGGACTTCAAATAGAAATATTTATGTTATAAAATGTTTCTATATACTGTCTAAAGAATGTCTAAATACTACTAAATTTTTTATTACATTGATAAAACCGTAACGTCTGCTTGAAACGTTCAATCCCTACTCAATCGCCAGGTTTAACTGATCGTCGTTATACGAAACGATACAGTTATAAAAAAAAAAACGAGTTAAATACTCTTAAAAATTTTATTCGCCGTGCTCACCCCGCAACAGGTAATGGCCGTGAATGTAAAAAGGCTAAAGAATTTACCAAACACACACACAAACAAAAATTAATACAACGTTGCTACAGTCATGAACGCAGTGTGTCGTAATATTACAATGTGTTTGACGCACACAAATATGTATGTAGACTAAATTCGCATTTGTGTGCGTTAGGACTTCGGGGTTGGGGGTGAGTGAACGCCCTTCCCGAGCGACCTTCAGACCGGGAGGACCCGTCTAGGAAGCTCCCTTGAAGGCACCCTGTAATTAATATATAATTTACGGCTATAGGTTTGACGCATTAGCATTTCATCTGAGTTTAAAAAAAAAACTTTGCTCGAAAAAAAAAAAACTTAAAAAAAAAAAACTCGGAACTTTATGAAAAATTGATATTTTCACTTCTTTCTTTATATATCGATTATCCATAAAAAAGAGACAATAGGAAAACAATGGAAAGCTGACGTAAACGCCAGGTTAGTGCTCAAGGGGTTAAGTTACTTTATCTTGTTATATCGGCATCTCATCACGCATCTCTCCTATAAGGGTAAGCAGAGGTTACATCATTACATATACTTGCTACGATCCTGACACCTGTTTAGCTTCTTCTACTTTCATGTGCGCTTTCATACACGTTTTTGACCGCGGCCTTTCTTCAGGACGTCTTGGATCGGGTCGAGATTCGCCTAAGTCGACTTTTACTAACTTGCCTAGTTACCCCCCCTCGTCTTATAAATCAGTTTCGTCAATCATCTTCCGTCCATGAAGGAGTCCAAATGCTCAAACCAATTAAGCATTGCAAACATGTACTTATACACTGGGCAAATGCTTTTTCTGGATGCTCTTGTATAATTCATATTTATTGTATCCATGAACTGCTCTCGAGTAGAGACGAATCATCCAATGTTCGTCTTAATTTATGTCAATCTGTTAGTTAAATATACAATTCTCCCTGTGTCATGTGTATTGATTTTTCCCCCAATTTTATATCAAAATTTTAACAACACGGTGGTCTGCCATCTTATTTGAACTTAATAGGGAGTTTTATGGCAATTAAGAATTCATATATTTGTCGATGACCTAAGGCTAGGTGTTATATGCGCGACGCGGTGCTTGCGAAAGCCACCCCGTGTCGCCCGCATCCCAAATGCAGTGGGCGGCCCCGGGGGGTTTTAGTGGGTATTTCCGGGCGCTTCACGTCCGGGCGAGTCCCACACTGGCACGGAGCTCGTCTCTCCGTGCCCCCTTACCTATTGTATTGGGGGACTTCGGTCTCACTAATACAATAGGTAAGGGTAGTGCGTAAATGCATTTCCCCCCGTCAACAAAAAAAAAAAGGTGTTATATGCGCGTATGTTTTCATAATATCAAGTATAGACTTATTCAAGTAATATAATAAAATATAGATTGTAATCAGTTAAGATCAAAATTGGATCTGTCAGTGTTTTATAAAAAAAAACTATCGTAAAATTAAAATATCGAGCTTAACTAAAATGATTATAATTATTTAAAAAATATGTTTGTAATTGGTAATTGATTCACGTCTATTCATTAGTAGTCTGCGACGGTACTATAGAGTAATGTGTATGGTTCCCGTGATACGTGATAATTTAAGATTCAAGAGATTCTGTAACGTTATTTTCACACTGTGTATGGTAGTTACAAACGAACATTACCATACTATGCAGAATAATTGGATACTAATACTGAAACATACAAATATTAACTTTTCATTTTGAATGATCTAATTTAACCATAAATTATTGAAATTTACCAGTTTAAGTGATTAGTGAGATTACGTGACAGTGAACGATTTTAATGTAATTATTGGTATTAGTATACTAAATCGAGATTTAAGCAAAAACAAGTCTTAAAAAAAACCATTACGTATAGTAAATAATGTTATTTATTTAGATATAATGTAAGAAAAAGAAACAAGACCGCAAAATTCTAAATAAAAACGGTAATTATTACTAACAAACGCACAGTTACGTACAGGATTATTACGTCTATTTCTAACTATATACCTAGGTACAAAGGTTAGCTCTGGCCATTATGTACACCTTATATACATACGTACATGTGTGCTTACATTTACATAAATTGTTATTCCCAAGGCTAGTTCATCCTTACCGACCAAGGACACGATAGGAGACCTAAAGGAGTAATTTATTTAACATTTAAATATACATCTTATTACGTGGAAGTTAACGCATAAATTACTTTGAACTCGAATACGTGTTACGTTACTTTTCATATAATTCCCCGTGGTTCGAAAGCGAAATTGGTACTTTTCACTTATTAGGGAATAACCAACTGTATTCCTGAACGTCAAGGTTTGGATTCTAAGCGGCGAAGCATAGAAAAGGACGTGGGTATGATTTGGTACGTGTGGGAACGAGACGGGAATGTCCGTGGTGGTCCGTGACCTATCCTACTGATGAACGTCGAGCCCCGGAACGTATTTTAACAAGTTGTCTAGACGGCTGCCGATGTGTGGGTATTGCGTTAGTGTGAAACAATTACGCCATATTTACAACGGCCGTGTGTGTATTACGCGCGCATTTGTGTGCAAAGTCTTGGAGGAAAAGTTTTTACTTTTTCAAGAGACGGTTGGTTAAAAAACTTTTTCGTTCTTATTTGTCATTTTTGTTTATGTAATTAAAGGAGAGTAAACGTAATCGCTTGTTGACAAGTACGTAATTTACTGTTGACTAATTTCGACAAGCTTTTTGGCGGTGTCCTTAGTCTATCTCAGCTACTATAGCTGTGTTATCTTAATTCAATAACTTGTGTTACTAGAACTTATATTGTGTGATTTTTGTGGCGTTTTACGTAATATGATTCGATTATTGTGTACAACTGAAGTGAATTGAAAATAATGACGCGAAACGTTTATTCTGAGGTGCCACGAGAACCCTATTGAACATTCTAGAGGGATTCTACTACTACTACTACTACTACTACGCATTTTGACAGTAAAGATATTACAAAATTTTACAAATACTATTGTAAGATTTTTATTCTTTCCTCACTCAAGTCGCGATTTACGCTTCTGCCAATGTCATATGTAATAAATAAACGTATTTAAAGTCTGGCCAATATTTGAACAATGAAATGTTAAATATACCATGAAAACAAACGCCTACACGAAATTTTCACCATTTTAGTAACAATACTCTGTTCTAAATTCTGTAAAAAAGAAATAAAATGGCCAATAAAAATATATAGGACAGCTATGTAAACATAGACAAAGGGAGACATTATAATTACCTACACATTAATACAATAGACGAATTCTAATAAAAGTAGAATAAACATGTTCGAGTAATGTTTTTACATTAGTAGGTCGAGAGATATTAAACGGGATCATACAAGGAACAAGATAATTTACAAAAACATTCCCCAAATTTGTCATCCAGACTAAATTCATACAGCCGACATATGTATGTAATTCCGCCATAAAGAACAAAGCCTACATAACCTAAACAGTAGTGAATAACAGAAAAAGTAATTAATTAGCGTGCAAAAATTAACATAAAAAGACACAGGTCTTAACAAGGATTAGTAATTGATTTACCATGATTTTGCATATCTCGGAACTGACACCACATTTAGCTGTACTTTAGGTACACACATCCGCTATTTCATTTCACATAATAAAAACGGTGATTTAATTTAAAACTACTTCTAAATCAAAAGAGTTCCTTGTTTCTTTTTTAATTCGAGAAGACATTTTTATTGGAGTCATTATGGAAATATAGTGGAGAGCTTAGAGAGCTCATGGAATGATTATATTATTACCTATTATTATATTTGGTTTCTGGTACTCAATATGAGCAAATACCTTAAAAAATAATCAGGTAGTATAAGCCTCTAACGACTGTTATGATCATTGCAAAAGCACAAAATTCATACCGACACGGGACGCGACTACAATAACAAATTTTCGCCATACGTATGGTTGTTACGGTGGAATTAGTGCGAACTTTCTATCAAACGAATCGATACCTGAAGATTTCGACTCTGATATATACAAAAACTGTCAAAGTTAACAATAATTAAATCCATGTAAGCGAATTCATGGGGAAACCTTAGGTAACGACTACAATAAACCGGATAACGAGCGTACATTCATGTTTATAGAGAAAAACATAACAAATTAGAGATAAGGTTATATTCTCTCTAAGTATATATTTATCTGTAACATTTTTCCGCTTTCCTTAAAGTAATAATTGGGTACATGATATCCATTTATGTATATATAAGCAAAGATAATTTAGTGATGTACCTTGTTTTCATCTGTTTGTCAACGGATTTTTATTTTGATAGCTATTAACAAATGTTTTTTAAATATTCAAAACAAAATTTAAAAATTTTTCATTTAATTTGGACCCTGAAAAGGCGCTTGTGATCGTCAAAATTACTACCACCTATTCGAAAACCACCCTAGTCGAGAAGAGCCGGCAAGAGACTCGAGTTGATTTATTTTTATAGTAAAAATGATATAATTTAGATACAAGAATATGATAGGTAAGAATCCGTCGGAACTATAAAGGGAAGCTTTATGATGCACAAATGATGTAGGTACGTCCCAACGGAAACCCTAAGGGATACAGAGAGTGTCCTTGTCCAAAAAATCATTATACATTCAAACATAACCTATTTATATCAGGCAAGTAATATCAACTGTTTCCAATAACAATGTAGTAGCTTTACAATTATTAATACATATTTTAAATATTCAGTAATTTGCGTACAATAGCAAATAAAGTAAGTGCATTCTCTAAACATAATATAAACCAGTCTGTCTGTTCCTATATCCGTTAAACCACCCAATGGATTTGAAAACGTTCCTTAACTTAGTTATTTTGCAATGAATGGTTTTATATATAACACATCCTAATTAATCTTTTGTGTGAGTAGAAAACATTAAATATTTTGGATGAAAATCACTAAAATCATGGCTAACTAAATGAAATCAGTATTCTTCAAAAATTTTATACATAACGTATCCCTCTTATTATTTATTCATAATAATAAAATGACTCTCTGGACCGATTCAAAAGTCAACACAGACAGAGGTTCCGCCAAAATTTCTACAGTTAGTCAATAAATCAGTTTTAATAATGACACTGTTATAACGAATAACGAGTCATCTGCATACATATTATATTACATAAATTCCAACCCCGTCTATCACCAAACTTATATAACGCCCACATAAACATCCCCAATACGCATGAGGGCGATTACATCTCACAATAAATAGCACACTTAGAAACTCTCGTGGCTGTATGTAAGAGTGGGGTAGCCCGTCATCTCCACGTCAGGTTCAATGCACAGAGAAGACGTCCCAGCCTCGTGAAGGTTAACTGGAGGAGGATCGTCCCCGGGAGGTGCGTTGAGATTTTCAGCTGCAATGTCAATTTCGTGAAAGGTCATTTACAAGCTTCGAAAAAAAAACCTATGGCATGGTGATCCTTTTAACTAGCATTGTTAGTCAATTTTTATATTGTTGAGGCTGGTTTGGCTATATTCTCATTTTACGTTAAGTGATGACGTGGCACATTAAGCCTAGGCTGGTTCTCAAGTGATGCTGCCGGAACACACCTAAAGGTGCTTGGCGGCAGTTGTTTAAACTTGGTTTTTTTAGACAGTAACCCAGGCAGGCATTATTTGAAAATGTCCTGCTACCATTCTATGGTTTCCTCATGATGTTTTCCTTCACAGAGAACTCAGGCTCATTATTTGTGGGTTCTAATCCATCCAACCATCCATCGTCCATCGACGCGGATTCTGACCCCAATACCAACTAAACTATCACCGCTTCAAATCGTTGGTTAGTCCTAATTTATAAATCTATCGACCAGAGAACCACCTAGAAGTGTGTTCTGGTAGTATCACTTGAAAGCTACCATCCATGTTCAACGACATCACTTAACATCAGGTTAGATTGTGGGTAAAACGCTGAACTTTATACGATATAAAAAAGCAATCCTTTAAAGGAATTCGAGCAGAACCACAGCTGGACGAATGTATGTAAAAAAATCTTTAAATTGAATAAATAAAATTGTTGAAATAATATAGTAGAATTTTCTAGTTTCTTGAGGCACGACCTTATGCAACCAGCCGGCCTTAGTTCAACGGACTCGAAGGTTTGGGACGTCCGCTACTATCCAAGGTGATCCTTGCACACTTCATTATCTTCACGGCAATCTGTTACGATTTTCGTGAGCAGAAGAGATACATATAACTAACACCCCATAAATTTATATCAGAAGTTATATATGAATTTATTATGTTTTAAATTGACAAACGTTCTACAGTATTAATTTTGCAGAATTTACTTGTAATGCTTGTTATGTTAGTTCATGAAAGTGTCACTGTATCACGCTGGCGGCGGATATAAGATACAGGAAAAATCGTCAGTGTCAATTGCTAGCATTCCTTGTAACTTATTTTATTGCCAGCAGTTTCTTTTCTCATCGTTTCATCACCTTTCATCATATTACCACTTAATTGTTGTCAAATGGTAGAGTACAAGAAATCATAGAGCATAAAGGAGTTTTCTTAAAATGACAAAAAAAAACCAAAAAGTGTAAAAGAGAAATAGGTTTTATATTATTCAATGGTACGAACAATGTTATGACCCTTATGCAATAAGATGTCAGAGGGTGAACGTACTATGAGGCCGGGACGTCCGCTTCGTTTGAAGGTGAGATCTTGAACTCGAGAGAGCCTTCTAACTTTCACAAGTCTACTAAAATGTTAGTTATTAGATAGTCCTTGTTACAATATATTTCATATTAAGAATACCAAGTTTTTTTTGCGTATTTGTTATTTGAATTTCAACAAAATATACGAGTCATTTCACCTGATTGTAAATATACTAAATAATAGTTTTAATTAAAACTGATTATTTGTTACATTCATAAATTTTAAATAGACTAAGTAGGTAAATAAACGAATTTAAAGTAACACAAGAACGTCCGGATAATAAGAATGAAAGTGAGGTAGGTCTGTATGTTATTTAAGCAACAGACTAGTAATTGTACCAGCGGCTTCACTCGCAAATTTATATATTTTTTTCTGTAACTTATGTCATTATCCACAGCATTGTTTACATTTCAAATATTCTATTTTTAGAGAGAGAAAATGTTTTTGGTTGTTGTTTGTACTAAAACTAAGCCAGAGAGGTTTACGATTTAAAAATAATAATCATGGAAATCGTTTTAATGATTTTCTTGTTATCAAAAATTGATAGAGTGAAGTTGTCTATTATGATGTGTGAGAACGAAATAGTTTAAGCATTATGCTTCAAGACTAAATAAAAGAAATATTACTAATGAGAGACGATATCTATAGACAGTGATATTTATGATGCGGTTCAGGATTCTATCACACTAAACCGAGAGGTGCTGATTCTCAAGTGGAATATACTTAAAGATGCTTGAACACATAGCTTCAAACTTAAAAGTGGTAAGCTACCTAGTCGCTACCGCCATGCTATGACTTCAGCAAGATGGCGCAGTTGGTAGTGCGATCGGATTTCACGTCGAAGCACGCAGATTCGAACTCACCTATCCAACTCTATAATAAACCTTTTTTTTTTTTTTTTTTGACGGGGGGAAATGCATTTACGCACTACCCTTATCTATTGTATTTGAAGGATCATAGTCCTCCAAATACAATAGATAGGGGGGCACGGAGTGACGAGCTCCGTGCCAGTGTGGGACTCACCCGGGCGAGAGTCGCCCGGAAATACCCACTAAAACCCCCCCGGGGCCGTCCGCTGCATTTGGGATGGGGGCGACACGGGGTGGCTTTCGCAAGCACCGCGTCAACTCTATAATAAACCTGAACTTTCGGTTAAGGAAATCATAGAATGGAGGCAGGCATTCTCTAATAATGCCCGTCAGGGTAACTACCAGCTTCAAGTTTGAAAATCCATCGTTAACAACAATAGGTTCTCCGGAATCATCACTTGAGAGTCAGTACCCCTAGTGTGTTCACCAGCCTGGACCACGTCGTCACTTATCATTAGGTGAGATTGTGGTCAAAGCGCTTAAACTATACAGTGTAAAAAAACGGTGTCTTCCTGAAGAAACGTGAACTTTAGGGTAACCTACAGATCAAATTTATTATATACCTATACTAGTAAATTCGAACTTAACAATATGCAATCAAAAAAAAAAAAATGTTTTAATATAATACTCTCGTATAAATGTACTGTAGTGTAAATAATTCTAGTTATGTGTTGATAAGGTGTCACATAATCCGAATCCGAATTATTCGGGTGCGTCTGATACTGAGGTCATAGGACGCGTAGAGGCGTAGAGGTCGCACCGCTGTGAGCCTCTTCACCCTACTGGAAGGTGACTGGGGACGAAGTTCAAAGCTCCCTAACATTGCTTAGGGAAGGTGTTTCAGTCTAGAATATATATTCGTTAGAGTTACCTAAACATTTTTGAAATAAAAATTTTTATATTAAGTTTTTCCCTTTTCTATTTTACTGAATAACAACTCGCTTGTAAATACAGCTATAGAATAATATAATTAATTATTAATATAATAAAATAAAATAATATTCTTTGTAAAATGGTTTCATTTTATTTTAGGATAGTTATAATTTGGCATTATTTTATTCGTTTTAGTCATGAACCCTCAATGTCTTCGATTGAAATAATATATTTAAAAATTTCTTACTATAGTATTAATGTTACTCGTATATTATAAACATTTGCATTTTGCGTATATTTGTAAAAAAAAAAAAAAAACAACTTATATTTATAAAATGTATCCCCAATCCCATTGATCCAATCCAATCCCACTGATTTATTGGTTTAAAACTCGAAAGTCACTGCAAAGATTTACACGATATTTTTTTGTAAATCACATACATATTCTGTAGCCAAATTTTAGCATACATTTTATTAATAACTAAGTATTTAAAAGTAAATATTAAATTATGTGAAATTATTTTGTTATCCGCGAGCGGAGAGGCGCGCACAGCTAGAGCGAAATAAATATGTAATGATCGGCAATAACTTAATTCACTGAACAGGGCGGGCGGCGCGTCCTTCCTAAGGCGGGCGTCAACCCGCAACCGCCGACGTGACGCGCACTCCTATGGTATTATAATTTTTATAATTTAACCTATTCAAAAACATGCTATTGGAAATTTTACTAATTACTACCAACTTAATTCGGTGTATAAATTATAAAAAAAAAAATTGATTATATATACTTCTTAACCATTCATCCCGCTTGGATGTCATTAATCAACTTGTATGTTGTACATATAAAATCAAATAGAAATAACAGTTTTTTTTGGGTTTTCCAACGAGGTCTATTGCGAAAATATTTCTCAAAAATTGACTATAGACCGCTTTTCAAAGTTGGTTACAGTAATAGTTTGCATATTTTCTACATTTCAACATTAAAAAAAGGAAAATCGATACTACATATTTATATATATTTAAACTTATTCCATTAGAGCTATAGCGTATAAATCTATATATTCATCATTCTTAAATTAAATTGTATTATTAATTTATAAAAAAAAAATCATAATTCTAACCTAACCTAAAATCTAATTGATAAACACGTAACTGATAGCCTTAGATTTTGTAACGTTTGTCCGCGGGCGATTGAAAGGCTCGTAGGGCGGGCGGAACGTCCTTCCTAGGGCGGGCGTCAACCCTTACATAAATACTCAACTTTGGGAGTTACTTGCAGTGCCTTTATTCTGACACCCTAATATTTTGTTCTATTTTTTTGCAACCGTTATTGACGGTACTCCACCTAACTAATAGCATTAGCAAATGTTTAAATACGTACATTCATCTTATCTATATATAACTGAAGTATTGTCTATACATTTATTTATATTTTTAGAAATTTGATGATAGTTGTGGATTTTAGCCGATACTCTAGATCTAGATCTAGTGAATGATCGTCATAATTTTAATATTAGAAGTAAAGACAAGTTGTCCGTCCCACGCTTTAGGTTAAGTAAGTGTAATAAAAGCTTTATAGGTAATAGTATTCGGTTTTACAATAAGATCCCAAGTAACATTACCGATTTACCTGACAATAAGTTCAAGTATTATGTCAAGCAAGTTTTAATCTCAAAAGGTTATTACAGGGTGGATCATTACGTGAACGATAGTGATGTCTGGAAATAACCCACATCTCTGTGCTTCCACTAACATTATTAAAACTACGATTTGTATAGTTTTTTATATGACAAAAAAATTTATATGTATTATATTTATTAAAAAAAAGAACCAGATCGAGTTTCTTGCCGGCTCTTCTCGACTGGGTTGTTTTCCGAACCGGTGGTAGTGTTTTAGACGTTCATAAGCGCCTTCTTAGGGCCTAAATTGAATAAATAAATTTTGATTTTGATTTTGACTCATCTTGAGTCTCAGATAAAAATGTATGTCTGGATTTAACTTAAAAAGGGGGTCGACCGATTTTGATGAAGTTTTGTGTGAATAAAATATATGTTAATAACCGTTTGATAAGCTATAAAATACCAATATCATATTTAGAAATTTTACCAAATAAAAATAAACAAATATGGTGCACGGGAAGCACGTGTCGTTCGATAACTGATAGGCTCTAAAAAATAAAACAAAATAAGGACATTCTCTATTTGGTCAAGATAAAACACGTAGACGCAGTTGCAGGCTCTCGCTTGTTACCGAGAGATATAACTAATTTACCACAACTATCACATTATATAAATACTATTAAAAGTTGTTGTTTGTTTCTTTATTCTATTATAGACACTTCTAGAATCACAAAACTGATTCACATGATTATTATCCTTAGATCATAAATGTTTTCTGTATCTAATATATATTTTGTTCCATTATGGAACAAGCAACGAAGATTTTAGTACAAGTAAATTAAGTGGTTTACTATTAGTCCATTTTCCTTGACCTATGTAAACATTTTAACATATTGAGTAAAACATAACGACAGAAGCATTAATTTAACTTTTATATTAATAACAGCAATAGCCATTTTAACATGATATACCACAAGATATTGATTGGCCGTCCCACGCTTTAGGCTAAGTAAGTGTAATAAAAGCTTTATATTTAACAGTATTCGGTTTTACAATAAGATCCCAAGTAACATTACCGATTTACCTGACAATAAGTTCAAGTATTATGTCGAGCAAGTTTTAATCTCAAAAGGTTATTACAGGGTGGATCATTACGTGAACGATAGTGATGTCTGGAATTAACCCACATCTCTGTGCGCACCCGCTAACATTATTAATACTATGATTTGTATAGTTTTTATATAAAAAAAAATTATATGTATTATATTTATTCAAAAAAAAGAACCAGATCGAGTTTCTTGCTTGCGCTCTTCTCGACTGGGTTGTTTTCCGAACCGGTGGTAGTGTTTTAGACGCTCATAAGCGCCTTCTTAGGGCCTAAATTAAATAAATTTTTTTTTATTTTGATTTTGATATATTGTAGTTAATTTTATAATAATGCGAGCGTATCCACTATAACTAATATAAATTTCAGTGTGCATCTTTCTGTACGTTTTTTACTAGGTACTTTAGTTACTAGGTATCACTGATCATTTACGTCGTGATCCACCCTCCATAACCTTGATGATAAAACACGCTTTAAATTCTAAAACTGTATAACATTCTTTAGGGCACGTAGAAGGCAGTCTGGGCGAAAAGGGCGACCTTCCTGGAGCGGGCATCGACCCTACGATAATTTACTGACTAGAATAACGTGAAAAAAAAAATATTTTTACCGTACAGAATAGGGGACAATCTTGTCAAAATAATAGTAACAAAAAAAACTAAGGTTATATATAAAGAATTATTAGTTACCATTGTCAAACTAGGTTCCGGTTTTTGCTATGATAGAGGAATTATTATAATCACCACGCTTGCCGGTAATGCAGTGCGATTCGTAGCTAGCACCACACGTTCTGTATTTTTTTTAATTGTTGCACAGCAGCGGGTGTCTTTTGGCTGAGATGATGATGATAATCGTCAAATAAAAGTCGCCCATGAAGAAGAAGGAATATGAAGGAGTCCAGCAACGTTATTTGCATTGCACCATATTCTGGAGATTTCGTTTCGAATTTTTTTTATGCATAGGCTAGCTTTACCTGTAGCTCCATTAGTCTCATAACACGTTTTATGTGTTATTTATTAATATATATGGTGTTGAAATCAGTTCAATAACTCTCGAGTCGAAAACGTATTAATAGATAGAAAGAAAGAGACGTTACTTTTTATAATATATATATATAGAATTTGAAAGGGTTATTATTAATACATTTGACAATTCATTAAAGAGGGGATTTGTATAAAAACGAGTATTTTTAATAACTAACATTTAGTAATAGATAAAATGAATACATTATTATTATCTACATTTAAATAGGCTAAGATAGAATAAATTAAGTCAAATTTCTCTTTTGTTTATCAAACATTTTTTTTTGTTTAGTGATTATTATTTTACGATAAAAAAATTAGAAGTTATTTTTTAATTTTTGTATTGAAGTATTATTATTAATAATGGAAAAAAAAATCGTAACGATTTTTTTTTTAAATCTTTCATCAACGATAAATAAGGTTGTAATTATAGGACTGATATTATTCAAAACGCAGTAACAATGTTGTGAAAATGTCGGTTTGAGGGCGGCAAGAGCGGGCGGGCGGACGGCGCGTCCTTCCTGAGGCGGACGTCAACCTCGTTTGAAAGCTTTCGGACTTTTTTTTTAAACAATAAAAACATTATACATCGTAAAATATTTTTTTATATACCTTGTAGCAAATTTAGATTTAGTGTTTGAATCTCAACTGATATCAATGAAAGATGTGGCTTAAAAGTCTAAAGGAACTTGCTCGTAAGTGAATTTTCTAGAACATCCTATAGTTGTTTGATAAGCATGTTGGTAGGCCTTTTTCTACTAATGACCACCAAGGTAGCTACCACCCTAGACTTTGAAAACCTGCCGCCAAACACCAACAGGTGTATCACTTGAGAACCAGCACCTTTAGGCTTTACGATCCTTGACCACATAGTCACTTAACATTAGGTAAGATTTTGGTCAAAGTGGTGAGATTATGCAGTGCCATTAGAAAACAAATCGTTGTTATATTTTAAAATAAACTATATCTTCAATAGTTGAAAATCTGCGTTAATTTTTAACTGCGCTCACCCCTATATGATGTCATATAATTGTGAGATTTTTTTTTGCACAAATTCGGTAAGTTAAGAGTTTGTATTCGATAAGCTTTAAGGGCGGGCGGCGCGTCCTTCCTAGGGCGGGCGTCAACCCGAGCTCGACCTGGCGACGACGGTGTCATGGAAATCGGTCAAACGAGCTTAATTCACTTTTTGTTTTACCATCTATGTACCTAAACGCTACTCGAAACGTACATATTCCTGTAACCTATTTTCCCTTCGCTCTAGATGTCTAGACTTAAAATAAATATAGGCCTTGAATATTATTCATATATTATAAACCTTTGACTTACGTCTTGATAAATGAAAATTGTTTTTACTAAATAAACGTTTTAGTTTGAATCTAAATATACTTGAAAATATAATCCACTAACCCGCGCACGCGGCTCCGTTTGCGTATATAATATTTTCTATTCCGCTTAATTGTTATTCACAAAATAATGGATTTTAAAAGTTGAAGTATTAAAGAATTCCAACAAAGTAGTAAAAGACATGTGGTTTTATAAACGCGAATTTCTACACCGATAAAGTGGTTACTGAGAAGGATTGTTTTTTACTTGCTTTTTCTTTTTTAATTTTATAATATTGTGTGTATAATCAGTATTTATATTTATGTATTTATAACTGAGTGACGTCATAGATTTGGGAATGTTTTTGATTTTCCACGGGAACTCCAATATCTCGTCTGTGAGCTGTTTTCTCTTTAATCATTATTACTCCCTTTGCCGAGAATCAATATAATCATTTGCTGATTCACTGTTAATTTCACAGCGCAGTCATTTGAAAAGTAAATACAAATTCTGTTTATTAATTTTCCATTTCTAATTAGGAAATAATTTCGTCTTTCTTACTCGACTAATAATTGGTAGCGGCGACAGAACTATTTAACTTTATAAAAGATATCCTGTAAACATTTCTTCTATATCAGTTCAGTCAGTAATCGAGGAACATTATTACATTCCTAGTTACAAAACGATATCACCTATAAGGTTCAACTATGTTTAGGAATTCTTCAGACGTCCTAACCCCATATAGGGATGTTACAAATATTCGCATCTACATCAGTCATTCCGGAACTTTGGTATGAATTTAGATATCTGCCTCCGCATCCACATTCACAACAATGAATGGAAATATTAAGGCGAATGCAGATAGGTATGTAATTTTTTCTCTAACTTAGCTAATGCTGTTGACCGGAAGGGCCTTTACAGCTTCACCGTGACTTTGGGGGCGAGTGCTGAAGGCACTCAGCCACAAAAAGGTAACTAGCACAAGAGTTACCAAAAGGGTACGAACCTCGGCTTGGCCGTTATCTGTGCGTGAAAACTCTCTCGCGAATTTGATCCTAAATAAACCCTACATTTTTTGTTTAACATAAAAAAAAACATCGCGTTTTGGTGAGTTTGTTCCAAGTGACCAATGGGAACGCAGATGATGATTATTCGTCCTTTGTTGTGTAAATAGCTCAATTTTTGGATTACACTAATACGATAAACAACGAATACGGAGTATTATATTATAATTAATGTCTGATTTCCTAAAATAATTAATCTAATGAATGTATATTGCCTTCATCGGCTCAGAGTGATTTGGACATGACATGGATAAGGTACAATATAAAATATGTTTTAAAACCTATTTTCGGAAACTAACTTTTTTATTGTAATTAAGGATATTGATTATATTTTATCTTATATTTATGTTTTCCACATTTGTTACATACAAATTTGCTTAAAATACGCAGACACGTGCCTCCAAAAATCCGCCACTGGGGTTGTTAAAATATCTACACCTGCAACAACCCTGTCCTATAGGTCTACAAATAAATGAGCAAATTCCGTAAAGTTGTTAAGGATAAGATGATTTTGCTGTATAAAATAATCCAGTTAACGTTTTTTTATCAGTAATATTTATTGTAGATAAAACGTAAAGCTCTGTTATAAACAAAAGTTGTATTATATATGAAAAACTTTATTAATTAAAAACAAAACCGACTTCAAAAGAATAAACTATAAAAAACGCACTAAGAAGTCATTAAATAATTACTTTATTAATCTGCTTCGTTAATTTTGAAATCGGTGTCAGCTTATGGATAACAATGTGGTGTAAACGTACGTCGTTAATTATATTTCATTTTGATTAATAGTTCTCTAAAATCACTCTAGTTCTTTATTAGCTTATATGTAATTGAGATAAAGTTTAGGCAGTTATCTCCATTTGTAAATGAGCACTTAACTCTAGCTGGCAACGACTACAAAATTAACGAAGTAGATTAATATAGTAATTTTTTATTGACTTTTTAGTGCGTTTTAATAATTTATTCTTTTGAAGTCGGTTTTGTTTTTAATTAAAATAGTTTTTCTTTCTACTTTTAGACATAGTTGTGAAGCCTACTTCATAACTTTGGAATCGAATATATGAAACACGTGTGTATGTAATATTCAAGGGTTTTTCTCAATTTTCCTGAGTTCCACTTGTAAT
This sequence comes from Samia ricini, assembly GCA_014132275.2. Lineage (NCBI taxonomy): Eukaryota > Metazoa > Arthropoda > Insecta > Lepidoptera > Saturniidae > Samia > Samia ricini. Next base: position 36,859,827 of record AP028160.1, on the reverse strand, counting down.
GATACTAAGCTGTAAAACGGAAATAAGAACGTCACTAGAGGGACGTCGTTTTTTTTTTGACGTTGAGGCAGAGAGTTCCGGCGAGCAATTTCTCGTCTGACTAGCTGTGATGCGATATATAAATTACTGATTGTAAAAACTTTATAGAATATAATATTGATAACGATTATGGCAGTTTCATTTCACACAGATCAGATCCTGTACTCCTTCGATTAAAAATGATGCAAATCGGTCAACAAATGACGGAGAAAACGCGTAACAAACCAACAATAAAAATACATACAGACGAATTGATAACCTCCTCCTTTTTGAAGTCGGTTAAAAACATAAACTAGACAGTCACAAACGTATCGTATTAACGTCCCAGACAAAATAATTGTTATTATTCAATACTAGAACGTTATAGAGAAGTGTCACCTACATATTTCTGAAAATACTTTGTCGTAGTCGATCTGTTGCCGCAACATGGCTACATGCCGTGGCCATCGACACTGTAGTCTGGAGGTCGCGAGGTCGCCTGTGACCTCCAGCCAGAACACGCCCGCCTTGGGAAAGGTTGGGGTATGCCTATTTTTTTTATTACATCGAAAGACGAGCGTAGGAAAACTAGGGACGTTTCGTTTTACGCTGGTGATTACGAAATCGTACCGGATGCGTATATTATATCATAAATACGAGTGATTCAAATGAAAATTTGTAAATAAATACATTTTACAAAGGTATTATATCAAACAGTTAGTAACTTTCGCCCCGTATGTTCAGTTGGTTTTCTTTTTTTTAACTATAAAAGATGTTTAAAAATCGTTTTTTTCCTCAAATTTTCAAATAACGTTTAGGGAAGGACTCCGATAGTTAGACGTATACAAGTATTTTTTATTACACTAAATAGTTCCTTCATGTTATAATAATCTTTCTTTTATTCAAAGCGAACACCTATCAGTGTTTATATATGAAATAGAATCTTTACTACTTAAAGTCTATTATATAGACTGATAGTGTCGATTAAAAACAAAACGAATCTATGGACAGATATTTCTTTAACTGTTCGATTTCTTAATAATTACCCCCCCGAACAATAGTAATCCCCAGATTTAATTTAAAATTAAAAACCGATACTCGATTATGAGATACGTAATTAAATAAACTGAACCGTGGAAGACTAGGATATCAGCAGAGTAGAAGAGTACCTCCTTTTTTTTTTTTTTTTTTTTTTTTCGGGGGGAAATTCATTTCGCTCTACCCTTACCCATTGCATTAGTGAGACCGAAGTCCCCCAATGCAATGGGTAAGGGGGTGCGGAGGGACGTCTCCGCACCAGTGTGGGACTCGCCCGGGCGTGAAGCGCCCGGAAATACCCACTAAAACCCCCCGGGGCCGTCCGCCGCATTTGGAATGGGGGCGACACGGGGTGGCTTTCGCAGTCACCGCAGAATAGTACCCCCTAAAGTATCAAGATGGTTCCTAACATAGCTTATATTAATATATTTCCTTAACATGTAGCGCAAACCACCGAAACGCGAAGTAAAGGCCGATCTTTCCGCAAATGTAAGGCTTGAGTTATGTCTGAATATCCAATCCGGAACTCTTTTATTTTTACTGTATGGAGAAAATACCGGACTTCATCTTATCTTAAATAAATGCACAGCTTTTAGGTAAATCTACAGTTATGATCCATTCGGGTCTGGCGATACACATGCTATTTTAAATCATCTACGAGAGATTGCAATGTGGTATATATATTCGTTATTTCGTATTCAAAGTCGACATACACACTCATACGATTCATATGTACAAAAAAAAACTTGACAAATATACCACAAAACTAAAAACGTAACAATATTTAAGACGTCACCAGAGAAACAGATTCAAAGCGAAGACTTACAAGCAACGGAGAAGCGGTTATTATCTATGCGGCCGGGCGACCTCAGTCGGGTGTCGAACCCGCGACAACTGGGTCAATGCAGCACGCGATGTCCTACGAACCGTCGTTGACTTGGCGACGAGGAACTAATAAAATTACGACGATGTGCTATTTAATTAACATTTATATAACATTATTATTAAACTGTGTGTGTTTTTCTTTTAATTGCTTCGTCTAATTGAATTTCAGTTGTTCTTACATGTTTAACAAGGATATATTGATAGTATTTATTCTAATGGTGTCATTTATATGTAATTGTAATGATTATATATATATATATATATTTTTAGATTGTTAAATTCTGATTAAATCACGCCCATACGATGTGATAGCGTAAAATTAGGCTGAGTTATTGAATAATAAATAAAAAAATATCTACGTATATTTACGCGTACTTAAAATGGAAAATATTTTCACGCTCAGGGTAAGTACTTAAAATTAATATTAAGGGCTGTAACTTTAAGGGATTTTTTTAACATGTCTAATAGAATTTCAGTTGAGAATTGAAATAAAATAGTCCAAAAATAAAACATATCGCATGGATAAATAATAACTTTAAAATATATTAATTTTTTTAACGACCATACAAAAACTTCATTTCTTGTGACAACGAGTGCCAAATGCAATCTTGTCTATATTATTATATTACATTATAAAATGCAGATTGCAATATATGCTATTTAATAAAAATTTAAACAAATATGCAGCGGCGATAAGCGGTAACCATAGTGTATTTATAAAACCATTCGTAGAGGATTCCAAAAGGTCCGTTACTATTACTGAGGACGGAGTCGAAACACCTCGTTTGCCAACGCATGAGCAGTTTAGGTTAGGTTAGTGTTAGATATTGACATAAGAGGGTAGTGTGTTCGAGTGTTGGCTGTACCGACACCGACATGAATAAAGCAGTTGAAAAATCACAAGCGTGTTTGTTGGTTGTATTTGCTCTTCCGTTGCACTCCGTGTAAATATAAAACAGTTGGCGACGAGGATGGGAAATGTAAGCAAAATCTAATGTTGCTTATCGTATACGTGAAGATTAAGTAAAAATACCTAAGGTTTATTTTATTTTGTAAATTTCCTTAGATTAACACGTTTTCTAGTCGTTGATAATTTCAATTTCTCTAATCTTCAAACAGTATACTATCGAAGTGATGGCTCTTTGTTAGAACCTTCCAGGGAGTTTTTGTGATATCTCAGAATTACTATGCCGTGTTATTATCATTTCTGATTCACTTCACTTTTACGCATATCATAAAAATATCTACAGTTAGTAACTCAACATAAGTTAACTCAGCAAAATAAAAAAACATTGTATATTATGTTAAATTAAAACTCCGCCAGTTCTCACATAATTTAATGGATGCCACATAATGTTTTTATACACAAACCACACGTTTTTACGTGAAGCATGGCAGCTCTAGTCGATGTACAAGATATCTTTGTTTTATCAAAATTACCTATATTGTAAATATGTTTTTGCGACACATTGACCCATATTTCGTATTTTTCCTACTTCACTATTATCATTAGCGATATTGATCTGTTTATAATCGCGATAATGTTTTATGCAGGAAGTATTTTGATTATTTATTTTACGTTGGAATAACTTACTTTGGATCTGACGGGTAATACCGATCAATAAAACTGGTGGATAAATAACAATTAAATGCGACACTGGGGATTATGGATCATTAACCCCTTGAGCACTACTTTTTTTTTTTTTGACGGGGGGAAATGCATTTACGCACTACCCTTATCTATTGTATTAGTGAGACCGAAGTCCCCCAAATACAATAGATAAGGGGGCACGGAGTGACGAGCTCCGTGCCAGTGTGGGACTCACCCGGGCGAGAGTCGCCCGGAAATACCCACTAAAACCCCCCGGGGCCGTCCGCTGCATTTGGGATGGGGGCGACACGGGGTGGCTTTCGCAGTCACCGCGTCGCATCTTGAGCACTAACCTGACATTTACGCCAGCTTTCCTTTGTTTTCGTATTGTCTCATTTTTATGGGTAATCGACATATTACATTATTACACTTTCCACATCTACTATTCAAAAGAGTTAATCACGCGATCCCCTTTGCCAAGATATTTTTTGGAACATCTTTTATTTTAAATAATTACCGCTTACCGCATCTTTTTCTATTATTGTTAAGAGTTGGAGACATAGCAATGAGGGCCTTAAGCATTATAACGGAGGGAATGACAAATTTCGATTTAGATCTAGCAAATTTCTTCATCACTTATTACTAAATATAGAACAAAAAGAAAGGCACTTACTTAAAGAAAGGCAATAAAGTTACTTAAGGGCAATGGAGAGGGCTATGCTTGGAGTTTCTTTGCGTGATCGAATCAGAAACGAGGTGATCCACAGAAGAACCAAAGTAACCGTCATTGCCCGAAGTATTGCTAAATTTAAGTGGCAGTGGGCTCGTAGAACCGATGCCTGATGGGGCCCGGGTTCTTGAATGACTGCCCTGCGTCGGAAGACGCAGCATGGGTAGGCCCCCCACAAGGCCCTATTGTATTGGGGGACCTATTGCATTCGGGGACCTATTGTATTGGGGGACTTATTGTATTGGGGGACCTATTGTATTGGGGGACCTATTGTATTGGGGGTCCTATTGTATTGGGGGACCTATTGTATTGGAGGACTATTGTATTGAAGGTCCTATTGTATTGGGGGTCCTATTGTATTGGGGGACCTATTGTATAGGGGGACTTCGCCTATTGTATAGGGGGACTTCGGTCTCACTAATACAATAGGTAAGGGTAGTGCGTAAATACATTTCACCCCGTCAAAAAAAAAAAAAAACAAAAAAAAAAAAAAGGCCCCCACAAGGCGCGGGAGTCTACTGGATGCGGGTGGCACAAGACCGGTCGTCGTGGAAATCTTTGCGAGAGACCTATGTCCACCAGTGGACGTCTTTCGAAGGACAACTTAGGTAGGAAATATTTTACTGTTGTAATTTTTCCTTTGCTAGGTAGACGAATGTTTTTTTAAAATCTTTAGTTCTAGAATAAATGTGCTAGAAGGTAAGCGACAGTAGTATAACAACAACAGCAACTCATAGAAGGGATCACGAAAAATTTAATTTTTAAATATGTGTTTTACATTTGTCAAGGTGGAGCTAAGGCAAAAACTTTAAATCGTAAAAAAAATAATGCCGCATCCAAACATTTTATTACTTCACGCCTTTCCGCTTTTATCTTGAAGAGGAAAATATCGTATCCACTATCCAGTTTAATAATCTAACAGTGACATAACTAAAACATGATTGAACATAAGTGTGTGTACGTGTTTACTATTTACATAATAACCTAGTTATTTATTACTTCTTTATAACTAGAGAATATACAGACAAGTGGATGGTCATACACTTCGTGGAATTCACTATAATGTTTATCAATAGATAACTCGAAAGTTAAGTTTCTTTTGGCAACGTGGAAGTGGCAGAGTTTACCATCCGAACAGAAATATTAAATGTTAGGAAATTAATACTGTGGTCAGTACCTACGTCAATGGACTTATGTTTTTATACCGAACTATCTAATCCAATGATGAGTTTGAACTTTCGGTAAACGAATATATCGTGAGGAAACCATAGCATCTTCTAATAATGCCCGCTTGGATAGGTACGACACCTAAGAGAGCGTGATTAGCCCAGTGGACTAAAACCGCGTGTCTCATAGACGGTACGACCGAAATGTCGGAGATTCAAACCCAAGGTGGGAAACACATTTTTTAGAACGTGGTTAGTCGGATGGACGAATCCGCGTGTCTCATAGACGGTACGACTTAAAGGTCGGAGGTTCGAACCCAGGGTGGGAAACACATTTTTTAGAGCGTGGTTAGTCGGATGGACTAATCCGCGTGTTCCAAAGTCGGTACGACAGAAAGTACGGAGGTTCGAACCCAGGGTGGGTAACACATTTTTTTTTAGTGGGTATTTCCGGGCGCTTCACGCCCGGGTGAGTCCTACACTGGCACGGAACTCGTCCCTCCGTGCCCCTTTACCCATTGTATTGGGGGACTTCGGTCTCACTAATACAATGGGTAAGGGTAGTGTGGAAATACATATCCCCCCGTCAAAAAAAAAAAAAAAAAGGTACGACCCCTAAGCTTGAAAACCTGTCGCCAAACACCTACAGGTGTGTTTCCGGTAACATCACTCGAGAACCAATACCTCTAGGCTTAGTGTGTTTACAATCCTGGACCACATCGTCACTGGACACAAAAGTCTATTCAGTACACAAAAAAAGTTATTTTTAGTGCCCTCTCGTCAATGTTTCTGTATTTAATGTAATATGAACGAAATGGAATTTTATCAAAGGGAAACAGAAAAAATGATTATTACGGTTATTCTTTACACTTTAGTACATTATATGAATTATGATTATTTTAAACTTTGATTTTAAATAAATGTATGTTTTGTGTCAATAGAAATGAGCTTAAATTTTTATACATTTTAATAGTTAAATAAAAATAATCATTTTATAAAATTAAATCATTACATCACATTGATCCCCTTTTTATGTTTATAAACTACTAGACAAATAGGCAGTTCACTCGATGTTAAGTGACTATTACTATTTATAACCAAAATCAAAATTATTATTTCGAAAATATTTCGATTTGAAAAAGCCAATCAGGAAAGTAAACACTATTTAGGAGTGAATTACAACTGGTTGAGAATAATGAGAAACGAAAGAAAAATGCAAAGTTATCGTATATCCTACGTTTTTGCTTACACAGTATAGCGCATAGAGATAGCGTGATCATAACCTAACTAAAATTCAAAGAGAGGGTATTCAAAGTCTAGAAACTACAAGTAATTATTAACACGCCTGTGATTTGTCCCGATTTTCTAGTCTAGCTAGCTGGGAGCTCACGTTGCCTAGGTAACGAGACGTGCGTCCTACTCCCCTCCCTCTGGGACCTCCCATCCTCCCCTGGACAAGAGAACTATCGAATTTTATAACGATGTAAATTATTATAATTTTCTACGCCTCTCTCTCTCGACTTGAGGTGATTTTATTTAAGTGTCTATTTTCAGTAACAATGAAATAAAATATCTCACTGGATGTTAAGTGACGATGTGCTACAAGCTGTGCTGTGCTACAAGTTGGTAAAAGCACTGAGCCTATACCGTGTAAAAAAACTACTACTTGACGGACATAAAAAAAATTCTTTCACTTTAAAAATCTAGTAAATCAATGATTAGTTTAGTTTTTTGTTTTAAAATTAATGATTTGTAAATGCCCGTGTGACTCCTTACTAACGACTCTTAAGGTAAATAGTTTATTATCAAATAATTAAAAAAGAATTCACCCCTCTATTATAGAAAAAACCGAGTTCTATTTTTGATTTGGGCAACACTGTATAAATTATTTTCGAGTTGTCACCACAGCTTATTACGGACTAGTCTTTATTATACTGAAGGTTACTAGAATAACCTTAAGTTTGGATGTTGTCGACGGTAGTAACCACTAAAAAAAATTAAATATGAGAGAAGTATTTCGCGACGGATTGGTTATAATCTACATTATCTATACTAATAAATAAAACTGAAGTGTCCGTTTGTAATACCGAAGTAAAAAAAATACTAAATACATATACTAAATGTATATACGATACCTATACCAAAAATTTTTGTCTGTCTGTCTGTCTGTTTGTTCCGGGTAGTCTCCGGAACGGCAACCGATTTTGTCAGGATCTTTTTTTGGTAGATAAGTGAAGTTACTCCGCGTAACTTTTGATTTTCAATAATAATTAGACTGCCGCGTAAAAAAATTAAATGTCAGAAAAAAAAAGAATAAAACCCGATTCAATGCACAGTTTTTTACGGACGGATAAGTGTTTGAATTTATGTGAAACATTTTGGTTTTATCTTAGTACTAATTACGGTTCTGTATAAAAAAGTTAAAAACTATATTACCAGTGAAAAATATATGAAACGCGGGCGCAGCCGCGTGCATACAGCTAGTATAGGTATATATTAGGTAAATTTTTCGGGACGAATTCACAGAAACTGTCAGAATTATTAAAATAATGTCGTATCCGTTGTAAATAATTAATACATAGCGACTTTATACATAACACAATAAGGTGTTTTTACATATCGTCTGGATCCAAACGTTTCCAGGAAATGTGGGGCTGTGGCGTCGCCTGTCTGGGTTACAGTCTGGGCGTCTGATCGATATTTCAGTGTTACCAAAATCAATTTTTAAATTTCATAGGATTATATATTTTTTTTTTTTATATTGTTTAAGTTTGTCTTTCTGTCTACAATCTCATTTAATGTTAGGTGATGATATCACCGAAGCTAATAAGCACGCTAATCCTATGATTAAAATACACCTAGATGTATTTTCACGTATTCACGATATTTTACTTCGCCGTAACCTCAAATTAATTAAGCGATATTTCAACCTATATCAATCGACGTAATATTCCCCCATATTACCAATAAGCTACAATCCATCGAAGAATTTCAATTTGCACACGAAATATATAATTTAGCTATTGTTGGTCTGTCAACGACTTGTAGTTTGGTTTAACATTGATGACAAATATATTCTTGCCATTTAATGAAGGTTGTACTTATTGGTCAAGACACCTTTTCTTGGTAAATGGTACTAAGACAGTTTTGTCTGCATTTATTCTCAGTTCATTGTCCTTGCGCCATTTGTCAATGACACTTAGTGCTTTCTGCATAAGGTACGAAATTGTACTTTGAGAGAAACCTCGGACAACTGGCATCAGGTCATCAGCGTAGGCCTGGGTGTCGATCCTTAATTCCTCTATCTTATGCAGGAGTTGGTCCATTGTTAGGGTCCACAACAGGGGTGATAGAACGACTCTTTGTGGATAACCTCTTGTAGTTACCACCTCATGATTAGTACCATGCAATAATAATTTAACTATACGGTTTGTGAGCATTGATTCAATCCACTTTATAGTGGTTGAATCTACCTTTTTAACACTTAACCCATGAACTAGTGTTCTAGTGGGCGTGTTATCAAAAGCGCCCTCAATATTCGGAAATGCACATAGTGCAATTTCCTTATTTTCTAATGCCTTCTCCACTTTATCTACAAGATAGAGCAAGGCAGTCTCAGTGGATCTTCCTCTGCTATAAGTGAACTGTATATCTGTTTATTCAGTATAGTTTTTTTCGAAACAAGTGATGATGGTTCAACAGTGTTGAGGTAGAAAGTTACGTGTTTCAACATGGTTGAAGAAGGAAGCAGCAGCAGTGCATTTTTAAAGTACACCTAATTTGCTATACCTTCATTTGTCGCCAAGCGTCTATAGGTGTATTCCGGTAGCATGGCTTGAGAGCCAGTACCTCTAGGCTTAACGCATCACTTTCTTCGGATACATCAAGTGATATTTTAGCTACACATAAATTCTGTGCAGTGAAAAAATATTTTATATTAGTCATAGGATCTACGTAAAAGCAAGCAGTCAAAATTATCTTACAGGTAGTATATATTTAATAGTACGAGCTTAGTATTTGACTGTAACTTTAAGATTATAAACTGTCTCCAATAACATTATATATTATTTTATAATTATTATACTTAATTAAAAATATATTAGTAAATAAATACATTTATATTGGTCTTATTACATGATTTTATGATAAACTATGGGAAAATAATCGTCAACAATTAAGCAGATTTAATAAAAAAAAGTACATAAACTTTGTAATCAATGTGAAGCTGGCAACATTCGCTCTTTATAATGTCTATGTAATAGTAATTATTGATTATAGCGTACTGATTCCAAGAATTCCCTGAAGCGTTTGTCTTCAAACGTTTTGTTATGTACCGGTATATATAATCAAATATATAACGGCGATTTTAAATGTACAATGTACCATATAACATAGTTCAAACAGTCATATTAATTTATTTTTATATTTCATTAAAAAAGTTTAGTTCCTTTTATTCCTTTTTAAGAAAAAGGCAAAGGTACTAGTAAACCATGCAGCCAAGTTAGACGTTGGGAACACTAACAATAAATGGTGGTAACAAAATGACGGCCTTCTGTTACAAGTTACAACCACAACGAGAATGCTTGGGACATTTCAGAATTCACACTACGTGTCATTATTTTCATTTCACTACACTTGAGGATCATAACTACACTACATCACGTAAAATGCCACCTAAATTACATAATACATAGTCAAATACTGCAAGATAATGAATTAAAAATAAGACTACATGGCAAACCTAAATCGCGCCAAGCGCACCTTTATTTTTTGTACTATGTTTATGTTTATTAAGATATGTCCTATAAAAACTTTTTTTTACAAGACGCGGCTTGCTTTTCTGCCAATGTCAAACTAAGAATTCCAATTATTCGATCGATCGCTTCTATTGTAGTAATCTTTTAAATAATTCATACAGGTAAATCAAGTTCGAAAATTTCATTAATTTGATTTCGTTCTCAATAATGGCGCCTTAAACTATTTGTACATAACTTGTTATTGTGCAAACGTATTCTTATTAAATTTGTTTTTTGTCACGTTCTACAAAAATCTAAGGTTGGTCAAGTATATTATTAAGTCCTCTTTGGTAGATTTAAAATGTATTTTAATTAAATTTACATCGAAATACAATATTGGTTTATATTACTTCGCGTAAAACATATGATTATTGTGTTTTATACGTTTTTTTTTTTGCTTGGGTTTATGAGAAATTTAATAATGTAGATAAATCCACTGAAGATTGCGATCAAGCTGACTAAACCGTAAAGTCACTAACAAATCTAACCTCGACAAACAATTAAGGCGAAGGATGCGAAACCGATTAAGGCGGTATCCTAATACCGTCGTCTGTTGGCGCCTGATAGAACTATTCATTCGATAACTGAATGAAAGCAAATAAACTACAGGATATATAATGAATGGTGATTCTTACTGAATGAAAGTAGGTAAATAACAGGTGTTATATGAGTTTTTTTTCATGTTTGGCATCTTCAATTAATCACGTTACGTTTGAAAGAAGACAGGGACTTCGGAATAAATGACGAAACATTACAATGGCCCCTCCACTGTAATGCAAATGAACATGAGGGGAGAGGGGGAGCAAAGAGAACGAGCGATGTTTAAACCGAAAAGCGCGTGACTATAACTAGCCGTTGCCCGACTGCAACGATTTCCAAAACTTCCAGAATTAAATTAGATTATACGTGTTTGCATGCCAGAATTGCTTTCTGGAAGGGAGTGAGATAAGAGTTACGAATGCCTTACAGTATGCCTGAGATAATTATATGTACAAAATGTCAACGAGATAACTATAGCCCTCTAGTAACTATAGTTTTATATACCCTATAGTAAACTCACAATGTAGTTGACGCTAGGAGTTTAATTTCACGGTAAATAATTTCAGTCTTTAGTCTAATCTAGACCCTTTCTCGTGGTACATTACAAATATGTATATGCGCTGGAAATTGCATATGACTTAATTATATTACATAAATACTAACGTTTACCCGTGGCTTCTTACGCAATAATGTAGATAGAGTGTGTCAATCAATTTAGGTTTTCGATCGCCAGACACAGGAAGCCTCGATGTAAAAACCATTTGAATAAATTCGTATTCCCATTTTTAATTTTAGTTATAAAAAATTATTTCATAATAAAATACTCCTTACTTATCCTTATAAATAATAAAGGGTTAATATGTTTTGTCCGTCCGTCCGTTTTTCCGTAAATCGAGAACTACTGGAGAAATTTACATGATTTGTTTTTAATCATATATTTTCTTTCACCAGCTTCTAGTATATATAATTACTAAGGTATATAAGTAAACTAGTAAAAAGACGACCTACAATTAACTATACGTTCGTTTGCAATTCCACATACAAAACCATTGAATATTATGAATGTATAATGTAGATAGTCTATTATTGTGAACGATTAGAAATAATATGGGTTTTTATATATCAATGGCGTACACGGATAATATTACAATAGAAACGCGACTCTTAACAACATGAACGGAGCTGATCGCAAAAAAAAAAAAAGAATAAAATTACAAAACAATCGGAAAAAATACCACATAAATCAGGGTAAAAAAATTCATTGTAATTGAACTCTGTGATAATTATTAGATAACAATTGAGTATAATTGTTACATTTAAATCTAAGAAACGTCTAAATGTTCGATTAATAGTAATTCTACTATTTCTTTTTTTTTATCTATTTATTTCTGCAAATGATTTTACTAAAAAGGTTCGCGATCGGTGTCACCAGCCGTCGGTCGATCGCGCTCCGTGCGACAACCGAGTTATACGTATCTGCCTAACGATCATCAACCTTATTTATATATAATTTTAGAGTGCACATAAAGCGCATAGTGTAAACTACGATACAACGTTACAGATGCGCTCGGTGAATTTGGATTTCGTTGGTTATTGTTGGTTGATTAGTTGGTTTCCGAACGGCAAATGTAAGTTGCGTCCATCGTAACTAGGGCGGACGCCTTGAGAGCCGCATTTACATGAGATGGCCTCGCGGGGTCGGTGATCTCTTAGCGTGGCCTTAGTGGCGCAGCATTGCACGCCAACTGCAGTTTCCTTCCTCGCCACTATCTGTGTTCCCAGTTCTTTTTATAACATCGCGTTATGTTTTTATTAATTAACTGTATTATTGTATATTTATTAAATAATATAAAGTTATAATATAATATTATTACTCTTCGCATTTCATACAAATATATATTATGGAGTAATTAATTTAACTCATGAAAGCCTGGTTATTGAAACAGTAAATGTTTAACTTTTTTTTTTTTTTTTTTTTGTAAAAAAATTGTATTGGTTACTTATAGATATAGATGTGTATCAAGATATAATACTAAACCTTTTAAATTACTGAACCAATCCTAATGAAATTTTGTTCGATGTGAGTTATTTGGTCAAACTTAAAACATTGTTTTTTTATATCGATAAATGATTTGGGGTAGATTTATGAAATAACTAGCTGTATGGCGGCGATTGCAGCCGCGTTTCATATATTCTTTACTGCATTTTATTTTTTTTTATACGGAACCCTAATTTTTTTTAGTACTAAGATAAAGTAAAAATATTTCTCAAAAAGTAAACGGGCAAGTGGCCCGTAAAACTGTGCATTGAATCGGATTTTATTCAACTTTTTATTATATACGTTTTAATTTTTTTACGCGGAATCCTAATTATTTACGAAAATTAAAAGTGTAACTTCAGCTATCTACCAAAAAAAAAAATCCGATCAAAATCCGTCCAGCCGTTCCGGAGAATACCGGAGAACGAACAGACAGAGAGACAGAAATTTTAAAAATTGTATCTTTAGTATAGGTTTCGTATAAACATTCGTTTCTATTTAGTAAAAAGAAAAAATAACATTACAAACAAACATTATTTATTAGTATAGATTATTTGCACATGGGTTGTCATATGGTATTACATCGTGCAGGAAAAAATAAGAAGCAGGATAATTTTCTTATTATATGTACAATAACTATTATTTATATATTTTCTACTATAATATTTAATTTTATAATATACACAGGTCATTTTTCTTAATGTGCCTAATCGACGGAGAGAGACAAAATACCTTGGTTAAATATCATTGTGCTTTACTACAGACTACGGTTATAAATAAAATACCCATCCAAATAAGACACATAATGTCCGTGGAACACAAGAAACCTTTTCACGTGAAAGAAGTCACGGGTGTTAGCTAGTTTATCATATAGTCGACGGTAGAGAGACAACAGTCGCCGTCGTTTATAGATTACAATGTATTACTAATTATGAAACTGCTTTCCGTACGAGCGAAGCGAATACCAAAGACGTTATTATTCAATAACTTATCGTCAAAAACGACAGTAAGAAACGTCTCACGGAAACTTCTAGAACATCAAATAGAGTTTTTAAAAGTGATTAATGAAAACCGCTGGCTGTTTTGCGTCACCGGATACCTTGACCCACTCACAGCCAGCGAAAAACCCTGCGGGCGACATAATATTCTTTGTCACGGACGTACAGACAGACGTCTAATACACAATTTTAAAGTAGCGAGAAGTAACTAAGCAAAACAGAGATTATCATAATCCAAAAAAAAATCTTTATTAAATTTAAGAAGGCGCTTATGAACGTCAAAACACTAACACCGGTTCGGAAAACAACCCAGTCGAGAAGAGCGCAGGCAAGAAACTCTATCTGCTTCCTTTTTTATATATAACTATACAAATTATAGTCATAACCAATGTTAGCGGAAGCACAGAGATGTGTGTAAATTTCAGACATCACTATCGTTCACGTAATGATTAAAACCTCAACATGTATCGAATAAAAACGAGTGTGGAAACTTAAAAACAGAAAACAAAACTTTCGTTTCTTTAGAACTCGCGTCATTCCTAAACTACTGTACCGATTTTAATGTTCTTTCCAGAATAATAACCATCTACAGATGTAGGATTCACATTAGATATAATTATGATTGTCCATAAGCGATAAGCTGTGCTAATAATTATTTTTATGATATAGTTAACATAACAAAAAGTGTATGTACTAAAGATGAAGCAACTTTGATTTAAATCAGCTTAATGCTTTCGACTTATAATACACACAACTGACAATCTAACAGACGGACGGACGGAGATATATATTACCTACAAGATCTACTATTGGTACAATATACTTTTGAGGAAGTTACTTGATTCGGGCGAAGACACCGGCGTAGGTTAGTCTATGAAATAAACGTAAAAATTAAGTTTAAGTTACTACAGATAATTTTAAAATTAAAATCTTAGAAACGTTAATTGTAAAGTCACGAATTTTAAAATCATTATTAATAGGCAACTGGGTAAACAGTTCAGTATCTTTTTTCGTCTGTAAATTAATTAATTTTCTTTTTTTTTTCTTAAAAAAAAATGTAAACCGTTCATTTTTCAATTACTGTCTTCACTATTCTTAATAAGTCAATTTCTAAGGAATCATTATTTTATTATCTATCTCTTTCGTATAGAGATAATAGAACTTGACAAATAACTTGAGAGTACACTCCAAAGGGTTCGTTCATTAATCACGTGACGTCATCAGTAAATTTGTAACTCCTGCCCCTTTCCCTATGTTCATGGATTTTATACTTACCTCCCATACACAAATCATGTTTTATTTAGTAAAAAGTATCTTAAAAATCTCAGAATATTATCTTTAAATACAGATATAAACTAATTTAAAACTCTAGAAATTTTAAAAATAAATAGACGTTATATCGCACTGCACCGCCTTGCCTTTGTGATATTTCATGATTTTCAAGGGTCTCTTTAGAGCAGTGGTCGTCTAACTGAGGCCTTTGGACGGTATTTTTTTGCGGCCCACGAACAAACAAACTTTGGTAGACAACGACTCAAAACTAAGGTTATATAAAGTTAGTGAATTTGTGTCTGACAGTTCATAAAAATATGACAATGAATAAATGGTATCAACTACCCAATCAATAAAACTTTGGTACGCAGTGGTAGCTAACATTGACCTATGTGGCCGTTGGCCTGAAATGTGTGACGACCACTGCATTAGAGCCTCACGTGGTCTGTGATCGAACTCAAAACGGGAGGTACTTCAAGGAGGTGTATGTAATGTTTTGTTAATTTTACCCACCCTGTTTTAGAAGGATGATATTATGATAAATGATTCAAAACGTTGTTAGCAGAAGATCCGTGACCTAAAGAGGTGCTTCCGCAAGCGGATATAGAACCGAATCTTGGCTCGGAGAGTCGATGCAAAAACCCCACGGTCACTCGTGTTACAGTTTACTTTTATAACATACACACCTGCGTCTCAGGCTTCACTCGTCAATGTCTTCCCCGTTTTCTCCCATTTGCACGTATGCGATTTTTCAAGAATTATACTATCGATTTTTATGTATAACCATGAAGTCTCCGTCTGTCTGTTAGTTGGACTATTTACTCGAGATCCACTAAACCTATTTACACGATTTTTTCTTTTAGTTATAGATACACATTATCTGGTCATGTTCTAGTTTATACACTCATTGAAAAATTTAAAGTAATGTACTAAAAAAGGGTTATTATTATTATTTACGATGGTTCTATTTACGTATTGGCTATTTGACTATTTGGCTATTCGACAGTAACATGATTGTAATATTTTTATCAAACGTTCTTTTCTACATTTGTTAAGTATTAGATACATGAAACAATGATTGATATAAAATTATTAGGAATCCGGTATCTTATAATATTATATTTAAACCGTTGATTGGATAAGACGATGAATAAAATGACACATGAAACATGTTACAAGGAAATTGTGCATCGATTCAATCGTCCGTAGTTCTTTTATTTTCTACAAATCTTATATAAACTAAAGTTTGAGAAATATACAATGTTTAAATAATTATTAATATACGTATATTAGAGGAAGTTTGAAAGTGGCGCCAATAACAGACAAGTTAAGAGGCGGTCGTTTGTCCCGGTATGGACATGTGATGCGCAGGGAGAAAGAGGATGTTGTAAGAAAGGTATTGGAAATGAATGTGGACGGTTACATGGGAAGGAGAAGACCAAAGAAAAGATGGATGGACTGTGTGAAAGGTGATATGTTTAGAAAAGGAGTGAATGCGGAGATGACAACAAATAGAGAGGAATGGAAGAGGAAGACACGTTGAGCCGACCCAAATTAAAAATGGGAAAAGGGTAGGGAGATGATGATGATGATATGTTTAAATCCAAGACAAACGTATATTTATTTTATTTGTAGAAAATATTGAATAAATTATAATATTTAAATCGATTATTATTTAAAAGTGACCTCGTGCTTTTGATTTGATTTTAGTTGCTAGTTTGATGCTAGTTGTAGATATATATATATATATTTGTGTAGAAAACACATTTCACAACATTCCACCCACGGTTTTTATACTGTATCGTTAGCTTTATTAAATTTCATATGTACATGTATATATTTTCGACTTTGATGAGGCAATAGGAGTAAAATTGTTACTTGCAACGGAAATCAATTTCTGTAATTTGTTTTAATAGTAGTGGGTAGTTTGATTTTTATCGTCGGCAGAGTTATAAAAGAGTGTTTAGAACTTTTCCTCGGATATTTACTATAATTTGTCATCACTTTCATTAAAATGTTCAGTGTAACATATAACAATGTAATAGTACTCTCCGTCCTAGATTTAAACACGGTCCACAATTGACCTTATTACCTGATTAAGCCTAGATCTTCGTAAGGCTAAATCACTACATATACGATCTCATTACTCTAGCAACTTGATCTATTACCTTCAAACTGACCCGACTAATAGACAATAAATTCACTAAACAGTTCTCTCCTGGAAGGGTTTTTTTGTTAATACTCATGGGAGTTTTTCTAGAATAACTTGACAAGTATTCGACTAGGAAATTAGGCATACCTAGTGCCTGAAACGCAGTTCACGAGGGACGTATTTTGAGGCACTAATCTACCTTTCATAACTTCAATAAAAAGTGAGATAGACATCCTTAGATAATGAGATATTTATTTTTGATTAATATATTCTAAGGAATGTTATAAATATTTTAATCTAACCCTGACCCTAACCTGACCCTGACCCTAAACTACTGAATTAAATTGTATAAACTCTAAAAAAACCCTTCTGAGTTATATTTATAACAAACTTTCGAGTAAGCAAATGCCAGTTAATATGAAATTGATTAGTTTGTTATAAGGCACCACAAATACATAATTTACAATAAAGTCATTTCTCCGAATATAAAACACAGATTCTTTTTATAAATTATAATTAAACTATATATCAAATTCAGTGATATTTCCTACTCCAAGAAGGACGTTGTAACAATGTTATTGTTATGAAATAAATTAAAAACTGTACCGCGGCTGCGTCTTGTAACTAAATACGTTCATTCTCATCCTTATAAGATATTACATAAAAAAACCATACATACTAAATGATATATCTATGATTTTAAATAAGAATCGGTTCCATCCTTTTCAAGTTATAAACCAAAAAACTAACAATTCCATTTTATAGTACATAAAGATGCATTGAAAATTATTATTAAATTAATCCCTTGAGCACTTACCTTGCGTTTACGCCAGCTTTCCATTGTTTTCCTATTGGCTTATTTTTATGGGTACTCGACACATTAAATTTAATAATTCTATTGAATAAAGTGGTCGTTCAAAATAGGCCTAATAGTAGAACTCAAAGGGCAATGGAGAGGGCTATGATGCTTGGAGTTTCACTGCGTGATCGAATCAGGGATGAGGAGATTCGGAAAAGAACCAAAGTTACCGATTAATTGTGGGTACATTGCTCGCAGAACCGATGCCCGATGGGGCCAACGGGTTCTCGAATGGTTACCACGTACTGGAAGACGTAGCTTGTGTAGGCCCTCCACAAGGTGGACCGACGACCTGGTGAAGGTCACGGGAATCCGCTGGATGCGAGTGGTGCAAGACCGGTCGTCGTATATTTAATGAACAAATTTCATTTCTTTACTATGTTATATTACAATTATAGATATATAAATGAAATACTTCAATAAACAATAATATATACATATAATTAAAAAATGTAATAAATACGTCGATAAAAAGTTGTCTTTCGCAATAACATAATATGTATGTATATACAGTTGTTGATAAAAAAATAAACGAAAAATTTCATACAGTTCGAGAGTGGTAAGTAATTAATCGAATGGTGTTTATGCAATATTCGATAGTTGTCTGTTCGTGTGTTGCGAAACGCACCGGTAAAGACCTTGGAAACGCGCACAGCGCGGCGCGGTGCGGCGTTCACGCATGTGTGATCGTAACAGACCATAGACTTATTAACGTTAATTTTTTTCCCGAAATTACTAACGCTGTTTACCTAAACGACCTTGACAATTTTATACGGGCTTTGTAACCAACTCTTAAGGCACTCACCCGTAAACATTACAGGATGATAGGTAACAGGGATCACCAAAATATAGGCTGCCCATTAAAAAGAAAATTCAAATCTGATGAAATCCTAAAGAGAGAGAGAGACAGCAAGTTATACTGGTGTATTTACTGGAATATATTGGTTTTGAGAAAAAGATATCAAATAATTATTTATTTAATTTAGGCCCTAAGAAGGCACTTGTAAACTTCGAAACATTACCACCGGTTTGGAAAATAACCAAGTCGAGAAGAGCCGGCAAGAAACTCGATCTGGTTCCTTTTTTTATAAACTGGAACATATATCATTTTTTATATAACACTATCCAAATAATAGTTACAGCCAACATGTCAGCGGAAGCACAGAGAGGGGTGTAAATTCTAGACATCACTAACGTTCGCGTAATGATCCAACCTGTAATAACCTTTTGAAATTAATACTTGCTTGACATACGAGTAGTGCTTGGAGTTATTGTCAGATAAATCGGTAATGTTCTTTAGGATATTATTATAAACCCAAACACTATTTATTACCTATAAAGCTTTTACTAGACTTACTTAACCTAAAGCGTGTGACGGTCAACTTATCTTTATTTTTGATATTAATTCCCGCCACACGGGGCGAATAGTCTAGCGAATGTTAATTGTATGCTGATACATTCCGAATCTTATCGTAACTTTTGTAATTTTATACCTCAACTAAATTATAACTATTAAAATTATGACGATCATTTACTAGATCAAGCATGTATAAATTTTTACGAGCATACATTAAACTCTCGAAGATGTATTAGGAGGGCAAAGTTAAGATAATCTTTTAAATTTAATTTTCTTGAAACTTGTTCTTTAGAGGTTCGCGAGGTCCCATATTGTATATTACTCGAACAACCCTCTTTTGTAACATAAAAATGGTGTCTCCCTCTGCTGCTCTATTCCAGATAGATGCCAGCTAGAGTATGCCCTCTACATACTCACTAGAAACTTTAAAGGAATTTGTCTCAGAACTTTTAACGCCAATACACCTACAGATATGTTCCGGCAGGATTATTTGAGAGCGAGTCCTTTTAGGCTTAACGTATTACATAAAAATCAAAAATGTTAAAGTTAAGCCCTGTATTATGTTTGAAAAACAGACGTAAGTATATGTTTATTTCAAACCAAAGGAAATATCACGATTCTCACTTTAAAAACGATGATCTTTCTATATAAAATTACAAGACCTTATTCACTATATTAGGGGTAAAATTTTGAAAAACGCGTATATACATGTTGTCTATTTTTATTTCTAACCAGAAGTATGTATATAAAAATTTGTGCTGCTTAGTTTTTAATTTTTTTACCCACTTAATGGTCAAAATTTTCAAAAATACTTTCTTAGTGGATAATTACACCATAAAAGGCATCTAATGCCAAAATGTCAAGTTTGTAGCTCTAGCGGTTTAGGGTCTGCGTTGATTAGTCAGTCGATCAGGACAAGTAATTTTATATATATTTTAAAAAATATCTTGTTTTTTTTCTATTGTCAGATCTAACCGTCTTTAGGTCTATGGCACTCGCATAATGTACCACAGAACCGAGTGGCCTTCTGAACCCTTATGTGGCGGATTTAGACTAGACTAACTGAATTCCTTAAAAACGACCCAACAACCGTTTTCACACACGAATGTGATGTATCTTTATATATATAAATCTTCTGTGCGTGTGTATGTGCCTAAACTCCTCTTAACGGCTGAACTGATTTTAATGAAATTTTGTGTGTCTATTCCTGAGGATTCGAGAATGTTTAGATTCACAATTTGGTACAATTTCTTTTTTTATATATGAAACGCGAACGAAGTCGTGGGCACAGCTAGTATTTATGTAAAAATTATGCATACATAACTTTATAAACTGTGGAAATACCTAATTCTGAATTTTCAACACAGATGTTTACAAATTTGGTTATTGAAGACCATTACGTGAACGATAGTGATGTCTGGAAATGACATTCCTCTATGAGCTTCTGGTAAAATCGTATTATGACTTGTATAATTTATACTCTATTTAAAAAAACTACATCGAGTTTCTTCTCGGCTCTTCACGACTGGGTTGTTTTCCGAATCAGTGGTAGTTTGTGACGGTCATAAGTGCCTTATTAGTGGCTAAATTAAATAAAGAACTTTTGATTATGATTTCTTTTTCATATTTATATTTCTGCGTGAGAAACGGTAATATACGTATCCGTATGAATTTATGTTTAATTTAACGCAGTAAAAAGTGCATAAAAAGCAAGTTCTGTTCAGGTTGATAACTCAAAAAGCACTGAATTGATTTAACCAATTTTTAATCTGAATAATAAATCTCTGTGTAGATTTATAAGTTACTATAAATTAACATCATTTATATCTATTTACTAATACAATATTAAATATACAAGAGAGGGACGTGAATAGTTACTTTATTGTAAATACATATATTTCTATGTTTCAATTTAATTTTGGCAAAATTACCGTTCTGCCTTTGACGGTCACTACGGACGGTGAAAACAGTCATCTGATAAATAAGCACCTATTATTACCATAGGCACAAAAACTTATAAGCCTATTCTGAAAAGCCTCTAAGGGCCAATTTTTTGATCCGTAGTCAACTCGAAAAATGGTCAGATTTGTAACAAATGGTTAAAATAATGCCCTGATGCGTTTTTTTTGAAACATAGTTAAGCTAACAATTTGTCAAAATTGTGACTATTTGTTAAAAAATTTAACCATTCAGCTCAGTCGGGTTAGCAAGATGGCGGGTGGTTAACTCTAGTGCGAACAGCTGTTTCTTTACTTTTGTGTAACATTTGAAGTTGATAATTTGAAGTTTCATTATATAACATTAATTTATATAAAATAATTTGTTAAATAATTACAACGTATTGCTATTTATTATCTTTTTCGTAATATTTTTGTTTATGAATTTTGTTTTATGATAAGAATTCAGTATTCCATTATGTATAGTATATCAAGTTCGTAAAAATATTTATTTGGCTTGTAAAATATATTAAATTCAAGAATTAAATTATAAAATCAAAGAATATTTTAGACAAGACGAAATAAAAAAAAGCTAATATCATTACAAAACTCTCACAAGAAATAATAATGAACACAGATGTTCGAGAGTAGCTCGACCCTTTGTTTTTTTGTAATGTTTGTTCGACAACTCGAATTATGGACCCTGACACATTTTACTCGGAATGATCATACAAAAAAATTACCGGAATCAAAAGTATTCTATTATACAGTTCATTTTACTGGCAACATAAATAACTATTGCTAAATTTAACCATAGTAGGTTTTGTCATCAAAAAACGCATTGAGATTATAACCATTGGTTTGTGTAATAGTAATAGTAAAATTGACAAATGGATATAGTAACTTTGACTACGGATCAAAAAACTGGCTCTAAGGCTGGCGTGCATCATCTAAGCTTATATTTAACAAAAGTCAAATCCGTAGTTAAATCTACAGTTAGGCTAAAACGTGTTGCACCATCTGAGTTTAGTTTAAAAATTACGTCATAATTTAACTGTAAACGTAACCCACGAAATTTGGTCGTTTAAAATTTAAACGAAGTTTATTTCGATTGTCATGTCATCTGCCAACGATATTTAAGAGAGCCTATTATTTACATTGTACAAAAATATGTCTCTATTGTAAGATATTTTATGGGAATCGTCTTCTAGCGATGTTTTCTCTTTTTGCTTCAAGCTAATGCCATCAGGTTTTTTTACATAAAATAATATCCTTGTTTATCAATAAGTGTTTAAATACTTAATATTAATCAGCAACAATAATAATTTACATGTCTTTCATTAGGATATATATATTACAGTAATAAATGTAAGACAAATACTATTTTTTTTTATTCTTGATAAACTTACTTGGTTTTTTTTACAGTTAATTGGATTTGATCCATAACGAAATATATCCAAAATCTTCATTTTAGTCCAAACTGACAACAATAACAACACGTTTGTTTTCTATTTATCAATATTGTATTTGACATTTTTTTCGATGTTACCATACATAAAATATTTTCCTTAATATTTATTAGGAGATTGATGTCTCTTTCAAATGACAACTCTTTTAACTTTAACCCTAACTAAAAGTTGGGTTGTGCACTCGAAACTTTGCTACTTCTATGGTTAAAGATATAGTAAAGATTAAGTTTAAATTTAAACTTTACTATAACTGGAGATTTCGTGCACTCCACCCTAAGTCACCAGAGTTATATTAACCAGTTCAGACACTGGAAGTGATCATAACAGTTCACACATACTAAGTACCTATTCTAACAAAATATACAATAATATCTGTTCAGAGAACACATCTATTATTTAAATTATGCAAAACAGTTTCAGTGGTTGTCAAGTTATGACTCTAATAACAGACATATAGATTAAGACACATACATACATTCAATCATAAATTAGAAACTAAATGTATAATAGATATTAATGTGTAATTATTTATTTATATTTTATTGGGCATTCCTTTTAATTATAAAAACAAAAAAAATACATTAATAAAAGCATATGCCTATAGAGTAACATTATGATTCATAATAGCAACAAGCGTCTTAAAGTGAGAAGGCCTTCGCCTATCTAACAGTGGAATTAAAAAATATAAACGTATAGATATTTAGATTCGCAGTGTGTATCGCATAAACCCGGCATAACCTACCGGTTAACCTCAACTAACTAGGACAGGATATGGAGAGCGTTGCGCCTGCACATATGTCTGTGTTTTTAAAATACATATGTCTATGATATTTACTGAATGCAATCCTAACGGTTTAGTTAAATTTAATACGGTAAATAACTGTGTGATTTAAGGGTTCGTAGCGCGGAGTTGATTCTAACCTATACCTACAAATTCGGGAAAGGTTTTCTATCATAGAATGAATTTATATTCGATAATCATTTCATATTTAACCCAGAAAAATATATGCGATCTTTCTTCTTCTTTTTAGAATCTTATTCAGAACTGCCTTATATTTATAATTATGATATCTATCTCGCAACTACAGAGATCTCTGCCTCACCCATAAAAACATAATCTTGTCTAGTGACTTTCCCAACTCAATTCTAATTTTACTTATATGAACAAGTATATTATCAACTTTTTATTTTTTTTTATTTAGGCACGAAATAATGTCGATTTTTAAATATAATACTAACTGTTTGTATTAGAAGGAGAAACAGACGATACAGACGATGTGTGGATGGATGGCTTTAAACAGGTACAAACAGGTCCTGATTGGTCCCGTACGACAAAGGATAAAATAACGTGGAAAGTTCTAGAGGATGCCTTTGTCAAAAGACAAGCTTGAAGCGATTATGGCGCATTGAATAGTGCGGTCGGATTCCACGTCAATCGATGCGGGTTCGATCTCAACTATGCAACTCTAAAATCAGCCTGAGTTCTCGGTGAAGAAAAACATCGTGAGGAAACCATAGCATGGTGATAGGGTATTTTCTAATGATGGCCGCCTGGGTAGCTACCACTCTCAAGTTTGAAAACCTGTCGCCAAATACCAATAGGCGTGTTCCGGCAGCATCAATTGAGAACCAGTACCTAGGTTTAGTGTGTTTTATGGGGGGCAGGAAGTATATCCTGCCCCCCCCCGGACTGTTGACCTGACGGTCGTGCCTCCTTCTGAGGCGGGCTAAGAGGTGTAGGGGAATTTTGTCCTCGTGTAGAATATTCTCCTCCATCCCTACCGGGCCATTGCACGGACGAGGCCTGGTGGGTTCGCTGCAGGGGGCGACGCGGTGCTTGCAAAAGCCACCCCGTGTCGCCCCCATCCCAAATGCAGCGGACGGCCCCGGGGGGTTTTAGTGGGTATTTCCGGGCGCTTCACGCCCGGGCGAGTCCCACACTGGCACGGAGTTCGTCCCTCCGTGCCCCCTTACCTAGTGCGGTCTCACTAATACAATATGTAAGGGCAGTGCGTAAATGCATTTCCCCCCGTCAAAAAAAAAAAGGTTTAGTGTGTTTACCATTCTGGACCACATCGTCACTTAACATCAGGTCAGATTGTGGTCAAAGCACTAAGCCTATATCGTGTAAAAAGATGCTTGACAGGAAGACCAGCGACTGATATAAACCAGTTTTAATTTCATTTAGCATAATATATTGTAACGTTATATGAGCAAATAAACAGCAATAAAGGCTTAGTTTATTTTATTTATTTTATTTATTTAACTATCTGCACAATGTAGATGTTTGTAGGTAATGTAAATTTACTTATCAAAGCTTAATTTATCCAAATATAGTTATGCAACGTCTCTGTGTCCCTTTATTTGGTCGTTAGTGCCAATGAATTGATTTTTCGTTTTCTTACATCATATATGTATCTTCTGGATAAATTTTAGTTTATATTTGCGTATATTCGATAATAAACAGTTCAATTTACAAAGTGTTTTTTATTTTCACATCTGATGTTAAATAAAGTGCCGTCCGGAAACCATCGCTGGTAGATATGCCATGATCATCCCAGTCTACATATACCACGGATATAGCCTTTAGGTAGATCTGGGTATCAGTGTCGCCCCCATCCTAAATGCAGCGGACGGCCCCGGGGGGTTTTAGTGGGTATTTCCGGGCGCTTCACGCCCGGGTGAGTCCCACACTGGCACGGAACTCGTCACTCCGTGCCCCCTTACCTATTGTATTGGGGGACTTTGGTCTCACTAATACAATAGGTAAGGGTAGTGCGTAAATGCATTTCCCCCCGTCAAAAAAAAAAAAAAAAAGGTAGATCTGATACTTCCGGACATGCGACACGGCGTAACTACTAACCCGGGTCATTATAATTAGTAAAAAAAAAAAAACTAAGATATACGTAAATAACTACATATTTCCATCGACATTTAATAAAATAGTAACACTACCGATATAAAGTAATTTATATACCGTTTTTATCTAAACGACGTGAATACGTTAGCGTGAGTCGAGTGGAAGCGTTGCACTTACTGCTTTATAGAGTTATAGACTCAACTCGGTCAGGGCCGGTAACGCGTTACAAGTCGGGAAATCTGCGCGCAGTAAACACAGCCCGTTTAGTCGTACCATTAAAGCTACGATTTGGGTACGCGCGACCGAGATCTGAAGCGCGGTTACAAACGACAGAGAGACAGATACGAGTCGCTTTGTTAAGCAGTATACGCGAAGACAGAAATATAAAAATAGGAGTCAAAACTTTTACCTGTATATACCAAATTGCATGTTTATTCAATGACATGGAATTCGCATGATGTTTTTCAGTAATGATTATACTAGTTTTGCCACCGTCTAAGCTCATATATTCTATCATTTCTAATTTCTCACTGTATCTCTAAAATATTCAACTCGTTACGAGTTATATGCACAGTTACTTACAAAAATTTTTCTATATAGTCATAATGTACAAAAATGTATAATTGCCAGTCAGTCTGTCAAGATTATAATATTTATATGTACCAGAATTATATGCCATAATGACTGACAATGACTTTTGCTAATCAATATAAGAATTTGAAAATATTCCACTTCTTGTACGAACTTTTGGTCATCACAGACAAGACCTTCACCACTTTATCAAGTTAACCAAGCTCACGAAGCCAATAAATATAAAGTTGGATAAAAAAAAAATTAGTAATAAATAATAATGTAATCATCGCAGTAGACAATGTTGAGTAAAGGAAATAACTGGTTGACAGTGATTGTCGTGGTGCATTTTGTTAAGCAACTATTTAGACTTCAATAACTTTAACGGCGCCGTAATGAGTTGACAAAAATTGTAGTGAAATAAGTAATAAAAATCTAACAGAGCAATGCAACCGAATTGATTATAATCCTATTGAAATTCGATCGTCAATCAAAACATGTGTTCAAATATAATAGATCTGCGTTGGATAGGATACTATACAAAAAGTTACCACCGGCTTCTAGTCGCTGTAGAAACAGCATAAGGAAAATAAAGGTAGCCTTACAACTCATTGATAACTTTGAGTAACTACAATTAAGAAGCTTCAGTCGAGCTTCTTAGTTATTTCGATGACATTATCCTACATTCCAGTCGCTTGTCTCCGTCGCGCGTTCCTAAATCACACCTTAAAGCAACTCGTTAATTTTAATCCAACGTTAAAGCTGGCATTTCGCCGTTCGTCCCAAACTAATCGAATTATTGATGACATGACATTAACATTCGTCTTATATCTTTTAGTAATTTAGAGACCATTTTTTTCACATTAAAGTAAAATTTTAAATACAAATCCAATACCCATAGGATTATTTGGAATCCGAACTTTTCGAAAGAGTGTTTTTTACAGCATCGGTCCAACATTATACTATATATATCGTACATATATATAAATTCCTATTTATTTATAGTGAACCTTGTTTCCAACTACAGACAAGTTACTCAAAGACACGGTCGGTGATACGCAAGGGATTTCTATAAATGTGTTGTTTAAAGAATTAGTTTTTTTAGCCGCTAATAGACGGCTTTATTTAGATATTTAACTAGATAGCGAAATGTAGTAGAATCGTGTAGGCGATTTTAATTTTTAATTAATCATTAGTTCGCAGAAGATATTCTGAGCATTTTAATTTAAAAACATCAACATCATTGACAATTTCGTTTGAATTTGGACACACATGGATAATAGTTTAGGATTCGTTCATTGTAAAGATAAGACCTAGTTGACATTAAATGTAGTCCCATCTCTTTCTTTTATCATACTTTTCATTTTACTACAGTCTCTTATACCTCCGGTGGATTAAGGTTTTTAACTAAAAAAAATCTTTTTCAATGGATAAGCGTCTAGTATATGTTAGTCAAAATTCTCGTCAATATCAAATAACTATAGAAGCGTGTAAATATGCAAATGTATTTACAACTGTATAATTTACTTAAAGAAATAACTTCTGGTTCATATACATTTTTATATAGCGTGACGTTAGGCGATATTTCAGAACGTACGTACATAGCCAAATTCCGACCGGAATAATGTTCTTAAGCGTACAAAATAATAACATAATTTTACAAAATTATAACTTACGTAGTTATGAGGAAATTCCGTTGTTTTTGTACTTACCTGAAAATAAATAAAATTAAACAGATTAATTACATAATCATTTTAATATAAAACATTATTTACTATTAGAGTTAATTTAGGGGTAGTGTTCTATTACTAAGCCATAAGAGAAGCTTAGGAAATAAATGTAACCATAAAATGACCATCCTCAAGTTTGAAAACTGTAGGTGTCTAATGGTCTAATGTCTACTGGACACATCTAATGGTCAAAGCGCTAAACATATCTAGATTTAGTATAAAACAAAGATGCATTCCGCTTCTGTCTGTCTGTTAATCCGCTAATTCCTCCTAAGGGACGCAACGGATTTTGATACATATTTCACTATTCCTTAGATATTCATTCAAGTAAGGTTTATATATACAATATACTATAATGTCTATAGCTTAATTAAACTGATAGGTAAGTAGAAAAAATCAATGTTTCAATCAAAACCAAGTCGCCAAAAATCAGTTGATGTTTATGGAAGCTAAATCTTACGAGATACCTACATCATAATTTGTGTAGTAAAGTTCTAGAAGAAATACTTCAATAAAATTTCATGATAGAATCTTCATCTTCAACAATAGACTTAAAAGAATCGAATTCTAAAGTCAACGTGGAAAAACTCGCAGGCTAAAGTGAATTCGTAATTGATTTCCGTGAACGGTACAGAATGATTATTAAATAAAATGTCTATGTTTTGTTTTTGTTGGCACGCACGGAATTCATTGTAATTCGTTAGCGTGAAATTCATATTATTGATTTTGACACCCACTAACTGCGAGCACGGCTAATAGACCGTAAAGTTTGGCCCATGTCGACAAAAAATATGCGCCGGCGCACCGTACTGTCGACGTGACTTGAACACGTGTGAATCATAGAAAAGATTTACTTATTATTTTATCAAGGGTTCAGCACATTACAGTATTTATACATTTATTTTAAAGCTGTAGTTTTTATTAATGACAAATGTTTAAAACTAGCTGTGCCCGCGGCTTTTAATTTAAAAAAATTAAATGTGTATAAGAAAAGAAGAAAACAAAATAAATGAATCAATTAATTGAATACGGATTCGTACAGCTTCACGAAAACACATATTAAGAAAAATATGTATGTTTTTAGAATACATAGTGATTTATTTAAGGGTTTGAGTGTTGATAAAACCCTATCAATATTATTCCTGACAGTTTATATTGAGAGTTAATCCTTAATCCAATTTAACAATCTAAATTTTACATATTGGCACTTAGTAATCAGTTTGACATAATGTAAAGAAATTAGCGTTATATTCGTGACTCTATTTATGAATCCAAATATTAGAATTTATGTAGTTAGCCTGGTAAATAATGTAAATCAATTTTTCTGCCTTCGAGGTATGTTGCCTTTTATAATATAGAAAAAAACATATAGATCAATTAAAAATTCGAATTAAATACGAAAGTTATCATTACCTACCACATGCTAAAGAGTTTCGATAGAGACGTAACGGATCTCTAAAACGGTACGAAGGAACCATACGTTCAAGGTTCACCAAATTTAATGACACGTCTTGTTACTTTTAAACTCATTAACGATGGTTATTAATTTTATATTTATTAACTGTATCTTTGGGGGCGCCATGTTCCGCAAAAAAACATGAACGATTTTTCACATCTCAAATAACACGATATCCCTCTATTTTTTTATCGGTTGGTATTATTAGGCGATTGGTTAGTTTGAAATTACAGAAATGTATAGTTCAGATTCGACTTTTCAGAAGATCAGAACGCGAGCATACATACGATCCAGTAATTTTTCGGATCGTTTGATAGCCATTTAATTTTCTATTGAATTGATTTAATAATATCAGAAATCGGATAGCAAAGTTCGAATGAATCATGAACTGTAAACAACATAATTGTTATGTTTACGCAAGACGCCAAGGCAATTATCATGTCGTAATCACAACTTGAGTTTTTTTCTCGGCATTTTTGCTAATTTGATTTAATCACCAATTTAATCACCAATTTAATCACTCGTGATATCTAATTTCACAAAAGATGTGCTAAAACTTGACTAGAGAGTACACATATGTAGTTAGGTTTTAAGGTGAGCAATATTTACTTACTAGCTGTGCCCACGGTTTTAACCGCATGGAGTTCAAACAATTTCTAGCCTATGTTCTCCCCTGTATGCTATATATGTCATTACCAACTTTCATGAATTGAGTAGCGGTTCAGTAGTTTTTGTGGGATTGGCGAAAAAATTAATAAACAACATTTTTTACAACTATCGAAATTTGTTTTGTAGTCGTTAATATCTTTAACGTACAGGTTTCGTCTCGTTAGCCTTTTATTATAAGTGTAGATTAATCTTCGTCTTTTTGATTAAAATTATGCTAATACTTACGTAATCATGGGGGGAGAGGTAGGAGCTATGCTTACTACTTGTAACAAGAGAGGGAGGAGGCGTGAAAACCATCCAAAAATGTTCTTACGTAATATTTGAACGGCCCCTAACGATTTGAAAGCAAATAATAAAATAGTAAAAGCGAAAACGGACTTATAGAAATTGATACGATTTCTATTTTAAAGTTGAATCTATAAGAGAACATGTACGTAATCCGGTTAGTTCCGTTGTGCAGGACGTGCGTCTGTTATCGACTCGTCGTCGCATGTGTGTATGGGAAGAGCGTGTGTGTGTGTGTGTGTGTGTGCACGGTCGATTGTCATTGACACGAATAAGGTTGTCGTACCAACTCAAGGAGTGCATTGCGTGTGTGTACCATCGTCCAGATAAGGATAACAGAACGATTATTAAATTATTACAAGACGAACGACGGCTACTCTTCCTGGAAACTGAGATGCGATCGAAGATGGCCGACGTTTAAAAAACAATATGGCGGACAGTGTCGTCGGTATTCTACGAGCTTTATTTTTATTAACAGCTTTGAAATAATAATAGTTCAGTGTGAAGTACGATAGGGATCTTTTGGCACTTGAATGACATTGACAGGAGGCGTAGTTGTCGTAAAAGATGCGAAATAGATACTGAGCTAATTGTCAAAATTGACACTTCCTTAGAGGACGGATCCTTATCGTATAACAGTTCAATACTCGTGGTGTGAAATACTAATGCACTTGATCTTTTTGTGAAGGATGTGTTTTGAACTAAATAAATGTTGTTGTTCTGTGCAGCTTCATCGAATTTCTGTGGCGAACGCCTAAGGCCCTAAACCGGGAGAGTGGTAGCTAGCGCAAGGCATCCAAAATGTTACAAGGCTTGATTTAAGACGTAAATTCCGAGGAATTTATCTAAACCAAAGGTGGTTTCCCTTACACTATGGATGGATCTCAAGGTCCCTTAAAGAATGCGTATAGTATGCAGGAGTGTGGGATGCAGTGAAATGAGTGTTATCTTAGTGCATGAAACTGTGGAACTTTATCACGGTGGCGAGGGGTACAGAAGCTTCCTTAGTTGGGATGGGAACACATCTTTGGCCGTTTCCAGAGGGATGTGAAGAATTATTAAACATTAGGCTTTGCCGGAGATACAGAGGAATGGAATCTATCTTATGTCCTCATATTCCTTTTATTAAGTTACTATTAATAATAGTGCACAAAACATATATGATCGGAATGTTTATTGATTTATATATCCTTATATAATTTTATTATATATGTGGCGTTCCGCCTTTCTTGTATTAATATTATTACGTTTCATATCTTAACTCTTTAACTTTAATAGTGTATTAGATACTCTTTGCTGCAGGACGCTATGATAGGACGCCGAAAAAACATTAAGCTTATGAACGATACGTCTTGTCATTACATTGTAAACTATTTGTATACTCATTCTGTATTTTTGGTATTAATTAAAAGCAGTGAGTCAATCTGCGGTGTTCTATTTTAACTCCTCCGTCGACAAACTAAACGGTACCTCCGGGTAATAAATCGCCAAATATATAATATAAAGTTTTTCTCTTTACATACACACATATGCTCACGCCTGTTTTCTCCGAAGGGTTAGGCAGAGGTGAAGTAGCGAACTACACCACCCACATTTCGCCGAGCTTAGTTCCGTCCCAGATGTGACAGGGGGCGAGCCTGTCGCCATATCGGGCACAAATTCCAAACTCCGGGATGATACTGAGTAGAAAAAAAACCCAATATCACTTGACCCGACCCGGGGATCGAACCCGAGACCTCAGAATGGCAGTCGTATGTAATACAACTGCGCTACCGAGGCAGTTTTTCTCTTTATAGAAAATAATTGGTAAAAAATATCGTAGTATTACCGATCAAATCTTTGTAATAAAGCCATGTCTACAGGAGATACAAAAGATAAATATTTATGAGTTGAATCGTTCCGCGAGCGTAATGAAGCGAAATTTTAGTTAAACGCAACAAATAAAACATAATTATAATATTTACAGATAAGAAAAAGTGTTGTTACCGACTGTACCTCTGGACATGTGATTAAGGCGATATAGTTTCAAGCGCCTTGTTTCCGTCGAGCGACAGCGGCTGCGCCCGCGCACGCATTTACCCGATCGACAGTCACACACACACACTGCCAATCGTTTGCGTCCCACTTTTTATTGATATAAGCTTTAATATCGCAATACAGTCTAGTATTTCCTTATAAATATATTTACAGGTTGACTTTGTAGAAATGTTGCAAAGTGTTCATGGCTCGTTATTTAATTATTGAATTAGTTCCTGTACATATTTGGGTTCCTTTTATTTACCTAATTCCGGATAAGATTATGTAATTTTTAAAATCCTATATGTCATTCATACTCCACCAAGTTATATTACAAATATAAAAAAATAAGTCATAGAAATGTGTTCAGTTATTAATTCTAGAGTCCTGCATTTTCTAAAACATATTTAATGTGTCGAGTACCCATAAAAATAAGACAATAGGAAAACAATGGAAAGCTGGCGTAATCGCCAGGTATGTGCTCAAGGGGTTAATGTACAGATTCTGTTCATCTATAGTTTTATTGTATAAATAAAGTTTATAGATTAGCTATTTAGTAAGCACTGATTGATTAGCATTTGAGCGTGAAGGGATATCTGTGCAGGCCGGCATGACAGGAACGACTGACGATGGATAGTCGATCTCTCGACGGTCGCCACTCTTTCTGAATTGCATTGTGGTTACCATCAGGCACAATGTTGTCACTTTGCCGAGCTACTATAAAAAAAGCATAATATTTTTCGGGAAAACAAGGCTTCTTTTTAAGGAAACCCGCATATAAATGTTTTTTTCTGCATTATATAATACTGTGGTGCCATTATAACATATTTTATCTGTACTCTGATAGAGTGAATCCAAAATGACTTAAAAATCTAAACATTTTATGTCTTTCTATTTTGTCATCTAGCCAGCTTCATGATAAATATAGTAGGTATTATTTTTAGCAGTGGAATATATTAGAATAGGTTTTCTTATTTCTAAAAAAAAAATCAATCAAATCAAATCTGAGTATGCAAATTTTAAGGGCATTTAGGCGTCATCGCAACCAAACAAAAATTGTTCAAGGATTTTTTTTATACTCTGAGATTATTTTAACGTGAAAAGATGTCATCAGGCTTTATTTACGTCTCCGTAAAGCTGATATTGAGAGCAATTTCACGTTTTACTATCAATACCGCCAATAAATATTAAATTCTTAAGACATTATATAAGGCAATTGAGCCATAGGTTATTAATTTAATAATATCAATCGTTCAGTAGTTTTGTCGAGCTTCAATTAAAAAAAAATACCATGCAAAAATACCTACTTTTTATAGTAATAATGCAGAAAATAATATTTCATTCGGTATAACTATATTAACATGTAAACACGGCTAACCACTATCTTTAGGTAGGTGAATAATGTATAATGTTTATTTGCGTTTTGTAGGTCACGGGCTGGAAGGAAAAGCGGCGCGTAACCGACGACTCGGCTTGGACGGGCGCCGCGCGACCCGTCGCCCTCCTGATATTTAGTTCCCGGAACATTTCTAACCTATTTTATTTCTAAACATAATACATATTTCACTGTAATACTATACTGTCATTGTTATTTATGTGCTTTAGTGACGTAACTTCTGTATTGTGTAATATTTTGCCCTATACATAGTTTTCGTTATTTCTTAAGAAGAACATAGATCAAACTAATTTCCTTAATCAAATAATTATTGCCATCAATTATAATCGGTAAATGTCTTAATATATGTATGTTAATGTCTATAGCTATCTGTAGATATAGTATATTTAATCATATAATATAATTAAGTGGTCAGGTTATTGCGAATAGACGTTGTAAGCCGATTTCAAATAATATCTACGTTATAGGGAGTTCTTTGTTATATCGAAGGATGTAAAAAGGAGTTTACAATATGAATATATTTAGTACGTCCGAGTGATTGAATAACAAAATTATAAAATTGATCGTATGTACGAGTATGTAGTAAAGATTTTTTGCCTAGATTAATGATTTGGTTCCTATTTTTCAGGAGTCCAGAAAATTCTACCACCTGTTTCTAA
Organism: Samia ricini; assembly: GCA_014132275.2. Classification (NCBI taxonomy): domain Eukaryota; kingdom Metazoa; phylum Arthropoda; class Insecta; order Lepidoptera; family Saturniidae; genus Samia; species Samia ricini. The sequence goes on along the minus strand of AP028160.1, from coordinate 36,825,340 downwards.
GTATTCCCGATTTCGTATTTGTTTTATTACACCTATTCGAAACTCTATTTGCCCGTCATTAAGGATGTAAACATCTAACGTATTCTCACAAATATCACTAACGGCTTTACTTAGTCTTTATGGCCAGTGCCTAGGACACTCGGCCGCAAAAATAAATTGCGCAAGGGCCTAATGATACGAATCTTGGCTTGGGTAAATCTTTAAAAGATTCTGCAGAATTCACCCTCCCTAAACCTATCCGTTAAGTTATAAACAAGTAATGAATAAAAAGAGTCTTACAAAACCTATGGACTTTGCGTGTGGTATGCAAATAAGTAAAGAGTGTACTGTGTCAGCTGCGTGGTGAAGATGCTTGAAATGTCACCGCGACGTTGTGCAAAAGTTTCTCCAAAGAGTTTGCGTTTAGTATCTTGCAACCTTATTTCTATCAGCGACTAATTCTAATACCATATGTATATATATATATATTTTATTCAAGCTCAGCAAAATGGTTGTAATTCAACTCATAGGGGGTTTCCTGACGAGATCTCAATCTGTCATGTAGCATTTGTTGTCTTTAATTTATTAACTTGCGTATTTAACTCTATATTGTGTAATTTCAGTGGCATTTTATATGATATAGTTAGGTAGCATGATGGGCCACCTGTTTTGCAGGAGCTTAGAAACTTTTTTTTTTCTAACCTAGCTAATGCTGTTGACCGGAGGGGCCTTTACAGCTTCACCGTGACTTTAGGGGCGAGTGCTGAAGGCACTCAGCCGCAAAAAGGTAACTAGCACAAGGGTTACCAAAATGGTACGAACCTCGGCTTGGCCTTTACCTGAGTGTAAAAACTCTCTCGCGAGTTTGATCCTAGCTAATCCCTACATTTTTTATTTAACATAAAAAAAGTTTACTTACAGGAGCTTAGAAGCGCTGTGACAATATTGCCACATAACTTATAACATGACGTTGGTAGAATTTCCTATGTAAATCGTAGATTGATCACAGAAATAAAAAATATTGACAGTCGGCATTATTATGCCGGACTACTTCTACAAAGATTAAAGCATGGTAGTTCTAGATATATACCATAATTACTGATTACTTAACTCAGGAGCTCAAAAACGTGTCACCAGAACCGGGTTTTGGTAACAAGTGTATGGTGGTTATTAGCCAATCGGGCCCGAAATACCTAACGCTCATGAGTTCCTTTTATGATTGAGTTACATACCTAGGTCAATTTTAGAAATTCCTATGTCAACCAATAGGTCTGTCTAGCGTTTTAAAATTCACCTATCAATCTCAGTTAACTGAATTTCCTTAAAGCTAGACCACACGTGTAGATAATGTTATCATAACATTAATCACAGACTAGTCGTGTGAGACGAGATTTGAATTTACCGATGGGCATCACGTATGGGGACAATTCACACGTGAATCGTGGTCGACGAACCCTTTGATGCGGATGCTAGGCTTTTAATAATGGCTTACATAATTTTACATACTTCTTAGTTTATTTTTTAAATTATATTGATTCAGCGCTTCGACGACAGCGTTAACTTAAGTGACTGTATGGTCCATGAAAGTAAACACGCTCAAGTAAGAGCAACTGAAGCAGATTTTTAAATTTGAAGGTAGTTATAGCAATTATGCTAACAATGTCTCCGAGATATTATGATTATAAAGTGGTTCGATCGGATTTGTAAAACCGATTTTCTACGACAAGCAAATGTTCAAGGGATATCTGATACAGCGTCATCTACGTCGGTGTAGGCATGTGTCGCGAATGTCTGATGAGAGGAAGGTCAAACGTATCTTCTTTTCTGAATATGAACGTGGCAAACGGAAAAGCGATGGCCAATTTCTGTGTTATGGAGATGTTCAGAAGAGGCACTTGAAGAGATGCAAAATTCAACCATCACAGTGGGAATTACTCGCTGAAAATTAGACTGAATGGAGGCGATTCACTCGAACACGATGCTCAACATCAAAGAAGACGAGAACTAGTTTATAATCGTGAATATCTAAAAAATAAAAAAAAGCCTTCAAATCTATACTAATAAATAAAATAGAAGTGTCTGTTTGTAATGTCAAAATTACTAAATAGAAATGAGTGTATATACGATACCTATACCAAAAAATATAATTTTTAATTTTGTTGTCTGTCGGTTTGTAAGGGGTAATCTCCGGGACGGGTTTACCGATTTTGACGGGATTTTTTTTTGGTAGATAGCTGAAGTTACTCTGGGTAACTTAGGACACTTTTAATTTTCGGAAATAATTAGTGTTACGGTTAAAAAAAATAAAACTTTTAATAAAAACCGATTCAGTGCATATTTTTACGGGTAAGTGCTACAATTTATGAGAATTATTCTTACTTTACCTTAGTACTAAATTTTGCTAGTATTAAATGTAATTAAGTTGAAAGTATCCTAATGTGCGCTTTTTCCGGCGTAAATTTACTACAAGAAATGGGTACATTAGGCATATACAGGCTTAATACCACCCTAAACAGAGTTCTGTCGCTGTAGCTGGAATCGGCTAGGAGGATTATATTACGAGGTTTTTTTCACCGAAATCTCAGGCATATTATAGAAATAGCGAACGCCCACGACTTCGTCTACGTGTTTTATCTTGTTTAAATGTGGGATGTCCTGATTTTGTTTAGTTTTTCATAGGCTATCAGTTACTGAACGACACATGCTTCTCGTGTACCAAATTTCATTCAAATATTTGCTTTGTACTTATGATTATTGTTTTTTTTATAATTTCTAAAATAATATTTTTTTTATATAGAATTATTAATTATCATTTACTAACTAACTTATCCTTTGTACGTATCAAATTTTATCATAATCGGTCTATCTGTTTTTGCGATAAACCGTTTTTGAGTTGATTTTATTCTTAATTTATTTTTAACGGATTATAAAAATCTTTATAGTCTATCAAATGATATTTGGCATATACTATCCGTGTACAAAGTATAAAGAGTCGGATAGGTGGGGATCGAACCCGCGTCGATTGACATGCAATCCGGCCGCAATATCCGCTGCGCCATCATCGCTTTAAAATCATTCGTATTCACATTACTTAATTCAACTGTACTTTATTTAACATCAAAAGATAACATGCGGTCATTTTGCCGAAGTCTAATGGAAAAAAGAATCCAATAAACATTCGCACATACTTTGATCAATCTGTAGCAGGAGAAGCGAACGACAAATACGAACGACATATTCCGTTGCGTGACCAAGAGGCAAATGAAAAGTTGCTCCACTTATTTTTATATTAAATATATGTGGGAAGTGTTAAGATTTTTTATAGCCTAATACACTTGTATTCACGACTGTAATAGATTATAAGATATAACAAAATGACTTGTCAATAAGATGTGTTACGACTATGTTCCTTGTTTACGAAGTAAGACTATGAATAAAAGATTTGAGTTTGAAAGTGTTTATTTCCCACCTTATTCCCACATATATATATAGAAACAAAAATTGTAGGGAAAAGTGAAACGTCTGCAGTTAAATTTATACTAATATGTAATATACAAACATTTATTTATTCTGAGTGAATTATCTCCTCTTTTGAAAACTAGAAAGACTTTAATCTTCATGAACTGTTATGTATTTATTGACTTACTTTATTAGATTGCTTACAGACGTTACACTGCAACCTTGTCTTAAAATTGAATATGTGGTTTTTGAAGATTCGATAACAAGTATAGAGGATTTCAATAATTAACATTTCCGTGTTCATTTAATTATATAAGAAACAAAAAAAAGGTGAATATGTAAAGTAAAACTTTATCTGTTTTATGTTATCAAATAAATAAATGTCAATATTATTAAGAATAAAGATTATTTATTATTAGTAGAGCAACATTCTGAGCGATGCCGTCGCACGCATCGCACGCTCTCGTGACATAACACAAGCGCGCACTACTGCGCGTGCACAGTGAAACCGGGTCATGGTTGTACGCACACAAGCGACACGTGCGCACTGACGCGGATTGCGGATGCAATCTTTACAACCAAACTTTGGTTAGGCAGATATGCAAAATTATATATATATATATACAATCCAAACTCTGAGAATTTATGGCAAAGAAATTGGAAAAAAAAAGTTTTACTTAAATACGAAATAAGTAATCGACAAACAAATATGAGCTATATTAAAAATTATAGGAGTTAAAGAAAAATAATTCCGGATCGAATAATTGTGGACTAAACTAATATACTCAATTTAAAGTTAGCAATAATTGGAAGCCGAGAATTATAATTTATAAGGGAACGGCTTAGATAGAATGACAACGTTATATATTTTTCTTGTACATCGCATGTTTTCAATGAAACACATTTGACGGTACTTTTTTTTGTTTGTTTGTTTGTTGAAGTTAATCCGCGTAACTTACGCTACTTTAATTTTTCGAAAATAATTAGGATTCCGTATAAAAATATTAAAACTTATGAAATTGTAAAAAAAAAATACGATTAAACGGACAACATCATCCAAACATCATTTTTCAATTTACTTAATTATTTCCAAAATAATGTATTCCAATTTAAAAACTATATTACGCAGTGAAGAATATATGAAACGCGGGCGGAGCCGCGGGCACACAGCTAGTAGAATATAAAACCAATCAAAAAAAAAAATCTTTATTCAATTTAGGCCCTAAGAAGGCGCTTATGAACGCCTAAAACACTACCACCGGTTCGGAAAACAACCCAGTCGAGAAGAGCGCAGGCAAGAAACTCGATCTGGTTCTGTTTTTATATAAATATAATATATCATTTTTTGCATATAAAAAACTATACAAATTATAGTCTTAGCTAATGTTAGCGGAAGCACAGAGACGTGGGTTAATGTTAATAATTAAAAAAAAAGAGATCAAGATAGCCAAATAAAAGTAAGATCATGTGGTTTTACAGTATTCAACCATACACTGGCTTGCAAGAAAAAAAAAAAGTGAGACACTAAAGGTTTTAGTAGTTGTATCAGAGAAGAGTCGACGTAGCGAGTAAACAGGAAACTCGCGTTCACAAACATGCCTCGGATGACGTCACAGAGCGTCACTAGAACCCCTTGACCCGGTAACCTTGACCCGGAGCCCTGAATACGCTTCTACGAAACTATAGACGAAGAGGAAAACTATTGTTGTTTTCCGATGTTTTCCTAATCATCTAGTTCCTTTACAGACCAAGAGTTCTAAGCACTGTGGTTAGTCAACGCATATTAGATTGTACGTTATGATTTCACAACAAATTACTTTAACGTCTAAATAGTATTTATTTATAGAGCATTAATTATGCCCCCGTGTCTCGTTGCGTGTACTACTTTTAAATAACACTGATCAAAAAATATATTTTTCCTATTTAAATATTAATCGCAGTTTTGTTATTTATCCTATATAATTAAATGCGTTTTTTTTTACTAATATTTTGTACGCTTCATTTATTACTTCATAATTTCCTTCAGAACGAATCTCATATAATATATAGTGTAAGTAACATAGGAAAGCTTAATGTGTGGAGTACCCATAAAAATACGACAATAAGAAGACAATGGAAAGCTGGCGTAAACGCCAGGTAAGTGCTCGAAGAGTTAAGCATAAAATAGGTTTATAAAAGAAAAAGTAAAGAAATATGAAAAAGTTCAACTGATTCGGGAGTCGTAAGACACAGACAGACAAATACACATTGCCCTCCTTCATCCTTGATATATTAATGATGTATTGCACATATAAAAAAAATATCTTATTTTAATATAGTATAGCTGGCGTGAGAATGATGGATAATTAAAGGAAAAAAAGCCGGTAAATATCATCTCGACCAGATCAAAGACGTTGTGAAAAAAGGCCGCGGTCAACAGTCCCGTAACGAAAGAGCGTAAATGAAAACGCTCATGAAAGTAGAAGAAGCGAAAGACGTCGTGTTAGGATCGTAGCAGAAGGATGATGTATTATCTACCTACTCGTCTGGGAAAGAGGCGATCGAGTTAATATAGAATTGTCTTAATTGCAAATAGTCACTTAAACACGAAAAACAGTTTACATTATGTATGACAATTTATTTAAGGCATAGAATCAACTCAGGTTGGATGAAATGGCGACAGGTCTCTGGTGTGATTTGTGACTCCAGGATGCCCCTTAAATTGAAGGGGAGGATATATAAGTCCATCATAAGACCTGTCATATTGTATGGATCAGAATGCTGGGCTAGTAAGAAGATGGATGAGAAGCGACTGCATGTAGCTGAGATGCGAATGTTGAGATGGATGTGTGGTGTTACAAGAATGGATAAAATAAGGAATGAATATATTAGAGGGAGTTTGAAAGTTGCGTCAATGGTAGAAAAGTTGAAAGGTTCTCGTTTGTCGTGGTATGGACATGTTATGAGAAGAGAGGAAGCGCTGGTGGGTAAAATAGTAATGAATGTGAATGTGGAAGGATGGAAAAGTAGAGGAAGGCCAAAGAAACGTGTGGATGGAGTGTGTAAGAAATGACATGAAAGAAAAAGGAGTGAATGAAGAGATGACGGCTGATAGGGACGTATGGAAGAGGAAAACATACTGCGCCGACTACAAGTGAGTTGGGAAAAGGCAGGAGAATGATGATTATGTATCACAATTTAAACAATAATTCTACCAAATACTTCTTTGATACGAAGAAAAAAAAATACATACGAAAATAACTCGAAATCCTCACTTATTTGCAACCCAAATAGTAAAACATAATTATACAAAAAACTCGGTTTTGCGTAGATGTTTTGACACGTATCATACGAAATTCCATTATGCCGATCTTTTTCAGCCGAACAGGAACATCTTTATAAAGAACTTAAAAGCTAAAATCCCAATACGTTAGTACGTACATACGGTGAGAGAGAAAGAACTTAGTAAATATGGTCACTATTTATAACACACACACACACATACACACAATCAAATTTGAATTTCAAGACATTATACTTCATAACAAAATTTAATTATAATTACTTTGTAATTGGTACTACTTAAATGTTAAAATAATAAACTGTATTATAGTAAATGTACTGTTAAGTAATATACAATAAAGAAAAAAAAAAAAAAAAAAATCCTCCAAAAATAAAAAGCTAAATGCTAGCAGAACTTTTATATGCTATATTCGTCTGACATATTTATTTTTTACATAGAAACCTTATTAATAATCACTCTACTTATAACTATTTCAATCTCTGTATGTGACCTCCCGTTTTTAATCCCTTCAAAAGGTAATAAATGGCGTTATTTTAAACACTTCTCTATGTATTAAACACACCCGTTTGCTTCTTACGTAAAGATTTGTCTAAAAGGTGTTAAATGTCGTAAGATTTTTTGTTCGGTACGAATTTTTTATAACCTAAACCAATAGCTCCTATTTATTGAATCTCAGGAGAGATAATACACGAGTGTGCTTCGAAGTAGGCGGTTTCTTTAGAAAGGATTTTTTATGATATTTTTTTTTGTTACCTTCCGCCTCAGAACGTATTAGTTTTTTCCCTACTAATCTGAAGCCAGAGATGTTTTAGTTAGGAGTATGGGTCGTGCGTCCTTGAGGTCTCTTTTTATGCGGATAAGCATTATTTGGTAAAAACAAGTGAATGACGACTCTGTGGTTTTTTTTTAAATAACTTCTATAAATTTCTCATATGAATACGTTCTAATGTGTGTAAAAGTCCTGTTAATTTTTGACCTAAATTAAATATTTCAATGAAGTGACTTTTATAATTATCATGATTTATTCTATAAAATCTTAGGAAAACTAAGGATCGATTAGGTTTTTATCCACCAGAAGAACCATAGCATGATGGTAAGACTAGGGCTATTAGTGGTTAATGTGTTGGGTACCCATAAAAATAAGACAATAGGAAAACAATAGAAAGCTGGCGTAAACGCTCAAAGTGCTCAAGGGATTAATGATTTAGTCAAAACATCACGTGATCAATGGACGACCCTTTAACGCATTACCATCTTAGTTCAAATAGTCACTTAAGATCAAGTGAGATTGTGGTCAAAATGTACAGTGGAGATTTAAAAATCAATTGAACACGCAATGCACAGTGTGGTGTGAATAAGTCGCTACTTCGAATGTCTAAAATAATTTTAGACATACTATAATTCTCGTATATTTTAATATTTACCTACTAACATATATAAGGGTATCTTTGAGTCATGATTTAAAAACAAATGTGTCATTTTATTGTAAATATTGTGGGTGATGGAACTACTGTCCTATTGGTACCGGTTAAATGAGGCCGTCGAAAACTAGATAGGTGTTTGATAATATTTTTTTTTAAATTAAGAATGTACCTTTTATTGTAGATCCCTTTTTCTATCCTCATTCTAAAACTCTATCAATCAATGTTTGATCCTAATTCCTTAAATATTGGAACATTAACCTTCAATCTCTTAATTATAAACTAAAACTTTCATGAGAGTAATCAGGTAATCTTTAATTGTATTAAAAAAAATAAGCTAATTCACTAATACCAAAGACTATATAGGAAATTACATATAATTTATCTATGGTAATACAGTAGAACAATGTTCGATCTAAGAAACTTTCACACGGCTAGCGGTAGTCAATCGACAAGGTAAAAGTTAGTAAAATGCGAAAGGAAAATTGCTATAACTTCCTCGACCGGAAATCGAAAGTAGATTGTGATCTGGGGAGAAAAAAACTGCATACGACGAGTTCGTTGCATCTAGATTGCAATACGAGACGCGACGTGAAAACAGCGACATCTATTATTGTCAAGATGAATTTGTTATGACTAACTTTTAGTGCGACATCTATTGACAATTTTAAGTATTAAATGTACTCTAGTTGGCCATTTTTAATAAATGATACTCTCTTATGCAAGAAGTTCAACTATTTTATAACAGGTGGCGCTAATTGAAAATATTATGTTGTCGAAAACCTACCTTTACCTCCACCGGCGTCATGCACCTGGGGCTTGCCACTCGGTACTCGCTGCAACGGTGACGCATTCCCGTAATTCATACTAGTTCCATTGTAATCGGAACTGATCGGTTCTTGCTTTATGCCGATAGGTGTCGCTGACAACTTTTCAGCGAGCAATGGATTCGCCGATGCGATGTTGTACCGTCCGTTGTTGATGTTACTATTGACAGCATTGCTGATGGCGCTGGTGCCAGATCTTAACAGTTGCTGAAGACGTTGTTGCCCGTTGTTGGGCAGTTGTAATTGACTCGGTGTATAATATTGCAGTTGACTACTCGACGACGGTGATGATATGTTGTTGTTTTCTTCTTGCTGAAACGATAAAGGTGCTAGTAAAAAAAAATGTCTGAAATTTTTTATGAAACTTCAATACGGAATATTACTAAAAATTTTCGTAATCATCATCCTGTTCCTAAGTTATTCGTGGTCAGCTCAGTACGTTTTCTTTATCCATATATCTCTATCTGTCATTATCTATCTCTTCATTCACCCTTATTGCTTTCAAATCTAAATTCACACATTCCATCCATCTTTTCTTTGGTCGTACTCTCCCTTCCATTCCTATTTTTGGACATATTAATATCGTTACTTTTTTCACCACATACGTTTCCTCTCTTCTAATAATAATAAAACAATTATTTAACAATAATGGTGGGTACAGTTATTCATTTCCTAAACGAGCTTAAAAAAATATTCAGAATGGTCGAAAATTTAAAGTCATACATATGGCATTAATTACCTTAATTTCAATAGGCTGTAAGGCTGACGCAGTGGCGTTCGTCAGATCCGTAAAAAAAGTGTCAAAATTGTCGAACGCTGTTTCCCCCAGCTGTTTGAGTATATCATCAGGGTCCGCGGCTTCAGAGCCGTCCGCTTCGAGCGTCAGCCCACCAACAATGTTCGAGAGCTCAGCCTGCGACAGTTCGCCGAGAGATGATGCCATTTGCTGGAGCTGTGCGGCCGCCTGACCGCCGGCAGCGACTACTGCGTCCTGAAACTGTCCCTATGGTTGAATACACGCAAGGTATTAATATTACATTAAAATTATAAAACCTACATTATATTTAAATAGATCGTACATATATTTTCGTAAATAAATTTGTAATAATTTATAATCAAGTAGGTAATTCAACGACAGATGAAGCTCGTTTATTTTAAAACGTGCCACCTATCGTCGAGTTATTGAACTATTAAATATAATAAAAAGAATGTTTTTAGAAACTCTATAATCACAGGGTATTCGTTACAAACAAAGTATAATTTATACAATACGAAAGTATAATTATATATCAGTAGGTCTAGAGCGTGAAACAATCTCGTGCTCACACAGTTTGACAATATTATAGTTTATCTGTTGAACAGCTTAGTATAACTTACTTTTTAGAAGGTAATTTCTTGTATATTTCTAGTAATTAAGTATAATTAGATGTAATTATTTATTCCAATATATATTGTACAAAATAATTAAATATTTATTCTAATAAATTGGTTAAATCTATATGATTAGCTCTTGTACTGAAAATCAGAGTTTGTTTTTTTTTTCTAATTAGCTATTTCTGTTGACCGGAGGGGCCTTTACAGCTTCACCGAGGCTTTGTGGGCGAGTGCTGAAGACACTAGCATAAGGGTTACCAAAGTGGTACGAAATGCGGCTTGGCCAAGCCTGAGTGTAAAAAATTCCGCGGAATTTTGAAACTAGCTAAGCCCTAGATTTTTTTATCTATAATAATAAACAAAATTGAAATGTCTGTTTGTAATGTCAAAATATTTTTTTTATACTAAATAGATATAAATGTATATACGATATCTATAACAAAAATACAATCTTTAAAATTTTGTCTGTCTGTTTGTTCCGGTAATCTCCGGAACCAGTGGACGTAATTCGACGGAACTTTTTTTGGTAGATAACTGAAATTACTCCGGCTAATTTAGGGTACTTTTAATTTTCAATACTAATTAGGGTTCCGCGTAAAAAAAATTAGAACGCAGCGAAGAGCATATAAAACGCGGGCCCACAGCTAGTTTATTATTAAAATAAAATAAGAATTCAAATGAATAGTTTTATTGTTAAATAAAGAAACATATGTGTGTGTATCTCACCTGTAGGCAATTAGAGAGATCAACCATCCTGCCCTCATTCTCGGCAGACCACCATTCGTCTTCAATAAATGGCATCGCCAGCGCCGATCCCGACGGCGCATGTGTCCCCTCCAGGTTGTCACGTCTACTGTACGCCAGAGGGCGCTATTTACACACCACTAAACACTCACAGTTCACACACTATTCAAAAAGTCAACAATTCTTAAACTATATATTATAAATTCGTTACAAACGTTTGGCAGCGTCATGGACGGATCATACATAATTCGTTGCATATATATATAATTAAGTGTATAGGTACTTAGTTACGAGGGAACACATGTTGGTGCGTTTTGGCCGGTTGTTTCGTTTGTTTGTTCGTATCTTCCGTCTCCTACGGCCAGGTTACCTCACTCCCAAGCTACTCCTCTTCAGCAGCGACCTGGGGAAATGGAAATCGCAGGCTCTCACGTCCAACAAACATCAAACGGACGCAAACACTGTCAACTAAATGAGTAAATAATTAATATCATCATAAGAACGTTATAAATATTACCTGCGTAAATCTTAAAATAATTATTCTTATAACGTTTTACAAAAGATATAAATTATTGAACTTTGTATATGATATAATTGAATCAATCAGGAAAACATTTTGACGTAATTATGAAACCGAAGCGTCTGTGTGAGTGTTAAAATAGACGCACTTGAAAACTAGACACTTAACTTCAAAATTAATAACCTTCAAATATTACTCTTAATATTAAAACACTATGTTAACCAGAATTCATACTTTTCATCTCTTTGATTAATTATTTTCAGGATTGTGTATTTTTAATGTCCATTTTTTTTACTTTTTTCTAATTATTAAACAAATTACAAACAAATTGTTGTTTAGTATACCTTGAAAAAAAAACACTTTGTAAAAATTACACAACGAAAAGCGAAGAAAAATATAAAATTACCTACCTCAAATCTCTTAACATTCTTTAAATTTCTATATGGTACTATAGAAGATTAGTAAAAATAAATCTTTTTAAACAATTAATAGTATTGATAGAATTAATAGAACAATTTACTAATTAAAACCATAATAAATTAAAATAGTTCAGAGTTTAGTTTTAATTGGCGTAAATTTTCATGATCCAATAGAATTTAAGGCCTCGCTTATCTCTTTTATTATTAAGGTAGAACGTACACGAGATTCAAACGATGGATAAATCAAATCAAAAATCTTCAGATCGCTTCAGACTTGAAGTTCGACTGCACGATCAGAAGACTACCTCTACCTTTTATTAATTCTAAATACCAAACGTTTATAAGTTTTTCACGACTATGTTTCTTTTTTTAATGAATGAATTGAAATGTGTCTATCTATGGCGGATGTGTTTTGCATAAGGAGGCAATACGGTGAGTTCACCTGGCGACGTCCCGGTGTATGTCGAACCTGCGTCGATACAGCATAGAGGCAGTGCCGCGGAAAACCAGCCGCGTACACGCCGTTCTGAAAAGATACAAACGATGTTTTATTAGTTACCAATATCACTATATAGATTTTGGCTTACTTAGGGTCCAGCAGTTGGCTCGCTGTTAGAAATATTATAATTATCTAGGACTACCTAGATATAGGGCGAATTGTGGTTTAGTATCGTAATATAATATAATCGTAAAAATTTAGACAAGCTAGATCTAGTGAATGATCGTCATAATTTTAATATTAAAAGTAAAGACAAGTTGGCCGGAACCACGCTTAAGGTTAAGTAAGTGTAATAAAAGCTTTATAGGTAATAGTATTCGGTTTTACAATAAGATCCCAAGTAACATTACCGATTTACCTGACAATAAGTTCAAGTATTATGTCAAGCAAGTTTTAATCTCAAAAGGTTATTACAGGGCGGATCATTACGTGAACGATAGTGATGTCTGTAATTAACCCACATCTCTGTGCTTCCACTAACATTATTAAAACTACGATTTGTGAAAAAAAAAGAACCAGATCGAGTTTCTCGCCTGCGCTCTTCTCGACTGGGTTGTTTTCCGAACCGGTGGTAATGTTTTAGACGTTCATAAGCGCCTTCTTAGGGCCTAAATTGAATAAATAAATTTTGATTTTGATTTTGATTTAGTGGGGCCCTAGGTTTACTGGATTACTGGGGCCTGATCTGTCAGACCACCATGAGAAGCTGTATCAGCGCCCACTCCAGGGGATATTTTTTTAAATAAAACATATCTAGCGTTACTTTAAAAAAATATATATGAGGGGCGGCAATTTATCTTTTTGTCCGGGGCGATGTAACTGTTTGAGCGGACGCTCGGCCTGTCTAATTATTCTAAATACATAACATAGCTTTACTTAATTAACTAAACTAAACACTAAACACATTTTCATAGATTGCTATATTATATCTGTAACTCTGATCAATCTTGGATGTAATATCAATGGAAACCTGGCGACGCGATGAAGTAGTTATTGAAAAATATTTTAAACAAATAGGATGTGGTAAAGTAGTAAGCATATACTATGTTCACTATGGTACTAAGTTAGACTAAAGGAAAAATCGCTATTAGCCGGCATTAGTTAGTTGTGGGATTCCTTTCTTTTTGGGGGCTCGAGGCTTCTGCAAACTTTTTTCTATGACGAATTTATCTACGCGTAGAGGCTTTGACCGTGATAAATATAGGGCAGCATAATGATGCCGAGTGTCGACAGATACTCATTAATCAACAGTCGCCATCGTTCTTAGACTGTTTTTTTTATTTAACAACAAATGAAGTAGGTACAGACATATTGCTGAGTCTGTTTAAAAAAAAAAACTTAATTTTAACTTAATATTATTTGCACGTTTGGCCCTTTATTAGTTTTACATTTACATGAGATATATTTAAAAATTACGAAAATATCTACGAGGTTTTCTACGCCTTGCTTATTTTAGAAGAAAAAAACTTCTTTAGGCGCGTTAAGTGATTTTCGGTAGGAGAAAAGCTTATAGATTCGCATCACCTATGACGTCATCCTTCAGTGACAGTGTGAGTGACAGCTTATCAAATATAGGATGGCGTTAGTGGACGCTTTTGGTAACACAAAAGCACATTTTCCCAAAAATGGCAGTGTATAAATAAAATGTCCGCGTTGAAACGATCACTACTAAATTATACCGTCGATAGTCTAAATAAATATAACATTTGTGTAACCCTCCAAATTATTAGGATCTTGGACTCCCGGGTCGGAATAGAAGTTAATATTTTTAATTTTGTTCCCTAATATCGGATATATATTATACTAGATGTAAAAATGTATATGAGGGTAAATCGAAAAAGAAATATAGAAAAGTCGATGGAATCTTAAAACATAATAAGCCCATAACCATCTACGAATAATTCCGCGTTCAATGGTAGTAGTCTCATCCGGATTTGTTCAGTAGTTTTGAGGTGATGGTGCGTCAAAGGACACCCATTTTCCTTCTATATATATATAAGATAGATATATCAGATGAAATATATCGGATAATATATCGATATTTTATTGGATTGGATTGAATAAGAATTGGATATATATCGACCACTCTTGGCGTTCAGTTTTATCTATAAAGTGCTAGAGTCAAATAAAAATAGAATAAGTAATTACTAAAAGTATTTTATCATACATGGTGTTTAAGAAATACTAAGATGTCAAAAGAAACTATCTAAATACAAGATACAAAACGGTTTTTTTTTTAAGTATTTCAGATAAAGATACAAAATACGTATTTTGTATCTTCTATCTGTTTTTTAGGTACTTGTATCTTTTGGGGGGGAGAGAGGTGATTGTGGCTTTAGGGCGATAATCACCTCTCTTCCTCCGGGTGGTGATAATTACTTCTCTATGAGAGGTGGACGAAGACGTGGGTGGGGAGAGAGCCTGTGGGTCAGGCAGCGGTATTCTCCCCCCCATCCCCATTGGGCTTAAGTATGGACGAGGCCCAATGGGCCTTGCCGCAGGGGGCGACGCGGTGCAATGCTGTGCAATCCCGTATCGCCCCTACTATAAATGCGGCGGGCGGCTCCGGGGGGTTTTTAGTGGGTATTTCCGGGCGCTTCACGCCCGGGTGAGTCCCACACTGGTGCGGAGACGTCCCTCCGCACCCCCTTACCCATTGCATTGGGGGACTTCGGTCTCACTAATACAATGGGTAAGGGTAGTGCGTAAATGCTTTTCCCACCGTCAAAAAAAAAAAAAAGTACTTGTATCTTAAATAAGTCACATCTCTGTTGACAAGGGCGAAGGGTGTCAAAAACGTCTAAAATTTTGCTCACGAAAATCTTGAACGGTATAATATTAAGAATAACGCCATCTATGATACAATAGTGGAACAACGTGTACGCTGCTCTGTAAAGTTTGTATTTAACAGCAAATATGTAATTCACTTTATAATTAATTACCTGAGTTAATAAGTAGTTATAATCGAGAAAACTCTAATAATACATAACAGACGTAATGATTATGCGAGGCACATCGAGAATCACAATGCACGGAAGAGTGAAGACTAACTAACGAAAGCAGCCCACGACTTGTAAAAACAACACACACATTAACAATTACTTCTGCGTGTCTCTCATTATTAATAAAATATGGCAAAAAAAGATCAGTTTTCTCTTCTCTTCCTAGTAAATACACTTTCTTCGTACCATTTACAAGCTAGTTGAAAACATATAATTTAATTCCTAAGGGTTTCCTTTCCTTAATGTATCGAGTACCCATAAAAATGAAACAATAGAAAGACAATAGGAAACCAATGGAAAGCTGGCGTAAACGCCAGGAAGGTGCTCAAGGGGTTAAGGTAAGACTAAATTAAACTTTTACTCAATATAAAAATATGAAATACTTTATAAAATTTAAAGTTTTTAATTATTTAACCGAAATATATGATCAGTTGAATTTTTTGTAGAATTTGTAATATTGTGACGTATACTTGAACGATATAATAATAATAAAACAAAATATTAATAAAAAAAAAAGTGGAGCATTTTTTTCCCCTACATTTTAATGGTAAATAGCAAAACATTATCAGAATTCTCTGATGATTCTAGATGTACTCACATCTATGATATAAAACGGGTTAAGTGGTTCAAGAATTATAAGTCTTTAGTTGACAAATTGAGCAGATATGTAAGGATGACAAGTACCTCTAGTACTTTAACTTATTAACAAAGAAACTATAACAGCTTTTGTGTTATGTAGATAATATTTTAAATTATATAAAAAGTCCTGTGAAATAATACATAAATAGGAATTTGAATTTCGGATAGTTATTTATAACCAACTGTATGATGCGCGCTTTTCTAATTGAAGCAAGTTGCGACCCCAACGTATTATTTACGAGCCTTCCACAGGTTTTCTTGAAATTAATCAAACAAAATAAGAACAAAGAGGATCTTTATTAATAGAAAATAAAACTTTATATCTTCGAACACGCTTTCTTGCTATCTATAGATTTCAAAACAACATTTTCTACAATAATCAGACTGCCGAGTCCCTCTTGGGAGTTAATTGACGATAGATATTGCTTCAAATTCGCGACAGATGTCAGCGCGGTCGCAGCCGTTTGATTCGACGAGTAATCTCCAACTTTGTCATCTTCTCGTTTCGTGCAATCTTCATCGGTTTCATCACCCTCGCGGTCATCATTCGGATCGTTAGCGTCGCCATCGCCATTATCTTCTTGACCGCAAGTCGCAACTTCATAATCTACGTACAAATAATCATGGTATTTCATAGAGATCTCCGCTTTGTACTCATCGTCGTCATCATCAATATCATAATAATCACCGAAGCCGGATTTATGGAAACAGTTCTTTATTGTTCCAGGTTTGACAGCTTCCCAGGAATCGCAAATATACTGCAACGCTTCTGAAATAATAAAATTGTCCTTGAGCGTCGACACTTCTTCCATATGCCGGGCGATTTCGATAAGCTTCGTTCTGTAGTTCTGTTTGATCGTCTTTACGATACCTTGGATCATCGGCATCTCGTATTCCGAATCTGGCGGCAATAAGACCATATTTATATTATTCAATACTATGTCTTTTGGGTGCACTGGGCTGTTATCGACAAATAGGACGATCAATCTTCCCTGTATCTCAAAATAATCGTCTAAAACTTTAAGCCAGTTCACAAATATGTTTCTTGTCATCCAGGAATGAGTTTCCATTTCGTATTGACAGGGTAGGTTTGTCGACGTTACTCTAACGTTGCCTATGACTAGTAACGGAAGCTTTTCCGTACCGTTTGAATTAACACAAGCTAATATTGTTAATCGTTCAGAAGCTAAGGCGCCATCTTCACATTTTTTATCCCCATTAGTGTAATCTTCACTTGGCATCTTTTTGAAGAATAAACCGAATTCATCAGCGTTAAATATATCACCAGCTTGATAATCCTTGAGGACTTCCTGGAATGTTTCGAGCGATGATATGGAACTAGCCTCTCCGTCGGATTCCATGTCCTCTGTATGTTTGAGAGCGACTTGATGGCGTTTCTTGAAACGACTCAACCATCCATTAGACGCCGTGAAGTCTGCTATACCTAAGTCGTTGGCGATCTCTAAAGCTCGTTTTTTGATCATCGGGCCATTTATCGGTATATTCTGGCTCTTCATACTATATATCCAATCGACTAGAATGTTTTCGAGTTCGATAAACTTTCCCAATTTGTTTTTTTTCTTTCTCCTCAGTACACGGCAGGTGAGGTTTTTGCATTTATACTCAGTCTCTCTTCTGTTTTTCAAAATGGTACTCAATGTCGATATCGGGATGTCGAGCTCCTCGGCTATTTGGCTCTTCTTGTAATTTTCAGATTTTTTATCGAAATATTTTATGATTTTCATTTTATCGTGCAATGAGAGCGCCCTTCGTTTCACACGCAGCGCCATTTTGAAAGTTCTCTATCAAGGTTTTTGTTAAATCCACTGTTACATTCGTTTTAAAATTTATAGTACACTAAAAACAATATTTCTGCGATATTTTGGAATCATTGAATAGTTATTTAGATATAAATTTAAAAAAACTATGTGAAAAGTTGTTACGTTACTTATTTAAATTGAGTGACGTGCGTTCGTCGCAACGTATTAAGCGGAACTGAAGAAGAGGGGGCGTATTAAGCGGGTCGCGTCGATCGCGAACGGCTTCGTAGAACCAGGTTCTCTCGACTTTAGAAATAAATTGGGTTGTTTGATGCGACATGGAATGACGGCCCAGTGACATAAACGCTCTAAAGCGCCACGTTATACGACGTAAGTATATTCGAGTACAGTAATAAACACTTATTGTTATCGTATCTTTAACTCTTTAAATGAAGTAAAATTGTTTGTTTCGGATTGATGTACAATGAAAAATAATACCAGCTTAGAAACAAAAGATATAGAAAATAATTATATTATATAAATAGTAGATAGGTAGGGTAAATACTCGAGTGCAGAAAATATATAAAATTTGTTTTACAAATTCGAAGTAAAATACTAGCAGACAACAATGATTAAACTATTATAGTTATTTATTTCTAAGTTGCAATTTCTTTATATTTACGGTTAATATTTCTTTCTTTTTATATTTAATCATGACTATTTTATATTGACAGATTTATAGACATGTTATTGCATCAACCTTGAATATTTACTTCCTGTTGCATATTGCTTTGAGGACCTTGCATTCAGTTATAACTACAAGTAACATCTCGCTAATGGGTATTGCACATAACATTATCTAAATTTCAAAGCATGACAAGTATTTTATTCAGTGTGGATAAAACTATACATTGTTTAAAAATAAACACGTCCCAACTCAAGTACATTTCTGATAATTGCTATTTGGTAGTCGGAAGAACCTTCAACAATTTATTAAGAAGTATTGCTAGTGGATAAAAATTAAAATTAAGGAATTAGATCAATTATATACACTGAATAGTTGTACATTATTTTTATTAAAATTATCGTTCTATTATTATCTTATCTATTAGTATTTTATCAGATATTATTTTATTTGTTACTTATTTATTTATTACTATCCCGCGGCTGCGTCCGCGTTTTATTCCGCGTTATTCAATGCGTTTTATTTTTACGGAACCTTAATTATTGTCGTAAAAAAAAACTGTACTAAGATAAAGTAAAAACATTTCTCATAAATTATAGCACTTTCCTGTAAAAACTGTACATTGAATCGAATTTTATTAACAATTTTATGATTTTTATTTTTATTAAGCGGAACCCTAATTATTTTCTTAAATTAAAAGTACCCTTAGTCACGCGGAGTAACTTCTATTTGTGCCCGCGTTCTATGCATTCTTCCCTGCGTTTTATTTTTTATACGGAACCCTAATTATTTTCCAAAAAAAAATTTTAGTATTGTGATAAAGTAAAAAATTCTCATAAATTATAATACTTACCCGTAAAACTCTGCACTAAATCGAATTTTATTTAAATTTTTATGACTTTTATTTCTTTTATATGCGGAACCCTAATTATTTTCGTAAATTAAAAGTACCCTAAGTTACTTGGAGAAACTTCAGCTATCTACCGATTGTTGTCCCGTCAAAATAGATCTAGCCGTTACGGAGATTAGCCGATACAAACAGACATACAGACAGACAAATATTTTAAAAATTGTATTTTGGTATAGGTATCGTGTAATCATTAATACTTATTTTGACATTACAAACAGACACTTACAGTTTATTTATTACTATGGATAAGTGTATGTATTTTTATATTTTGGTTCAAAATCAACGTCAAGGGTTTCAATAAAGTTAAACAAATTTGTTAGATATAAATCTAAATACTCTGTGCATTTAACAGTAGCTGATAATACTATAATAAAATAAATATTAATTACAACAAAACGAAACGCAAACATTTTGACATAAGTATTTATTATCTGTACATGCAAAGTGTCAGTTGTCAAGTAACGAAAAGTGTGATTGTTTGTTTTTTCACTAACAGTACAGTTAGTAAATAATTTGTAATGTCTGGCGAAAATAATTCTGATTCCTCAACATCAGAATCAGAAATTGGTGCCTGTAGTTCCAACTACAAGGCAATTAAAGTTTTATATTCTAAACAAACCAAAGTTCCCATAAAAAATGCGCCTTTATATGAAAACATTCAACAGTTCGAAGCTGCACTCAAACATGATGTTATTTTACCAATAGGACAATCAGAAGCAGTGAAAAAAAAAACGTGAAGAAGAAAAAGCAAGGAAGAAACGTGAAGAGGAACAGCGGATTGAAGAAAGAAATAAAGCTCGATTCGCTCAATATCAAGGTAATTATTTTGAGGTTATGTTTTTATTTTGGTGCTATAACTTTTAGCTTTTCTTGATTATATACAAAACATACATTTATATCATGACATATTACAAGTTTTAATGGAATGTGACTATCAATGACTTTTTTTATATAATGATTTTTTAATTTTAAATTTAATATAATGATTTTCTTAGACAAGTTTCTCATAGGAAACTAATAAGTAACTTAAGCAACTTTTTGTTGACTATAGTGAATATTCCTCCTCCTCATCATATGTTCTCTTCTAGTTTAATATGATTACATGTAAACATAATTTGTTTATTATAATTTTGTGTACACAAAAATTGTTTTTGTGTTTATCTCACATAAATTATTCTACACAAACTATTCTATGATCTGTTACTATTATAGTCATAGTTCGCTCTCTGCTTTGGTTGGAAATATGAACATTTGAGAACATAATGATTTTTGGTATCTTTTATTGTTTGTATCCACTTATCTGCTCCATTCATAAATAATACTCAATTTGACTTTACTATTTTTAACAAGAAATATATTTAGATTTATAATATATTTGTCAACATGTATAATAAGTTATAAATAATTTCATTAGAATACATAATACATCTTACTTAAGCAACAGCGAAAAGACACTTGCTGTGTTTGAAATTATTTATCAATATCTGAACAGATTATAATAAATTATAAACAATGAAAATTGAATTAAACTGTTTTATATCTGAGTAGCTGCCTCGGTAGCGCAGTTGTATTACATACGACTGCCGTTCTGAGGTCTCGGGTTTGATCCCCGGGTCGGGTCAAGTGATATTGGGTTTTTTCTACTCAGTATCATCCCGAAGTTTGGAATTTGTGCCCGATATGGCGACAGGCTCGCCCCCTGTCACATCTGGGACGGAACTAAGCTCGGCGAAATGTGGGTGGTGTAGTTCGCTACTTCACCTCTGCCTAACCCTTCGGGGATAACAGGCGTGAGCATATGTATGTATGTATATCTGAGTATGAAAATATAATAAAACAGCGCTTTGACCACAATCTCACGCAACGTTAAATAAAGATGTGTTTAGTTAGGAAACAAATCTAATCATAGATAGGTACCAACTCCCAAATGACGTTGGAGGAACACATCTATAAGCAAACAAATTTTAAAACTCGAGGGTGAAAATTACCCAAGTGGGTGTTACAAAAAAAACACAGGATTATTATAGAATAGGATAGCTGGATTAAAACCTATATCCATCTATGTGGTTTCAATTTTAGAAAGTATACTAGCTGCACTAACCATTTAATATGTTCTTCACTGCATTTTATTTTTTATAGGGAATCCTAATTATTTTCCTAATTTTAATTTTTTTAAATATTTCTCATAAATTCAAACACTTGCCCATAATACTGTGCATTGATTCGGATTTTATTCAATTTTTTTCGAAAATCAAAAGTACTCTAAGTTTACGTGGAGTAACTTCAGTTATTTACCAAAAGTCCTGTCAAAATCGGTTCAGCCGTTCCAGAGATTACATGGAACAAACAGACAGACAAAAATGTTAAAAATTGTATTTTGATATAGGTATTGTATATACATTCATATGTATTAGTAAAAAGAAAATTTTGACATTCCAAACAGACACTTCAATTTTATTTATTAGTATACATAACACTACACTATCTCCATCAGCAGATTATTGTTATAAATGTTGTGTTTATATATTCAGAGGAATTTGGTGTTAACTCAAATTGGTCTTGAACCAAGGTGCATCATGTTGATATTCCATATGTCTATACTATATATAAATAAAGTAAATATAACATATTCTAAAAGGTAGCATCTGTCTGTCTGTATGTTCATAAGACAAGCGATAGACGGCCACTGTTCGACATTGATCTCCCCAAATAAGGAGGGAAGTGCCATAATCACCACGCCGGGCGGGCATGTTGGTGATCGCAGTAAGTGTTTTTGTTACTCAGAGGATGCTGCTGCCCATCCTCTGGTGTATCCTTTAGTCGCCTTTTAAGACATCCACAGGAAGATATAGGGTGCTACTATTCTTAGCAGGCAAGGCACTGGTCTGTATGTTAGTTGGCGTATAAGTCAAGGACCATTAAATCAATTTACATCATTATTTTTACCATTGATATATTATCTGGCTAAGTTTTAATCTACATATTCTATTATATTAAGTAGTTCTATATAGAAAAAGTTATAATGATAATAGTGCTGTTCCAATACTATACAAGCATCAATGGAGGTGGATGGGGTTGATGTTTTGCTTGTTTTTTTGATGACGTGGGGGGAGGGGGTCTAAATGGTGTTGGCTGACATAAGTAACATTATACAAAGTTATTAAATTATGATTACATAGGACTTGACAAGGAAGACAGGAGTTATATAGAAGTGAAATGATGAAACATTTCATTACATAATTCTTCATGGGATTTTAAATGATATAAATTATTTTATGCAACACTAAATTCTTTGCAGATCTTGATTGATGTGATGCGCAGGGAGAAAGAGAATGTTGTAAGAAAGGTACTGGATATGAATGTGGACGGTTACATGGGAAGGGGAAGACCAAAGAAAAGATGGATGGACTGTGTGACAGATGATATGTTTAGAAAAGGAGTGAATGCGGAGATGACAACAAATAGAGAGGAATGGAAGAGGAAGACATGTTGCGCCGATCCCAAATAAAAATGGGAAAAGGGTAGGGAGATGATGATGAATTACTAATCAAGGAACACCACTCGATTTAATGACAAACTCCCTAGACACAGACATTTGGTTGGTTTAATATTAAACGATATTAATTTTTAATATTTTTCTTTTTATTTGCCGATAACTCTCAATAATGGCATGAAATGTGCAGTATAAGATTTTAGGAAAAATTTACAAAATGAATTGATAATCATTATATCTATTGGTTCGCACTATGTTTGTGAGCACATAGTTTTTAGAGCGTCCACCTTAAATTGTTTGATTATTTGTCTGTCGCAGTTTAAGTTCGTCAAATAGCCTGCTCGTAGTCAATCAAGTATAAATTACTCTGATCCTCCTCTGTCCGACGACTAGGGTCACGCACACGAGGTCAGTCTAGGCCGAGCGTTGAACGCGCGGCTGTGTGTCACGCAGGCCGATGACCCCGATCCCGCACTATTGCCTTGCTACAACCCTAGAATGCCCAGGTGGTCTAGTATGTTCGCGGAATGTATCAATTGTATAGAGACACATTGGGCTCTTTGTTTTTGCATAATATAAAATAAACTAGAGGTCAGATATCTTTATATAGTATAAAATAATTGATTTTGAGTTTTAGTGTGTTTTTTACTGGAAGTTATGCTTATTTTTCGTTAGTAGCAAGCTGTGAGATACAAACACAATTCTGTCAGTGTCATGTGGTCATAATTTGCGAACCTTGTATTAGTACTCAATGGTTCAACACTAGCAAAATGGATCCTATCTTGCTGGGTGTTTTCTGCCACTTCAAAATAAATATTTCACCATATTACTATATCACGTAAAACTCCACCAAAACTACTTACGCAAGGTAATGAATTAATGATAAGAACTGCTCGTACAGCACTTGACTGACTGAAAACCTGCGAAAAACTCCCATGATCAGGATGCCCAGGATTAATTATGTACTTGGCTGCATTAAGTATAGAGAAGAAATTATTATATTATAGTAATACAATATACTACTTACACCATTTGAATATTTAAAGGGTATATAATTCATCCATTTGGTAAAATACATATTGTTAAAAGCGAGCGTAACCGCAGGCAAACGTAATTTCCATATAAATTAACTAATTTTATTTGGCGACTTCGGACTCTTTGAAACTATGGTAACTTCTATTTATTAACGTTGACGTTTTTGGAGATAGGTTCGAATCCTACATGATGCAGGGGTTTCTTCTTCGTTTCCTTACTGCTGAAGATCGCGACCACTACAAACAGTCTCCATCGAGGATGGTCAAGTGCGGAGTGGACCGCATGGTGCATAATACCGCTTACTAACTTCTTTATTGTTTTACATCATCTTGTAGGCGCCCATCCCTGAGCTTCCAGCCTTCTATTTTACCTAAAATACTTTGCTTCTCTCTAAAGTGCTTTGAAGATCACATAGGATGTCTGAAGAAGCAAAAGACTTTTTATTCGTATATCGTGGAGAGCCGTGTGGTGAATTTGAGTTCTTTTATTATGGAGTCGTTAGTTGTCATGGCAGTCCTTAGGTATACAGATCAATCTTCATCAATGCAAGGTTTTTGCAATAGAGACGAATTTTCAAATGGGAACCGTAGCAGGATGTAGGTATGTTTTACTGAGCGATTATTTGAAAGCTAGGTTCTTTCTCTTTTTAGTCTTATCGGAAACCAAATGTTTAATGGATCGTTAATTCACAGAGAACATAAATATTAGTATGCAGATCACTTACGTTCGTTTTCTTTCACGTACTCCGTTCTTATGGCATTTGATAAGGATAACATACAGGTAATCAAAGTGATGGAGTGGATATCATGAGAGGTCGTATTAGAGGCGCTCGAGAAATGTCCTCTTCTTTTAGGCACTCAGCCGGGAGAGTGGTAGATAGCACAAGGGCACCAAAGCGGTACGAACATCGGCTTGAGTTACTATCTAAGACAGTGATTCTCAACCTTTTCTTTTGTTGCGGCACATATTTAACGATTTCAAAATTTGGCGGCACACAAAGAAAAAGATAAAAATTATTTACTTACTAAAAATAAAAATATTTTTAATGCGAAATTTGAGCTTGGTGTTTTTTTGATAATTTCATTTATATTTGGTCGTAAAAATGACAATGCTACTCTCATATCGTCTTCTACATTTAACAACCTTGATCTTTTTTCAGTTTTAATGTTGGTTAATGCTGAAAATCCGAATTCACACAAATAAGCTGTGGAAAATTGTAATAATATGTTTAAAGCTTTTTTGGCTATCAATAAATAATCGCATCTGATGTTAATCCCAAATGAATTAATTGATTCTTCTGAATGTTTTAAAATTAAATCTGGATTATTGGAAAGCAAATTGAGTTCTTCCTCTTCATTCAAAGTTAAGTCAAATACAGAAGTATCAGTTATGAGAAATGGATTAAGAACCCAATCAAATTTCTTAATATCTAATTTTGGGAATTAATGAATAATTCTCTCCTCTAATGTTGTCAAATGATCAACAAAAATTAATTTAATAGTTTTATAACTGTCTTTAGGGACTGACTCAAACTTTTCTAAATTGCCTTCCTGAGCTTTATTTTTCCATAAAGTTACTTGTTTTTTGAATACCACCAGCTTATCGGTTGAGTTTAAGATATTTTCATTAGGCCCTTGCATACTTGAATTGATGTTGTTAAAAATATTTTTCTTTTTAAATGATATAATTTAATAATATTTACATTATTATATATTTGCAAAATTTGGCGGCACACTTTTGAAATTTGGCGGCACGCAAAAGTGCCGCGGCACAGTGGTTGAGAATCACTGATCTAAGACATAAAATCCGCAAAATGAGCCTTAACTAAACTGCGTTTGGTTAAGGAGTAAACAAATCTCAAGGTCCCTCACAAAACACATGTAGTGTACTCTGTTCGGGGTCCGAGCTGTAAATGCCTTCCTAATATTTTTTTTTTTTTTTTTTTTTTTTTTTTTTTTTTTTTTTTTTTTTTTTTTTTTTTTTTTTTTTTTAATTCCCCCTGACATAATCAGAGACTTTGTTACTACTTGATTTATAAATGAAATACTATCCCCCATTCTCCCTTTTCATTAACTTTTAATTGGCCCGTTCTTTTGCCAATTCTTATTTTTATTTGGTTGTGATCTTTTTTCTTTTCTTTCCATTTTATTCTTTCTTTTCTTTTATTTTATACATATTCTATACATGATGTCATCTAACTAATACAATTTTTTGCTTGATGTCACTTAACGATTACAAATACAAGACAGTACAAAAAATACAAACAAACTAATATTATTCTATATTTGGAACACAGATAATTAATGAGATCTCTTAAAATTTCAAATTAATGATACGAAATAAGCTCCATCATTATAGGTCTAGCGTATCCTTCAAAAATGACTTTAAACAACGTTATATGAAAATGATCTGTGCTATGAATAGAAATCATAAATTGCCGTATCACTCATTTGCATGTCACGCGTGACCTTGCTTACGTAACATGCTTGGCTTTTTTCATCCTTTTTAAAAAAAAAAAGGCCAGCGGGGCACCTTTTTGTCTTAAACTAATATTATCTCTACGTAATATGAAGTCGTATTTCGCATCATGCTTTCTATCGATTCATCCACCAACTTATAAACCAAGCCAGCAAAAGATTCGATTTTCTCCGTTAGTTAAATATTTTATTCAATGAAGTTGTATATGATTCTTATAAAACTTTTTTGTAATAAGCAAAAAATAAGTAAATAAATCGAAATTATAACGTACGTTACTGGGCATAAGGCAAAATTTAACCATTCCCAAAAAAATTCATACATTTTTTAATAATACATTTAACACAAATTAATACCTTTTTGATATTACTTTTGACATATTTGTTTTTAACAAGTTGAATAAAATGTAAAATTTATCACCAAAAAACTCATTTTCATTATTATAATTTATGATCACGTGTCTCTGTAATGATGTATATAGGTAATTTTAATAATTAAACATAATAACTCGCGGCCATGCGATCGCGTGACAGTTTACTTCACGTCAATATTCCCGCCGAAAATGATAAAACGAAATGGCGACCGAAAGTTTCCGGTAAGCAACCACAGACTAAATAAGTACGACCGCAGTTGCCTCGTAAACTCGCTGTTTCCTATCGTTTACTTTTGGATAAAGAAATCTATTTTAAACAGCCTAATTAGACTCCATTTTAGTTAATAATAATTAACGCCATATTGTTCTGCAATTGAATACTATCTTATCGCGCGTGCATTTTGTACTATTAATTAAATACGTTATTTTTTGACAAAAAGGTTTATCTTTCCATAATATTTTCGTATAAACTATGGCGTCCATTGAGTGATTGTCTGTTTATGGCCAGTAGCCGCTGACATGTCGGACAATATAACTTCCTTCTGAACCTATATCCAAACCCGTAATGCAACAAACAAGCGAAATAAGTTACTATGAAGGTTTTATCGCTATGTGTAAACCTGTTGAAACCCTGGTGCCTAGATTACCACCCTGCTTAATGTTTTCTTATACATCGGCTGATTCCGGATCACGATATTACAAGTGTCTTATAATGGCGGCTATGACACTGTTGTATGATGGTCGTAATATAAAAATAATTTCATTACAATACTTGGGAGTAATGAAAACGTTAACAATTTTTTGAATACGATCTACTATAGTTATCGCGTAACTCGAAACGTCATCTAGATTCTGTGTGATCTCGTGTATTTAATGCACAAGTAGGCTTTCGTATAACAGCTTTACACATGACCGGAGCATGCCGCGTGGAGCGTGTGCTGTCTCGCTCACACTCTGGACGCCTGGACGCGGTCGTTGACTTATTCAGGGGCTCGTTCAGAAATGTCATCTCACAGTTTTTAAATTATACATCGATAGTTTAGTGAGACACGTCACATATATCATAAGTTAGCTCTCACGAACAGTCGTCGAGAAATTAAAAGGTTACCAGGAAATTTTAAAAGGAAAGGTTGAGTTGTTTGTAATATTTAAAAAATATTCCTATATCTTCCGAAAACAATTTGCCAATTATTTGTCTTCTTGTCACCCTATGTAAGGGTCATTAGGTTCATGTAATCTCAGAGATATTGAAACCGGAGAGAATTTTTTATAATAATTATTTCGACTTTCGTTATTTCCTTTTAAAGCGCGACATTTTATCACCCCCTACCAATAGTAATTATACGTAAAAGACTGAATTAGTTTTTTTTTAGTAGATTCTATATTTTTTATACGGTATAGGCTCAGTGCTTTGACCACAATCTCTCACCTGATGTTAAGTGACGATGCGGTTCAGGATGGTAGACACACTAAGCCTAGATACTAATTCTAAAGCGATGCTGCCGGAACACACCATTTTAGGTATTCAAGTATATATTACTAGATGACCTGGTGAACTTCGTATCTCCTCTCTTTTTGGATCATGCTCGCTGTTGTTGTGTTTGATGTACACGAATTCGTTGCATTCTAAGCCTATCAGTTTAATTTTCAGCCACTCTAGAATATACTAATACGACAATTGTCGTTTTTTGTCTCTCGCTGATCATCAGAGAGGTTAGCACGTGGGTTAGGTCGTCCCACATTTGATTGACTTCGACGATCAAGTCAGGGCATTTTCTCCTTGAGCGTTGTTAAGAAAATTAAGAAAATAAATTTCCGATAGCAAAGCACCAATAACTCTTTGACAGCCAACAAACATTTGGATCCTCTGTGACAGTTACACTATTTAGTTTGATAGGTTGGATTAGTTCGTAATAACAAATTGTTGAAGTAAAATATAAAAATAAATAGAAGTGTCTGATTGTAATGATACAATATAACGTCTGTTACTGTATTTATAATACTACATTTGAGTTTGACGTAATTATGAATAAATAATTATAATAATGATAAAATAAGCAAAAATATATGTTATCTGCAGTCAACGACATTAAATCTTATAGAGATCATTAAAGACGTTCTTATACATTGCCTAGCTACACATGAAATAAAAAAAAACACACCTTGACTGATTCAATGTGTCTAAATATTCAGTACATCGTGATATTTCATATGTATGTCATACAAAACAATCACGCCGACATGACGTTCTGTTTACAACGAAATTAGAAAAAGAGATAACATTATACTTAGCGGGTTGTTATCGCAACGTTTAAGTCCGTGCCGAGACTTGCGCGTGCGCAACCGGCCGTACTCTGTTATCGCTTTGTCTCCCTTATCATTACTTAAATAATTATACCTCTATTATTTTTAAACAATAATGACGTAATCACATATGTCTGGCAAATAAACATGGAAATAGAAAAATGAATTATTAATGTGTCGAGTACCTATAAAAATGTAACAATAGAAAGACAATAGCAAAACAATGGAAAGCTGGCGTAAACGCAGGGAAGGTGCTCAAGGGGTTAAGAGACATTATTTGCAGCAGGTGTACGTACGTCATTGTAATATTCTGATGTAATTAATAACCATTAGGTATATTTATAGAACTGAGTGAAGACATATATCACATAACGGATGGGCAATTATGCAACTGTATAATTGTGTTGAACGCATAAAACTAAATCGGAACGGTATTGGCGGAACGCGTGGAACGGAACGTAAGCGGAAGTGATGCAACGGAACTCATTTCGGCGCGCATCTGTGTAAACATGGCGCGCGTTTTCTGAATGGCGCGGTGCGATGGCGGACTGCGTTTCCCGCGCTCGCCGGGCGACGACCCCGCGTGCGGCGGTCAGCGCCCGGGAATAGTCGAGTGAAAGTAATTCGCGAGCGGCGACCGCTCGCGAGCCATGCCGCCCTGGTACCTCAGCACACAACCGTGCACAGATTTGTTACTTTTCATAATAAATATATATATACTTTTTGTATTTTTTTAATGAAAATTATATTTAACTTTCAATGGATTTTTTTTATCTCTAGATTCTAACCGTCTAACGGGATCGTATCTACTACAACTTTCGCTTTTAATATTAAAACATTTAAAAATATTTATCCGAAGTGCGTTAGATGGTATTGTAAAAGTGATATTTATTACTTACTCACGCCATTGAAATAATTAAAAATTACGAATTCTTGAACGCTTATAAAAACGCTTTCAGATTGCATATAAATGTGTTATCTAAGAGTTTAGAAAAAATAAAAGTAAATCCTTATAGAATTAAAAGGCAAGAAGAAAGTTATACGCCTCCTTACGTGCAATATCTCATAGGCATCTATTATGGCTTGGTATTTTTATTTTATATAAATTCTGTCAGTTATAATCGTAATATAAAATGAAATTCACACATGTTTTAGATAAATAATTCATACTACTTTCGTATTTTTGTAACTGTTTCTTTTAATTTTGGTATTTAGTAATCAATATACAAATCATTATTTTAAAAAAGGTCTATTCGGATTAACAATCCCATTGTGCGACTCCAAACACGCATAAGAGTAAACTCTATGACATCCCTAAAAAGCTATAAATATGCACATATAACAAAAAGGTTCTGATTCAAAATGTACATTTATATGACACAGTTAACTCTTTGTATTTTATATTTATTCAAATATAAATCTATATTTGAATTTAAACGAACGAAAGTATCAATTGAATATTTTTGCAAAATGTTATTAAGAAGAAAAACGACATAAGCTCCTCGAAATAAATAACATGATTTCGTTACAAGGGAAAAACAACAACGTTGACAATTCTTTACAAAATATGAAAAAGTTGTGTTGGCTTTGAAAGTTTGCTACAAGTAAAGTCGGTTACGAATGTGTTTATTATAAGAAATAATTATAAAGTACATTTCGAAGCACTAACCAAAACAAGTCAATGAGAAATCTACATAACACAATGGGATTTCAATTATAAAGGATGCTGAAAAAACAACCGCACGTGTATAATCTAATAAATCAGATAGATTTTAAGAGTTGTTATTAGTTAATAAAAATGTATACTGCTTTCATAGACCCTTTTTTTTTTTTTTTTTTGACGGGGGGAAATGCATTTACGCACTACCCTTATCTATTGTATTTGAGGGATCGGAGTCCCCCAAATACAATAGATAAGGGGGGCACGGAGTGACGAGCTCCGTGCCAGTGTGAGACTCGCCCGGAAATACCCACTAAAACCCCCCGGGGCCGTCCGCTGCATTTGGGATGGGGGCGACACGGGGTGGCTTTCGCAAGCACCGCGTCGCCCCCTGCTGCTTTCATAGACCCTAATTATCTGTTGAAATATATACTTACATCTGCTAATGGCTAACCAGTTATGCGGACGGATCTATCTTTAGATTTATTGCGCGCAATAATAATAACGTATAACATTACCCACGTTATGAACCTGTTTTGGTCATCTACTGGTTATCCTTTGCATACTTATTATGGTTAAGTAATAATAGCTAATAAATTAATTAGTCATTATTTTCCAAAACATTCTTGATTAAGGTTTCAATTTTCTTCTGGCTAAATATGGTCACTCTAGCCAAATCACTGAACCAGTAACGTCAACGCTTTAACGTCATTTATCTTAAATCCCATTGTCATTTAACATCTGATGACATTGTCGTCAAACGCTAAATGTCTCTCTGTCTGTCTGCTTATAATTCGAAGACCATGGAAAAGATGCTAACCATATATTGAATAATAGTGTATAGGGCTTTCGTACCTGACTGGTATTAGGTGTTCCTGTGTGGTGCCGGCCAAGAATAGTACCACCCCATATATTCCCGTGGGTGCCGTTAAATGCGACTAAGGGGTGAACTAGGGGATGGGCAGTAGCATCCTATGAGTACTACATACACCTGGCGATCGCCAAACCTCATTCCAAGCGTGGCGATTATGGCAATCACACCGCCCCCCTCACCCTCATGAACGACCGACCCAAAAAGGTGGACCTACGACCTGGTGAAAGTCGCGGGAATCCGCTGGATGAGGGTGTTGCAAGACCGGTCGTCGTAGAGATCTTTGGGTCTTGTACACATGTGGACGTCTTTCGGTTGAATGGTTCAGCAAGTGTATACCCAAACCTACCTTTTTTTTTTTTTTTTTTTTTTTATGTGGCAAATGCATTTACGCATCCTCCCTCACATCTCTAAACCGGAAGCAAAATCTCCCGGATTAGAGATGCCAGGGGGGTATGTGGGGCTCGCCCGGCGTGTTGTGCCAGGAATACCCACTAAAACCCACAGTACCATCTGCCGCCTTTCTTGGGGGTGACACGGGATATACCCAAACCTACCTAAAGATTCTCATCTATCGGTGGTCGCCATCTTTTTCAGACTATACTTTATTTAACAACAGCTAAAGTGAATTCTAAGTTTAGAAAAATCGCCGACAATCTGTAGTTTAAACCGTAACAGAAAACATTATTGACCTATGCAAATTTAGCGCACTTTACATCTATTTTTTAACTTACTTTCTACGCTAGAAGTGTTTCTTTTGCATTCATTATTAACCCCTCGAGCACTTAGGTGGCGTTTACGCCAGCTTTCCATTGTTTTCCTATTATCTTTCTATAGTCTTATTTTTACGGGTACTCGAATCTACAAAAACATTTACAAAAAGATGAAGTTACCTACCAGTTTTATTTGATTTAGTAGGCAGTATAAAATGTTCGAATATTTAAATCACTCGGGGTTAACAAATGCACCATAATAAAACGGAGGCCTGCCTGTGATCGTCACGCGTAAAGCACGCGGGGTCACCAGCGGACCAAGAATTGTCTAATGACGCAAGCGCAGTAGCAGATATTTTAACAGGTGGCTGTATCTATGTCAGATTGATAACGCGGGGGCGGAGGACATTGACTCGCTTTTCGGTCGCTGTTATCTGATGCACCGGATAAAAGATTAGTTCGTCTATTTTTAGAAAGGCAACCGCATTTTTAAACATGTACTTATTTAGATAGATAACACACATAGGTTTACGCATTTATGATTCTTGTATGACACGCTGATTTGTCAATGTTATTGTGAAATTGTATCCTGGCCTCCAAGATACAGGCTTTACTTAGTTTGGAAGCCATTGTTAAAATGTAACGTTGTTAATATGTAACTGAAGTGATTTGATTTGATTTACTAATCCCCAGTCAATGAAAGAAGTTAGGCGTAAATATTGATTTCAGCCACTTGGGTTGCTTTAAAAAAATTCTCTTGGAATTTGGCTTTATAATTGGAAATTAAAAAAATAAAGTTAAAATTTGCATGTCTTGGAAATAATTCGTATTTCCAAATTTACAAGCGTATGTAAATGCTTTTATTTGGCCCGAATGTTTGTTTATTTTCTGTCTATCTCTCCTTTACTGACGTAGCTAATGTTGAACTTGGAGAGTCATTTGACAGGCGAGTTCGTTATCACGGCCGTTGATCTGGCTGCAGTCTTGTGACCTCGACTACGGACGGGATCATCGTATTCCAAGCGATCCTGGGTCACCGTCCTAGACTTGTCACTACATTTTCATGCACATGATCAAAACTGAGGGAGGCGACTAAATGACACTAAAATTAAACAATTTAGCTTACTCTAACATTATTTTTTTGACTAGACTTCATTTCAATTGAGAAGACAAAATATAATATTTTACATGGAATTTATGCATTATATAGTAATCTGAATACAGAAGTTCTCTCTTTATCTCCACACTTGAAATATCTAATCCGTAAGTGGATTATATATTATGAAAAATAATAACAAATTTATCGGCTCGATAGATATTTCGAAAAGAACTTTTGCTTCATTTTATAACTAGACTATCTGAGTCAGAAATAATTATAAAAATAGTATTATTTCTCGATGTAACGTTTGTAAGAGATTCTGTTTTAACATTCATTGAATTCCTAATTGATGAAGATTGATCATAATATAGATAATATAGGTTGAAAAGTGTATTTTGTTTTAGATACTATGCCGACAAGGGTACCGAGGACTGCGAAGAATGTTCTCACACGTATAAATGCCATGGATGGTCCTCTCGCTGCTCTAAAAGACTGTGTCGACCACAGACTCAGGATAAAGGTTTGTCCTTTTGCTTTCAAAATTAACATAACCTTTTTTTATGCTTCAGCCATAGTACTCGTAGTTTCTATATCCTATATCAAACTGACTAGTGTGGTCAAGGCATCTGAATTAAAAAAAAAAAAAAACGTGAAGGTCGAGAAATTAATTAACCTAGATCGGGAGTTGCGAACCGTTTCTCAATTACGTGCTGAAATTTCTTAAAAAAAAAAAAAAAAAAATTCATGTGGCCCTGAAGTACAAATAAGTAATATAAGAAATTTAATTGGCAAATATAAACTCATTTAATTCCTTTACGTACGATAAGTATTATAACATAAATAGATTTTACATTAGAAAATTTGTCCAAATTGCAAGCAAAAAGCGTAAGCTGAACTGACTCGCCAACTAAGCATGTAAGAGGTATGAAAAGGCGTAAGTCAGAATTGGCTAGGCATAATTTACTACCGTGAGCTTCTTTGGCGATGACTTAATCAGAATCTCCTGGCAGCTTTACGAGATACTTGTGTGATGAATATCTCATCCTTGACCTAAGTTAATGTTGATTTTAACTGTGCTGTTGAGAGTTCGTAAAATGGTTGTATTAGTTCATAATGTTCTTGTTATTAGAAGAATCAAGCTCGCATGATAGTGTGTTGGTAAGAAATAAAAACGAATATTAAAATTCGTTTCTGGATGGAGAAAGAAATATGTGTGTTACGTGTTACGCTAGATCTAGTGAATGATCGTCATAATTTAAATACTAGAAGTAAAGACAAGTTGGCCGTCCCACGCTTTAGGTTAAGTAAGTGTAATAAAAGCTTTATAGGTAATAGTATTCGGTTTTACAATAAGATCCCAAGTAAAATTACCGATTTACCTGACAATAAGTTCAAGTATTATGTCGAGCAAGTTTTAATCTCAAAAGGTTATTACAGGGTGGATCGTTACGTGAACGATAGTGATGTCTGGAAATAACCCACATCTCTGTGCTTCCACTAAAAAACTACGATTTGTATAGTTTTTTATATGACATAAAAAAATTATATATATTATATTTATGAAAAAAAAAGAAGGAACCAGATCGAGTTTCTTGCCGGCTCTTCTCGACTGGGTTATTTTCCGAACCGGTGGTAGTGTTTTTAGACGTTCATAAGCGCCTTCTTAGGGCCTAAATTGAATAAATGAATTTTGATTTTGATTTTGTGTTTTTACAAACACCAACTGAGAATAAATCATTTCGACGTAAATTCGTCCATTTACGAGTTTTAACAGCGGCCAGTCGTGTCGGCCTATCTAGTACGAGGCATAAACCGTCCTAAAACAGTAACGCCACAGTTGAGTAAGAGACTGAGTAAAACAGTGAACTTACTCTGACGAGATGTCAAGAATCGGGAACGATCTATATAGCCTTGTTTTAGTGAAGGCATTGGTTGTTATATGCAAGCAAACTAGAAACTAACGTAACGTGCAGTAAATAACATTGTTAGTAATGTAATATTTCAACTGAGACATTGCAAAGGAAAAAGTTAATAATGTCTACTTCATCTTTTAAGTTAGTGCCAACGTTATTAAAACAATGTAAGCCACTTATTAATAGTGTTGTTATCAACTTTCCATTACTTGTTTCTTCACTATATTCTATTTCTCTGAACCTTAAAAATAAATAGTTCGAGGCAAAGTAACTTTAACTTTCACCTTTACTCCTCAAAAATGTAAAAACTTTGGTTTACATTGTCATTATTGCATATCGTTTGTTTAAAAAAAATATTTGCCATATTTTGTTGGAACGCAATGGGAACACTGAGAAGACAATTCACTAGGCATTCCGTGTTTAGATTCGGGTGTCATAACTCCGACCGGAGGCCCTTTAATGCAATCCTTTGTGCAGCATTGGAACAGTGCCAACGCGGAAACAGCGCTCGACAAGACGACGCGATGACTGATCGCCGGGCTATTGCCGAATTAGTACGGACGAGACCTTTTTCTGCTAATTACTTTTGGTTTAAGAAAACTCTACGCTATCATTAACAGTTTATTCTTGTTTCTGGATCACTTAGGTTTTGTTTTGAATTCAAATGTATTTCCGTTTCTGAAGTGCTGTTGGACGGGATTCTCCTTATTATCCTAGTTTTATTAGATCTTTATTGATTTCTGATTTGCAATAATTTTTTATAAATCTGCCTTACTTATCTAAATACATAGGTAGCTAATAATATCCATTACAGTAGGTGTTACATTAGTAGCGCATAGAGAAATTGTGATATCTTAAGTCTTTGCTACAGGTGACATGGACTGTATACGTACCTACGTTTTTGTGAAAACCTAATAAAGTCCTATATTAGGGTAGTAAGAATTTAAAAGGTTTCATAGGAAAACTAAATCAATGTATAAGCTGTATTTTTTCATTAATACGTTTCTTTTCATTTTCATTAATACATAATACTTTGTCTACTTCTGTTGCATTATCAGCTAACTCTACAATTAATTTCCTGACTATTTCAAGTATAATTGTTGTTATAAAGTAATTCATAGTTGTATTAAGTCTATAGTTGTTTGTTTAAAGCCTACCCAAGGTGAACTTACTTATTAGATAAAACATATCAGCTCCTTCACTGAAAGCAGTAACTATGATAATGTCCCTAAGGCCTATAACATTTAATTCAATTTTGATATGCCTATTTCTTATTTACAGCCTCTGTTTGGTTTAACCAGGGAATTTTTTTTTTTTTTACAATGGACAGCACAGTGACTGCACTGGACCTGATGGTAAGCACAGTACAATCCAAAACACAGCGGCGACTGACACTGAACAGAGTTCACTGCCAGTCACCGCTGTCATGCTGGCCTGCTTAAATACCTCTTCACGCCTCTTTTGAAGGACCCAATATCATATGAAGGAGGGAACATGCTCACAGGAAGACGGTTCCATAACCTCACAGTGCGACAAAAGTACGAGTCAGCAAACTTTTTGGTTCTTGAAGTTATGGGTGTCACCGTGAAACCGTGACACCGAAATCCTGCCCGCGTGGTTCTGTTATGGAAATAGGTAGGGATAGGTATTTGAGACAACATTTAACCCAAAAATTACATATTATATGTTTAACGCTAATAAAATTTACAACATTCGCATTGACTACTGTTTTTCTCCGAAAAATCCACGAGATAAGTTCAAAATTTCTTGGCGTGCCCTTCGCATTACGTTTGGCATTTTACCACACTTTCACTTGCATTCAAAATTTTAATCGAATACTATTAATCTAAAACATAACACAAAAAAAATCAACACGATGTTTAACGGGTTCAGTTGTGTCAAGTGAACTACATATTTATATAGTGTGTTGTGTAGTTACTTCATTAATTCCGTAAACGAGGAATAAAACTATATTACGTAAACTTGTTACTATTTGTTTGTAATGTTGACGGAAATTTGTTTCCTCATTTATTTATGATTCTACATGACAACTGCTGCGAGCATCTCCTCCATATTTAATAGTAAGCCTTTATTTACTTGAATTTTTTTGAACAAATACATCGGGGCTCTATTTTTGTTTATTTTCCTGTGTGTCTGCGATGACTTCCTTCAGTTTCTTTTGACCTAGTGCGGCCTTGTGCTAGTCTTAGCCAAATTAGACCAGCTGATTTTTTATTTGCTAACCCATTTATTTTACATTTTTACTTTATTGGCTTATTATTTCTTCTCTTCCAGTTAACAATATTTAAATTTATTGAAATACAGTCTATCTATTTTTTATTACATACATACATACATATGCTCACGCCTGTTTTCCCCGAAGGGTTAGGCAGAGGTGAAGTAGCGAACTACACCACCCACATTTCGCCGAGCTTAGTTCCGTCCCAGATGTGACAGGGGGCGAGCCTGTCGCCATATCGGGCACAAATTCCAAACTCCGGGATGAGACTGAGTAGAAAAAACCCAATATCACTTGACCCGACCCGGGGATCGAACCCGAGACCTCAGAACGGCAGTCGTATGTAATACAACTGCGCTACCGAGGCAGTTGAAGTTATTTTTTTATTAATTGAAGATATAGCGATAATAATAGATATAGAGGAAAGGGCTTGGCGTCAACATAAACGGCGAGTACATAACACACCTCCGTTTTGCTGATGATATAGTAGTCATGACTGAGATCGCAGAAGTCCTAAGTACGATGCTCGGTGACTTCAATACAGCCTCCGAAAGAGTTGACCTTAAAACGTTTGAAAAGAACCCCTCCCCCCAAATTCGTTACGTAATACTTGAACACTGCCTTGATCCATTGATACAGATATTAGATATAAAAATTCCTAATATAAAACTCTAAAAACCTGGCTTGAAAATACATCTAGGATTTAAAAAAAAAAAACATGTAAATCTCTCGAGTAACAAGCGCCAAAACTAATGAACAAACAGAGAGACAGTGTCTTTTATTATGCATACAATACATTAACTGCCTCGGTAGCGCAGTTGTATTACATACGACTGCCGTTCTGAGGTCTCGGGTTCGATCCCCGGGTCGGGTCAAGTGATATTGGGTTTAAGTGGTCTACTCAGTATCATCCCGGAGTTTGGAATTTGTGCCCGATATGGCGACAGGCTCGCCCGCTGTCACATCTGGGACGGAACTAAGCTCGGCGAAATGTGGGTGGTGTAGTTCGCTACTTCACCTCTGCCTAACCCTTCGGGGATAACAGGCGTGAGCATATGTATGTATGTATGTAATTCATTAAACTAAACTCGACTAAAGGTATTACTAATCGGAGTATATTTATGTAGCTTTTTCTCGCAAACCATAAGGCGAATCATACTGTGATTATAACATGGACCGATCATCTCCAGAATCTGAAGTGGTCGTGGAGAAACGTACACAATTTTAGTTAACAACCATTTTGGGTCGTTTCAATTCTCGTTGCCGTGAAATTTAATTGTTTTAAATTATTATCCTTTGTATATAAAACGATGTCCTTACCGCGGGAAAATTTTAATTAAGTACTTAGCCGATTTCGATACAGTCGTTAAAATATCTTTATCCTTGTAAGGTCGTAGGCTTGTCGTTAAATTTTAAATACACGTAAAGACACTACGTTTAACTTAATAAAATGTTTCATTGAAGTAACTGTACGTATGGGATATTACTGACCATATCGTACGAGATAAATTGAACGCAAATAAAGGCCGCATTGGCAACTAAGCGATTCTTTAGAAGTCAATCCAGCTAAATGTCTGGAAGAAAGTGCTTCTTTTTCGCTCAGAATAATAATTTTACTTGTACCATTGGACTGTGACTTTTGATGGAGATTCAAATTTCAAAAATGGTTTATTTAATTTAGGCCCTAATAAGGCGCTTATGAACGTCAAAATCTGTCAAAGGCTGTCACTTCCAGACATGAAACCATAACGTTTGCAACTTAAAACATGCTTGACATGATGCTTGAACTTACTGTCCGGTATTGTAAATCGGTAATCTGCTTCGAACTTTATTGTAAAACCTAACATTATTACTTACAAAACTCTTATTAGTTTTACTGTGGTAAAAAGGCTATCGAAAAGAAACCACATTAAGAAAGATTTACTTGACATTTCGATACAGTTGTTAAGTAGCTCAGGTAAATGCAATTAATGGTAAAAGTGACTCGTGTGGGCATAATAGCGTGGGTCCTATGATAAAAATATGACCGAACGTACGTGAAGGCCGGCGGCTGTCGGAGAGAAACATTACAGACATACTGTGTGTTTGTTGCGCGGCATGCGTGATGCACGTGGATGTACAGACAGCAATGGAGTGTGAATATATTCGTTTCATTTAAGCTTTAGTAGGTATTTTAGCTGATTATTTGTTTTATTATCTCATAAAAATTAAAAACAAAAAATAAATAACACTGATCACTGAAACCGAAATTGAAATCTAATTACAAGTAATAAATTTATCTTAGACAGATGTCGTACTAAACTAAGATATGATGTCATACTACGTGTTTCGTACAAGTTCTATACTAATTCGGTTTGCGTGAAAGTAATAGAACATCCATCCACGATCAATTAAACACTAGAGCAGTGATTCTCAACCACTGTGCCGCGGCACTTTTGTGTGCCGCCAAATTTTGCAAATATATAATAATGTTAATATTAATAAATTATATCATTTAAAAAGAAAAATATTTATGCAGTGTGTTGTAGTAAGTAAATATTTTTTATCTTTTTCTTTGTGTGCCTGCCAAATTTTGAAATCGTTAAATATGCTCCGCAACAAAAAAAGGTTGAGAATCACTGCCCTAGAGAAATACCTTATTTGATTAAATAATAATCAATAACGTACACCCCAATAATAAATATTTTAATAATCATTTATTTTCGTTTTATTCGTAGTTAGTATTTTCAATTTTATAAATATAGTGTTCTATATTTAGTTTTTTTTAAAGGCGGCCGTTAATTACGACTCTTTGTGCAAAATTACCAATGACAGTGCGTAAATAAGTAAAACCACCTGTTTCACGAATAAACACAACGCAGTTTAAATTCTATACATACAAAAATGGGTCCAAAACAAACGATATAGAGTTTAACTTAATGTAACGGCTAATATTGCTAAACAAAAAATTCGTTGTTATTATTTTATACTATATTAGCTTAGTGCTGTTTTTACAAACCAAATGTGATTCATAGAGCTGTTTTTTTTTTTTTCGACCATTTACTTTACAAATAGTATATATAGTTTTAAACAAAACAAATCAACAGAGAATATATTATTAACCTACGTTGTTCAAAGTTCAGGGTCGTACGTCACTTTTTTTTTTTCTAAATTAAAAATGATGTAAGACTGTAAATGTCAAAGATAAGCTGTAAATGAGCAAGCGAATTTGGTTTTTCTATTTATTTATATATGAATTAACCTTGTGACGTCATTTTGTAAATTGAAAGTTATCGCCGAATATAGGTTTCTATATTTTCGTTTTAATTTTGAGCACCGTACCGAATTACGTATTGGGTGTTATTTCTCTGCGGTTAAAATCTTTTTAATGTATTTTGCTTTATTTTCTGTGCTGTCCCTACGTAAGGGACCTTGTTGCGATGTTAGTTATCTCATGGTCGTTCTCTTTCACATGTGTTGCTCGAACTAGTGCGTGTGTGTGCGTGTCTATGCTAGGGCTCGCTAGGACGAATCGGACACGACACTTCCTAGTGTATTTAGTAGGTATATCAATCGTTTTCGGTTTGTCGTTCGCCTTGATGTTCAGACCGCGGCCGCCGCTACGAAACGCACCATAGATATGATTGATCTCTTATAGGTGTTGCCATGAAAGGTGTAGAATAAACGACTTATTTATATTATAATTATTTTTATATAATTTAATACGGTTTAAGTGTTAATTGATTATGTAAGTGTCAGAAATGGATGTATAATTTGCAAGCTATACAATGGGTTAATGAGGCACTAACTTGTTACTTCTAGCTTCATGTTTGATTTTAGATTTGATGTAAACTCTGCTGTATTTTCAGAGACTGCAGTAAATATTTTTTTTCTTATTTGATTTTATCCCTGATGGAATATTTAACTGTTAATGTTAAAGATTTACTACTTAACATCAAGAGCCTCTATCAAGAAGTTAGGTAATTATTTTAGATCTCCTAATATTGTTGCTAGTCTTAACGAGGGATTTTCTACTTTTTGTTAGACACATGTTTTAGATTTTCTTGCTGTATTCTTTGCACAACTAGTATTTAAGATTTTACAACTTAGGTAACGCATTTTATTTTGGAACTCTCCCAATCTGCAACAATTTTGTCATTTGACTCATCAAGGATACTGGCTAAATTCTGTTGACTATATAGCCCTTGGCAGATTTACCGAAAATTGTGGCGAATGCTTAGGACGCTCAGCCGAGAAAGAGGTAACGCAAGGGCACCAACGTGGTAGGGATTGCTTAGAGATTGCATATGGAACATTTTAGAGACTCAACGAATTTAAAGAAAACGAAAACGTAAAAAAAATCGATCCATTCTAATGAAGACCCTGCCTAATTATACAGAGATAGATTAATCTAGTTATACAACTTAATAAGATAGATACACGATATTTATTTGTTTTTTTTTTTTGTAATGTGATTTTGATAAAAAATCAGTCTTATCAGGGTAATACGTAAATACAAGGAAATTATTTGCTTTTCTAATAATATAACTATATGACAAGTGGATATATCAATAATGTACTGTTTTATGAATAATTAGATGCAATTAGTAGTATTTTATTAACGTTTAGTTATCATCCGGCTTTTCGATTGTGAACTATCCGGATTTTAGTTACTTTAGAGTTTAAAAGCTCGCTACTATCTACGCGGGTGTCATCATGATTGGATTTCTTTCGAGCATTTCGATTGAGCTGTGGTTGTGATATCATCCCATTATAGTTCAACGATTGACCGCATAATGTCTATGCTCCTATAATATATAATCAACTTTATGAGCCATTTTATACTTAGTTACGTACTTACATATGAATTTAAAATAGGTAACGTA
Organism: Samia ricini; assembly: GCA_014132275.2. Classification (NCBI taxonomy): domain Eukaryota; kingdom Metazoa; phylum Arthropoda; class Insecta; order Lepidoptera; family Saturniidae; genus Samia; species Samia ricini. The sequence continues at coordinate 36,782,779 of AP028160.1, read as the reverse complement.
CTTATCATAGTACAAACACAGTTATCGAAAAGACATAAGAACGCTATCTAAAGCGATTGTTTAATCAATAACCTATTCATTTATATCAATAATGCTTCAGTTTTCAACTAGGAAGCAATATTATAACTTTAAATCCTTATCTAGACCTACATAAGTACTCATAATAACACAGCTGTAAAAAAAAAAATGTATTTGTAGAAAATTGTTGCGGGACTATTTTGAATCAACAGGTACTTTACTGCGATTTTTTAAATTCTTGTATGTATGCACATACATGCGTATCATATAAAAACTATTGTGCCGATTTTGCTGAAATCAGTTTTAGTAATTAGCTGATAATAGTTTATATCCTAAAATGGCATATGCAATTTTTGAAAAAACACATCCAAAAGTGAGTAATAATGGAGCTATAATTTTTTGAATTTTCGTAAGTAAGGATTAATGAAAATGCAACTCCTGAATGAGTATAAATATTAGGATAACACGTGTGCTGTTCAAAAACTTAAGTTTTATGTTGGTATTCACTATTGTTTAAGTTTAAAGTTTACACCCAACCTATATACGTACCTACACGTGATGACTTAACATCTGGTGACATTAATGACAAACCTACAGTACCATATACCGTACCATTTTCACATTTATACAGTGAAAAAAACGCAGTGCATGTTTCTGTTTGTTTTCCCTACCATATATAAAGGTAATGCGGCGTGTCCACAACACGAGCGGTTCACCCCGAACGGCGAACAACAAGGTCGTCTACATTCAAATGTATGGTTAAAAAAAAACGCCTCAACGCCCGACCGCAGCTTGATCGCTCCGTGACATTACAATTGGATATGTTTCTTATGATGCATTTTTATAATATCCCAATCGAATCCAAATATTGTTTCATCTTCTTTATAAACCTGAGATTTAATATGTTCAATGAAATTATAATTCTCATTTCACTACAAAAAAAAAAAAAACACGAATTTAAATTATACAGAGACAACCCTTGTTGCAAATTGTAGACCATAATTTATTAAGCTGACTCATTAACAATGTTCTCGAAGTCATACGACAGACTCTGGCTACGATCGTTCTTAAATTATAAACAAAGTAAGTACTTACATCTAACCAACAGCTGGTCCACTCTCATACAAACGGCACGATCATTTATATCGCGCCATACCTGAAAACAAGTGTAACGACATCAGAATGCTTACCAGAATAACGTAACCAAGCGAATTCTACTTTGATTAAAACCAACCCTATTTCTGTATGGTAAATTAAAATGCCACCTAGCCAATCAAAACACACCTTAATAATTTCAACCATTATCAGTTCATTTATCGTCAAGGTTCTCATTCAAGAAGAAACTAATACCCTGACAATAAATTTACGGTTTCAATGATCATTTAGTTCTCAAGTACGCGCTAGGCAAAGGTATGATGCATTCGGCCTCGCGAGGAAAACAGACGCTAGATAGCGCTAGACAAAGACGGTGCGAGGTCATGAGCGTAGCCTTGCGCGGGTGCGCGAGCGCGCGCTTCCGCCTGTCGACGGCCGACGCGCACGCAAAGCGCAGTCGCTGCCCGAACGCCGTGTGAAACGGACTTGTGTTCTTCATATTAACAGTTGAGATTCGTCCTAATTTAATTAACAAAACATATCCGATTCGCTATTTATCTTGTATTTGACTACAAAACATGTTAAACTTGTCTACTACAAGGCCGTTATTATATTTAAATCTCTGTATATATAACAATTTAAGTATTAACCTTATGATGAACATAAAAGATCGTCAACATAATTATTGACAACCGCAAGGGAAAATAATGGCGCCTGTAATATACGCGCTTCCTTGTAAATAAAAAGCTATTATGCTGTTGCTTGAACAAGCTTACAAATGGTTCATACATAATCATCTACCTACGCATGCGCATCTGATTCATTTGCCACAAAACGACGCATGTATACGAATGGCATACGAAGAGGCATGCTACATACGGCACAAGGTTTACACTTACAGATGATTGTAATTTATAGTATAATTATTTATCCAATACATTTATAAACAAAATATATAAATTATTAAAATAAAAAAATATCCCATTCAAGTATAAAATAATGACAATTGATATTGAATTTATTTGAATTTCAAACATAAACAAGCCTATTATTAGTTACTGTTAATCCTTCAAATGAATAAATTCTTTGGTTTCCTTAAATCTATAAGGAAGCTAGTTGCTCTATGATTGAATTACCAGAAAAAAAACTTTATTGCGCAATAAAAAAAAAATAATAGGTATTATTATGAGTTTAAATTCATTTTCATTAAACCACTTCGAGTTTGAATTTTGTTATGTTTGAAACAAATTAGCTAACTAGATCAAGGCTGTCGTTTTTGTAGTTAGGGGGAACTGTAATGTAAGGTCAAATAATATGGATGGGTCTTTACTACTATACGGGCTGAGTGTTGTATCATCATTTATAGAGAGGTTAAATTTCGAGGTTATATGTTTTGATCGTTAAAAAGAAATGAGTAGTCCGAATAGACTCTTTAACACGCTGGTTCAATAATTAGTGGTATTATTTAAAACTATAACATAATAACTTGCAATGTTTAGACAGTGCCGGCTGATTCACGAGGCCATAATGTGCCAAGTAAATGCGCATCAAACTGGAGTGTTTATTTCTGGAATGTGCACCGTTGCCTTTTTTACTTCCGTGTCATGTTGCATATAAGGGTCTTTATTTTCACACACCTCGAAGTTACGTCTATTGCTAATGTAATTTTAATATATCACAATTATTTCTCTTTTGTTTATTTCATTGTACACAATGAGTTTATGTGTATTGTTTCTGTAAAACATACGGAATATTTTCATACAAAGAGCCTATTAGTGTAGGCCTTGCTTCTAAAGTAAATTTTAGGAGGTAATTTTCCACTGCAACCTTGGTTTAACTACGTCCGATTAGATGCAGAGATGACTCGATATAGCCACTAATATTTTCCTCTTCACACTAATCATTAGTTCGATCACATCCAACAACGCTTATAAACAAGGTGTTAAGCGATTTAATATTATATTCAATTACAAATTGAAGACGACATGTCAAATATATTATTTTGCGATAGCATTGTATGCAGGATTTCTTTGCGTTCGTGCGCTTGAAGCATTTACTTTTGTTCATCTTAATATCTTTACTTTCCATTCCGAATGTAAGCCGTTACAACATAACATAACTACTAAGAATTATGTGTTATAACTTTCATCGGACATCTGTGTTCCATTCGTACAATTTGGTGAATTGATATAATCTTTGTAACTACAGAATAGTTAAAAGAAACAAACTATTTCTTTTTAGATTAAAAGTTCATTCCCGTGTTTGTTATTAAAACTGGAGACAATAGTTCATTCTTAGATTGCTCAATCTTGGTAAACTAGCGCAAAGGAATTGCGCATGTCTTTTGCAAACTTTTTGTATGAGGGAATTTATGCACTCTTGCAGATGCTAAAATATATTGCGGTAAATTCTGTTGCACTTGAGAGCAATTGCTACTTATCATGATGCATTCTTTGGCCCAACTTGACATTACAAGATATCCGAGTTAAACAGTAACCTATAACGCAAGAAAAGGGGCAATCCTTAAAATTACGAGGCATGTTCCTATCTCGTATCGTTATGTTGTCGGCCTCGTTCATGAAGCGGCCATCTCAACGTCATCCACGTTATTTATATTGCAATGTTGACTGTGAAATGGACTAAGTTATGCAACACTGTTGAATTTTTCATTGCACGTATTTTCCGGTCTGGAGTCTAAATATTTGTATTGCGAATACGTTTTATACTTATGTTTTATTTCCGGACTTGGTATTTCAGCAGTTTCAAAAATCGTTAAGTGTAACTTTCAAAAAATCAACATCTCAGAAGTATAAATTAAAATAAGAGCTATTAAACAATTTAAGAGTACTTCAAAACAAATGAAATCTAACTAAGCTACAGAAACACAGAAAGTAGAAACAAAAGCATAAATTGTAATATTTATTGTTTTGCTTTGTTTTTTCAAAGATTTATTATGCATACACAGAATAAATAATATAAGATAAATATAATAAAAAGTGGTTTTATGAATGTATGAATGCAAATATCAAGCAAAGGATTCGATCTACATACTCCTTTTAAAAGAGGAAGTGGTCGCTTAAAAACTCGTGCCAATTAATGTGGATGAAAGTTGTTAAAGATTCGTGTTGCATCGAAACTGTTCTTATGTGCTGAATCATTTAGTTTGCCAATCTACATGCACCTCTCCAGTGCGGCGCAGTCTTCTAATGCACCGTGACAACTGTGTGAAAGTTTAGACGTTTATAGTGAAGCGGTTACGTTTGAAGATGACTTGTCGGTGATTCGAATGATGAATTTAAAGTACGTGTTAGTTAAGCTGGTTACTTTTTACATTTATTTCATTTTTATGAAGCTTTAAATGGAAACAACAGGTTTGGTGAAAAATATTAGATTTTTCATTTCAACGATAAAAATTTTAACATCTTAAAACTTAGTTATGATCAAAGTGAGTAAAAATAATCCTCGATAGTTTTATTAATTATGCAAACTTTTTGGAATATCATACGGAGTTATTTTGTTAGATTTATTTTATACAAATGATAGATTTTTATGAGAGGAACTAAGTATTAGAAGAAATTAAACGCATATCTTTGATCTGGATTGATAGAGAAAAAAAATTAAACATAAGAAAATAAATCTGTGACAATGAGTATGTTAGCAAATGGCTCGCTATTGCCTCTCGCGGTCCGCGTAGTACGACCTCGTCGCGGCCTGTCATGGCCGGCGCCCGTGCACTGCTTCCTGCTTCATGCACTTTTCGCAACAAAACATTGATAATAAGTGTTTCGATTGCGATAACTAAGCTGATGCGGTTCTATGCGCTTCTAACATGTCAATGGCAATTGAAGTCCACATGAATCAAACTAAACGCGTTATTTTTATGAAACTTCTACAATACTTGATTCAGTTCAAGTAGATTGTAATAAAGTAATTTTTATTTATATATAACTTAAGTAAAAATGCCACGTAATCCACTCGATTATTATAATCAGGCTCGAATATCAACTACGCTCTTCAAACTAGGAGAGTTTAGAAAGACCTTTTAAAGTGTAATGATATATCTTGACATTCAAATCGAATTCATCTTCGTATGGTTATTTTATTGACCCATTATCATACATAGACCATCATAATATATAAAGATTAAAAATCATCTAGTAGAGAATCTTTCTAGTTTGTCTCATAGAAAATAGCTCTTCGGGTTTTGGTCGTAATTAACTATTAACTGATTTCATATTTTCAAAGGTCGCCATCATTCTTTACCTGTAACAGACATCGTTGTAGTCATTTTAGTGTCTGCGTTATAAAATGCTATTAAAATTATTAAAAAATTAAAAATCCATAATGATCATTGCTTATTATAATAATGCAAAATATCAGAATTAACTTAAGAAGTGTCCTCTACGAATGTGACTCTTTAAAAGTCAGATTCATCATCGATTCATTATTTGAGTGGTATGTATTGATTTGCCTGCTAATTATAAATACCTTATACTTTGTCAGTATGAATTTTGTTATTATAATTTCCAACAATCATCTTACGTTTATCAAAGTCGTGTTGATATAAAATGAGATTTCCTCTGTAGTTTTTTTCTTCCTCACACAATCCATTTCTACTTTGTTCGTTCTTTCTCCTAAGTCTGTATCCGTCCATCTTCATGTTAATGTTTTTGAACACTTATCATGACACACCCTTATCACACCACTCTTAAACTTTTCTGTCACTCGTGCTAGTTTCAAGCTTCCTTATGTCTACACCTCTCTAATCCTGACAATTTATACCACAAATCTATCCTAAAAGGATATCCTAGCGGCATTTATTCCATACAAACGTAGTCCCCTCTTTTCTCCCTGGATAATAGCATTATGATATATATTTTTATACCAAATAATATATATCCGCCACCGCCATGCCTGTACGTTTTAATTGTTTCAAAAAAATAATATATAGAAACTAGGAGCCTTTGAAGATGGAAAAAGGACCGATTTTTACTGTCGTTTTAAGACGTCCGTCAAACAAATTTTGCTATTCTAAATCTGAAAGAAAATTACAAATCGGTTCAGTTTTGGAAGAGGAAACGGGGTACTACGAAGTGATGTTTTCGTCTATTTTGCATACGGTAAATCAGCCCGCGCTGCAGTTGTCCCTTTCGATTTTTATAATTCTTTCTTCGGGGCGCAACGCGATAGCAATAAATTTCTAAAATACCTATTTTTCCGACCGCATGTCCTTTTAACATTCCTTTCTTTTCACATGATACCAAAGTAAATTTTCCACCACTATGTAATAAAAATTTGATTTCCTCAATAACCCGTTCAAGATTTAAAGAAAATCCGAAGGTAAAAACCGTTTTCGTGTGGAAAATTAACGTGCACACGTTATTATTCAATAAGTTCGTGCCTTCGGCAAGGACATCCGGATGTTGTTGGGTTTATTGCGTCTGCGTGCATGTACTAAACGATTTTCATGCATTTTGTATTGTAAAGTGAATCGAATTACCGAAATGAAAATTAAGTTTTAATTTTCATGATGGGGTAAATAAAAGTTCTTTTCTGATAATAAAACCTTTTGAATAAAAGAAATGGCAACTTTATTTTGTAATGCATGTTAAAGCGGTGATGGGTTACTGGTGTGCTTGAATGCCGTGTCAATGAACGTAGAATGGAATATACTTATTCTATACTAGCAGTGTGCCCGCTGCTCTACCCGCTGTTTATATATTCTTCACTGCGTAATATAGTTTTTAAATAATCATTGAAAACTAATATTATCGTATTTTGATCACAATTTAATAAGTCTTAATTTTTTTATAAAAAACCCTAATAATTTTCCTAAAATTATTTTTATTACGAAAATAAAACAAAGATACTTGTCATAAATTCAAACACCTGTTAGTGAAACTGTGCGTAGAATCTGATTTTATTCGAAATTTCATGAGTTTAAAGTTTTTACGCGGAGCCCTAGTTATTTTTGAATAATAAAAGTACCCTTAGTTACTCGGCGTACCTTCAGCTATATATAAAAAAAAGTCTCCTGAAAATCGGTCCAGCCGCTCCGGTGATTACCCGAAACAAACAGACAGGCTGAGAGACAATAATTCAAAAAGTTGTATTTTTCATATTATTTATTAAAAAATTGTTATTTTGACATTACAAACAGACACTTCAATCTTATTTATTAGTATAGATAAACTGTATCACGAGAATGTTCTTGGTAGATAGCTCCGCTTAACTTAGGGCACTTTTGATTTTCGACAAAAATCATGGCACAGTTTTACGGGCAGTGCTTGAATTTATGAGAAATATTTTTAGTACTTTATCTTAGTACTAAAGATTTATTAGGGTTCCGTATATAAAAATTAAAACGCCGTGCAGAATATATGAAACGCGGGCGCAGTCGCGGATGTGCCGGCTAGTATAATAATACAAGAGTTTGTAACACAGATAAGTGAACAACTTATCTGTGGTTTGTAATACCCCGACTGCGCAGATTCTGTATCCTCCGGCAGCGTGTTACAACAATACACTGGTTATAAACGCACTAAACTATATCCCACACTACACACAGCTTGAGATCCGTAGTTTCCTTAAACTTCGGTATTCCTATGATAAATTCCGCTAAATTTACGTCTAGGGTAGTAGCCAAAGCCAAGTAAAGACAAGTTGGCCGTCCCACGCTTTAGGTTAAGTAAGTGTAATAAAAGCTTTATAGGTAATAGTATTCGGTTTTACAATAAGATCCCAAGTAACATTACCGATTTACCTGACAATAAGTTCAAGTATTATGTCAAGCAAGTTTTAATCTCAAGAGGTTATTACAGGGTGGATCATTACGTGAACGATAGTGATGTCTGGAATTAACCCACATCTCTGCGCTTCCACTAACATTATTAAGACTACGATTTGTATAGTTTTTTATATGACAAAAAAAATGATATTGATATTAAATGATATAATGATATTTATTAAAAAAAAAAGAACCAGATCGAGTTTCTCGCCTGCGCTCTTCTCGGCTGGGTTGTTTTCCGAACCGGTGGTAGTGTTTTAGACGTTCATAAGCGCCCTCTTAGGGCCTAAATTGAATAAATAAATTTCGATTTGATTTGAAAAGCCGAGGTCTCTACAACTTTGGTGCCCTTTCGCTATTATTCTCCCGCCTAAACACACAAGGCTTTAACAGTCAACAGCATTTAGTCCATTCGAAAGAAAAAAACTTTAGCAATAATTTCTAAACGTCGAATTACAAAATTATGGTATGGAGATGTTATAATTATAAAATGTTTTTGCTTTGAAAAATTGAGTTTTCACAATTTCTTTTTAGCAAAATGAAAACAAGCAGATATCATATTTCTAAAAGAGTCATCTAAATAATAATTAAAAAAAAAAACGCGAGTAAACGACGTTTGTAGTAAATAATCATTTAACAGGCTACAGGAACACGCTACTTACAGATATTTTCAGATCGTATTTGTTTTTCTAGTATACGTCAGAAAGGGAACAGGTGTATCGAAGTGACGACATATTTGTAACGAACGAAGGGCTAAATAGCAATATATAAAATACGTAACGGAAAACGGTACAAAATTACTACGCAAAGATTACGTTGCCTATTAAAATTTACTGCCAAATCAAGGTCTCTTTATAAATTAATAGTAAGCATGTTTTTAGTTATAACCTTGTTCTATAATGGGAATTCTTTTAAACATAGTTTTTATTTGTACGAAGACTATATTTTGTTTTTATTCGTGGCATATATTTGGAACAAGTCATCAACATATGGCACACAATAATGTAAGGCTTTATCAGCCTTTGATAGAGTTACATAATAACAATATTGGATTAGATACAGGTTTTGAAATTACACTTTTTGTTAAAAAGTGAGCCGTCACGGGACGCCTTGCAGATGTGAAACATCGACATTATTTTGTAAAAGTAATATGCAGAAAAGAACAGATCGTGGTAGGAACTAAATATGTCATAAGGATAAAATAAAATATTACGATTTTTTTCCCAGATGACTGTTTATTGAATAAACGTTTATTTTCATTCAATACAAAAATTTACGAATTTATTTCGAATCGTGACTACTTAATTCGTTTAATCGGTGACTTCGGTAATAGTTATATTCGATGTTGCCTCCGAGGACGGTATTACAGTGACAATTGGTCGATGGTAACTGAAGTGTGTTACAAAAGTATTGGACATAACATTATCAAGATATCCAATAAATACAGCATTTATTGTTGTTCCGTATCTGGTGGTAGGTTCTCTTGGATTGTTATTAATTTGCAATTGAAATTCTTCTTGGAGAAACGTAATTAATGGCGTTGATTCATCTGTTACAAAATTTACATTGAAATCCCCAGCTAAAATCAATGGTAGTTTGTCTTTATTGGTTTTGAAAGTTATTGAACCTCTGTGACTGTACGGAAATAATCTCTCGTGTAAAAATGAAATGAGGTCATGGCGATGCGTCGCCACGGCATGCGTCGCCACACTAGAAATCGGTTTTACATGCGGCTATAGGTGTTTCACATCAAAAAAAATCAAACGACATCCTCAATTAATTCGGTAGTAATTAGGAAGATAGAAAATGTTTATTGTCTATAGAAATGAATATGCTATTTAAAAAAAAATATATACAATATTATCACCACTTAATCGTTCGATTATTGAATCTTGCATAATGACCGTCAAATTAGTATCAATGTTACTAATACTAAAAGTGTGTTCACGGAAAAAAAAATACAAAGGCTATCGCGCATTGGCTAAATAAAAACCAAATGGACCACCTCGACCTTTACCCAGTGAGTTAGGACCGAGACCTTGCGACTGTTAAATTATCAAGTTGTCGAGTTGTTTGCTCGTTTTTTATCGCCCGATAAAGGGCTTGCCCTTGCCGGCGATCAATGGAAGGCCAAAATTTAATTCCGGGTTTGTTTTTTTTTTTTTTTCGATCGATGATCTTTATGCACGACTGAAAGTTCCGTCTGCGACAAAAATTGCGTCTTCCTTGTCCGCCTCGAATGCATTCTGTTCTGCTTCATTTTTTTTTTTTTTGCGAAAGTATTGAATTTTTTACTTGTAAACTTTTGCGGTTTTAGAATCCATTTTATTTATAAAGTTCAACTAAATGAATTCAAACAACGTTTTAAAACAGTTAGAAAGGTCTATCTTAAGAAATAACATAAATACAGTTTTATTTGGATAGTATATTGTGTGGGAGATGGACAAAATTTTGCTAAAGAGCCACCATTGTAACATATTGACAGATTACATAATCCAATCGAGGGGATTGTCATAGTCTAATATAACAATATCTATTCATGAAGTTAATACGCATGATAAAGTGTTGAATGCTTCCTTATCTATGTTTTGTTGCGATTTAACTCGGTTTAAATAACATGTTACATCATAAGCCATCAGTTATTGTTCTTTATATTCCATTTTTTTTTAATTTGTTCTATATCTTTTACAATGTAACTTGAAGATGCATGTAACATCAAAATATTTGTCCATTTTTATGTTATAATAGTGCTAAAAATCTAGTTAGCTTGTATAAATTACAAAGAACATGAAACGAAAAATCTATTAACGATGGATGATTAGTATTTTCTAATTAAAATGGTCTTTAATTTTTTCCCAAAATGCGCTAATCAAGCATTGATTCTCCGTTCGTGACTGGTATGAACAAATTCACGTGGCATTTTACTGGTTGGATGCACAAATACTTTGTATTTTTTTTTTTCACCGAAGGTCACCTGGATAAAAAAAGTGCGGAAGTCACGGCCTTAATATAGGTGGAATCATGCATTTTTTCGTACTGTGAGTCAAACTTCGTGAGAGAACGGAATATTACGTATTTTTACATAATTATACAACGTATATGACGTAAGATTTTATTATAAATTGAAATTCTATAGGTAAGGTTTGTTTGTATATAAATGAAAAATACAAACGAATGTTGCTTTGGCATTAAACATGAGAACGCTACAAACAAATCCTTAGGATTTCTTCGTCTTTCACCCTGATTGTATTTTATTGTCTACGAAAATAGTTACAAAAATAAATTACGATTTTATTAATGCTGGAAATATTCCATAATGTTGATATGGTGTACCTCTAGGTTTAGTGTGTTTACCATCGTGGACCACATCGTCACTTAACATGAGGTGAGATTGTGGTCAAAGCATTGAGCCTATTCCGTGTAAAAATTAAGGAAAATATGCTGAGTATCAGCTCAGTACTGGATAGAAGTATGCTGAAGCTGTGTGGTGCCGGCTAAGAATACTACCGCCCCATATCTTCCCGTGGGTGTCGTAAAAGGCGACCAAGGAATTAACCAGAGGATGGGGAGCAGCATCCTCCGAGTTCCACAAATATCTACTGCGATCGTCAACTCGCCTGCCAAGCGTGGCGATCATGGCAATTCCCGCTTTTTGAGGGAGACCTATGTCCAACAGTCTGGTCCAACGGTTGGCTGATGATTGGATTGAAGTGAAATCTAAATTGTGAAATATGAATTACAATGGCAAAAAAACAAGTGGAGTGACAACAATGAAAATAATGATGTCACAGAGCATAAGAGAGTAGTAGTAGCGCTTGTTGTCCGTGACCGTGGCAATGTTGCGCCGAAATCGAGAGTAACTACACGATTTGGAGCAGAGTTGTCGAACCACTCACTAAATGCCTCCGCAACTATCCAAATTAACACCTACGCTCTCGTACGATACGAATCTAATATGTTTTGGTTGATGTAACAACAGACCTTCATATGATTTTTTCTGAGATATTTTAGAATGAGCAATATCCTTCGATTAGAATGCACAATCTATTTGCATTCATTAGACGTTGATTTACTTTGATAGAAACAAATTGTTTATGCAATTATAAGAGAATTATGTTTATTCGATGCATTGCAAAATTCCTGCAAAAAACCTGATTCGTGAATTGAGCGTTTCGTTTTTAAAAACTTTAAAACGTAACTTTCGTGAATCCATTTAATTAGCTAGTATTACATATGCTAGCAAATACTGGTCAAGACTAACGACATTATCATACCTTTACATTAACTGCCGCTGTATGCTTCCGCGTGCCGCGCGTCACCGTTCACTTTCACTGCGACGTGGACTATACTGCCTGCCTCAATTGCAGTAGATACTACGACGAAACTAACTCCCCGAACATACTCTCTATCAGCAATGAAGTAAGGCTCAAATTTTTATTCCACGGTGTGTTAATTTTTTCCAATAGCTCACCACATGATTTGAACTTTATTTTGCTATGACGTAAAGTTTACTTTTGTTTTGTTGATGAGCGGTAAACGGCCTCGTCAAGGCCGCACGTTCGTCGCACAGACTGTGTTTACTTTCTCTAGCGGTCAATGGTCACGGGGGGACTTAATCAAGGGATTTTTTACTTTATTCAAGGTCATATAATAGCGTTGATTTCAATTCTCACTCCAGATAGTTCAGAGCCACTCGTTTTCGAAAGGTTTTAGTAGGTACTTTCAATTCAAAAACACACTTTTTATCTATGTTCAGTTCTTAACAATATCGACGTTGAAGTTTCCAAAGTTCTCCTTGAACTCCATCAAATTTTTTTTTCAAATTTGATAACTTCTATTAATGTTCTGTTTTATTAAAACTATGTTGAAATATACAATCTATCCTCATCATCTCCCTAACCTTTTCCCATTTTTATTTGGGGTCGGCGCAACATGTCTTCCTCTTCCATTCCTCTCTATTTGTTGTCATCTCCGCATTCACTCCTTTTCTAAACATATCATCTTTCACACAGTCCATCCATCTTTTCTTTGGTCTTCCCCTTCCCATGTAACCGTCCACATTCATATCCAATACCTTTCTTACAACATTCTCTTTCTCCCTGCGCATCACATGTCCATACCAGGATAAACGACCGCCTCTTAACTTGTCTGTTATTGGCGCCACTTTCAAACTTCCTCTAATATATTAATTCCTAATCCTGTCCATTCTTGTTACCCCACACATCCATCTCAACATTCGCATCTCAGCTGCATGTAATCTTCTTTCGTCTGTCACCTTTATGGGGTAACATTCTGATCCATACAATACAATCTATCCTGAATTAAATAAATATATCCGCTTTCAACATTTCCTTATATGACGACACTAATTTACCATTATCTAAGCATTAACAAGGCAAACAGAGTGGAAAAAAAACCTCAGTCCTCTCCCTATATGGGTCATCATAAGGAGAACAACAACGAATTCGTATAACGACCTTTATTATACAAATAAATTTATTATTGGTCATATTTTTCTTAACCTATATAAATGCAAAAGTCATATTTTACAAGTCGTGCGTCATTGAACTTTGGGATGACATCGAAAACTGTGTCTGGCCTTAGAAAGATCGGTATTCGTCAAGGATTACTTGTCATTTTAATATTGACAAGGTCACGTTGATGAAATCCTGTATTGTTGTTGAATTATAAAAACATAATGGCGCCTCACGAACGTGACGTGTCAAGAAACTCAAACAAAAAATTGATTCATGAGACCATAGCTATTTTAATAGTTCCTTAACTGCTCTATATTTATATTATAGTTATAATTAAATATTAATTGAGTAATCTATTTAATATTAAAATGATTTTCGATTATTTATTTGCATTTCTTTAATCCTGTCATTTACCATCAGCCATATGTGTCAAGTGATCCTTGAATTAAAAATGGCCGATTTCAAAATTTAAGTAAATAAATATTCTTATTTTATACTATATTTATCTTGCCTTCATTTGATTCTTTAGAAACCTTGCTATTGTATATGGATAATCTTTATCGTTTAGGTACATAATATTCATAATAGCATAGTTATGCGATTATTTCACAATTTAGGAAATGTTTATCTCGTGCGGGTATCTAGATGCGTTTCGCCTCGCTCTGTTCAGAACCTTCGTCGGTCTTGCGAAACATACGATTTTTCCTTCCGTTCAAGATGCAATTATTATGCTTCGTCTATTGTAATATAATGTAACCAGGAAAATTCGAACGTCACGTACTGTAATGCAACAAGAAAATGTTTAATGCAAAAATCGTTACGTACTTTTTAATCGATTTACACCGTTTTATGCCATTAATTAGTTATTTATTGTCTTTATATGGTATTATACTATAACTGCCTCGGTAGCGCAGTTGTATTACATACGACTGCCGTTCTGAGGTCTCGGGTTCGATCCCCGGGTCGGGTCAAGTGATATTGGGTTTTTTTTCTACTCAGTATCATCCAGGAGTTTGGAATTTGTGCCCGATATGGCGACAGGCTCGCCCCCTGTCACATCTGGGACGGAACTAATCTCGGCGAAATGTGGGTGGTGTAGTTCGCTACTTCACCTCTGCCTAACCCTTCGGGGAAAACAGGCGTGAGCATATGTATGTATGTATGTATACTATAATACACACTGGACAGTATTAGTTTTATTTACTCTATTCTTGGAATTCAATTTTAGAATTATTTCCCTGTACCAAAGTAATTGCAGACTCTCGTTTCGGAGGTTGAATCTCAGTTATGGATTGATAGGCCAGCGATTGAAGTAAGTTTTTAAACGACTTCAAAAAGGAGGAGGTTATCGTATCGTCTGTATGTTTGTTACGCGATTCCTCCGTCAAGTGTGGACCGATTTGCAATTTTTGTTAAATCGATGGAGTACACTTCCGAGTTGGTTCCATTTCGACCAGATCAGAATCTGATTAATGGAACACAGTGAAAGTGTTAATTTTGTAGTCGGTGCCAGCCAGAGTAAAAGGGCTAGGGTGATTTTAAAGAACAATTAATCAAAATCGAATATAATTAGCGACGTACATTTATACCACTTTGTGATCCATAAGCTGGAACCGATTTCGAAATAACGAAGCAGATTAATAAAATAATTATACTAAATAACGTTGCGTTTTTGCGTAATTGCGTTTCTAAATAGATGTAAACTATCCGAACAGATTTTATCTAGGTATATATATATATATATTATATCCGTTCATGGTTTTAAAAATTTCCTTTGGCATTAAACATGAGAACGCTACAAACAAATCCTTAGGAACTAACTCTTCGTCTTTGACCCTTATTGAATTTCATTGTCTACGAAAATAGTAACAAAAAACATTTACTGACGATTATTTATTAATGCTGGAAATATTCCATAATGGTGAAATAGACCGGTATACTGTACATCAATAAGGATTAATTATATAAATACAATTTTTTTTTTTACCAAAACATATATTCTTTTTGCTTCTCCTGTAAAATTTGTTACATATGAAATGCAACACAAAACCTCGCAAACAGCGTGTATAAAGGGAAGTCCTATGCAAAATGACTGATTCAAAAGGTTACCAATGACCTCTAAGGTATAAAAACTCATACAGAGTTATGATCCCACATGAAATATTTACGCAATGCGCGATGACTTCCAGCAGACACGTAACGCTGGAAACGTAACACCGCCGAGCGACGAGTGAAAGTGAAATGTTTGCGATGCGTCGCTTCTAACACAGCACTCGCATTTCTCCTCACTTTCGTATTATTAACAAATCAAAAACACATAAATTTTATCATTTAGGCTTTATGTTCGTAATACCATTATAAATATTATGCTGAAATTGGCATTCTAGTTCTTTGCTTTCTTCCTTTGCATCTTCCCGTTGTACAGGGCCGGCTTCCTTAATCTTGAAGCGACATTTTCTCCTATATGCAGCATTCTCATTGATTAGACCGAGTTGCTTCAAGTGCTTTTGGACTGTCGTCATGCAAATAGTCAATAGTCTTACAAACGCATACAAAAATAGGCATTGGCAGAAAAAAATGTTGCCATTATAATGAGGTTATTGTGATTCTTGTTATTGTTATTAGAAATTAGATAAATCAGTTTGTTTATTTCACACGATCAATGATATTTTAGAATTGAGCTTCACGTACAATGGCTCTATTTTTACTTTGATTTCGATCAGCATTTGACAGTTTAAAAAGGATAATCATTTCTGCCAAAATCATTTCTTTAAAATAATGCAGATTATTGGTAAGAAAAAACTGTTTGAAATCAAACATTTGTAATCTAAATACTTCGTACATTGCGAATTCAATTAAAAAAACTATAAGCCTAAAGCTGAACTTAAAGAAAGAACTGTCGACATTAAGTCAAGAAGAAATCAATAACGAATTCGCTTCCATTTAGTTCGTATCTTGAGTAATGTCTATCGCAGCTAGAAATCTCCTGATGAACTTGGATGCAATTGACGCTTCCCTACGGGCTTCAATTGTTTCAATGCTCTTCCTTATTGTATAGCAGAGTGTATTTATTAAACCTTCGCTCTGCAAACGATTTGTGTCTCCCGTGTCTGTGGGAAGGTAAACACATAGCCCGCATGCTCCAAGAGCGTATATATAATTATATGGGAAGCTTTGGGAAAAAATGCCTAAAATAATAATCTCTGAGACTTCGATGGTCTTTTCTATGAGTATGGAGTGTTAAGGGATGATTGAATACAGCTCGAATAACATAAAAATATCTAGATGTAAGTTACATAGTTGTTGAATTCCCTTGGCGTCACGTTCTAATTCGATATGATCCAGAACGCTGGCACGAGTATTCGGAAGTGCCAACATGGATACTATCTTCATGGCACTAAAATGTGCACGATCGCCAACAATATTGTTGATTGGAGTCGAAAATAACACGTTGCGTAATCTAACGTAACTATAGCCCAGCGCCCTTCGCCTTCGCTAAATTCGTACGTGTCTATGTGATGGAATTTTTTTACTTAGTCAATGGCAATAAATCTCTTTTGTTTTTTACGCTACTAAATAATAAATTACAAAGTAATGTTATGATTGATGATAAACTCCCTTTTTATCAGTATGTCAGAAATGTCAAAAATATCACCGGAAATGTCGTTTTTCTAATTTCTTATTTCACTGTTTTGGTCATATTATAGAAGGCAATTGGATTGTATTGAATTTTCGGGAAGTCTATCCAACACAAGCTGGGGCAGCCTAACCTACAATTTCCGGCTTACGTCTGCTTGGGTCGCTTCAATTTGCAGATCCGTTACTAGGCAAATTTACTTGTTTTTTACTTGTTGTTATTGTCCATATTCTAACCTCAACATTATTTTAATTTACGGTCAAACAACCCAAACAGTACCAAGAATATAAAACTAGGATAACAGATAAACTGATATCAAAATACTGTAATAATGCATTCGAGTGAACCGAAATACCGGAGTGACGTAAGCATCAAGTTTATCGGATCAGTGCCCCCTGACGCAGCGCGACCTTGAAATCGGAGCAACTTTCAACCAGGAAGGGACCGAAACAGTTGTCACTGCCAACTTGTGTGAAAAAAAATTTACCCCGACCTCACTCGATGCCTTGATAAGTTTCGTTTAAACATTTTTATTAAATTATTAATACCGAAATTTATTTTAGAAAAATCAACTTTTACCAATGTTGTTTTTATATTGAGATCACGATATGTTGATATGTTAGTTTATGTATTGAGATATAGCTTATATAAAATAACAATGAAACTGTTTACACTATTTTACACGGTAAAATTGTGAACTTTTTGACTATTTTATAGCAAAAAAACAATCACATATGCACAAGGTGACATTGAAAACGTAAGTTTACATTAGTACATCAAAAAGGGTTTGAGAGTAAATATTTGTGTCTCTTATTACATCATAAATATACGAATCAATCGTACATTTGTTTGTTTTGTTCGTTTATCGTAGAAGTTTGTTTCTTTGTCCCATATATAATAAATATATATATATATATAAAGGTGTGTGTTCTCTTATAGAACAAAAATTAATTGTATAAGGTACACAACAACAAAGAAGGAAAATTGGAAATGTTCCTCGGAGCTGTTTGCGCGTTTAAATGCGGTCCGGGGACCTTGGCGAGACACTTACGAATTAAGTCGGCCCCGGCCGAGGTCGCACGGCCTTCCGTCATGATAAGCGGCTCCGTTAGGGTCGCGACACACATAACGTTTCTCGTACTATACACGACGATACACATTTAATGCCGTTCACTTTGAAACTACGCCTTTTAGTGCCAGTTAGTAGCATATTAAATTTAAAAATCAATTAATTTTCATAGAACAATTATCTGTTAAAATTTAGCTTCTATGAAACAGTGTCCCATAACTTGAAACACAAACTTGAATTTTATCATAAGAACGTTGCACAGAATAATTTAGATATTTTTGTATCAAGTTTTATCTGCACCTAGAATGTTTCGGAAATATATTTTAGAGATAAACTTACTTGTTAACAATAGTACTAACCTTGTGAACAACATATTATTCATACAAAATTAAATAAATATGTTTTAAATACATATATCAGACGTCACGCGTCGTGTCTAAGTCGTAGGGATAGTCCTTTTCGAATTTCATAAAATATAAATATAACCTTATTTCTCACTCGTAGTTACTTTAAATACATTTTTTACACTTTAAGCTTGTATACCGAGAGGAAGATTGAAACTTCTAGTACTTAAGAGCATAATTAGCTCGATTCTTGACTTAGACTTTATTCTAGTTATATTTGCCGAATTTTATTATATTTTAAATTTAAATTAACAAAATGTGAGCCGTCACGGGACGCCTGGCAGATGTGAAACATCGACATTATTTTGTAAAAGTAATATGCCCCGTACACACTACTGCATATAGACTGTATATATATACCATCATATAGCGTGGAGACGCGTCGCCACGGCATGCGTCGCCACGCCAGAAATCGGTTTTACGTGCGGCTATAGATGTTTCACATCAAAAATAATGTTGAAGTCAAAAGATTTCGCGCTATAAATAAAAGCCAAAAAACGCGTGTGCGTCGACCCTAAATCTTGTTTGTGTATATTATTAATGTTTGCGTACGTACGCGACGCGTGTGTAACTAACTGATTGAATTATTTATTATTTAGTTTTCGTCTGGTACTTCGCGCCCTTCTAAATTTGTATAGTCTGTGTGATAATTGTAGGAAATATTTACTATAATTATATCCACAAACTGTTATAACTATTTCGTTAAAGTTTTATGCAACTTACGTACTCGCTGCTAATTTGTTGGTCTGAAATAAACATCTATGAAATGTAACGTTAATTCTCCTCGCGGTTCACTGTTGTTTTAATCTGTACATTACATTAAATCGGTTCAGGGATTTTACCAGTTATTTGTGATCAAATATAATCACCATTCAGACTAATGTCATTACAAATAACACCTTACTACCCCCCTAAATGCTTACCTAGTACTTAAATTACCACTATGTACGATATCGTTAGGGATCAATCGAAAAGTGACAGGACAGTTTTGTAGATCTCTGCCTAGTTTAAAGTTAACTGACTATCAGTTTGTAAGTAAAACGCTTAGAGCCAATTTTTTGATCCGTAGTCAAAGTTAATATATCCATTTGTCAACTTTACTATTACTATTACACAAACCAATGGTTATAATCACAATGCGTTTTTTGATGACAAAATCTACTATGGTTAAATTTAGCAATAGTTATTTATGTTGCCAGTAAAATGAACTGTATAATAGAATACTTTTGGTTCCGGTAATTTTTTTTGTATGATCATTCCGAGTAAAATGTGTCAGGGTCCATAATTCGAGTTGTCGAACAAACATTACAAAAAACAAAGGGTCGAGCTACTCTCGAACATCTGTGTCCATTATTATTTCTTGTGATAGTTTTGTAATGATATTAGCTTTTTTTTTTATTTCGTCTTGTCTAAAATATTCCTTGATTTTATAATTTAATTCTTGAATTTAATATATTTTACAAGCCAAATAAATATTTGTACGAACTTGATATACTATACATAATGGAATACTGAATTCTTATGAAAAACAAAATTCATAAACAAAAATATTAAGAAAAAGATAATAGATAATATTATAAATAGCAATACGTTGTAATTATTTAACAAATTATTTTATATATATATAAATTAATATTACATAATGAATCTTCAAATTATCTACTTCAAATGTTACACAAAAAGCAATGAAACAGCTGTTCGCACTGGAGTTAACCATCCGCCATCTTGCTAACCCGATTGAGTTGAATGGTTAAATTTTGTAACAAATAGTCACATTTTTGACAAATGGTTAGCTTAACTATGTTTCAAAAAAACACATCAGGGCATTATTTTAACCATTTGTTACAAATCTGACCATTTCTCGAGTTGACTACGGATCAAAAAATTGGCCCTAAGACGGCGGTTAAAAATACTCCGATCTCTCTTCGGAGACTCTTGCACCCACTCCCAGCGCAATAAAGTTGCACCATACTTATATATAGCACGTAATATCTGTAAGCGACTTTTTATTGATGATTGATTAACTGGCTTAGCTAATTTCCACCCCGGTAACAAACACCCCATTCCCTCTTTGGCGATAGGTTTACAAACTTGAGGGTGGCTGTTAGCCAGGCGGGTATTATTAGGCAACGTCCTATAACCATGCTATGGTTTCCTTACGATGTTTTATTTACCGAAAGTTCAGCCTCAATATATGTATAAAGTTGGATAGGTACCTACATCTATCGACGTTCAATCCGACCTCACTGCGCTTTCATGGTTTTAAAGGTAAGTTGTGGTCATGCACCAAACTATAAGAGTACCGTAGACTTATTATTATTACTGCAATATTGTTTATTTACCAATATGAAAGTATGTTTATTTGTCTGTCTGAAGGCAGGGTTTTGTATGAACACATTAGGTGATAGGTGGCACATCCGTCAGACACTGCACACTGTTTCATTCTGTAACAGAGGAAAAACACGCGTTATGTTTATACCGTCTAAATAAATCTTAAAATTTGAGGTTGAGATCAAACCCCAAAAATATATCGTTTTTCTGACTAATTTGAAACTTTAGAACAAAAAGGAGGATTGAACTTTCGAATTTTAGACTGAGATCGCATATTGAAACGGGCCGTAAATAGTTTGCGTGGTATGATTTAGATAACGTTATCATTCCAGGTAATCACCCGTAATGATAAAGGTATAAGGGGCGTGCTCCACGCGACCCTAGTCGCCTTTGATAAGCAATGGAATCTGGCGCTCACCGACGTCCTAGAAAATTTGGAAGAGAAAAGCGGTTAAGAAGCGGAAAATTCCACCGGGACTAGGTGAGAAAAACTCATATGGGCTCTATTATATTCTAAATTTATATTTATCATTATTTTATAATCCTAATAATGAAATTATTTAGGGTTCAGGTGATCATTAGAATAATGATGGAGTTGATCATATTTTTATGATGCGAGTTTATTTCTTATGTAATTTGGGTTGCAGTATTGTTTGCTAGTGTTAACTAAAATTCGGTTTTTTTTTCAATATCTGTGCTTAAATTTAACCAACTATTTCATATTAAAATACAATGAAGCATATAGAATAAAATACTTTAATGAAAAAGAACAATTTTGTAAAAGAAATCTATTGAAC
This sequence comes from Samia ricini, assembly GCA_014132275.2. NCBI lineage: Eukaryota > Metazoa > Arthropoda > Insecta > Lepidoptera > Saturniidae > Samia > Samia ricini. Next base: position 36,761,164 of record AP028160.1, on the reverse strand, counting down.
GAATTAATATAATCAAATGACCGTCAAAAACTCATTTAAAACTTTGTGTTTTATTGTAACACTAGTCTACAAGTGCCTTTTAGGTCAAAACTTTTTCCCCGGCTCCTGAAAATATGTCGCATGTAGAAAGTTTTTGAAAAAATTCAAGACGCGCTCGCAAAAAATACAAAAGTTATAAACAATTAACTAAAAAAAATTGGCGTTTGCTTTTTTTGCTTATATCTCAAAAACTATTTAAGATATTTCAAATCTATAAAAAGATTAAAAAAGTGAAGGAAATTCCCTAAAAAATTATCACAACTCCTATTTTTCTTTTGATAAAAAAATAAGGAACTTACAGGATAGTTTTTATCGGATAGATAAATTTTTATCGCGATTTTCCAATAAGCTAGACATTAGATAATTAAAAATTTCATGCAGCTTGAATGTTAACATTGCAAGTGCGATTACTGTTAAATTACAAATCTCAGATTTTTTTCCATTCGTAGAGCCATTCTTCAAAGGCTTTAGAATAGATTCCCGTCGGCAGAATTAAATAATTGTTAATTTTCACAACACTGTTATTAACGATTTACGTCGAGGACAAATTAAAAAGTTAAATAAATCAGAAATAACCCCCTTTTTTAAATTAGTATTTTTTCGTTTTTCTATTAACGTAAGCTACCTAAAATAATTTTTATCTTTTATTGTTTAAAAAAAATTGTTATAAACAAATGCGTTGTTTTTGTAAATCTTTTATTAACCTTATCAACCATATTTTAAGGAGCCGGCGAAATTTTTTTTTTTACCCGACAGGCACTTGTTGACTAGACTACACGGCACAGTAGAAATACTAAAACAGCGGCGACTACCAAAATATCGAAACCCGTACTTGTTTTTCGGTATCATACATTGACTGATCTTAAAATCCAACAAACCGTAACGAGTCACTATGACTCGTCACTATAATGGCGGTCAAAATCACATTAATATGAAAATGCAAAATCAGTAATTACTACCAGCATTAAAATAATAATAGAATAAATTTGACACTACAGGTACGCCTGTAGCAAAAGGTACGGCTGCGACTGTATCCCCAGTCCCTGTGGTTACAGAGACACCCATTGGAGGGGGTGTATGGGAGTGTACGAGGCACATCCCACAGTTGATGATGCGGGGAGAACATGTCGTCCTTATTAATGTTGTTGAACGATGAACTTCTAATGTTTTATGTTAGCACGGAATTCACTTCTGAACGCGTAAAGACAATTGGCTTAATATTACGTAATCATACTGGCAAATGCTTACGCAGTAAAAGCGAAAACAATATAGGATTTAAAAAAAGAACAGCTAGTGTTATGTACCTACGTGCTTTACTTCTAAGTAAATAGATACCACTATTAAAAATGTTGTTTTTTTTAGTTCTATTGGCTAGTAATAAAGATTATGTTAACAAAGAAAAAAAATTACCGGCAAAGAAAGTTTGATTAAATGACAAATATAATATAATATTGTTTGTTTTTTTTTGAAGTGATCTCCTAATTACAGTTCTTCTTCTAATAAATGTATAAATGTCTCTAAGATATTATTTTTCTCGAGATTATATTTTTATGCGCCATTACCTATAGAGTTTACTTTGTATTCATCGTTCTTTTAATAAATATACGAAACAGTATTAGATATATAGTTTCATTTATATAACCTTAAATGTTAACCGCTTCCATTTTATTAAGATAGCAGCGTGTAATTTATCCTAATGCTGAGCAACGGTCTCTTTACGTATCATGCGGCGAGTTATACGTACAGAATACTAGCTGTGTCCGCGACTCCGTCCGCGTAGAATAGCGTCTTTGGGTAGCATTTTAAATTATTTAGGCTAATTATTTTACAAATAAGATACATGCGTATATAAATATTTAATTATTTACGTACATAAGGTATTAATATGAGTTTATTTAAGTTTACATTTTTATAAACTACGTTTTTTGTTTTCTCATCTTTTGCCATCAGTATTCTCGCATGCGTGTGACGTAGTTGTCTGACCTTACGTGTCTGCCTGTTCGAGTATGCACACTTATGCTTATTTCCCCGCCTACACCGCGCCGCCCCCCCCCCCCCCCCCCCCCCCCCCCCCCACCGAAAATGTTACAACAGAATGGCTCTATATTTTGTATCTTTTCGCAAACTTATAAAACAATCAAATAAACCTTACATATTTCCATAAAACCTTTCATCCCCTATTCCCTATTGTTACTTTACACCCTTGAGGGTAAAACTTACAAACTTCGAATGTCATAGTTATGTATTTCGAACAAACGGCCTAAAAAATTAGTTTCAAGCTTCTAGCTCTAAAAATGACGATACTTCCATACGACTTTTTATCCCCCCTTTCAACCCTGTTTTCGCATTAAATAGTATTAAAGCCTATGTCCTTTCTCAGGCTATAGACTATCTGTGTACCAAATTTCATTTAAATCCGTTCAGTAGTTTTACCGTGAAAGCCCGCGACAGACAGACAGACAGAGTTACTTTCGCATTTATAACATTACTATAGATTTGGATTCTCATAAAACTCATTGTTTTTCTACTTATGATCTTTGTATACCTGACAGTCAGTTTCACCGGCTGGTGACCGTTTCCCACCATCGTGCGATTAAAATTGAATAATTAAAGACAATATAAATGTGTTTTTATTTTTGACGACCGACGTACATTTTAAATTAAAACATGTGAAATATTCTCTACCATTGAAAGTATAAAAAACACAATAGTTGTTGTATATATAAATATTTCAAATCCCACGGTGATTACTCTTTCAAAAATCTTTTACAAAGTAAATATATTTAATAGTTATTATTATTTATCTTATGTATTAATTTTCCTTTTTCTTCCCTATTCTTACATAATACGAAAGGTAACGTCTCTATGTGCCTCTCATCATTCATTTTCCCAACTCACTTAGGATCGGCGCAGTATGTTTTCTTCTTCCATACGTCCCTATCAGCCGCCACCTCTTCATTCACTCCTTTTTCTTTCATATCATTTCTTACACACTCCATCCACACTTTCTTTAGCCTTCCTCTACTTTTCCATCCTTCCACATTCATATTCATTACTATTTTACCCACGTGCGCTTCCTCTCTTCTCATAACATGTCCATACCACGACAAACGAGAACCTTTCAACTTTTCTACCATTGACGCAACTTTCAAACTCCCTCTAATATATTCATTTCTTATTTTATCCATTCTTGTAACACCACACATCCATCTCAACATTCGCATCTCAGCTACATGCAGTCGCTTCTCATCCATCTTCTTACTAGCCCAGCATTCTGATCCATACAATATGACAGGTCTTATAATGGACTTATATATCCTCCCCTTCAAATTAAGGGGCATCCTGGAGTCACAAATCACACCAGAGACCTGTCGCCATTTCATCCAACCTGAGTTGATTCTATGCCTTATTTCGCGGTCGATTTCTCCGTCACACTGCAAGAGTGACCCGAGGTAGCGGAATTCAGAACAGACTGGTACTGGTGTTCCTCTGTGTGATATTGTCTTCAGACAGGAGCTCTATTCGCTAATAATTCAAGTACCACTTGACAGATTTACATAGGCAAATATACGAACAAAAACACTAAACTTTGATCACAGTATTACAAACATACAAAGAATCATATTTCTTATATAGATTTATGGACTTTGAATGAAGAATGAATGGTGTTGGGTTTCTTTGCGAGAGTCCACGCTTTAAAAACTGATAAATATATATTTTATAGACAGTTAATCTGAGATCAACTGACGGTAATTTATATAATTGTAAATAACACGTCATTTTAAACATAAACCAATTGTGACGCGAAATTAAATTGCCGCACGTCACTCAAAATCTCCATAGCTCTTTTCAATTGAAACACGTTATGTATACGGCACTGAATAAATGCTTCACGGTCGAAATAGAGTAATACTAGTTCGCCACTAAATCTCTATGGGATACATAGGTATTATATGAGTCAGTATTGCCAACTTCATAAAGTCACAAAAGATAAAGTCAAACCCACGGTAGTCCTGAGAATTTGACTAGGGTTTGCAGAAAAATACGAAAAGAGGAGGGGGGAAAAGGACAAGGACATAATAAACAATAATATAAATTAACCTATATAGTTAAAGGAAAAAATAAGAATAATTCTAATAAATAAATAGTTATCAGGCTCACGTAGATGTAATGTAGATTTTAATAGATTTAATTAACTAATAAAAATATATCTAATAAAGAGTGCGAATCAAGCGTCTAAAGTGTGAAAAAAAACTTCATAAAGGCAAATTATCGTATATGCGCGTAAAAAAAAATCATTGCTACAATCAGGAAAGAACAAAAAATGATTATTTTAACCATTTTAAAAAGTCGTCAGTATTTGTTACTAGATGTGCCAGAAAAATTAATATGCCTGGAACCTTCGTGAGCGTGTGCAAAAAAATTGCCAAAGTTTCATCATACTCATATGATTTGTTTAGGAATTTATATAAATATAGAGGACAACTATACATTAATTTATATAGATATCAAGTATATAAGTTTTTACTATTTATGATTATTTAATTATCACTGAAAACTATCGTAGAATTTCAAATATAAAAAATACTATAGTCAAATTAGGCCCTGAACGCCCTGACGCTTATGAACGTCAAACTTGGTAGGATATTTGACAGTTCGGAAAACAATCTAGTCAAAGAGGACGGACGGCAAGAAACTAGATCTGGTTTTTTTTGTCATGTTTTTTATAACTATATAATTACAAAGTTTTTAAGGGATGCACAAAGACGGAGTCATTTCCGGACATCACCATCACCTACGTTTAGATACATTTATTATGGTACTTTCCTAAAATATCCGTATGGGTTGGCAACACTGAATTGGTATTGCAACGTGTGTGAAAGCTCGTGAAAAGCAACGTGGTTAGGGGTCGTTGGTCGATAGCAAGCGGGCGGTCATGCGCGGGCGCGGACGCAGGCCGACGCCCGCGGGAACGAGCCGAGCCGAGCCGCGCCGTGGAAATGGAAAAACAATCGACCACAATACGCACATCGCATTTCCGCTTCCAGGAACGCGCCGTCATACATACATCTCTCATGTTGTTATTTCTTGACGTTGAAACGGATAGAAGAAAAATAATTAATTGAAATTGGAATTCCTATTAATTTTTATGTATCTCAAGAAAGTACATATAGTTACTATAATATAATTTTGTCATTGCAAAAGTTACTAAACTAAAATATAGTATTACAATATATTTAAAAAATTCCAAATTTAATGAAAGGAGTGGTGGTTTTAGTTTAACATCAAAACTGAATACGTATGAACTTTATTAAAATTAGCGTTTTACAAACACGGAAATGCGTACAGAATTGCGGGCACAGCTAGTTGAAATATAATTCCTAGCCAGGTTTTAATATAAGTTTTGTTACCTTAAAAAACGTATATAACATGTTTATGCAATAAGATAACATTGTTTTTTTGTTTTGTTTGTTGTAGATAAACTGAAAAACTACTCAACCAATTTAAAACTATCACTGAGTAACTTAGGTTATATATTTTTTAAATTAGCGATTTCTATAAACTCTTGCGTAGCCGAAACGAGTCGGATTCTTGTTATAAGTAAATCAAGTCGATTAAAACTGACATGTAACGTTTTGTTATGATTTTGATTGAATATAATTCTAGTGATTTTTCTTCTTAACAAATATTATCCGCGAAGGAAGTTATAATAATTGTTTTCTACCCCTCCGCGTGGGCGTTTCTGGCTCACCGCCAGGGGGCGTCGCACCCGACCGGCCATTGTCTCGTGATCGATTGTGCAAAAATAGTAGATGCATCATCCTACGCTAGGAAACTATATCATATTATAAATAAAACTGTTAAAACTATTGTATCGATTTTTGCGTTATTTATAACTCTGAGAGAAATAAAACCCCGAGTAATAAAGTAAGACAATATAAGGTTATTATTTTAAATTTATTTCGATTGAACTGAATACGAAAAGTGAATGGCCGACGAAAGACGATTTTTTTATCGTCGATGTTACGATTATTTATTTTTTTAAATAGTTAATTTAAGTTTGCCCACAATCTCACTTGGAGTTAAGTGGAATTTTGATTCAGGACGGTAAATACACTAAGCCTAGAGGAGACCGGGTCTCAAGTGTTTCTGCTAGAAGTTTCACATTTAAGGGTTGTAGCTAACCGAGCGGGTATTAGAAAATCTAATACCACCAGACTTGGATTTATTTATTTATCTAAATACGTCGATGCGGAATCTGACAAAACTAACACTGAGACATTATCGCTTCTACAAGGTTTTAGTACATATTTACAGGACGATAATTGTAAATTAATTCGACATAAAAATGCTATCAGCGTCTATAGTTAATAGATTATAAATAATATTATTTAAAATAACGTAATCCGTGAACGAGACCTTACCCAGTGTTACACATACCTATATAAAAACACGGAAGACAATAGACACAGATCTTGAACTTTACCAACAATATCGTTTTTGTTTACTGCATTTATTTGTTTATAATCGAGGACGATTATTACATAATTTATTAACAACAAATGAGACGGTCGTATGTTTTATTATCTCTAATCTAATCTATTAACCTTGTTATGTGTTATGATCGTTTTGTTGCTAACATAGATCAACTTCAGTCTTCAAACGCAGGGTTGAAGTAATCATTTTTCACGTTTTCTATGATTGTTTAAAACGATTATTATTATGTTTTAATATTTTGATAACGACAGGAAGCTTCTACAACTTCATAAAAAGTAAGCGTCACACGTAAGAACCCTAAAGTAATATAAAGCTCAAAATAAACAAAAAAACAAGATGGCTGACTGACGGCTTTAATACGAATTTTACTTTGTCTATTGATATTAGCGACTTACTATGTACAAACAAAATACATTGAAACTATTTAACGTTTGAGTCAAAATGAATTTTTTTTTATTTAATTTGGGCCCTGAGAAGGCGCTTTTGAACGTCAAAAGTTACCACCGGTTCGGAAAACAACCCAGTCGAGAAGAGCCGGCAAGAAACTCGATCTGGTTTTCTTTTTAAATGTTTTGTTTAAAGTGTAAAATAAATTAAATTATAATATAATAACAATAAACGGTTTTAGCGAAAGCCCAGAGGGTCATTTCCAGACATCATTACTTTAATATTAAGGAATAATTTACTTTAATGCGCTATGTAAAAATTACTGCACGAATTAGGTTTTGACAAAAAATAAAACAACGCTATAATGTCTTTATAAACGCGAAACATGATGTGTGCCTGACTTACTCTTGTTAAAATTAGCTTTATATGAGACTAAAAATACAAAGTGATTTAAAAAAGTTTTTTTTTTTCATAAAACGTTTGACATTTTTTATATCTCGAACCTTAAAGCCAATGAAAACATTAGTGGTGGGCTATAGTTTCTACTCAGAAAGCATTGTACGTCTTTCCCGTTGATTTATCTATTAAAAACAAAGTCCGGAGCTATGCGTTAGTCCAGAGGGTGGGCATAAATAGTGTACCGTTGCGTAACCGCGGACGATGCACCGACACACCAGAGTCTGTTCGCACAGTAACCTCTTAACTAGAGTTCAACCGTAGTTAACAAATTAATTTATACGAAGCAGCATATTCTAGATTAACATTCATAGTTTCTTTTTGTATTGTATGAGGAAAATTATTTATGGTAACACAATACATAAACATTGTTTTCGTGTCAACAAACGTTTATAATTATTTATAGAAAATATCGTACAATGAAACATACTTATAATAAACAATTCAGTGATATAGATCTATTAAACTTCGTAACAAAAACATATCTAAGAATAGTTTCAGAAACCAAATGAAAATCTCTCTAGTAAACAATTCTCAATTCTCTTATAATTAGTTTTTGAATAGTGATAAATTCATTTTGGGATCTTTATTTTATGTATCGCTTTAGTTTATATGTATGTCTATTTTATACGAGCTGTGAGTTTTTAATATAAATAAATAAATATTGAATTGAATCATTCAGATATCACAAATCATTAACTAAACTACAATTTAATAAGTATACAAAAATTAAGATTAACTAGAGGATTAAGTAAACACAATCTATATATATCTTTAAGATCAAGTACTATTAATACTGCTGTAACTTGTTAGTTGCTAAACTGACAATCGACCTAGTTTAATCAGACGTTCTTAATTAGAGTTGGAAATGTAACAGATCAATAATTTATTACATTAATAATTCAGAGGATTAAATATAACGTACCATTTACTCATTTCTCTTATATTGATTTTTTCCCTTTAATAATTATAAAAGTAATATATACCTTACGTACACTGGCTATACAAAAATCATATTCGACTCGTTTTCAATAGAAATATAATTAACAAAGGAATAAAACCTTTATTCACTTATTTGATAATCAAGATAAATATTAACAAGGGTATTCAGATTTTATAGATTGGTAAGCAACGAAACAGTAAAGAAATAGTTATAAAAAAGGCATTAGAAAAAAAACTAACGGTTTTTTTTTTTGCAAAATAACATTGATAATCGTATAAAAAATAACAAGTATAACGACATAATATAGTATGTCGACATTACGTATAAGGCTAACTGGTCGAGACAAGGCGACACTTCCGCGTGTACTACAGATAGTATGTTTAAATTATGTATATATGTGCACGAATCAATGTCGACCACTGTCCTTTTTCCGACCTTGATCGTCTGAAATTATATGCGTGTTTACATCGTATGAAATATCAATGAAGTCTTGCAAAAATTTTAACAATATATTATTGAAATCAAACCAGCCTTATTTCAGTTTGACTTCCAAATAACGAACGTGGTTATCGAATTTTTATTTCTGTAAACTATTCCACTTTTAAGCATAAGTTTTAGGATACGAATAATAGGATTAAAATCAAAATATCAAAGTGTCTTTTCCATTTATTTCAATAAATTTTACCTAAAATGTTTTAATACAGTTTTTAATTGCTTAAGAGGCTTTTCGAAAGCTATGTTATTAAAGAATATATTGAAATCTATTTGACGTCTGACAGTCAATATTTTAAAGGTGTAAATTAAGACTTAAACTTTCAAATCGTAACATTCAATCCAAACACTGGTTAACGAAGAGTTAAATCAGAAGATGCGCGGTGTAACTCAACCCATCTCGCTTTACTCTTTTTGTATTCGTTCTTGCAGCTAACTTGGGAGCGGCTTGACCCATTTACTGCAAATAGACGCAGCCCGAAGTCGAACCCGGTGGCCCGCGCGCACGTGCCGTCCCGCCGCTTTTAAGCCATACGTGCTTTCAGTGAATTCTTAAGCGATTACTAACGCATTCATAGATTATTTCTTTGGTCCAAATAACTGGTTATCATGTAAAAGCAGAGTGGTATGGTTATTGTGCCCGACTTTATCGCTATCAGGGAGGTCGAGGATGCGAGATCAGCGAGTGTATATCCAAAGCAACCTAGAGGCTTCAGCTGTGGTTGAAGTAGATCGACATTATGATGGTCACTGTCGATAGATTCACACTAATCGGTGGTCATTATCATTCTTGGACTGTACTTTATATAACGTTAAATGGAGTGTCATTATTTTAAGGGGAACAAATAACAAAAACCTAGCCATTATTAGAAGTCTAAATTTGAATTAATAATACTGATATGTTTTCCATTCTGAAAAAAGAAAATTTATTGTAGAGTAAAATTCTGGTATTAAGCACCATGCTATCCCTCAACGTATTCCGATTTCCATGGAAAATAAATGCATAGTTTTATAATTTTGCAAAGCGGTAGGTGGTACGAGGAAAATTTTCTTCACCTCTCGGGCAACAGTTTTATTATTATTACTGGCTGTGCCCCCGATTTCACCCGCTTGGAATTCAGACAATTTGCCTATGTTCTCCCCCTGGATGCAATATATGTCATTACCAAATTTAATCGAATTCGGTTCAGTAATTTTTGCGTGATTGACGAAGAAATTAATGAACAGACAGACAACATTTCTTTAAACTATCAGTGTGTGTGAAATCTGTTCAGTAGTTCAGTATTCGTCACGTTAGCCCTTTATTATAAATATAATTTTTTATATAACTTTACTCACAACCTCATCTGATCCTAAGTAGCGCCCTAAACAGTGTGAAAATTACATTATTTATTTCCGCGCCTCTCCAAAAATGTATTCAAACAAAGTTGGCAGCCTCACAGAAAGAACCTTACAACGTCGTCAAATTATAAAACAAAACCTGATTTCATTCTCTTCAGAACTTGAGGGACGAACAATAATTAAATTAAACTTTTATACGGTTGTGATATGGTTTTTTTTTTTTTTGAAATTATTTTTTTTTCCGACTATCAAGCCACAGAAGAGCACCAGGTAACCGGATATATGTACAAGTAGGTATGTATATCCTGAAACGAGTCACTGTGACTGGTAAAAGGTCAACAAATCTGTATTTTCTTTAGTATACCACCAGATGATTTCTCAAAAGTTCAGCTTCTCCGTTCTCTCATAATATTTTAATTTTAATTACTGTTACTGTTTACTGTAAAATTATCGAATCTCGAATCGGATCCAATTTTCAAAGAGTTTTAAGCAGTAACTAATCTTACATATTACAATAATATTCTCTCTGTGCATTAGTTTGCTTACATGTTATAAATGAATTAATAAACTAGTTGTAAGCCCGCGGCTGCGCCCGCGTCTATATACATTTTCACTGCATAATATTGTTTTCAAAAATTTTTATACGGAATCCTAATTATTTTCAAAAAAAAAAACTTTATACTATAATTAAGCAAAAGTGTTTCGAACAAATTCAAATACCTGCCAGTAAAACTGTGCATTGAATCGGATTGTTTATTCGTTAAGATATTAACAAATCAAAAATCAAATCAAAAATATCTTTATTCAATTTAGGCCCTAAGAGGGCGCTTATGAACGTCTAAAACACTACCACCGGTTCGGAAAACAACCCAGCCGAGAAGAGCGCAGGCGAGAAACTCGATCTGGTTCTTTTTTTTATAAATATTATATCATTTTTTTTTTTTTCATAAAAAACAGTTGACATGAATAAACTAATAGAAAACCATCGGGTTTCCTTAATCAATTTAATTAATAAATATTATGACGATATATAAATAATATGATAAATATTACAAAATAAAATTATTTTAAAACCAATCATTACACACTTCTCTCCCGGCATTGAGCGTTTCTCGATAGGAGAAAATTTCATATATTCACGTTATCAATGCTAAGACCTCAGCCGTCAACATGCTATACTACAGTATGTCAAGTATAAGATTTTATCTAATTAGGATTTTATCGGAAATATCTGCCACACACAAAATAAATAAAATAAACATCAGCAGGTAGCAATAATTACATAATTTAATGTTTGCACAGATAGCGAGAAGTGGCATATTAATTTGAAATATGGTAAGTATTGCCCGGTGGAATACAATTATCTCTAACGTTTCTTTTCCCCTCCCGCCCCTACTGCTTTTTTTTTTTACTACTTTATGGATAGATAGAAATAAATAAAACATATTTGTCAAATTTATACGGAGTTTAAATATAAACACGTATGACAACTAGATTTTACTAGCCTGTCATGTCAACCACACAAGACCGTCCTCGATTTAATGTAATAATCGGAGATTTGTTTGCTTTTTTCTCTTTCACAAAGAGTACGAACCTTCAATGCAATTTCTCTTGCATTACTGTTAAACATCTGTAGCATGATTAGAGCATTAACAAAAAACCTAATTTCAACTCTAAAATCACAGCGTTTGGTTTTGACAGAATCGGTTGACTTTCCAATGACGGTCTGTAGTGCCAACATAAGGGAATGGGAGTCAAGGAACAAGTTATAGTGAACGGATTATACGTTCCGTGTTACTACTCCGATACTATAATTTCAAGTGATCAAGTTGTCAATTGAATATTCAATATTAAGAACTGAGTTATCTCTGTCACCTTTACATCGACTTATAATTATTATTACTGTAACGTAGAAAATATTACAAGATTCATTTACATTATTACATGTATTAGATTTATGGGCATAAATTTTGCAACGCCAATAAAAATATCATGACACAATAATAAATTAATTTATACTCGTTTAGATTTTTGTCAAATTTTATTAATCCCATTTATAAGATATAATTTATTACGGTTATTGAATACAAGTTTTTTAAGCCTGATGTTACGTTATTTTTCTACACTACTATTAATTTCTTACTTCCGTAGATAGAAAAGACTTAAGTTAGTATAGGGGGTTCTGTAAAGTATATATTTACTTAACAATTTTGGAGTAAGTTCAAGTATTACTTAAGCTAAAAGCCATGTTTTCTTACGTAATTACCATTCAGAACCTTCATGCCATCAAAAATAAGCAAAGCATGAACCCTCTTTGTCTATGAATTACGTATATACGAATATTTTTTATAAACCTTAAGAAATAGCATGTTTCAACTAAAACCATTGTAATTAAAAATTCAATTCGCGTATTGACTAAACAATACACAACTCACGTCTATCTCATCTCAAATCAAATCAAAAATTCTTTGTTAATAAACAAATTAGCACCGGTTTGGATAAAAGCCTAGTCGAAAAGAGTCGGCAAATCTATAAGCACTATATGGTTAATTATGGTATATAAGCTCGCACTTGCTCCAAAAACATTGTCAGGTAAAACGAAGCCGCGTGCGGTGACTAGCAATCAATGTTGCGTAACACAGCCGTGTCTCAGTGTTCCCGGTATAATCGGCTCGGTTTGAGTTAACGCTACAAAATTCCACTTGCAGCTAACAAAGTTGACAATTACCCGAAAATCTCATTACCCGACGCGCTATATAAAGTAAAACGTTTTTAATACATAATTAAAAAAAAAAAAAAAAAAAAAAAAGTCCCAAGTGTGTGTGCGTGTATGTGTGTGTATTTTTAATTATTAAAACTAATTAACCCTGTTACCCTGTACATCCTTGATAATTTCGACCGCGCTTCAAGGCGAGAGCTAAGGGCGCTTACCCAAAAAGAGGTGAATAACACAATGGTGCCAAGATGGGAGGAACCCCGCTTAGACTTTTAAAAAATGGAAAAGATATGTTACGGATACGTTACATACGAAGATGATATATGATACATAGATACGTTAAGAATTATTTTATTTGAATTATTATATTTGTTTTTACCCTCAGCAATGTTAAACTAAATGTCTTACCACTCCTTCGCCCCCTCCCCTCTAAAAGGCATAATTTTTGCAAAATCTTAAGTCCATAAATTCAACCGCAAGACGTCCGTTACATACATAAGACATAGGTCTCTCCTAAAGATCTCCATGACGATCGGTCTTCCGCCACCCGGATCCAGCGGATTCTCGAGACCTTTACCAGGTCGGCCCACTCGAGAAATAATAATAAAAATGACAATTTTAAGTCCTCATATACTGTAATGGTTTAATGATGCTGCATAATGCAGTTCGTACTATGCATACATAGTACATACAAGCTATGCACATCGTGACTGAAGAAAGGCCGTACTTTCACCTGCGTTTCCTACCTTCTTTGATAAAAGCGATAATGTTTGTACATATTTTTTTCTTCAAATAACTATAATAATGTAATGTCGAATTAAAAAAAAAATACTTTACAATATTTTTTCTTTGGACAAAGAACCTTCGCGGCAAAGAGCATAGAGAACAAACATATTAATATTGATTTTTATTCGTATAAACCATAGAGAACAAAACCTACGTGATATAAACAACGGACTACTTATTGAATGAGGTTTCTTTTAATGAAAACAACAGGGTTAGTGACATAATACGTAATTGATTATATCTGAGAAATAAGCGTTAAAAGTTTTTGGTGGAGATCGATGCGGGATTATTTACCTTGCCTCGTGAAAAAAAAACAAACCAAAAAAAATATGGTCCTTATTTTAATTGTATCCTAGAGAGAGCGCGTACGTAATAAGATTATATCTCAAAATGATATCTATTTGTATGTATTATATTTGCTTTCAATAAATTAAACATCACAACAAAATATTGTTAGCATTTTATATAACAAAATTTTGTTACTGTGCACAGGTGGAGAGCATTAGATATAATACCGCGAAAAATAAATCCTGAAATGTCCCAAATACTCCATTGATCGTTCCAACAGTGTACTTACTGACAAAACAAGATCAGAAATAATACAATGTAAGAGGAATAAAGAACTCGCATTGAGTGCCCGTGTAATTTATATAAAAATGTTAAGTGGTTTTTGTCTTGTTGGACTTGTTTGATCATGTAATCGTTGTCTTCTTAAATCGTAAACACACATAACGTGACTAACAATTTATTTAAACTTAACAATATTCTTTAAATATACTTAGATTATGAATGGCTAATAATAAAGATTTAATATATTCAGACGAAAATACTGCGACTCTGCGAAACAATATATTGACACTGGCAGATGAACAGATCACGCTTTACCAAATAAACAAAAAAAAAAAATGATCGTTTCTCGTGATCCTCAAGACAAAGATACTTTTTCTTTTAGAAATCACGAATACTTTTACATAACTGATCTTTATCTCTTGACTGTGAATTCTAATTTGTAGTTTTTAATTTATACGCTTCGCTATATAACAACACGTGTTAAATCATAAACTGACATCAGATTTCATTAAAGATCGATCATAATATTTTTGTATTACGGTATTTATTTCAGTATATAAAAAAAGAATGAAATGTGTATAACAAACATATTTTGTACCAAAACGTAGATCGATTACATTCTTAGATGAATTACTTGTTAGCAATATTAGCGGCTTAGGAATTAGACGTGGTAAACGTAATTCCATTATAGCGAAGTGGCTATCGGCAATCTACCGCGCGAAATTCCCAGGAGTGGAGTAACGCAAACGCGAGCGAACGATCACAGACTCGCGTGCGCTAACGCAGTGAAAGTACTTTCGCGAGCTCGTTGGCCCGGTCGTCGAACCGCGCGCGAGAGCGAGACAAACGCCGCGAGGAACGAGACAGACTCAGTTTTCTCGGGATACTCGCGATAAGTTTAAGGCGAAAGTATTAAAGCCAGAAAATCAGCAACGCGCTCGCGCCAGTAAAATATCTTGGTAAATGATTATTTTCGTTGGTACTGTCCATAAATGTTTTACGGCGGACTATTGTTGTGCAAGTAACGCTCTGCTGGAACTAAGAGTTTACCACGCTGCGCCTATTCATTTGTACTCTTACTTTTCCAATTTTACAAATACATTATTTATGTTTGAAACCTACGAATAAACAAAACAAACGTATGAACTTTCATCGGACTTAAAATATGGGTTACATCGACACCATTCGTCCGTATAGAAAGATATAAAACCAACTAGGCTAAAAACAATTGTGAACCAATAACGAATAGAGCTAGAATTGTGCGAGCGACTACTGAAAGTTGATTGGCGAACGCGGGAACGCTCGCAATCTAGATTGAATTATATTTTGAAAAGCGTTAATTTCAAGTTTTCTGATTGGTTAAAATATTTGCATGCCGATAAGACCTAAAATCAATGTTTGTATATTTGTTCCTTATTAACTCTTAAATGATTAGACCGATTTAAACAACATTTTGGCACATAGGAACATTTCATCAATGAAATAAATATCGGATACCTTTTATAACTCCAAATAGCTCCTCCGGGTTGAATTAACCCTTACACCAAGTAAAGCACGTTGGCATCGTCTAAATAATAAGTGCACATTTATATGGTTGTAACTCAAAGATATGATAATTGTATAGGTATCCAAACATATTTCATCGTAGGCAATTAAAAACTTTGTTTAAAAAAAAATAACACGTGAAATTACTTGAAAACTTATTTACGTAATTCGTATGCTGTGTATTTTTATTGAAAGTTAAAACTATTAAGCTTTTTACTTAAAATCTTAAAATGGTTCTTTATAATCAGCTGTATCTTTCTTTACATATTATGAAAATGGCGAATGTTTCTAGATATTTTATTATTAGTGAATTTACAAATCAATTTAGAATGTGGGACCTCGCGAATCTCTAAAGAACAAGTTTCAAGAATATGATATCTTAACTTTGCCCTCCCAATACATCTTCGATAACTTAATGCATGTTCGTAAAAATTTAGACAAGCTCGATCTAGTGAATGATCGTCATAATTTTAATATTAGAAATAAAGACAAGTTGGCCGGAACCACGCTTAAGGTTAAGTAAGTCTAATATAAGCTTTATAGATAATAGTATTCGGTTTTACAATAAGATCTCAAGTAACATTACCGATTTACCTGACAATAAGTTCAAGTATTATGTCAAGCAAATTTTAATCTCAAAAGGTTATTACAGGGGGGATCATTACATGAACGATAGTGATGTCTGGGATTAACGCATATCTCTGTGCTTCCGCTAACATTAGCTAAGACTATGATTTGTATAGTTTTTTTATATGAAAAAAAAAAAATGATATTTATTAAAAAAAAAGAACCAGATCGAGTTTCTTGCCGGCTCTTCTCGACTGGGTTGTTGTTCCGAACCGGTGTGTTAGTGTTTTAGACGTTCATAAGCGCCTTCTTAGGGCCTAAATTGAATAAAGATTTTTTTTTTTTTATTTGATTTGAATAACCAGTGAAGCGAGTCAATGGATCACGTGAGATCCATTTTTCAAATACCTAATAAATCCATGGCTAGATATAAATAAATCGTCAAAATTGAAAATCTATCGCCAAGCACTTATACGTGTGTTCCTATAGTATCACTTGAGAACCAATACCTCTAGGTTTAATGTGTTTACCATACTAAGTAAGATCTAAGTATTATAGTATAAAAAGAAAATTAAAAAAATTTCTAACAATTACTTCTTAATATTTCAACGTTATATCAGACATAAAACCATTAATTAGTTTATTATTTAAATCTTAACATAAACGAATAAAGGTGATAATAATAAAGCGAAGGTAATGCTGTTTGTATGTACGTGTGTGTTTATTAATCTAATAATGATAACAAGAACCACAATGGCTGTAAACGCCGCGACCATAACTGTTATTAGAAGTTTACGTAAAACTTCAAATATAAGGCTCGTTTTAAGTCACAAGATATGGCGTCATTTGAAAAACAGAAATTATATCTCAACATTCTTTTAAAACGAAAGCGTCCGTTTCTTAGTTCTTATTTTTTTTACACAGAATAGGCTCAGTGTTTTAACCACAATCTCACCTGATGTTAAGTGGCGATGGGATCCAGGATGATAAAGACACTAAGCCTAGAGGTACTGGTTCTCAAGTGATGCTGTCGAAAAACGCCTATTGGTATATAGTTACTCAGGCGGGCATCATTAGAAAATGCCCTACCACCTATGGTTTCCTCAGGATGTATTCACCGAAAGCTCAGGCCGATTTTTACCGATCGAATCCGCGTCTAATGACGCTTCGCAATCATCGCTTCAATCGCTTCACTTATATCTCGTGAACCAATTACCTAGAGTAAAGAAGATTTTGCAAAAAAAAAAAAAAATTATACTGCTTATACGAAAAACAAATATTTAGTAACTAATTAATTTTATAATAATGCAATAACTAGACACAAGTTTTATTTACCATATCTTGACTTTTAATTAAATTTTGCCGATTTTTCGATCTGAATAAATTCAGTTAATACAAAAAAAAAAAATCAAGAATTCATTTCATAATATAATATTTGGTGTTAAACATATTGGCGAGATTTAACTGAAAAAAAAAAAAATTACAATTTCTATAAACACCTGTAACTTGTACCATAAGATTCGCAACGTCGACAAACTGTCGACGCGTATTAATAATGGTTGTTATTCTTAACCAGAGAGTGAAAGTTTTGATATTTCAAGATAAACTCCTTATTCGTTATATTTTGTCTTGTATCAAACAGTACGCGAACACGTCGCCTGTTAGTTACTAAAATATATGTAAGTACACAATCTACGTAACAATGCTAAAAAATTAATTACCTAACACGATTATTTTATTTAATTTTTTTTTGATAAAACGATGATTATTATTCATGTAAAATTTCCATCAATTCCTGACTTCCCTATTGGTAAGAACCGTTGAAATAAAGCAATGTCGTACTACATATATTATCATGTTTTCCTAGTACCTTATCTGATATAATAATTCCATTATATCTTTTGACATGAAATAAACTATTTCGGCCTTCAAAAGTGTTTTTTTGAGAATTATATGGCAGTATAATAATAATTATGTAGAGCGCCTCTATACACACATATTTCTAAATGATGTTTCTAAGATCTTCTAAATGATATATGACATCATAATTGTGTTCTGAAAAACTCAACATTAATATAAATACTGTATTGAAAATTGTTTCTAAACGAAATAAAAATAAAAATTATTTTTGATGCATTCTATCGACCCTCCTCGATAAATATTTATTTCCAATAACTTCAATGTACTTATTTTCGACTATATAAGTTATAAATCAATGATAAACAATAAGAGAGGCGCTTTCTTTAATAAAAAAGCGCACGTAGATAAACAAGCATACATATTTAAATAACGTTACATAATACATAACCTCAAAATAGTAAACGGATTCCCCGTCTTAATAATGTGTGTGACAATCTACAATAAACATTATCATTTGGAACAAAAAGGAGATTAAGTATCAGTATATGCAATTCTAATCCGATTATATAATAAAACAATATATTTTATTTTCCTTATCATGAAGAAACATATGAATAAGTTATAAAATAGTTTGTCACTTTAGAATGATTACCAAACAATAAAATGCATATAAATTTTTTCATCTCGATTCTAGATGAATTTCGATTCAGACTGACAGAATTATCTCCTTAACTTAAGCCTAAAGTAGACTGTAAGCACTGGTAAGTGCTAGTAATACAGGATCTATAAGAACAAAAAAACGTTTTTAGTGTCAAACGCAAGATCACATAATATCGCACATTATACAAAATAGTGTTGATAATGTCTTTCTATTTAAAAAAGTAAAAAAAGTTAAAACAAAACCAGTTTCCAATCAAATACATTTATGTATTTTAGTGGTATTCTACGTGATAGAGTTTGGTGATGTGTATTAGTGAGGTGCCACGAAAATTCTAAGAAAAGTTCTGTCAGGATGGCCATCGTATTGTTAGAACGTTGATTCAAGTTGGACTTCATAATTGGCAGTATAGATCAATAAAAGTCTCTCGCATTCCCTGTTGAACGAATATCTCTAAATCTTCTATAAACAATTAACATTCCTTTTGCAAAATCCCATAGTGAAAAATACAAAAACCAGAGAGTTATGCAAATGTCTAAAAACCATTAACATATTGGACAAGGTATAATAACCTTTCATTTATATTCCAAACGATGCGGATAGAAACCAGTTAATTACTTATGGCTATATCATAAAACCCCTTTTAAAGAGGAGAAATCTTCTACTCCCTTCTGGGTTTTGATTGATTAAAACTTTTGGATTATTTTCGACATGCGTTTGGATCAGAGTTTGAGAGCGCTTTCGCATTACTCCACGTCATCAACGCCCCTCTGTCTATCAGTACGTTAGTTGGCTTATAACCTGATTTACATGATTCTTTTTTTAATCATAAGTATTATTAGATAGTTTCCTGTAGGTGTATTTTCTTACAGAACGTAATAATCGGAAAAATCTTATAAGAATATAATTGAAAATAATCCTCATAAATTCATATTTATGAATTATTTTTGATACATTAAATAAATTGTTGAATACTTTAAAGATATAATACAAATTAAAGAGAGTCATTTATTCAAAAAGTAAATATATATATATATATATATCTCCCTTTGACGCACCATCACCTCAAACTACTGAACATATTGGGATGGGACTACTACCATTCGATGCGAAATTTTTCGTAGATGGTATAGGCTGGTATAGGCAATACTTTTTAGATTCCATCGACCCTTTCTTATTTTTTTTCGATTAGCTCTTATGTACATTTTTTCCGCTAATAAAAAAAACTCATTTTTCTTCATTCATTTGTTTTTTTTTTAAGTTAGGTATGAAAGAAATGTTATATCCACTCTTTCACTCGTTTCTTTAGTTTTCTAAGTAACATATGAAACGCAGGCGGAGCCGCGGGCACTAACTAGTACATTTATATATAAACAAACACTCTATAAATCCGCTATCGTACTATGCCCTCATCCTGAATCCCGGGGTTGTTACGCATTGGTACGCGTACAACTGGCCTTGGACCCGGCGGAGCCTACCCACTTCCCACTCCGCCGCAGTTGCGTAGCGGCGTATCGATCCGTCGTAGCCCCGCGTACTTCGTAGTACGCATTTGTTAACATTACACTCATAGTATTACTCTAGCTGATTTCAACCGAGCGAGGTCGACGTTTGTTATGTCATATTATTAGGTTAATTTCTACATTGAAATTAATTGGCAAAATCACACTTTATATAAGGCAACGTGTTTTTTTATAATGACACAACGCTATACTATAATATCACATTGATGTTAAGGCATAGTAAATACACTAGGCTTCGAGGTACTGCCGGAAAAGACCTATTTTCAACTGGAGAGCACTAGTAGTCCCTATAGTCATATTACATCATAATATGGTGTCACTCGATGTTTCCTTCACTTAAAGATCAAACTTATAAGCAATAGAATAGGATAGGTGATTTCGAATCAAAGTCTATCGACGGGTAATCCGATCGCACTAACAACTGCGCCATCGTCGTTTCACAAATAACAAAGGGAAAAGTGTCTTCTAATTTTCATGTATGCAGTTTGAGAAACTCGCTTTATAGTCGGAGACCACAAGTAGAAAGTATGACAAATAATCTAACATATCTGATTGGTCCATTTATGAAAAATGGAACACTGTTTGAAATAAACATCCTAGTACGTGTTTCTATAAAAATGGCGAAATAATCCTTATATAGCTGTTATCTGTAATTATTTTCAAGGGAAATCAAGTAATTATAACAACTTAATCCTTATCAAAAGTATAACGATATATAGTAGTGATTAACATAATGATATCTAGTCCTTTATTATACTTGAAACTACACCAAAATCGGTTCAGTCGTTTATTGATACTATTTTATTATTACTATGATCGCAAATAACAATTTCTATTCTATAAAAATATAGCTTTCAAGTATTCAATTATTATAAGTAACGTGTGATAATTTTGGCGTTGACTTCAATAATTATGCCTCTCATATTTTTTAACTATCTAAATGTAACAAAATATTTAAATCTGTCCAGATAACTTAAAAAGAATCACATAAATTCATTTAATGGTTATCGTCTTATAAGGAAACTAACGGACCGACAGTCAAATGTTTTTTCGGATGTAAGAATAAGGTAAATAAAAACAGGATTTATTTTTCACCCGCTTCCGCTTATGAACCTGACTTCACCCGCCTGTTCTTCATTGATACACGTGCCACCCCCTCTCTCTCCCCAAAAATAGGCCTCGTCGTATCGTGGTCCATATACGTACAAATGTAATCTTTATTTTTAGGTCATCCATTCAACAATTTATTTTCGGACATAATGTCCGCACACACGTCTCATAACACTCTAGGCTCTGTAGTTATTATTTCTTTCCAGATGACTGGAACATTATGATTAATAAAGTCTACCTTCTGATAAGTAAGAAATTAGTTTATAAATTCTATTCGTTAATAACAAGCGGCTGGAATTTTTGATGTTTTATTTAACTAAATATTTAAAGTTGTTTGTTTACACGTTCTTTAAATCCTATGATTTAAAGAAGTAAAAACTGTAAACGTTGTTTCAGAATTGAAAATTAGCATAAAATTATAACTTTTTTAGTTTCATCTTAAACTTTGTTTTTTATCTTAATCGTTATATTCACAAAAGAGTGTACTGAAAAAAAAATCGTAACAATTACAAATTATTTTTGGATTGATAAATTATAAAAATAGAACTAATTGTATGCAAAGTTCTGAATTCAAAGATTTTTAATTTTTTTTTTTAATAATTTACATTTAATAAGTAGGTAAGGCGATTCTTATCTGGTACCTAATAATAATATATCTATGCCTGTGAAAATATCCGCCTTTGCTTCTGAAAATAGATTTAAAACTATATACACCCACAACAGTTCACTTCACGATGCAAAAGAAAACAACTTTATATCCATAGAGTAATAACGCTAAGAGCGATAGTTTCATACAAAAACGCGCTTAACATACAAGCAAAAAAACAAAAATGTGAGTGTGTAAGCGACACGGACATACGTAATCACTAGCATACGGTTCTAAGTATTTTAATTCTAAGGATTTATCTCCAAGGTACAACATTCCGTGTGGATAAGTGGTCCCCGGTTGCTTAGCAATGGCGCACCACATTTCCCTCGCCTCCGCCCAAACACCCGGTTACGAATAAAGGGTATTTGATTAAGTTTACGTGCTCCAACACTTTCAATAGATATTATGGCAAATTGAGGAGAAGGAGGGTGGTGGAACTCACCCCTATTGCCCACTAAAATGGAGCCCGTAGCGTACCATGATTGACTTAATTATGGAATAGTTTTTATATTAATGCAAGATAGGAATATCTAGGATTACTTTTGACTACCTCAGCAAAAAAATTATGACCACAAATAAGGCTGACCACTGAGAACAATTTTTTTTTATTTCACTAAAGTGGCAAACAGGCATACGATCCGCCTAATGGTAAGCGGTCACCGTAGCCTATGGACGGCTTCAATGCCAGAGGAATCATGTGCGAGTTGCCAACTCTTTAAAAAACTTTCTCACGCTAATTTTGAAGAAATCCATAATGTATTTCCCAAGAAACACGGCCGCTGGGAGCTCATTCCACATTGGATGGTTAGCGGGAGGAAACTCCTCTAGAACCGCACTGTCCGGGATTATTTTGGCGCCAAGATGTGAGGGTAAACTCCCTGACGTTGGCGAACCGTACGATGGTAGAAATTAGGAGTCGGAATTATGTCAAATAACTCATCAGAACACACATAACATCCCGTATACAAACGGTAGAACACACATAAGAAGGTAAAGTCGTCCCTCCTTAGACTTAAAGATTCTAAACCGCTTGCGAGATTGGGATCGTCAACAATTATCGCAGCACCTCTTTGAATCGAGTCAAGAGCCTCGAGCTGGTACCCAGGTGCTCCAGATTTAAATTGTCATGAAAAAAAAATTAAGAAATATTATAAACATTCCAAGTTTATCCTTGGGAGAGAGAATGATGATAGCGTAACATATTACGGTATGACGTCACCACTCTACGTGCGTTTCGTAAGAAAGAAGAGATCATCCCCTCTAGATGCCCAATTAAAAAAACTTGAAACTGAGAATTTTGAATAGCCGTATGATTTTTTTTCTGTGTAACTAATTATATTACTCAGTTCGTAGTTCTCAATAAACTAATATATTTATCCGCGACTTGCCAGCGTTGCGTTTAGAATTGGGCCAAAGAGAAATCGTGTTGTTGTAAGTCAACTGAAGTTTTTTATTGGATTTTCGAAGAATCATAATCAAATCATTTTGACGTATTATGAGATTTAGGCTACGTAAATGATAAAAATTGCTCTTTTTTTTCACGACTCGGCATCAAAATCTTGATAGAGCTTGAATCTCATGCAAAACTAAATTAAGATCTATGTATTTATAAAACTTTCACGAAAAAATATCAAACTGAAGATGAAAGTCATAAGGAGCCACCAGATTAACAATGTTTTATACTGTGAACAGATGTAACAAAATATACTAAGACTGGGCAGAGAATAAATGTATGATTTAAAAAACAAATCATGTAAATTAGTTAAATAATAGAACAACTAACGGGCATACAGATGGTACAAGCCATCTTTTACATTACTACGTAAGGATTACGTAAAACAACGCTAACCTTCGCAGTAGAACGTAAACACTCGAAATTGAATAAAATCTAAATAATAATGAATTAATTTCTATACGATATGCGAACTTTCGATTTTAAACTACGCTGTTTTAACACTTTTATAGTTTTCACACAAACAGATGTCCATAACAATATTACATCTTCAAAATTTACTACATGTAAATACTTTTTTTCCTTCTTCTTTTATTAGAATTAAAAATAATCATACTACAAATCATAAAATAAAAAAATAAGCATTATTTGATATAATATGGATCTACAATCATGCCAGAAACAAATGGAATTTAGTTTCTTTATTCCAACATTGAAGTTTTTATAATACCGAGAAACTCTTTTTAACGTGCATCATTAGTAATTATTAGAGAAAATTCAATTGTTTGTCAATTACTAAGCAATTTTTCATCGTGGAACTAGGATTTTAGCGAACCACTGGCTTAATTAGTTATGTGCGGAAATAAACAATTGCTTTTATCCCATATGGTTATACATTTCGAAATGAAGACACATTTATGGTTGCAACACACAGCGGGCGGATTGGGACGCCAGCGCTGTTTCCATAGACGACATTCCGTCGATACGAACCGAGTGCGACCTCTTCTATAGTAAAATTGCGCTGGCGTCCAAACCCGGTCGCTATGTGTCAAAACTATTAGTAAACCTTTAGATGTGTACAGTTACTCGTATATTTTTATAAAATATGCGTGTTGCATTGATTAAGTAATACGAGAATCCAATAGAATTCTTTAAATTATCTACCAACCTATATTTACAGAGCGCTTTTAATAGCTATATATTTATTGATTAACCTTTAAACATAAAAAAAAAAACATAAGCTCACGCCTGTTATCCCAGAAGGGTTAGGCAGAGGTGAAGTAGCGAACTACACTACCCACATTCCGCCGAGCTTAGTTCCGTCCCAGACGTGACAGGGGGCGAGCCTGTCGCCATATCGGGCACAAATTCCAAACTCCGGGATGATACTAAGTAGAAAAACCCAATACCACTTGACCCGACCCAGGGATCGAACCCGAGACCTCAGAACGGCAGTCGCACCGTAATACAACTGCGCCACCGAAGCAGATTAACCTTTAGAATATGATAAGAGCCTTATGACTTACCTATTTTTGCATTATTACTATTATTAGCCAATATTAGGAAGAGTTATACACAATATATGGAAGATAAAATCCACGTCACTGGCCAATTAACAATTATTCGTGCACCATAATGATTGCGTCAAAATGACATGTGATTTAACTATATCTAATCATCATCATTCATTTGGGGTTAGCGCAACATGTATTCCTCTTTTCTATTTGCAGTCATCTCCGCATTCACTCTCTTCTAAACATCTTTCCCACAAACCATCCGTCTTTTCTTTGGTCTTCACCTTTCCCTGTACCCGTCCGCATTCATATTCAATACCGTTCTTGCAATTACCTATTCCAACCTGCGTATCACATCCCTATACCAGGACAGACACCGGCTCCTTAACTTCTCTATTAATGGCGCCACTTTCATACTTCCTCTAATATGCTCACTCCTAATCTTGTCCATTCTTATTACTCCACACATCAATCTCAACATTCGCATCCTAAAATCAGTTAATTTTAACGGGTTAACACTTAGTGTTGTGTGTTGTAACTATAATAAATTTAAAGACCAAACGGGAGTAGTTCATCAAAATACCCCTCAACGCGTTAGGCGACGCCGCGCACCGCCAGTCAGCCCGTGACCACGGTTGGTGAAACCCAGCCGAAACGTCGGGATAGGAAGAAAAAAACCAAAGGTAACGCGTAAAAACCCGTTAAAATTAACTGATTTTAAATATGGAACGCGAAAACTTAAAAAATTACATTCGCATCCTAGCTGCAAGCATCTTTCGTAGTTCACCATAAAGGCTAACATTCTAATCCATACAATACGTTTTTATCTAACTAATCTCGATTAAAGTAGATAAATGGAAAACTAAAAAGACAGTATAATAAATAAATTAAAATAAAATAAAAAGCCATTATTGCTATACAGAGTTTTACATGCTATAAATTAAGAAAAACTGTGAGGCTAAATTTATTTTTACAATTTGCGTTTAATAATTTAGAATATAACGACAAACGGTCGTTATTGTGGATCAACTTCTCTTCTGACAAAGGCGTCTTCCAAAGACTTCCACTCCGTGTTGTCCTTTGCTGTATGAGTCCATAATGGACCCGCTATTTTCTTGATTTCATCCTCCCATCTTTTGATTCGTCTACCTCTGTTTCTTTTGCTATCTCGTGGGTACCAATCTATTATTAGTCTTGTCCATTTCTCCTTCTCCTCTCTTATCATGTCTTGCCCATCTCCACTTTAGTTGGTTTGTAAATTATGTATGCGTTTTTAAATTTGGTTCTAAAGTTTATGTCTTTTAATTTTACTCTGTCTTTTCTTTTAACTCTTATTGTGCTTCTCGGTATTCCGTTCTGATAATTTTTGTTTTGTTTTTTCTAGTTGATGTGTTTAAAGCCCAGGTTTGACATCCGTATAGTAAACATGGTAGAATACATATATTATATACGTTCCTTCTTCCTTTAATAGGTATTTCTGTGTTTTTCATGACTTCACTAAGAGACTAAAATCTTTTCCTAGTATTACTTATTCTTCTTTCTAATTTTTTTTTCATGCTGTCGTCCTTTGATATTAGTTGTCCTAAGTATATATGCTCATGTACGTATTCTATTTGATCGTTATTAACTTTTATGATCTCCTTTTGTAAAGAATTGGTAATTATTTTTGTTTTTGTTAAGTTCATTGACAAACCTGTTTTTTTACTCTCATCCGCTAGTTGCTGTAACATTATTTCTAGTGTTTTTAGGCTGTCCTAAAATAAGATTATGTCGTCTGCGAAACGTGGGTTACTCAGGTTTTCTCCATTTATATTTAGTCCCTTTTTCGTCCACTTCAAGTTTCTGAATATTATTTCTAAGACGGCTAAAAATTTGAGATTGAGTCTCTTTGCCGTATGCCTCTTGTAATTGAAGCCGTAGTTTCTAATTTTAATTGCGCAGTACTCTTGGAATTTACATTTTTAAGTATTCCTGTGTATTTTGTTTGTGTGTAATGCATTCAAAATAAATTAATGTTCTAGCGTGTTTTCAATGCTTTGTTAAAATCTACAAATCTAGGTAGTAAATTTTATTATATTCTTTACATTTTTTTAGTATTTATCTAAGGGCGTGAATATGATCTATAGATGAAAAATTTCTACGGAACCCAGCTTGTTCTTTAGGCTGATTTTCTTCAAGCTTATTGGTAATTCTAAACAATGACATTTTTGAAATTATCTTATAAACATTAGACATTTAGTTAATAGGTCTGTAGTTTCTATAGTTTACTATATCTCCTTTATTACCCTTTTTACGTAGTAATATAATTATCGATTTAGTCCAATCCTCAGGAATCTGTTCCGTATTAAAAAAATCGTTAAAAATGTTTGTGAGTTTTGGGGCAATCACTTGGGGTAATAAAATAAAAAGACAATATTTTCATACAATTTTAATTTCTACAGACTCACAACAAACGAATTCCAGTGGAAAGTTCTAGAATCGATTCCAAGAAACAATTTTTTATTTTGGGATTCTTAGTAACGAATTAAAATAAATACATATATTCTAACTGATTTGCTTGTAACTAATTTATCCAGTATCCATTGACTTAAATTACGTCATTTTGGATTTAACGTTTAAGGTTACAAACCTGTATTTTTACCTGTCAAAATGACGTTACTCATTTCTGAATGTCACTTCGACAATATTTTGAGATACTGGTAAATGTAATTGTATTTTTTACATTCTGGTATTTGAAGAGGCAAATAAATAATAACAGGCTAGTATATATGATTATGAAATATAAATGTTTAATATATAAACATCTAATGTAAAGCACACGGTGTACGTTACGGATACTTGCGAAATACGTCGTTAAATACGTTTTCGCTTCGCACCTTGACATCTGTCAAAATTGTGTCAGAGGTCTCATAGTGAAAAAGGTTTTACTCGTTTCGAGTTTTTTCATTCCTGGTTCGGATTTAAAGTTTATTTAATTATTTTGTGTACTGATATCCTTTGCGTTAGTTTAAAGATGAATGATGTTAGGTGAAGATGACAATATTTTTTAGGTATTTACTTAACTTGTAATTCAAAAAATTGCATTTGTGGAACTGAATGAAACAGCATGGAGCGACGCCGGTGTGTTTTATTTTTAAACACGATACCGAATGACCTCAGGAATGTAGTGCCAATGTCACAATAACTAGGTCTATGTCAGGCGTCGTCAGTGCGCGGCGCGGCCTTACGGAGCTAGTGCGCGGCTACACATTGCACGTTTCGCGGCCTTATTTGGCTCTTTCGTCTTTCGGCGGGGTCACTGGGCTTTCGGTGATCGCCTTTTTCGTATCCGCATTATTAAGACAAAAAAAAAGCTGAATATTATTTTATATTAATTTTTATGAAGGTTATTATCAATATAATTACGTCTAATTCCTTTTATAATTTTTTTGTATCCAATTAATATATATATGAGATATTATTAGGGATACTATAAATAACTGTTTTAAACCGCAAAAATTAAAGAGGGAAGTTTTTTCCAAATCAAACAGCATGTTTAAATTTTAATCAGATATTCCTTGCGGCTACACTGTATGATATCGCTTAAATGCTGAAATATTTACTATTGATATTTTATCAAATTTTTTTTCGAACTGACTAATGCTGATGACCCTGAGAGACCCTGAGGAAGGCCCTGAGAGTTTCATCAAACCTTGGGGGCGAGCGCTTAAGGCGCTCACCCGAAGGATGTAACTAGCACAAGGCATAAACGATGCATGAACCTCGGTTTGCCTGTTACCTGAGTAATATTTTTGTCTACTTAAAATTATGTTATGTTACTTTATGAAAGTGTTACAGTATCACGCTTTTTTTTAATTTAACGTAGCTAACGCTCTTGACAAGAAGGGCCTTTACAGATTCACCGTGAGTTTTGGGGGCGAGTGCTGAAGGAAACTAAAGGGTTGTCAAAATGGCACGAAACTCGGCGTGGCCGTTACCTGAGAGTGAAAACGCTCTAGCGGAATTTTGATACCTTTACAGGACCTATGTACCTGCGTGTTGCGTGCAGGAGCGTGTATGCGGTGTTGTGCGTGTAATGTTCAATGTATGGGCAGTGTCATTGTATCGCGCTGGCGGCGACGTCAAGAGCCTCCCCAGTTGGGGAACGAAGCACGTCTTGGATCGCCGCTTGAGGGGAACCCGGAGAGTTCGCGGGAGCAAAATTAGCCGCCTGTCCCAGGCGGCGGGACGGCGGTTTCGCGGGCGTGGGCGCTGGCACACATATTATATCGGTTAATAAGGAAAGATCCTATTTTGGCACGTGATTTCATCATCAGAGTCGGTGAGTACGTTTCGCGGTCTCCGAAACGATTTCGGAGCTAGCGGGTCGGTGCAGTACGCAACGGCTTTCGCTATGAACGGATTCGGGTGTGTCTCTGCGTGATCGAAAAAGGCGTGGCACTGGGACTTGATTGCGGAATGAATGGATGGTAGGTTGAGGTCTCTGTGTAAGTCCACATTCCTCTCATACCACTGGGCACCTACGGCTCTCCTTGTGAAGCGGTTCTGAACCACCATCGACCACGCTGGCGGCGGATGCAAAAACCTCCCCAGTTATGGATCAGAACACGTCCTGGGTCGCTACTCGACGGAAGGCACTGGCTGTTCATTGGTGAAAAGATGGCCGCGAGTCCCGTCGGCGGGAACGATTGTCCGCCAGCATCTTGGGCCGATCACTCCAGAGTCTAGACTATTTAGCGTGTTACTTCGTCACATAACACCAGATGAGATTGTGATCAAATTTATATCACTTAAAAACTATCTTTTGACTTTCTACGTATACAAATTATTTTAAAAAGTTATTATTCAAATTCCTTTATTAGATTAAAGCCGCTAACTAATCTATATGAATACACAATAATATCAATTAATTATCGAAAAGATATCAAAATCGACACTAAATTACAAACGGTAAATTTTCTCAAAACACTAAAGTAATACGTAGACGATAAGATTAGACGTAAGTGATCACGTCTCAAATAATAATGATTCGCAGCATAAACATTAGCAGATTAGTAAATAATAAAAATATTAAGTAAATTAATATATATTGATTATAAATACTAGCACTTAATTGTAGTTACGGTCATTTTAAATATAATTTTGTAAATATGAATCTGTTAAGGATCTTCGTATAGATATATTTGTTGGTTCACTTTTCACCTTTTAAAAATAAAATACAAACTTAATAATGTCTACAAAATCCATTGTTATTTAATATATATATATGTAAAGAAAACCATTTTAATCTAGTTTCTATTATTATCTATGTTTTTCTTTATTTTTGTCTATGCCTTGTCATCAGTAAAGATGACATTCAAATGACATATTTAAAATAGATATAAGAGTGAGTTGTGAAAGAAAATAGAATTGAAAATAAAGGGCTTTAAATGTTGTTTCTTTCGTCTTACAGAGAAACCCAATTAAGTCGTTTTATTTTTGCCCAAAGTTACACTAAGAGTAAAACCTTATTATATATATAATTGTTCATAGATGTATAACAACGCACGCACTCGGAATCCGGTAGTACGCATGGTGACGGTCGATATAAAAGAGACGGTGATACCCAGACACAGCACGATAGAGCAGGACGGAAGCAAGGTTATCCTCACGGCCACACCACTACAAACTGCTAGTAAAATCTTAACAGTATTAAATTGTATATTATCTATGTTTCAATTTAGCTATTTTTTTTTTTATGTAATGCGAATAAAAATATTAAAATATATTAGAGGGAGTTTCAAAGTTGCGTCAATGGTAGAAAAGTTGAAAGGTTCTCGTTTGTCGTGGTATGGACATGTTAGGAGAAGAGAGGAAGCGCATGTGGGTGAAATAGTAATGAATATGAATGTGGAAGGATGGAAAAGTAGAGGAAGGCCAAAGAAAGTGTGGATGGAGTGTGTAAGAAATGATATGAAAGAAAAAGGAGTGAATGAAGAGATGACGGCTGATAGGGACGTATGGAAGAAGAAAACATACTGCGCCGACCCCGAGTGAGTTGGGAAAAAGGCAGGAGAATGATGATAATGCGAATAAAAATATGAACTTCAGAATATGCGGGATGGACAAACGTCTCTTAGCCTGTCCCATCGGGCGACTGATGACTATTCATGAAATGGATACAGGACATTTTTTGCAGCTGATTAGCTTCAGAACTCGCCCCCAATATTACGGTGAAACTGTGAAAGCCCTTTCGGTCAACAGCGTTAGCTAGTTAGAAAAAACAAAGAATACAGTAAAGCAATATTGTTATCTAAAGTTGTAAAGACTAATTATCACTATGTATTATAAAAAAGAAAAAAAAACATCTCATACAGGTGCATTATCAGAATAAATATACATATAATTTAGTAAGACAATACTATTTCTGAAGGTGACCAAACACATTTCATCTCGTTTTTATATAAGTGTCACAAATATAAGTAAGAAAATGAAAGTTACACAGAGTTATAAAGAATTGTCAAAATAATATGGCAAATAAAAGTTTTTTTTCGGATCTAAGATACACCATTGATCTGAAATATTGATCAGAATTGTTTGATTACATTAGTATTGTTCCGTGTGGTGGCGGCCAAGAATAATACCATCCCGTATCTTCGCGATCATAATCATTCTGCGATCGCCAACCCGCCTGACAAGCGTGGCGATTATGGCAAACACCCCCCTAGTAAACGACACACGAAAAAACCGGCCCCTAGTCCCCGGCGGCCCCGCTAGTTCTGGTCATAGTGGTAGCGGCCAAGGTAACGGCGAGGTAAGGAGTGCTAAGATCCGCTGGATGCGGGTGTCGCAAGACCGATCGTCGTGGAGATCTATGGGGAGGCCTATATCCAACAGTGGACGTCTTTCGGTTTCGGTTCATTTGACTCGTCATTAATAATCATCCTTAAGAGGATACGCGAGCGACATTTATTCCATACAAACGTAGTCCCTGTTTCTTCCCTGGATAATAGCATTATGGTAAATATTTTATACCAAATAATATATATCCACCACCGCCATGCCCGTACGTTTTAATTTTGTCCAATAAATTAGTTAATGTAGAAACTAGGATCCTTTGAAAAAATTTAAAAAAGCAAAACGTAAAGGCATAGTCAAAGTTTTTCTTATTCTATAACTGAAAGAAAATTAAAAATCGATTCTGTTTCGGAAGAGGAATCAGGGAACTACGAAGTCATGTTTTCGTCAATTTTGCATACGGTAAAATCAGCCCGAGCTGCAGTTGTCCCTTTCGTGTTTTGTAACTCTTTCTTTGGGGCGCAACAAGCTAGCAATAAATTTATGAAACACCTATTTTTTAAATCTGTCGCCGACCGCATGTCCTCTTAAAATTAATTACCTACCTATTTCAACACAATATAATTTAATGCATTTTCTTTTCTATTTTGCTTGGATGTACAACAATTTATTTAGGCCGCCATATTGCGAAATAAGTGTTTCGCTGAATATGACGCGACTCGAGGCGCGATTTAGAATCAAAGAATTATTGACACAATTTCACAATGTGCATTCTTATTCATTTCATGTAATATGCATTTGTAATCATAATTTAATTATAATTGTTCAATAATTAATGTAGACACGTGTAATAACTACGAATTTATTTCGATACCTTGTGCGGAAAAATTATTAAAGAAAAGTTTATTTTTTAACAGTTTTCAAGTTTAATGCTACAAAAAAAAATCCGCTTTTCGGTCCTAATTTAATAAATTTTGCAGACAAAAGAATAAACCAGTTATAACGTCTACTATTTTTAAAAGTATAATAAACTCCCTTGTCCTGCAATGACAGGTGGTATATATTACATGAAAAAATTAGTGAAATTTTATTGTTCGCATAGAATACCTATAGAACAATACGTTTACCGAGAATCGTCAATATAAAACTAAAAACACCTGTTAATATGTAATTCATAATCGGTAACGTGTCCTCAAGACTCAAAATGCACCCGTCGCGGTGGCAGCGCAAACCTCTTTATAAATGTCCATTACTCATTTAAATTGGTAATATTATCATCCAAATGGAATAAAATAAAAGAGTGCAAATTAAATTGTATTAATATGCAAATAAAATTGGCGCTTCGCTAAACGTTAAAAAAACCTTGGCAACAGCGAAGGCCGCGACTAGTCCACTCCCTAAACCGCCATTAATGGTGGCACAGTAAGGACCTTCACCAGCACGCGCATGCGGCCCTCGTATCAATTTATTTAAACTTAACCCACTGATCATGACATACTTTTAGCGATTACGCACCGAGCGCGAGCGGTGCCGAGGAGCCGCGCGCGCGCGCTCGCACACGTTTTTTCGGTGTTTCTCACGTCTGTTTACACGGCACGTGACGTCAACGACACGATTACCTTTAACCTCATTAATCCGCTGTGACAATGTTTTTTATTTTATTTTTAATTATCGGTGCATTTCTATACATTATACAACCGGAACTATTTTATTTATCCTTAAAAACGTTAATTAAAACTAACGAGGTACGCATTCAGGTACAGAAATAAACTGTTTTTAAAGTGTTTTTGTTCGGAAAACCGATGTATGTTTCAATATATAAAATTGTTACAATGCGATTGTATTTAGGTAAATTAGGATTTAAGATTGAAACTTCAACACGCATTGCACTTTCGGGTTTATTCACAAAACTCGTACACGACGCGAGGCTGCGCTAAATTTTTTCAACAAAATGTCCCTGTTGCCGCTTTGCTCCATCGTACGCTTCACGTTAAATGTAAAAGAACCTTTGGTCGAGCGCTTTATGGGTCAGTATTATAGGTCAAAATACATACATCCGTGACCTTTATGCCTGACAGCTCAACGTAGGTGATATTTCATAGTTTAATATGCTTATGAACGAGTTTGGGAGGTAGTGATATCTGTCGAATTATAAATTGTATTTTTGATAAATCAATTCGTTTTTAGACCAATCGGTATAATAAACTCGTGACTGATTTATGATTGTCAACTGTATATTAATAAAATAAATCGACTTTTATCTTCAACTCCGTCCGGAATGTTATTTTCAAACGGCTAACTATAGAATATATCCATAAATTAGTTCGTTTCTAAAAAAGATATTAATTAAGATATAGAATTTGAACAAGGTTAATTTCACAGTTATATAAGAATGTAATTGCAAATACTTTGAAAAGATAAATATTTATGTAGTAACTTTTTTCGCGCCAACCGTCCTCCTGTCACTCATACTCATAACAGCCGCTGTCAAAATTACAATGTGTACATAGATAAAACAAACGTTCAACAGATAAACAAGAAAAAAAATACAATTATACACGCTTAATTAGAATAAAACATTTCAAATGTATCTAAAAATATGGTAAGCGAATATTTTTATAGCCATGAAAGATGTCGAGAGAAAAATTGTTGTTAAATAAAAAAATCTTTACATAAAAATATACATCTAAGTACACCAATAACCATGTATAGAAAGATTATTGCATATAACAAATATAAGAAATCTAAGAAAGTATTAGAGATGATGCTTTTCGAGTCAATGGAATTTCTGAAATTACCATATGGTATACACCATTACCAAACCAAAGATACTATTTGGTTACCATGAGACCATGACGAATATTAAAACCATAATCACTACGGAATCTATCGTGCTTCTTTCGGCCTTTAGTTCTGCTTATAAAAATACCCCATAATTTCGTATTTATCAACTTTAGAGCCTTCATTGTAAATTCTTTTGAGCGCCATTTACAATGAGAGATATGCACTTACAGGCGGATCTTAACATTTAATGTAATTTATTTCATAAAACATAAAAAATTTGCGCGGTTTCTTTGTTACTTTAGTTACTGTAGCTGTTACTCTTTTATTAAGTGTTTTTTTTATTATTAAAATTGCGGTATTTGATTGTATTTAGATAATTTTACGTGATGTAGTTTGGTACAAATAAAGTGTTTAATAACAAGGCCAATGAGTTCTAAGATGTCACAAAAGCTCAATGGTAAATTCTAATATTACCTATGAATCTATTTTGTTAGAACAAGGAAGATTAGAAAAATAATCCATATTTAAACTTAAAAGCTTATACTCAACGATCGGAATAGGTTATCAACAAAACAACAATTAAAACAAAGAAAATAATTGACTACAGATTATAGAAAATATGCGGGTGTTTGGCGCGATTTTGGTCTGTCATGTTGTCGTCCTTATTTTTAATTAATTATTTTACAGTATTTGACCATATATTATGTAATTTTGGTAGCATTTTACGTTATATAGTGTAGTTGTGATACATGAGTGTAGCGAAGTGAAAATAATGACACGGAGCGTCAATTCTGAAATCTCCCAATCATTCCCGTTGTCGTCGTAACAGAAAGCCGCCATTTTGTTACCGCCATTCATTTATTGATAGTGTTCCTAACGTCTAAGTTCACTGCACGGTCTGCTAGTACCTTTGCCTATTCCTTAAAATGGAACCAAAAATAATAAATTATACAATGTACATATCTTTATATATTTTGTATTCTTTAAAACTAAACTCAATAAAAATATTTATGTTCAAATTGATTCGACAGAGGCGGAAAGAACGCCAGCAACAAGCAAGGCCAGCCATCAAGGTCCCACGAAAAATATACTAGCAATTTGAATATATACTCTAAATGTAGTATCATTTTAGAGTCGCTTTTCGTTCGTCACCCGAGTCGGTGCAAGACAATAAGTTGGGTGTTTTTAATGCAGTATTTTTCAGTAATAGGCAGAGATCAAGGTTATCCGACGGCGCTGTACTTAAGGTCGGTATGTACTGTCAGTTGTAAGTGTTTTAGATACCATTGGACAGGTTTATGTTGAAAGTTTTTTTTATCTTATGTTTCAATTAACGGTGATTCGTTAGAATCAATAGAAATACGAGAAACAATCGGAAGAAAATTATTTATATATATAACAAAATATTATAAAAGAATCCATTAATTTGAGAACCTACGTATAAACCAAAAAAGTTTCTTCTTCGCTTTTTTTTTTTTTTTTGTTTATTTGCATTTGCATTTCCTACGCTCATTAGAGCGGAAATGAACATTCAGTATTCGCCATAGTCAGCCCTTCTGCTGTATAGGCTCAGTGCTTTGATCACAATCTCACCTAATGTTAAGTGGTAAACACACTAAGCCTAGGGGTACTGGTTCTCAAGCGATGCTGCCGAAACACACCTGTTGATATTTAACAACAGGCTTTCTAGGTAGTTACCCAGGCGGGCATCATTACCCTACCACCGTTCTATGGTTTCCTCACGGTGTTTTCCTTCACCGAAAGCTCGGACCGATTTTAGAGTCGGATAGGTGGGGATCGAACCAGTGTCGATAGACGCGGAATCTAACCGCACTACCCGCCACGCCGTCATCGCTTCGATATTAAACCCACGAACAAAATGAATTTCATATCAAAACAGCCGAATATTCCGCAAATATCTTGTTATAAAACCGAAACACCGAATGTTCGTTATTCGGCTTAATACGAAATAATTATTCATTGCAACTATAATTCTAAGTCATCAAATTAAACGCAGGCTGACTAGAACAGCATGTGTAAACAAAAACCCTATACAAATAATGCCTCGCGCCGTTTATTTTTAACACGTGCCTTCTGGCCACGTGACAAAAGGAGATAAACATAAGTCTTGTTCATTACATTGTTTGAAGAACCATCATTTTAAAATTAATTACCTAGATATTAAAACACTACAATTTAATATTTAAATTAATCTACTTAATACTCCTTTTCCAACAGAGGCGGATTGAGGCAGCCCGGGGCCCCATACCACTATTACCGGAGGGCCCTCACTGCTGTGTGCCAATAAAATTGATTACGATTTTATGGGAGAAAATTTAAAATGGCAAACAATACTTTATAAATGAAATAAAGTTTCTTCCATACGTATTATTTACACATAACGTGAACGGCCTAGAAAAGCGAAACCCGTAAGACTAACTTCTGCTACATGGCTAAATCCGGCCTTGGTAATCTAATATGTCACTCACATCGGCATATGAGTTACTGTGGTTGATTTGTTTGCGACGACCCAAACACATGATGAAATTCGCCACAGGACTATCGTCGTAAAACGCAAACATGTAGCTTTTGTTTCAAGCACAATGACGTCACTATCGCGTACAGCAATAAAAAAATTACCACTAATTATTCGTAATAAGTTTGGAAACCTCTGGTTTGTATTTATCGTCGTCACAACATCGTTCTCAAGCATCCACTTCACGTTGACATTTTAGAAGACAGATGGCGTTGTTTACATATACTTATAAATTATGTCTGAACAAGCAAAATTAACTATTTAAGTGTGCCAGGGATATAGATAAACGTTACATGGTCAATAAAAACTGTTTTATATGAGTAGGCGAAATTCGTAAACGGTCTAGGTCAGCGATACTAAACCTATCGTACCTAAGTGCAGTGCTAATGAAATATAATGCAGATTGCAAAACTTTCAATAAATTACGATACTACTGTCAATTTTCAATACTTCCTTTCATAGCTTTTATTAAAGGTGACGCATGACGGTAAGTTTATCTATTTGTCCGCTAGTATGTTAATATCTCGAAAACTACTGAACCGATTTACATTATTCATCCTTTCAATCACAGATATACTCTCTGGTTAGGTTCTAGAATGCATTCACTTTTACACACACACACACACGCAAACACAGATTTCAAGCATTTCAAGTAGATATGTAAGTAAGTCCATTTTGGCGTAGCCCTCCACTTGTAAGCCGTTTTAACATAAGTTCTAAACAGGCATAATTTTGAAAAATAAAATGAAAAGAAATAACAATTGCTTACGTAATTATCGTTCAAACCCCGCGACCCCCAAGCGACAAAGTACTGAATCCTTCCCCGGCCTCCTCATCGATGCGTACGTAATACTTGACGGACCCGTATAAATCTTGTAATACATTTGAATAGAAATAATGAAGTGAATAAATTATTAAATAAACATTGAAATCGAGATAGCAAAAAATATTCATATCAACAATGTGTTCAACTAAATAACGTCGGAATGAAGAGTCAAACGTCGTGTAATACGCATTCGCGTTCGGCAATCGTCGGCCGTATTCGGCTATCATTACACCCGAAAACGTTTGCAAAGCAATCGCCACGTTATCTAGAACCGCGGTCCCCGCGAGCTCTCGCGCGTCCCGCGTACAAACCGTAGCTGGGTACTAACATATCGGGGATCTGGATTCCTTGGTCGCCTCGTCGACCTTGTCCCAGTTTGATAATTCTCTAGGCCCTCACCGCTCGCTACAGATAGATAGCTTCGATAATCATTTACTTCCTAAATTACATTTTCGTACGACACTCTACAATAGATTAAGTAACTTTGTAGGTAAAGTCTCTAAGTCAAGGTTCTTTTACACGATTGTAAAATTATTAATCTTACTAAAGATTCCAAATTAAACTGAAGAAGACGTGTGAGGTGTTTTTTTTTGAATAATATGAAGTAATAATCAGTCGCACTGTTGATTTAAGTTGGAACTGTACCTGAATCATCGTTAAATTTATCGCGGCAAACATCTATAGGGATTTTCCAGCATCCTCTTTAGACTTGTCATCGTCACTTACCAACAAGTGAGATTTTTCTTCAAACGCTACAACTACATAAAAACATACATAACTTTTAATTATCGCATAAATTTAAATACCTGCTTATTATTTTCGATGCATTATATATGTTAGTTGGTTTGGTCACGTGGGGAGGATGGGTGATAGAGGGTTAACGAATAACTTGTTCCATGTTATATCTATAGGAGATATAGATGATTTAAAAACAAGCAACATGTAAATCGGTTTAATGGTTCTCGAGATATAAGCCAATTAACGGACAGAAAAATTATGTTGTTACAACTAAAAAGACTACGAACTGAGAGAATGTAATTCAGAACCGTCACCGATATTAGAATCGAAAAAAAAAATATTTTATCTAGAAAGTTTAAATTGTTTTTTTATTCTTGATAAAAATTTCTTTCAGTACCGTTTCTTTATTGTTGTTGTATTTTTTTTTTTAATTGTTTTACTGTCGCACAACGCTGGCAAGGGTTGAAATGCCGCTCCTTTTAATATTTATGACAAGTCGTAAAAAACGATGAGTTATAAATAAAATTCTCATTGTCTATTACTTTTAAAAGAGTATTTTGTATTCATTGTAATGTTTACCGGGTATTTTTTAACTGTACATGTCATTTTTTTTAATAAAAAACTTAAAAACCAGCTTTGATCATCAAACCATACCTTGACAGGTTCACGGGACTTTTAGGGCTGCTCAGCCGAGTGAGGGCACCACAGCAGTTCAGATCTAGTCTTGAGTTACTCAGACATCAATTCTGCGGTACTTGCTTTAAGATAAATCTACAATAGTGAAGGGAAAGTAGAGAGAACCCATGTAGTGTGCAGCACTATGAGGTGCAGTTTAATATACGTGTTATGCCAGTTCATTAAAGTTAATTTATTTTCTAACTAGCTAACGTTATTGACCGGAAGGGCCTTCATAGCTTCACCGTGACTTTGTGGGCGAGTGCTGAAAGCACTCAGCCGCTAAAAAGTAACTAAAACAAGGGTTACCAAAGTGGTACATACCTCGGCTTGGTCGTTACCGGAGCGTAAAAAATTCATTCTACAATTTTCAAACTAAAAATTACCGGCATGACCGTCAATAAATGATGATCCGACGATAATAACAGATTGAAATGTATCTTGAAGGCCACTCGGAAAATTTGAACAAATTTAACAAAAACACGGGCTCTGCGGAACGGTTGTATCTCGTACGTAACCATGGCAACAAGTGGATGTGACCTCGATAGATCTCGTCCCAATTACATTCCTCCTCTCGCTATTTAACTGGCGGGAATCGGGTACGTTTGGCCACAGTTTACATTATTATTGTTATATATAAAAATAATCTAGGCCGGTACAGGGTCTCATTCAAAATTCACAAATGTGTCTCAAGAAGCAATGTATTAAATTCCATTTAATTATTACGTATCACATTTATAGATACTTCTTGCTCCCCATCCCTCTTGTCAGTAACAGTAAGTGAAACTCTTACGCCCTTATATATCTAGCAAAATCTGCTCAAGTAATTACAAGTACGTAATTCCCCACCTGACTCCTGTCATCAGAAATAAGGCAAGCAAAACCACCATCAGTGATTACGTAATACTTGAACGACCCCTAATATGTGTTTTAAATAAACAACTCTGGTACAGTATTTCGACAAAAATATAACGCTCGCCGCTGATCTCAAGGACTTGCCTAAAATCGATATGAATCAGCAAATAAGTTCGTCAATCGTTGCTAGCTTTAGACGTGGCTTATTCACAAATATATTTTTTGTAATGAAATAAATTACGTGTTTATTTTTTATACCTAAATACTTATATAAAGCCCCTTGTAAGATAAAACGGTTACAATGGGCCTAATTAGAAAGATAAAACTTAACCAAAGTCGAATGGAGAGGTAGTTGGAGTTTCAATGCGTGATTGAATCATATATGACGGGGTCCACAGATGAACCAAAGTAACCGACATTGCGCAAAGAATTGCCAAACTTAAGTTGCAATGTGCACGTAGAACCGATGCCTGATGGGAGAAACGGGTTCTCGAATGGCTGGCGTGTGCCGGAAGACGCAGCGTGAGTAGGGCCCACACAATGTAGACCGACGACCTAGCGAAGGTCGCGGAAATCTACTGGACGCGGGTGGCGCAAGATATGTCGTAGAGATCTATGGGGAGACCCATGTCCAGCTGTGGACGTATTTCGATTGAATGGATGGATACATTTATTGTACTATCAATTTATTTAGTTAACGTCTATTTTACAATAATAATTTTCTATTAATTTCATTATATTATACAAAAAGGTACAAAACATACACTTACTGAGTAAAAATGTATATAAGCGAATCTACAAGAAATGTGTAAACAGTAGACAGAGGCTATCACACTAGCTGAAGTTTCATAAAAGCGGATTATAATTTCAAGATGGCCATAAAACATGCAGACCAAAAGGTAATACAAGCAATAATTGCCCAAACCCCAACTATGAGGTAACTATGCGGACACAGACCTAGTTCTGCTTGGCTTGTTACGACCGTTAATAATAAAAAAAAATATCAAGTAATAATTATGTAATTAATTAATTAATAATAACAAAAATAATTTAACATATAGATATAAAAAATTTAATAGAAGTAAATTTAAGCTCACATATGCGAAAGAAGATTACTAACTGCATAGCTGCTTGAATTGTTATTATAGGCAATTTTTTCCGACGCAAGTCGATTTAAATCTACAATATAAAAAAAGGTGCGGACTCAGAGTCTGCAGATAGTTTAATTTCAATAATAAAAAAAAAGAAGTTTCATAAAAAATAATAGAACAAAAAATATATAATAAAGTATGGACATACAAAACGCAACAAACATTCGCCTACAAATAAATTCGCGTGCACTAAAGCCGTAGTAATTTATTTATCATTTGAGAATTTTGTTTAGAATTCCGTACGCGCATGGTTTTTATATTTTCTGTCGAGATTGCGTCCGACTCGGCGCGTCATAATGACTCATTTCGGTTTATCACATTTTCGGTATCAGCTACTGTGTATCTGAAAAGTTTCATATTAACCGGTTCAAACGCTTTGACTCGATCAGTGGGTCGTTTACCGAATCTGTGGTAGTGTTTTGAGGATTTCTTTATATTGCATAGGCTTAGCGCTTTAATCACAGTATGATAACAGACTAAGTCTCGAGGCTTTCAAGTGATGTTCATGTCATAGGTGTGCTATTAGTTTTTGGTGACAGGTTTTCAAACTTAAGGATGTTAGCAAACCAAGCTGGCATTATTACAAAATTAATGCTCTACCACCAAGCTATGGTTTCCTCAGGATGGTTTTCTTTACCGAAAGCACAGGCTCATTATAGAATTATATAGGTGGGTTCAAACCTACGTTCAAACGTGAAATTAGACAATACCTGAGATTAGTATTACTGTAATTTACATTGAACGTAATATTTTTTTAGGATTACCGCATCTTTATCAGTATAGTAACCTAATAACATGAAGTAAGATTGTTGCGAAACGCCATCTAAAAGAATCAACAAAATTCTACAGAACCTTAAAACACGTGGCGGATTCACGCTTCGTCGTTTATTTTTATCTGCAAGCGTTTTTTCGCGCACGGCGCTCATCATAGCGATATGTGTGTCAAGGAAACCGGCGTATTAGAGAAAAATTCGCAAACCTTGACTGTGTTAGATTAGAAGTAGGACTGTCCGACTTTATTTATTTCATAACGCACGTGTGTTTGTCTGTTTATTTTCATACGTCTGTGTGCGTGCGTGTGGGGTTTAAAAAAAGCACAATTTTTTATTATTTTATTTCTTACCAACAATTCGCAAGAGGAAAATAGATGCGCGTGTAGTTTTTTTTTAAACCACCAAGGTCACGGCTTCGATTTTTAAGGTTATTTTATTAAAATCGTATCGAATTAGTCCGAGGAGGTTTTAAAAAGAAGGCCGAAATGAAATGACATAAGACGACGCATGTAATACGTACATATCATACCTTGTGTGTAATTAACGGCGTCGCGTAAACATTTGCCAGTGTCAATATGAAAAACAAAGTACGAATAACGACATGTTTTGTTCTCAATCACTTTCAAATATTGTGAAGTGTTTTTTTTTTTTACAATTATTCTTTCTCGAATATGGTTGAGACTTTATGTCGTTGCGTATCTGAATGAAAGATGGCGGAGGTAGGTATTATTTAGTCGTCGAATACACATCAAGTCGGTGTGTTCTATTTTCGTTTGATAAGCGTAGGCTTTACTGGAGTGGCATACGACGCGGTTCATTGAACAGTAAAGGAATTAAATTTTCATTAACGAATCCCTTTACCGCCATTGACTTTATAAGTCTGTCGTAGGTACGTTAATTACTTAATGTACCGATGGTACAGTTTGCGAATAACTATATATATATATATATATATATATATATATATATATATATATACAAATAAAATTGTACGGGATGAATAAGTCAGTTTTAAAGTTAAAATCATGAAACTTTGTAAGTCCTTTGTTACATATATGTACGAAATTCGGACTAATTATTTAATTTTCTTAAATATCTATTATCTACCTGTTTATACTTTATTGAAATTATTGTTTTAGAAATATACGAAATTAACGCTATACCTCTACTAATAAATAAAATTGAAGTGTCTGTTTGTAACGTCAATTTTTTTTTACTAAATACATATGCATATACAGACGATACCAAAAACACAATTTTTAAAATTTTTATCTGTTTCTGTCTGTCAGTTTGTAATGGGTAATCTCCGCAACGGCTGGATCGATTTTGACGGGATTGTTTTGGTAGACAGCTGAAGTTACTCCGGGTAACTAAAATTACTTTTTATTTTCGAAAATAATTAGGGTTCCTCGTAAAAAAATTAAAACTTATATTTGAATAAAATCCGATTCAATGCACAGTTTTACGGCAAGTGCTTAAATTTATTAGAAATATTTTTTTACTTTATCTTAGTACTAAACAAATGAAGGTTCCGTATAAGTGAAAACATTAAAATGCAGTGAAGGAAATATGAAACGCGAGCGCATCCGCGGGCACACGGCTAGTATTAAATAAATAAAAGCAGCATTTGTTGAGAGTTTAAAATTGATTAGCTTCTATATATGAAACTATGTATTTAAATGTAGTCCACATTACTGACGGGTTCATCAACCTCTGATAAAATTATTTATACTTAAAAGTATTTTTTTTTTTTGTTTCGATATGTCTCCATTGCATCACCTTTGACATATCAACTGTCTTACTTATCATAGTCTCTGATAATTTATTGTTTACCTATTTTTTTAATGTTATTAATTATCTTCACGGAGTAATTTTTTTCTGGGTGGTTATTATTATTATTATTATTCGAAAAGGGGCTATGCAGGCTTAAACAGTCCTGTAAAGAAGAATTTACTTACTGTCCAGAAAAGAAGAATGAAAATCTTATTGAAATTATTAATTTAATTGCTGGCCGAACTGAATTTAACTTAAACCCTTTAACTGACATAGATTTTGTAACTAAAGTAGCACCTAGAAGTATTGAAAATACAAAGAAAATTACACAAATTGTAATTCGTTTTTTGGAACATTGGAAGAAAGACGATTTCTTATCGCTCGTTAGAAAACTTAAACTTAAATGTTCTGATGTCACTTCTAGTAATAATTTCATTTAATTTAACGTTCATCTTAAAAGTTATAATGAGTATCTCTTGCATTGTACAAAAATGCTGGCTAAAGAGAGGAACTATGCATATGTGTGGGTTAAACATTGCACTATTATGGTCCGTCGCTCTGACACTAGTCCGGTGTTTTCCATCTTAAAACATGAGGATTATTATTATTACTCGAAAAGGGGCTATGCAGGCTTAACAGTCCTGTATCACTGCGACCTAGTCAGATCTATTGTGATCGCTCCTATATTGCTAAAGCTCACTG
Organism: Samia ricini; assembly: GCA_014132275.2. Taxonomy (NCBI): domain Eukaryota; kingdom Metazoa; phylum Arthropoda; class Insecta; order Lepidoptera; family Saturniidae; genus Samia; species Samia ricini. The sequence continues at coordinate 36,716,467 of AP028160.1, read as the reverse complement.
CCTAGACCTACAACCTGAATATACTGTAGCATCTTTTTGGCCGAGAGCGTCTGTACCTCCTCCGTGAGCAACACATGCTTACCCAGAACTCGGTTACGTATGGGTATTAATGGATCACATTCACACAAGATGTGCTTTGGTGTTTCGTCTGCTATTTCACAGAACCTGCACTCTCTCGTGTTCCGGACACCGATGTTGTGCATATGCTTGCCCAAACAACAGTGCCCAGTTAGCGCTCTCACTAATACTCGTAGCTGATTCCTACTGAGCATCAGGGCTTCTTCAGCTTTGCGCTGAGTGAATGCTCTGATGAGCTCTCTGGGAGGTTATAACAGCCTATATTATATTCCCAGATAGACCAACCGTTATCTACAGGAATTTATATGCCATGCCATGGTTGAATCATAAGGCCAACTGACGTAACAATGGTTGAATATTTTCGAATATATCTATAAAAATACCTTTAATGAGCTTTTGCTCCAGTTCCAGCTCTTTTTCGACCTGACTGCCGTTCTCGTGTGAAGAACACTTACAGTATCACCGGGCTTGTATGGCGAGTAATGAAGGTATTCTCCTGAGAATGGTAATCAAAGCAAAGAACGCAATTCCACGGAATAATCCTAGATAAATCCGTTTAAGAGCTATGCTCGGAGCTTCACTGTGTGATCAAATTAAAAATGAGGAGTTCCGCAGTAGACCTAAAGCACATAATAGCTATTTCCCGAAGAAATTGCCAAACGTAAGTGGCAATGGGCTGTGTACATTGCTCATAGAACCAATGCCTGATGGGGCCAACGGATTCTCGAATGGCTGCTGGTAATCGCAAGACGCAGCGTGGTTAGGCTCCCCACAAAGGGATACGGGTGCCGCAAGAGCGGTCGTTGTTGATCTTTTGGGGAGACCTATGTTCAGCAGTGGACGTCTTTCGGTTGACAAACATTTATCAGACAGTTAATTCCAATAATGAGAAGCAAAACCAGTTACTTTACCTTTACTTATGGAATGACTAAGTTTAATATTATTTAATCAATGGATACCTTACCATAAAATAAAAGCACCTATTTATTTGGTAGTAGCTGTGTGCCCGCGGCTGCGCCCGCGTTTCGTATATTCTGAAGATTCTAAATATTCACTGCGTTTTAATTTTTTTATACGGAACCCTAATTTATTTTTTAGTACTACTAAGTTAAAATAAAAGTATTTCTCATAAATTCAAGCACTTGCCCGTAAAACTGTGCATTGAGTTGGATTTTATTCAATCTTTTATGAATTTTATTCTTTTTACGCGGAACCCTAATCATTTTCGATAATTAAAAGTACCCTAAGTTACCCGGAGTAACTTCAGCTATCTACCAAAAAAATCCCGTGAAAATCGATTCAGCCGTTCCGGAGATTACCCATTACAAACAGACACACAGACACAGACAAAAAATTTAAAAATTGTATTTTTGGTATAGGTATCTATTTACATTCATATTAATTTAGTAAAAAAAAAAAAATTAACATTACAAACAAACACTTCAATTTTATTTATTAGTATTGATTATAAACCTATTTCATTGCCATTGAAACTTTCCCAAGTAATCTCCAAACCTATTGAATGTAAATACAAATGTTTAGAATTGAAAAAAAAGGTGTATAAATATAGACAGAACAGAGACACTGGCCGGCTATGTAATAGTGATGTTACTAGATGTTTGAAATGATACTTTCACTTTCAGCCGCCAGGCGTCGCGGTGAGGCGCGGGAGGTGAAGGCGCGTAGTCGAGTCGCGTGCGCACTCTGCGACCGATTTATGCGGAAGGCGATTAACGCATTAATTTATCGATAATGAAATGAATATTTTTACAAATTAAATCGGTATTTTAATTACACCTGCGTGCTGTGTATTATTCTATTTTTAAAAGTATATAAACTACCCATTACAGGCTCTATTGTTTCAGTGTTAATTGAGCTGTGAATTTTACTGTAAATGTTTTTATTAAATATTCCAATTTAAATCTTAACTTAACAAACCTTCTAATGTAATTCTATAACTTATGCGTACCCTTTAAAACTCGAATAGATAGGTCATGAAGACCCATTACCAAGTTCAAAGATAAATTAAAGTAACTACTTTCAAATTATTTGCATTACTTTCATCATTCTCGTGCCTTTTCCCAACTCACTTGGGGTCGGCGCAGTATGTTTTCTTCTTCCATGCGTCCCTATCAGCCGTCATCTCTTCAATAACTCCTAGTTCTGTCACACATCGTATTTCTTGCTTTAAACATAATAGGTTTGGCACAAATATTATAGTCGGCCGCCTGCCTGACGCCAACCCTCCTTGGGACTGCTGTTGCATTTGCATTACGTTATAGTATTTTATAATTTCTATGAATAGTAACACAAAAAGTTCAATAATAACACAAAAAGAGAGATAACAACAAAGAAATTAGAAGCGAAAAACAATTAGATGGTATGATTTTTTTTAACTATGTATATCTCCAAACATCGTGTAAAAACTCATATGTATTAGAAAAATGTTCATTTAAAAAAAAAACGCCAATTTCCTGAAAGTAAAAAAAAAAAGAAAATGTACGTCCTAGTAAGAATTTGTTTTCATTTTTTTTATTCAACACTATCATATTAAAATAATTATAAAAATATTTATCACAAATAGAATTTTCATAATGAAGTTATTATAAAATAAAAATTCTACTATTATACTAGTGTCCATATATCATTTATTTGTTTTATTATGTTTTACTTACTGAATTTAATTATTATTTCACCTAATGGTAACTGACCATTGAGCCAAAGAAAATGGGATTCGAGAAGACAACAGATTATGTCATAGTAGAAATGAATTATTTCCAAAAGAGGCCGCAAACAAGAAAAATATTCTTATCAATAAAAAAAAAAAGAAATGTAGAGAAAGTATGTAAGTCTCTGTAACAAATTTCTTACATGTGAATTAAGCATTTAATAAAACGACCATCAGTAAAAAATCGAAAGTATACAATTTGCTCGTGAAATCGATTTAGATAGTCGATTTTGCGCCGTAATCGTTACTGTTTAAGAACGATCGCGGCCTGGGATTATTTCTTTTAGTTTACACCGATTTTACGACTGTTTAGTATGGTCTCAGCAACACGCGAATCGTATTGCAAAATATAACTTTCATGGGGGTTTTTCATTTATATAAATAGCAACTGTAGTTTTTGCCGGGATCACAGTCTGTCATGTAGCATTTATTTTCTTCAATTCATTAAAATTGTGTTTTTGACTCTATATCATGTAACCTTGAGGCCAGTTTGTGTGATATAGTTTTATTATTGTGTTTATATTGAGTTTATTATAGTGGATTACGCGAAACATAACATATATTATGAGGTACCGATATTGTACCGAATTGAAAATACATCTTACCCACATGACACTGGCACAAATTGTGTGCACACACATTTCCATTAACTAAAAAGAAGAAAAACAACTGTATTTCTTACTACGCGCAAGAAATTGCCAGTGTCAAATTGTAAATTCATGGTATTTCAAATGGTCGTTTTCGTTGAAGATTATTACTGTCAATTTCGAATATATTCTCTTCGATTTTGTAAATTACTTTTGTGCTCTTTCATAAAGGATGTATGTTTGTTTTTACAATAAGTGGTAAGACACAAATTTGTCATCCATGAAAAATGGAACGTATTTCTTGGTTATCAAGGGTGTATTGCACAAGATTTATACGTTTGACTCATAAAAAAATCAGAAGTATGATACAGGTTTCATATTATTACACATTTCCATAAAGATTAAATTAGTATTACTTTGGTGGTATTAGTAGTATTAATATCATTATTTCGAGGGAAGCATTTTTCAGTCGTCAACAGATAAAATATATCTATTATTTATGTCTATTTACTATTTATTTCATATTATACTTAAAATTAGTTATTTAATTATCAGTTAATTACGTATATATTATGCCAAAAGTCATCAGAAGTTAACACATAACGATTGCCACTGCCTATAATAAGGATTTATAGAATAATACCCTGGCCGCTTTTCCTGTGTTAATAATTAAAAAGTTTTAATGAAATTCCGAGAAGGTTCGTAAAATGGAAAATAAAGTAGGTACAAACTTTAGCCTCTAAAATAATTTACAGTATAATCGAACGATTTAATAATAATATATTATGTCACATAGAAAGTAATCTACACTGACAAATAAAATAAAAGTGTCTGTTAGGGTTTCGTTAAAAAAAATTAACCCATGAAATTGTGAACAAAATCTGACATTAAAAATTTGTCGGTTTGCCAGTCTGTAAGAATGTCCGGATTTAAAGGCTTCGCTGTTTATGATGAAACTTGGTCAGGTAATATATCTCTGATTTAACACAGAATAAATAAATTAAAATTAGTTTTTAATTTTAATGGACAGGATTAGGAATGAATATATTAGAGGAAGTTTGAAAGTGGCGCCAATAACAGACAAGTTAAGAGGCGGTCGTTTGTCCTGGTATGGGCATGTGATGCGCAGGGAGAAAGAGAATGTTGTAAGAAAGGTATTGGATATGAATGTGGACGGTTACATGGGAAGGGGAAGACCAAAGAAAAGATGGATGGACTGTGTGAAAGATGATATGTGTAGAAAAGGAGTGAATGCGGAGATGACAACAAATAGAGAGGAATGGAAGAGGAAGACATGTTGCGCCGACCCCAAATAAAAATGGGAAAAGGGTAGGGAGATGATAATGATGATATAAATTAAAATTAGTTCAGTGGTTCTCTTGTTAGATACATGTGTATATTTATTATACATTTTTTAAATGTTCAAGATTGTTTTATTGATAACACTATAAAACTCAAGCAAAAATGACTAAAAAAATGTATACAGAATAGGAAGAAGAGAAAAAAATGACATGATCTTAACATATCTATTACAGATGGAAGAATTAATAATATAATTTTAAGAAAATATACATATGAACGAAATTCGAAATAAAACCCTCTTGTTTTCACATTTGAAGCCATAGATATAAAATAGTTAGATTCGCATCTGTGATATCGTGACTGCAAAAATTTCCATGGTCACAGGTGATAGAGCCCATTCACTTAACTTTCGTGAACTATGGGCGTCACCAGCAGGACGCAAGGAGGTGCACTTGCATCTCCTTGTCGTAAAGGAATAAGTATAATTAAATTACCTCCCTGAAAGTTAACCAGGCGAGACTGTGAACATAATATATGGTCGTAGTTACCTTAATGTGTCGAGTACCCATAAAATAAGACAATAGGAAAACAATGGAAAGCTGGCGTAAACGCCAGGTAAGTGCTCAAGGGGTTAAGGAGAAAAGAAGCGGCAAGTTACATTAATTTCGTGTCTACTTGTTTTTTTTTTCTTGTGATAATAATTAAAAAAAAGCAATAGTTAACATTGTGATCAGCAAAGCGTGTTGTGGCGTCAATTTCGACGCAACTATAGAACAAATCACAAAAAAAAAAAAAAAAACATAATCTAATGTACATTACATTGTACATGTAATTAATTATTAAAACAATTAAAACTAGATGGGAAATCGTACTGTCAGAGAACATAATATATTTATTATAGAGCAAAAAAAAAATATACGAAACGGTCATTTCAACCGCAGAGATAATAACATTACAAATAGGAATATTTAATGACATACAATTATTGAGTGTGTCCAGGGTACTTGACTACACGGATAAACCACTCAATGAAGTGAACCGTATCACCGTATTAAAAAAAACTTCAAAAATATTGTAAATAAATGAAATATTATCAGTTTCAAATTATTTCATACATGTGTATTATTTTACCTTAAAAATGTAAATTAATCATTAATATGAAGTAATAGAAACTGTGTCGTGTGGTGTCGGCTAAGAATAATACCACTCCCATATCTTCCCGTGGGTGTCGTAAAAGGCTACTAAGGGATAAACCAGGGGATGAGCAGCAGCATCTCCTGACAACCACAACACCTACTGCGATCGCCAACCCGCCTCCCAAGCGTAGTGATTATGGTAATCCCTCCCTTACTGGGGAGACCTATGTCCAGTAGTGGAAAGAAAAAAATAACATGTTTTTTTTTTTGCAATAAAAAGTCGCGACAAGAGGTTAATGTACTCACTGATATATTTCATATAGTTTTTCAATTGATTTAGTGTTAATTCGAGCATTCTAATGCATATTTTCTGAACGTTTATACGGTAGGATAGGTGGGCGGAGGTGAAATTTATTTTGAAATTATTTCAAGTATTTGCTGTGAAATATCTTTAAAAAAAAATTTATTTTCACGTTCAATGTTTCTTTTTTCTATTTAAATATCATTACACTATATCTCTATGTTAGATAAGCAGAGATAGAGTAGGCGGTTATTTTTAATTAATTATTACTAATACGATTATTAATTAGATTGCGTAGAATTAAACAGTGGACGTCTAATGGTTGAATAGAATAGAAACTTAACCACAATCTTTATAATTTCTAACACACTTCACGACTAACGAACAAAATTCAAATTCAGAAGGAATGAAATATCCGTGTAATAATTAGTGGCAAAACTATGACGTGTCGTATCTGAATAGGTAATCTATAATTAAAGCCCGCTCGGTTAACCCGCACTACGTAATAATATGCCAACGCAACGTTTGAGTTATCGAATTGGGTTTTAGCGGTATCTTTAGTCCGCCATTTTTTATTGGTCATTCATACACTTGCCATATTTAACTCTATATAACTTCATCTGACGTTAATAATAAAATATAGAAACAAGTAACTATTTACAGGAGTACGCAAGTTGCTATCCAGTCGATCTCAGTTGCCCAAATACCCCGCTAACTGTTGGCCACCTCGAAACGTGTCGCTATGGCGTGTTTTTGATCATGCGTAATATGGCATCTACGAAAACTTAATCACCCAGCAAACGCAAAAGTTATTGTGTTCAAGAGAAAAACAATTTTGAATAGTAGGTATTTTAGAAATCTATTGCTATCGCGTTGCACCTGATTGAAAGAGTTATAAATAGCGAAAGGGACAACTGCAGCTCGTAATTATCTAAGGAGGAAACAGGGGAATACGTTTGTATAAGATACGATAGAATTTAATAGAATAGAACGTAGATTCTGAGGTGTCACAAAAGTCGTTACAAATGGTCACGTGACACTCGTAGAATTGTGTACATCATTAAGTGAGAAAGAGAAGAAAACATCGAATGAGCGCGCTAAAATAACGTAACTGTAATGCGTTCATATATTACCTATATATACTTAGTACATAATAATTCCGCGTGCGATTTGACGGGCACCGTCTGCGCGTTACTATTGCGCGTGCTTGTGTGTGTGTGTGTGTGTTTTGTAACCACAACTGATAATGCCAAGGCCGAGTACAATTTGCACTGATAGCTGCACTTATCTGAACTCCTTTAGGATGGATCTTTCCGCGATCATACAATAACTCATCCATAATTAAAATCACACGCAACTCCTTTCGATAGTCAAATTTATTTTATTATATAAAGAGGTAAAATTGTTTTTTTTTTTTTTTCTAATGGAGAAACTTAAAAACTACTTAACCGATTTTTAAAATTCTTTCACTATACCGAGTGGCTTATTTAATTTTTAAATAGAGATTTCTTCATACCCGTGTGGTTCCGGGACGGGTCACTAGGTTTCCTTACAATTGAATTTCTCTTTAATTTTATACAGCGTAAAACGGAACGTTTTATGATAACCAAAATTTCCTTACTATTGTTATAATTGTAAACAATATGAATATATATGAGGATAATGGGGTTAATTTAACGCACAATCACCTCAAAAGTACTGAACTCATCGGGATTATGTAGTAGTCCTACTACCATTCGATGCGGGTTTTTTTTGGATTCCATCAACCTTTTTTCATTTTTTCTTTTATTTACTCTTATGTACATTTTCCCCCCCATAAAACAAAAGACTAATTTTTCTTCATTCATTAGGTTAGGTATAAATTAAATGTTATGTACACTTTATCACCCACACTTAAAGATCATATGAAACGCGACCGGAGCCGCGGGCACCAGCTAGTTACATATACACTGATAAGTGAAACTCCTTTACAAGATTCAATGAAATTCAACTAATGACATTATTACTTTAAAACGTTTGATCTCCATACGATACATATAATACCTATTCATTTTTTTTATATATATTCAGCGAATCTAGGTAGTGGTCACGTGGAACATGATAAACCCCTGAACTGACTGACACCCACGGCAATGACCCGTGCCTCATCTCTAAAATCATTTAAAAAAGAAACGATGTCAAGGTGTAAAACAGACCGCGTAAAACGGAACGCCGTGTAAACGGTTCCGGAAATATAAGATGACATAACTTTCATGTTTTGCCTGTGTGTATATTATTAGCTATCTTTGTTTCCTATACATTTCAATAATATCTGCTTATTGCGTTATGACCAATTAATATTATATTTTAATTTACTCGCCTGTAGAACGCTATATATTCAGCTAGAATTGTAAAGGTAAGATCAATTTATTTGGCCTTTTCGGGGCGGCATGGCCTCTAACACTTGTGCCCGTCTACAGTCACGCATTTCAAGCGCGTTGCAACTTCAATGGCGGGCGCTATCGAGGTCGTAGTATGATTACTAAAACCGCAAATGAATTTCCCGTTTAAAAAGTTAATTTTCGTATAAGTATCAATATATGAACAGTTTAAGTAGTTACTCGTATCGGGAAATATTTCTGAAAAGATAAAAGTTTACAAACGTAGTTTATTACATTTTTTTATAACTATATTGGAACATTCTAATTTCGATCGTGCTGCAAAGGCAATAATGCCTTACAGCCTTATATCCTCATAAAAATAAATTCTAACAAAATCTGTGTGTACAAAACAAACATGTAAAAATTGAAATTGTATAGAATAATATTAAATAATTGATGTATAATAAATACAAGACAATAAAATCCCACGAAATAAATAAGTTAATACTTTTAGAAATTCTAATGGTTCCGTTTATTTTAGTATACTTTTGAAATATGTAATAATTTATATTTTATCATAATCTTTGATGAATTAGAATTAAAAATAAAATGGTTTAATTAGCTCAATATAGATTGACATCGTTGTAGACAATGGCGTGGCGTCCTGAATTATATTTTGCGCGTCTGATAAAATAAGCAAACAAAAAAGCATTAATTTAAGAACAATATAACTTTTTTAATAAATAACGATTTCGACGATGACTACGATGGGATTTCGAACCATAATTTATTTAATTTGTTCGCAATATTTTTAATTGGTAAGTGGATGTGGTTTAAAAACGAATTTACGTATTTACATAAAAATAACGAAATTATATTTCTCTACTTAGGTACAAATATTATTCATTTACTTGATGTAAATATTGTAAATAATTATGACTTGTTTATTATTGATTTAAAAAAAAAAACGAAATTTGTTTATCATATTTCTAAACGCTAAAAAATTATAGTAAAAACGGACCATACTTAAAGTAGAAAGTAGCTTCAGGTTTCTCAAGATTTGCTTGTAATGTGAAAATGAATAATATACCTGTTGTCGAAACTTTAAAATGCCTAACTAAAAAAAAAACAAAATCGATGAATAACTTTACGTAGTGTTTCTCTTTAGTAAATACATCTGACATTTGTTTAGTTTTATTTTTAATGGCAACGGAGATAACTTTTGAAAGTAAACATTGTAAACGACGAAGGTAAATATACATATAAATAACGTAATTATCGTTAAAAGTTGTATTTAATAAAAAAACAAACTTACCGAGTCCAAAACGCAATCCAAAAGATCACTGATCCGTCCACATGTATTATAAAAATATAGTATGCACACAAAAATATATTACAATAATAATAATAATAAGGTTTTATTCCATAATAAAAAATATACAAATCATAATAACAGTGTTTACAATATAATGAGCACTGACAACACTACTGTCACTGTCAGAATCCTTATTTTTTTCAAATTGAGAAAACGCACACGGTATTCCAAATTCGAAAATACTGCTTTTACAACAACATAGAGTTCGACGACGGCGAAGGTTGCGCTCGTCTATTCCGATGGAAACGGTCGAACGGCTCGCACATACACGTCAATAAAGAGCGGCGGCCCACGAGTCACTGAACTAGAGGCACCGCGCCCCCGTCACACCGACCGACCGGTGGATGCTCGCGTGTATTTTTACTGCGCGACTCGGGTAACAACTAACTCCAAACTGGTGTGTTATCATTGTCATAGCCCCTGAAATGGTCGTGGATTTAAGCGAATTAGGTCAAGCGGTTAGACGGCGCGCTGTAACAAAAGCGCAAGAAACGTGAACACGAGACGTCGGAAATGAGGGTGAGGGGAGGGGAGAGAGCGTGCATTTTTTTTTTTAATTCAACCTCGGCAGATCTTTTGTTTAATAAAGTACAGCCCGAGAATGCCGATAGATGAGAATCTACCGACAGTCAGCATCATCATTCTGCGCTACATCTACCACAGCTAAAGGCTCTAGAGATAGATTTTCACGAAAGGTGTCACTGTGATGGATTACACCGACATACACAAAAAAAAAAGTTGTCTGTGCATTTGATCGGACCCACCTACAGACATGTATTTCGACCCGGTGAATCCGTTTCTGCTGCGATAAAACTGCAAACACAACATGGAAAAAGACATTGTGAACTCGGATCAAGTATCGTTTTTATCTATTTAAATCCACTGAACCTGAAGGTTAATTATCCCGTTGGGCCGTCAAAAGTCCACCCTCCTCCCCCCGCGACAGCAACCCAACACATTTTTACAATTTACACGGTCAATGCTTTGACCACAATTTCAGCAGATGTTACATGACGATATGTTCCAAGATAGTAAACACACTAATCTAGAAATTAGGTTCAAACTATTAGAAAAATCGCTACCATCATGATATAGTTTCCTCACGATGCTTCCTTAACCGAAAAGTTTAAGGTTATTTTTCGAGTCCGAACCTGGGTCCATTGACGCGGAATTCGACCGCACTACCAACTGCGCTATCATCAGTCCAAGTGTCGAACGTGACAAGTGCAAGTGTCGTGTGTCATCGTAATGTGAGCAGACCTTAATTATTAATAAGTCTTTATTAGATGACTAAATAAGCTCTGATGTTTAAGGTAGATAGATAAAAATGCAATGTTTTTGGGACCAATACCTTTTTTTTTTTTTTTTCTTTTTTTTTTTGACGGGGGGAAATGCATTTACGCACTACCCTTACCTATTGTATTAGTGAGACCGAAGTCCCCCAATACAATAGGTAAGGGGGCACGGAGTGACGAGTTCCGTGCCAGTGTGGGACTCACCCGGGCGTGAAGCGCCCGGAAATACCCACTAAAACCCCCCGGGGCCGTCCGCTGCATTTGGGATGGGGGCGACACGGGGTCTGGGACCAATACCTACTGTCGGTTGAAATGTATATATTTTTCAGGAGTACATATAATATATAACTATGTGATCTATAAAAATCAAGATGTTTTCTAAAAGTAACAAATCTCCATCACCGCCTCTTTGTTTTATTGATTAATTAATAAATTGTAAAGCGCTAAAACGATTTACATAATCATTTTGTCACTAAGTCGCTAATCTTTGTTAGTATATCTACTAATTTACAATCATAATCTCATAATATAATCAAGTAATCTATAAATATAAATCTAGACATTGTTCAAAATAGCCATAGAATAATCAAATGTAACTGCTTACAAAGTTAAATATTGCTGTTATATAATTTAAAATTAATTTATTTCAATTTGGAGCCATTTAATTTCACAGTATAAAGTGTTTTAATTCTAGTTTGATCATTTTTTTCATATAAGTGTTTGATATTCCTTATTTATTTCGCATATTTAAAAATAAATTAATATCGTTTATTAAATATAGTTGAAGTTTTAAATTTATCGTACAAGAAGTGCTTCAAATACGTACACGAAGTTGTAAGTTGAATGTAAAAATCGTGTCAAAAAAAACCTAAGTCAAGAATGAAACGATCCAATCGAATCGTGTTCCCATAATTGCGGAGAACTTAAAACTGTTTGAAATCGCAGTAGATTTCATTTTATTATTTTAAGGTGATTTGAAGATTTCTCCGGGTTATCTTGTGTTCGAGGTAAAAGTTTTATGAGAGTTTCAAAGTCCAAGAGCACGTATACGTAGCAAGTATAACGCGAGCAAAATTTTGACACGTGAATACGTAAGCATTGGCCTCCCTCCATGCTATCAAAAACAAGTAAAGCATAGACCCTTGTCTTTACGTAATACTGGAACGGCCCTCAAAGTATAGTTGGAAGCGATGACGGCGCAGCGGGTAGTGCGGCCGGATTCCGCGTCAATCGACGCGGTGTCGATCCCCACCTATCCGACTCTAAAATTGGCCTGAGCTTTCGGTGAAGAAAAAATCGTGCGAAAACCATAACATGGTGGTAGGGCATTTTCTCTAATGACGCCCGCCGGGTAGTTACCACCCTCAAGTTTGAAAACATGTCGCCAAATACCAGTACCTCTCGGGTTATTGTACTTACCATCCTGGACCACATTATCACTTATCAGTAGATGAGATTGTGGTCAAAGCACTGATCCTATTCCGTGTAAAAAATAGTTGAGGTTGAGTCAACGTGGAGCTGTAAAGACCCTTCAGGTGAATGTAGATTTCAGATTAAAAAGTAACTTTTGATTTTCTGAATCGTTATGAACACAGATCTTAAAGAAATTAAAATTTGTAACAGACGATACACCAATAAAACAATTTAAAAAACCCTCAGAGAGTAAACAGTAAACGCAAAGTAACAGTTTCGGAATTTACAAATATGTTTCAATATTTAATTTTCATAGTTTTTAAGGTTTTAGGGGGATTATATATATATATAATTCAAAAATATAGAACATTCAACATTGGAACGCGGAAGTAAATGCTGCCACTTCCACCCTCGAAACTTCGAGGCTTATAAACGAATGCTGATCTTTTCCAAGAAATTTTAATTGCAATTAATATTTATAGAATTATTCAGGCTACGTAGGTACATTAAATTATTTATAATAATTAATAATTTCCTAGTCGCAATTCATTAATAATTTAAATACACTCAGTACCTAATACTTTTTGCTCTATATATTTATTTACAATATAAACCGAATGAATGTGTTGTGTTTATTTTAAAAATCAAGGCTTAGGAAAAAACCGAAAAATGCGTACATACACTTAATAAATAATATTAAAAAAACAATAAACGGATTGTAAAACGAACTAAATTATAACAGCCGATTCATAGCGAGGACAACCGATCGCCACCGAAGCGGGCACGATCGGTGCCGAATATATCCGAACGGCACCGACGGAAGACGAACGTTCGCGGCCGCCAGCGAGGTCGCAGCGCGGGAAGCGCGTCACGTCAAGGTGAGTTCTTTTCCCGCCAAACTACGTCACAGTGACTTTGTATTGTATATTATAATAGATTTAATAAAATGAAAAAAAAAAAAACAAATATAAAAAGGTTCTAAAATTAAGCTAGTCCAAATTTTTTTTTAAATACCGTACATAAAAGTTTAATACCTTAATATGGGAACATGCTAAGCTTTTTTTTGTAGTGGTTAAATCCTCTTGGATACCCACCCCCATCGTGCAACGGGGATCGGTTATGTGGGACTTTTACCGACTAAAACCCCCCCTGTACTCTCAAACCCTGTTCCGGGGTGGACTGGAGCACACGTTAGTGCATTCTTTGCTCCACTCACAGTAGGATTTGGCCCCTTAACGCCGCATTCCATCCCAGGCCTGCGTGCAATGCACCCGCTCAAGTCCGGCACATACAGGCCAAGCTATGGCGGGCGCAGGTCGTTTCCGACTCTACCCCTCGTAACATTTATTCAGGGTCCCTATAAAGCTCCATGGAAAGATCGAGCAGGATTGGCCCCCGTTTGGCTGGAGCTGGGTAACTGGCACAAATTGTCATTACAATAAGAAGGAGACGAAGACTCTACGCCTGCCAGTCCATCGACTGCGAGAGAAGAGCAAGGTGTTCCGCTCCCTCTCTCTGTACTCTGCCTCCTTTGCTAACGTTACTGACTAGTAAAATGAAGACACAGCCGCCCAAGAAACATGCTAACCCTAGAATTCAAGTGATGCCCCCCATACACCCATTTATATAGAGGTGTTTGGTGAAAGATTTTTGAAATTGAAGTTGATAGCTTTTTAGTCAGGCTTTACTAACTGTAATGTTACTTTTTTACATTTAGTTAACAAAATAAACAATATCTGTGAAAGTGGTAATATCGGTGTCCAGTGTTGGTAATCTATAAGTACTAAATTAGTACTAAAAAAATAAAAACAAATTGTAACTTTCTATCGACATTACACTGGCTATAGTTAACGCAAGTTGGACTTTGACCAGTTCCTGCTATATTGGGAATAATTTATAATAATAAGACCGAACAGTTAAACGGAGCTCATTAACAACAATACCTGTAGATGTATTATTGTGTGCGCCATATTGCAAAGTTTATTTATCTGGCTAATATTTTTTTTTCTTTTAATTTACAACAGTGATAATGAAATACGAATGCTATAATTTGACTAAAGGCAGCGCAAATGACTGAATGACAAGAAAAATTAACATCTTCAATCCTTATTTTCTACGGAGAAAAACAAGGAATTTAATAAAAAGTCATGGGCATGTCCTGATTGTTAGCTCGTCAACCAAGAGAAATTAATGTTGATAACACCGCAATACGCAGCGGCAGGACTAATGTGACTCAGAATTTTGCCGAATATGTCACAACTAAGAGGGGTGCCAATGTGTCAACTCAGTTAGCCACGTGCGAAGAAGTATTATTAGTTGGTTCACCTCTGTCATTAGAACAAATTAACTTAATATTTTCTATTGGTATCCAAAGATTGTCAAATGAATTTAAATCTACCATAAACGAATTATCAAATGAATTTAATTTAAGAATTTAAAAATGAACTGTCTATGATTAAGTAATCGGTCAATTTTATTAATGCGATATATGAAGAATTTAACACTCGTATCACAAATATTGAAGATGATATAAAAGTATTGACAACAAAATCGGCACAGCTACCTGACATAAAATCTAATATGACTACAATAGAGTTTGAAAGTAATAACCGAGAACAATGGGCTCGCACGTCTAATGTAGAAATTTATGGAATACCCGAAAAGAAGAATGAAAATTTAATTACTGGCGGAACTGAATTTAACTTAAATCATCTTAAAAGTCATAATAAGTATCTCTTGCATTCTACAAAAATGCTGGCTAAAGAGAGGAACTATGCATATGTGTGGGTTAAACATTGCACTATTATGGTCCGTCGCTCTGACACTAGTCCGGTATTTTCCATCTTAAAACATGAGGATTATTATTATTACTCGAAAAGGGGCTATGCAGGCTTAACAGTCCTGTATCACTGCGACCTTGTCAAATCTATTGTGATCGCCCCTATATTGCTAAACCTCACTGCCTAGACCTACAACCTGAATATACTGTAGCATCTTTTTGGCAGAGAGCGTCTGTACCTCCTCCGGAAGCAACACATGCTTACCCAGAATTCGGTTACGAATGGGTATTAATGGATCACATTCACACAAGATGTGCTTTGGTGTTTCGTCTGCTATTTCTCAGAACCTGCACTCTCTTGTGTTCTGGACACCGATGTTGTGCATATACTCGCCCAAACAACAGTGCCCAGTTAGTGCTCTCACTAATACTCGTAGCTGATTCCTACTGAGCATCAGGGCTTCTTCAGCTTTGCGCTGAGTGAATGCTCTGATGAGCTCTATGGAATGAATTTGTCCTGGCAATTTATTCCAAAATTCTATAGCCTTATAGGTATATTATTCCCTTATGGTCAGTCGAACTAGGCTTTTTGGAATGCCACAAAATGGCTCAGACCCAATTTGTGTTTCCATAGCCCCTGCTCTTGCAAGCGCATCCGCAGCTTCATTGCCGAGAACTCCTGCATGGCCTGGGACCCATCTTAAAATCAGCCTGTTATTCTTACCCAGGCTGTTTAGCATTGGCACACAATTTGCAACTAGCTTCGACTCAACTACGTCCGAAGCCAGCGCCAAGAGAGCGGCTTGACTATCCGAATGGATATATATTGCATGGTTCACGTAGGCTTTCTGCAGATTTATACAGGAACATTCTTGAATCCCGTATACCTCTGCCTGTAAAATGGAGGCAAAACTACCAAGATTAGTTTGTTTGACTAAACTTAGGTCGCTCTCCATATATTTCGCAGCCTACGTAAAACATGAGGATTTAAAAAAGATTGTTTGAGAATAGTCTTTTTTCGGGTGTATTGTGCAATTATTTTTAGTGCTGTTTATTATTTTACATTAGTTTTAGGTTAAGCATCTTATTAGAATTATTTGACTTTTTCTGGTGTGGATGGCGTCATCTTTGCGAGGGAATTTTGGTCAGTGATTAATTTGATCTCTCGCTCACTCGATGTAGATTTTTTTGTATACTTTACTTCTATATTTTGCTATGTACATATTGTATTATTTATCATTTTAATTAACAATTCATAACAAATTCCGGTTCTACTATCAAAATGTACGTGGGATTCGTACAAAAAGGAATATATTTTTTCGTAATTTGATTCAGATTGATTTCGATTTTATATGTTTAATATGTCGATTACCCATAAAAATGAAACATTAGGAAGACAATGGAAAGCTGGCGTAAACGCCAGGTTAGTGCTCAAGGGGTTAAGCGAAACTTGGCTTCTTGATGGAATTTATGATTCTGTAATTATTGGTTCGCGTTTTACTGTTTACAGATGTGATCGTGATTATTTATCTCGTGGAGATCGAATGGGTGGTTGTTTTTTGATAGCTGAAATTACGAAATATTTTAGTAATTTCTTCAACTAAGTTACCCGTTCTAAATTCAGCTGCGGATATAACTAAGGTTACGATTAAAATACAGGCTTCTACTAAATCACAGTTACTACATATTTATTGTTTTTACTTCCCCCACATTGTCAATTGCACCATCAAGCTCTTAGTAATTTTTTTGATGAAATTTTATATGATATTGCACGTTATCCAGATGATTTTTGTTTAATCTTCGGAGATTTTAACCTACCTAATGCAAATTGGACTGTATGTGGTTCTTATAGTAAATTAGATGTTAAAAATAACAATGACTCAGGTGTATTAACACTTCACACTTTTTTATTTTTTTTTCTAATTTGAAACAATACGACTCTATTTCAAATGTTAATGAAAGAAAAATTGATTTAGTCCTTGGGAATTTTGAATGTAATGTTAATAAAACAAATCATCCCCTGGTAGCTGAAGATATTTATCACCCAGCACTAGATATTTCGAATACATGTACCGCCCGTCCAGTTTCCCGCAGGGTTCAATTATTTAACGTGGTTAATTATGGTGAAAATAATAATGAGCTGTCAAATATAGATTGGAAAAGTAAGTTATTAGACCTTGACATCTCGACGGCCGTGGCTGAATTTTATAAAAAACTGTACGAGGCATTATTGCCGCTTATGTACGTGTTAAATGGCTGCAGGTTATGGCCACTACGTGTGATCCGCGAATCCCCTTTAAATTAAAGGGGAAGATTTACAAGAACATAATACGACCTGTCGTCTTGTATGGATCAGAATGTTACCTGTGAATGTACTTAGTGAAGGAGACGGACAAAAGAAGATTACATGGAGCTAAGATGCGAATGTTGAGATGGATGTGTGGGGTAACAAGAATGGACAGGATTAGGAATGAGTATATTAGAGGAAGTTTGAAAGTGGCGCCAATAACAGACAAGTTAAGAGGCGGTCGTTTGTCCTGGTATGGACATGTGATGCGCAGGGAGAAAGAGAATGTTGTAAGACAGGATTGGATTTGAATGTACGTTTACATGGGAAAGGGAAGACCAAAGAAAAGATGGATGAACTGTGTGAAAGATATGCTTAGAAAAGGAGTGAATGCGGAGATGACAACAAATAGAGATGAATGGAAGAGGAAGACATGTTGCGCCGACCCTAAATAAAAATCGGAAAAGGGTAGGGAGATGATGATGTACCTGTTAAAATTATTTGAAAAAAAAAATACCTAAAGAAAATTCTCGAAACCCTGTTTGGTATACGAAATGCTCAATTAAAATAATTTCGGAAAAATTCAAATATCGTACAAAATGAAAAAAATATCGACGATTTAGTGATACGATAATACTTTTTGTGTTTTACGTGATCGACAAAAACTTGTTCAATTAGAATCTTATGATCGGTACATCCGTGACTGTGGGGTGAGAATTAAATATAATAGTAAACATTTCTGGTCATTTGTTAGGTCCAAATAGATATATGGGGGGCGGAAACTTATTCCGCCCCCTGGATGTCTGACCTTAGGTCATGCCTCTCCTGAGGCGGGCTAAGAGGTGGAGGGGAACTATTCTCCTCCATCCCCACCGGGCCATTGCACTGACGGGCCGGGTGGGTTCGCTGCAGGGGGCGACGCGGCGACATGCCTCGGCAACCCCGTATCGCCCCCATCCCAAATGCAGCGGACGGCCCCGGGGGGTTTTAGTGGGTATTTTCGGGCGATTCTCGCCCGGGTGAGTCCCACACTGGCACGGAGCTCGTCACTCCGTGCCCCCTTATCTATTGTATTGGGGGACTCTGATTCCTCAAATACAATAGATAAGGGTAGTGCGTAAATTCCCCACGTCAAAAAAAAAAAAAAAAAAGGTCCAAATAGATATCAGGTGTGTTACCAGATACTATTTCTTTTGAGAGTTTGTTTTCATTCGATGTTAGAGAAATAAGCAACTTATTTAATAATTATTTTTATTTTTCTTTTATTAATGATCCATTGGGTGTCAATGGTAGCGGCAGTAATTTACAAATTAATAAGTCGAATACACAACCTTTTTTGAATACGATTGAATTTTCTAGTGACGGATATCTTAAAGTATTTAAGACGTTTAGATACTAATAAAGGTTGTGGACCTGATGGACTACCTCCAATATTTCTTAAAGAATATATATGTTTTTTTTTATTTATTTATTTATATGGAAAATCTACAGCAATAAAATGATATAGCACTAAGAATATAGAATGATTAGCCAATTACAGATTTTCACGAATAGACATTAAATTTCTAGGAAATACACATGTGAAATAAAGTCACAACGTTATATCTAACTTATTTTATCCTAAATTTAAAAAGAGAAAATGATATTAAACATTAAATAATAGATATTACAAGATGACATGATTAACAAAAAAAGTCCAAGGAGTATTTAGCCTACCCGGTATCTTTTTTGTTTAGTAACTCTTTTAGTTTCGGAATAATGCCTGTCGTATGGAAGAGGTCTTATGTGGTGCCTGTATATAAATCAGGTAATAGACATACTATAGGAGTTTTTGGCGGGATCTCAGTCTGACATGTAGCAATTGTTTTCTCTTAATTCATTAAACTTGTGTACTTGACTCTATATCATATAATCTTGGTGGCGTTTTGTGTGAAATAGTTTAGTTATTGTGTTCAAGTTAAGTTTATTATAGAAGACAACGCGTAGCATACATTCTGAGGTGCCGACAAAGCTCCATGGAAAGTTCGAGCAGGATAGGCCACCGTTCTGTTGGAGCTTGGTAACGCTGATACAAGATTGAAAATCTTACCCACATGACATTGGCACAAATTGTGTGTACGCACAGATTGCCATTAACTAAGAAGAAGAAGACATACTATAAAAAAATATCGACTATTCTCAAAATTATGTACAATTGCATAGCTATTTATTAGTTATCGTTATTTATAGTTATTAGGTAAAAACAGATTGAGATCACATATTGAGACCAGCCGTTAATGAGTAAGACCAAAACTATCACCAAATTTGTCTAGGTCGGAGTCTCGGTCTTGTTACGTTCGTCAAACAAGTTTGATGGATAAAATTTTACAAAGCAAAATGTACAGGCATACCCAAAGCCTTTCTTATTCTATAACTGAAATAAAATTAAAAATAGGTTCAGTTTTGGAGGAGGAAACAGGGTACTACGAAGCGATGCAATGGCCGCAAGTCCTCTTAACTACTGTCATTGGGAGTGTCAAAACTTTTAAATCCAAAAAATTATATTCATATAAGTGTACTAACTTTTCACTCTTACTATTCCCGTCTCATGGACACCAAACTGTTACAATTTTGTTCTAAATTCTCTAGTCATGTGACTGATGATATTTGGGGCAAATATTTCAGCCTTATTTAAGCCTTATTTGGTTTATTATGTCGACTGTTATTAGTCGTATGGTTGATTTCATCACCTCTTTCGCGATGTTATATACAAAATTTGTATATAACGTAACGTCACGTTTAGCGAAATTACATTATCAAGTGGTGAGAATCTAAGGCTATGTTCACACTTGCGTGACCTTCCTCGGACGTCAAGTGCGTAGAGTTGCGAATTGAGTTACGAAAGCTTACCGCTCCACGGGGCCTTGGTGAAGGTCACGCGTGAGGTCATAGGTGAGGTGAGGCGAGAGTCTTGATTCCCGAGGTCACAGTTCAGCAGAATCCTCTTTAATCCTGTCATATGCGACATCAATAGGAATATTGAATGATCATTTTTTATTGTCCCGTCAGAAAAAAAAAAAACACAATTAATAAAAGACTGCCATTGAAAACAAACATAAAATCCGATCTAAAATCCTTCTCTATGACTTGGTGGGTGTTGTTTTCCGAACCGGTGGTAGTTTTTAGTTTTTGACATCCATTAGCGCTTCCTCGGGGCCTAAAAAAATGAAGCGTTTATTTAAATTGAAAATTTCTTTGGTGGCGTTGAAAACTTATAGATTCGCGTTACCAATGCTACAGTCGTCAACATGCTGCAGTATGTCAAGTATAACATAGCGTTCAAGTGTATAGGCTCGGAGATAAATAACAAAATTTAAACTTACGCAGCTTATGTTTTGATTATAACTAAACTATATGTACACAATTATTGTTCGGAGCGACAACAGATATAAAAACTACACAAATGTTAGCTTTATGTTAATAACTCCAATTAAATTCAAATAAATTTAAACATTAAAAAACAGTTTTTCTACAGTTTCGACTTTTCTCTTCTTTCGGCAATCCCTATGGCTGCCTAAACTCGCTATTCTTCATAGAAATAGTGGAACGGTGGTCTTAAGAAGATACTGCGAGACTTTATTAAAAAATAAATAATTCATAATAATCATTTCGACCACCATGATCATCGTCTGTCCGTTTTTTTTTTACACGATATAGGCTCTCTCCTTTGACCACAATCTGACCTGATGTTAAGTGACAATATGGTCCAGGATGGTAAGCACATTTAATGCGTAGTGATGCTGCCGGAACAAACTTATTGGTATTTGGCGACACGTTTTCGAACTTGCGGGTGGTAGCTACCAAGACGCGCAACGTTAGAAAATGCCCTTTTTTTTTCTTTTTTTTTTTGACGGGGGGAAATGCATTTACGCACTACCCTTATCTATTGTATTTGGAAGATCAGAGTCCCCCAAATACAATAGATAAGGGGGGGGGGGCACGGAGTGACGAGCTCCGTGCCAGTGTGGGACTCACCCGGGCGAGAGTCGCCCGGAAATACCCACTAAAACCCCCCGGGGCCATCTGCTGCATTTGGGATGGGGGCGACACGGGGTGGCTTTCGCAGGCACCGCGTCGCCCCCTGTAGCGAACCCACCGGGCCTCGTCGTGCAATGGCCCAATGGGGATGGGGGAGAATATTTCTCAACCCCACCTCTTCACCCACCCCCCCGAAGGGAGGCATGACCCATCGGTCAACATTCCGGGGCAGGACAAACTCCTGCCCCATAAGCAGAAATGGGAAGAGAGGGACAGAACGGAGACGGGCCAAGAGGAAGGAAGAAGGAACCCGCCTCCGTTGTAACCGTTAGAAAATGCCCTACCGCTATGCTATGGTTTCCTCACGATGTCTGTTAGTATACGCGAGCGGAACCGCGGGTACACAACTAGTATTTGATGTAGCTATTACTGTTAATTAAATAAGAGGTCTACGTAACGTAAAATAATACGTAAATGATGTTTGTAAATCTAACTGTAATTATTATAATAAAATGGATATTATACTAACAAAACTGCAAGTACTTTATAGATATTACCTACTCTCATAAAAATTCTCATTATAAACTAAATCGATCTTAACTTAAATATATAATAAATCTTAAACAGATCTAATATAATGTTATTTTACTTTATACGGCGGATAATTTGCATGCAATCTAGGTACAAAGCGCGGTCTAGACTTTCACTCGCCGGGCTGCCTGTAGATCAGTCCTAGAGTTACGTAATCTGCAGCTGCACGGTCTAACGTTTCACTGCTTACCCACTTCATTCTGTCTGTTGGTGTGATGATTTATGAGCTCATTGTGCCATCTTGTAAGAAGGGCCGTGAAAGGAAAGGCTCTATTCACGTCTGAATTGTAACGTTTTCTAGAAAGTTCTAAGTTGATTTATAATAATCTATATGGAGACATTGATAAGCAATTCAGTGTCGATCTATGGGATTTGAGAAAATAGCAGTCGAACATTTAGAACGTCTTTTTAAATGGTATTATAGAAAATGCATGTTACTGTAGACATTTTAACTGGTTTTGATTTTTTTATAATAGTGATTGACGTATCATTGTAGTATGAAATGTCTTTAGTTACGTTTTAATATTTTTTTTGCTTTTTCATTTAAATTGAAACATTAGATTATGTCACACAAAACTGTTTCGTATAATGTACGTGATTGTGTGATCTTTGCGTTTGATTTTCGGTAGAGGAAAAACTTCCGGGTTCGCGTCACCGACATAATAATGTAACTGACGAGCAGTGTGACCAGATTAAATTTTCCGGAAATACCAAAGCCACGTTATAAAAATTCTAAATATACCTCCCGACTCATACGACAGTTGAACCAATAAAAATACCGAATTTCGAAAATATAAAAAATAAAAAAACTTTATAACAGTTTTCCATAGTTTCGAGATTTTACTTCTATTGGTAGTGTCCCCATGGCTGCCATTTTGTTGACACTGCATTGCTTATCAGCCTCCATATAAGGAAACAAATTGTACACCATAGTAGACATATGGTTATTTATAAGTTGAATCTTATAACTGCGTAACTTCATGTGCATCCAGAAAGTGACTGAAAAGGCGCGTTTGGCTGTGCATCGAGGAGTCCTGGTCCCTACACTTAGGTATGGTAGTGAATGCTGGGTTTGGCAGAAGAAGCATGAAATTAAGATTAACGCAGTGGAAATGAGAAGTCTGAGAAGTATAGCTGGAGTGAAGACGATTGACAAAGTCAGGAACAGTATGATAAGGGAACGCTGTGGTGTGGTAGAGGATGTGCTGACCAAAATAGAGAAAGGTATGCTTAGTCGGTTCGGGCATGTAGAGAGGATGGATGAGAGGAGATTAACGAAACGAATTTATAAGGCGAGGGTGAATGGGCAAGTCGGTAAGGGTCGACCTAGGCGAACGTATCTAGACCAAATCAATCATGTCTTAAATAAAGGCCAGGTAAAAAGTACTCATAACCGACGAGCATGTATGAAAGCGCTCATGAAAGTAGAGGAAGCGAAAGAGGTATGCCAAGATCGTAGCAAGTGGAAGGACGTAATCTCTGTCTACCCCCACGGGAGAAAGGCGTGATGATATGTATGTATATATGTATGAATCTAATAAATAACAAGGAAATGTCTGTTTGTAATGTCAAAATATTTTACTAAATAGACATGAAAATACTGCCAGGAGTCCATTCCACATCAACAGAATACTTTATTTCTATTGTAGATAATACTAGTTGTCTGCCCGCGCCTGTGACCGCGTTATATATTCCTCACTGCGCCTTAATTTTTTTTTTGTACGAACCCCTAATTATTTTCTTTAAAAAAATTTGGTACTAAGATAAAGTAAAAATATTTCTCATAAATTCAAGCACTTGCCCGTAAAACTGTGCATCGAATCGGATTTTATTCGATTTTGTATGAGTTTTAATTTTTTTATGCGGATCCCTAATTATTTTCGAAAATTAAAAATACCCTAAGTTACCCGGAGAAACTTCAGCTATCTACCAAAAAAGTCCCTTCAAAATCTGTCCAGCCGTTCCGGAGATTACCTGGAACAAACAAACAAAAAATTTTTTTTTGATAAATGTGTCGTGTATACATTCTTACCTATTTAGTAAAAAATATTAATTTTGACATTACAAACAGACACTCCAATTTTTTTTGTTAGTATAGATTACAAGAAACAAAATTTAAATTGTAACATCTACAATATGTCTACGTAAGATTACTTTCCAGACTTCTCAGAATTTCGACGATAGTTCAGCGGCAGTGTTATCGAGTATGACCTCGATGGACGTAGATTCAAACATTCATACCCTATACAATAATGTGCCTAAACTTTTGGTGAAACCATTGCATGTTGGCAGAGATCACTTTAGTGCATAAGCTATAAAAATCCTGTCGCGAAGCACCAATATGTATGTTCCGGCAACATCGCTTGAGAGCCAGCATCTCTAGACTTAGCGTATTTACCATCTTAGACCGCTTATAATCACGCGAGGACTGTTAGTAAAACTTTGTATCTGTATTCTATACAATATTTAAAATGCGAGGCGTCTTTACTACTCCATTTTTAATAGTGGTGAAGCAACCATGGAGAATATCATATAGTTCGTCGTTGATAATGTCCACAATTCTTTGAAATACAGGAATCAGTGTTGACCCAAAACTATAAAGTCCTTTGGGGTGCTCAGTGGAAGAGAGGCTCTAAGTGAAGCGACTGGTTCTGGGTTCAAATCCTGCGTAGGAGTTTTTTTTTTTTTTTAGGAATTTATGCGAACTAATATAACGGTTCACTAACATAATAATTTAATGTTATATCTTTCAACTCTCTAGACTTAGACTGTTACAGTCTTTGAATATCAACATCACGTGAGATTTCCATCAAACATTAAACACCCCGAAATCTTATTCAGAGCAAATAAATCACCCAACTCCAATATTACTCAAGATCAGAACAATCTGAATCGTACAAAGGGGACCCTTCACCTTAGCAAAATTTCTTGGGCAATTTTAACCTCCCTTCCCGCTCCGCCTTGTCAGGCAATAGTAAACAAACTTCTTAGCCCCCCCCCCCCTCCCGCTATGAGTACATAAGCATGCGCATAATTTGGGACAAACAAAAACAAAGATTCGCTCCTCCCCCCCTAAACCCCCATGCCATCAAAAATAAGCAAAGCATAAACACTGATGTTTACGTACATTCTAAACGGTCCCAAATGCTTTCAAATGGTTAGCGCGAGTAAGAAATATATTTCCAAACAAAGCTATAATCAAGGACCTGTTCAAGTTCTATGACCAGATGAGACTATGTCCTTGAAGCAATCATTGTAGGAAGAATTACGCCCAACAGTGGAGGTCTTCCGGTCAAGATTCTGTGTTAAAAGTAAACCGTTTACAAATTTGTCCCCTATTTTCTGATCACCAGACCTAGGAACTTATTGAAGGTTTTAAAGTTAAATCTGCCTATGCCGCTACGAATACAGGTTGAACCTAATCCGAATAGACACACACACACACACGAACATGTACGCGTAAACACAATTGAACATTGAGTTAAGTTTGTATGCGTGTTTGCAATAGTAGCGCCTTACATAACACAAAACGAGAGTGCATTCACTCCGCGGTTCGTACGAGGGGGAGGGGGGGGGAGGGCGAGAGGTGAGAGGACCCGCGGGGCGGAGGGGAGGAGAGGTGAAATGCATCGCTGCACCTCACACACACACACACAAACACACACTCGCTCAAACGCACACAAAAGTCAATGGATTAACGTTAATAATCGTATGCGAGATTTGCATGGAGATTGTTACTATCAGCTTACGTTATGTTTTTCTATTAATGTTTTGAATGATATAATTTTAGTAAAGTAACGTTTACTCGCGTCTCCGCTCGTAAACTTACACATTACTTTTGAAATTCTCGGTAGTCGCCAACTCTTTAAATATCGGAGATATTTAACAATATATTTTTTTTACACGGTGTCGGCTTTCTTTAACTGTAATATCACCTGATGTTAAGTGATGATGCGATCCAGGATGGTAAACACACAAACCTAGAGGTACTTGGTTCTCAAGTGATGCTCCCGGAACACACCTACTGGTATTTGGCGACAGGTTTTCGAACTTGAGGGTGGTAGCTACCCAGGCGGGCATCATTAGAAAATGCCCTACCACCATGCTATGGTTTCCATACGATGTTTTCCTTCGCTCAGGCTGATTTTAGAGTTGGGTTGGCGGGTATGGACCCGCGTCCATTGACGCGGAAACCCGCCGCAAAATCCACTGCGCCATCATCGCATCAAAATATCCATAATTGGGTTATTTAAACAAAATCAAAATTTATTTATTCAATTTAGGCCCTAAGAAGGCGCTTATGAACGTCTAAAACACTACCACCGGTTCGGAAAACAACCCAGTCGAGAAGAGCGCAGGCGAGAAACTCGATCTGGTTCTTTTTTTTTCATAAATATAATATATATCATTTTTTGTCATATAAAAAACTATACAAATCGTAGTTTTAATAATGTTAGTGGAAGCACAGAGATGTGGGTTAATTCCAGACATCACTATCGTTCACGTAATGATCCACCCTGTAATAACCTTTTGAGATTAAAACTTGCTCGACATAATACTTGAACTTATTGTCAGGTAAATCGGTAATGTTACTTGGGATCTTATTGTAAAACCGAATACTATTACCTATAAAGCTTTTATTACACTTACTTAACCTAAAGCGTGGGACGGCCAACTTGTCTTTACTTCTAATATTAAAATTATGACGATCATTCACTAGATCGAGCTTGTCTAAATTTTTACGAATATGCATTAAGTTATGGAAGATGTATTGGGAGGACTAAGTTAAGATATCATATTCTTGAAACTTGTTCTTTAGAGATTCGCGAGGTCCCATATTGTATATTGCTTGAACAGCTCTCTTTTGTAACGTAAAAATGGTGTCTACCTCTGCTGCTGTACCCCACAGCAAAATACCGTAAGACATTAAGATGTGAAAGTAAGCAAAGTAGACAAACCTAGCAGTAGCAATAATGCTAGTGTATTATTTAAGTGCCTAATCTCTGAATTTTTATAAATGGTGGTTTTTATTTATATAAGTTGTAATTATATTATATTAATGTTGTTATATTTACTTTTAATTAATTATTGTTTATTGAAAACTTGAATCGTTTACGTAACATTATTATGCTGTTATGGAACCGTATTGTGGAATCTGACACTATTATTCAATAAAGCTTTTATTGGACTTACTAAAGCGGCTAATTTATGATCATTTCTGGCATTAAAACTTCTTCATTCGCACTAAAACAAGCGAAAGGTATTAAAACCAACTTCAATCTGGTCTGGTATTTTATCTCGTGAATCGAAATCTCACACGCCAAAAACTTTGCCGCCATTTCATAAATATTTTATTCAGCACGTTTTTAGAGAGGTTATAAAATATTTTTTTGGAAGATTCTTTAAAGAACATTTTTTTTTAATTCTAAAATGATTAGAACGGATATTCAAACTATACTATATTGTTTGACACTGACAAGCTTCACTTCCATTATTATTTACGTCAAACTTTTTTGGTTGTATAGTAATTTTATCCACTGTTATCCACAGAGTAAATAGTAAAACTGTTATCTGAGTTTTTACTATCAAATTAACGAAACTTTACATCATTAAAATTCACTAAGCTGATTTAATAATCACTTCTATGTTACAATTTATAGTTCTGTCACAGTTTAAAATTAAATGAAATAGATATGACTGTATGCTTTTAATTTTAAAAAAATATTACAGAGGAACGACGGGAGAAAAAGCTTATAAAACCTTTAAAAAAAAAAGTATAGCAACGAACTATATTTTCTGGACTAAGAATCTACCTCTCTCTCTCCGCCACACATGTTTTCTTTTCTTATGATACTTCTCCAACCATCGAAGGTTGACGTAGACAGCCCTACATTTTAAAGCAGTACCTAAAGGAAAATTAATAGACTAAAATTAGTTTTCAAGATATTTAAGAACAAACATTCCGATTCGTGGAATGTTTCCCAAAGTATATTAATTTTCCAATATTGTCTTCTGTGAAATTGGTAAAACTTGAAGTCAACTTTAGTTTGATCGGTAGCTTAACAGAATAAAGGTATTTTGATGTTATGTTGGTAGTGGATATTTTCCGAGAATTTTCATTATAGACAGTTGAGGATTTTAGAAGAAAAAAAACCATTTTTTTTTTTGCCGTGATTAGCGGTAACATACGCCAATAGTTAAGCATAATAAAGTATACGACAATGGCATGGCAGGAGCCTAGAAATGGTGGCAGGGTTTGCAGTTTGCCACAAGAGTTACGCCGACCGGCCAACGCGCCGCCGCGACGCTCGCTTCCGCGATCTACAGCGTGTTTTTTATTTTTTTTTATTTAAATAAGTGAATTACATATTTTTATCAAGTATAAATATGAATGTTTCCATCTTTAGTCCTTGATAACTCTAATTGATCGAGTCGATTTAAATTAAATACGGACGGTGTATCTTGTCAGAACTAATTTGTATATGCATTTTGAAAAGAAACTTATTCAGAATGTACATTATAATTCAAATAAATATATGGTTACCTAAAATATAATTATAGTAAATAAATCTGTTTCGCGCAAACATCTGTACGAACTTCACACTGGCCAAGCTTCGTAGGCCCCAGTGTACACTTTATAAACCAATGATGTATAGGACAAAAGATTTTTTATAAGTCAAAATAGCTCCACCGAGTACAGTGAACCTTTCATGTACAAACAACCTGTAAAGGACATAAAGTAACAGAATAACCAATATATATAATATATCCTCCTATTTCTCCTGATCACGCTATAACTTGAGAACTCCTTTACTGATTTCATTCAATTTTTTTTTAATATTTTATTTATTTTAGCATCAACCTGTACAATGCTGAAAGCGCAGGCGCACCGTGTGCCTGTGTGGGTGAGTGTAAGTCGAACTCGCGATGCACACACAAACACACACTCACTTTCACTTGGCGAACTATTCCTAAGGCGGGTTCACAGTCACATTCACTTCTTCTCTTACACTTTCAGATCTACAATAAAGATATGTAGCAGTGATGAAGATGTTTATTTTTTTTTTTTTTCAACATATACATAAACACAAGTATAGGTACGAAATATTTTGTTTAAAAGTACAAAAGATAAAGCAAAAAACGTGAAATACGATTTGTTTAAAAATAAATAAGAAAAATAAAAAGAATCATGGAATTTAAGGATAATATTGAATTCTGTATTTTTGGTTTGACTGGTTTTTGACCTGACCTTAATTTTGACTGATATTAAGTGACGATGTCGGATGCTGCCGAAATACACAGGTAATAAACTGGCATTTGAAAATGAAATACGAACATGCTATGGTTTTCTGGCGATATTTACCTTCACCCATTCACTCAGGCATTCATTCATTCAGTCTCATTATAATATTTAAAACCACGTAAATCTACGAGGTGTACGACCGCATTACCATCATCGAGTCGTGAATATATTTTTTTTTTTTATTTAATAAATATTACTTGTCTAATTTCATTTGTCGTGTGGTATCGGTTTTTTTTTTTTTAATAAAACAAATTCTGCGGTCTCTGGGTCCACACCTTTTTTTATGTTGGAGGTTTAATTCGACTTGCGTCAGAAAAAATTGCCTATAATATTTCATGCAGCCATGCAGTTACCTTCTTTCATAATTAATTAGGTGAGCTTAAATCTACTTATATTTTACATCTAAACTAAGACTATATGTTAAATTATTGTGTAGACACTTATTTTGTTATTATTAATCGGTGTGGTATCGGTTAAGTATAGTACCACTCCATATCTTCCCGTGGGTGTCGTAAAAAGCGACTAAGGGATAAACCAGAGGATGGGCATGGGCATCCTCTGAGTACCACAAACACCAACTGCGATCGCCACCCCGCCTGCCAAGCGTGGCGATTATGGCAATTCCCCCCAATTTGGGGGACACCTATGTCGAGCAGTGGACGTCTTTTGGTCGAATCAATCAGAAAATTATTCATTATTTTATAAAATTTATATTGTAAATATTTCTATATATTACATTTTATCTTTACGCTTCATTCTTTGAATGTATTTATAGAGTTTGTTGCGGGATCTCAGTCTGTCATGTAGCGGTTGTTTTCTTTAATTAATTAAATTTGTGTATTTTACTCTATATCAGGTAATTTTGGTGGCATTTTGTGTGATATAGATTGGTTATTGTATACAAGTCAAGTTTATTATGGAAAATAACGCGTTTAATTTATTCTGAGGTGCCGCACAAAGCTTCATGTAAAGTTCTAGCAGGATGAGCCACAGTTTTGCTGGAGCTTAGTCAAAATCAAAATCAAAATTTATTTATTCAATTCAGGCCCTAAGAAGGCGCTTATGAACGTCTAAAACACTACCACCGGTTCGGAAAACAAACCAGTCGAAAAGAGCGCAGGCGAGAAACTCGATCTGGTTCTTTTTTTTATAAATATAATATATATCTTTTTTTTTGTCATATAAAAAAACTATGCAAATCGTAGTCTTAATAATGTTAGTGGACGCACAGAGATGTGGGTTAATTCCAGACATCACTATCGTTCACGTAATGATCCACCCTGTAATAACCTTTTGAGATTAATACTTGCTTGACATAATACTTGAACTTATTGTCAGGTAAATCGGTAATGTTACTTGGGATCTTATTGTAAAACCGAATACTATTACCTATAAAGCTTTTATTACACTTACTTAACCTAAAGCGTGGTTCCGGCCAACTTGTCTTTACTTCTAATATTAAAATTATGACGATCATTCGATAGATCTAGTAAATTAGTAACGCTGAGACAAGATTGAAAATACATCTTACATACATGACATTGACACTAATTGTTTGAACACAAATTGCCATTAGCTAAGAAGAGGAAATGTATTTAATATGAATGAAAATTATTATAATCTCTATGTCCAATGGGAATGTATGTTTGGATAACGTGTAGGTCGAATTCGTTTCGAACCTTGCAATGGGCCTGAGCCTGCGCTGATGGAAATCATAATAATGAAAACATAGGGGCGTTTCCATGGTAACTATCAACCTCGTCTTGGAAATCAGTTTCGAATTATCTGATGGCGTATTCCAGGGGCATCACTTGAGATGGCTATGAATATTATGATTTATTTCAACCATATAGTCACTTAAAAACAAAAAAAAATCAATATTAATTACCTACCAGAATTGCATTTTTTTTATTCATCGAAGAACACATACTGACATTACAATATATCACAGCATGACAGACTAAATTAAAAGGCCTACAAATATTATCTTAACTTTATAAATAACATGACTTAATAAAATATTATTGGTTTAATCATTAAGGAACAATCAACATGAGCAAAAAAAAAACTAAAAATTAAATTCGATATCGTAATCACGGTTATAGTATTTTATAATATAATTTTCACGTTATTATAGAATTTCAAATAATAAAATTCCTAGACAAGTTTCCAATTTGAACGCACCTTATCGCATCTATTAGAGGATTTCGCATGTGTGCGTGCGACTGCAAGTGGCGCCCTCGTGTGCGTCTAATGCATCGCTTAGATTATATCATAAAGAGTTGTTTAAACACAATTAATACCGTAAATAATAAATATCAGATACGTCTAATAAATACATACATACATACATACAGTATGTACATCTATCATCTATTGAGAAATAAAAATTAAGTTTATTTTACAGGTGTTAAAATAAAAGAGATCTTGTAATTTATTTGTCCGTTAAAAGTATACATTTTAAATAAAATTTATGAGCGAGAGGAGAGTCTCAGGCTAAGCTAGTATGTATAAGGAGCATGTATCTTCACATTTCGGCAGGTCTGTCATTGTATCGCGGTGCATGCATAGCGATCCCGTGTTTGCTCCAATTAGGTGGCGGGAGGTACCGGGGGGTTTAGTGGGTAGTGACCAACGGCGCTTATCGCTGCGAGTCCCACACTAATCCTGTGTGACAGCCTCTCGTGCTTTCGTGCGAGAGACTGTCACACATCTTCGTTTCGTTTCAGTCAGATCTGGAAGGGGGGGTTCCTATCAGATCTGGCTGGACGGCTAGTGCGTAAATGCATTCCCCTCGAAAAAAAAAAAAAAAAAGGTCTGTCATTGTATGCGACGCGGTGCTTGCGAAAGCCACCCCGTGTCGCCCCCATCCCAATTGCGGCGGACGGCCCCGGGGGGTTTTAGTGGGTATTTCCGGGCGCTTCATGTCCGGGTGAGTCCCACACTGGCACGGAGTTTGTCCCTCCGTGCCCCCTTACCTATTGCATTGGGGACTCCGGTCTCACTAATGCAATAGGTAAGGGTAGTGCGCAAATGCATTTCCCCCCGACAAAAAAAAAAGGTCTGTCCTTGTATGTGACATAATTTTTTAGCATATCATCGGAAGGTATTAACTATTCTAGCTATCCCCGCGACTTCGTTCACATAATGTAATTTTATTTTCTTTTAATTGCATTATGTACTGAAAATGTGCGATGTAAAAAATATCGTCCAAATCTATTCAATGGTTCTCGAGTTATAAACTCACAAACGAACAGACAGATAGACACTGATTTTTTATAATATTACTGGATAAACAAGGCAAATGTTAAGCTATCAGTGTATATTTATTTATCCTTATGTGTATATGCAGAAATAGATATATAGCGCCATCTGTTGGCGAACATGACTTTCAAACCTCACGATTACGAAGTCAGAAACCGTGCCAACATGGTTATGGGACGTCTTTCCCCTATTTATAACGCTCGGAGTAAGATGGCCATACGTCATAAAAAATTACTCTGTATAAAACGGTAGTTAGGCCTATTCTCACCTATTGCGCCTCTGCCTTCGCTTACACAGATCTGGCCTCCTTCCAAGTGGTTCAGAACCGCTACACCAGGACAGCTGTAGGTGCCTGGTGGTACGAGAGGAATGTGGATGTCCACAGAGACCTCAACCTACCATCCATTAATTCCGTTATCAAGTCCCAGTGTCGCGCATTTTTCGACCGTGCAGAGACACACCCGAATCCGCTCATAGCGAAAGCCGTCGCGTACTCCTCCGACCCGCTAGCTCCGAAACTATTTCGGAGACCGCGTATCGTTTTCTCACCGATCCCGATGATGATATCACGTGCGAAAATAGGATCTTTCCTTTTCAACCGATCCAGTATGCGTGCCAACGCCCATGCCCGCGTAACCGCCGTTCCCGCCGTCGGGGACAGGCGGCTAATTTTGCTCCCGCACACTCTCCGGGTCCCTCTCAGGCGGCGACCCAAGACTTGTCTCGTTCCGAACTGGGGAGGCTCTTGACGTCGCCGCCAGCGCCATACAGTGACACTGCCCGTGCATTAAGCATTACACGCACAACACTGCATACACACTCCTGCACATATCACGCAGGTACATAGGTCCTGTAAGGAAACTTTTTTTTATGATAAATAAAAAAATGTAGGGATTAGCTAGGTTCAAACTCGCGAGAGAGTTTTACACTCAGGTGACGGCCAAGCCGAGGTTCGTACCACTTTGGTAAACCTTGTGCTAGTCACCTTTTGCGGCTGAGTGCCTTCACCACTCGCCCTCAAAGTCACGGTTAAGCTGTAAAGGCCCTTCCGGTCAACAGCGTTAGCTAGGTTCGGAAAAAAAAATCGAATTACAACAAAGTCCACGAAATAGTCATTATAAATGTATATACCCTTTTTGAAATACGTGAATTACGCAAAGATTTTGCCGAATGTAACTTCACACCCACAACTTTCACATCTGGCTAGAAAGTATATATATATTTCATAATATAATTGATTTATTTCTAGAGCTTTACTCATGTTTTTTTATTCCTCAAATTCGGCGAAGTACACTGAATTTATGAATTGGCTTCAAGAAAGTTTATGTGACCTTCCGTAAATTAATAAACCGTGATGTCATTAGTCATTCTTTAAACATTCTACAGAACCCTCTACTGATGTTCTTTCTTTTCCCTATTTTATTAATAAGAATCTATATTTCATCCAGTGTCACGTCAAGTCCAAAATATTTTTCTAGATTTCAAAAATGCCGTAGCAAATTTATAATTTATCTACTAATAGATAATTACAAATAGAAATTATAAAAATAGAAAATAAACCGCTCTATTCCATACTAGGATCCCACCAAAAATTATGTCAGTATCAATGTTCCTAATTTTAATGTCTACTGGACACCCCTTATTCCGTGGGGAAATGCATTTACGCATCCCCCTACCAATTTAAGCGGCGAGTAAATTCTCCCAGGTTAAGTTAGCAGGGGGAAGGTGAGACTCGCCCGGCGTGGAGCGCCGGAAATGTCTACTGGACACCTACCGTTTGATTAGTTTTAAAAAAATAATTACCGAGATATGCGAAAGAGATATTTATTGTGTGGAAGAGAAATAAGAAAGCAGTTTATGTAATTCGCATGAGATAAAAAGAGACAACTATGTTTACCAGCTAGTTTTCTTGTAGTCTCACGGGCCGTCAACTGATTTGATATGATTTATGGCGGCGGATTATAATTTATTTATTAGCCAGATGCGTTGACAGACAAATATCAGCTATTGTTAACTATCTATTTGAATGTTTTCTTAAGATTTAAGACAATTAATGTCTCAAGTTCAGAATAACAATGTCACACATACGATCAAGATCACACATTTTCAAAAAAGGCCCCTACTAATAGTATATAGCCTCGGCAGAATTACTTGACTTCATTTGTCACATTGATGATTATTTTTTATTTTTTTTTACACTGTATAGGCTCAGTGCTTTAACAACAATCTCACCAGATGTCAAGAGCCGACGTGGTCCAGGATGGTATACACACTAAGCCTAGAGGTACTGGTTCTCGAGTAATGTTGCCGGAACACACCTATCGGTATTTGCCAACAGGTTTTCAGACTTGAGGGTGGTAGCTACCTACCCAGGCGTGCATTATTAGAAAATGCCCTTTTTTTTTAACGGGGGGAAATGCATTTACGCACTACCCTTACCCATTGCATTAGTGAGGCCGAAGTGCGGCGAACCCACCGGGCCTCGTCCGTGCAATGGCCCAATGGGGATGGGGGGCGGGGGCGGAGAATGCCCCCCCACCTCCTCCCCCCCCCCCCCCGAAAGGAGATTAGAAAATGCCCTAACATAATGCTATGATTTCCTCACGATGTTTTCCTTTAACGAAAGTTCAGGCTGATTTTTGGAGTTGGATAGGTGGGCGTCCATTGACGTGGAATTTCATCAATTTATGCCTGATTACGAACGTTTAATGAGTCTGATTAAAATAGGAATAATTTTCACTATACTTTTACTTTGTCTAGGATTTATTTCAAAGCTCTTTTTTTTAACTGTAAATGTTTGCCGAACATCTTGTATCTTTTCAACCGAAAGACGTCCACTGCTGGACATAGGTCTTCTCCAAAGATCTCCACGACGACCGGTCTTACGCTACCCGCATCCAGCCGATTCCCGCGATCTTTACCAGGTCGTCAGTCCACCTTAGGGGGCCCTACACACGCTAAGTTTTCCGGTACGTGGTACCCAATCGAGAACCCGTTGACCCCATCGGACATTGGTTCTGCAAGCAATGTGCCCAGCTCATTGCCACTTAAGTTTAGCAATTCTTCGGGCAATGTCGGTTACTTTGTTTCTCCTGCGGATCTCCTCATTCCTGATTCGATCACGCAGGGAAACTCCAAGCATAGCTGCTATATTCGATCACAATTATTTCTTCACCTCAAGCTCAGGCTTATTATAAAACCAGCTTTCATATATTATTCAATGCTTTTTAATTTTTTTATACCGAACTATAATTATTTTCCTAAAATTAAAATTAGTACTAAAATAAAGTCAAAATATTTCTCATAAATTATAATACTTACCCGTAAAACTGTGCATTGAATCGGATTTTATTCAAATTTCTATCAGTTTTATTTTTTTACGCGGAACCCTAATTATTTTACAAAATTTAAAGTACCTTAAGTTACTCGGAGTAACTTCAGCTATCTACCAAAAAGAGTCCAGTCCAAATCGGCTCAGCCGTTCTGGAGATTACCCATTACAAACAGACAGACAGACGGACAAAAATGTTAAAACTGTATTCGGTGTCGTGTATACTCATATTTATGTAGTAAAAAATAATAATTTTAACATTACAAACAGACACTTCAATTTTATTTATTAGTATGGATTAGTATAGATATGGTGAGTGATTTCGAACCCACGGTTGCGCTATCAACCTGAAATTCATTGTACAGGTGTAGAGTACCCTTTTTTTTTTTTTTTTTTTTTTTTGACGGGGGGAAATGCATTTACGCACTCACCCTACCCATTGTATTAGTGGAACCTAGCGCCCCTCCAATACAATAGATAGGGGGGCACGGAGTGACGAGCTCCGTGCTAGTGTGGGACTCAAACCCGGGCGAGAAGCGCCCGGGAATACCCACGGGAAAACCCCCCGGGGCCGTCCGCCGCATTTGAAGTAGGGGCGATACGGGGTTGCCAGGCATGTCGCCGCGTCGAAAAGTACCTTAACTGAACAGTTGTTCCAATGCAGGCTGACTGTATAATTGACTGGATTTTTAATGTTTTTGTATATCCTTTTCGTCGTTCATAATGTCTGCCAACGATTTCCATGATTACATTAATAAGACATATATTTCTAAAGTATTTTGAATTAAAACATATATATCAAATTTTTTTCTCATTTTATACCGTGAAAAGCGACGTCCGTCAATTGGTCAATTATTTGAAAATCAATGAACAAACTTATATACGAGTAGAATAACTTAGGAGATGAGCGTAGTTAACTAACAAAATATAAAAAAAAAAAAAAAAAAAACCAGTCTCTATAGGCTTAGTTTGTGTTTAGCATCATGGAACATTTCGTCACTTAACATCGGGTGGGATTGTGGTCAAAGCACTGAGCTTATACCGTGTAAAAAAAAACTATAAAAATGGCTTCCATTATATGCTTATATGAACTTCGGTAAATTGACAATATTTTTCTTTAGTAATGTAACATTATCGAAAATACGTTTTTTTTTTTTTTGTAACAAAAAAGTTATATTTCGTTACAGTAATGCCCGTTTTCACCAAGAATCCCTATCTTTTAAGTGATCCCTTAACGTGTTTAGGGGGTCACTTATACGTTTTTGCTTTTCACCAATATTTAGGTGTACCTTATACACTATGGGATCACTTAAATTTGTGGGCCCAAATATCAGAGACTTATTTTTAAGTGACCGTTATTCCCGATCTATGCATTGTGAGATAACCTTAAAATGGAGGAATATTTTAGTGATTTTTTAGAAAGTTTAGAAGCTGTTCAAGACGTTGAACTAATTCTAAACCCGACATTAGTATATAGACCTTATTATATAGGCATTATTATATATTAAAACTGTGTCTTTATGTTGACATAGTAACTTTATTAGTTTATCTTTCTCTTCGATTGAGAAATTTTGTCCACGTTTTCTCTTTTCAGCCATTATAAAACACAATATTACGAAAGAAACCCACAGCAAATTTAAAAAAATATGACAACTTAACCTTTTCTTAAAGTTGCCATGTCATACATTGTTTTTAAGATAGGCAATAATATTGGAATTTTTGATAGAAAACAAACTTTTTAATAACTTTTTATATAATATTTAATAAAAAAAATATACAAGTTATTATTAATATCATTATATATTTCATAATTTCTACTCAGACACCTTAATAAATATGAATTCCGTAATTTATCGGTAAAAGTCCGTTTGTTTTAGCACTATAATTTAAGTATCCCTTAGCTAGGGAAAGGTTACGATGGTGAAAAGTAATTTGAGTTAGGGGATGTTTTAGGGGATCACTTATCTTAAACGGCCCTTAGTTAAGAGTTCGTTAAGGAATGTTTGGTGAAAACGGGCATTAGTGTAGCAACTCTGTATGATATATATGCGTGCGCCGGTGCGGGGGAGAGAGAGAGGGTTGCGTTCGGCACAATGCGCCTGGGCAAAGACGTTCGTTGCTCCCGCGCAGGTCGTTGACTCTTTCACCGGAGCGCGAGCGCGCACGCGACCCGCCACTTTCGCGCGTCGCGATAACACAACGCCTATAACATAGGAACAATTCCGAAAGGGACGCGACTAACATGCACTACCACGTCACGGAAGAGGACGAACGATAACGACGTAATATTGAAGAATTTTTTTTTTTTTTTGTTAATTTACAAAGATAAACGTTACACGGTTATCGAAATGAAATTATTGTGAAAAAAGTGAGATATGTTTTTATTTGGATTTATTATTTTTTTTGATTTTTGATTATTGGATTTATTTGCGACAATTTCACACACTCTTAATTTATAAATATTATAAACTTTTATGAGATATTCGAATACGTATGTTTATATAAATACTAGCTATCTGCGCCAAGTTTAAACGGGAAGGTATAAGAAATTTTTAATTTATATTTTTTCGACTATATTGCTCGGTGATAACGTTTTATAAGCGTCGTATAAACGTGATTTTTAAAAATCGGTTAAGTCGTTTTAGAGTTTATTCATAACAAACAAAAAATCAATTTTATCTCTTACATAATAAAATATACGTACATATGCAACTCTATGTAATTTTTTTTTAAAGTTTTCGCGTTCCATATTTAAATATAAAAAAGCAAAGGTGACGCGTGAAAACCCGTTAAAATTAACTGAATTTAAATACGCAACTCTACTTTTATCGTTGGAACTCAGAAGTAAGCAATTTGAATTTGCTGGAAATTCGCGTAAATTCTATTTCGATTGTTTGTATTGTGCTGGCAAATTTTTTTAAGTTAATTTTTCTATAATCTGTTACTTGGGAAAAATGACATCGAGCTATTAACATAAATCTTATTACACTCGTTACCATTATTATCAATGTTAATGAATCAAGATTTTTGACACTTAGACCTTTTTTCTTTCCAGTATTCAAATACTATAATTATATAATAACATAGTGAGTTTGTACGCAACACTTTCCGCGAAAAAAGTTTCATCCAAACCGGTCAAGCCGCTACCGAGTTAATTCAATATCAGATTCGAGATAACTAACGGCTATAATATACAGACAAAACTTCAGTTTTATTATTAGCATAGATGTATTAATCATGAGGAAAGTCGGGATCGATGACGTGATGA
The DNA here is from genome assembly GCA_014132275.2 of Samia ricini. Lineage (NCBI taxonomy): Eukaryota > Metazoa > Arthropoda > Insecta > Lepidoptera > Saturniidae > Samia > Samia ricini. The sequence continues at coordinate 36,677,052 of AP028160.1, read as the reverse complement.
CCTTATAAAATGATTTTATGAGTACATTTTTATTGGGACTTAATTAGGTTCATATGCAAATTGAAAAATACTTTATTCAATTTAGGTCCTGATAAGGCGCTTAAGGACGTCAACATACTAACACCGGTTCGAAAAACAATCCAGTCATCGAGAAGAACTGTCAAGAAACTTTATAAATACAGTTTATTAGTAGATACACCGAGAAAGATGTCACTTCTAGACATCGCCATCGTTCACATAATGATCCACCGTATACAAACATTGCAAATTATAACTAACTCGACATGAAAGTGTTAAATTTTTATAAAATTTGAAGGATTAATAAATATAATTAATATTTCTGCAGCTGTGTGTGTAAAATAAATATAAGTTTCATATATTAAACATAACAAGATCCAAAAATTCGATGCTAATATAAAAAAAAAATTTTGGCCCTGTTTTGTTTTTGCACCCTGACTTTCAGTTATCCGGCTATACCACTAATTATGGACGTAAGAAAAGTGTCGAATTCTCTTAACTTATTAATAAATTGGGCTAAATTCCCATGAACATGTAGTCGTCGGCTTCAAACGTCAAAACAAAAATATCCTGTATCCATGTAAACAATGGTATTAGAAGACATCTCAAGGCATTTCGGGTACCATTACCTCATTGTGTTATTTATCGAATTCAATGTAATAAATATTACACCCATCCACGGTTAATTTCAAATATACTTTGACTTAAATCACACACATTAAAAAATCTTGATTTCCAATTTTTAAAACTATCCAAAATTAAAACGTTTGTTTAATAAAAAAAAAATGTATATTTACTTACGCCATCACTATAATATATAAAATCTGCAGAAAGCCTACGTGAACCATACAATATATATCCATTCCGATAGTCAAGCCGCTCTCTTGGCGCTGGCTTCGGACGTAGTTGAGTCGAAGCTAGTTGCAAATTGTGTGGCAATGTTAAACAAACAGCCTGGGTAAAAATAACAGGCTGATTTTAAGATGGGTCCCAGGCCATGCAGGAGTTCCCGGCAATGAAGCTGCGGATGCGCTTGCAAGAGCAGGGGCTATGGAAACACAAATTGGGTCTGAGCCATTTTGTGGCATTCCAAAAAGCCTAGTTCGACTGACCATAAGGGACCAATATACCTATAAGGCTATAGAATTCTGGAATAAATTGCCAGGACAAATTCATTCCAAAGAGCTCATCAGAGCATTCACTCATCGCAAAGCTGAAGAAGCCCTGATGCTCAGTAGGAATCAGCTACGAGTATTAGTGAGAGCACTAACTGGGCACTGTTGTTTGGGCAAGCATATGCACAACATCGGTGTCCGGAACACAAGAGAGTGCAGGTTCAGTGAAATAGCAGACGAAACACCAAAGCACATCTTGTGTGAATGTGATCCATTAATACCCATACGTAACCGAATTCTGGGTAAGCATGTGTTGCTTCCGGAGGAGGTACAGACGCTCTCTGCCAAAAAGATACTACAGTATATTCAGGTTGTAGGTCTAGGCAGTGAGGTTTAGCAATATAGGGGCGATCACAATAGATCTGACTAGGTCGCAGTGTTACAGGACTGTTTAAGCCTGCATAGCCCCTTTTCGAATAATAATAATAATACGCCATCACTAGAGACTTTGGTTTCACCAATGAAGTGAAATCAATTTAGACGAACTGCTGATTTCTATTATTACCGTAATTCTAAAAGAAAAATAACGCTTAACCGATTTACTTGGAGAGAATGTGTTAATAAAATAGACACACCAGCTTACTAAGTCAAATCCTACTTGGATAAGTTCCAGACATAAAGAGGTCTTTTAGGCTACATACCCTTTAAAGATTAACTCAAACATGATATGGTTGCACTTGATGTTTCAAACAATCCAAAGGTTATTACAGGGTGGATCATTACGTGAACGATAGTGATGTCTGGAAGTGACACCCCTCTTTGCGCTTCCGCTAAAAAAACCGTTTATTGTTATTAGAAATCGTATAATTTTAATAACTTGAAAAAAAAAACATGTAAAAAAAACCAGATCGAGCTTCTTGCCGGCTCTTCACGACTGGGTTGTTTTTCCGAACCGGTCGTAGTTTTTTGACGTTCATAAGCGCCTTTTCACAGCCCTAATTGAATTTAAAAAAAATTGATTTGATTTGAATTAATCTCGGCACCATACGTCATGGTGGCCAGGACACATTAATTGAAGAGACGAGTCTTCAGGGACTGCGGAACGCTCGTGGACTTAAAAATGTCTTCTATCTTATGGAGTGCTGCCCATTCCAGCTGAATTCTTCTGGAAAGCTCCTTCTGAAATTGATTGTCAAAAGACAGAAAATATCCACGATAAACGTCTTGGTCCACGTTCTCTATTCTCTCGTTTCCAATCATTATATTCCCTTCTAAGCCACCAGATAGATTTTCAATAACCTTAGTGTTTTGGACATATTCATTTTTAGACTTATTCGAAGTGAAGCATGGCATAGGTCCTCAATCATGGTTTGAAGATCATTCAGTATCTCCGCAAACAAAAGTAAATCAACAGCAAATTTTAAATGAAACAATAAGACTCCAATTATGTTGATACCGGTCTTGTCCCATTTAAGTGTTTTGTAAGACTGCCGTGAAAAGTTTGGGTGATATGGGTCAAATATCGCGAACGGTGCATCGTCGCTCATCTAGAAGGGTGCTAGGTTGAATAACAGTCTTGAGCAAATTACTCCTAGGATTATCGAACTTGTTCATATGTTATTTTAGTGAAATGTTATTTTTGTATTGATTCAGTTTGTTTGTCTTGTTCATCGTGGTCTCTGCTGTCAACAAAGCGATCAAACTGGTCCCTCTTCAAGAAAAGTTTGAGAACCATTTTTCTAAATCATATTAAAAAAAATCTGCTACTGGTCATCGTCTTAAAACTCTCTTTCGTTCTGTTTCTAGTTTTCTCGATTAATGACGTATTACATTATTCTCATTTCGCTAACATCAAGATGGTGTCTAGTGGAGATCATCACCAGCTTTGATCTACGTCCTGATATCAGACAAAATTTAATTTAATATATATATATATATATATATATATATATATATTATTATTACAGGCACTACAAAGATGGCGGCATTATTTCCACTCTTCCACTACATTAGCTCACTTTAAAATTGTCCTCAATTTTGACGTGAATTAAGTTTAATCGTCGGAATTCGCCTTTCACTGCTAGTTACATTACTAAATAATATTACCAGGTTATTAAATTTAATAATACCATATGGAAATATTAGTACGTATCCTCTAAAAAAAAGTCCTTTACCTTATCTTGAAACTTGCGTAATACTATACTGAATTGCCATGATGTTTGATTATTTTTTACTATCTCATAAGAACAGACCATAAATAAAGGGTGATCACTGAAAACAAATATAAAATCTGGTCAAAGATATATTTTATATAAAGATATATAAAATGCTTATAGCATACCTTATACTTTTAATTTTTATAACAGTAGCGCGTTTTTATAATGAAGTATGACGTGCATAACAAAGTTTATCGCACCAATTTTATACCAATTCGTTTTTTTTTTGCCTGCTGAGTCTCTTTAACACTCGCCCCCCCAAAGTCACGGTGAAGCTAAAAAGGCTCTTCCGGTCAAACAGCGTTAACTAGTTAAAAAAAAACATTTGCTTTACTAGAAAGAGATTGAGCATCCCCGTTCTATCCGCACTAAAAACTTTACACGTTCAGAACGTTACTAAACGGACTACCATAAATATTTCTTTTAGTATAACTATTACATTTAAATATATTAGTCACTCATTTGTTATTTTCAATAAATCCAGCACCTTAATTAGGCGTTTATTTTATGAAATCATTGATTTATTGTCTGACAGGGATGAAGTTCTTAAATGAATATTAAAGTTCATGTTACATTTTAGGTTACAGCTATTTGATGTTACGATGCCCTGGTCCAAAATCAAAATCAAAATCAAAATCAAAATTTATTTATTCAATTTAGGCCCTAAGAAGGCGCTTATGAACTTCTAAAACACTACCACCGGTTCGGAAAACAACCCAGTCGAGAAGAGCGCAGGCGAGAAACTCGATCTGGTTCTTTTTTTTCATTAGTATAATATATATCATTTTTTTTTTGTCATATAAAAAACTATACAAATCGTAGTTTTTAGTGGAAGCACAGAGATGTGGGTTATTTCCAGACATCACTATCGTTCACGTAATGATCAACCCTGTAATAACCTTTTGAGATTAAAACTTGCTTGACATAATACTTGAACTTATTGTCAGGTAAATCGATAATGTTACTTGGGATCTTATTGTAAAACCGAATACTATTACCTATAAAGCTTTTATTACACTTACTTAACCTAAAGCGTGGGACGGCCAACTTGTCTTGTCCAACATATATTACACAGGAAGGAAGAGGATTTTGTGAGAAAAGTATTGGATATGAATCTGGACGGTTATATGGGAAGGGGAAGACCAAAGTAAAGATGGATGGACTGTGTGAAAGTTGATATGCTTAAGAAGGGAGTGAATGTGGAGATGACAGCAAATAGAAAGGAATGGAAGAGGAAGACATGTTGCACCGACCCCAAATAAAAGTGGGAAAAGGGTAGGGAGATGATGATGATGAAGGTTGAAGTATATTTTGTTATATATAGAATTTAAATTAAAGGGCAGAATATATAAGTTCATTATAATACCTATCATATTGTATGAATCGGAGTGTTCAAGATCAAAGAAGGGTGAGAAATGCATGCAGCAGATATGCGAATGTTGAGCTGGATATGTAGCATGTCAAGAATGGACAGACTGTTTGCGTGAATTTATGTCTAGATTTGTTCTAGCGCTACCACTCTCCAGGCTCAATATTCGATGCAACGCGTTTTAAAAAACGGTAGTTACCGCTATTTCTCTCTTCATGTTGTTAAAACCAGTACGGAGAATCCTGATTCCGTATATCGTATACCTTCATTCGTTTGGATGGAGAACTATGCAAGCAGAGTCGGCTTTATCTATAGCGTAGGATGTGCAGCGCACACGGGCGCAGGAATTTAGGAGGCGCAGAGCGACACTTGCGACACCTTTTTTTTTTGACGGGGAGAAATGCTTTTACGCACTACCCTTACCTATTGCATTAGTGAGACCGGAGTCCCCCAATGCAATAGGTAAGGGGGCACGGAGGGAAGAACTCCATGCCAGTGTGGGACTAGCCCGGGCGTGAAGCGCCCGGAAATACCCATTAAAACCCCCCGGGGCCGTCCGCCGCATTTGGGATGGGGGCGACACGGGGTGGCTTTCACAAGCACCGCGTCGCCCTCTGCGGCGAACCCAACAGGCCTCGTCTGTGCAATGGCCCAATGGGGATGGGGGAGAATACTTCTCCACCCCACCTCTTCGCCCGCCTCTCGAAAGAGGTATGACTAAGATTGGTACACCTTCCAAGGGGCAGGATATACTTCCTGCCCCCCAATGAAATACGAAAACATGGGACAGACAGTGACGGGCAAAGAAAAAGGTGAAGAAACCCGCCACTGCTGAAAAGGAAGAAGAATGGGTCCCTCTTCTTAACTCATCTTGCCAAACCGACAAGACAAGCAAGGAGAGGGATACCAAGAAAAGAAAAGAGGAAGAAGAAGAACAACCAACCACATCCGCCGCCAACACACCCACGAGACAATCCCCCTCCCCGCCCCCGGGCCCCTACGGTCGTAGGAAGCTCCGCACATATCGTGCCCATCGCCCCCTCGGCCTTCTCCTTCGCCGAGGATAACACTTGCGACACCTACAAATATGTATCGCTCAGGGCGCCAACGCTCTGAAAATCCCTACGCTCACGTGTTATGGCTTTCCTAAAAAATATATTTTACACGTGTACCAGTTGCTTCCGCAATTCTTCTTCGTCTTCTGCATTAATTGCACCCGAATTACTGTTTTAAAATATAACTGGAAGTATTCCATTTTGACCGAGCGCCTACTAGGGGACGCCAGAGTATTTGAGATGCCTTGTTGTGTATAAGAGAGCGAATAAACGCTATAAAAAACGATAACTCGCTATAACCGGAGTTGATTTTTCGTATAAACGAAGTAAACTAGCCGCGTGTTCGTGATATTACACTCCGAAGTTGACTTTCACCAGCACGGCGCGCAGAACGAGCGAGATTCAACGAAAACGACAGTAAAATGCACGTCATCTAATAACGTATTCACAGATTATAAAAGGCAAACTTCTCTCTGGCTATCTATCTATCTTTTAGTTGGCTTATAACTCGGGCTTAATAAGTTTACGGTAATCATCAAGTAGTCCGCGATGAACACTTGCAACACTTTTTTGTGACATCTGAAACGTTCACCTTCAGCGCCATAACATATTCAATGCACTACACTTGTATGGAAAAAACGCAATTTATTTCAAGTAAGTTGCAAATTAATAAATAAGAAACAAAATATACAAAGTAATGGATTTAAATCCTTACAAAACCCCAGAGACATTTTGTTAAGGGAAAGTGCAACAGTAATTTCAGAGACGTATTTCGTTAAAACGAGACTGAGTGAACTAAATGATTATGTTTTATTATACTGTATTAGACAGATAGAATAGACTTAGTGCTTTGACCACAATATCGCCTGATGTTAAGTGACAATATAGTCCGGGATGATGAACACACTAACTACAGGTACTAGTTTTCAAGTTTTCAAACTCGAGGGTGGTAGCAGGCGGGCATTATTAGGAAATGCTACCAACATGCTATGGTTTCCTCACGATATCTATCTTTATTTAACGTATTCTCTTGCAATGCATGAATAATGGCTATAATGCGAATAGATTCAAATATTTTTTTCAAAGTCATACAGGCCTTGATAACTGAAACTATATAACAAAACACTGAACAGCATTGAAGCGCCGTAAAAACAATAATCTTCAAAAAAAGGTTTATTATAAAAGGAGGTGTTTTAGCTTTTTCACTCGAATAAACCGGGTCATACCGGTTTAACTTACTTTGGTTTTAATCTGCGATGCGAACAAGGTGAAATTGTCACTCGTTATAACCCAAATTATTGTAGTCGCGTTGCAAACTTTTTACTGCGTTCATTGCCACAGATATGATTGCATGGATCAGAATGCTGGGCTTGTAAGTAGACGGATATGAAACGACAAGAATTTATGTAGCAGGGATGCGAATGTTGAGTCACAAGAATGAATAAAGTCAGGACTCAATATATTTAGAGGGATTTTGAAAATGGACCCAGTGGTAGGAAAGTTGAAAAACTATAGATTGCCGTAGTATGAACATGTTATACGAAGAGAGGAATCGTATTTGGAAATAAAAGAAAGAAAGTGTGGATAATATAAAAGATAAAGGAGTAAATGAACAGATCACAACTGATAGAGTATGAGAATAATGATATCACAGATAAAAAAAAAAAAAAAAAAAATTTCAATACAATCCATAATAAATACTTAAATTTTTGTTAGAACAATTAGACATTTAACTGATTTTTTTTAGGTTGTTATTTATCTCAAAGTGGCCATGTAATTTTTTTTACAATAGAAATAATCTAACCATCTAAAATGGATGTTGTAATAGCCATTCTTTGCATTAGTAAATTAAAATTTTAAAAAAATAATAAAATCATATGATATGTGTCTGTTCATCTGTTTTTTAATGGAAGCCGTGTGCGGGTCATATAACATGGGCACACCTATACTATACTAGCTGAATCCGCGGTTCCGGTCCCATTAATTGTAAAATTATTTAGCTTTTCGAATTTAATTTGCTTTTTTTAATAACACTGAAGTTTACATGATTTTTCTATCTAAATATTTATTGCAAGGCCCCTTCGTATATAACATTTGTTCCCTTCAGGACTAATAAATAAACAAGAAATAAGAACTACGAACTACATTACAAACTAGGATCCCGTCAAAAATCTCGTCTCATCTGATCTGTGTAATGCAAACTTAATTATCGAATAGATATAAAAATGATCAGTATTGACTATGCTAAGTTTTTTTTTAATACTTCTTAATTTAACCTTGTTAATTTAATTATCAAAAAAGGTTTCATTTTATTCTATGAAATTATAATAGCAACATAATTATATGCGCCTATATATCATCAATAACTATTAAATTGTTTTCTAATCACCTGCGTGTGTGTTAGAACACTTTGAATTAAATATCAATTAATCATTTTATAATATTTAGATCACGACATTCGTTCGGAAACTATTGGACAAATAAGCTTGTATAGTTCGGGCGGGTGATCTACGTGATGACCTTACTTGGCGGCCACAACGTAATACTTTTATGTGCCTATGTATTTATTTAATTTATTCTTACACGAGACGGAGCATATGTACCACCATACAAGTGAATCAACGTACTTTTTTTTATAAATAACCAAGAGTTATAACTTATTTCAAATGGTTTCCGAATGTTTCGAACGAATAATTAAAAAAAAAAAAAAAAAAAAACGGAGTAGAATAATTAAATGAAATTAAACGCTCGTGTGTGAGTAATGTCTTCAGTTAAAATTAATTAATTACACAATAAGAAGGTCACGGTTTTATTTCATTGTTTTAAAACACAAGCAAACATAAAGAAATACCTAATAGATAACGTTAAATAGCATTGGTTTATTCTTGCTGTGAAAAATAGTCTCTACAAGGTCGATTTTATCTTTTACCATCACGCTTTAAGACGTTTTCGGTCGTTGGATGACCAACTAATAGGTTTTGTTATAATGAATAAAATTTACGGCTTGTATCTTTTTAAACAATTCAAGGTTACATGCCGAAGCTATTGATTAATTGAAAACATTACACACAACACTCATTCTGCGCCGGTTAAATTATTTATTTTGTTGTTAATGTCGATAAATAAGTTCCAATTTGGCATTTGTACACCAAGGTCGTCCCACTTAAATATTTATTTGCTGTGTAATCTAAATGTAGGTTGAAACGTACGCGCCCATTGTGTGACCTAAAAAAAAATGCAAACGTCAAATTTGACAAGGCGGGAAAGCGAAAACTAATAATGCATAATATGGCGTCGTGTCGCGATGAGCCGGTGTTGCGCAAATGCGCGCGTAAAGAGTTTTGCTCGTCGTTGTATTATTTATTGATTGTTGAAAAACAATGGCGGGCGGGCGCTCGCTGGCAGTGAGTCAGTGGGTCAAGGGTGCGCTGGCCTAGTTACGCAGCACCGCGCGCCGAAATTCGCGGGCTAACCAGTTGCTAACCTCCCCAGTGGAGGGGGGGAACGACTCGCGATTTTTTTTTCTGACGTACTCACTCAGGCAAGGGAACTTCGAATGACTCTGGCATTTATTCGTCATTAAATTTGTAATTAGCAAACTATTTATTTATTGTTATCCTTGTATATTAATTTAGTAGCTGCGTGCCCGCGGCTGCGCCTGCGTTTCATATATTCTTCACTGCATTTTAATTGTTTTATACGGAACCCACATTTTTAGTACTAAGATAAAGTAAAAATTTTTCTCATAAATTATAGCACTTGCCCGTAAAACTGTGCATTGAAACGGATTTTTTTTTACTCTGAACGTAATTATTTTTGAGAATTAAAAATACCCTAAGATCCCCAGAGTAGTTTTAGCTATCTACCAAAAAAGTCCCGACAAAATCGGTCCAGCCGTTCCGGAGATTACCCATTCCAAGCAGACGGACAGACAAAAATTTTGAAAATCGTATTTTTGCTAAATGTATCATATCTATTTAGTAAAAAAAAAAATATGTTGACATAACAAACAGACACTTTAATTTTATTTATTAGTATACATGTTAGTATTAAAGGATTTTACAAAAACTATTTAAATAATTTTCAAAGTTAAAAATAAACTAAAGTACAAAAATAAATATAATTTATACAACTTTAAAGTGTCAAACAGAATGATAATTACATCTACATATTTAGCAATTTCATTTGCAATTGAAATTCATAGTTTTGTATTATTTGTTTTTTGCTTCTCATTATGTTTCTTGGTTTATCTAATTTTCCATCTTATCTACTACACCGCGAGTAATCTTCGAGCAAAGACACTACTTTCTAGACTAATGGTCATTCATTTCAGACAGAATCTAGAGGAAGATCATTAGATCTATCTGTAAATATCTTAAATAAAAGAAATACTCATCACCTTTAACTTACTTGAAGAGTTTTAATGCGATTATGGCTCAATGTTAGAGTACCTAGTCGTTTGAGGCAAGTTCGAATCTTATAAGATTCGGAATTTTAGAACAAGAAAATTCTTGCATGAAAATTTGCTTCCAAGCACCAATTATAGGTATTCAAGAGTCTGAACGTTGAGCTTCGATCACATCGTCACTTATGACTAAATGAAATGGTTATCAAACAGTAAACATATCTGATACATGTATTTTTTTAAGCGTTTCTAATTGTTGAAACGCATTTGGTAGTGCGGTCGGCTTCCGCGTCGTTGGATTTGTGTTCGAACCTATCTATTAGCCTTTATAATGAGCCTGTGCTTTCGGTGAAGGAAAACACACATGGTGGTAGGGTATTTTCTAATAATGCCCGTAAGTGCAACTATCACCCTCAAGTTTGAAAAACTGTCGCAAAATTACAATAAGTGTGATCCGGCAGATTCACTTGAGGGCCATAACCTTACCAAACTGTCACCGGAAGTGAGTTGACAGCAATGAGCCAATAAAAGGCATTTTTTTTTCCTTTTTCGCAAAATACCAAATATCGTCAACTTACAAGATACGTCGTCTTGACTTAATTGGAAATCATATATTCTTGACTAAGCTGTATTCTCGATATTAGGAATAATTAAAAACAACCAGTTTTTCTTATGTAACATCCACTAAATTCGTGAGCTATACTGAATAGATATTTAAAAACTATTAGGAATCAACATTGATCACAAATTCACTTGTGACATTTTATACAAATTGCTAATTGGCAGATAAATGTGTCAAGTAAGATAAATATGAATTTTTATAATTATTATTCATAATTTTGTATACTTTGGACATTAGAGGTCGATCAAACATATGGTCACAAATTTTGATAATTTTTGAGCTTCTCAGCTTGTTGCATAATTTAAAAGAAAAACTAACGTTAACCATTCATATCCGTCAGTTTTCTATTTCATCGAAAATAAGCATGGATATACTTACGTGATATTTGAATGGCCCATTATGGAGTTATTTCCGACTATATTGTGTTGTAATAAGTAATGTTTCTAAGCAAGCTATGATTAAAGATTCTGATTTTTTAAATTTCCCTATGAATCATAAAAGCTATAATTTCATGATTTTAATATTTAAATTATCAAAATTATTACGATTATTTGCTTAAATAAATTTTAGAATTTCCTTATATTATTTTAAAGTTAACGTCTAACTAATGACTGTCCGTTAATTCGTTTATAACCCCAGAACCACAAACCGAATTACAAGATTTTTTACCGATAATTAACGCAAGCGGAGCCGCAGGTACAGCTACCCACTAATAAAAACATCGTCTACTAGCAAATAACGCCAGGCAAACAGAAGTAAAAGAAATAGATCGCAATATATTTGATTTTTTTAAATTAATTTATTTGCACAGGGCTTTTACACAATTATGTATTCCAGCCCAATCAGAGCATACTCTAAATCTAGGTGGTATCTGCACCGATTTACACTATTAATTACGATTTTTTTACATTCAAATAGAAATCCAAATAAATAGGTTTTGTGAAAATGTATGAAGGTCATTACAGTAATTTCGATTCCCATAGAACAATACACAATAAGTGCTTGACACCATTACTATCTGGCAGGCGAGGCGCGGACACTGGATCTTACAGACCTGCCAAGAATACACCTTATAATTAAAAATCGTGCTATATTTATATTTACCTCCATATCTAAATACCTACCACCAGGATTGATTATCTATACAAACAAATAAACTTGAATTGTCTGTTTATAATATCAAAAAGCAAGATTTTTACGTAATAAATATGAAAATAATTTTAATGTATCTGTCTGTTCCGGCTAAACTCCGAAACCGTCTGACCAATTTTGACAAAACTGTTTTTAGCAGATAGCTATGTATAAGGCGTAACTCTATTTTTGGAAGAGTTCCGCGAAAAAAAATTAACACATGCCATTGTAATAAAAAAAATCGATTCTGTGTATATTTTACAGGCAAGTGTTTGAATTTGTAATTTTTCCTTTCAGTTAGTATCAAAAATAATTTAAGGCTTGTAACAAAGTTAGATCCATTCTTTTCCAATAATTATTTAAAAATTGTTTTACGCAGTGAATTATTGCGTGGAATAGAAAATATGATACTCGAGGTAAACTGCGGGAACAGCTTATAGTAATAAATTATAGTAACAGCTTATAGCTGGGATTGTCGAAGTGTCCAATCCATTGGGGTCAAATGAAAGAAGTTCTGGTTGCAACGCCACATTGAAACATAGTGTCTTGCATTGTAAAATATTGCTGAAAAATATACTTCAACGCTTATCATTATACCTAGTCGTAAAGCGCTTCAGTGTGGTCATAAATATTTTGACAAAACAAAGAAAGTCACACTTTGGACTTAACATCGTTGCAATTTGTGGTTTACTGTGGGAGCAAACACGATTATATCTGGAGCAGTGTCTACACTGCTCTGTTCCTACAAAATGCATTCGTGCAGCTTGTTAGGGGCCGTGCGAGTATTCGTAGCAGTAGCTATAATTCCCACTAAATAATAAGTTGATTGCACGTATATCTGATATTCCTAAAAAAAGCAGTTTCCTTTCCAGAATTTAACATGTTCGGCTATAGAATCGATAAGCAAGCGTTGATGACTCATGGCGGCTTTCAATATCGAATCTTAAAAGTTAAGATTAAGATCAATACAAATGAATTCAAATATATATAACAGATTTTCTGACGTGTGGTGTACGGAGGTTTGAATCTGCCTGTCTTATTTCATAATGAGACCGAGATTTTGGTAAAGGCAAACAATGTGATGAAGCCATAGAGTGGTGGTTGGTTTTTACGTTACAAAAGAGAGCTGTTCGAGCAATATATAATATGGGACCTCGCGAATCTCTAAAGAACAAGTTTCAAGAATATGATATCTTAACTTTGCCCTCCCAATACATCTTCGATAACTTAATGCATATTCGTAAAAATTTAGACAAGCTAGATTTAGTGAATGATCGTCATAATTTTAATATTACAAGTAAAAACAAGTCGGCCGTTCCACGCTTTAGGTTAAGTAAGTGTAATAAAAGCTTTATAGATAATAGTATTCGGTTTTACAATAAGATCCCAAGTAACATTACCGATTTACCGGACAATAAGTTCAAGTATTATGTCAAGCAAGTTTTAATCTCAAAAGGTTATTACAGGGTGGATCATTACGTGAACGATAGTGATGTCTGGAATTAACCTACATCTCTGTGCTTCCACTAACATTATTAAAACTACGATTTGTATAGTTTTATATATGACAAAAAAAAAAATGATATATATTATATTTATGGAAAAAAAAAAAAAAAAAGAACCAGATCGAGTTTCTCGCCTGCGCTCTTCTCGACTGGGTTGTTTCCCGAACCGGTGGTAGTGTTTTAGACGTTCATAAGCGCCTTCTTAGGGCCTAAATTGAATAAATAAATTTTGATTTTGATTTTGAGCAGTTTATAATCCCCGCATGGCTAGTTACCGCCGTCAAGTTTGAAAATCTGTCACCAAGTACCTACAGGTGTGTTCCGGTAACATAAGTGGAGAGTAGTTTGATATTCCAAACAACTTCGTCACTTAACATCAGGTGAGATAAAAACGCCAAGCATACACTGTTTAAAAACATCAGTCAGTTGTAATTGTGATAAGTAACGACATTTGTAATGTAAAATAGGTAATCTCAACCACACCTTGAATATTTAATATGTAGTCTAGAACGAAATAGGTACTTAATTTGAAAAAAAATCAACCAAGAAGTAAAATACCTTACAGAGACATCTGTTGAGTATTCCGGGCAACTGATTTCTAACCCGAAATTATAATATTATACTGCGCATTTAAATACACAGTTTTAATCAATTTCGAAGGTAAACATTTAAATATATAATGAACAATTTACGATTTATAAATATTTTAACGTGTTATATTTTTATTTCCTTTACATCGTCACCTGACCAACATCTAGCCGTGGTGGCATTGAGCTGTATCTAATTTAGACAAGTTTAAGGTCATTTAGATTTTATTCCGTATCTCACGTGGAACGTACTAAAAAAACTACATATAAATCTCTCAATATAATTATATTATTTATATTTAAAAACAATTCATGATTATATTTAGGTGACATCGAGTTTTTGGGACTATTTTGGTTTATGTATGTTATTTAGTAGTCTTCTCAATTCGTTAATACGCTGTATTTGAATCTGTATTATGTAAGTCTGGTGCCGTTTTATGTAATAAAGCTTGGATATTGTGCACAAGTTGCGTGAATTGAAAAAAAATGACACGGAGCGTAAAATGTAAGACGCCCGACAACTATCTTGGTACGAAAAAGCCGTTATTTTGTTGGAGTGTTGTATGAGGATTATTTCTAAAGCCAAACTTAGCTGTATAATTTAGTACTTTTGCCTTTTTCTTAAAAAGGAAAAAATGGAACAAAAAGAAACAGCTGACGTCACAAACACACGTTTGCCCCGCGGCCACACTCCGAAGTAGGTACATCATGATCAAAACCGAGCACGTACCATATCAACATTAACTAGAAAACCTTGTACAATGAAAGCCAAGGTCGACATACTTGTTTAGATACACCCAAATATTGTTATTATGCTGTCTGTATTATATATTAATATCGAAAGCCCAGTTGAAGTTTGTTGGGTTGTCTATTAAAGATTATCCCAAATTTAATAATATTTGTTATTATATTGTGTCGTTACATGTTATAAAATACAATTTCATCGGTCTGTTTTATTGTTTAGTTATTTATTTTATTACGCTCTGTTAATATATGTAACAAGTTATAAGGATAATAAAAAATTAATCTAAGAAATATGATCGTCAATTCGACTTTGGAATACTATGCCTAAAGCGTTGAATATTTTAAAAATATAATGTAGTTAGTGAAAAAAAATTATCTTACAAAAAGAACCGAAAGAACTAATATGTTTCAGCGCCATCTTTTTATTAATAAAGTATTGTACATTTTACATTTACTGAGTTGTAAGATATTTTACTGTTACAGGTACAATGCATTTATCCTTCTTCGTTAATTAAAACCTGTGAGTACATAAATATTCCTACCAGTATCACATCGATAGATTTGTTTTTTCACATTAACGTTCTAGTGTAACTTTGGTAAAATTTTCCACGGACATTTTGTAACCTCTTAAAATTCATGCTCAGTGTTCTTTATAATTAAATAATTTTATCATGTGTGAATGCAATAAAATTTAATACTATTTAAGATTCCACTTATTATAAAAAGTTGTATAAAGTGGATTTCATTCTGTAAGTCAATTTATTGTAACAATCAACGCCATCTAGGAGCAAGTAGTAAAACCATTGTTTCTATAGAAACTAAAATATTGATGAAA
Organism: Samia ricini; assembly: GCA_014132275.2. NCBI lineage: Eukaryota > Metazoa > Arthropoda > Insecta > Lepidoptera > Saturniidae > Samia > Samia ricini. The sequence goes on along the minus strand of AP028160.1, from coordinate 36,661,450 downwards.
ACTTTTATTATCTCGTATCGTAATTTATTCTGGTTGCAAATATTTCAATTGTAAACACGACTTGTCAATTATAATGGATGACCCTGATAAGAAAATAAGTGTACTGTGTCTCGGTCCAAAAGGCTCTGGTAAAACAACGCTCCTTAAAAAATTACAGAATGCTGAAGGAATCGACAACACATACAGCCCCGTACCGACGATTGGGACAAATATTTACGATATAAATTATGTAAGTAAAAATGGGAAAAAGCAAAAGTTACTGATTAGAGAAATCGGAGGGGAGATGGCGCCACTATGGAGTAACTATCTGGAAGGTATCGAAAAAGTATGTGTTTTTTAATTATTATAATTGACTTTTTACTTTTATTAAAATTACGGATTATGTTACAAAATTACTTTTATTTCTTATAGATAATATATGTTGTGGATACGTCGAATTTATGCCAGATTTCAGCAGCTGCAGTCATGTTGTATACACTTTTAGCTGAACCACGTCTCAAAAAAGCTAAGGTATATATAATTGTTAAATAAAAAGCTATATATTTTATTTCATATATAACACCATCTTTTTTTCCTATAAAATTTAGCTAGGAGTCTTAAACACAATTTACAGCCCCTCTATATCAAGTTTAGATCTATAAAAAATAATTAGATATCAATTTTCAGTTCATCCTTGTGCTAACTAAGATGGATGCAGCTTACAGGCAGATGCGTAACGAAGCTTTGCTAATGCTACAATACGCTCGTCTTTGCAAGGAATTGTCTAACGCTCCTCGCTTGTTAGAAGCCTCGCCTCTTACAGGAGAAGGCATCGATAAGCTTAAGTTATTGTTGGCTGATAAGAAAACTGTTAATTCTATGAAGAAATTAATAGATATCGCTTCGACCAAATAAATTAATTGCATAACGTAACATTTGTTTCATTATTATTTTCATTTATTTAACAGGTTGTATCAACGACTTCATATTGAGTTTTTGGCGGGATCTTAGCTTTAATGTAACAGTTACTGTCTTGAAATTATTTTTGTGTCTTTGATGCGTGATAAAGCTTGATTATTGTATTTAATTGAGTTTATTCAAAGTACTAACGCAAAATGTTTATTCTGAGATGCCACGAAAACTCCATGGAAAGGTCTAACAAGATGAGCTATTGTTTTGCTAGACTCTAAAAACAGTAATACAAGACTGAATATATATTGTTATCCATGTGACAGTGACACAACTGTGTAACTTAGAAATTACCATTAGCAAAAAAGATTTTTTTTTTATAGTTCTGTCATTTCATAATCTGACATTTTAGTTGTATTTTGTAAACATAGTATGTGTAAACAAATCAAATTACAATATTTTCCAAGAAAAATGATCGACTATCGGGCAATATTGTAGAAAAAATCATCCACAGTAAATGCTGTTTTACAGTTTTCTTACTTTTTATTGTAAACACATAAACATGGATATATCGAAGCTCTGCAGGAGCTGCATAAAAGAAGTGGCATCCTGGGAGAAGGAAAACTTTGACACGCGAGCCGTGGAAATGTTCTGCTTCTGTACAAACATTAAGGTAAGGTGCTAAAATAAATTTTACCCTTTAAATTTGTATTGCCACTTAGATAATGTTTTTCAGTTTCAAAGTCAAGTTCTCAGACTATTGTCGTGATAAAATTAATTTATTACATTCATTTTTAACAATCATGTCACTCTATTCAGTATAAATTTTAAAAAATAAAGTTCTGTTACTTATTATAGTAACATGAGATATTATTATATTAGCTTACAGTTATAATAGCTTCTTTTTAGTGAGAAATAACTTTCATTTTCTATTACATTTATATAAATTTTAATCAACATAATAGTTCTTTATTTTCTTGCATTATTCTGTGCATAATCTCACATTTACAGATAACAAGTAATATTTCATTATTTCTTTCACTGAATCTTCCCTTATGTATGCTGTATATATACTTTTAAATTATGGAAATAATGACTACATTGTCTTTGCGAAATAATTTATAAATATAATTACATAAAATTTATTACAGATGTTTTTTTTTTTTTTTAGATTTCAGAAGACATGTTACCAAAACAATTTTGTTATGACTGTATAATAAAAATAGAGTCGGCATACACATTCATAACAGAAGCACTCAAAGTAAATGTCACACTAAAAAACATCATATCTCGGACAAATACTTCAATAATTATACAACCAGATATAAAAAAAAGTAATGACACAATAGAGAGTAGATTAACACTACCGGATTATAAAATAAGCAGTACCATAGACAATTATGATCAGCCAAGCATATTTAAACCAAAAGACTGTATCCCTCAAGAAAATTATGAAAACAGTACAGAAAAGGATAAAGAAGAATGTAAGAAGGAGACAAAGAAATATGTTTGTCCTGTCTGTACGAAAGGTTTCACATCTAAGACGTGGTTAAAGAAGCATACAGAAAAAGAACATTCTGGTAACAAGTACACTTGTGGAAAGTGTTCTAAAAGTGAGTGTGATAGAATTTATAACATATATTTTTTGTTACTATCAAATTTCATTCTCATATTTTGTTCCTTCCTAGTTGATTCTGGCGATTTTTTGGGGGAGGGAGAAAGGGGTTTGTTCGATTATTATATACAAGTAACCAAATTTTAGACATTTTTGACATCCCTCTCTTGTCAGCAGTAATAACCAAAGCATTTGCATATCCTTTTCAATATAAATATAAGTAAGTCATAAAAAGTAAATACGTAAGCATTGTTTATGTAATCGCCATTCAGACCGTAGCCCCCCATTTCATCAAATATAATCAAAGCATAGACACCCTGTGTCTCAGTGAGCTCCAAAATAACATCAATTAAGGCATTAATGCAGCATTTCCACACAAAAGTCTTCAACCAGTATGTGTTATCAGTGGATATGGTATTGAAACATGGTGAACTGTCAACCTGGTGAAGGATGCGGGAGTCTGCTGGATGTGGATGTCCCAGGACTGGTTGTTGTAAAGATCTTTGGGGGAGATATATATGGTCAATGATCTATCAGTGGATGTGTGAATGGATGAAAGGAAGGCAGTAATGTTCTGTTTTAGGCTTTATAGCTCAAGTACAACATTTTTTTTAACAAAATATAGACATTTAAAATTAAAATTTCATTAATATATGTGTAAATCTGATTGTCTCATATTTTATTGATATTACAGCAGAAAGTTTTAAAGAGTTTTGTTGCTTTAAAACAAGAAAAAGTCTGTTCTGTTATTTTAGCCTTTGCCAAGCCAGCACAGTTGACTTACCACTCTACAACACATTCCGAGGAACGTAAATTTGTGTGTACGGTTTGTGGTAAACGCTTCAAGCGACGAAAACAGCTCGCAGTGCATTCACGAGCGCATTCAGATTTAAGACCTTACGCCTGCGATAAGTGTAATATGAGGTCAGATTTTATAATATTTTGTTTACTTCTATTATATAGCTTAAATATAAACATACTTATGCATAATGCTTAGCCACCTGAAGACATGTGACGCAAATCACATCAAAATTGTAAGTGTGTTTCTGGTATATAATACTATAATTTGATTAGGCTCAAGATGCTGTGTGGTATGTTAAAAAATTCCGCACCTTTATCTGCCTTTGATTGTTCTTTGATATTTATTAACACTTAACTTTAATGTGTATTCAATTTATCTTTACATTATCAAAGGCAACATAGTCTATCTGTCTGTTAGTTGGCTTATAACTCGAGAACCACTGAACTGATTTACATGAAACTTTTTTTAAATATTAGATATATTATCTGGTCAGGTTTTAATATATATGTATTTGGTTACATTAAAGTATTAAGTGAAGATAATATTGAAGGAAGTCGACACAAAGTTGTCCACCATTGTATTATTGGCAATTTTTTAACTAAACCAAAATAAACCAACTAAATATTTAAAATTTAATTTGGTAAATAATTATTGGAAATAAATGCGTACAAAGAGCTAGTAATCAATCAAATCAAAATGTATTATTTATTGAATTTAGGCCCTAAGAAGGCGCTTATGAACATCTAAAACACTACCACCGGTTCGGAAAACAACCCAGTCGAGAAGAGCGCAGGCAAGAAACTCGATCTGGTTCTTGTTTTTTTCATAAATATAATATATATCATTTTTTTGTAATATTTAAAACTATACAAATCGTAGTTTTAATAATGTTAGTGGAAGCACAGAGATGTGGGTTAATTCCAGACATCACTATCGTTCACGTAATGATCCACCCTGTAATAACCTTTTAATATTAAACAATAAAATAAAAACAACAATAAGATATTAATAATAAGAGATTAAACAACAATAAAAAGTTTAATTAGAAGAAATACAGTTACGGTAAGAATTGAGTCCTAAAAATTTCAAAGTTAATTACAAGTACAGTAAGCATTTACAAGGATACATTTTTCGAACTATCTTTAAATAAATAAACGTTCTGTATCTCTAGAACAGTGGTCGTTACACTTTTCTTGACAAGCGCCATATAGGTCAATGTGGGGTATCACTGCGGGACGCACTTTTATGAATCCGTGGTAGTTGACACTATTTTTTTATTTATTGATTCAATGTCGTCCCACTGCTGGATATAGCTCTCCCGCAAAAAGGGGGGACTTGGTATAATCGGCAGGCTGGTTGGCGATCGCAGTAGTTGTTTGTGGTTCTCAGAGGATGCTGCTGCCCATCCCCTGGCTTTATCCCTGAGTCGCCTTTTACGACATCCACGGGAACATATGGGATGGTGCTATTCTTAGCCGGCACAACTGTTTTTTTTTTTAAATCTGTAACTAACTCATTTGTATGAGTTGTCAAATGCGAATTCCCTATTGATTTTGTGTGACAATAACATCCTATGAAGACACTTTTAACAACCTAATTTGACATTTGACGAGACTTGAACGACAAAACACGAAAGAGTGATTTTTGAATATTCATTACGGTCTCCTGTGAACCTCGGTTTTTTTTAGACATGTCGCTTTGTACGTAGGGACAGTCGATATGTAAACTAAGTTTTGAACCAAAAGTGTTTGTGACATCGCGGCCCGCATAAATATCGTCTAAGGACCGCATGCGGCCCGCAGCTTGGCGACCACTGCTCTAGAATGTATGTGCGCCATTTTTAGTGGACAGATAGCTGATTTTTATGGTTCTTTTATTTCAGTAATATTACTCAAATTACAGGAGGCAAAAAAAATATGAAATAATGTTATTGATTAGACTTAATTTTTTTTTAATTAAAAAGTTGAACATAACTCACAGAGAAGTCCATTAGAAATCTCGTTTAAGTTCATTCTTTTGAAGGATATTATTACTACCCCCCCCCCCCCCCCCCTACTAGAGTGACGTAGTAGCAATTCAAGAACAACTGGAACCACTTACACATTACCATTTGTAAGTTTTTACTTGTTGTTAATTTTGTTTCAGATTCAAGTTAAAAAGTGTTTTAAAGTGCCACATGAAAGTTCATGAGGAGGAGAAACAATATCTATGTTCATTCTGTGGATGGAGTTTTTTCTCAAGGTAAACAAACAAACAAACACTATTTAAGTTATAGTAGGTAGTCCAATGATTCATGCCTCCTACGGGAGGCGGGCGAAGAGGTGGGATTGAGTAGTGTGTACACTCCCCCATCCCCGCTGGGCCATTGCACGACGAGGCCCGGTGGGTTCGCTGCAGGGGGCGACGCGGTGCTTGCGAAAGCCACCCCGTGTCGCCCCCATCCCAAATGCAGCGGACTGCCCCGGGGGGTTTTAGTGGGTATTTCCGGGCGACTCTCGCCCGGGTGAGTCCCACACTGGCACGGAGCTCGTCACTCCGTGCCCCCTTATCTATTGTATTGGGGGATTTTTATCCCCTAAATACAATAGATAAGGGTAGTGCGTAAATGCATTTCCCCCGTCCCAATGATCAAAATCAGTGGAATATTGATTCTGATGTAGCTTCATTTTTTAAACACCAAATTTGACGAAGTTTTTATAAATACTCAAAAAAAAAATGTATTATCTATTCTATACACTTAAAAAACTATTCTCAAATAGTTTATCTTCATGATTTAAAGTCGTTACAGACGCGCGTACCGGATCCCGTATATGGTACGGCAGATGAATAAACTGAATTTATCAGTCGCCTCGTAGCCATAGTTAGGTTCGGACGTCGTTATCGAAGTGCAAAAAAATTTTTCATACTGCTGCAGCGGTTACGTTAACGCCGCTATAAAACTACTTACACTTTATAAAAGGGAAGATCTATCTGTCTATATGTCCGTTTCTTGCATAAATGTTACTTTTGTCTATAAATGAATTTGTTCACGATTGGCAACTTCGGTCGTCCGCCGTACCATGCACTCTGTCCGGTACGCACGTCTGTTATGACTTCAAGATTATGGTTAAACTTTTGTTACTTAATATGAAGCATTTGTCTACTAGTGTTTTGTCTTGTGACTATGAACTATGATTATCAAGTGAGATAATTCTATAAAGAAGGGCTAGTATTGTAGAAATCAAATAAAGTTTTGATGTGAAACATTACTCTAGTGTATCTTGGCAGTTAAACAGACTCTCGCGCCGTGACGGCAAACGGTATGATGTTTGATGTAGATGGGAACGCTATTCTTTATGCGTACACTGTGTATTACTAAAAAAAAAGATGTGGTGTCGCGGGACACCAGGTAGGAACGAAGTTCCTTCGGCTAATGTGGAATCGACACAATTTGCAAAAAAAAAATCTGTAGGTTTTCTTGATTTTTTTCTTAAATTTTGCCGATTACATTTTTATTTGAGTACAGGAAAGTATTTAGGAAATTCAGTATTTTAGAAAATAATAAATTACGTAAAACAAAAAAAAAATCGTAATTCAAATTATCAATTAAAATAACAAAATATGTCTCTTTATTTTTTGTTTGACAACATAAAATTACATAGAAATAGAAATAATTACAAAAAAAGTTTATTATTTTTATTATTATTATAAGTAATTCTTCTTATTAATCAGTCTCTTTATAAAATTCTATTGCTGAAAGAAGGAGAAAGAGAAAGGTATTATACCCCACTCGCTTGTGTATACGAGTGTCGCGCCTGCGCACGTCTCATTTAACGGTTTTATTCTACGGACTTTTACGGTTTTACTATCACATGTTTTTCAGTTCGGTCGCGCAGCAAAATCCCTATCTCCTCCAAGCCTGCCGTAAGGAACTTCGTTCCAATATAATTGTTAATTAAACTAATCCGCTAAAGTATAGTTTTTTAAAATAGTAAAACGACAGTTTAAAGTGTCAACGAATTTTTGGTGCCTCTTGAACCATGTACATTGGGTTTGAATGCCAGAATGAGTTTGAACGACTGGTTAGCGAAACTTATCATTACACCGTATAGTAGAGTCCATTCGTCTATAGTCTGTGTTCCCATTGTCAGGTTAGATTTATCATGGGGGGGCGAAGAGGTGGGGGGCATTCTACTCCCCCATCCCCACTGGGCCATTGCACGGACAAGGCCCGGTGGGTTCGTCGCAGTGGGCGACGCGGTGACTGCGAAAGCCACCCCCTGTCGCTCCCATCCCAAATGCGGTGGACGGCCCCGGGGGGTTTTAGTGGGACTCACCCGGGCGCTTCACGCCCGGGTGAGTCCCACACTGGCACGGAGTTCGTCCCTCCGTGCCCCCTTACCCATTGCATTGAGGGACTTCGGTCTCACTAATACAATGGGTAAGGGTAGTGCGTAAAAGTGCGCATTTCCCCCCGTCATTACCACTTACCATCTTCTACTATATAATCAGTTAATAGGAATGTTGACTGAATATTTTTCATTGTCTTATAACGAAATATACCCTAAAAAAGACCGCTGACAACTGAAAACAAAATCTGATCAAAAAATATGGAGCTTATGAGCATCATCATCAGCCTACCGATAGACGTCCACTGTTGGACATAGGTCTCCCTCAATAAGGGGGGGGGGGGGGGAATTACCATAATCGCAACGCTCGGCAGGCGGTATCGCAGTATTTGTGGTACTCAGAGGATGTTGCTGCCCATCCCCTGATTTATCCCTTAGTCGCCTTTTACGACACCCACCACGGGAAGATATGGGGTGGTATTATTCTTACCCGCCACCACACGGCTTATGAGCATTTCAATTTTACTTCAGAGAGAAACCGTGACATACTAAAATTTGACGACACAGAACAGGATAACAGGATAAGAAATTTAAAAAAAAATTGGTTACGTAAATGTAACGGACGGACACACGAGTATGAGCGTCCGTGTATACTATTACGTAGACTGCTCTGCCACGCCCTATCAGCACAGAAACAGGATGGTATAAGTTTGAAAGTTGGACAATTCTGTATGCCGATAGGGACGCGGTAGAGCACGTGGACCGGCTCGTTGGCGGGAAAAATGCAACAACGCAGTATATTCTATTGTTCACGCTGTTTATTCTCTCACTAAACTATTACAATGAAATCACTTGTCTTGAACTTAACTTTCACTTTGACGATCGCGACGAGACTACCCTTTCTCGGCCCATATGGCCTATTCCTATTGTGCCGGCTAGTTCGGCACCCCGTACGCGAGAAGCTCTCTCATTGGCGTTCGATGCGCCTACCCCTACTTTAGCGCGCTGTATGCTCGAATATTATTATTATGCACATATTCATTTATTTATCTGAATAACTGCTATCTTAATAATACAGCGCACTACGTTTGTATACACTAACCTAACTAGAGAATTAATATCTTTATTATCATCTTACACATTTTCATATCGTATAGTTCTTATTTTATTTACAATTAGTTCTTAATATTAACGTCTTTAAAATTTATAACATGGTAAAATTGACTGTTTTCCAGCTGGTAACCTAGAGGTACACATACGCACCCACACGGGCGAGAAGCCGTTCTCGTGCGCGCTCTGCGGCTTCAGGTCCGCGGCCGCGTCGAGCGCGCGCCGTCACGCTCGCCGCCGTCACGCCGCCGCGCCGTCGCACGTCTGCAACCAATGCCGTAAGGGCTTCTACGACGCTAGCGGATTGGTTGGTTACAAGTTATAAGAGAGACCTCTCGAAATGACTTAAACTTTTGCTTGCGGAATATTCGCATGGTCCCGAATGGGAAAGCTCCAAGTTCTTCAAAAGGCAATGGTTAGAGTCTCACTGTGTGATCCAATCAAGAATGACAGAATCCACAGAAGAACAAAAATAACCGACATTGCCTGAGAAATTGCCAAACTAAAGTGGCAATGGGCTAGGCACGTTGCTCGAAGAACCGATGCCCGATGGGGTCAACGGGTTTTTCGAATAGCTGCTGTGTACCGGAAGATGGAGGGTGGGTAGAGGCTCCCCATTAGGTGGACCGACGACCTGGTGAATGCGGGTGGGGTACGATCAGCCGTCGCGAAAATCTTTATTGAAGACCTATGTCCAGCAGTGGACGTCTTTCGGTTGTCAGGATGATGATGTGAAAATATATCACAGGATTAACGGTGCGCACTGTCACAATTGTTTTTAGCCTATTTGGTGCAAAGTTAGTAAACATTGATAACCTGTTTAGAATAAAAACTTCAATACTAACTGCGCCTCGTGGTTTCGCTCGCATTATTGGTTCTGTAGAATTTTCACCAGAAAACAAAAGTAGTCTACAATACTCGGAGCTAATGTACTACTAATGAAATAATTTTCAGAATCGTAACTCAATCTCACCTGATGTTGAGTGACGATGTGGTCCAGAAATAGCAAACGCTTTAAGCCTTAACGTACCGGCTTTCAAATAACTCCCGCGGAACTTACCATACGTATAGGTTCTTGGCGATAGATTTTCAAACTTGAAGGTGGTGGATAACCTGATGGAGATTAGAGAATGCCTTAACACTAAGCTATGGTTTCTTCAGGATATTTTCCCCCATCAGAATCTCGAACTCGCTGTATAATTTCATCCGACACCAATCAACGTGACATCCGACCATACTACATGTATGACTTAGTCTTAATCGCTTCGAACGTCGCAATGGAGTCCAAATTGGACTTAACAAAATTTTAACTACATAGGATCGGTTAAAAAAAACATCACTTGTGACTTGACGAGTCACTTTGTACCGGGTGCAGGCGAGACACACGCGGACCCACACCGGGGAGCTGCCGTACAAGTGCCCGGGGTGCGACAGATCGTTCGCGGACAGTTGGAAGCGGAAGACGCACCTGATGCGGGCGCACCAGTTCGCCCTACAAGATATTCCGCGCATGCGCACAGACGGACGCACCCTACACCCGCCCCGTCCAATTACTACATAAAAAATCATCTCAACCTATCAAACCATATAACATACAAAAGTCAGCAATGAAAAATCAATTCCATCTAACCCTCACATTCGTTGCACATACAAAAGTCAGCAATGAAAAATCAATTCCATCTAACCCTCACATTCGTTGCACATACAAAAGTCAGCAATGAAAAATCAATTCCATCTAACCCTCACATTCGTTGTACATACAAAAGTCAGCAATGAAAAATCAATTCCATCTAATCCTCACATTTGATGCACTTACAAAAGATGGGCAATGAAAAATTAATTCTATCTAACCCTCACATTTATTGCACATACAAAAGTCAGCAATGTAAAAACCAGTCCATCTAACCCTCACCACATTCGTTGCACATACAAAAGTCAGCAATGAAAAATCAATTCCATCTAACCCTCACCACATTCGTTGCACATACAAAAGTCAACAATGAAAAATCCATTCCATCTAGTCCAACATCAATGCGCGTATAAAATCAGTGTTGGCGACGCTTCAAGACTTTAGAAATAAGACACTATGCGATGTGTAAATTATGTTTAAGATAATAAAGATATTGATTTCCTAGTTAGGGTAGCGAGATAGAATAATTAGTTAATGTGTTTACAAACTTAGTGCGCTGTATTATTAAGATAATAATTATTGAGATAAATAAATAAATAAATACGTGCATAATAATAATATTCGAGCATATAGCGCGCTACAGTAGGGGTAGGCGCATCGAACGCCAATGAGAGAGCTTCTCGCGTACGGGGTGCCGAACTAGCCGGCACAATAGGAATAGGCCATATGGGCCGAGAAAGGGTAGTCTCGTCGCGATCGTCAAAGTGAAAGTTAAGTTCAAGACAAGTGATTTCATTGTAATAGTTTAGTGAGAGAATAAACAGCGTGAACAATAGAATATACTGCGTTGTTGCATTTTTCCCGCCAACGAGCCGGTCCACGTGCTCTACCGCGTCCCTATCGGCATACAGAATTGTCCAACTTTCAAACTTATACCATCCTGTTTCTGTGCTGATAGGGCGTGGCAGAGCAGTCTACGTAATAGTATACACGGACGCTCATGCTCGTGTGTCCGTCCGTTACAATCAGTAATGAAATATCCATCCCATCTAATCTACAGACAAAACCAGGAATACAATTTTACTTTTATAGACCTTTTTTTTCTTTTTTTTTTCGACTAGGGGAATGCATTTACGCACTACCCTTACCCATTGCATTAGTGAAACCGAAGTCCCCCAATGCAATGGGTAAGGGGGAGCGGAGGGACGTCTGCACACCAGTGTGGGACTCGCCCGGACGTGAAGCGTCCGGAAATACCCACTAAACCACCCGGAGACACCCAATGGGGATGGGGGGGAGAATACCGATGCCTGACCCACAGGCTCTCTCCCCACCCACCTCTTAGCCAGCCTCTCAGAGAGAAGCATTAACGCCCGGGAGAGGGGGGTGATTATAACTTTAACCGTTACAACCAACCCCCCCCCCCCCCTAATGGCAAGCAGTACTGCAGACAAGGGTCCCACTCCTCCACTCATCTTGTAAGGACAGGTTTATAGACCTACCTAGGTAAATATTTTTTTTTTATATTATTTTTATAACTGAACAACTGTAAATTCAAATTGAAATGATTTTTGATTAAATGCAAGGTTTTTTTTTTTTTTTTTTGCATTTCGCAATAAGGATAATAAATATTGTTGAATTTCAGGATTTGTTATATTATTTCGTTTCTGTGATATATGTAAACGTCTACTTATTACTTCAAAATTATTACCAATTAACGAAAGTGAAGTAAGCAACACAATGTTCTATATATTTATTGATATTCATGTATATATAACTAAAAACATATAACAAATAATAAATATATATCATTAGTAAATAAGAAATTATAGGAAATGTATGTAAAATTCCGTATATACAATAATTTATATTATGTATACATTTAAAAAAAAACAGGGTATATATGATAATGTCTTTTATATCATTTTTCGACATGAATATTCACTAAACTTATTTAGAATCTACGAAATATAGAAAACGAATTCACTACATTAACAGATTAAAATTATAAATATATATATATATATATATATTAATTTTATTGTATATTGTAATTTGTACATTCTGAACAATGTTCGACCACTCAACTTTAGACGGGACGAGATAGAACGCCGGAGCCACTTTTTGTCCGCAAGGACATTTACACCCTGTGACAAAAGAAAACAAAAATCATAAATATGTACTCATTCACAGATAAATAATAAAGCTGAAAAGAATACAGTATAAATAAAGAATACATCCTCTTCGTATTTTGTGTGAAAATTATTTATTATTGATTAATATGTGGAGATTCATGTGAGGTCAATTGAATAATTTTACTTATCCCAGCAAACATGCTATGTAAAGTCAGTAAGGTTTTATCCAAACCCAGCAAACATTATCCAAACCCACCAAACATTATCCAAACCCAGCAAACATTATCCAAACCCAGTATAAGTTTAGTTAAGTATAAGTTTGTATAAAATATAGGAAAGACAAAAGAAAAAGACAAGATAAAAAGAAAGACAAAAAAAATAGAGACAAAATAAAAAAGACATAAGAGGCAAAAGAATCAGCCTAATAAAGAAAAAAGGGGAATTGGGGGGAATTGCTGTTACTTTATTTAAAACCCGTTGATGCCAAAGACCCTGATCATGTCAGGGGGGCCTATAAATAAAAAAAAAAAAAAAAAACCCAGTATACATTATCCAAACCCAGCAAACATTATCCAAACTCAGCAAATCGAATTAAAAATTAAATGTAAAGTATCAGTAGAACCAGTCACCCGACTGCCTTATATAACATAAACTATTAAACTCCTCATACACACATAAAGAATTGATAATACATTCAATAACTCGACTCTACGAAAAAAAATTTCGTTCTTTGTTCTAAAGTTTATTTTATGATTTTTCAGTTAATTATGCATTAAAACGAAATGAAAATACATTTTTTTTGTATTCTGGATATTTAGGTAAATTTAAAAAAGAACATGGGAACGTATTTAGAATAGCAAAGGGGACGTTTTCATCAGAACATTATGAGCTTCGAACAACGTTATCAAGCGCAATACAATGAAAACATGATGCGGGGAGTCTATATTTGGTGTTTATTGAGAGAAAGTACTTATGGACATAAAAGAAAAAGTGTAAAGCGTGCACTTTTAAATTATTTCCCACTTTTTTTGTAAGTTATTTTAATAGTAAAACTCAATAAAAATAATAAACATATTTTTTTAATGGTTTAAACTTCAATTATAAATTAAAATCACAGATATTGAAAAATATCATTCAATCGGTCTAAACACAAAAGAAAATTTTTTTCATGTCATATTTTTTTGTTTTCGTCTAATTATGTGTAATATTTATATATATATGTATATATAAGCAAAGTTTGTTTTCTTTGTCCGAGGTAAACTCGAAAACTACTGGACCGATCAGCGTGAAACCGCAACCATTCGACGCGGAATTAATCGTAGATGGTTATAGACTATATATTTTTCAAATTCTATGAGCCCTTTGCCATGTTTTCTCAATTTGTTTGTTTATTATTCCTTTGACGCACCATCACCTCAAAACTACTCACTCATTTTTTTTTTTTTCGATTTACTCTTTTGTACATTTTCGACTTCAATTTACGCTTATATATATTTTTTCCGCTAATAAAAACAAAATACTCTTACTTTTATTCGTTCATTTGTTTTTTTTTAAATTAGCTATAAATTAAACGTCATATGCACAGGACATATGAAACGCGGACGGAGCCGCGGGCACCGGCTAGTTTTGACATAATGTTACAAGCCTAAGTAACATTTTTGACATTTACCAAATTTTACTTCAATATAGTCCAATATTTAGTAATCTTTGTATAAACATGAAGCATTTTCCAAAGATGAGAAAATGCACTTACCCATGACCCAGCTGAAGCTGCCGATCTTGTTCCTGCACTTGGGGCAGTGCAGCTTCCCGTGAGGTTCATGCTGGACGCCCTCCATCCAGCACATGGGCTCCACGAACCACATGAGCCTGCAGCACGAGGCATCTGCCCGAGCTGCTATGTTCCCATCCACCATACTCAGCTCCGTATAACCATCCAGTACCTGGAGATTATCACAAATCATTATTCAAACAGCACATAAAAGACTGTTAGTTGACTTTAACTCACGAATCACTGAACCGATTTACATGATTTTTTTTACTGTAGACATGTCCTATTATACAACCTACTAGCTGTGTGCCCGCGTTTCATATATTCGTTTTATTATTTTCGCTTTTTATACGGAACCCTAATTTTTTTTTAATACTAAGATAAAGTAAAAATTTTTCTCATGAATTCAAAACTTGGCCCTAAAACCGTGCATTAAATCGGATTCTATTAATTTTTTTATGACTTATTTTTTTTACGCTGACCCCTATTTTCGAAAATTAAAAGTACCTGGAGTAACTTCAGCTATCTACCAAAAAATCTCGCGTCATAATCCATCCAGCCATTCCGGAAATTACCCGGAACAAACAGACAGACAGACAAAAATTAAAAAATTGGATTTTTGTTATAGGTGTCGTGTATACATTAATATCTATTTTGTAAAAAAAAAAATTGACTACAAACAGACACTTCAATTTTATTTATTAGTATAGATTATTTCGTCAGGTTTTAGTACATATTTTGTTATGTAAAATAATATATATATTAAAAAGTAGTCAGTTATGTGGGGCTATTTAGAAAGATGGTAGAAAATATCCTACCATTATGATCCTACTACTATGCCACTAGAAGCTGCGGCTTAATCCAAGATGCGAACCCGAGTTTTTATGGCACGTTAAAGTTATATATATACCAAATATATTACTTACATTTGGTTTAGATAAACTGTAGAGAGCTAACACAAATAAACAATTCTACCTCTAAATTGTATGTGACACTGGCAAATTCTTAAACCATGCCTAGTCAAAGACAAAAATACTTCTCACCTGGCTCGTGCCGTCTTCATTGTCTTGCTCGGCTTGAATCCGTCCGCTGTCCGAGTCGGCACTATCCAAGATCTCGCAGGCGAGGTTCTTCAACTTCTCTATCAGTATTTCACCGTTTTCGGTACAAGTCAATCCGGTCAGATTGCTTGGCGGTGGTCGTAAACCTGTCGTTTAACAAATTAACCATTAGTGTGGGAATATCTAGAAGGATGATGTTAGACTATCTAGATCAGAGTTCCCCAAACTTTTTTGTGTCGTAGACCCCTTGCCATGTTTTTCCGTGTTGGGTAGACCCCCTACGTACCTGATATTGATTTCCTGTAAATTTCTAACTGTAGTGAAGTTTAGTGTTAAAAACTTAAAGTAAAAATACATGTTAATTTATTTTGAATTTATTATTACATTTATTAATTGAATTTAAATTAAAACTACTCAAAATAATTTTTTTTATCTGTTATGTAAAATATCATCATCATCTCCCTACCCTTTTCCCATTTTTATTTGGGGTCGGCGCAACATGTCTTCCTCTTCCATTCCTCTCTATTTGATGTCATCTCCGCATTCACTCCTTTTCTAAACATATCATCTTCCACACAGTCCATCCATCTTTTCTTTGATCTTCCCCTTCCCATGTAACCGTCCACATTCATATCCAATACCTTTCTTACAACATTCTCTTTCTCCTCCCTGCGCATCACATGTCCATACCAGGATAAACGACCGCCTCTTAACTTGTCTGTTATTGGCGCCACTTTCAAACTTCCTCTAATATATTCATTCCTAATCCTGTCCATTCTTGTTACCCCCCCACACATCCCCCTCAACATTCGCATCTCAGCTGCATGTAATCTTCTCTCGTTCGTCACCTTTACGGGGTAACATTCTGATCCATACAAGACGACAGGTCGTATTATGTTCTTGTAAATCTTCCCCTTTAATTTAAAGGGGATTTGCGGATCACACGTTAAAATAAAAAACATTAAATAAACGTAAACTATAAATAAAATAACATAAGCAATAAGTCAATATAATTAGTGAGAAGGATGAACCTGATGCACATCCCACATTCGTATTTATAGAGTGACGAATTGAACAAGAAAGTGCAAGGTAGCGAAGCTCTGAGACTGCGACTCTCAGGTTTTTACAAGTTCAAAATGTATTGCGAACACAAAGCGAATACCAACATCCTACAAATTACACAATTTTATAAACATATATAAGAAATTTTTTACTTGTTATATACTTTTATAAATAATGTATATGTTTTGATATTATAAGATAGTATAATGTAAGTAAATAGGTACTATTAGTGTATGTGTTGAGATCCACTATCGTGGACCCCCATTTTCATTTCATAGACCCCTCAATTTTTTTTCGCTGACGTAGACCCCCTGCTGGTTGTCATAGACCCCTAAGGGTCGAAATAGGCCACTTTGGGAATCACTTCGGGATCTAGATTAACGCGGTGGAAATGTCTGAGAAGTATAGCCGGAGTGAAGATGATTGACAAAGTCAGGAATAGTATGATAAGGGAACGCTGTGATGTGGTAGAGGATGTGGTGACCGAAATAGAGAAAGGTATGCTTAGTCGGTTCGGGCTTGTAGAGGAGATGGATGAGAGGAGATTAACGAAACGAATTTATAAGGCGAGGGTGAACGGGCAAGTCAGTAAGGGTCGACCTAGGCGAACGTATCTAGACCAAATCGATCACGTGTTAAATAAAGGCCAGGTGAAAAGTACTCATAACCGACGAGCATGTAAGAAAGTAGAGAAAGCGAAAGAGGTGTGTCAAGATCGTAGCAAGTGGAAGGACGTAATCTCTGCCTACCACCCACGGGAGAAAGGCGTGATGATATGTATGTATGTATTACTTTCCATTAAGCTGGTTCACAATTTCCACCTCACTTCACTTTATGAATGTTTTATATTCACGTAAGTAATATAATTGGATAATTAATATGCACTTTAAAATATAGCGAGAGACTGCGGCGGCGGTTGCGTGTTGCCGTTCCGTTTTTGAAATAGGAAGGGATAATGCATACATAGACTAAATAGAGCGGGGGCGTGTAGATAATATAGACAAGAAATAGCTTAGAATAAGAAGAAAATAGGAGTTTTTGGCGGGATCTCAGTCTGATATGTAGCAATTGTTTTCTTTAATTCATTAAACTTGTGTATTTGACTCTATATCATGTAATCTTAGTGGCGTTTTGTGTGAAATAGTTTAGTTATTGTGTTCAAGTTGAGTTTATGAGGTGCCGAAAAAGCTCCATGGAAAGTTCGAGCCGGATGGGCCACCGTTTTGTTGGAGCTTGGTAACGCTGATACAAGATTGAAAATCTTACTGTGACATTGGCACAAATTGTGTGTACACACAGATTGCCATTGACTAAGAAAAAGAAAAAGAAAATATATATGATAATATATGGCGTTTTCTCTGTTTCTCTCAAATCAATAACCTAACGAGATTTCTTTCAAGCAGATTGAATATAAATCATAAACAGTACAGATTGTATCAATAATATATCATCAGAATGACAATTTATTTTATTTTCTATTTTTTTTATTCTATCTCATTTCCCATAACCCATTTGACCTGGTAGTAAGTGAAATCTAATAAAATAATAACAATGTCCATATAAATGAGGAACCATCAACAGTCGTTGCCGTCATCCGATCCTAAAATCTACTACGGTGGAAGCCACTAAATAAGCCCATATTTAAATTACTAATATCTCGATTAGACATAAAAATGAGACAATAGAGAAACATAGGAAAGCTGGCGTAAGCGCCAGGTTAGTGCTCAAGGGGTTGATCTAAAAATTAACACTACTTCCTTATTATTGATTTTGCCATTGTGGACTGTTGATATTTGGTTGATTAATATTGATTGAAAAATAGAACACACTAAATGCATAAAACGTATATTACTGCACACTTGACACAATGACATTCATATATTGTACAGTGAGAGAAAGTTGCCAACATAAGACATTAAATTATATCAAAAGACAATAAATATATTAGGTTGCGTTCCTAGTTTCCAACATGGACTTATTAGGTCCAAGTTTATTGAAGCGACAGTACAAGTATTGTATTTTCCATTCAAATCCAAAAACACTTTATTTAATTTAGGCCGTGATAAAGAGCCCAAGAGTATCAAAACACTACGCGGCGCGGTAACAAATTAAATCTGGGTTTTTTTTAAATATGTTTTTTTTGTGATGTTTTTAAATATGTTTTTAAATATGTTTTATGACGTGACGTGGATCCATCGACAGTCACCAAATCATCCAAATATCTATCACAGGGGAAGGTTACTAGGTAACCTAAATTTCAATACGACATTTCAAAGTAAAAGAAAGAAGAAGGAAGAAAATCTTTATTCACAAATGAGATACAAAACACATACTGAAAAAAAAAAGTGTGTGTGTGTACTTATGTACGCACGTAAGAAGTTATATTTCTTTGACGTAATAATAGAAAAAAAATTGAATTTAAGGTTGGTCATTTTTTAAATATTTTTATTGATTTCTTAATGTAATATTCACTTTTCATTTTTATCAAAAAATTTTCATTAAATTTATTTAGTTATTTTTATAAATATTTATTATTTATTCAATTTAATAGCAAATATTAAAGATTAATATTATAATTTGATGTTCAATTTTAATTTTTATCACAAACCTTTTATTAAATTTATTTCTTTATTTTGTAAATATTAAATAACCAATAATAAGTATTTAACATTAATAATTTAATAATATTTAGTGTTAATTATATTAAATAAAAGTATTTTAATTTATATCAATAAATAAATAATACATACGGATAGTCAACCTCAATTAAATTGGAGCACTTGAAAAAGTATATAAGCACAATTTTTTTCACTAATATTCACAAATAGTAAGTGATATCAATGAAAATATTCAATTTAAATCACTACTGAATATAATTTATTAGCACATATATAATGTAGCAGTTGTATGAAACTAAAACACGTGTTGTGAATGTATAAACTAGAAACATGTTGATGGTGACGAGCGTACCAACATGCGCGACTAACGAGACTTAATGAGCGGTTAAGCAGACAACTTCATACTGTTCATTTTGTGTCACAGATGCGCGCGCACTTCATACTGTTCATTTCGTGTCACAGATGCGCGCGCATCTTAAAATTTCACTCTCATCATTTTTTCATAACGCGCCTAAAGAAGTATAACTTCAATAATATCAATGAAGAAATGATACCAAAAATAAATAAATCACATAATAGGGTAACTATGTGTCACCCACCAACTAAAATCTCATTAGATGAAAGGGTCTCCAGCTCAGCGTATGCTGAAGTACCAAGAGATACTCAGCGTTGATTTTCAGCTGAAAACCAACTATATATCATATACCACTCTAAAACCTTATCACAAGGGAAGGGGGGGGGGGGTGTGTGTGTTATAATGTGGTTAAAAACATCACTTGATTAATGGACGACATATACCTTTCTTGAAATAGATGCAACATCGAATTCCTACGAAATCAAAGCAGGTGTACCACAAGGGTTTATCCTAGGCCCTGTGTTGTACACTTTGTACAATATACCGGGCGTTACAACCGCTACATATGCTGATGATACTGCTATTTTGGTTAGCTACAAGGATCCCGATAAAGCGTCACTGGCCCTTCAACATGGACTCGACCAAATAACAAACCGGCTCCAAATGTGGCGAATCCAAGCGAGCACATCAAAATCAGTCCACGTAACTTTTACCTTTAAGGAAAGGAAACTCTGTCCACCTGTGAAACTTGAAAACTCTACACACTCCCGCATAATGAATGTGTAAAATATTTAGGCCTACATCTAGATCGCAGACTGACATGGAAACACCATATTAAAACAAAAAGAGACTCAACTAAATTTGAGATATAAAAACCTTTACTGGCTAGTTAGACGAAACTCCAAACTATCTACAGATAATAAGCTACTTATATATAAAGCAATACTATAATCGTTTGTCCTGGTATGGACATGTGATGCGCAGGGAGAAAGAGAATGTTGTAAGAAAGGTATTGGATATGAATGTGGACGGTTACATGGGAAGGGGAAGACCAAAGAAAAGATGGTTAGACTGTGTGAAAGATGATATGTTTAGAAAAGGAGTGAATGCGGAGATGACAACAAATAGAAAGGAATGGAAGAGGAAGACATGTTGCGCCGACACCAAATAAAAATGAGAAAAGGGTGGGGAGATGATGATATAAAGCAATACTAAAGCCTGTATGGATGTACGGAATACAACTCTGGGGAAGCGCTTGTGACTCCAGTATATTTATTTTACAAAGAATGCAAAATATTATCCTGCGCTCTATAGCTAACGTACCTTGGTATGTCACAAATGCAGAAATCCACAAACATCTAAAAATGAACACGGTGAAGGAGGAAATACTTAAATCGCCTTGAAAACCAAATCAAAATAAATTAGCAATTAAGCTGACTACCTGCAGTTACAGTAGAAGGCTCAAAAGAAAAGTACATTATTCAACCGGAGTAATGTTCTCGGTCCTGGAGGGGAAGAAGCTCTCAGTGGAGGGCTCACACGCAACAACATATGCTTTCAACACATCTGCTAATAGTGCAAGTGATTGTAGATATAACATCAAAAAAAAAAATAATTTAATAATATTTAGTGTTAATTATATTAAATAAAAGTATTTTAATTTATGTCAATAAATAATACATACGGATAGTTAACCTCAATTATATTGGAGCACTTGAAAAAGTATATAAGCACAATTTTTTGTCACTAATATTCACAAATAGTAAGTGATATCAATCAAAATATTCAATTTAAATCACTACTGAATATAATTTATTAGCACATATATAATTCGCACTTGTATGAAACTAAAACACGTGTTGTGAATGTATAAACTAGAAACATGTTGATGGTGACGAGCGTACCAACATGCGCGACTAACGAGACTTAATGAGCGGTTAAGCAGACAACTTCATACTGTTCATTTCGTGTCACAGATGCGCGCGCACTTCATACTGTTCATTTTGTGTCACAGATGCGCGCGCACTTCATACTGTTCATTTTGTGTCACAGATGCGCGCGCATCTTCAAATTTCACTCTCATCATTTTTTCATAACGCGCCTAAAGAAGTATAACTTTAAAATATATATATATATACCTTTCTTAGCGAGTTCCACTTTGACCTGCTTTGGCATATGCGGAATGATATTGTTCTGGCTGGCGACGATGCGTCTGCATTTCTTACATCTATAAACTATCGGATCAGGCCGTTCTCGTGTGAGACCTGGATCTGGTTTCACCAAGTCCGCAAACAGTTGAGGCAATATTTTCACTGGAATCATATCGGAGTGGTGATGGTTCATTGGTGGTATGGTCGGATACGGCATCAATACATGTAGGTTCCAATTCAAAGATTCAATTCAATTCTATGATGAGCCTGAGCTTATGGTGAAAGATAACATTGTCTTGAAGCTATATATTTTGCAGAGTAGCACTTGAAAGCCAGCGCATCTAGGTTTAGTGTATTAACCACTTTGGATCACAAAGTCACCTTTTTTTGTTTTTTTTTTTTTTGTCGAGGGGAAATGCATTTACGCACTACCCTTACCTATTGTATTAGTGAGACCGAAGTCCCCCAATGCAATAGGTAAGGGGGGGGGGGGGGGGGGGGGGCAATCACAAAGTCACCTAACATTATAAATGCTATGTCATAGACAAAATGCTTCACGGTCTATAGACAAAAACTAAAAAAAGCCTGAATGAATATGGGTAACGACGCAGCAGATGAACTGGCAAGAAGAGGATCGACAACAACAGTGGCAGGCCCTGTGCGTTATCTTCCTCTTGCTTACAGTACTTTTAGATCATGGTTGCGTCAATACACCCACAGCACTCACAGTGAGAGGTGGGCTAACACTCCTGGCTGTAGACAGTCTAAACAAGCTGTTCCGGTAATATCACGGAGCTTGGCCCGGAGACTGCTCAGCTTATCTCGCACTGATCTTCGTCTAATGGTGGGTGTAATGACGGGACATTGCTAACTTAATAAACATTTATTCACTATAGGTCTGACAGATAGCCCCATGTGTAGGGGATGTCTGGAAAAAGAAGAGACTGCTGCCCACGTGATCCTGGAATGCACGGGAGTAGTCAACCAACGGGCAAAAACCCTCAAGCAAATGAGGTCGCTCCAGGAAGCTTGTGATCGCCCCAGGAGGCTTCTGCACGCACAATGGACCGCCAGTGTGTCTAAGTGCGGAAACAGGAGCCCACCGACAAGTAACAAGTAAGTAACAAGCCTGAATGAATATATTCTTCTGATCTGGTAAAAATTTTCTCATATGTACAAGTTCCTTTGATGTTGAGTGGCCACTGTAGCTTAAATCATTGTTGTGAACCAACTTGAAAAGTAGGTTAGGATTTTGGAAGACCTAGTTGGGAAACAGCACATGATAATTCTGATGGTACAATTGGAACAATTAAATACCTTGCTTTAACTTCTGCCCGGCCATCTTAAGCCTGAACTGCTTGAACCTTGGATCGTCTCTATTGAGTCTATATCCCATGTGGCCGAATAGCTTAAGTTGTGCCACAAACCCTACGTTGGGGCCGATGAAGCGGCGTTTGCTTTTCACTATTCTAAACGCGTCATCGTAACAGAGGCCATATTTTTCCATCACATAACCGAGAACCACGGCAGCCGAGCGCGATACACCAAAATAACTAAAACACATACTTTAATTGCGACGGATCTCGGGAGAGTCTTTTACTTTATCTTACTTTTACTTATATTTTTAATCTCAAAAGGTTATTACAGGGTGGATCATTACGTGAACGATAGTGATGTCTGGAATTAACCCACATCTCTGTGCGCACCCGCTAACATTATTAAGACTATGATTTGTATAGGTTTTTTATATGACAAAAAAATGATATATATTATATTTATAAAAAAAAGAACCAGATCGAGTTTCTCGCCTGCGCTCTTCTCGACTGGGTTGTTTTCCGAACCGGTGGTAGTGTTTTTTTAGACGTTCATAAGCGCCTTCTTAGGGCCTAAGTTGAATTAATAAATTTTGATTTTTGGATTTTTTTTTTATCATTTTAATGTTTCTCGAGTGGTGTTTAGTAACAGAATGAATTAAAATCGTAGTTTCTTAGTCTAAGATACAAACATTATCTGAACCGGACAGCGTGGCCGATTCATTACTGAGAATTACTCAATGCAAAGGCGTTATTGCTGACTGGCATTTTGGAATATAAAGGCAGGGGATATAACTACATAGTAAATTAAAAAAAATAATGGAAGTTTATTTATTTATCAAACAAACTTTATCCCTAATGAGAGAATGGATATAACACTCTTTAAGATACGAAAGGTCCTGTCTATTGACTAATAGAGGATGGCCAATGTTTCTTTTTACATATGTCATCAAAGTAAATAGAGCTGAACATTGAAAAAAAAAATTATAACCTAATAAAAAAAGGGACATACATGCATTTTTTAATTTTATGACGTCACGTTCCACGTACTTCATAGATGTTATTTATCTTATTAATTAACATTCGTAAAAGAAAAGAAAGAGAGAAACAAGAGGCAAAAGAAAACGCCAAACAAAAGAATACAAAGGGAAGAAAGG
The DNA here is from genome assembly GCA_014132275.2 of Samia ricini. Classification (NCBI taxonomy): domain Eukaryota; kingdom Metazoa; phylum Arthropoda; class Insecta; order Lepidoptera; family Saturniidae; genus Samia; species Samia ricini. The sequence goes on along the minus strand of AP028160.1, from coordinate 36,637,455 downwards.
GGGGAAAGATTTATTATTACCCAAGAGTTGTTATCAAAGTCCCTGATTATTGTCAGGGGGATAAAATAAACATTTAGCGGGAAAGGAACAGCGCATTCCCTTTTCAATCCCCACCAAAAATTTTAACAATTTTTATCAGGGTACAAACAATCTTGAAGTTTCCAAAAAAGTCCATTTCCGACATAAAATATATTTATCAATTCGGAACTTCAAATTTCATAAGTCATTTCATATAAAACTATATCAAAAAATCAAAATCAAAATGTATTTATTCAATTTAGGCCCTAAGAAGGCGCTTATGAACGTCTAAAACACTACCACCGGTTCGGAAAACAAAACAGTCGAGAAACTCGATCTGGTTCTTTTTTTTATAAATATAATATATATCATTTTTTTTTGTCATATAAAAACCTATACAAATCATAGTCTCAATAATGATAGCGGGTGCGCACAGAGATGTGGGTTAATTCCAGTCATCACTATCGTTCACGTAATGATCCACCCTGTAATAACCTTTTGAGATTAAAACTTGCTTGACATAATACTTGAACTTATTGTCAGGTAAATCGGTAATGTTACTCGGGATCTTATTGTAAAACCGAATACTATTACCTATAAAGCTTTTATTACACTTACTTAACCTAAAGCGTGGTTCCGGACAACTTGTCTTTACTTCTAATATTAAAATTATGACGAACATTCACTAGATCATAATGAAACACAATTATGAATAAATAAAGATAACACTGCAAGGAATCACTCACCAATGTACCAATACAGTACCACCGTTGGCAATAGCGTCTCTTATAAAATCATTTGTTGTTGGTAAATGGGTGATAAGATCCTCTTTGGGTACATCAGCCACTGAAAATATTCATCCTCTTTGTTATATGAAGGTTCAGTTGCTAGTGCACTTAGATTGTGTTGATTGTACATAAGGTTTGAATCGCAACTCTGGCTCATTAAAAAGGTATCGGTAGAGGAAGCCATAGCATGGTGATATGGCATTTTCTAATAAAGCTTGCCTGAGTTGCCACCCTCAAATATGAAAACCAATCACCATACACCAATTTTAGTCTCCCCTGGTAGGATCATTTGATAGCTAGTACCTTTAGGCTTAGAATGTTTACCATCCACATTTGTCACTTAACATCAGGTGAATTGTGGTCAAAGTACTGATCTGATACAGTATAAATAAGAGGTATATGCATGTATAAAAATTAAGGATAGTTGCAGTTAAGTCTCTACAAGAGTTCCGCAAACTTTTTGACTTCAAGGTGTACTAGAAACCGAAAAATTTTAGCGGAACCATAAATGGAAGTTCAGTTTTTAAATATTATCAATCAACATTTATTTTTAATTTATAATTATAGATTGCGGGAATCCGCCCGATGCGGGTGCCGTAAGGCAGGTCTTTGTGGAGACCTTTGGGGAGACCTATGTCCAGCAGTAGACGTCTTTCGATTGAATTAATGGATGGATGGAATTAATAAATGATTTTCCTTTAAATCCTATTTCACACAAATAGGTCGCGGCAAATGGTTAAAGTATTGGAATAAGAAGATTAATAAGCAATGGATAATCATTTTTCACACAAGGCAAACATATTCTAAATCGGTTTAAAAAAAAAAATGTAATGTGCGATCAGTCCTCATTTTCATCAGCTCTTCCGGCTCATTCATTGTCAAGTTCCCGAAAAGGATGCTCTCGAAGAATAGATTCCTAACCCTATCAAGAGGTTGAAGGTATTTTTCTTCCATCCTTGTCTATTTAACTCTATGAAACAATTTTATTTTTCAGAGGCACACCAAATACTGACAAGTTAAGAGGCGGTCGTTTATCCTAGTATGGACATGTGATGCGCAGGGAGAAAGAGAATGTTGTAAGAAAGGTATTGGATATGAATGTGGACGGTTACATGGGAAGGGGAAGACCAAAGAAAAGATGGATGGACTGTGTGAAAGATGATATGTTTAGAAAAGGAGTGAATGCGGAGATGACAACAAATAGAGAGGAATGGAAGAGGAAGACATGTTGCGCCGACCCCAAATGAAAATGGGAAAAGGGTAGGGAGATGATGATGATGATGATGAGTACACCAGTGTGCAGTGGCAACACTGCTCTACAATTGACTAATAACATTTAAATAAAAAGGGATCAATAATAGGGGTCCATTACCTTTACATTCTTTTATTAAAGGTTTCAAGCTCGTAGCAGTATATTTTTATTACGTTTTAATGTATGGTATTAAATTATTTTTACTTACACTTAACATATTTGAAAGTAAGGTTTGGCCTGTCCAATATTGTTCTTGGGAGTGGTACAAGGTCTATTGTGAGGATATGTGTGATCTGCAGCTTCTCCAGGGTTTTATGGTTATGAGCACAAGCCAGGTTACCTGTATGTGAAGAATCAAGAGGTTTTGTAGATATTTGCTTCAGACATGCCAAAGATTAATGCTATAGAATTGTTGAAGAATGTGAGCATAGACAAACATTTATAATATCACTAGCTTCTATCCATGACTTTGTCCACATTGACTATAGAATCAGGTCCAGATTATTATGAGTTAACTGAACTAGACAGATATATGTTACTCTGAAGTTTTATCTATCATTTTAGAAGAACCACAATCATACTTCATAATTCTGATGTATCTCTTAAGATTTAGTTCATGTCGAAATGATTTTAATGTCTTCAAGACTTAATTGCAATGGATTGTTTCTAATTACACAAAAGCTGTATAAGGAAGGCACCTTGAAAAAATGTATTAGGATCTTGAACAAGTTCTCATTGTTTCTTCAAAGATGGCAGTAGCAGTACCCCATTGGTGGATTTTTTAATAGTACCACACATGCAAGCCTTAGCCCTTTCCGATTTTCACCTACTCCATTCGATGGCCTAGCTGTTCAGTGCTTTCATCGTTATTAAGAAGCTAAAAAATGGATTGATTCTTGAATAGCCTCAAAAGATATGTCGTTTTACCGACGCAGATTTTATATACTGCCAGAAAGATGGAAGAAAGTTGTTTGGACAATACTTTGAATGAAATGTTTTTGTTCCTTATAATTTAAATAAAGCTTTTAGTTTGTTAAAAGAAACAGCAAGAACTTATTCAAGGTCCTAATATAACTAAAAGTGAAAACTGGATCAAAATGTTTGTATGTTTCTGGAAGCAATCTATGTAAAGACTTGTCTCAAGAATTCCTTGACTGATAGAGTTACCATCACACTCACATTATAATGTTATGTTGCTTTAAATTTTATATTCAAATAACTCATATGCAGATAATTGCTCATCTTAGATAAAACATACCCAGATACAATCCGTCGTCAATAAGGTCCACACTCACATCCAAATTAGCATCCGTCAAAGAATTTTGAGAATCAGCAGCATGTATTTCAACTTCAGCTAGTTGCCTCGCCATTTAATCCTTCTGGAAATGTTTACTCAAAGTTAATCTAGCGACTAGCGGTAGCTCCTATAGCACCGTTTTAAATTTATCTCGCTCGACGATTATTAATGTGAAAACTTGATCATAGTGTAAATCTAGAATTTAAAAGAGACGCCTAAGTATCATAAATACAATTATCAATAAGTATACTTGTTGTTAATAGCGAATATAAAATAATCTAATTATTTTTGAGAAAGTTCTATCTTGAACACAGAATAATATTACGGAGGTCTTGAACTCTAGTACGCACTTACAAAAATAAACAATACAAACCGAAGAAAAAAAAAATCAATAACTTTGACTTTGAGTAAAAAGTGAGGGTGCCGCAATTTATTATTACAAAATTTGATTTAAATAACAAATATTTCATTAGTTATAAGACTATGCTAGCATTATAATTATAAACAATGTTATTTTATAAATCCAAAACCCTTTCAATAAATAACAGCCCGCGAAATTATTTTTGACATTTTGCTAAAAGAACGTTTCGTTACAACGATACAATGTAGACGTTACATCTTGACATGACTATACATAAATTTTATATTTTGTAAATAAAAATGCTTTAGGTAGTCATTTTATTTTATAATTAAAATAAGAAAAGAAATAACCTCGAACATAATTTCGAATTTATGTTAAAAAAACTGTCAAACTAGACTGCATAAAAGCCTTTGCCTGTTTGTACCTACATTCTTAATGAGGAATAGTCCTCAGTACTAAATAAAAAACGAAGCTTTTGCTTGGTTCTAAATAATGTAGGTAATTGTAATTACAATCCGATTGGATTGTGCTGAAGAATTTGCATTATCACATCTATCTAATTCGTGTGATGCCGGCTACCTCTATAGTACCACCCATAGCTTACCGTGGGTGTCGTAAAAGGGGACTAAGGGATAAACCAAAGAATGGGTAGCAATACTCTCTGAATACCACCAACACCTGAGGGTAATCGCCAACTCGCATGCTTAGTGCGGATATTATGATAATAGCCCCCCCCCCCCCCCCTACTTACGAACATCGTAAAAATAACCGGCCTCTAGTCCCTGGCAGTCCCGCTACTCTTGGCCATAGTGGTAGCAGCCAAGGTAACGCAGGGGGAAGGGGTACTAAGATTCTCCGACTACCACAACCAATGAGGAACTGATCCTCATCCGCAAGTCTTTTCTTAACAATTTGGTGAAGATCGAGAGTGTGTCGACCAGGGTGGTGTTCATCATGATACTCAGAATATTCAAGCGGTACTTCTTGACGGTTATTCAATTATATGCCAAAGTAAACAACATTGCCCGAAGAATTGCCAAACTAAAGTGACAATAGGCTGAGCACATGGGGCACGGAGTGTTCGAATATCTACCACGTACCGAAAGACGCAATGTTGGTAGGGTCCTAATATGGTGAAACAACGATCTGATGTAGCTCGCGGGGAATATAGTGGATGCGGATGGCATAAGACTGGTTTTTGTTATGATCTATGTCTAGCAGATCTATGATGTTCTTTGAACGTCTTTCGGTTGAATGGATGGATGGATCTTTCTATGATTCTTAACCAGCAATGATTGCGTCATGATGTCTGAGTAATAGGGAAATCACGCTTTTAATGCACATTTCACCTTTATGAGGAGTATGTACACAATTTTATAATAAAATTAGCTATCCTAGTCCCCGGCCTACAATTCTGTATATGATTTGACTTGAATAGGCTTGAGCCAAAAGTGAACACATCAAGTTGACTAGGCTGCAACTAACATTCACATTACGAAAAAAATTCTTTCGGAACCTTGATTCGACAACGTTAAACATGGCTAGTACCTACATAATATGGACCCACAAAAATGGTGTAGTAATAACTTGTAGGTAATATTACAAAAGACCCTTTCAATTTTTATGCATATCATAACACGTCTTGTAATATTATATAACATAATGAGATAGCATATTTGTATTTGGACGGTATTTGAACAAATGTTTGCCAATGCCGAGGCGTTCCAACAAAATGGTTCATACGTAAAGTTATATTTATTTATAGCATAGAATCATTATGATTGTATTTAGAGTTAAATGTATCAAGTATTGTTAATAATGTTGCATAATAAAACAACATGTATAGATTAATTTTTTTTACACAGTATATAAGCTCATTAGTGCTTTGACCACAATCTCACCTGGTAAACACACACTGGTTCTCAAGTTATGCTGCCGGAACACACAGGCTCGCGACAGGTTTTCAAACCTGAGGATGGTAGCTACCCAGGCGGGCGCCATTAGATAACGCCCTACCACCATGCTATGGTTTCCTCACGATGTTTTCCTTCACTGAAAAAGCTCAGGCCGATGATTTTAGAGTCGGATAGGTGGAGTCGAACCCGAGTCGATTGACGCGGAATACGGCCATACTACCATGCGCCATTATCGCTTCGCAGATTTAATACAAAATGCTTTTATTCATTTTAGTAAACATCCGAATACTTTATAATCTTTCATTTAAATAATGTTATAGTGTGTTTATTGCACTGTTATTCTTACAGTGCTGTATGCTGTTTGCCTGTTTGAATTTACGCCAGCTTTCCATTGTTTTCCTATTGTCTTATTTTTATGGGTAATAGACATATTAATAAAGGACAAGGGTGATTTTGCAGAACAATTAATCAAAATTGAGTATAATTAGCGACGTACATTTACACCACTTTGGTATCCATAAGCTGGCACCGATTTTAAAAATTAACGAAGCCGATTCATAAATTAATTATTTATTGACATTATATACATACATACATACCTATCATCACGCCTTTCTCCCGCGGGGGTAGGCAGAGATTACGTCCTTCCACTTGCTACGATCTTGACACACCTCTTTCGCTTCCTCTACTTTCATACATGCTCGTCGGTTATGAGTACTTTTCACCTGGCCTTTATTTAACACATGATTGATTTGGTCTAGATACATTCGCCTAGGTCGACCCTTACCGACTTGCCCATTCACCCTCGCCTTATAAATTCGTTTCGTTAATCTCCTCTCATCCATCCTCTCTACATGCCCGAACCGACTAAGCATACCTTTCTCTATTTTGGTCAGCACATCCTCTACCACACCACAGCGTTCCCTTATCATACTATTCCTGACTTTGTCAATCGTCTTCACTCCAGCTATACTTCTCAGACTTCTCATTTCCACCGCGTTAATCTTACTTTCATGCTTCTTCTGCCAAACCCAGCATTCACTACCATACCTAAGTGTAGGGACCAGGACTCCTCATACATTTTATAGTGTATTCTATTAAAGTCGGGTTTGTTTTTAATTTAAGAAGTTTTTTAAGTTGTACATGTAAAAGATAAAAAATTTTTTGTTCATTATCGTGAGGTTTTGTTAGTTTATTTACAATTTTAGTATTCTCGTAACTTTAGTTCATATCATGCAACAATGTCAGGCAAGACTTGTTTTAACAAACATTATCCAGTAAGATCAGTTGTTGGTAACGATCGTTATGAACGTTGATTTACTACGTGCAATCATACATAGATCATACAATACAAAATCCTTATTAACGTCTTGTTGCCAATCATCAACAAAAATGTAATAAATTAAATAAAATAAAAACTAAGTATAAGCTAAAAGATAACTAGTCATAAACACATTTAGGATCAAACTGTTAGGCAGAGAGACACAACAATGGTGACAACAAAAAAAATGGTCTTTTGTTGCAGATGGAAACATGTTGTTCGCGACTAGCAGGAAAGGTCGATAGTAATAAATACTTTTCTTTTTAATCTAGAAACAAATAGGAGCCAAAGTACTTAAACCACAATTTAAGAAACCGCTGTAAACACAATTACAACAATTACGGAGTTAACTTAAATAGAACTGAATTCTAGGTCATTCTGAAACCTCTATGGTCCACTGTACAAGTGTAAAAACATGCAAATATTACTAATCTGCCCCTTTAGGCGCCTTTAGGCGCAGTAACATAGAAATCCTGTATCAAAGAGCACTCAACAAAAACACATCGCCACTCTGCACTTGGTTCAAAACACTGGTTAGTGCCAGAGGGCACAAACCGAGCAAAAAGAATTTAAAAAACTATACAAGCGTAAGTTTGTGTACTTGGGATCAAAGGTTACGTGAGATGGAAAGTGTGACGATGATATTGAGCGAAGAGTTTTGTTAGAAAATAGAGTGAATGGGGGGTCCTACGTAACTTCATGTGCAGCCGGAAAGTGACTGAAAAGGCGAGTTTGTCTGTGCATCGAGGAGTCCTGGTCCCTACACATAGTGAATGATGGGTTTGGCACAAGAAGCGTGAAAGTCAGATTAACGCTGTGGAAATGAGAAGTCTGAGAAGTATAGCTGGAGTTTCACTCCCCTCCCCTTTTGTCAGTAAGCGACACTATGGAGCTATGATAACGTAAACACATAAGCATTACACATTCTTCTCCCATTGATGCTTATCTAATACTTGAACTGCCCCCTAGGAGTAACTAGTATACAAATCAAAATCAAAATCAAAATTTATTTATTTAATTTAGGCCCTAAGAAGGCGCTTATGAACGTCTAAAACACTACCACCGGTTCGGAAAACAACCCAGTCGAGAAGAGCGCAGGCAAGAAACTCGATCTGGTTCTTTTTTTTCATAAATATAATATATATCATTTTTTTTGTCATATAAAAAACTATACAAATCGTAGTTATTAGTGGAAGCACAGAGATGTGGGTTAATTCCAGACATCACTATCGTTCACATAATGATCCACCCTGTAATAACCTTTTGAGATTAAAACTTGCTTGACATAATACTTGAACTTATTGTCAGGTAAATCGGTAATGTTACTTGGGATCTTATTGTAAAACCGAATACTATTACCTATAAAGCTTTTATTACACTTACTTAACCTAAAGCGTGGTTCCGGACAACTTGTCTTTACTTCTAATATTAAAATTATGACGATCATTCACTAGATCTAGCTTGTCTAAATTTTTACGAATATGCATTAAGTTATCGAAGATGTATTGGCAGGGCAAAGTTAAGATATCATATTCTTGAAACTTGTTCTTTAGAGATTCAGTGTGATTAACTATCATAGTCTATTTGGTTTTTTTTTATAATAATAATAATATAAAGTGTGCATTAATGATGTAAACACAAAATTACGTTTTCATCGTTAGTTAGATACCGTAGGACATAATTTAAATATATGACGGAGACGGGAACCTCCGTAGTGTTTTTAAAAGGTGTGACGCCATCATTGCTGATCAATTGTTGGTTCTTGACTTGATGATGACACATTTTTGGGTCTTCAAAAGAAAACTTCACGAGCAACTGGTAAGCTTCGTATATTCCATGGGCAGCGTAACAATGTGTCAGAGAGGTCCGTACTGTACGATACGACGGCTCGACGACCACTACTCGTATTTATACCAAAACTCAAGCGTGGAGAGTTTTACCCAAACCATTTTTATAAATTGTTAACATACACTGAACCTATTTATAATAATTATTTATTTAATGTTTTAATTATAATTTGACTGTCACTAAATTTAATTTAAATTAACAATTTTAGAATATTAATCAAATAACAACTTTTATGAAAACACTATTTGAAAACGTAATTGAACTGATTCGTTTTTTTTTTTAAATAATTGTAACTGGCTTTAAGAGTAACAATATCTTAAGTAAATTACTTAAATAAATGATGTTGCGCCTAAATACATATAAGAAACTCATTAGCCGTAATCAAGAGTTTAAAATACCTATATAAAGGGACTTATCACTTGATTATACACGTTATGTCACGTTACGATAAGGCACTCGATGCGAATTTTACATGTACACTACGCGGTAAATGAATGTTTTGTGACTTTAATTCGAATATTCCGATCATCAAACAAAACATTTTATTTCTCCTAAGTTATCAGTTATTTTCTATTAGCAATTGATAGTCAATTACGTTTTCATCTTTTACGATGACTCTATAAATCTATACACATCAGTTTAATGTCTATGTTAAGAACACACCTATAAATTAACAACGGTGTTATTGCAAATATTATGTTTCATAATACCTCTCTAGTCAGAGAGTTCGTATTGGGAACGCATATTATTACATAACATTTCACTCGACACATCAATGGCGATTATCTCGTATCTGTTTTTTTCTATCAAGATAGGGTTCTTTTGTGAAAAATTCTAAGTGAAATTTCGTAAAAAAAAAAGCGTTACATTTTCTCAAATTTCCATGTCATTAATTTTTTGTGACCCACTGATAAATTTGTTGACGTTGTTATCCTGACATATAACCATAGGATAATTATAAGTAACATTTTTCCCCTTTAAGTTTCGTAAGATTTAAGAGAAGATACAGGCTAAGCTGCTAAAGTGTGTGGCGACAGGTTTTAAAACTCAACGATAGCTAGTTTAGAGGACTTTAGTATTTTTGCATCAATTTTTTCATCCATTCAACTGAAACACGTTTACTGGTGGGCATAGGTCTCCCCCCCCCCCAAAGATCTTCACAAGATCTTGAACCACCCGCATCCAGCACTTCCGTGACCTTTACCTGGTCGTCGTTCCACTTTCTGGGCCTACCTCTGTCCTTCGTCGGTCCGTCCGTCCTGCGTCTTGCGGTAGGCGGCAGCCATTCGAGAACCCGTTAACCTCATAGGGCATCGGTTATACTTATACGAGCAATATACCCAACCTATTGCCACTTAAATTTGGTAATTCTTATAATCTAATCCATTTTTATTCAATTGCTATAATATAATACAATCTACAGACGCAATGGACGAAGTTTTCGATATTTATAATTACACAATTTGTCTTACTAATTAAGTGATCAATAAACCATACTTATATTACTACTAAATTAATTTATTTATGTATAAAAAAAATTTAACACCCTTGTGTGCAAAACATTACATAAATAGGCTACTTATAAGAAACATACTTCATTTCTTTGTAGGTTACTCTGTGGCCAATGTATGCAGGCAAGTAGTTTCTAGAAGTTATCTGGGTAGCAACCAGCTTCGAGTTAAAGAGGTGCTGCAAAAAAAAAACTATCTGTACTAAGTAACAAGTCGCTATTCTTGTATAAATGTCTTCTGAGTTGTACAAAACGTGCTCCGATTCTCAACTGCTTACACCCGCTAGCATCAGTGTGTTATAGTGACATTTCATGTACTAGCAACACATACCAGTTACATAGGTTTTCGAGTTTTGGCTGCATGTTCTTGGTACCTTTGCCTGTTCCTTAGTAAGGAATGAACAAAACCAAAAAAAAAGAGTTTTGGAGTTCTTGGCGCGACTTTGGTCTATCAATTAGGAGTCCTTGTTTTTAATTCATTAATTTGCATTATTAACACGACTGACTTCATATAGTATGATTATTGTGCACAAGTGAAATTTATTCGAAATAATGACACTGAGTGTGAATTTTTAAATGTTCAAATAGCTCCTTTGGAACGCTTAACAAGTGGCTGCCTCCTTATTAGGCATTGAAGACTAGTCACATAACACTAAGATAGGCCTAAAAAACTTGTACTCCAAACCACCACAATAAATTATAAACAAAAACAAAGAGTCTGTAATCTATATTTTTCTCTTTTTACGCACTAACAAGATTGGACTAGGATGCTTTCCGCGAAACTTCCATGCAAGTTGATTAAACCGAAGTTCGTACAATTATGGGGCCTTTGTAGGTACCTACTAGTTACTAGTTTCCTAAGCGCTCGCATAAAGCCTATGTGATTTTGTTGAAGCCTCTTCAGTTTAACAACTTATAAGTTAAAAAAAAAAAAAAATTCAAAACACTACTGATTTGTATGGCTTTATGATTGCCCACTGTTAGGCCGCATTATATAAGTTAAGGCACACATATAATCACGACGCTAGACCGTGACTTAAATATTTGCTTAACATAATTGATGATTTTGTAAAACAACGTAACATAAGGAAAATAAAAAGACCTACATAATGATAGTGTAATTCGGGCCAGCGGTTTCATAACTTGGAAAAAATTTATTACAACATAACATCATAACCTAATTATAAGTTAAAACAACAAATAATGAGTTAAGTTGCGTTTTAATACAGGTTCTTAGGACCCATTCAAATATAATGTAAGCAGAAATTTAGTCATTTTTGAATCTCTTTCACCCAGGTCTTTTCTAACTCTTCTAGCAAGTAAAGTTTCTGTTGACCGGAAGGGCTTTGACAGCTTAACCGAACTTTGGAGCGAGCGCTTATAGCACTCAGCCGAAAAATGTAACTATAGTCAACGGATTTTAAACTGAGTCGTCGGGCATTAAATGTCACTAACATTTTTTTGTTATTATTATATTAAAATTAAACATTCTGCGGAGTCTGGGTCCACACCTTTTTTTATATTGGAGGTTTAATTAGACTTGCGTCTGAAAAAATTGCCTATAATAGCAATTCAAGCAGCTATGCAGTTAGTAATCTTCTTTCACTATTAATTTATGTGAGCTTAAATCTACTTCTATTTTACATCTAAGTTTTCTATATCTATATGTTATCTATATGTGACATTAGGAATGTGCACGCAATGCAACCCCTTATCGCAGTGCACGCGGGGTCGATGAGTCATCGTGACCTTCATTAGCACTCTGACTTCTGATTGGTCGTTACGAGTTAGGGTTGTTGTTTTTCTCTAAATATAAGATTTTTTTTAAGACACTCATTACACATTACTTACGCTTCGATACGCAATACGCACAATGGAGAATTTATTTTCTAAAGTAGTTTTGAAGAAATTAATTGGTGGTATCAACGCTCAAGCTCGGGCTGTAATTTACAACGTGTTCCTGTTTTTAAAAGAATTGAAAACTGAACCCAAAGAAGGTTTGCCTTGCTTGAAAAAAATATTCCGATTAATACTTAATATAATTTAACATATCGATATGCACTTCGACAATTCTTACGCACATCACTACACCTCTCCATATGACCTGTAAGTGCGAGCGAAACAGACAGATAAACATGATTAATGACCCGAAACCTCAGTTCATAATGCGTCGACTATAACATAAGATCAGTAATATAGTATGAAACTCGGCCTGACCGCTACCTCTGTAAAAAATTCAGCGAATTAGTCTTAGATTTTAAACTAAAAAATATGAAAATGTCTCTTACAGAACGCTATGTGTAATGTATAGGAGTATGTGTGTGCAGTTTAATGCTAGAATGCATGTAGCGTCACTGTATGACCCGTAATAAACAGATATTTTCGCATTTCATGTTTTCTTCATACATTAGTTTGTTATGCAATAAAATAAAACAAGATCTAGTAATGATACAATGATGGGACGAAACTTAAACACCTTATTGTGCAATTTTGCAATCTATTTCCTTGAGAGGCGCAGCGTCGCGTCGCCGCAATTAAGCGAGACGCGCTGCACCTAATTTAAGCTCTACTATATCCTTCTCTTCTTCTTCTTAGTTAATGGCAATCTGTGTGTACACACAATTTGTGCCAATGTCATGTGGGTAAGATTTTCAATCTTGTATCAGCGTTACCAAGCTCCGACAGGACGGTGGCCTATCCTGCTCGAACTTTCCATGGAGCTTTGTCGGCACCTCAGAATGTATGCTACGCGTTGTCTTCTATAATAAACTTAACTTGAACACAATAACCAAACTATTTCACACAAACGCCACCAAGATTACATGATATAGAGTCAAGTACACAAGTTTAATGAATTAAAGAAAACAATTGCTACATGTCAGACTGAGATCCCGCCAAAGACCTACTATATCCTATATTATTATTTTTTCGTTGCATTTATTTCTTTATATAAAAAAGCAAAGATACTAGACCCATACAGCCTAGCTTTTGACGTGTGGAACACTTTTCATACAACAAAATTCTCCAACAAAGTAGCTTCCCTTTGTTAAGGTTTTCCTTGCTTGATATATCTAAGAATATGTTCCGTCTTATTATGTTTAATACACACCAAAAATACATAATATAGAGCTATATACTGCAAGTCAAGTAAACCATTGAGCACTAACCTGGCGTTTACGCCAGCTTTCCATTATTTTCCTATTGTCTCATTTTTATGGGTAATCGACTTAAAAAATGTACTAAAATAGTAGTAGTAAAAGAACTCCTTGTTTAGTATTTATTCATGAGTTTCAGTGTTATCAATAAAAAAATATCATATTTTCAACTAGCTATGTGCCTGCGGCTCCGCCCGCGTTTCACTTATTCAATTGTTTTGTTCACAATTTTTTAATTTTTTTTACAAGATGCTCTCATTATTATTCTGCATTATCTTTTGGTGCTAAGATAAAGCAAAATTATTTCTAAAAAATTCAAGCTCTTTCCCGTAAAATTGTCCATTGAACAGCCCTTTTTTTCCAAATTTTTTTAATGTTTTATTTCTTTACGCGGAACCCTAACTATTATACAAAAATGTAAGTAGCCTAAATATAGTTAGTTAGCTCTGCTTAGTTAAGTAGCAGAGTAACATCAGCTATCTACCAGAAAAGTCCCGTCAAAATATATCCGGCAGTTGCGGAGATTAGCCTGTTCAAACTGACAGTTTTTGGCATAGGTTTTCTGTTTAAATATTATATATATTATGTTAAATACATAATAAAAAAATTAATATAACAAACAGACACATCAATTTTATTTATTAGTATAAATAAATAATGTTAAATGTCAAATATTAACAGAATATTATTTGATAGGGCTTCACTTTAAGGATAATTATAATAATTAATCGAGTTATAAAGTTGAAAGTGTTTCCTTAGTAACACGGCTAAATGGCGTGTGTCATCATCATGGGTAAATAACAAATAAATCACAGCAAATTCTACTTAAATACATATTACGATATCTACAGAAATAAATCTAATAATATTATTTCTACAGAAGGCACGACAAAAAAAAAATTACTCTATTAGTTGTATACCTATACTAGCCGACTACCCGCGGCTGCGCCCGCGTTTCAGATATTCTTCACTGCGTTTTAATTTGTGTTTACGGAATCCCAATTATTTTCCTAAAAAAACATTTTATTAGATAAAGTAAAAATATTCCTGACAAATTATAGCATTTGCCCGTAAAACTGTGCATTGAAACGGTTTTTATTCAAATTATTATGAGTTTTATTTTTTTTTACGCCTGATTATTCTCGAAAATTAAAAGTAACCTAAGTTACCTGGAGTATCTTCAGCTATCTACCAAAAAAAGTGACATCAAAATCAGTTCAGCCGTTCCGCAGATAACCCATTACAAAAAGACTGACAAAAAATTTAAAAATTGTATTTCTGGTATATTGTAGATATATTCATATCTATTTAGTAAAAAACTTTCACATTACAAACAATAACTTCAATTTTATTAACCGACTTTAAAAAGGAGGAGGTTATCAATTCGTCTGTATGTTTTTTTTTTGTATGTTTGTTAACCGATTTCTCCGTCAATTGTGAATCGATTTGTATTTTTTTTTTTTTATCAAAAAGAGTACACTTCCTAGTTGGTCCCATTTCCACCATATCAGGATATGAACCGTGGAACTCAGGGAAAATGAGAAAACTCCTCGAATATTGTAGACACTTACACGTGTTTTATATGTATATTCGTTTCCAAAGCTATGAACTAGACTTCACAGATATACCTTAAAGTACATACTTAAACTAAAAAGTAGAAAAAAACTTTTTTTTAATTAAAAACATAACCGACTTCATAAGAATCAATAAAAGTCAATACAAAAATTACTTTATTAATCTGGCTCGTTCATTTTGGAGCAGTGCCAGCTAGAGTCAACCAACGTACTCATTATAATGAAAATAACAGCCTAAACTTTATCACAATTACACATAACCTAAATAAAGGACTGATGATGACCTCCTTGACGTATCCGTCAACGGCGAACCCTGTCATCTTCGATAATGTGAGCGAATGTGGCTCGAGAAACCAAACTTAGTCTTGAAGTTGCGGTTACATGGCGCACAATGTAACTGACCGAGGGTGTTGTATGTGTACACATAGGAAGGCTTAGGACGGTTCTTTTTAAGAAGGCGTTTTGCATCAAGATCTTTAATTCGATGTTCCTCAAATATTTGTACTGCCACTTTAACAGAGTTGCGCCACTCTAGTCTCTGTTTCGCAATCACTTCCCACTCAACTGAAGATATGGTACACGCGGTAAGATGACGTTTAATTACATCCGTGTAGCGCAAAAATTGACCACCAGGCTTGCGCTTTCCATGCGCATTGTCGCATGGAAAAAAAAAATAAAGGACTAGAGTCATTTGAAAGAAAAAAAATAGTCAAAATTGAATATAATTAGCGACGTACGTTTACACTACTTTGTTACATAAACTGGCACATCGATTTCAAAATTAACGAACTAGATTAATAATGTAATTATTTATTGATTTTTTTTAGTGCATTTTTATAGTTTATTCTTTTGAAGTCGGTTTCGTTTTTGATGAAAAAAGTTTTTTGTGATGTCTGGTCTAAAAATAAATCAAACAAAATTACAATCTTATAATAGATAACTTATAATCACTTTATCCTCTAGTACTTACTAAATTCAGGTATGACGTCGCGCTTTTCATTCTTAAGTTCCAGTTCTTTAGCGTCAAAGGAATAGAGTATCCCATCTAACCACCAAAAACTTGAAACACATACATTTCAGAATTTATTAGCCGCATGAAATATTTTTTTCAGTATAAATATTATATTTAATTATATTCATGTAATGTATTGTTTTTTGATAATTTAAACACCACTAAAATACTCTATTTACTACGAGAATTATTGTAAATTAAGATTTTTATTCAAGGAAGATTGTGAAATTTGTTTATGAATTCAATAATACTATCAAATCAAAAGCAAAATCTGAAAAAATCTTTATTTAATTTAGACTCTAAGAAGGCGCTTATGAACGTCTAAAACACTACCACCGGTTCGGAAAATAACCCAGCCGAGAAGAGCGCAGGCAAGAAACGCGATCTGGTTCTTTTTTTTATTATTTTTAATATAAGAAACTATACTAATCTTAGTCTTAACTAATGTTAGCGGAAGTACAGAGATATGGGTTAATTCCAGACATCACTATCGTTCACGTAATGATCCACTCTGTAATAACCTCATGAGATTAAGACTTGTTAGAAATGCTAGAATGAATGTAGAGGTACTATGGAATTTAAAATCGAGAATATAATATAATTTTGAATACTTACGTTTTTATTACGTAAGTTATCTGTAGTGTAATATGTAGCAGTATACATATTTGTTTTGCGATATGTGTTATATAATAAAATCTCATTCCCACAACGAGAGCTTCCGTGATGCAATCGTCTCGCGCAGAGTCGCACGTTCGTGGATTCAGTCAAGTAACGCGATCGTCGATACAAAGGGTTTTCTTTGTTCACCTCATATGATATTTTATTCTAACCTTTTTTCTAAACTAATTGAAAACGTAGATCTAAATCACGTAACGGTATACAGAATCAGCCTCAATTATTACCGTCCACTTTTGATTGGGTAAAAATAAATTGTAACTCTAACACGAGAATTCAACCCATTATTTGTCTATTATCTTAATATATATTTAATTCCATATATTTTCAAACTTAACAAAATATACATTAAGACGTGTACATAGAAAACGTCTACGTTTTAGAAAAAGAATTATATAAATCTAGACACACAAAGTACGAGTAAGTTTTATGCAATCCAGTGAACAATTATTAAATATGAAGGACCCGGAATATCACTGACCACACAAAATCACAGGTAAGCAAGTTAGCGAAACAATGGCAGTACTGCTGTATCGCCACGGAAGCGATTTACGTCTCTAATATAATTAATAATACTTTCATGTCGGTTCTGTCACGTATTTTAAAAGTTAAATAATTTTAATTCATACAAATTAGTCCTATACACGAAAACTGTCCCTCAATTATTTGTAGTACGCTTGTTTCTAATCATTTTTAACTCTTCTCTTGAGGAGTGAAATTTATATTATAAATTTTAAAATGACTATTCCAGTACATTACTACGTTCTAACTCCTTGTTGTAATAACTGTTCTTTTTGTAAATTAGTTACGTGTATAGTATTGAGGTGTCTTTACTAGGGCCCGATCTAAAGCGGATCAAACCGGGTAAAAACCCAGAGCAGAAAAAAATTGAAAGCGTAATTTTTCCATAATTGCAAAATACTCTCACGAAATTTGGTATACTCGGCCAAATTTCAACAATATTACATACATATGGGTTCAGATAATATTTTAAGAAACGATAATAAATTGCATCGTGTCATCTCTTGTAACGAATAACGTTTGACTTATTATTATTATTATAATTAACATTTAATTACACTAATATTAACATTAACATTAACTAATATTAACATTAATAACATTAACATTGACAAATATGTTTTTGCCCGGAGCGGCCATATAGCTAGATCAGGCCCTGTTTTTTACACTAGCAAATACATTTGTCTCTGCTCTCGGAGAAACTTGTAGACAAAATATACACTATAATTTGATTAGAAAATATATCGAATGCGAAATCTAGTAAATCGGTCCATTGGTTATCTACTCACAAGTCGATAATCGGACTGACAGATCGAATGATGTTGCGTTTTATGATATGTAAATTAAAACCTTCATAAATAAGGCGCATTTTACGTTATAGAGTAAACAGTAAATTTCGAGGTTTTCGGCAAACAAACGACTTTTTGATATTCATCGTGACACAATATTAATGCATAAAAATCTGTCGTCTCATTCATGATATCATGATATAATGTTTTTTTTATTTATTTTATAATGTACATATGTTGGTATTTCCTGATTGAAAAAATATAGGACACATGATGGGTTTGGTAGTCTTTTTTGACATTATTCGACGTAGACAATGGCTTTTTCAATTTTATTTTATCTATTCTATCATATGTATAGAAATAGATGTTTGTATAATGCTAATCTCTAACTCCAATAGACCGATCACAATGGATATTGGCAAGAAGGTATACATATATAATTATTATTCGAAAAAGGGGCTATGCAGGCTTAAACAATCCTGTATCACTGCGATCTAGTCAGATCTATTGTGATCGCCCCTATATTGCTAAAGCTCACTGCCTAGACCTACAACCTGAATATACTGTAGCATCTTTTTGGCAGAGAGCGTCTGTACCTCCTCCGGGAGCAACACATGCTTACCCAGAATTCGGTTACGTATGGGTATTAATAGATCACATTCACACAAGATGTGCTTTGGTGTTTCGTCTGCTATTTCACAGAACCTGCACTCTCTTGTGTTCTGGACACCGATGTTGTGCATATGCTTGCCCAAACAACAGTGCCCAGTTAGTGCTCTCATTAATACTCGTAGCTGATTCCTACTGAGCATCAGGGCTTCTTCAGCTTTGCGCTGAGTGAATGCTCTTTGGAATGATTTTTTTTTAATATATTTTATGGAGAAGGTTTTATGTTATTTCCTTAACTGTAAATTGCCACCAGATAGTGATCACCAAAGTCCGATGAAGCTATTAAAGCCCTTCAGGACAAGAGTATATAGTCTATATAGACTGCACCAGGCATCATATCATTGATAGGACTGTAACTACGGCCCTGTTTTGCAGCATATCAACTCGTACACCTTTCAGCCGATCGCCCTGACACTCCTAATCAAAGTTATAAATGCGTATGTGAGTTTCTTTGCTTGTTACGCTTTCACGCCATAACTACTGAACCAATCAACACGAAATATTGGGTACATGTTGTCAGGTGTACGGAAAATCGAGGTGCTACAAGTGCATGGGGCTGGGTCACACCAGGATGACGTGCACCTCTGAGGTGGATAAGCGGACGCAGTGCTACCGCTGTGGAGTCGATGGCCACAAGGCCACGGAGTGCACAGCGGAGCGTCCGAAGTGTGCGCTTTGAGCGGAGGAGGGGACGGAGGCAGGCCATCAGATGGGGGGGGGCCTTCTGCCGACCTCCCGTGAGGCGAGGGGCGCTGGGGGCTGGTGTAGGTGTCGCGGCGGTGGAGATGGAGGCAGGGGGTTAAGTGGGGGGTTTTTGTTGGAGGGTGTTTCTGGTGGTGAGGTAGGGGGTTTTGTGAGGGTTTTGGGGGATTTTCTTCTTTTTCTGGGTATCCCTCTCCTTACTACATCTTGTTAGTCAAACAAGACGAGTACAGGAGAGGGACCTATCTCTTTCCTCTATAGCGGAGGCGGGTTCCTTCCTCTTTTCTTTGTGTGCCCGCCTCCGCTTTGTCCCTTCTTCCTTTTCTGTTTTATGGGGGGCAGGAAGTATATCCTGCCCCCCAGAATGTTGACCGTAGGTCATGCCTCCCTTCGGGGAGGGTGGGCGAAGAGGTGGGGGGGGAGTATTCCTCTCCCATCCCCATTGGGCCATTGCACGGACGAGGCCCAGTGGGTTTGCCGCAGGGGGCGACGCGGTGGCATGCATTGCAATCCCGTATCGCCCCCATCCCAAATGCGGCGGACGGCCGGGGGGGGTTTTAGTGGGTATTTCCGGGCGACTCTCGCCCGGGTGAGTCCCACACTGTCACGGAGTTCGTCCCTCCGTGCCCCCTTACCCATTGCATTGAGGGACTTCGGTCTCACTAATGCAATGGGTAAGGGTAGTGCACAAATACATTTCCCCCCGACAAAAAAAAAAAAAAAAAAAGGTGGACGGAAAAGGACTTAGGGTACCTAACATTCCTGTGTTAATTAATAAAGTCTACATTAAAACGACCGATATCGTAGGAAAATAGTAATCGATATATTCAAGCAGGGAAAATATTTTATATGACTGGCATCAAAACATTTGCCGGGTTCAGATAGTAAATTATTTTTCTTTCTTGTTTCATCAACGCTGAGGATCGCGACCATGTACAAACAGTCTCCAGCGAGTGTGGTCACGTGCGGAGTAGTGCGCATAGTTCTTTTTTCCACCTTTTTTTTCAGACCATATTGTAGGCCTCTGAGTTCCTCTGCCGTCTATTTTTCTTAAAATAATCTGCTTCTCCAGATAATACTCTCAATAGCGCATAATATGTCCATAGAAGCAGAAGACTCATGACGGCAGATTATGGAGAGCCGTGTGGAGATTTTTTGTAATAGTAATTGTATGGACTCTCACTCTGTCTGTTTGTCCGTCCGTTAAAGCGCTTAGATTAGATAGATAGCTTCTGTTCTCTCTTTTAATCATTATCTGTCCTTAGTATTTTTTTTTTTTTGTTACGTAATATATGAAAGAAGTTTAGAGATATTAATTTAACAATAAAATGACCACCAGTACATTTTCAAGTAATACTAATTTACTTGGATATTTAATAGAATTATGGAATATATAAAAGATATAATGCGGTAAAATGATTTCATGTAAAACAACAAGGAAAATCCATATGATTCGTGATCCCTTCTGAATGGGCAGATTAAATGTTCTAGTGACCACAGTGTAGCTACTTAGTCATAGACAATTTTAACGTCTACTTCAAGCGTATACTACCTGGCATTGCTTTTTTCCTTATAAATCTCGTTTACTTGCGTGTCAGCGCCCACGCCCGCAAAACACCCGTTCCCGCCGTCGGGGACAGGCGGCTAACTTTGCTCCCGCACACTCTCCAGGTCTCCCTCCGGTGGCGGCCCAAGACCTGCGCCATTCCCCAACTGGGGGGCTCTTAACGCCGTTACCAGCGCGATACAGTAACACTGCCCATGCATCAAGTATTACACGCACAACACTGCATACACACTCCTGCACATAACACGCAGGTACATAGGTAATGTTAGGAACCTTTTTTTTTTATTGTTAAGAAATAAAAAATACAGGGTTTAGCTAGGTTCAAATTCCGCGGGAATTTCATGTTACAGGTATTGGCCAAGCCGAGATTCGAACCCTTGTGTTAGTTACCTTTTGCGGCGAGTGCCTTCAACACTCGTCCCCAAAGTTACGGTGAAGCTGTAAAGGCCCTTCCGGTCAACAGCACCAGCTAGTTTAAGAAGAAAATAAAAAAGGGGGAAACTGGCACTGCCTGTGTAAAATTTATGTAAAATAATAACAAAGACTTAAAAATATTTTTCATGTTATTACAAAATGTTTTTTAAAATCTAAATTGAACTCCCGCTGCGATCCACGTAGTTAGTTCCTAAGGTAAAATAATAATAAATAAAATATATTGTAAAAAAAACGTAACAGAATGATCAATATCGGTCAAGTGGATTAAAAAAAATCTTCAACAAAGAAAACAGTTACTCTTATTATATATATATACACGTAGATTAAAAAATATAAGGACAATGATAATGAATGAAGAAATAGTAATTCAAATTGGATCGGCAACACGCACCGGCCGCCCTACAAGGATGCAGCGTTCACCTGCGCGCGCGCACAGCCGAGACCACCACAACAGTGAAAGTGCTATAACTATGTAACGACGTTATGTCACAGCCTCCGCCACACGACGCCAACAGAGCCATACTCAGTCGAGCCCCGACTATGCCGCCGCGAGCGCATCTCTAATTACAAATTGAACATTCAAATTTCGAACAAACGTCGTGTTGCCAGCATGAGTGTGAATTAAATAATAAATAAACAATATAGTATTTTGAAAATGTCTCCAAAAGTGTTCGTATTTTTATGTGCTTTAGTTATAATCGAATGTGCTGAAATTGACAGAAAGGAGAGTGTGCGAGAAGAGAAGCTTCGGAGTGGGTTGATAGACGCTTTTCAAAATATAAAAAAAGCATCCGCGAAAGGAGGTATCGATGACGAAAGTCCACTAACTTCCGACCTAACGGGCTCTATGTTTACAAATAGTGAGAGAAGTGAAAAGCCCGAGAACAAATTCGACCTATTCGCAGATGATGACGGCCTCTCGTTCGCTGATTTCGGCGATATAGAGGCCGAAACGAAACAGTCTACAACAGAAACGTCTCACAACGTCCAGCATATAGTGAAGACGACGAAAATCGATAAGACGACAACGACGAAACCGAATAGAGACGTACTGAGTAAACTAACCGACTCGATTAGGGACACTGTTAACGAATCCCGTATAACGATGAAAAAGGAAGTGTATAATTCCACGGATATGATGGGAATCGAAAATATGCTGAGAGTTTTCGACGCCGAAATTCTCATGAAACAATGGGATGACTTACAAAAAGTATTGAGTGGAGAATGTAAAGAAGAGATGCAGGATTACGTCGATGGGCTTAAAACGAAACAACTCTGGGCTTTGAAAAGTAAGTGATAACACATTTAAGTTGATTTATTTTTACACGGTTTCTCTCTATTTCATCATCGACTGGCAACACAGTCTGTTGTATAAAAAACTATAAATGTTTTTAAATGGTAATTTCTTTTACGTTTTAATAGTGGATATCAGAATAATTAGTGTATAATGTAAAAAAAAACAATGTTTTCTAATAATTCAAATACCATAAACATTAACCGATCCTTACAATATATATATATATTAAAGGTAACGTCTGTCTGTCAGTTAGTTCGATTATAACTTAAGAAGTACTAAAATTATTTACAAGATTCCTTTTTAGACCGTAGATATATTTTCTGGTCCGGTTTAAAAATATATTTTGTTAATTAGTACTTATGAGGATATAACAAAAGCAATCTGAATAATAGAATGAAAACTTCGTAAAATCTGCCCTCAAATAATAAATATGCGTTCCGGCATCGTCACTTCCGAGCCAGTACCTCTAGACTTAGGGTATGTTATCGTCGTCAGTTAGCAACGCGTGGATTGTGGTGTACGTACTGGACCAATACAGTATTATAAAATTATACGCGCAGCTCTTTAAAAGAAGTAATGTTTGTTTTTAATTTCGTTAAATACATACGTATGCTGTATTATTTCACGTATTAAATACTTTTATAAGATACATACGAAAATATAGACCAAAGACAGTACAAGACGGAATTTAGTACTTCAGCATATTTTAACCAAACATAATTGTCATGCTAAAAATGGTTCATGGCTTTGACAGATTCATGTTTACATATAAAGTTTCTTTTTTGAGGAAGTAACGTGTAAAATGAGTATGTGAATAAAATAAAAAAATAAATTGAAACGATGATGACGCAGTGGATAGTGCGGAAGGATTCGGCGTCAATGGACACGGGTTCGAACTCACCCCCTTTTTTTTTTTTTTTTTGACGGGCGGAAATGCTTTTACGCACTACCCTTACCCTATTGCATTAGTGAGACCGAAGTCCCCCAATGCGACGGAGGGACGAAACTCCGTGCCAGTGTGGGGCTCACCCGGGCGTAAAGCGCCCGGAAATACCCACTAAAACCCCCCGGGGCCGTCCGCCGCATTTGGGATGGGGGCGACACGGGGTGGCTTTCGCAAGCACCACGTCGTTCGAACTCACCCCTAAGCAACTCCAAAACCAGCCTGAGCTTTCGGTGAAAGAAAACATCGTGAAGAATCCATATCAAGGTGCTAGGGCATTTT
Organism: Samia ricini; assembly: GCA_014132275.2. Classification (NCBI taxonomy): domain Eukaryota; kingdom Metazoa; phylum Arthropoda; class Insecta; order Lepidoptera; family Saturniidae; genus Samia; species Samia ricini. The sequence goes on along the minus strand of AP028160.1, from coordinate 36,613,523 downwards.
CTAATGATTCCCGCCTGAGTAGCTACCACGCTCAGGTTTAAAAAGCATCATTTGAGAACCAGTATCTCTAGGCTTAGTGTATTCACCATCCTGGACCACATTATCACTTAACATCAGGTGAAATTCTAGTTAAAGCACTGAGCCTATATCATGTAAAAAAAATAAAGATTTAATAGTACTGTGGTCGGATTCCGCATCGATGGACGCAGGTTCTAACCGACCTATCCAACTCTATAATGAGCTTGAGCTTTGGGTGAAGGAAATACCGTGAGGAGACCATAGCGTGATATCATTGTAGGTGTAATACCTCTGCTTGACGTGTCAATGATTTTCAGCTTCATCGTCACTTAACATCATGTGAGATTGTAGTCAAAGTGCTGAGTTAACTTGATGTAAATATAAAATAACGAAAAATTATTATGACGCAACCTTCATACATATTTGTCAATTAACAGAACTGACCAAATATATATATATAGGTATATTTTTAAATTAACGTTCACGCCTATTAGCAATGTAATTCGAAATATTGACAAACGTACGTACATATTTATTTACGCAATATCCGATGTGTTAGAAGGATTGTTTTTAAATAAATAGGCAAAGGTAGAGTTTCAAGATTTTTTATCTCTTCTGCTTGTCAATCTGTTGTTTTAATATCAATACGTTTTAGCTTTTAATCCAATAAAAAAATGCATAGTATGTTTTTTCTCCAATTTTCAATAATTAATATAAACGAATTATAAACTCTAGTTTGTTTTTTTTTTAATTAATGTCACTTCAATAAATGATCATGGATTGGAATCTTTAACTGGGTTTGTTTGATGGTTGCAGTAAAGAAACATGATTATGTAAAGTTAGCATAGTAACATTTGAATGGATCGCAGACCGCCTATAGTTATGTCGGTAGCGGTTTCGACCTTTGGAGATTGTCCCAACCTCCAGGGGGCCTCGCTCTTGCTGGAGTCTCGAGAGCAGCCTATCAGAAGAAAATATGTTAAACTAAATTCACTTGTATCTATATAAAGAGGTATAAATAACTCAAAAACTCTATCAACCATTCTTGGTTTGACTAATATTATTTATAGTGTTACCATCACAAAGTTCAACGACGGTTTAGCAGATTTACATGTGAGACTTATAAATTCTTTTCAAGTATTACGTCGGTAAAATTTTAACCTTTTCTGTGATACATAGGGTGCCCCCAAGCCCGACCCCTATATCAGCATATAATAGTAAAAAAAACCCATATAGTCTCTGGTAACGTATGTATTGGTATAATTTAAAAATATGTAACTTTTTCCTTTAAATTATATATCTCTCATTAATCTCATGAACCCGTGGAAGGGTGTCAACTACATATCGCATTTTTATTTAATGATTAATATGAACGAAGTCGCGTGCGAGAACTATATTTTAATATAAACCTCGAACGGTGCCACGCGGAATTACACAACACATCTTAATCTAGGTCAACGATGTCATTAACGCCAAAAAAAACAATCTCGCCTGCGCTTGCGTAACCTCAAGCTTTTATTTTTTTTTTTGTCTTTTTTTTATATATTTACCTCGTAAATAACACTTGCTTCCCTCGAACGTAAGATATACTTTTGGACGGAGTTTTTTTTACGTAGACACCTCAGAAGAAATTACAATTGACAACTGTTTTTTTTTTATTTTTGTTGTTAAATTGATACCTATCTTCAATCGTTAAACGTTTTTAAAATATAAAATTACATCTTATAAATGAAACGTGAAGGTTAAACTCTTTAAGTTTTTCTTAAAATGATTTTATTCTTTGTACCACAATAAACTCTAGAATTTTTTGCCAAATATAATTGTCCCATTATAGCACAAGTTCGAGAAAGCTATATAGGGACAAAGAGTTAGTGATAAAAGCATGTACAATAAAAGAAATTAAGGCACCTGGTTAATTAATTGGAGTGGGAATAATTCGACATCAACTTAAACGGCGAATACATAACACTTTGCCGATAATATAGTAGTTATGACTGAGACCGCGGAAGATCTAAGTAAGACCTCAATAGAGCCTGCGAACGCGTTGATCTGACAAAATGAACATGGACAAGGCGAAAATCACATCTAAAAATCGACAACTCTAAGCCCGTATTTGTTGACAGTTATGTATACCTAGGACAAACTCTCCAGTTAAGTAGGTCCAACTTCGAGAAAAAAAAATCAACGAATTCAACTCGTCTGGGACGCGTTCGCGAAGCTATGCAGAATATTCTCGCCCGAAATACCGCAGTATCTCAAAATGAAAGTTTTCGATCAGTGTGTGTTTTCAGTGATGACAAATCTCATGGTAGCTTATAATAGGCCTAATAAGAAAGCTCAAAGGCCAATGGAGAAGGCTATGTGATCGAATCAGGAGTGAGCAGATCCGCAGAGGAACTTTAGTAACCAACATTGCCAGAAGAATTGCTAAAACTAAAGGCTGAGCACATTGCCTGTAGAATCGATACTCGATAGGTCCAATAATTTCTCGAAGAGCTATGGCCTATCAGAGGATGCACTGTGGTTCCAGACAAGGTGGACCAACGACCTGATAGAGGTCGCGGGGATTCGATGGCAGCGGATGGCGCAAAACCGACTTTTAAATAACTTGTCATAGTGACTTGTTAATGCGCTACGCGTGTTTTGGAATATCAAGTGAAGTATCATCTCTATTACTCGTGGTAGATGTAGGCCGGAATGATGATGCCGAATGGCGATAGATTCTTTAATATTGATTAAATACATAAAATCTTAAAAAAACTCGTAGATTCAGTAGAACCACAAAATCATATTCACACAAACGGAGTCGCGTAGATCGTATGTATCGTTAGGATGTAATTTACTTTTTTGTTTCCCGAGAAGAATTTGTAAATTTGTAAGTCAACATTTCACTTTTTTGTCCAAAGGATAATAAAAGCCGCTTCTGTAGGAAATTTGCTATGTCATGTTTTATCCCAATAATAATAATAGAAGTCCATTTAAAACCATTCCTCCAATAAGAGATTCATTAACTATTTTAGCACTGAACTTGCTCTCTAGATGGAATACTTATAATCAAGTTATAATAAAGAAATAACAGGAAAAAGTAAAATCGCAGTCATCGTAATTACTGGGTATTCTATGAACCATCTTTATTTAAATAAATAAATAAATGTTTATCGCAATATTACATGAACTTCTTTGTTGGACAAAAATTTTGTTATTGTATTGAAAAGAGAACGTTCCGAAATACACTATACGAGTACTTACATTTTACCTTTAAGAAAGCAAAAAAGAAGGTGTTTTTTCTTTATCTGAAACTGGCCCCGCGCGTGTATTTTTGCCAGTGTCAACGTTTTTTTTATGTGCATAAATTTATTTATTAGTGAAGTTCATTTTATCAAATGTTTTTTTACAAATCTTTTAAATTTAACTTAACATTCGAATTCCATAGTTTTCCATAGGCGTCACTCGTAATTATAGAAAGTAATATACACCTTTTATATATATATATATCTATACTAATTTATACTAATAAATAAAAATGTCGTGTCTGTTTGTAATGTCAAAATATTTTGTTTTACTAAATAGATCTGAATCTATATACGATACCATTGCCAAAAACACAATTTTTTAAATTAAAGTCTGTCTGTCTATCTATCTGTCTGTCTGTTTGTCTGTTTCTTCCAGGTAATCTGCGGAATGGCTAGACGGATTTTGAAGGGACTTTTTTTGTTAGATAGCTGAAGTTACTTCGAGTAACTTAGGGTACTTTTAGTATTCGAAAATATTCAGGGTTCTGCGTAAAAAATTAAAACTCATAAAAAATTTAATAAAATCCGATTCAATGCACAATTTTACGAACAAGTTCTTATATTTATGAGAAATATATTTACTTTAGCTTAAATACTAAAGAATTTATAGGAAAATAATTATTCCTATAAAAAAAATAAAACGCAATGAAAGAAACACGGAATAAGAAACCCGGGTGCAGTCGCGGGCACACAGCTAGTTAAAAATAAAATTAAACAAATGCATTTTGTTTATTTGTACACAATTAATCATTCTTTTCAGTTTGGACAAACAAAATTCTTGTTATCTATTCTATATTCAAAGTTAACAAGTTTATTTTTAACAAAATTATTACTGCCATTCGCCAAGGAAATTTTAAGATGACGCAAAATTAACGATGTTATTGCGAAATCATTATCGCGAAATAACCAAAATACTTATCATTTAAAATACCACCAAAGTTGAAGAACGTTCGCTAAAATATGTGCAAAATGTACGAGTCCTTACCAAAATAATAAAAAAAAAAAACGATCGGTCAGTTAGTTGTCTTATAGTCTAAGGTCCGGCTGCAGAATTAGTACACCCATCGAGTGTTTGCTAAAAACCAAAATTTTCGTAAACATTTTTTCATTGTGTTGTATTTATATTTGCCTGTATCCTATTATGTTGGTAATATGAAATTAATAAATGAAATAAAATTACGCAGTGAAAAAGATCTGAAACGCGGACGCAGCCGCGGGCACACAGGTAGTGTTAAATAAAGTACATTCCAATGCAATCGTATCTCAAGTCGGCATTATTATGGTGGGTATCCCACGGGTGAAGCCGTTAGGTAGCTCAGGATTGAGGATTGGAGAACAGATTGGCAAAAGAACACGACCAATTAAAAATATAATAAAAGGGGAAACTGGGGAATGAAAAATTTATTTTAGTATTAGTAGTAACAAAGTCCCTGATTACGTCAGGGGGACTATAAAAAAAAAAAAAAAAAAAAAAAAAAACTGGTTTTTCACCTAAACGTAACTGACAGTCCGAGAAACGTTCCTTCTTAAAATTTTGAAGGAAAACACACAAACTACATTTATATATAAATATTTGTTAAACACGCCATTTCCTCTTTACGCGGTCTCTATGTGTGTTAATAAGCTAGTCAGGAGATTTCTTTTAACATGTCGTTTGTTTCGAAATATCGTATTGTACCGCGTAAAAAATTATTCAATAAACAAAAATGACATAGCAAATTTTTAGTTTAACTCTGTATAATTTAATAAATTGAAATTGTACGAAATATTGTTTTTGTGTTTTGTTTTTACAAATTATGAGAGCTAACGTTTCTCAGTCTATCTGTCCGTTTATGTGATTATAACTAGCGAAATGCTAAATCGATTTATGTAATTAATCTTTTAAATCATAAACATTATCATGGTCAGGTTTACCGTTGGCCGGTATACGTTTAGGTAAAAAATAAAAGTAGCCTAAATACTTCGCAATTTTCAAAGCCACATAATAAAAAAAATCTGATTAAAATTGGTCGAGTTGTTTTTTTATTAAATTTTAATTTTTAATAAAGCTGTGTGTTCGCGGTTCCGCCCGCTTTACGTGGAATTCTACTTACTTTCCGCATTTTTTTAATACTACGAGAAAAAGATATTTATCATAAATTCAAGCACTGCCGGTAAAACTGACCATTGCTTTTTAAAATAATTTCTTGTTTTAATTTTTTTTTTACGTGGAAGCCTATTCATTTTCTGATATTATTTTTGATACTATCAGTAAGCAAAGATATTTCTCATAAAATGTTTTCTGTTAGTGATTATATTTGTTTTTTTTTTACCCGCTAAACCCTAATTGTTAAAAAAAAGTATCACAATTTACGCGGAGTGACTTCAGCTATTTACCAAAAAAAACGTTCCGTGATTATTGGTCCAGTCGTTTCGGAGATTTGCCGAAACAGGCAAACAAAAATTGTAAAAATTGTGTTTATCATATAGGTACCGTATATACATTAATATGTAGTTTGGTGTTACAATCAGACACATCAATTTTATTTATTAGTATAGATAATATGGATTACATTAGGTTTTATATGTATCAAATTATATAAATAAGATATTATCGTATTTGAAATTAATATAAATATAAACGCGTTTTGCTGTAATAGCGTGCCGTGGGTAACTAAAATCCAGCGTTGTATGATGAAATAATTACATGAACATAAATATAAAACACGTTGTAAACCATAGAGTAACAAAGTCGTTGCGGTCACAAACGCACTTATAGACTCCGCTAGTGTATAATCACACAACAATGTTTGTTATTCACTCCTAATTTACGGATCATTTGTTCATCGCTTCGATGTTCAAACTCAAACTGAACTGATTGGGTTGACCCGCGGTTCGTCTATATAATGGGTCAAAGGAGTACAAAATTACCTAAAAAGGTAAATTCTTTGTTTTACCGAGTTGTCTAGTCCAGTTCGAGAAAAAGGTTAATCGTCGAATCCAACTCGGTTGGGCCGCGTTTTGGAAGGTACGCGGAATCTTCTCGTCTGAAAGACCGCAGCGTTTCAAGACGAAAGTCTTCGATCAGTGTGTGTTGCCAGTAATGACTTACGGCAGTGAAGCGTGGTCGCTCACAATGGACCTATTAAAAAAGCTCAAAGTTCCTCAAAGGGGAATTATGAGGTTTCACTACGTAATCGAATCAGGAGTAAGGAGACCCGCAGAAGAGCCAAAGTAACTGACATTGCCCGAAGAATTGCTAAAAGTGGAAGCTGGGCACATTGCTTGCAGAACTAATGCCCGGTGGGGCCACTGGGTTCTCGAATGGGTAACACGAACCGGAAGATGTAGAGTGAGTAGGTCCCCCACAAAGTGGACCGACGACCTGGTGAAGGTCGCAGGGATCCGCTATATGCTGATGGCGCCAGACCGGCCGTTGTGGAGATCTATGGGGGAGACCTATGTCCAGCAGTGGACGTCTTTCGGTTGAATGGATGGGATGTACTGAATTGTTGATAACGGTTATATTTGTTTATTTTAATTCTATTTATTATCTTCTTATTTCTATTTATTTTAGTCTCTATACTTAAATATGATATATTTCTTAAAGTATTTATTACTTTAAATATTATTCAAATTAGGTTATTTTAAACGCTACAAGTGTCCGGTGAGACAACGTTACACCACTGAACGACCTTCAGCACAATTTCTACAAACATTTCACAATAGCGCACTCTCGTGTCCGAATCGCGCGCAACTCTGCTTATGTAAGCGCTTCTCTCGATACCGATTGGGTGCTCGAAAACAAACCGTTGGACCGAACATGTGTACCAATTACGTAAAGTACAACCGTAATTAAAAAAGTAAACTCTTTTCTCCTTATAATTGTATTTTCGAATGACTTACTTCACCTTTATTATGAACACGTAATTATTTTTGTTTCCAACGATAAACAACAGATGCATTTTTTGAAATTACACGTATAATTGAAAATCTAAATGTGACTTCGTTATCCAAATAAAACATGGCGAATCTCGGTAGGAAAAAACCATGACGGCGAACGAAATGACATTTAATACTTCTCATTTGCCGGGTGTCCCGTAACTGCCAACTTTTTTTTCAAACGAACGAACGTTATGCTCAAAATGTCTTTAATGGCGATGATGGCGTAGAGGATAGTGCGGCCGGATTCCACGTCAATGGACACGGGTTCAAATACCACCAGATCCATTAAGATCCAACTCTAAAATCAGCCTGAGATTTCGGTGAAGGAAAACATAGCATGGTGGTTGGACATTTTCCAACAATGCCCGCCTGGGTATCTACCACCCTCAAGTTCGAAAACCTGTCGCCAAATACCAATAGGTGTGTTCCGGCAGCGTCACTTGAGAACCAGTATCAAGGCTTAGTGTGTTTACCATCCTGGACCAGATCGTCATTTAACATCAGGTGAGAATTGTGGACAAAGCACTGAGCCTATATCGTGTAAAAATAAAGTTATAATTCTTTAAAGTAATAATAGAAAAAACTAAAAAACGTTGACAGCTAACTTCAGGTGGTCGTTTTTTTCAAGACGGTTTGCGCGCGCATCGTAAAAATTTTCTCTCATCATTTTTCCCTAACGCGCCAAATGAAGTATAACTTCAAAAATTGCATGTTTGTGATAAAGACTGGCAATAAGTCTGTGCCAAAATCAAAATCAAAATTTATTTATTCAATTTAGGCCCTAAGAAGGCGCTTATGAACGTCTAAAAACACTACCACCGGTTCGGAAAACAACCCAGCCGAGAAGAGCGCAGGCAAGAAACTCGATCTGGTTCTTTTTTTTTATAAATATAATTTATATCAATTTTTTTTTGTCATATAAAAAACTATACAAATCGTAGTTTTAATAATATTAGTGGAAGCACAGAGATGTGGGTTATTTCCAGACATCACTATCGTTCACGTAATGATCTACCCTGTAATAACCTTTGAGATTAAAACTTGCTTGACATAATACTTGAACTTATTATGGCTATATTATATAACTTATTATGTGTATAGTGCATAGCATGCAGTTAAGGAAGGGCACGAATCAAATGATATACTGCGTTGTCTCATACACAATGCATTTCCCACGTACATTAATACAATAAGAGGATTCAAACGTTAGCCTGGGTTTAAGGTCCCTGGCGTGTAACGAAACGTGCAATTTTATATTAATGACGCTTACAAACAAACATTAGCTTTCGACACCGCAATATATAATCTATTCCGTATTTTTTTATTTACTGGCCAAGATGAATAATATCATTTTACACAACTATTTCAACTGTACAAATAAAATACCAGCTATTTATTTAATATGTATGAATATACGGAACTTATACAAAGAACACAAGTTTTAACATGTTTGCTCGGCTATCTGTTTATTCTGGCTAATCTCAAAAACGTCTAGATCGATTTTGACGGGACTTGTCTGCCAGACAAATGAAGTTATATTACTTTTATTCTTAGAAAATAATTAGAATTCCGCGTAAAAACTCCTATTTAGTGCACAGTTTTATCTCGCATTTAGACATAGACTGGCCGTTACGAGGATAGAAACGTTGAACAAAACATTATTGATGAGTACAAGTTATAACACAAAAATAAACCGTACAAATCGGCTACGTGACGTGCGCGTGCGTCACACCGTCGTGCCTCCTCGAGCGGTTTTATTACGCAATCGCTTATTCGAGAGAGCGGTGCGCTTTGCGGAAGCGAATCGGAACATTCGCTTTTGTTCGCACTCGTTAATTTTGTTAAGGTTTAAGTATAGGTCAGGCACGCGGCCTCATTACAACGTTTGCTGGATGTCACAGCGCAATTTTAAACGCATGCTAGCGACCGGCTACAAGACAAATTTGATAATGTTCATCTACAATTCAAACCGAACCTTCTTTATTAATTAGTTTGTAGGGGGCGACGCGGTGCTTGCGAATGCCATCCCGTATCGCCCCCATCCTAAATGCGGCGGGCCCGGCCCCGGGGGTTTTAGTGGGTATTTCCGGGCGCTTCCCACACTGACAAGGAGTCATCCCTCCGTGCCGCCTTACCTATTGCATTGGGGGCTCCGGTCTCACTAATTGTATTATCATACTAAGGTATTGCGTAAATGCTTTCCCCTCGTCAAAAAAAAAGTCTTCTTCTGCGGCACATGGTTGAGATCAATTAATTTTCAAACTTGAATTCGATGAACAAACACTTCTTTACGACTCCATTGGAAGAGATTAATTTATAACATACACTTTCACTATAATTTATAATTCGTTATAAATTTTAATAAGAAATATCTCTTTGTCTATCTGCCATGTATCAATGCATAATATCAAATCAATTCAATGATGTATAAAATATCAAATTAATATCGTAAATCTACAGTCCAATATTATTGTGAAAAGCCATTTTCTAAATTAAGGCAATGCACAGACAGATATGGTCCTGTCATATATAAATCACGGTCATTCGTCGATTACTTATCAAAACCTATAGGATATTTCCCGGTTATACAGTCTTGCTATACAACAGACTTGAAATTTAGTACTTATGGACTAAAATCAAACCTAATATTTCTCAAAATCTGTATGGAATTAATATATTTTTACATTACTTACATTAATATACTTTGTGTTGTTATTCTTTATTAATTTTGAACATTGTACCATGCAGTCACCTTTTTTTTACGCATCATCCCTCCCTGGGATTTAACTTCCAGATTAGAGATGTTACGCATCCCTCTCGCCGGAAGGGTCTCCTGGATAAGAGATGCCAGAAGGGTATGTGGGACTTGCCCTATGTGAAGCGGCGGGAATACCCACTAAAACCCACGGTAACCATACAAGAGCCTGCGAAAGAGACATTTATTACTACCTGGACTTCAATATCGAATCTTAAAAGTTGAACATTGTGACCAAACTAAAAATAAATCGATTTTTTTTTTGACTGATTACTAACAATTTAGAGTGAAAAAAAGAGTGAAATTTGGAAAATACAGATTGAGATCGCATAATGAAACCGGCCGTTAAACATATTTGAATATTACAACAACAAATTTATTGAAAAAAGTAAGACCTTTTCTATAGTGGCTACATAGTAATGAAATAATAATTTTGCGTAAAAATATAATTATAAAACAATTGATTTAAGTAATAATATAAATTAAAAAAAATGATCGTAATATAATCATGTTATAAAAACGCGAATTACCAACACAAAATAAATATTCGAAATTATGCAAGACACTATAAATATTAAAACAAAATCAATAATAGTTAAAAACATTATTATGTAAAAGTTTAGCTAATCTGAATATTCGACCGACAGTGGGTTAGTGGGTGACGAGGACAGGATATACAAGTTCCTACGAGCGCGAGTGAGATGACACAGTCGCATAACGGTTACGTAAGATACTAGATTCGCTTATTGCGAATTTTAAAATTTCCTACGGTTTAGAGAGGATAACAACGTCGCCAGGATTGTTGGGAAACATCTCGCTTGATTATGTAATTTTACAATAGTTTTATTTATGTGTATAACTCGCCTAGGTTGTTTTCCGAACCGGTAGTAATTTTTGACGCTCACAAGCGCCATCCGAGGGCCCAACTTTCAAAAGCGTTATCTAAGATTTTTTTCTTGTTAAATTATTATTTAAGTATTTTATTTATTGTCAGTTAAAATGTATATTTTTTCTTTGAGAATATTTCCGAAAATAACTTTGTATTTAAACTTACAGGGTTTGATTATTGAGTTCGATGTAGGGTTATATAAAAAAACAAGATATGTCTGACTGCTTATGTATCTGTTTGTTGTACATTGATTATAAAATAATTAAACGAGGTACTTATTATAAAGCTTTCCTTAAATGTGGGCTTCGAGTCAATGATAGCACAAGGACGGGCTGTAAACTTTGCCCCCCCCCCCAACCCCATTCCACCCACCCTTGTTGGCAATCGTAAGGATTCCCAGGGAGAGGAAGGGTTTAAGAAAATCTATACATGCCTTTATCTTGGGGGGACGGGAGTAAAACCTATTCTTACGTAACATTTTGCAAGTTGAAATTTATTATTAAAATCTATTCCTATTTCGGATGCTGAAATCATCAAAATCATTGGTGAATGGCCCCTAAGCAAAGCTCTCACTCCTCATGATTTCGTAAGCATTGGCATAACTTTGAAAAAAAAAAACCAACAATTCAGAGAACCGTATCGTCAAAAATAGTCAAATCATTAGCAATAGGCATAGACATTGGTAACGTGAACGTAAAGCTCAACAGGATAATTAGAAGTAAAGACAAGTTGTCCGTCCCACGCTTTAGGTTAAGTAAGTCTAATGAAAGTTTTATAGGTAATAGTATTCGGTTTTACAATAAGATCCCAAGTAACATTACCGATTTACCTGACAATAAGTTCAAGTATTATGTCGAGCAAGTTTTAATCTCAAAAGGTTATTACAGGGTGGATCATTACGTGAACGATAGTGATGTCTGGAAATAACACACATCTCTGTGCTTCCACTAACATTATTAAAAAACTACGATTTGTATAGTTTTTTATATAACAAAAAAATGATATATATTATATTTATGAAAAAAAAAAGAACCAGATAGAGTTTCTCGCCTGCGCTCTTCTCGACTGGGTTGTTTTCCGAACCGGTGGTAGTGTTTTAGACGTTCATAAGCGCCTTCTTAGGGCCTAAATTGAATAAATAAATTTTGATTTTGATTTTGATTTTGAAAGCCAATTGCTACGATCCTATCACACGTATTTCGCTTCTTCTACTTTCTTATGAAAGTATGCACCTTATGCAGCTTCATACATGCTCTTCGGTTACTGGGATCAACAAGCATTTATAACCTACCAAGAGACTTACCCATAGTACATGTGTCGAGTGTCCACAGATAAAGGTCGACATTGTCATTTTACGGAACTCGAATAAAAAAATAAACAGTCTAACATTCACAAATTGAAGTATCTACACTCACATACAATTAAGTATATATTAAAGCGATGATGGCGCAGTTGGTATTGAGCCCGGATTCTGCATCAATAAACGCGGGTTCGAGCCCATCTATCAAACTCTAAAATCAGCCCGAGCTTTCGGTGAAGGAAAACATCGTGAGGAAACCATAGTGTAATAATAAATTACTAGATACTAGCTACCACTCTCAAGTCAATAATTTAAAAAAATACTTGACTATGTTAGTTAAAGATAAACTTCTTTCTAATCCGCGAAGTAGCAGATTAATTACAGAACGTTAATTACAGAAGTGATTTGGATTACAATGTATAAAATTAAAAGTAATTTTTAATTATTTCAAAACTATAATTATTTTATTACAACAATAACAGTGTTTTAGTATATATATTTCAAAGCCAGAATCGATATTATGTTTTGTTAGTTGTTAACTGCGCTCGGGTAAATAAACTGTCATGGCGGCGGAGAAGAAATACGAGAAGTAATAAAAATACTATAAAATAAAGACAGCAAATAATAATAATGTGTGAGAATAAAATTAATAAATAAAAAATTGAAAATTATAAATGTATTCCTAAAGTCAAATTATTAACTGTTCATAGTACATAAAAAAAAAATCATGAGCTAAGACTTCGAATTGATTTCCGGCGTGACGTTGGCCCTATACCGGTAGCCATCGAGCTATACAGCGAGCAGAGAAAGTTGTGAGTCCCGACTCGACGCGTTGAGTTTGCGCAACCGGCCGGCTACTCATTATGACAATGTCGTGCGGCGCAAACCACGAGCGAAGCGATTCTAGGTCAAGTTCATTTTAAAATGTCACGTTAACACAACAAACTCGTGATTCCGTGTACTATAATTATTGTATCTCAAACTTTTTAATACAAAGGCGCAAAATACATCGCGTATATACGCTGAATACAAATAGAATTCTCTAGAGAAAGCGGCTTCGTTAATATGCGCTCAATTTAGATGGTAAAGTTACAATAAGACTTGTTATAACGTAAAACTTTTTCTTCTTGAACTTGAGAGTCTTATTTATTACACAAATCGTTGTGAATTTTAATCATGTTGAAATTTACGTTAACTGATTTAATATGTAGGTTTTGATATCGAATGTAGAAAACACAAGCTTGAACCGGACTAGAATTTACTTTCATATATTTATTTGGAAATAACTGTTTCTAAATTTTTTATTGACAATTTTAAAGCTTATTCATAACTACTTAAAAAAATGTGCGATCGGAGGACCCTCGTCAGGAACAAAATTTTAGTTAAAACAGAAATAGAAACAGTAAAACAAAACTATATAAAGCCTAAATGTAATAATAAGAAAATGACTCGTTGTCAAGAAAATATCTTAAACTATTATTATACTTTCTTAACTAAAAATCAAACATCGTGCGACGCCATCTTGTGTTCAAACTTTGAACGTTTAACAAGTTACTTCAGTGAGAATCCGATTTAATATTATAAAAAATAAAGTGCCATCTCTTATTTCTAGAACAATAGTAATATACAAAGAAACAGCTATTTACATGAATAATAATAATAATAGTAAACTGGAATAATAATAACAGTCATTACGTAGACTATACATTAGACACTGTATCACATAGATACATACATACATAAAAGGAAAAAAACAGAATAATATGTGTCAAGCATAACTAGAATTTGCGTAGTGGTTGAACCACCAAACCTTTCGGTTAACAGCCGAACGCGCTAAGCAATTGCGCCACGGAGGTGATATCAATTTTGCTGAAATTTAATTAATGCTGCAAAAAGCTTACGCTTTTTTTTTAATTACGCTATTTTTAACGTCTCGGACGTTTTTTCCAGCTAGGGTTCTCTTCCGCATCGCCCCATAAGGAACTTCGTTCCAAAAAATAAAGAAAACGGTTCATAAACAAAGGAGAAAATTGTCTTGAACTGTTTTGTCGGGGCCTATTTAGATATAGATGTGATGGTTATATTTATCTCCTATGTTAAAAAATATGTCATACCCTTGTTTAGAGAGTTCATTGGTTTGTTGTTGTATGTAAAATAAAATATTAAACTACTTAGAAATCATTTTTTTTATATATCGTATATATTTTTACAATTCATTTTATAATTAAGTAGCAGTACATGTTTTTCTAGGCCGCGAGAAAACGTTTAAAAGGCCGTGGATGACTGGTGCTAAGTATCACAAGAGTTTTATTATTTGTTACATGGGTTAGTATTTCTGGACACAATACTAAAAACTAACATCTAAAAAAATCAAGATAATAAAGACAAGTATCCACAGATGTAGGATATGTTTAATATTAATTCACACAATCTGAAATTGTTTTTAAATTTAAGTAATCATTTTTATTTAACTTTAATGTATCGTATTATAAAAGTGTCATATAATAGAAAGCTTTCTCTCTCTGTTCTTTAACCCCTCGAGCACTTACCTGGCGTTTACGCCGCTTTCCATTGTTTTCTTTTTGCCTTCCTATTGTCTTATTTTTATAGGTACTCCACACATTAATGCACTTTATATTCACAAACAAGTGAACTAATTTACATAATTTCAAATCATAAATATCCCTGAATATGTTAAATTTTTTTTAAAAGAAATGAGGTTCACCATCGATTATAAAACAATCAATATTTGAAAAATGTAAAGTAAAGAATAACTGTAAAGAATATACCCTATTTTCATATACGATCGATGACATGACCTTTATTTATCTCGTTCTGTAACTTAGCCCAAGGGTTTGGTTTGAAAGAGACAACAAGTGTGATTGGTTTGTTTAAAATATTACGATGTAAAATTAAAACTTCGTTTCGCTAGTGACTTGTACCGTAACACAAAGTCAACATACATCATATGCGACCTAACCTAACGACGGTGGCACATGCGTCGTCCACTTTATGATTACGGAATAGAACGCTATCTCACTTGTGTGTATGAACTTGCGGATATGTGAGCATATTTCTTACTCCTTCAACGTTTGTCGCTTCTCTAATTAATGTCTGTCTGTGTGTATATCAGGGTGCTTTTGTTGTTTAACGACTTTTTTTTTTCGTTTCCGAGACTCCCATTAAAGAGCTCAATCCTGAGTTCCAACGGTATGAAATCACACAGTGCCACAGAGTTGTATAAATTAAAAAAAAAAGCTTACGTATATATATATATATATATATATATATATATATATATATATATATATATATATATCTTAATGGGGAAGGTTTTAATATTATTCTCTTTGCTGTAAGTTGCCATCTGATGGCACTATATAGCATATCGAATCCTATAAACAGATTACCCTAGAAATTTATATGAACAGATATTCGAGCATGGAAAATAGTTTGTCAATCAATACATAGGCAGGACAATAAAATATTAACGCAATATCTACCTATATAAATGTTCGTTTCACAAAATTCTTATAATTTCAATAATTAGTAGTTGTGCCCGCGGCTTCAACCGCTTGAAATTCAGACAATTTGTTTATGTTCTCGGCCTGGATTCAATTTATGTCATACCAAATTTCACCGATTCAGCAGTTTTTGCGTAGTTGGCAAACAAATTAATAAACAGACAGACAGACAAAAAAAATTTAAAACTATCGAAATGTGTTCTATGGTCGATTCTGAAGCCCCGCATAATTGCTTTTCTTAATAATCATCAGTGTACAGATTTCATCTCGTTAGCCTTTTATTATAAGTACAGATTATAAAGTTTCCAAAAATTCCTACAATTAATCGTGGTAATTCCGTGTTATTTTTAAAAACACAGTCAAGGAAGTAAAAGCTCTCATGGTCGAGTAAGTACGACTTTTAAGAACCAATAAACAAACATGCTTTACGTAGAGAAAATTACGTAAGTTTTTATAAAGTGGTATAAGGTATTAAGGTTTGCAATGATAAAGATACGTTGCGCTCAAGCTTGATTTAAGTCTAATACAGAAAAAGATCCCACTATGGATATTGATTACTATAATAATGCGTATAAAGTATGTATCAATTTTTGTGTTTGACGATAATCCCACCTAACATTAAGTGACGATGCAATTAAAAATAGTCTCACACTAAGCTTACATGTACTGGTTCTCAAGTGATGTTTCTAGAACACGCCTATAGGTTCTTGGCGACAGATTTTCAATCTTGGTATTTTAACAAAATACTATGCCCACCATGCTATGGTTTCCTCCCGATGGTGTCCTTCGCCTTTCCTTCATTGTGGGTTTGGATAATTGGATTCGAACCGACGTCCATCGACGCAAAATCCAACCAAACTATAACACCACTTTCGTACCACGCTTCATATTTGTTATAAAGAATTCGCGAGAATTCAAACGCATTTAGACGAATAGCGTATCTCGCATTCCCTACGACACACTCTCTCTAATGTCAAATGATTGAATAATCGACTCGCGGTCAACTTGACCCGATCGAGACATCTTACGACACATACATTCCATGTAAAAAAAAACTATGCCAACTCACATTGCTAATACATACTTCCACTTTTGATGGCCGTTTGGAAATCGGTTTCAAACGATTATAATTAACCTTACATAATTGTAAGGTTCATTATCGTAACGTAATATTCTCGCTTAGTAATCGTAATTTCACCTCAATAAGTCATTTGTTTGTTTATAATATTAACCCTTACTTATTATAAGAAGCGACATTTATCTTTCTTTCTGTCTGTCTGTTAATGTATTTATAACACGAGAACCACGAAGCAGATTTAAGTATGTATTTTATGCCTTTGTCTATGAATTAGTTACAATGAAAATAGTAAATTCAGTTGAGAAAAAAATTCACGTTTTCTTTTAATCTTTGACCGATTAATTATGAATTTATTTATAACTATCACATATACTATTAAGAAAGGAACTGAACTGAATGAAATTCTCTGTATTTATATGTCACTAGCAAAAGATAATGTGGTGCCGCGATTCAAGAAAAAAACAAATTTCTAACAGTTTTATTATTAGAGATTTTGAGCGCGATCTCTGTATGACATGTAATAAATTTGATTTCAATAATTTGGCTCAATACTGTGTATATTCTGTTAGCGTTTTACATAATATAGTTCAATTATTATGTACAAGTGAACTGTATCTGTAACATTAATTCTCTGGGGTGTCACAAAAACTCCCTGACATATTTTGGTATATTAGATACGATTGAAATAAATATTCTATCCAATTGACACTGGCAGAATTTATAATAGTATGTAACTAATAGATTTACATTAACCAAATATATATATATATATTTAAGTTTTCGCGTTCATATTTAAAATCAGTTAATTTTTACGGGTTTTTACGCGTTACCTTTGGTTCTTTCTTCCTATCCCGACGTTTCGGCTGGGTTTCACCAACCGTGGTCACGGGCTGACTGGCGGTGCGCGGCGTCGCCTAACGCGTTGAGGGGTATTTTGATAAACTACCCCCGTTTGGTCTTTATATTTGTTATAGTCACAACACACAACACTAACAGTATCCATCGACGATACCTTTAGATCCGAACCTTTAGATTTTCTAGCACCGGATTCCACGCTGAGGAAAGCCTATACCCATCCTCGCGATTGAAATTTGGATGTTTTTTTAATTTCCAGCCAGCCATTAAACCCAGCCGAAACGTCGGGATAGGAAGAAAAAAAACCAAAGGTAACGCGTAAAAACCCGTTAAAGTTAACTGATTAACCAAATAGATGGAAATATTTATTATGAAATAGTATTTATTTATTTAATTATCTTTTTACTGATATATATGACATTAAATTATGGAAATCACAAGTCATTACAAAACATCAAGAGTCAGTTGTAAGCGATACACCGTACGCGCGTGTAAAATCTGCAAATGAGCTTCAATATTTTGCAAGTATTTTTGCTTAGACACGGTCCGCAAATCGTTTCGTATGCAATTCGCCATGTGATAGTGCAATTCTAGGCCGCAGGGTCGAGACACCGGCTAGCGACCGTTGGGATATGCAAATAATCTATTTCTCAACTTACATGGCTTCGTACAATCTCTCTTCGTTATGTCGGATCACATATTTTATTTATTTATCGGTAAACTTCATAAAGATTTGTCAGAACGGAATAGAAAGAAGCACAATAGGAGTTAAAAGGAAAGACCGAGTAAAATTAACAGACATAAAGTGTAGAACCAAATTTAAAAACGCATACATAACTTACAAACAACTTAAATGGAGATGGACAGGCCATATGATAAGAGAGGAGAAGGAAAAAATGGACAAGACTAATAACATAATGGTACCCACGAGATATAGCAAAAGAAACAGAGGTAGACAAATCAAAAGATGGGAGGATGAAATCAGGAAAATAGCTGGTCCATTATGGACTCGTACAGCAAAGCACAAGACAGAGTGGAAGTCTTTAGAGGAGGCCTTTGTCGGAAGACAAGCTGCTTCAGAATAATGACTGTTTGCCGATATATTATACATTATTAAACGCAAATTGTAAAAATAAACTTAGGCGCACTTTAATTCTTAATTTATAGCATATGTAATTTCTGTACAGCAATAAAGGCTTTTTATTTTATTATTTTATAAAGTTCATCTGACGTTGAATAAATACAGTCTAAGAATGATGACGACATCCTGTCCTAACGGCATCATCATGGTGGACTGCGTTTACCACGACTAAAGTCTGTAGTTACCTCTGAATATTGCTGGTCTAATAAGGCGATGCGTCGAAACGAGTTTTGGATCAAGATTATTGTGATCGCGACCCAATTACCAGCCACCCAATGACGTCGTTTTGGAAGATAATATCGAATGGTTAGAGTACGAATGGTTTTTAGTCAAGTTAAAAAAATCTATCACACCAAACACCTATAGATTAGTTCATGCAGCACCACTTGAAGGACGCCCGCCTAACCACCGTTCCTGCCACCAGGGAGGCACGGCTAACTTTGCTCCCGCACAAACCTCCGGTGGCGGCCCGAGACGTGCTTCGTTCCCCAACTTGGGAGGCTCTTGACGCTGCTGGCAGCACGATACAGTGACACGTATTACACGCACAACACTGCACACACATTCTTGCACATAACACACAGGTACATAGGTCCTGTAAGGAATCTTTTTTTAATATTATTATGATTAAATAAAAAATGTAGGGTTTAGCTAGATTCAAAATTCCACGGAAATTTTTACACACAGGTAATGGCCAAACCGAGGTTCGTACCACTTTGGCAACCCCTCTGCCAGTTACCTTTTGCGGCTGAGTGCCTTTAGCACTCACCCCCAAAGTCACGATGAAGCTGTACAGGCCCTTCCGGTCAACAGCGTTAGCTAGTTAGAAAAAAAAAACACTTGAAGGCCTGTACCAGTACTTACGTATTTACCAATTTAAACCACATCGTCACTTAACATCAAGTGGGATTTTGCGCCTTCTAGCATCCATTCTCTCGACATCTAAGCATCTCTCACATCTTTTATCCTAATCGTAAGGTTAATTTAAGGGCACTGTTCTCATTTTGATAATTATAGGCTAAAATTAAAACGGACTTTATTATTAACGGCTGAGATAGTAATTCATAATAATTTTTTAATTACATTCGTTAATTCAAGGTTTTGTGAGCATACGTTGCGATGAATTACAACATAATACATGAACGTAAAATATATTGCTGAAGTCTCTTACAGACCTTCATGTTATAATTATCAAATATTAAAATCAACTTGTTTTATATTTTATTAAATAATAAATACATTAAATAAGACGGCGATTAATAGTAGAGTAGTAAATATATTCTTCCAATAAGACAGGTGAAAGGAATTTATAGATACAGCCAACACTTCAGTAAGACTATGTTCATTCTTTTAGAGCTTTTCATGGAATTTTCGTGGCACATCAGAATAAACGTTCCGCGCTATTATTTCTAACATACACTTGTACACAATACCACCAAAATTACACAATACAAGGTCTGATAACACAACTGTTATTAAATTAAAGATAACACCTACTCCATAAGAAACTGAGGTGCCGCCAAGAACTCGATTAATAGAAGAAGCAATAAATGATTTTGGCGCGAGTATGTATAGATGGAAGATAGGTAATGACAATCCCACAAAACAGCCTTATAGTAAAAATATAATAAAAACTGTTATAACTTTTTATACACAAAACCTCTTTGCTGATTTTGATAAAAGCCAAAGTTGAGGACTTTTTTTAAATATATATTTATTTCTTATAAAAAACGTACAATATAAACCAGTTTAATAATTAATATAAATGTGCAATTTTAGTAGTCACTTAGTAAGTTAGTAAGGCCCTACCGAAAGCTAACTATTAGAATTATAGATGAGGACAGGTGGATTGTATTCTACGTCGAGCGTCTCGAAATCCGACTACTTTTTATGATATTATTTAGTGGTTTTTAAATATGATTATTATGATATTCAAACAGTTACAAACCCTAAAATAGAACGTACGCAAAATGATTCGGGTTCAACGACACATTTTACCTTGACATAGATATTAGATTATACTAAACATTTTAAATTGTATTAAATCTTTAAGTGGTCAATTTGATTCGGTACGAAGATTTTCTTTTAACACATATGATTTAGAATGATCATCTTGAATTTATTTGACTATTTTTTTTACATATGACTTTACTTTTTTTTTTACATCAACATATTGGAGTCCGTTCCATAGTAGGGTTGAGTAACGTAAAAATTAATGGGGGTCTAAGTTTAAATTTTTATGATGAAGGAGTTCGGAAGGGGTCACTGATTTTTTTACAAAGAATAGGCTCAGCGTTTTGACTACAATCTCACCTGATGTTAAGTGACGATGTGGTCTAGTATGGTAAACACACTAAACGTAGAGGTACTGGTTCTCAAGTGATGCTGCCGGAACACACCTATTGGTATTTGGCGAGAGGTTTTCAAACTTCAGTATGGCATCATTAGAATATGCCCTTTTTTTTCTCTTTTTTTTTGACGGGGGGAAATGCATTTACCCACTCACCTTACCTATGGTATTAGTGGGACCTGAGTCCCTCCAATACAATAGGTAGGGGGGCACGGAGTGACGAGTTCCGTGCCAGTGTGGGACTCAAACCCGGGCGAGAAGCGCCCGGGAATACCCACTAAAACCCCCCGGAGCCGTCCGCCGCATTTGAGATAGGGGGCGATACGGGGTTGCAAGGCATGTCGCCGCGTCGCCCCCCTGCGGCAAACCCACCAGGCCTGTCTGTGCAATGGCCCAGCGGGGGTGGGGGGAGAACTTCTCTACCCCACCTCTTCGCCCGCCTCTGAAAGAGGCATTACCTTCCGGAGGGAAGAGAAGTGATCACTGCGACCGCAGTAATCACCTCACCCCCCACCCCCCAAAAAAAAGTGGGCTTTCGCCCAGTCGCCCGGTCAGACTATTAGCTGGCAGTCAGAAGGACTGCCGTTGCCCAGGGTGCACCACGAGGAGGTTGTCTGACACCGCACCCCATCATTAGAATATGCCCTACCGCCATGTTAAGGTACATGCAGAATGGTGACTACTGTCGTTTATCGTTCACCTTTCCACGATCACCGTTGTGTCGATAATTTTCTTGCCGTCAAACTACAATACAATATTATATCCAGACTTTCACAATAAATAAAACGTCCTTATCGATTATAAGTGTGAATTTCTTCACGATACGTTTTCCTTTAACTCTGTTACCATGAATAATGAGAAGTTATACGATCTACTGATAGCTTCCTTAGATTTAATACTAAACGAACGAATATGCCGTGAGAGGCGAACGAAGGTCGCACCCGTAGGGTGACCTGCAACGCCACAAACTAAGGTGAACAACATTATTTTGTGTATAGTGTTACGTTTTGTTGACTTTCATTTTAAAAATAACAAGGTATTGTCGCGGTTTTGCTTGCACATTATAACTTTTATTATTTAATTTTTAAAAGGGGTAATTCTGTTTGTCATTATTTTGTCATTTTAATTCACTTGTATCTTCATATCTTTATAAAATAAGACTAGGAATGTGATCTAAAATTTTATAAAATATTAAAATCAAAAATAAGAGTAATATCAATCGGTTTAATGTTTTTCGAGATATTAATCCGTAAAACAGACTGAAATAATCGCCTTTACAACACCGAAGATTTTTTATGTCGATTATCAAGTGTAAGGTGTGCTGATTTGGTGTTTACGAGATTTAAAATTGCTGTGAACATTTAAAAGAAACTAGATAAGGTTTTTACAACGTTTCGAGTATACTTTTAAGTGAGCAAAGAAATCATGCAAATGATAATAGAAATGCAAATAATTTGTTTAGATTTATCGACTTCATGTTTGTGGTCTTAATTAACTTTTTTCATAACTTCGTAACCACAATACATAGCTACATAGTTTAGACGAAAGTAGGTTACGCAAAAATTTTGATTAATACAGTTTTACATTTAAACCATTTGTAAAAATAGAGATTGTACCTTATTTGCCTTACCATGAATAATAGTGGAATGCGCTGCTAGCCATAAATCTCATGTTGAAGGCAGTACTAAACAATAAACGGAATGGTTACTGGCCAAAATATACACGTAATAATTAGGCACTGAATTCTAATGCATTGCAATCCCATTATGCATTGCAATCCCGTATAATGCATTGCAATCCCGTATATGCATTGCAATCCCGTATCGCCCCCATCCCAAATGCGGCGGACGGCCCCGGGGGGTTTTAGTGGGTATTTCCGGGCGGCTCTCGCCCGGGTGAGTCCCACACTGGCACGGAGTTCGTCCCTCCGTGCCCCCTTACCTATTGCATTGGGGGACTTCGGTCTCACTAATGCAATGGGTAAGGGTAGTGCGTAAATGCATTTCCCCCCGACAAAAAAAAAAAAAAAAAAAAAAAGGCACTGAATTCTAACAAAGTTTACTCAAATACATTGGTTAAAGAAGTCCATTTTTAATACAAGATACAATAATATATTCCTTTGTATAGAGTTACCTGAATACGATCATCTTTATTTGTAAATATGCTTGTTAAAATTTTCACAGAAGAAATAATCACATATAAACCTACACGTTCAGAGAATGCCGGAAGGAATAGCAACATCGAGCCATGAACCATGAACGGCTCAAGACACTTTAAGTTTGATTCGAAGGCGGGCCGGGTCGTTAAAAGAAAATCGTTACCCGAAATACATATATGGACAACGATTAACTTCGTATCATTGCTGTGTAATTAATCACGGAGGTCTGTCCATAAATGAAAGCCTATATTTTAATTGTTTTGTTTATTTTTGTGCTATTGATGTGCTCTAGTGTTTTCAACTTTAATAAAAAAAACTTTGAAAACTGTTAGCTCTTTAATTCTTCAAATTTTCAACAATAACACAGAAATTCGAAAACCGGATGATAACTGGTATTTTAAAAAATCAACAGAAAACATTTATTATCTCAGTTTATTTTACAAAGACGTATTTAACGCGATATATTTTTTCTACTAACATACGTTAATTCGGAAAATTCAAGGCAATAACGTGCACAAACATAAATTAATATCCTATTAAATACACACCTTCTAGATTATATAAAGTAGTTATTCCAAATCGTAAAGCTATAAGGCCTTTTTACGCAATAAGCAGGGTGCATTCTAATTTAAGTCAAGAGGTCGCTCGATCGATCCAAGCACAATATGTTATACCTTGTTTTTTTTTTTTGACGGGGGGAAATGCGTTTACGCACTACCCTTATCTATTGTATTTGAGGGATCAGAATCCCCCAATACAATAGATAAGGGGGCACGGAGTGACGAGCTCCGTGCCAGTGTGGGACTCACCCGGGCGAGAGTCGCCCGGAAATACCCACTAAAACCCCCCGGGGCCGTCCGCTGCATTTGGGATAGGGGCGACACGGGGTGGCTTTCGCAAGCACCGCGTCGCCCCCTGCAGCGAACCCACCGACAATATGTTATACCTACCTTCATAAATTTAAAATTGATTTATTACATAACAGAAAAACATAAAAAATAGCTTAGTCAACTAAATATTTTATGTAATACAAAACTTTTACATAATCTTTTACAATATAAAAGGCACACCCAAATTGACACTTTATTTATTACATTATACAAGCAGCTTTCGTATGAGTGGGGGACTGTGCCGGTGTGGCAATATTTCCTTGGTCGGTACAAGGAATCGATATACTTTAGAAATATTCGGTTCAATTATTGACACCCCTCTCACCCCCCTTGTCAGCACATTAAGTAATGCATGTTTTTTTACAAAACGAACTCGCTTCTTTCCCATTTGCTACTTGCAATTTTTTGGACACAACAATATCAAATTTCTGTCTAAATACCTCCCCGGTATTCTGTCATTTACCTATTTGGCATGAGAACAGGAACTACTTTGCTGTTGATGCCAGAATTGTTGAATGTATAAGTAAATATTGTTGACGTAATCACCTACCGTACACCCATCTCTACTATGTCATGAAAAATAGACAAAGAATAGACTCCTCCTCCTCTTATTGTACTTACGTAATACTTGAATGACCCTTAAATTTTATGCATATGCTACGAACTATTCGGTAAACAACTCAGTTATAGAGAAGAGCCGGCAAGAAAACTCGATCTATTTTTTTTCCACATTTTTTTGAAACTCTACATCTCATATTTACGAAACCACCATCGTTCACGTAATGATCCACCCTGTATTAATTAAGATTTATATAAAACATTATATATATTTACAGTGGAAGACGCGAGCGGGCGGTATACTGCGATGTTTTACTGGGGCAATAACTATTGGACTGGATCCGCTGAACTCTGCCAGGTCCTGAACGAGCAAAACGGACCTGCGACACATCGTAACAGTGAGTTGATAAAACACTCCAATAAAGTATTCAAAATCAAAATCAAAATCAAAATTTATTTATTTAATTTAGGCCCTAAGAAGGCGCTTATGAACATCTAAAACACTACCACCGGTTC
The DNA here is from genome assembly GCA_014132275.2 of Samia ricini. Taxonomy (NCBI): domain Eukaryota; kingdom Metazoa; phylum Arthropoda; class Insecta; order Lepidoptera; family Saturniidae; genus Samia; species Samia ricini. The sequence continues at coordinate 36,588,274 of AP028160.1, read as the reverse complement.
GGAAAACAACCCAGTCGAGAAGAGCGCAGGCGAGAAACTCGATCTGGTTCTTTTTTTTTCATAAATATAATATATATCATTTTTTTTGTCATATAAAAAACTATACAAATCGTAGTTTTTTTTAGTGGAAGCACAGAGATGTGGGTTAATTCCAGACATCACTATCGTTCACGTAATGATCCACCCTGTAATAACCTTTTCAGATTAAAACTCGCTTGACATAATACTTGAACTTATTGTCAGGTAAATTGGTAATGTTACTTGGGATCTTATTGTAAAACCGAATACTATTACCTATAAAGCTTTTATTACACTTACTTAGCCTAAAGCGTGGGACGGCCAACTTGTCTTTACTTCTAGTATTAAAATTATGGCGATCATTCACTAGATCTAGCTTGTCTATATTTTTACGAATATGCATTAAGTTATCGAAGATGTATTGGGAGGGCAAAGTTAAGATATCATATTCTTGAAACTTGTTCTTTAGAGATTCGCGAGGTCCCATATTATATATTGCTCGATATTGCTATTATTCGAGCCGTTCCCGTCTTCACTACACCCGTAAACCTAACAAAAAATGTATCAAAACTTAATTCGAGTCTCTTCTAGAGTAAGATACTGTAACGTTCTTTATTCTCTTAAATATAGGCCAGGTACCCATAGCCGACGAGCATGTGCGAAAGCGTTCATAATGGTAGAAGAAGCGAACGAGTTGTGCCAATATTGTGGCAAGTAAAAGAACGTCGTAGTCTCTGACTAATCCTATCGGGAGTGTGATTTAGGGGGTGGGATGATATTCATGTAAAATGTATGTATATATAAATTAATTCAAATATTAAAAACATCACTGACGCATAAAGGGATGCGTTTTTATGAGAGACCTTTAAAATAGGTGCATTTTGCATGATGTTTGTATAGTTTCAAAACGTCAATCAATAAACTTCTAGGCAGAGTTTTCTGTGTAGGACAACATATTTAGATTTTGAAAATCTAATGTCAAGTATCTAATGATGTGTTTGCCATTGTAACTCGACAGCCTCAACAAGTTTAGCGTGTTAACATGAGTACGTTTATTCGAGCCGTTTACAAGTTCGTCATGGGTAGTACCAATAATTATTAGCTATTTTATTTGTTTCTGGCATCCTAATTTTCATGTAATTGGCTATTGTAAAACACGAATGCATGCGGTGTTCGTCCTTAAAAAAAATTGTTACACTTAGCTTTAATAAAATATAAGATAATATTTATTTATATTGGATAGTGTTAGTGTAAGTAATTGTTGGCGGACCTTATTAAATTAATAAACGTCATAGCTCACATAATAAAAAAACGTATTTCTCTACCACTCCAATCTTAAATTCTTATTTTTTATTAGTAAAATAGCATCCTAGGGACTTGCTTACCTCATCAAGATTATACATATACAGTTGCAAAGGCTAAAATAGACTTCAAAATTCTCAAATTTGGACCCCAAAATTAGAGATAATCTACAATGTTATCTGTTCCATTGCCTCTTCTACTTTCCCCTATAATTATCGACATAGCGTGTTGATAAATAAATAGAATTTTACTAATTAGCGAATTTTGTAACAAATTGATCTATAAAATAATAACAATAAATATAAGCTACGTACGGTCAAAGACCTATTAGATTACGTAATTATACCTAATAGACGGGCAACAAGGTGAACGCAAACGATCGACGGTACAAAAGCTTGATTTTATAACACGAGTAGTATTGTAATTCCAACGACACGATATGCCAGGGTAGTACTAAGTGCTTTTAGCGGGCATCGTAAGTAATAAGTGATTGTTGTAACAGGTCATCATTCTCCTGCCTTTTCCCAACTCACTTGGGGTCGGCGCAGTATGTTTTCTTCTTCCATACGTCCCTATCAGCCGCCATCTCTTCATTCACTCCTTTTTCTTTCATGTCATTTCTTACACACTCCATCCACACTTTCTTTGGCCTTCCTCTACTTTTCCATCCTTCCACATTCATATTCATTACTATTTCACCCACATGCGCTTCCTCTCTTCTCCTAACATGTCCATACCACGACAAACGAGAACCTTTCAACTTTTCTACCATTGACGCAAACTTTCAAACTCCCTCTAATATATTCATTCCTTTGTTGTTGTAACAGGTAAAAAATTTAAAAAGGTTAACGTTTAAAATATGCAGAAGTATCTATTGTTCTAATTCTGCATTTATAAAACCCTTTTCAAAACTATGCCTACTGCTGTCGCAGTTTTCCAATATCGATTTTATGATTTGAAAATTTATATAATTATGTTATGAATGACAAAACTCTTCACTTACGTGGTGTGAAAGTTTAGCTTACTTGATTCAGTGATTCCTTGAGCCGCTAATGTGTATAATTTTAGGAAGGAAGGATAGGAAGAAAAAACTTTAGCAGGTGCCAAGTACAAGTAAACGTGATACATACATACATACATATCATCACGCCTTTCTCCCGTGGGGGTAGGCAGAGATTACGTCCTTCCACTTGCTACGATCTTGGCATACCTCTTTCGCTTCCTCTACTTTCATGAGCGCTTTCATACATGCTCGTCGGTTATGGGTACTTTTCACCTGGCCTTTATTTAACACATGATTGATTTGGTCTAGATACGTTCACCTAGGTCGACCCTTACCGACTTGCCCATTCACCCTCGCCTTATAAATTAATTTCGTTAATCTTCTCTCATCCATCCTCTCTTTTTTTTTTTTTTTTTTTTTTTACTTGGGGAAATCCTCATGGACGAACCACTCTCCCGGGCAGGAGAGTGGAACAGTGCCGGACTCCTACCGGCTAAAACCCCAAGGTGTCCTCTCGAGCGCACTTGTGATGCCGGGGGCGCGGGGATTGCCCGACTGGGATTACTACCGCTCCCCCCGGCGTGCGTAGGCTCGGATGAGCCGTCGCCTAAATGGTCTGAGGGGGGTCAAGGAGTGATAAGACCCCCCTCTGACGTCGACCGTTGGGAGGCGCACCGGGACACATCGGTGCGCCTCAACCTCTCTGCCTGTGCAGCTATTTTGCTGCTGGGACGGCGGGTGTGCCCGCACCCGGCGTCCCCAGGCTCCGATCAGCAGCGGCCGAGGGTGTGTTTCCCTCAGGATGTAGGCCGCTGCACGGTCCGGCGACGGCGGAGGAGCAGGATGGGAGCTCCTCCATTTCGACCTCCTGTGACACAGGAGGCTTCGCTTTCCTCCTGTTTGCCCCTTTGCGGGCTGGCGGGTCGGACTGTACGCAGGGGCAAGTCTTGCCGCCCATCTTGTGCAAGGCGGGCTTGAGCGCGCCAGCACAGAGGCCACAATACGTGACCTCGCTAGTGCACTCGCCCGCCTTGTGGCCCGGCCGACTGCACCTGAAACACCAGGTGCTGACGTCTACCTTTGAGGTGCAATTGACACCCAGGTGCCCCTGCTGGAGGCACCTATAACACCTCCTGGGCCTTGGCGGCAAGACTTGCACCTGCGCGCTGACCCATCCTACCAAAATCTTCCGTCCGTCAACCAACTTCTTGGCCGCATCCACCGGACATGTGATGACGGCCTGGTACAACCCACGTAGACCGGGGCGTACGCCGGCCGTCCTCACATCATCCGGTGGGCAGCCAGTCGATTGGGCGACGGCGGAGATTATCTCCTCTACCGTTACCGACTCGTCCAATCCCGACAAGCGCAGGTCGGCGCGCATCATTGGACGGGCGATCTTAACTTCCGCCGGAAGGGCCGCCTTCAGCCTTGCGACCAGGGCGTTCGCCTTATCTCTGTTTTCAGAGTCGGTGCCGGGGAGCTCAACGATGTATGCCCCGGTCACCGCTCTGCGCCACTGTACTTCTTCAATACCGACGTCCTTGAGCGGAACGTCGGCACGCACCTTCCTCAATACCTCCAAGTAAGTGAGGCCACCTTCCTGCGCCCCCGGCGGCAGCGTTATAGACACTGCCGTTGTCGTCGGGGAGCGTAGTTTGGCGGCCCTCTTTTTCTTGGAGGCCTTCCTCTTCTTTTTTGTTGGTGGGCTGGGCCCTTTTCTTCTCCTTGGCCGGCTTCACAGGCCGGCCATTCTTTCCAACCTGCACCCATTCACCTGTGGGCGCAGGCGGCTTGTCACCTCCGGTGGTTGGAGTGGAGGCGGCGGCGGCAGCAAAGCTTGCCGGCTTAGATGACGCCTTCTCCTTCTTCTTCTTCTTGCCTGTTGTTTGGGCAGGCTGCTGCGCTCGCAAATCGGCTGCAGCGTCGATGGGGGCTGGTGGGGCGACTCGGCTGTCTGCGGCCAGAGGAGGCCGCAAACGCTCCTCCGGTAGGAGCCGCCCGGCGATGCCTGCAAAGCGGGCATCCACCATCCCCATGATCTGCGCCGTTTGCGAGCGCTGCATCTCCTCTAACATCTCCCGGATACCGGAGAGGAGCTCCGGCTGTTGGGGGACGGTTTTCTTCCCTTTGGAAGGAAGTGGCGGGAAATCTTCTCGCACCACTCCCTTTGTCGTTGCCGATGTTACTGGCGTTGCGACTGGCGGCTGCTGTGAGCGTAACTCCCTTACCGCAGTCTGCAGGTCCGCCAGTTCTTTCCTAATCCGGATGTTATCTTCCTTCTGACGAGTCAGCACCCCCTTAAGGCGGGCATTCTCCGCCTCAAGGCGGGCTGTCTCGTCAGTGGCCGTTCTCGTCCTGGTTTTGGCCAGGATATCCCGGAGGGATTGGGCGGCTTCATTGAGGGCACGCTGGTACGTGCCCTTTAAATTGCCGGACTTCTTGGCGACGTAGACGATATTTTCTACGTCGCGTAACCCAATCTCCTCCAGGCTCTCTTCTTCCGCATAGACTCCTCCTCCTCCAATTCTGGTGGCCGGTATCGACGCCAGGCGAGTACGGCTGGCCGCGGCAAAATCCATGAGCTCCTTCTCCGCTTGGAGCCGGAGCTGCTCCTGCTCCACGCGCAGAAGGTCAGCTTTGGCCTTCGCTAGGCCAACGTACTCGCCCGTCGTCGGCGGGCGTCCTCGTCCTCTCTTAGGTTTACCCGAGACGGCTCGCGTCTTGGGTGGGGGCATTTCGCCCTCAGCGTCCGAGCATGTGCTTGCCTCGGAGAGGCTCACCTTTCTCTTCCTATCGAATCCGCTGGGGAGAGGGGAGTCACTCCACTCAGCGGATCCCACCGTATCGAGGGACATATTGGACCCGTAGGTGTCCTCGGTGTCCTCAGCTTCAAAATCAGCTGATAGCTGATCGAGCAGCTTCATCCGTTCTAGAAGGACAACCGGTGACTGTGGTTGTCCTTTCGCCGCTGCGTTTTTCATCGTCTCTTCGACGTTCCTCAGGGATGCCAAGGTCGTGTCTGTAGATGGTATCTTCTTTGTCCGTGATCTAGCTTTGGTTGTCGTTGCAGCAGAATCAGTCGTCCGTGTACTTGCAGTAGTCGTCGTGGGAGTGGTATCGGGTACCTGTGTTCTTGCCAAAGTCGTCGAAGTTGTGGAGTCACGCAAAATTTTGCCCCCCCCAGAAAACGAGGGGCAGCCCGGACCCGAGGGCCCGGGGAGGGATTCTCCGGTGCCGGAGGCACCGGTACCCTCCTGGGGTAATACTTTTTGAAATGTGCGTTCATCATTTCGTCCGTCCATCGTCTAGTTCGCGGTACGCCTGCCGAGGCCGACACTAAATCGGCCAGCCCCGCCAGCCGCTTTCCGGAACCAAGCCGTTGGGACCCAATTTGGGTCCTCATCCGCCCTGGCCCGGTACTGGGCGCGCCGCTCACACACCGCCGCGCCCAGGAGTATTTTAGGTCTCTCCAGACCGCCAGATACTCAGCCGCCGGTCAACTGGACCGACGTTGCCCAGGGTGCACCACGTGGAGGTGATCTGGCCCCGCACCCCATCCTCTCTACATACCATGGGCAATGCGCCATTATCTGCCTCTTTACCATTTATAACTACGTAAGAGATTTTAAACTTAAAGTACAAATTTTTTATTCATATTCCTTAACTATATTTTCAATAGTTGCTCTAGAAACGTGTAGAGATTGTAGATTACTTTATTATCTGAAATAATACTAAAACGATGCTCCAACTGATCCACTCAAATCGAAGAAGAATTCAGAAACCGCTGTTATAGATAATGGGTTAGTGGGGTCTCCAACCACAGCGGGAGTTCAGAACTCGTGCAACTATTTGTCTCTTAAGTATTCCTAAGCATAGAACTTTCGCCTTTCGGGGCAGTTTCAGATATCAGGCGACTAAACGTTGGAACAACCTGCCTCCTCCAATCCGAAATGCTATGTCTTTAAATATGTTTAGATCAAAACTCAAAGCTTTTCTTCTGTTACAACTGTAATTTTTCACCTGATGCCTATTACTTATATAATAATGTACGTATATGTATGTATATTTATGTGTATGTATGCATATTCTATTTTATTTTTATTTTACCTTTTTTATCAATAGATAACTAATATTGTCATTGTTCCCTAAATAAAGTTACGACTAAGGACACACACACAACACTCTGGGTGTCGAGTGAAAATCAGCGCTGATGGCTTTACCTCCTTCAGCATATATGCTGACTCGACAACTTTTTGTAACACACACACACACACACTTATTTTATCTTTGTTTTCTCTGTTTTTTTTTCTTTGTATACTAATTGTATACTATGTGTGTAACAAATAAATTTATTTTCTTTCTTTCTTTCTTTCAATTGAGTACGTGCCTAGTTAAGAACAAAATGTCGCCACAAGAAACGTATGCAACTATTTACCCACTACACTATTGCAATTTAGTTGCAAAATTAAAACGAAACTCACTCGTATGACGTTACTTTTATGAAATCATTATAATGAAAGCAGGTTTTTATTATTTTATATGTTGTAAATGTAAGTTTAAAGGCTTACACATATGAAATTGTTACACTTTATTGCATACTAACTGTTCTCCGCAGTTTTTACCCGCGTAGTTCTCATTCCCGTGGGGTTTTCAAAATAAAAACTATTCTATGACAATTCCGGGATTTCAAACTATCTCCATACCAAGTTTCATCCAAATCGGTCCAGTAGTTTTATGCGGACACGGACCTAGTTCTGCTTGGCTTGTTACGACCTTTAATAAAAAAATAATTAAAAAAAATAAAATAAAAATTCAAGTAAGTAAGTAATTAATTAATAATAACAAAATAAGTGTCTACAAAATAATTTAACATATAGATATAAAAAAATGAATAGAAGTCGATTTAAGCTCACATATGGGAAAGAAGATTACTAACTGCATAGCTGCTTGAATTGCTATTATAGGCAATTTTTTTTTCCGACGCAAGTCGAATTAAATCTGCAATATAAAAAAAGGTGTGGACCCAGAGTCCGCAGATAGTTTAATTTAAAAAAAAAAAAACAAAGTGCATTCGTTACGTAAAAAAAAATACAAATCTTTTCTCTTTGTAATATTAGTATAGATATATTCATTCATCATAGAAATTAAAACTGAGGTTTGAATAATTATTTCGAAATGTTTAAATATGATTGTCTGCCATAAGAACCATTCAATCAAGCCGACATTGTGGCATTTAAATAAATTAAAAGTTTCTATTTTATATTAAGTACAATAAACGCAAAAATTATCGCCTTAAAAAACTGCATCGTTTATGACATGATATGACGCACAAACAAAATACGTTATGATAGCACTTTAATATACGCAACGTTCTAAGTTTTCAATTTAATAATATTCTAGATATCTTATTTACAATTTACTTCGCTCGTAATCGAACGCAGCCAATCACGTAGTCTAAATAATTTTTTGATAATTTCTTGTGTAATTTATAATGATAATTGCCTCATTTTGTTGATTTTGCTTGATAATTTTGATAATTATCTTGCCGTTAAAAAAATACCGAAATCCATGTATATATATTTTAATTTTTAACATGATAAGGCCATATAAAGATTTAACGTAAAATAATAGTTATCTTTACTGTTGTAATAAATTTAAAACCATGACTGCTCATTGGTATTGTAGTGGAATATAGCGTTGATGGACTTAGGATCAAATCCATCTATCTACCTTGTTTTAACAGCAGCTATACCATTATGGGAGAGCCTTTTCTAAGACACGTCCGGAAAGCAACCACGCACGAATTTGAAAATCTATCGGCATTCACTTAAGGATGTTTCCGGTTGTAGATTGTTGTGTATTAAATTATTAAATACATAGAAATGAATGAATTATAATTTTATTTTGTGGAGCACAATGCTTGTATTATACAATATATATTTTGACAATTTTGACAATGACAAAAAACATATTGTTCTTATACAATAAAATATAAAGAGTTTTACTACAAAATAGTTTATGTATGTTAACACCGGTAGCATTACTTGAGAGGCAGCACCTCCAGATTTATAGGGTTATAAAACTTGAGTCACATCGTGAAATTGTATTTATAATGTTTGGTGTATAATCTATGGAACTGTACACTTCTATATGCCTAACATATCGATGAACCAATCATATATTTCCAAACCACGTGTTGGTTTGTTTAAAACGTGATGCAAGTCTCCATTCTAAGGTTCGAACTGCGCTGGGCACATCCGCAGTCCGTAGCACAAGCACCAGGTCAAGGGACCCCGCGATGGAAGCTTACTTAATCGCTTCACTTTCTATATGCGACCTCGCGTCGACCTTGCACACTCATTTCTGTTTTATTATTGTATAAGCACTCGAAAATATACTTTACTGTCGCCTGATAAGCTTAAAGGCGTATTATAAGCTAAATTACACGCCTGATAACGGCCTTCGCCGATAAATTTACGTTCTATACGACCTGTTATTTATTAATAATCATGAACCGTGTTATGACATTCTTAATGCCAACTTCTAGAATAAAATACAAACTATTTTAAAAATCTTATAAATTAATTAATAGTAATAAATGAGAATTAATATAATAAAAATTACTACAAATAACATGATCTAATGTTTATTAAATCTTATATTATTTATTTTAAAACGCTGACAAATGCACATGAATACGCGTTGATGTCTTTTATATGAAATGTTACAGTGAAGATAAAAATGTTACCAGATAAATTTGAAATGCGATTTCGACATTCTGCTACATTTTTCTCTTGTATATATTTATTATATTATAAAATTTTTGATTAGTGCTATTGTGCTATGGTGTATATATGCTGTTTTTATTTTTCTGAGAATTACTTTTTCATTTTTGTAATATTTTCAGAAAGCAGTGGTTCTCAAATCTTCAGCGAATGGAGACAGGACGTGTCCATGTCTGGTTTCGGGCCGCCCTTCCTTACTGCTTTCTACAACGTGCGGGTCTCTGTAACCACCACATTGCCTAAAATTGTAAAAACTGTGAGTAATCTCGATAAAGACATTTACCGTTCTAGTTATTAGAACTCTAATAAAAAAAAACGGTTTCTGCAAAATTCAACATAATTAAAATCAAACTCTAAATATTCATGAATATTAAATACAAAGGAAATGTCTCTTTGGTAAAAAAAAACTGTTAGCAATTTTACAAATTTCGTTACACATAATGTGAACTTAAAAGTAAGTAAATTATATTAAAAATATAATTTATACTTTTTAATATCTTTCTAAATAAACAGTTATTTAAAATATACATTAATCACGTAAATATAATTAATATTTGTAAAAACATTACATTAGTATAATAATGACCCCAGTGAAGCGATGATAGTGCAGTGTGTAGTGCGGCCGGATTCCGCATCAATGGACGCGGGTTCGACCCCACCTATCCAAGTCTATCAGCCTAAGCTTTCTATGAAAGAAAACATCGTGGCATGGTTGTAGGGGATTGTCTAATAATGCCCGACTGGATGGCTACCACCCTCATGTTGAAAAAACTGTCACCAAATAACAATGGGTGTGTTCCGGCAGCATTACTTGAGAACCAGTACCTCTATCCTTAGTGTGTTTCCCATCCTAGACCACATTGTCACTTAACATCAGGTGAGATTGTGTTAAAGGTACTCAGGTTATAATGTGTAAAAGAAGTTAAAGGATCATAAAAATCAGCCGTCTAGATAGTGAAAGCATCGTTAACACAACATAAGAAAACTCTTATGTATTGTTGGCAAGATTGACTGGGTTATAGTTTTCTCACTCAAAAAGCCCCCGCTATAGTGACACATTACAACACATTGCATTCCGGGATCGGTAAGTACATAACCAGAGCTAAATAGAAGCTATAGACGTAGCCCGGTAAATAATGGCGACTGTCGATATATTTTCATCGTTTTTAAACTGTACGTTTAATGTTTCACAGCGTCGTACTCTACACTTAGGGCTGTGTCTCCCGCACTCTTGTACGCGCGTGGCAGTCTCAGCCCTCGTACAGAACGCGCACGCGCCGCTCTTGCGTCAGACGGTGGTAGCGGTGCGCGCCCCACTCCGCGGCACATTCACCTACATCGAAGACCCAACCTTTAGAGTTCTACTGTAAGACCATATTTTTTTATATTTCTAAATAAAGTGAGTAGAATTTTGTTCATTTCAGTTGTGCTTGCGTGGCTTCCATAGATGGATCTCTTATAGGAATAAGTATCCTGAAGCCTAGAACCTCAAAGAGAAAAGGCCCCTGTAACTATGTAATGCCCGATAATAAAGAATTCAAAATAAAAAATAATTAAAAAAAAGTAAAATAAACGATTTTATATAGGAGTTTTAATATATATGTAAACTATTAACTTATGTAGGTTACTACTATGAAACCAACGGACGACTAGTAACGTATTAAATTACATAAAAGTAAAATAATCTAAAAGATCTTTAGCGTCGGTACTCGTTGCGTAAATATAATGGTTGTTGTCAACTATAGCGTGAAGATAAATTGTATTTGAATATTATTACTATTATAAATTTTATGGTTGGTTATTTATTAATTTTTAAACTAGGGGAGAGAATATTTAAATTTAATTTCGTTTTATTAAAGTTGTTATTTTTTATTTAATCAATCACTTATATAATTTACATCCTCTTGAATAAAAGAGGTTATAGGTTAAGAGGTTATAACCATAGACAGTAGCCAAGATTTAAAATACATTAATATGGTCGTCATAATTTTTCTCTTGGCTCGGCATAACCTGATCAGGTACCATTTCAACATTTACACCTTTTACACACATTTGACTTTTTACATAAATGACTATTCAAGTATCAGGTAAACATTAATACTTTGCATGTTTTTGCCACGTGGAACGGGTACGTCTGAACGATGATTACGTAATAAATAGTTACTTATTAATCTTCGTTGTTTTTCTACTAACTTTGGCAGATCAAAAAATGGCAAAATTTAGCTAATCTATTACTTAAATAGTTCCTAAATCATCCTACGCACAGTTAGTATGAAGTTAAATTAAAACTCCACTCAAACGCTTGATATGATTTCTTGGTGAAGTTTTTATTTGCCTAATGTAATGAATGCTATTCAAGATGCTAGCACGCTAGAAGACGCACCTTGAAAGAGTGATGGCTGAGAATATACGCCTCAAAACACCCTCTGTACATCAGATTTTGATGGTCAAATTAAATCGTTTTGTATGTAGTTATTAAGTGGCTTTCGCAATGGTACGCATAAAGGCTGTTAACGAACGTTCGCACTTCGCTGCAGTTATTTAATTGAATATTGTATTTTACATATTTTGTGTATTGATTTTTGTATTACACGTTACGATTTAGAAAAAACCGTTATTTTTTTATTTATTACGTTCATGAGAACATACAAGCTTCTGGGACTGCTAACCCCAAACACAAACATACAATCTATAGAAAGCACGATCACAAAGAAAAAAAATAGCGACTGTCGATATATTTTCACATTTACTTTAACGAACCTGGTGTTTACGCCAGTTCCAATTGTTTTCCTATTTTTTTTTTTTTTTTTCTTGTTATATGAGCGATTAATAGTTATAACAGTTTTTTTTTTATTATTTTACAGCGGTGTATGCTGCGTCGTAGGCGTATTGCTTATTAGTGCCACGATTTACGACGTCAGATTAGCGCATGATGTACGCAGAAGGAGGCGACGCGTCGCAAACATCACCGGTGACAAGTCCGCGAGGGACCTCAAGCTCGACTTACACGGTCTGAATGACATCGCTGTGAGTAATGGTAAGTTCGTGACTTTGAGCGCCATGTTAAATTTGTAGAACAACTCAATTTTGATGTGTAGCATTTTTCCTCTCACTTTCCTACAATTTGTGAGAGATAAAAGGGACGGAAGTGTGTAACAGGAAGCGCCGGGGAAGCGCGCGCCATTTGTTTTGACCAATGAGTGCGCGCGGTACTACAGTCCTATGGTATGAAAGCTATCTGCTATACTATCTATGAAGTTTTTTTGATGTGAAACATCTATAGCCGCACGTAAAACCGATTTCTGGCGTGGCGACGCATGCCGTGGCGACGCATCGCGGCAACATCTAATATAACTATTACCGAAGTCACTGATTAAACGAATTAAGTAGTCACGATTTGAAATCAATTTGTAAATTTTTGTATTGAATGGAAATTAATGTTTATTCGATAAATAGTCATCGTTATCTGGAAAAAAAAATCGTAATATTTTATTTAATCATTATGACATATTTAGTTCCTATCACAATCTGTTCTTTTCTGCATATTACTTTTAAAAAATGTTGTTGATGGTTGATGATGTTTTACATCTGCCAGGCGTCCCGTGACGGCTCACATTTTTTTATTTAAAGGAAGAAACTCAATAATTTTTAAATATTTCAGTCAACTCGAATCTTATTTTCGGTCCTTCGTGACAATAAATCTAGACCAATCCCATCAAGAAATCATAAACAAAAATATTATTGCAGGTAAATCAATTTACAACGTCAACAATAACATTGCGATAAATAGTAACACATCTGAAGAGAGATTGACAGCGGAAACTGCCTCCACTTCAACTGATGAAGAGCTTAAACTGAGTTAGTATATTTACCATTTAAGTAAATGAAACTGCAAAAATGTATAAAGATATTTACTTTTGTTTGCATCCGATATGAAAATATAAACTTTAATTTTCTTTTGGTGTCATTTTTTTAAAAACATTACCAGATTAACTCCGTCTATTATCAATATTTGGAAGCCCGTAATTCAGAAGCCGGTATGTCTTGATGTCTCATCACGTAATGGGTGAAAGCAGAACATAGAATTCTCGCCGTTTGCATTCGCTAGTATGTTTGTTGACTTCGTATTTAAATGCCTCATCTCGGTCTACATCTACCCATCAATGAAACATTGTTTGCTGGCATTTACATAAATGTTATAATAATCGTATTTCTGTTCGTAGGTATATGGTCGGAACTATTGCTGTCATTTTCGATGAAGGCGAATATATTGCAGATATTCGACCAGTCCGTCGGGTCAGACACAGTGCCTGTGGTGCACGGCCTACGGACCTTATCTATGATCTGGATCATCTTCGGTCACACGTGTATCGTCGTATTTAAGGTTAACTTTTAACAGCTACGGAACTAATGTATTTATTTTACGATTGAAACACATATGTGATTAACTCTAGAGATGCTCGATCTAATGTCTTTGTGTTGATCTTCTAAATAATTTGGATTCTTGCAATCCGATTTCTTACAACATTATATTGATTCGCTAGAAAATTATAAATGGAATTTAAACAATTTAAAAATCACTGGACCCTACGATACGATCTTGGATCTTGCGTAATAGAGCGACAACTAGAAAGGGATCGCTCAATCGCTACCTATGTAAAGAGAATTTTACACGTTTACCCCTCTCTATTGTTTGAAGCTTTTACCATGAGAAGATTGAAAAAAAAAATAACATTGAGTAATATGAGATCACCTTTTTCTATTGTGTAGTTGCCGACCGCGGTTTCGCTTGTTATGCAATAGTCTATCAGTTTGATCATATGATTGTTTTAGAATGAATATTTTTCTATCCAACAGTACGCGGACAACACAGCGCTAAGAGCCATACTCGAGAAGAGTTTCTGGTTTCAGCTGATCCTCAGTGCCGTTTACAATGTGGACACCTTCTTCTGTTTAGGGTAACCATAATTTTACATTTTATTATTGCACCACAAAAAAAAAAAACATATGAATAGCTAGATAAGTTTTTAAGCGGTTAATCCATTACTTATTTTTATCACAAATCAATATCTTCCGCTACACATTGGCATACATACACTGACAGACATATCGTTTTAAACCTTAGACCTAAAAATTTACCAATCTATATAAGTATTTAAAACATTAGTTTAATACGAGTTAAACTGGATACTAATTTAAGCGAACGTAAATAAACTTCCAAAAACTCTATATTGCATGTCAAAAGAACAAAACCACGTTTAATTATTATTATCGTTTTTTCTCATTACAGCTTATATATTATTTTAAATATATTTTTCAGTGGCATGTTGGTAACGTTTCTATACTTCCGTACGAACGCTAAAGGAAAATTAGACGTACTTACCAAAGGACGAAGGAAAGTAACGTCCGTATTCTTACAGTTCTTTGGTCTAATGGGCTACAGATTTGCGAGGTAAGCCAAACTCTGTTTACAAGAATTATTATATTCTCAAAACATATTAAATATCTTATATTTTAAGAGTAAATGGTGAGTTATTCGCATCAGTTAGACAAGCTCGATCTAGTGAAGGATCGTCATAATTTTAATATTAAAAGTAAAGACAAGTTGGCCGGAACCACGCTTTAGGTTAAGTAAGTGTAATATAAGCTTTATAGGTAATAGTATTCGGTTTTACAATAAGATCCCGAGTAACATTACCGATTTACCTGACAATAGGTTCTAGTATTATGTCAAGCAAGTTTTAATCTCAAAAGGTTATTACAGGGTGGATCATTACGTGAACGATAGTCATGTCTGGAATTAACCCACATCTCAGTGCTTCCGCTAACATTAGTTAAGACTATGATTTATACTGTTTTTTGTATGAAAAAAAATGATATATATATATATAAATATATTATTTATAAAAAAAAGAACCAGATCGAGTTTCTTGCCTGCGCTCTTCTCGACTGGGTTGTTTCCCGAACCGGTGGTAGTGCTTTTGACGTTTGTAAGCGCCTTTTTAGGACCTAAATTGAATAAAGATTATTTTGATTTTGTTTTTTTGGTTTTTGAGTTCTAAAAAATTACATATAGTTTATTCATATATAACTCAAAACTACTAATTTTTAAATCTCCTGCTAGTTTTCAAGTTGTAAATCTATCATTGAAAATGACTGCAAAACCTTTTTTGTAATTTTCCATCGACCATTGCTATTTAAACCATTTATTCAAGTGAATGATAGAATGTATCTTTGGTTGCTGCTAGCCAGTTGAAGGATGACTGGAGGCAAAGTCGTGGTACACGTTGAAAGTTATTTATTAACTGATTCTGATTCTGATTAATTCTGAGGACATATAGTGAAACTTAAATTTTAAAAGATCCCTCGGTAGTCGTAGGGCTTACAGTAACTACGGTGGTCAATCAGAAACATGCAGAGTGCGAGCGAGACGGGACACACGGACTTCTCACATACGAGGTATTAAATATATGTAACCCGTGCGCCCGCGGCTCGCGCTAGTGTGCCGTTAGATGTTGATGAGGTCTCTACATATCTATTTGAATATTTTCTAGGCTTTCAGTGAAATATATAAAACGACTATGTATCTGTTGTCACCAGGTTGACAGTGCCGTATTTATTCATGCTCGGTGTCGTAGAAGTAACGATGAAATGGTTCGCGACGAACGCGGTGTTCGAACCGCCGGCGATGGATCACGAGACTTGCCCTAAATATTGGTGGAGGAATTTACTCTACATAAACACGCTGTTCCCGGTCGAGCAAATGGTAAGTTAATTCGATTAAGAATGAAACTTGATGGAGTACTGGTTTTTACATAGAAATTACTGGATTATTTTTAGACCTAAATTGACGATGTTGTTCGTACGTGTTGTACTTCTTTTCTTTTTTTTTTTACGGGGGGAAATGCATTTACGCACTACTCTTACCTATTGCATTAGTGAGACCGAAGTCCTCCAATGTAATAGGTAAGGGGGCACGGAGGCACGAACTCCGTGCCAGTGTGGGACTCGCCCGGGCGTAAAGCGCCCGGAAATACCCACTAAAACCCCCCGGGGCCGTCCGCCGCATTTGGGATGGGGGCGACACGGGGTGGCTTTCGCAAGCATCGCGTCGCGTACGTGTTGTCCTGACAGTTTACATATAAATTGCGGAGTTTCACTGCGTATCCGAATAAAAAAAAACGAAGAGATCCGCAAAAGATAAACATTGTCCGAAGAATTAGGAAACTTTAAGTGGCAATAGTCTGAGCACATTGCTCGTAGAACCGATCCCCGATGGGACCAACGGGTCCTCAAATAGCTACCAGGCAGCGAGGGTGTGCGCCCCTCACAAAGTGGGCCAACGACCTGGTGAAGGCCGCAAGAGTCCATTGGATGCGGGTGGCGTAAGACGGGTCGTTGTGAAGAGCTTTCAGGGAGACTTATGTCCGGCAGTGGAAGTCTTTCTTTCGGGCTTAAAGAGAACAAAAAAAAATTACTTATAAATGTACGGTTTTTTAATTTCAGTGTATGTTATGGAGTTGGTATTTGTCAGACGACACACAGTTTTACGCAGTCAGCGCTATTCTACTAATCCTTTCTACGAGGTAAAGTAAATATTATATCAAGTGATATTTAAAAAATAAATGTTATATTATCTACTTTCACCAATGCCTAAACGACCTTAAACAGTATAGAATAAGATTTTCAATTATAACATAACAAATCAATTATTCGCAAGATGTCTTTGACGGCTAACTTTATATTGTTGACTTTTTGTAACACTTCCAATTTTACGACCAACTGCAACAGCTATGACTTCTCTTTAAAGAAAATCAAAACCGTAGAGACTTCACGGTGTAACCAAAGCTTTCTGTCATAAAATATTAAAACTTCACATATCGTTGATTTATTTATTTTACTTTGTTATTTCTGACTGAAACAAGATTACTGGTATTATTTTTTATTTACAAAATTTACAGGTAACAATGAATATCAGGCGTAAATGTCAAAGTGCATTCGTAAAACGCTATTTGCTAATTTTTGAAATGCGTAGGAGCCAATGAGGTTTTTATATGGTAAAAAACCAACTCTTCTTTTTTCAAAACTCGCAGTAAAATATCTTCCTGGTAGTAAAATCAAATCCTACAAAATTTGGAGCTTTTAATTTAATATTCAGAGGTAGCGAATTGCTATTTTTCATTTCAATAATTTTATGCTATAAACTCCTTTTGACATTAACGTACTGGAGTGAGCTATTGAAAGTAATTAAACGTTCAACAAAAAGGTCACTAATAACGACTTTTTCATAAATGCACTAGTTCAAAAATTGTTGATAGTTCAATTTTGATCATGTATAAATTCTCCCTTGTCGACTTAAATGAATATGTAACTTCTTTGTCTACAGCCATTTTAAGGTGTCGGTATCACTGACTGGAGTTTTCTTCCTGTCTTCGTTGATGACGACCGGCTACGTCTCGTGGACCAGTGACCACGTGCCGAACAGCGAGGATCCGTTCACTCAATTCGATAAGATATACGATAAACCCTGGACTAGACTAGGACCCTACCTCGTCGGCATGCTCACCGGCTGGATACTCTTCAAGACTAACTTGAAGATACGAATGAATAGGGTGAGTAGGGCACATGATATGTTAAGGAAACCAATACGGGAGATTTGCCTTTTAATTTTGAAGTGTAAACTTTTACGACTTTGACGTCAGCCGTCAACACGATACAGTATGTCAAGTATAATATAGCGTTTAAGTCAGGCGCTTAGAGATTAAAATAAAATGTATTCTTACCCAACCTGCCGTTTATTTTGATTGTGAATAAACTGTATCCAAATGTACAAAATTATTGCTCGGAGCGCCAATGTAATTTTTTAAGTTTTCGCGTTCCATATTTAAAAGTGTCATTTTCACGCGTTACTTTTGCTTTTTTTTTCTATCCCGACTTTTCGGCTGGGTTTAAGCAAAGGTAACGCGTGAAAACCCGTTTCAATTAACAGCATTTAGATGTAAAAGCCATATGTTAGGTTGTATGGATAATTTAAATTACAATTTTATAAATTTTAAACATTAAAAAAACGTTGTCACTTCTCCCAGCAGTGTGGTGCCGGCTAACAATCCGTAACAATCCGTATCCTTCTCCTGGGTGTCTTAAAAGGCAACTAGAGGATAAATCAAGGGATGGGCAGCAGCTTCCTCTATGTGCAAACGCCCACATCCCAACCCGCCTGCCAAACAGGGGGGATTGACATTGGATGCTTTTCGGGAAGACCTATGTCCAGCAGTGGACGTCTTTCAGTTGAATCAATCAATCAAACCGCGAAACCCTAAATATTTTCCAAAAATAAGTTAAATTTTATAACTTCAATTATCATCTGGCAGAAAAGGTCCCATCAGAATTAGTAAAAAAAAACTGTTACATTTATTTATACAGGTTATAATTATGTTAATGTGAAAAGTATTTTTCAGTTTATTCCCTGTAATTTTGAGTTCAGCGAACTTGTGTGTGTTTTTAATGTTCAATTATTTGTCTGAGGTGTCGTTATTTATTTTGTAATAATTATAATATTTTAGATCTGGGCGTGGGTCGGCTGGTTGATATGCGCAGGGACACTGTTGTTCCTAATATTCGGTCTCTATAAGACGGAGCTGAGTCCCGCGGCCGCCGCTGTGTATAGCGCACTCTCTCACTCGCTGTGGGCTGCTGCAGTCGGGTGGATCATAATAGCTTGCTCCACCGGGCATGGTGGTATGTATGATTGGTCATTTATGCAAATTTTATATTTACTGCTAATTCCTAGTAACGGACTCTTATGCTAGGACCGCTTTAGTGGAAAATCATTCGTGTTGTCGCCATTCGGTAGTGTATGGCGGATGCTTCATGGATTTCATGGATTTACACAAACACTTCATATTTGATTGAAAAGAGTAATTCTATTATTTAATGAATAAAATGATTATTTAATGTCCGAAACTGACAAAGTCCGGACACATTATTATTCTTTACAAATGCATATTGATATATAACATAATTGAACTACTTTAATTCCATTGATTTTTCATGAGTTTCGCATCTAAAGGATAACATAAATAGAAAAATTCATATGTGTGTACCCACAGAATTCATCATATAATTCGCTGAAAGCAGACAAACGAATTTTAGTCGCGATAATGTTACGAACGACATGACACGAACGTTCGCTCGTAAATGTGTCTGTAGCATTAAAGGATTACGTCTATTAATTTGCTAAAACTCGAAAACTGAATTCGACTAATCGTACCCAACTTTTACCGCGCGTATCAACCAATGTACATAATAATTGATGTAAGAACGGCAAACTTATTGTATAACCCGTTGACCAAAAGGGGAACTAGCGACGCCATCTTTAAATGTTAATAATCGTACTTATGTTTAATTTTTTTTTCTTGATAAAAACATCTAAGTTTAATATGTTATGACTTATCACTTACATTAAAAATGGTAAAGCTTTACGTACATATATCGGTTGTACCAAATTTATTAAAAAAAAAAATTTTATTGGCAACACTAAGAGCGATGCCATCACCGGGCCAGATAAGTTTTTAGGACAATTTTACTGCGTGATTGTTGGTGTGGAAATATCTAGAAGGATGATGTTGTATGGAGCAAACGGAACTTACCTTTATTATTAACCTTCGATTAAGCTGGTTCAGATTTTATTTTTCACCTCACTTCACTTTATAAATGTTCTAAATAATTTGATAACTAATGTGCACTTTTTAACATACGAGAGACAGCGGCGGCGGTTGCGTGTTGCCGTTCCGTTTTTGAATAGGAAGAGGAAGGGATAATGAATACATAGACTAAATAGAGCGGGGGCGTATAGATAATATAGACAAGAAATAACTTAGAATAAGAAGAAAATATATATGATAATAGATGGCGTTAACAATTGTTAATACAATTGTGTTTGTTTTCAGGTTGGATCCGTCCGATACTATCGGCGCCGTTCCTGTACCCGTTCTCGCGGGTCACGTACTGCACGTACTTGGTGCATCCAGTGGTGCTGCGTTACGTCGCTATGCACCTCACACACCCCATACACTTGGGCGAACTGCTAGTGGTACGTAAAAATCTACTCTTAATTCGTGTTTAATTTTTGAAGTTATACTTCTTTAGGCGCGTTATGAAAAAATGATGAGAGTGAAATTTTAAGATGCGCGCGCATCTGTGACACAAAATTAACAGTATGAAGTGCACGCGCATGTGTAACACAAAATGAACAGTATGAAGCTATCTGCTTAACCGCTCATTAAGTCTCGAAAAAAAGCTACCAACAAAATAGAAATTGAACCTCGATATTAGTCGCGCATGTTGGTACGCTCGTCACCTCTGATCAAAGTTTTCATATATATAATATTTATAAACATGTTTCTAGTTTATACATTCACAACACGTGTTTTAGTTTCATACAAGTGCGAATTATATATGTGCTAATAAATTATATTCAGTAGTGATTTAAATTGAATATTTTGATTGATATCACTTACTATTTGTGAATATTATTGAAAAAAAATGTGCTTATATACTTTTTCAAGTGCTCCAATATAATTGAGGTTAACTATCCGTATGTATTATTTATTGATATACATTAAAATACTTTTATTTAATATAATTAACACTAAATATTATTAAATTATTAATGTTAAATACTTATTATTGGTTATTTAATATTTAAAAATAAAGAAATAAATTTAATAAAAAGTTTGTGATAAAAATGAAAAGTGAATATTAAATTAAGAAATCAATAAAAATATTTAAAAAATGACCAACCTTAAATTCAATTTTTTTTCTATTATTACGTCAAAGAAATATAACTTCTTACGTGCGTACATAAGTACGCACACACTTTTTTTTTTTTTAACCATGAAGATTATTATGTCTGTCGATATTTCGAGTATACTTTTCTGCTACGATAACAAGTCTAAAGAAACTTCATACACTTAAACCTTTTTGATACTTTATGGTGAAAAATATTTACTCTAGTTGTGTTGCCGACTGTCTTGTATCCCAAGACTTGTCTGGGATATTAAATATAGTTTTAGGACTTTAGTCGTAGATTTTTAAAGCGTCTTGGTAAGAGGCTAAGTTTTACAATTCGCTCGTTAATGCTGCCTTCGTTCTTACTAATTCTACTGCATTTAGACTTAAGTTTGATAGTATTTTTACTTTTCTAATTTTTACAATTATGGCTTCTCTTGAATAAAGTGGCAATGAAAAAATATTATCCTACTTTAATGGTGTAAAATTGTTTTCAAATCATGTAGAGTTTTACTGTACTCTTTCATACTCATCGTATTATCTGTATTATCCTTTAAACACCACATAATGTATGAACAAAAGTACACATTACTTAATCACTCCTTAACACTTTGTTTGTAAGTTTAGCGTTTGACCTACAGTCTCTATTCAACCATTAGACGTCCAATGCTGGACATAGATCTCCCCCAATAAGGGAGAAATTGTCATAATCACTACGATTGGCAGGCAGGTTGACGATCGTAGTAAGATGTTTGTGGATCTTAGAAGATGCTGCTGCCCATCCCCTTTTTTTTTTACGTGGTTGAAATCTGCTCGTTGAACGCTCGGACGTGTGCCGAAACCGTAGTTTTTTTGCACACGTTGATCCTCGCGACAGACTGGATCACCGAGGCACACTCCTCTGCGAGAGGCGCCCTCTTTGGTATCCGTGTGCCAGGTTGGCCGTAACCGACTGACTAAAAACACTCCACGTCCCTAACCGGCGCAAAGATGCCAGGGCCTCCGGAGGCACATTATACATGTATTCTGCAGAGGCCCTGACAGCGCCATACCTCACGGGAGGTCCAGCGTCAAGTTATTTTACGAGGCTTGGCAACTTCGACGGGCGCCCGGACGGCTGCGTCCGGTGCCCCGGCGTGTGACACGCCTCACTCGGCTGGGGCGCGCTGCCCGCTCCCTCTCTCGCTCTGCCTCCTCCTTTGCGAGCATGACGGCTTCGCAACAGGAAGAGACATGCTGCCCATCCCCTGGTTTATCCTTAAGTCGCCTTTTACGACACCCACGGGAACAATATGGGGTGGTACTATTTTTAACCGACACTTACAGTCTCGCGTGATGTGATGTAATTCTCGAGTGATTCTGTTAGTATTCACCTATATATGCTTGGTGATATATTGTCAACTGAAGCTCTCTCTAGGATGTTTCAACTACTTCTTGTCAACGTAGTAACAGAACTAACTATTTAAGAAACGATCATCGCACAAATGTAACATACGTTTGAATGGTGTTCATTGTTTATTAATTTTTGGGACACATTTAACTTTATTTAAATTTCCTGAATTATTATAACGTACAAACGTTTAACAATTTAGTGTTATTGTTTTCAGTTCGTCCTGTTCCTGGGTTTGACTGTGATGTCATACTTCTTCGCGTTCCTGATCTCCGTGGCTTTCGAAGCGCCCATAGTGACCATGCTCAAGATACTATCGCCGCAGAGGAAACCGCATCGCGTATGACACAGCAATACCTAAACCTCAAGTACAAGACCCGTTAAGGATAATTAATAACAGTGGAACAATCCGTTTTCGCAAAATGTGATAAGTGTGAACTTTTTAAAATAGCTTTAAATATATCGTGGCTTGATTATTATCGTCGAAGGATTTATGATAAAATCATTAGCAATAATATTTCTAAATTATATCCTTACGGTAATACCTGAAGATCAAAAGTTGAAGATGTTAAGCTTCGAGAAAAATTAGGTATATTTTTTCATATCTTGCTTGGCAATCACAGCGAAATACAAGAACAAAATGAGTATATTTAAATAAATCCTCTATTGCAGTATATTCTTTAGAAAACGTGTTCCTAAAATCTTACTTTTGTGTAGATTTTCTTTGACCTGATCTAAGAGGGTTCGTTTAAGATATTTCATCTAACTATTTACTACAATGAAATATAAATGATAGAATAGATATTCTACAGAGATTATCACAAGTGGTACATTTATATAAGCATATGTTAGATACAATGAATTCCATATAACTTTTTAGAAATCTATTTAGACTACTAAAATTTAAATACAAAAGATTGTTTAAAAAAATAAAACAACATAAAACAGAACATTGTCTGTATAAATCAACAGATGCTGTTATAAATATCGTACAAAAATAATAAAGATATGCAATCTTTAAAGCGCATATGAAGATATCATCCATATATACTACAAACGCAATATAAATGATAGTGGTCAGGGGCGTCTTCAGCTATAGTGCAGGGTG
This sequence comes from Samia ricini, assembly GCA_014132275.2. NCBI lineage: Eukaryota > Metazoa > Arthropoda > Insecta > Lepidoptera > Saturniidae > Samia > Samia ricini. The sequence continues at coordinate 36,564,875 of AP028160.1, read as the reverse complement.
TGTAGCGCACACGGGCGCAGAGTTTTAGGAGGCGCCGAGTGACGCTCGCGACACATACATAGATGCCTCACTCGGAGCGCTAACGCTCTGAAATACCCTGCGCCCGTGTCATGACCGACACCGAGCGCTGTAATGGTTAAAATTGCTTCCCGACATCAAAAATTGCATCCGAATTATCGATTGAAAATATAATTGTAAACATTCTATTTTGACCACGCACCTATTAGAGGACGCCATGATGTTGGTTGCACACGGGCGCTGCAAGGGCTAGAGCCGCCTTTGATAGTGGTGGTAAATTTACATGAGTAGTTTTCAATGAAGAAAATGTTGTTAGTTTAAATGCCTACGGAGTAAAGCTTCAGGGCTATAATAGTCCTCTTTGTACGAGAAATAATCCAATAGAATACAAAAATCGTTAACTCGATCAATGAACTTGGCAGCTTTAGACGTGACACTGAGAGATGAAATAGGAAGATATGATACATTATTTTAATATAGAGAAACCCATCATAAGTGACCTCTAACACATTGTAGTACCATAATTAGAGGGCACGGGATGATTCAAGTGTCTCTCCCTAACCCTCTTACGGGATTCAGTTCTAAACAAATTACTATCCCCGTCCTAATATAATATAATACAATACCACGAAACCATCTCCCCTAGTTCAATCTGGATTAAAGGTAAAAGTCTACCAACAAGCCTTCTTCAGGATAAGGAGATAAAATATGTCACGTCAAGTGTTATAACGTTAAGTAAATCAAAGTACATTATACATATGAAGTTTTTTAGAATAACTGAGACACTCTCTAGCATCACGAAGTTAGTATCATGACAAACATTAGCGAATTGAATATGAAAAAAGAACAATTTATTTTATATAAGTTTTATAATATATGAAATAATGTAAATAAATACAAAATTGTGTATAACTTAACTCTACTACATAATATGTACATAAGATTGTAAATATTGTAATTCTAATTTAAGTTTCTTGTATAATTAATGAATATATTATTATTTTTATACAAAACCCTGTCTATTTAATTAACACTATCTTCGAAATTACTTGATAAGTAAACTTAAAAATGTTATAAATAAAACTCAAATACATACGTACATATTTCACTAGACACTAAAATCTAAAAGCAAAGTTATACGTAACAATAAATACGGGCTGTATACGTTACAAATGGAAAAAACTATTTGTTTTTTCATAAATTTGAAAAAGTACATCAAAAAGCAGGAAGCCCGCTTATAAAACAAATAATATATTGACGACATAAGTGCTGCAGCCTTACAGTCAACAACCATGTAAACTCATATAACTATTCGATAATTACTGCCATGGAATTTTAATATTTTCCAATAATCTTGTAGAACTGCACCACATTTGCTGTCAAGGCATTACTTATATCGTTAAAAAGTTCATGATGTTTGATCATGAACTAAAACTGAAATTGATTTGTTGATGATTTACTAATTACTGCTGTACAATAACTAATACACGTATCAATAAATCAAACTGTGACCGACCAGTCCGAAAGCCTCCTCAGGAGACTGCAGCACGGCATCTCCACCAGAAGCGCGAGGAGTAATGCTCCCAATACAGTCAGTACGCACGTACCCGTGTAGTACATCCACTGGGAAATCATCATAAACCATCCCGTATAAAGACCTCTTGAAAGTTTTGAATTTCGAATGACTAGCTATATTTAATGTCAAGGTATTTTTAAAAGCAAATTATATCTACGAATAAACTTTCCAAGATTCATGTAATAAACTGAAGGTAAGATCATAAATAAACGCGACGCTTGATAACCTAATATTCAATCATGATGATGAAACCAGAATATTATTTACAGGAAACTGTTTTTTCCAATACTGAAGTAAGATACAACATAATATTCTATAATTCTTAAGCTTCCATAGCAATAAACAGAAGTTATGTTTGTTCCTCTTTAAAGAAAATATTTTGCCCATCGTGTCATAACTAATTGACGAAAACTTCGGAAAAATGGAGAATATGAGGCATACATTTGTTCGACTAATTTGGCAAATTCAACCACGTTTAATAGGTAATGCACATCATTCAAAAGACCAGTGGTGGATTTACATATGTCCTAAGCGTTAAATTCTACTGTTTTTATCTCTACAATTATTAATTCCTAGATTAATTATACAGTGCAACGACATGCTTGAAATGACATAAGTAATATTTTTTTAGTATATTTTAGTAAAGGACAATTTAATATAATATTAAACAACCTATCAACACACGAAGATGACGTCAAAATCAATCTTGTTCATTAATCCGAAAAAGGAGATAAAACATTTAAATTTTTTTGACTTAAGACAAATCTCAGATAATTGTTTACTTTTTTTAGATAACAAATGTTAAAATTAGAGTGCTGTTCCTAATTTCCCCAAAAAAAGTCACCCCTAAAATCTGCCGTCCTAGGCTCAAAAACCATTAGCTTGATGGTAAATTCATTCCTGTCAAAGATTATAAACATACTTACGATGCAGAGAGTATAGGAACAAGGGCTGGAGTCCATCCCTAGCAGCAGAGTACGTGCGACGACGACGACGTGCAGTAGTAGCATGCCGTAACAAAGCCTACTCAACCCGGAAAATGTTCTACTACCTAGAATTTCTCGAAAAAATCCTGAAAACATTCATCTCTAGTTTAACCAAATCCGATCACTAGTTATGTGTGAGTTGAAGGTATACATTTCTATATATCAAAAAGTAATTTACTCCTCATTTGAAACCTATGATAAATCTATGATTAGATGACAATGTTCTCGATAGTAGTAAACTGGTATATTTATCTAAAATTCTGGCTGGTTACTAATTCGTCAGTATTCAGCGAGTTTTAACATGGCTGCCTTACGCGGTTTGTTTGATATTACTATTATTAGAAAAGGAGCTTTGCAGGCTAAAACAGTTCTGTAACACTACGATTTAGTCAGATCTATTATGATAGCCCTATATTACTAAAGCTCACTGCCTTTACCTACTGTAGGAACTTTTTGGCAGAGAGTGTCTGTACCTCCTCCAGGAGCAACGCGTGCTGACCCAGAATTCGGTAACGTATGGGTATTAATGGATCACATTTACACAAGGGGTGCTTTAGTGTTTCGCCTTCGATTTCACAGAACCTGCACTCTATTGTGTTCTGGACATCGATTTGTGCATATGCTTACCTAAACAACAGTGCCCAGTTAGTACTCTCAATAATACTCGTAGCTAATTCCTACTGAGCATCAGGGTTTCTTCAGCTTTGCGCTGAATGTATGCCCTGATGAGCGAGCTCTTTTGAATAATTTATCCGGGCAAATTATTTCAGAATTCAATGGCCACATAGGTGTATTGACTCTTTATGGTCAGATGAACTAGGCTTTTTGGAATGCCACAAAATGGTTCAGGCCCAATTTGTGTTTCCATAGCCACTGCTCTTGCAAGCGCATCCTTGCCGAGAACTCCTGCACGCCCGGGGACCCATCTTAAAATCAGCCCGTTATTCTTACCTAAGCTGTTTAGCATTGCCACACAATTGGCAACTAGCTTCAACTCAATTACGTCCGAAGCCAGCTCGAAAAGAGCGACTTGACTATCCGAATGAAAATATATTGTATGGTTAATGTAGGCTTTCTGCAGATTTATACAGGAGCATTCTAGAATGACATATATTTCTGCTTGCCATATACTAGTTGTTTTACTAAACTTATGTTGCTCTCCATATATTCCACAACCTACGTTGAGTCCTATTTTGGATTCATCAGTAAACCATAGTAAACCGCCGTCCAAGTTATCTCATTAGTTAGCCAAGAGTCCCATGGAGGGATTTCGACATTATAAAATCTTTGAAGATTAGTTTCAGGAATCATCTTATCCGATATCATTCCTAAAACTGGTGTTTCTATCACGGAGTCTAAAAGAGATCTCATGGACTGGGATATCCATTGTGTCCTCCCGAGGGCTTACATTTTCTGCATCGTTAACTTCGCCACCTTTTCTACATATAGATGAATGGGCTTTCGATTAAACAGAGCATCTAGAGCCGCTCCAAGGGCAGTCGACATAGCTCCCGTCACTAAAATAGAAGCCTTTCTTTGTATGGTAGCTAATCGGGTACAAACCAATTGTTGCTGTGCCTTTTAAAACCAAACCACACAGGCGTATGTTAATATGGGTTGGTTTGTTATTCAAGATCTTTATAATTTTGCCACTATTAAAAATGGGACGATGTAAATATTCGCGAATAGAATTTCGGGAGAATACATAACAAAAGTTTTCGAAATAATTAAAAGATCTGAGAAGCTTTGTGAATAAATATTATTTTTTTGCAATGGTACCGGAACTTTTTTTTCATTAATTCATACCAGCATAGTTCGAAGAGCATATTAGCGCAGGCCACAGCAGTGCGAGAGCGCAGCACGCGTGCGCACACGACCACAGCCACGGACGGACTTGCGCGAGCGCACCGCACAGCGTCGCCACAGACAACGATGTCATCCACAACACGCACGATGTTATCTACATATATCGTACATTATCTCACATTATCTGGACACTCTGGAACCCTAGGTACAGGCAACTTTGTAAATAAATTGGGAAATATAGAAAAGGAGGTTTATTAAAATCATATGCTACTGTTTGCGTGAACCTTATAACCCTATCAATTATTACGAACTTTGTAAGAAACATCACTTGCTACCCTTAGAAAAATCACGTGAAATAACCGATATAATTTACTTGCTCGCTTCCAATAATATTAACTCCTACCCACCAACATACCGGCCAAGCATTTATGCATCTTTAACCTAACCTACCGTTATTGCTGCCCTTCGTCTCTACTAACTACCGACAAAACACATTCAGTTGTTATTTTAATGACGTGGAGTGAGGATCTATTTAATACTACGCCAAATATGGTGATAAATATTTTCAATGCGAGATTTTTTTAATAAATTTAGTGTAATCAATCATATATACTACTCTATACTTATAAATCAAATTGGAATGTCAAAATATTTTTTTTTAGTAAATATAAATAAATTTTAATTTTGAATCTATATACGTTACGTATATACCAAAAATACAGTTTTTTAAATTTTGTCTGTCTCTCTGTCTGTTTGTGATGTGTAATCTCCGGAACGGCTGGCCGGATTTTGACGGGACTTTTTTTGATAGATAGCTGAAGTTACTCCGGGCCACTTAGGGTACTTTTATTTTTGAAAATAATTAGGGTTCTGCGTAAAAAATTAAACTCCTAAAAAAATGTAATAAAATCCGACTTAATGCACAGTTTTACGGGCAAGTGCTTGAATTTATGAGAATTTTTTTTACTTTATCTTAGTACTAAAAAAAATTAGGGTTCCGTATAAAACAATTAAAACGCAGTGAAGAATATATGAATCGCGGTCGCAGCCGCGGGCACACATCTAGTTGAATATATTTGTATTGACTACTGACTTCAATCAACAGAATTTCACTAACATTTTCGTTCTCTTCTCTTTCCATTATTGTTAGTTTAAGAGCAATCCGTGTTACGTTACATTTGCATAGATATTATGTAACGTACAAGTGGGAACCTATAAATGGGCATGTGTTTTTTTTTATCAAATTACTATCATAATTGTTTCTGGTCTTCAAAAAATAAATAAATATTTACTATCTGGTGTTTAACGTCAATCATCATCATTAACATCACCCTGTTCCCACGTTAGATCAACGTAGTGGGGTTTTCTTCGTCCTGTTAGGATCCTCCAGGTTATATATACTGCTCCCCGGAATGTTGACCGATGGGTCACGCCTCCCTTCGGGGGGGCGGGCGAAGAGGTGGGGTCGAGAAGTATTCTCCCCCATCCCCATTGGGCCATTGCACGACGAGGCCCGGTGGGTTCGCTGCAGGAGGCGACGCGGCGACATGCTTGGCAACCCCGTATCGCCCCCATCCCAAATGCAGCGGACGGCCCCGGAGGGTTTTAGTGGGTATTTCCGGGTGCTTCACGCCCGGGCGAGTCCCACACTGGCACGGAGCTCGTCACTCCGAGCCCCCTTACCTATTGTATTGGGGGACTTCGGTCTCACTAATACAATAGGTAAGGGTAGTGCGTAAATGCATTTCCCCCCCGTCAAAAAAAAAAAAAAAAAGGATCCTCCAGTGTACCTAAAAGGGATGACAGCGCTACCGCTCCGCGTCAGCCCCTTTGCTTAGTAAGCATCAGAACTCTTCATATACTAAGTCGCGACAACAAGAAGTCAGTCTAATTACACATCTCTCGCGCGACACGGTTGCTTTCGGGTCCCTATTATCATTGTAGAAGTTTAATTGTGTTTATTAATAAACATTCCTTTGTAAATCTAAAGAGTCTTTTTTTTAAAAGCCTCTTGAAAGGGACCCCGTAACAGTCCGTATATCTCTATCAGCCATCATATCTTCATTCATCTCTTTTGCTTTCATACCCTCCTCTTTCATACCTCTTTCAGACATTTCATCCGTCTCTTCCTTTGCTATCCCCTCCTTTTCCATTCTTCAAATTTCATACTACTTTTTACAGTACCACTACCACGCCTTTCGTTTTCTCATCACACCCAGAATAGTAAAACTTTTAACGTACTCGAATATCCTCCTTCATATCTTTTCAACCAATTATTGCAACTAATTCAGTTATCCAGTTTAAATTCAACACATCCAAAAAGAGACGAACCAACAACTTTTCAAATAACATCGCTGGTCAATTTTTATGTGACCATATGATGTAATATCATCAACCGTTTATTTTCTAAAAAACAGTATAAAAAATAAACTGTACTATACAACAACTGTGTTGGTCCCTTATACAAATGCTTCTAAATGCCATATCATAGCATAACTCAGGCCAACTAAAAGGAATCTTACTATCCACTTGCTGCCTGCCCGCGGCTGCGCTCGTGTTTCATATGTTTATCACTACGTTTCAATTTTTTTATACGGAACCCTAATTATTTTCCTAAAAATGTTTTAGTGCCTTATAAGATAAAGTAAAAACATTTCCCATAAATTATAGCACTTGCCAGTAAAACTGTGCATTGAATCGGATTTTATTCACAATTTCATGAGTTTTATGTTTTTTTTTTTTATCAAAAATAACCCTAAGTTACCCGGAGTAACTTCAGCTGTCTACCAAAAAAAGTCGGGTCTTAATTGATCCCGCCGTTCCGGAGATTACCCACAACAAACAGACACTTTATTTTGGTTTATTAGTATAGATAAGAGGCCGTTCAAATATTAGGTAAGAAACATAGGAGAGGGGAGGTTTCAATGGTGAATTTAATGAAAATAAGTAAAGTGGTACCCTTATTTAAATCAGGTTGCAGAAGTAGTCTTGAAAATTATAGACCAATTTCAGTACTTCCATCGATTAGTAAGATTTTCGAAAAGATTATGCTTAATCAGTTAGTTGAATACTTTAGAGCAGAAAAGATTTTAGATGATCGGCAGTTTGGTTTCACGAAATCCAAATCTACCACTGACGCTGGTGCAACGTTAATAAGTCACATATTGGGAGCTTGGGAGATTTGGCAGGATGTAATAGGTGTATTCTGCGATCTCTCAAAGGCCTTTGACTGCGTTGATCACAGTACACTTATACTGAAACTAAAACATTATGGTGTTTCTGAAACCTCTGTCTCTTTCCTGGCCTCTTACTTAACAAACCGATGTCAGAAAGTAAATGTTAATGGGGTTACCTCCACTGGGTCATTAGTTAGAATCGGTGTGCCGCAGGGGTCGATTTTGGGACCGTTTTTATTCCTGGTTTATATTAATGACTTACCGCTAATGGTTAATAACTCAGCTGATATGGTTCTATTTGCAGACGATACTTCACTTATATTTAAAGTAAAAAGAAAAAATTCAGAGATTAGGCACTTAAATAATACACTAGCAAACATTTCCAAATGGTTTGCCTTAAATAATTTACTTCTTAACACTAAGAAAACGAAATGCATAAAATTTATGTTGCCCAATGTGCAACATATTGATTGTAAGTTAGAGATAGAAGAGAATTTAGTAGGCTTAGTTGACAAAACTCTGTTTTTAGGTATCACACTTGATAATAAGTTACAATGGGGTCCGCATATTAAAACTTTGGCAGGAAGGCTTAGTTCCGCTGCTTTTGCGGTTCAGAAAATTCGCCAGTTGACGGATATTGCTACTGCTAGGTTAGTCTACTTTGCTTACTTTCACAGCTTAATGTCTTACGGTATTTTGCTGTGGGGTACAGCAGCAGAGGTAGACACCATTTTTACGTTACAAAAGAGAGCTGTTCGAGCAATATATAATATGGGACCTCGCGAATCTCTAAAGAACAAGTTTCAAGAATATGATATCTTAACTTTGCCCTCCCAATACATCTTCGATAACTTAATGCATATTCGTAAAAATTTAGACAAGCTAGATCTAGTGAATGATCGTCATAATTTTAATACTAGAAGTAAAGACAAGTTGGCCGTCCCACGCTTTAGGTTAAGTAAGTGTAATAAAAGCTTTATAGGTAATAGTATTCGGTTTTACAATAAGATCCCAAGTAACATTACCGATTTACCTGACAATAAGTTCAAGTATTATGTCAAGCAAGTTTTAATCTCAAAAGGTTATTACAGGGTGGATCATTACGTGAACGATAGTGATGTCTGGAAATAACCCACATCTCTGTGCTTCCACTAAAAACTACGACTTGTATAGTTTTTTTATGACATAAAAAAATTATATATATTATATTTATGAAAAAAAAAAAAAAGAACCAGATCGAGTTTCTTGCCGGCTCTTCTCGACTGGGTTGTTTTCCGAACCGGTGGTAGTGTTTTAGACGTTCATAAGCGCCTTCTTAGGGCCTAAATTGAATAAATAAATTTTGATTTTGATTTGATTTTTGATTACGTAACAATATTTCTGTTTTTTTTTTCTCTAAATTATCGCAATGCTTCCGTAATCAGGTGTCAAATATGTCCAAAATCTTGATTATATAATACTTGAATGACCCTTAAAATAATTTTATTTTCATTCGTAAACTTGAAAAAGAAGTTTCGTTATAAAAATCTAAAGCTACAGGATTATTTCTAAATCAACCTGAATAGTTAAAAAGACTATTAAATTTATCTATTATGGTCTTGTAAATAAAATACAAAAACATTCAGATAAGTAAATTACGTATGAGTTGTCATAGAGTGTTTAAGGTTCTCAAAGATAGATGGCGCGCTGTAATAAATTTGAATTTTTTATCACGCGGTGTCAAGATGTACGCCAAAAATATGACATCAATTTGTATATTGTTCTAATGTATGGAAAATAAATACTACAAAAAGTACTATGAAGTTTTAACTGAAGCAGTGTGAAAGTGTATACTAGTGACCTCATCGGGAAGGGCTCATGGTAAAATTTATACATAGAGTTTGAAATAAGAGGTACCTTTGATACTTTCAGTCGTCCGTTGACGGAATGCACCAGCCAACCCGTAAACACTCCGATAAAGTACGGAGCGACGCGAGCGAGAGGTCGCTCTATGAGGGAAGAGTACGCGGTATGTGCGTTCGAAAAACTATAACGTACAAAAATACACTTCAAAAATATATACATCACATTGAGCATAATTTTCAATTAAAAAAAAAAAACAAAACAAAAATACTTTATTCAATTTTGGCGCATTGGCAAATTTGGCATTTGGCGCAATTTTTCAAATAAGGCGCTTTTTTTTTCCTTTACTATAATACAGTTTATTATTTTAACATTTAAGTAGTACCAATTACAAAGTAATTATAATTAAATTTTGTTAATGTCTTGAAATTCAAATTTGATTGTGTGTATGTGTGAGTGTGAGTGTGTGTATGTGTGAGTGTGTATATGTATATGTATGTGTGGGTGTGTGTGTGTATGTAATAAATAGTGACCGTAGTTGAACGTCAAAATACTGCCACCACTTCGGAAAATAATCCATTCATCGTGAAGAACCGGCAATAAACTCAATATGATTTTTTTTGTCTGCGACTAATTCACAAACGGTACAAGGAGTCTAAAATATCGTGAGAGGAAATGAGATAAAGATAACGTAGTGTTTTTTTCAGCTAAAATAATAACATATAAACCTAAAGATAAAAGTCTGTATTCGTTGACAGACAAACGCGTAGCAGCCGCAGTGGTATGGGCATGTGATGCACTGGGGGAACGAGGATGTCATGAGAAAGGTTTCATATGAATGCTAATAAGGAAAGGGGAAGATCACAGAAAAATAGATTGTGTGAAAAATGACATGCTTAGAAACGGAGCGAATTTGTTGATATAAAATAGAGATGAATGAAGAAGGAAGACATGTCGCACTAAAGGAAGACATGATAAGAGAAGGGACAAGATTTAATACCTAGTGTTATTCTTAGGGGTCGCCCATTAATAACGTGAGGTGCGAAGAAGGAGGGGTTCAGAAAATATCACAAGTGGGGTGGGGAGTTCAGTGAGATATCCACATGTATTTAATTTCCTTTAAACGAGCGATGTCCAACAAGGAGTACGGACTTGGTCACAACTTCGTAAAAGAAAACACGTGATTTCTGGACGCCCTTAAGTTTCGAACAATATTAAATTAAGTTTTGACCTATAAAGGAAAAAAAAAAAAATTCACGTGCATGCATATATAAATATATAATCAACTTACAGCAATCCATCATCTACATAGGATGCCATAATATCGGTCGCCGTAGCGGCGAGTAAAACGACAAACGCTAACATAGCGACTAGCCGGGCACGCATGCTCGCGAACATATTCGACGACAAGCTAGCCGCGCACGCTAGCGCACCGACAGCGTGCAGCTGCGTCTCCGTCGACAGGTACCACGATATTTGCATGCACTGAAATAATTTTATTATACACTATCTGTGCCCGCGACTTCGTCCGCGTGGAATATAGTGTCTTTGGGTTGCATTTTAAATTATTTAGGCTAATTATTTTACAAATAAGATACATACGTATAAATACTTTATTATTTAAATATATATGAACATAAGTTATAAAGTATTATTTTGAGTTTATTTAAGTAAATTTTTATAAACTACGTTTTTTTATTTCCCAGCTTTTGCTATCAGTATTCGAATGTGTGTGACGCAGATTTGTCTGCCCGTTCGGGTAAGCACACTTACCGATATGTGACACGTTTCAGCTCACCTTAATTTAACGTCAGGTGAAGTGCCGTCATTTTGCTGAGCTCGAATAAAAATAGCTAAGATTTCCGTAGCGAATCTCAAAACTTGGACTTTGCTCAGCTTAAGCTAAGTAAATGCTACGCTTGTAACCATAAATTTAATTTCTGGAGTTAAGTCTGAGATAAGCCTGAGTACTCTCTATAGATTTCATCCTTAGGCATATTACCCCACCTACACCGCGCCGTACCAGGCCGTACCACGCCGTACCAGGCCGTACCACGCCGTACCAGGCCGTACCACGCCGTACCACGCCGCGCTCCGCTGCCCCCCGCCTCCGTAAATGTTTCATCAGAATAACTCTAATATTTTGTATCTTGTGCGCAAACTTATAACAGTCACATAAACCTTAAATATTTCCATACAAACTTTGTTCCCCTAATCTTATTTTACACCCTTGAGGGTAAAACTTTAACAAACTTTAAATATCATATTTATTTATATCAAATCAACAGCCAAGAAAATAAGTTTCAAGCTTTTAGCTCTAAAAATGACGATACTTCCATACAACTTTTTATCCCCCTTTTCAACCCCCTGCAGCCTTTTTTTTGCATTAAAGTAAGTAGCGTATGTCCTTTCTCAGGCTCTAGAATATCTGTGTACCAAATTTCCTTTAAATCGGTTCAGTAGTTTTAGTATGAAAGTGCGACAGACAGGCTTTCGCATTTATAATATCAGTAAAGATTGTATCTTCATTTCAACAATTCTAAATTCTATTAGAGTCATTCTATTAGCACTGACTTATTTGTTCCTTATATTGTTTAAAACTCTAAAGGGCCGATAGCTTTTTTATGCAAGTTATCTTAAAAACGCACAAACTTGAAAAATCTATATCAAATGCCACTAACGTTTAGGCTTTGCAAAAAATGGGTGCATCAAAATTAGATGTGTAATTTAGGAGGAGTTAGCATATAAAGACCCGGAAAACGACTTTAGTTTAAACTATGTATGCGATATACCTGTCGTTCGCCGGAATACATGTTGGATATAAAGAGCAAGTTTCGCCACCAATACGAATCGCAATGCGTGTGGTCACCGTCCGGCAGCGCCAGCACGGCAGTCGAGTGGAACACTCGAGCCACCACCGCAGACAGCAATATCGCATACCCGTACGATGGTAACAGCCTAGGATAAACATTACAGGAAAATCTAAACTCAGCGTACTTCTAACCCAATTCATCAGGTCATTTAAAATATATTTACATGTATTATATATAAATTAAAAGACACATTTATTCATTAAATTAATCATTCACACTATAAATCACAAAATATAAAGGTCTTTCTAAAATAAAAACACGTCATTTTTAATTATTTACAAGAAGCTGTGTCGAGTACGCATAAAAATAAGACAATAGGAAAACAATGGAAAGCTGGCGTAAACGCCAGTTAAGTGCTCAAGTGGTTCAATTAACTTCGATATTGTATTTTTAATCAAAATCAAAAAAATTTATTCATTCAATTTAGGCCCTAAGAAGGCGCTTGTGAACGTCTAAAACACTACCACCGGTTCGGAAAACAACCCGGTCGAGAAGAGCGCAGGCGAGAAACTCGATCTGGTTCTTTTTTTTTTTATAAATATAACATTTTTTTTTGTCATATAAAAAAAAACTGTCATATAATTATCGGATAACGTTTTTAAAGTGAGCATTTTAATAATATCCATATGCTTTTAAATTTTTTTTTCATCATCATTACCTACGTGAGATCAAATGCCAGGACATCATAACAGGCTTTTAAAATGCGAAATAATTTTTACATGCATTTTTATTTGTGTGTCTGTGTGTGTGTGTGTGTGTTTTTTTTAATGAATTTAGGCACATGTTATTAGTTCATACACTATAATTTATAATAGCCACGTACCTGATGATTCGGTTAGTGACAAAACAGATAACCAGTAGAATCTGACCGCAGACTCCACCGAAATTGACCAACTCCTCGACTGAGTACCGACTCTTCAAATAGAAGAAGTGATGCGAACTGAATAGACCACTGAAACGATGTATGTAGGTCTTACAGTTTTGTAAGAAACGTCAAAAACATAAATATGTACTTATGTTCTGTAAAATGTAAACGTATTTAAATACTGAATTTAAATTATGGCCTTATAATATACAGAGCAAAATTGGGCGTAATAGTGCGAAAGTGTACTAACTCAAAAACTGAAATTTTGAAATAATGCCTATTAAGGTTTATAAAAGTCTGCACCTAATACATATAACAACATAGTTGAAATGTCTCGTGTGACATGTGAACTGCCTCGGTGGCGCAGTTATATTACAGTACGACTGTCGCTCTGAGGTCTCGGGTTCGATACCCGGGTCGGGTAAAGTGATATTGGGTTTTTCTACTCAGTATCATCCCCGAGTTTGGAATTTGTGCCCGATATGGCGACAGGCTCGCCCCCTGTCACATCTGGGACGGAACTAAGCTCGGCGGAATGCGGGTAGTGTAGTTCGCTACATCACCTCTGCCTAACCCTTCGGGGATAACAGGCGTGAGCTTATGTTAATAATGTATGTTGAAATGTTTCATTCAGAGTAATTTCATGATTCTTAACTCAACATCTCGATTTGGAATTGAATGAGTTTCATTCTGAAGGTGTTACTGTACTATCTACATTTTACATGAAGGAATCCTTTTGTATACCCTCAAGCTTCGGAGAGTAAAAGGTATGTAGCATATTAGCCCAAAATATTAAGTGAATTCCCACAATAAACCGATAGAGCGAACATTCAACGCATCACCCCGGTGACAAATTCCCCCAAATATGGAGGTAACTTTGTATGGTTATGCCCCTATCCGTTCACCACAACTGTGCTAGGTATATATATATATTTATGCGCGTGTCTCATAGACGGTACGACTGAAAGGTCGGAGGTTCGAACCCAGGGTGGGTAACACGTTTTTTGAGAGCGTGGTTAGCCCGATGGATTAATTCGCGTGTCTCATAGACGGTACGACTGAAAGGTCGGAGGTTCGAACCCAGGATGGGGTAGCAATGTTTTTTTTCCGTGCCCCCTTACCTATTTTATTGGGGGACTTCGGTCTCACTAATACAATAGGTAAGGGTAGTGCGTAAATGCATTTCCCCCCGTCAAAAAAAAAAAAAAAAGGTATATTTATTTAATATTGGATTCCCAGCTGGGAGAATCTTTGATAAATTTGTTAACTTAAACGAAATTAAAAAAAAAAGTAATAAAAAGATCCCCTGATGACAGCGTACATAGATACATAAATTAAATACACACACATATGGATATTAAGCCAATAAAACAATTTTTTAAGTGAGATACTATGTGCTGAAATAGCTGAAATTGCTACCAAGGTTCAACGACATAATTACATGTTGGACAGAGGAAAGCCCCTAAACCCCAGCCGGGAGTCTGCGCTTATATTTAATTCTTCATTCGTATCAACATTGGTGAATCATTCGGTTGCTGGGGTGAGAATGTCAGGAATAACTGTCATTCTTGCCGAGTGATTTTCTCGTGCCTGGCAACTCGCGCCGCGAGGCAAACCGCAATTTTTTTTAATAACTCATCATTTCGCTGCATCACGCTTTACACCGCTTCCACGCCACTACGTAAGCTGTAGGATCCTCGGGATTGGATGTGCACGAGAGATTTCTCGGTAAGTGGACATATTCTTTATATTTTCGCCCTGAGCGACCCAGTGTGTCACCAGACCCTTGGTAAGAAATAGGAGATTTGGAGGCCGGCCAGCCCGCATTTGGTATTTTCTACCAAACATAAAATGTAAAGAGAAGAGAGGAGGGGGGTTGGTGAATGTCTGCCTACGTTGGTCCTGCAGCGGCGGGTATGAAATAAAGGACGAGGATTTTTGGGGTGTTCAGTTGGAACTTTTCAAGGATGGATGAGGAGTCTATAATGCCATTGAGGATCTGATGTAAAAACACAGGGTAACTATACATGTATACTTACCACATTTTTGGCAACTATGTGGTAAAATTAAAATTGAATTTATTTACCTTACAAAAAAACAACACATCGAATGCTATTGTCCCTAGAGCTAATGCGTAATAAATATTATTACGTTCATTCACATCGCGTGTGTTACCTGAAAAAAAAATCTTTACTATTAACTCGAATGAATACATTAGACAGCACATTTTAACATTTCTGGTTTTCGTTCTTCCAAAAACTTGTATGAATTTTTCTCTACAATATTCTCTATTCATATCGAAATTCAAATTAAACTGGGTATATGAAGGGACAGTTGGTAGAGCGGTTAGTCGTCGGACCCAGGTTCGAACCCATTCAGGGGGCGACGCGGAGCAATGCTAACGCAATCCCGTATCGTCCCCATCCCAAATGCGGCGGGAGGCTCCGGGGGGTTTAGTGGGTATTTCCGACGCTTCACATCGGATGAGTCCTACACTGGAGGACTTCGGTCTCACTAATGCAATTGGTAAGGGTAGTGCGTAAATGCATTCCTCTCGTCAAAAAAAAAAAAGGTTCGAACCCACTGCTACAACTTTATAATGAGCTTGAGCTTTCATTGAAGGAAAAACATCATGAGGAAACCATAGCATGGTGGTAGGAGATTACCTAAGAATGACCGCCTACACGCTACCAGCTTCAAGTTTGAAATACTTTGGGTAAACACCAATAGCTGTGTTCGAGCAGCACCACTTAAGATCCAGAACCTCCAGACTTAGTCGTGCTTACCATCCTGGACCAAATCGCCACTTAACATCAAGTGTAATTGTAGACAAAGCGCTGATCCAATAAAGTATTAACAAATCAAAAATAAGTTAGCCTTTAATTATTTTAAAAAACATCATCATCTCCCTACCCTTTTCCCATTTTTATTTGTGGTCGGCGCAACATGTCTTCCTCTTCCATTCCTCTCTATTTGTTGTCATCTCCGCATTCACTCCTTTCCTAAGCATATCATCTTCCACACAGTCCATCCATCTTTTCTTTGGTCTTCCCCTTCCCATGTAACCGTCCACATTCATATCCAATACCTTTCTTACAACATTCTCTTTCTCCCTGCGCATCACATGTTCATACCAGGATTAAACCAGGATTTTAATTATTTTAAAAAAACAACCACAAAGAAAATGACATACAAGTTTTTAAACGAGGCTTGTCAAAAAAAATCATCAAACTATTAATTGACAATTAAATCTTACCAGAAATTGAATTCACCATAACAGAGACGTGCACGAAAATTACTAAAAACGTAGCGATAATTTTAAACCCATGCATCAGAGCCAAGTCTTTATTGGCAGTATTCTTATTGAATATCCTTCTCCAGGAATAAACCAGTGAAAAACATAGGAAAAGTCGGCAGAAAACATCTTTCCATTTTTCATCGACCGTCGAATTCGTATAGAAATCATAGTTAATCCGAGGACAGACGGACAAATTATCCATTCGACGTGCATTATCGCACTGTTTTTTGTACTTTCCGCATCGTTTACAGTTGCCAGTCTTTACATCTATGGGTATCACATCCATTCCAACTGGATCAGGCAGTTGTTCATTATATTTCTTTGCCGTCAACATCTCTACATTACCCTTATCATCAGATATCATATTTGTCGCGACCGTATCATCTCTTGCGCTAAATTTTAAACCTACTTTTTCATTGTCCATTCTCTCGTCTTTATTGTACACTTTTTTCCCTAAATTAGCACCTCTATTATCAGGTTTGTTAAACTTTTCCAAGTCAAAGGTTCTAGATTGTTTACCATAAGGTAAGAACTTTGTCAAATCTAGATCGTAAGATGTAGCCGCTACAGTTAGTAAAATGAGTAGAACTGTGATAACAAAAAGTGTGATAGCACCAACATCACTTTCCGTGTGATATGTATCTAAATGTCTTAAGGTGATAAGTCTCACTTTACGTGGTAATGTTTTATTCGATTTCAAATTGTCATTTATCATTATAGAGAAATTGATCAATGACTCTATATCGTTGTAGGAGCAAGACCTTGGAAGGCATACGCCGAGAATTATCTCGTAAAACTGTAATAAAAGAGACAAATCGTTTTTTATACAAAAGGAACAAAACATTAAAATTTTACTTATTTCTGTTACCGTTAAAGCACAGAATCAGTTATTTACATTGTATAAGTCTAGCATTTACTCGATGTAACACATGTCGGCAATAAATTTATAAATAGTTTTTTCAGAAATGTAGTGCTATCGCGTTGCGCCCCAATGAAAGAGTTATAAATACCCAAAGGGGCAATTGCAGCGCGGGTTGAGTAATCATGTACTATATTGTACAGTATTCCCCTGTTTCCTTCCTGTCCAAAACTGGACAGACTATAATTTTTATTCAAGTTTATAAAATAAGAAAGATTTTAGTCTATATATGTTGGATCTTGTTTTTATATGTCATATTTGTTTCACGGATGTCTGAAAACGACGAAAATTTCCTGATTTTACAGGATTTTTCGTCAGTTTTGAAGACTCCGAATTCGATAATCATTTTTTTAAAACGTAAAGGAGGGCGAGGGTATTGACGTCGTGCATATATGTTACACAATATTTTTATATGTCATTATCCATGGAGGGAACAGGATACCTTTTTATGAAATAATCTTTGCCCACATTACCGCTTAACACTAGATAAATTAGTTTTCAAACGATGTTGCCGAAACATTCCTGTAGGTAGTTGACGATAGATTTTGATTAGAAAATGCCCACCGTCTCATGATTTTTTATCATATGTTTCACCGTCGCAAACTTAGGCTCACTGTACCAACAAAAGTTGATCATCGTATCCACGTTAGGACAGAACTGTCCATCGCTTCATTATTTAGCTAATCTCCATATCAACTGATTTGCTCTGTTAATGTGCAGAATCAAGTCAATTAGAAATATTAAACTATGGTCCCCTTTTTTTTTTTTTTTTGACGGGGGGAAATACATTTACGCACTATCCTTACCCATTGCATTAGTGAGACCGAAGTCCCCCAATGCAAAGGGTAAGGGGGCACGGAGGGACGAATTCCGTACCAGTGCGGGACTCGCCCGGGCGTGCAGCGCCCGGAAATACCCACTAAAACCCCCCGGGGCCGTCCGCTGCATTTGGGATGGGGGCGACACGGGGTGGCTTTCGCAAGCACCGCGTCGCCCCCTGCAACGAACCCACCAGGAAACTATGGTCCCTAATGTTTTGATTTAAAATAAATAATTTCATGTCGACATGAGGCTACTTATTGTACCAATCACCACTGTCTACTCTCCCAGTACTCCGGTGCTTTAATGGATTTAGTGTATCTGTAGAATAACTGATTTCTACACCGTAGTAGTAACATATTAATTAATGCAAATTATCTTACCTTTGTCATACTGACTTTCGTAATGTTCAAAGCAAGTTCTGCCGTACTGTAGGCCAAACTAATCGGTGGTTGATTGTCAGAGATGAATGGATGTGTTATTACACCATGGGTCGGCATCCATTTCCAATCGTGCTCGCCTGTATGTACCATCACGTATAAAATCACTTACTAAACGTTTAGGAGCTCTTAAATAGAAACAACTAAGCACCTTTTTTTTCTTTCTTTTTTTTGACGAGGGGAAATGCATTTACGCACTACCCTTATCTATTGTATTTGAGGGATCAGAGTCCCCCAATACAATAGATAAACAACTAAGCACCTAGTATATTTCTGCAGTAAACTCTCAATATAACAAAATAATTGTGTATTACATATCATAAAATGCAATGTCTCTTGCAAATAAAAAATGCAAATAAAATGCATGTCGTCAGTGTACTTTTAACTTAAAACCTTAACCAGTTTAAACATAATTATTTGTGTAAAGTATAGATATCATCTCTGACCAGGATTTAGTGATTATATCTCGGAAGAAATTCAAAAGATATTAACTGACAAAAAGACGGATCTACAACTCGTTCTGTTCAAAAATTCAAATTCCAAAATTGTACACATATTTATCTGTCGACCTCATTTTCATTGGAGTTAAGAAAATAGATTGCGGAGATATAATGTATGACTTACCATCGTCGAAGTACTTTTCATTTCGTCGGCTTGCTATTGCGTAGATCGTGTTCTGGGAATCGCTACTTTCATTTGGTTGATCGTCGATGAAGTTTTTATCCTGGTACGAAGTCAATTCAAGTCAGAATGAGCTAATAACAGCTATTATTTTTACTTTGAACGTTTCTTGTACTGTATATTTTCGGCACTTTGACCTTACAATGTGTCCCAGGAGCGTAAACACATCTATTAGTGTTTGACGGTAGGTTTTCA
The DNA here is from genome assembly GCA_014132275.2 of Samia ricini. NCBI lineage: Eukaryota > Metazoa > Arthropoda > Insecta > Lepidoptera > Saturniidae > Samia > Samia ricini. The sequence continues at coordinate 36,545,381 of AP028160.1, read as the reverse complement.
AACTTGCGGGTCGCAGCTACCCGGTCGGGCATTAATAAAAATACCTGTATAATTTTGCTGTTAGTCTAAAGAGTTACATTTGTTCGACCGAAAAGAGGTTTATTAATGGCCGGTGTGTTAAATTGAAGTTTTGCCATGCATATACAATTTCGAAAAAAGATTAATTTATCGTTTATTGTGTAATTCGATTATGACACATTCCATTTTTATATAATGACGTCATATTTAGATAAATCTATCATTATAAAAGAGAAATAAGTAAGTATTTTCATGAAAGTAGATAATTAACGAGGTATTATTTATGTGTGTAATTATATATTTAATTTTTTGTTAGTAATTTCATTACTCACCAAGTTCTGGCATTCTTCCTTAGAGCCAAGCCAAAATCGATTGCCGTTTAGCAAGCCGGCGTGATAGCGTCCTGATGCATCTACCACTAGAAAGGAATAATCAGTAAAAGGTCATATTTCATACTAATATGTCAATTGTGTTCTTTCTATGATAACGAACAAAGAAACGATGGCTCGCTAAGAACGTGTCAGGGTACCCGGCAGCGTCTCTAGCTCTTGTAGCGTCCATATGCCACCAATATCCTGGCGCCCCAAGCGTCGCATCTTTGTAGGTATGGCGAGCGTCGGTCGGCGTCCCCTAAAGCCCTGCACCCGTGTGCGCTGCACACGCTGCACTATAGGTAAAGACGCCTCTGAGGGCACCGTACTCAAGGAGTTAGGTGCGAATTTTATACTGAGCTTAAGGTTTTAGAGAGGCAAGGTTTTACTAATACATGATGATAAGACATTGTCTGATGATACCTAGAAAAAATTTATCACTGCGCATGTATGGATCATCACTTGAAAACCTCTAAAAAACTTAGCGTATTTAAACAAATGAGATTGTACTCAACTCGGATTAGCAGAAATAGTTATTCGATCAACATCAAGTGACAGTTGTGACCGTCGTCAGATCAACATATGGTGACGAACATCAAACCACCCGTGCCAAAGAATAACAGTGACAGTTGATCGTTCCAAGCACTTAGTGGCTGTGACCAGCCTTAGAATATGTCAAATGATAATAGTGGCTGTTGATATATTTATATCCAATGATGACAGTGACCGTCGGAGGTGACAGTCAAGACCTTCAGTTGGTACGGATCACTATTATCTGTTTAAAAAGCATCAGCTACCTCTAGCTGTCTATCCTCTTCCGTGCAAACACCAAAACAGACTTCCAGAAAATTTGACAAAACGGGATAGGTTGCATCCTGAAGAATAATATAGGGTGCATATTGTCTAAATGGCATATGGGCGTAGCCTCGGGCATATCTAGTGAAATATAAAATGAAAAATACCAGGCATGTGTTAATGTTATAAGTACAAGTGGCGAAGCGAACTTTTTAAAAGTGACTGTTGCACTACACAGAAATGATGGATTTACTTCCAATTTCAGAATGGTCGATTATAATTATGTGTCAATTCCCTATCCGAAGAAGTTAAGACTTTGTATTAAAGTATGAAGGTAAAATTAATAAATCAGTATTATTGTATGTAACTAATATTTATTGTTCCTTTCGCGTAAGTCGCCAATTTGCGTCAATTAAAATTAAATAGTTGAAATCCACGATCACGAAAGTTAACCAATTTTACGATTTATAAGGTTGTCATAATTATAGGGACATTAACCAGAAGCGAAATGAATTTGATATTTCGTATTTAGTGTGCTAAATAATTTTCATCTTTAATCTCAAAACAACTTACCATACTCAAAATCAAAATCAAAATTTATTTATTCAATTTAGGCCCTAAGAAGGCGCTTATGAACGTCTAAAAAACTACCACCGGTTCGGAAAACAACCCAGTCGAGAAGAGCCGGCAAGAAACTCGATCTGGTTCTTTTTTTTTCATAAATATAATATATATAATTTTTTTGTTATATAAAAAATTATACAAATCGTAGTTTTAATAATGTTAGTGGAAGCACAGAGATGTGGGTTAATTCCAGACATCACTATCGTTCACGTAATGATCCACCCTGTGATAACCTTTTGAGATTAAAACTTGCTTGACATAATACTTGAACTTATTGTCAGGTAAATCGGTAATTTTACTTGGGATCTTATTGTAAAACCGAATACTATTACCTATAAAGCTTTTATTACACTTACTTAACCTAAAGCGTGGGACGGACAACTTGTCTTTACTTCTAGTATTAAAATTATGACGATCATTCACTAGATCTAGCTTGTCTAAATGTTTACGAATATGCATTAAGTTATCGAAGATGTATTGGGAGGGCAAAGTTAAGATATCATATTCTTGAAACTTGTTCTTTAGAGATTCGCATGTACTCGACATGTACTGTTTATGTAACTCCAGTGAAGTCAAGTATGGTGAAGGTGATTAACACTAACTGCAACTGGATATCTTCGCTCAGCAGCACAAGCTTCCATCATTCATTACTGTAATAATTTTCAAGAGGATGGAGTATGACGACCAGGTAGATTTTTTATGCTTCGGCTTTACTGATGGTTTTTTTCCCTGATAAGTATCATATACTAAATGTATAGTCTCCGAATAACAGATGCTATAAACTCCATATTGGATTAATCCCGTTTAGTTGAAATAAAAAAATTGTCTGTGATTTATTCTTACACGACGTCGGTAAAATTTCATTTTATACGATCACTAATAAGTTGTCTGTTTGTTTTTCATTGCTATATAGTATGTGCGTGCGTTATACAATCGATCATAACTCAGATGTCACACACACGCACACGGTCGTAACATGCAATATGGATACGACTCGAGGCGATCACGCTCAGAGCACTGAACTGGTGAGCGCGTTCACATGGGGAAATCGCGAAAGTAAATTTAATATAACACGCAAGTAATTAAACACGTAATGTTTTGTTTACAAATAATGCTATTTTATTTTCGTACTGTGTGAAACTATCGTATTTGACCAGTATTTAAAGTACGTACGCTTAGAGACAAAGCCATCTCCCGAGTTAGAAATCATCATGAAACAGAATCATCCACAAATTAAGTTTTAAATAGAATAATGTCTAGTAAAAAACGTTACAAAAATTTAAAGTAATTCGACGTAATGAATAGAAAACATATCATATAAAAGTATGTAAGAAAAATACTTTTAAAAGTTAAATACGATACACAGTTACAACCGCAAAAATAAATTTAATTTATCGAAATTATTTCGTGTCATGGGTACTTGAACAGTTGGATAAACTGGACTCGTAAGCTTAGTGATGATTTTTATACTAAAAAGTGGGAGAATACAAAGCTTGGATCATCGGCATAGGATTGCTCATCTTCCTTTGTTAATTCTATCAGCTGCACTTTAATTAATGCGCCAAATAGCTACACTAACTAATGACATTGCAATTTCAATTGCAGCTCAGGGTATATGTAAGAAGGAGTAGGAGTCTCAAACCAATCATACGTATTTACAAAATAAAACAGGCTAAAACTATCAGCGACTAGCTTGCTTCCAGAAAATACTTATAAGCGATAACTATTAATTTGATGGTGGTAGCTATAAGGAGCGCATTCAAACATATATTGCCATCATATTATGATTTCCTGATTGCTCAAGCTCGTTGTGAAATCGAATCAATGTCATTCGACGCGTTATCCAACCACGATACCTACTTTTTGGGCAACGGCTTCAAGACCTTTAAATGTTTTTGCGATGTCAATTGAAGAAAAAATTACAGTAGTAACAAAATTGTAGTAACTATTACAACGGATATTCTGCGAGATATCTGTTTGTCATGTAGCAGTTCTCGTCTTTAATTCATTAACTTGCATATTTGATTCTATATTATTTCGTTTTGGTGGTGAATTGCGTCAAATATTTTCGTTATTGTACACTAGTAAAGTTAATTGTAAATAACAAAGAACGTTTATTCTGAGGTACCACAAAAACTTCCTACAAAGTTCAGCAAGATACAATGGCCGACCCGTCCCGGCCTCGTTTTGCTAGAGCGTGTGAGTATTGAATACTAATACAAGATTCCAAAAACATCGTTATCTACATGATTTTGAACTTGTTCCCAAATTAGTTAGAACTATATAAGTAGGAAAAAATAAATTGACACTGGCAATTCCGATTGCGAGGTCAGAAATATACAACAGCGCATCTTATAAAATCCTTACCTCGATATGCCCAGGTTTTACCCTCGGAGAAATCCTTGAAAAACACACTAATGTCTTCCCAGCAGGAAGGCTCTAGAGACAAATGCACACCATTAGATATCTTCGGCCAAACTACGGCCAAAAACGATGGATCATACAACTGGAATAAATTTTCGAAAACTTCACGGCCCATGGCGCGTTTTTTAACATTCATCGATGCGTCTTTTTTTAACCGACTCGCATAAGGACCAAAGCCTTTGCGACATTCAGCCAAAGTAATAATTATTAAAAAGAAAAAAACACTTTATTAATATGCATCGTGTTTCATTACTTTTGTAACAATTAAATAGAAATATAATTATTGTTTTTCGATGCGTGCAAACACGATACGATCGTATTAAACAATGCCCCTTGACGGCGGCTTACTGTGATTCAATAAAACATGTTTAATACGCAATACCACTTTCAAGTAACAGTTGGTTTTTAATCGATCTAAGTTTTTTTCTAACGTAGAAAAAATATTTTAAATATGCAATACACGATACCAAAGTAAATAAATCTAGTTTGCTTTTACACGCGGTATAAGTGAAACTTAGTATTCTGGTTAATCTATAAGAGACTGAGATGAAGATGAACACACGACGGAGGTAACCAACCAGACAAAAAGAAAGATAGAGACTGCGATTGATCGATAACTTTTTTATTAGTTAAAGTAGCATTTAAATAAAGATAAATATTTTAGATTTAGTTTAAGAAAACACAAAAGACGAAGGAAAGGAAAACCATACAGTAAAGTTAAGTTTCATTCTCTCACAGCCTAAAACCTATATAATACATACATAGCTATCTCTTTTTCGTTTCATAATATCGAATTCAAAGTCTCATAGTGTCACTTCAAAAAAAAATCGAATGCTGTCTAATAAGTCTATTAATATCTCTTTTGTCTACTTCTATTTTGAAAACGTTGAAGAACCTTCACCTTTCAGCAGTTTTCGGTGTCAGCATATACATTGAATGAATATCTGTGCTGAAAAACCTCGCAGTTTCGAGGCAATATTATTCTATAATTTCAAATTTGTATCAAGATATATACAAATTCAAAAATTGTGACCATGTAAAACTTTTTTAAGGATTTATTATTCAATATAGCAACTCCACGTTTAGAGAAAACTTGACACAAATGTATATATGATGTGATTTGATCACTGGTTCACAGACCGATTTATTATGAAATTATACATTTATATCAATGTAAAGAAAATATATTTCCTTAATTATGTATTATAATATTTAATAATGTAAAGAGTTTAGTTTATATGGTTAAGTCATGCTGGCCATTATGATATTTTGATATATGTCAAATATGTTATAAATTATAATATTATTCATAATTGTATTTTTCAGTTTGGAATTGTAAAAAAATAAACTTAAAATGTCGTTTCTTTATTAAAAAGCAACACATTGTTTATTTTAATTGTCCTTTATTTATCTTATATCAATATTAAAAAGGTGTCAAAACAATAAAAAACACAACAGCCAATTGTTAGTAATTACATTTATTACCTGTCAAAAGACATTTTACTTATTAGCTTACAATTACATTTTTTTTTCTTTCATATTGGTGTACTTAGTAAATACAATTAGCTAGATTTATACCAAGATAGTGGGGGGACCATTTCGAACCTGGCAACACTCGAACCGTGTAACGTTGTCAACTTGGAAATGTAGGTAAATATTATCGCCGCCAGGCTCGTGTGAGATTTTTTTTTTTTTAAATAACCCGTATTCATAGAATTTAACCAATTACATTTTTTTGTTTTTGGTTTTTTTTTTTTCTTACTCTTGCCTCGGCTCAATACTTGCATTAATATTTTAAATGGTTGAAAAATAAATATAGAATATACAATACAGTAATTTAATACCGTTGGCGTCTTACTATGGAGTGTATAGGTAAGGAGAACTGTCGTATATGGTGAACAAGAGGAAAAGTGTCCGACTGTAAGCAATAACAGTTCGTCAATGCCTTTTTATAGACACTTTTTTTACACTGAGGGTTCACCTTGACTTTACCCTCCATACATCGTAGATGGACGTTATTCTAGTAGTGTGTAAGTGACTTCGTTTCAAGGTCGGTGTGTGTACAAACATCAAAACGGTCCCCGCGGCTGTACGTCGGTGTAATCTCAGCACACTCACACACACAACACACGGACACGGGACGAGCACGATATTTTTTTTATTTTATTGCATTTTTATATATATATGTCTTTAAAGTATTGTTGTACTTTTGTCTACATTTGCCGGAGCCGCTTGTTCGGCCGTTGTCCGTCATTCATGAAACCGCCCTGTGGAAAAAGAAACATTTTAATATTTACACACAGACACACAAGCGTATTTGTTAAATTTACAACATTTTAAAACTATATTACGATGATAATTAACTAAAATATAATTCATAGCAAATAATTATAATATACAGGGAGCTATATAATTCATAAGCAATCCATAAGCTTTTATCATGTAATTTTACCCGTTTGCATCTTGGTAATGTATATATTTACTAGGACATATTACTTTAGAATAATATTTCTCATTTGCATATATGTATATTTAGAGAAGGAATGTGAATTATACGCTTTGGATAAGATTTTCGCCAGCAATCTATCAAAACTAACACAAACAATACGGCTAGCGACTAGCTCAAATGACTTAATAAATAAAAACGATTATAACACCCGACAAATCTGATACTGGCCGTGGCAAGGGAAAAGCCAGGAAAAGAAAAATGCAATTTTAACAAAATCAATGTCAAATATGAGTTGGAGCCTGGCTTTACATCATTAGTGTATTATCTATGGTCTGGCTTTTCGTCGGCACCTCAGTCTAGCATGTAATGGCCTATTATCTTTAATTTAATAACTTCTCTTGTAGGACCCTATATTGTGAATTTGGTGGCGTTTTATATAGTGGTTTTTTTTTTTTTTGTTATTGCGCACAAGTGAATTGAAAATAATGGAACGAAGCGTTTATTACAAGGTACCACGAGAATCCATGGAACATTCTTTAAGGGATTGCTATAATTTTTCTAGGGCGTCTTGGAGGGGTGGAGAGGTGGTTACAGCCATGAGCAGTAATCACTCCTCTCCCCCTCGGATGTTATTGCTTCTCTTTGAGAGGCTGGTTAAGAGGTGGGCGGGGAGAGTGCGTTTGGGTCAGGCATCGGTATTCTTGCCTCTGCAGAATACATGTATAATGTGCTTCCGGAGGCCCTGGCATCTTTGCGCCGGTTTGGGACGTGGAGTGTTTAGTCAGTCGGTCACGGCCAACCTGGCACGCGGACACCAAAGAGGGCGCCTCTCGCAGAGGGGTGTGCCTCGGTGATCCAGTCTGTCGCGAGGATCAACGTGTGCAAAAAAAAAAAAACTACGGTTTCGGCACACGTCCGAGCGTTCAACGAGCAGATTTCAACCACGTAAAAAAAAAAAGGCATCGATATTTTTCCCCCCATTCCCATTGGGCTTAAGAATGGACGAGGTCCATTGGGCTTGCCGCAGGGGGCGACGCGTTGAATGCCATGGCGATCCCGTATCGCCTCCATCCCGAATGCGGCGGGCGGTTCCGGCGGGTTTAGTGGGTATTTCCGGGCGCTTCACGCCCGGGTGAGTCCCACACTGGCGCGGAGACGTCCCTCCGCACCCCCTTACCCGTTGCATTGGGGGACTTCGGTCTCACTAATGCAATCGGTAAGGGTAGTGCGAAAATGCATTCCACTCGTCAAAAAAAAAAAAGGGGTGTCTAGGGTCTGTACGAATATTTGTACTAGTACTGAGTTGGAGCCATACACCAAAAAAAAGAATTTCCACAAAGGTATGTAGGGGGGGTTGGTAAATTGCTAGGTATTTTTGGCGGGATCTCAGTCTATCATTTAATGGATCTTGCATATTTGGCCTTATATTGTGTAATTTTAGTTGTGTTTTGTATGATATAGTTAGGTTAGGTTTAGAAATAATGACACAAAATATTTATTAAGGTGCCACGATAACTCCATTTTCTCACGAGATGAGCCACCCGTTTTGCTCGAGATTAGAAACATTGACACAAGATTGAAAACATAACTTATCACATGACACTGGCAGAATTGTGTACATAGATTAACTGTGTTGCCATTAATCATAAAACAAAAAAGAGGTTCGGGTAAAATTACACGATATAAAACTTGTAAACTTGTGAATACTATACCTGGAAAATATGTTGTATGTACTATTACAGGTAACTCTGAAAAGAATGCACAGAATATATATTATAATATTTACAGCAAAGAACATTGCAGATACATATTTCATACTGTCAACATAATTATAGCGAACATCGTATCCGACTGCATTTCTTTGCAAATATTTCTATGCATCCGTTTCAGAAATTAATCACTGATGTTAATTGTGCATGCGAAATTTTTTCATACAAAAACAAAGCATATTATTTGTAATAAAAGCAAAAAAATACAGTTCCAGTACATTTTATACGGTTGACGGTTTCGTTTGCAACGACATCGTTGATTGTAAGATTTTAGTTACAAAAACGTCATACTTATAAAGAAATAGTTTTATTATGGTACAATAGAACCTCGACAAGTCGGAAACTTCTCATCATCATCATTCTCCTGCCTTTTCCCAACTAACTTGGGGTCGGCGCAGTATGTTTTCTTCTTCCATACGTCCCTATCAGCCGTCATCTCTTCATTCACTCCTTTTCCTTTCATATCATTTCTTACACACTCCATCCACACTTTCTTTGGCCTTCCTCTACTTTTCCATCCTTCCACATTCATATTCATTACTATTTGACCCACATCCGCTTCCTCTCTTCTCATGACATGTCCACACCACGACAAACGAGAACCTTTCAACTTTTCTACCATTGACGCAACTTTCAAACTCAAACTCGAAAAAAATGGTTTTGTTCCCTTCAAGCCCGAAAACATCCATTACTTTTAATCTTAACCCTCTACAAGTCGTTCCCATACATACTTTCCCTCCATAAATCGAAAAAAATAAATAAACCTCTGTAAATCGAACATAGCCATGTTTAATCAAGCTTTACAACTTGATCATTTAAAAACTAATTATCTCTGTAACTAAACCAAACAATCCGAGAGTCATTGTTTTTTAGTCACCAAGAGAATACAATAAATAAGATTTACTAATTCTATTAGCGTGTCGAGCGAGTACCCATAAAAATGAGACAATAGGAAAACAATGGAAAACTGGCGTAAACGCCAGGTAAGTGTTCAGGGGGTTGAATAACACAATGGAATATGTATAATTTCTATATAGGCATGTTTCTTTTTTGATACTTAGTGTTGATTTCATTTGAATTAAACTTAAGAAGCATTTGTAGTAGTAATTACTTGAATTAGGATAAATCTTAACATCTACAATTAGTCTAAAAGTCCCCCCATAAATCTATTAATTCGAATTATATTTTTGTTTCCCTTGAAGTTCGACTTTCTACTGTTTAATATCTATTCACCGGGTAAATAAAACTGTTATTTATTAGTCATTGCCAAATAAATAAAAAAAAGCGACATACACGGATGCGATTAATGTTGTTAACGTAAAGTTTTTTTTTAACTTGTTTGTCTGTCTGTATGTTTGTGATGTGTAATCACCGGAACGGCTAGACCATTTTCGACGAGACTTTTTTTGGTAGATAGCTGAAGTTACTCCGGGTAACTTACGAGTATTTATAATTTTCGAAAGTAATTATAGTTCCGCGTAAAAAAAACAACTCTACTTATACTATATCTTAGTATTACATTTTATTTAGGAAAATAATTAGGGTTCCCTATAAAGCGGAGTGAAGAATATATGAAACGTGGGCGCAGCCGCGGGCACACAGCTAGCTGTTAATATATGTTAACACAATGCCAAAACCGCTCATTATTAAAGCATGCAAAAAAAAAAAACGGAGTTAGTGTTAAATATTACTAGTCTGTTTGTATTTATAACTAAATTTCAGAAACTAAACAACCAATCTTAACTGTTTCATTTTATTGGTCAAATCTATATACGTTATATAAAGGTATTATTAATATTACAAATGTATCTTTTGAAGTTATACTTCTTTAGGCGCGTTATGAAAAAATGATGAACGTGAAATTTGAAGATGCGCGCGCATCTGTGACACGAAATGAACAGTATGAAGTGCGCGCGCATCTGTGACACGAAATGAACAGTATGAAGTTGCGCGCGCATCTGTGACACAAGATGAACAGTATGAAGTTGTCTGCTTAACCGCTCATTAAGTCTCGTTAGTCGCGCATGTTGGTACGCTCGTCACCATCAACATGTTTCTAGTTTATACATTCACAACACGTGTTTTTTAGTTTCATACAACTGCTACATTATATATGTGCTAATAAATTATATTCAGTAGTGATTTAAATTGAATATTTTCATTGATATCACTTACTATTTGTGAATATTAGTGAAAAAACATTGTGCTTATATACTTTTTCAAGTGCTCCAATATAATTGAGGTTAACTATCCGTATGTATTATTTATTTATTGATATAAATTAAAATACTTTTATTTAATATAATTAACACTAAATATTATTAAATTATTAATGTTAAATACTTATTATTATTTGCATGCAATTAAAAACTATTTTTTAATGATGCCAAAGAAGTATAACTTCTCACGCGCGTACATAACGTACACGCACACATTTTTTATACAAAGGTATTATTAATATTACAAACGTATCTTTATTTTTATTTCTTTAATCAATCGAATGTACAGGAATTCAAAAATGTCTAAACGAAAAGTAAATCAATTTCCAAAATACAAAAAGCTGAAAAAGTAATATATAAATAACGACATTTCTATAAAATAACAAAAGCCTACATTAGTTAATTTTTTAGCACATACAGACACTTTGATAAATATATACAGTGCTGTTTAATCCTGTTTTTAATGAATCTAAAGTAGTTTAAAAACGCAACGGTTATTGGATTATAATATGACGATGCAAAATGGTGTATGAGAAACTGTAAGGGATTGGAATAGATTGTATGAAACATAGTTACCGGGCGAGCCAAGAACGGTTGCGGTGGGATATTGTACGAGTTGACGGCGAAACCGCCGCGAGGGAACGCGCCCCCGCGCCCCCCGAACCCGCCGCGCCCCCTGCCGCCTGCAAGCACACGGACACACTCTATCACTCATATTCTAGGGAGTAGGGAGTAGCCCAGTAAGGGAGGGACTGCCATAATACACATTCGCTGGTTTATCTGTTAAGTCGCCCTAGGGGGGCGTCCATGAATTACGTGAGGTGTTTTTTTTTTTTTAAATTTTCTGCCACCCCCTGGTGAATGTCGTGAGATTTTATTCAACCCCCCTTTTTTTTTTTGACGGGGGGAAATGCATTTACGCACTACCCTTACCTATTGTATTAGTGAGACCGAAGTATTAGTGAGACCGAAGATTAGTGAGAACGAAGAACCCCCTCCCTCCCTCCCTCCCCTATCCCCCAATCTCACGTGAGATTTTTCAAAATGTGAGTTTCTTACGTAATCTCGTTGGATTGTGTTATTGTAAAAAGAAAAAAAAAAACAAATTTGCTTCGTGCTTTTATTTACGACTAGTTAAGACTTAATGAAATTATTTTCTTTCGAAAGAAGGTCTTAATCGTATTACGATTACGCTTAAGATTAAATCCTAAGCATGTACAATCTGGATTAAATGGACCAAAATAGAATTTTTTTTTTTTTTTTTCAATCAGAAAAAAAATTGCGTGATATTTGCCGAGAGACACCCCCCCCCTTATCTCCAAAGTAAGATTAGATGAGATTTGACTCGACCCCCTTCCCTTAAACACCTCACGTAATTTATGGACGCTCCCTCATATAAACACTCACGGGAACGAAGTGGGCCGAGTTATTCTTAACCGGCACCACACGACTAATATCATTTGTACATAATTAAATTCGAAACGCTTTATTTTCATTCATGAGCATTAGAATTATTACCTAAAAAAAAAAAAACACATTCCAATCTCTACTAACGATTATATAGTCATAATAACTAGCGTCTTCGTACATGTATACAGAAACATCTTATTAAAAATTACGTATATATAGAGACTATATTTGAGTTATACGAATTTATAATTTATTTATTCTGAGTTTATATAAATCAAACAGAAAAGCAATTATAGTCGACGCATTATGAACTGAGGCTTCGGGTCGTGAATCATATTTATCTGTCTGTCTCGCTCGCACTTACAGGGGTCTTATGGAGAGGTGGTGTGGATATAACTAGAAGGATGATGTTGAAAGGAGCAAACGGAACTTACCTTTATTATTAACCTTCGATTAAGCTGGTTCAGAGTTTCCACCTCACTTCACTTTATGAATGCTCTATATTCTCGTAAGTAATATAATTGGATAATTAATTAATAAAAAAATATAGCGAGAGACCGCGGCGGCGGTTGCGTGTTGGCGTTCCGTTTTTGAAACAGGAAGGGATACATACATACATACATATGCTCACGGCTGTTAACCCCGAAGGGTTAGGCAGAGGTGAAGTAGCGAACTACACCCACCCACATACCGCCGAGCTTAGTTCCGTCCCAGATGTGACAGGGGGCGAGCCTCGCCATATCGGGCACAAATTCCAAACTCCGGGATGATACTGAGTAGAAAAAAGCCAATATCACTTGACCCGACCCGGGGATCGAACCCGAGGCCTCAGAACGGCAGTCGTATGTAATACAACTGCGCTACCGAGGAAGGGATAATGCATACATAGACTAAATAGAGCGGGGGCGTGCAGATAATATAGACAAGAAATAACTTGGAATAAGAAGAAAATATATATGATAATAGATGGCGTTAACAATAGGTATGATTGATATGCTAGATTAACAGATACTTAACAGTATTAATAGAAATAATTTTACGTTATCTGAAAATAAAAGTTTTTAATTTGTAAGATAAAATGTTAGGTTTCGACGTAATCAGAGAGAAACGAGAGAAAAACAGAAACACGTTGTGAGTTAAAGCCCGAGATTGAGCGTCGACGTCACCGTTTATAAATTCTCCATTGTGCGTATTGCCCACACTAAATTACTTACTGTACTTTATGCAATATTTTTTTTTTTTTCATTAAGTATATATTAGTTACCTACAATTGAGAGAAAAAAAAGTCGGTTTGAGATTTTGCTTTTTCCTTCTCTAATTTCTAGTCTATTATATAAAAACCTTGCCTAGTTCGGATATAGGTACTTTGACAAACATAAAACTCGGCGTAAATATTGTAATGACGAGTTTCGTAAAAAAAAAATCTTATATTTATAGAAAAACAACAATCTTTATTCGTAACGACCAATCAGCAGTCAGAGTGCTAGGTAGCTAAGTATCTTGGGGGGTAAGAGGTTTGGGGGGAGAGAGGTTGGGGGAGAGAGGTTTTGGGGGGAGAGAGGTGATTGTGGCTTTAGGGTGATAAGCACCTCTCTTCCTCCGGGTGGTTTTTGCTTCTCTATGAGAGGTGGGCGAAGAGGTGGGTGGGGGAAAGGTCTCCCACTCATCCCCATTGGGCTTAAGTATGGACGAGTCGCAGTGGGCCTCCCGCAGGGGGCGACGCGGTGCAATGCTGTGCAATCCAGTATCGCCCCCACTATAAATGCGGCGGGCGGTTCCGGAAAGTTTTAGTGTGTATTTCCGGGTGCTTCACGCCCGGGTGAGTCCCACACTGGTGCGGAGACGTCCCTCCGCACCCCCTTACCCATTGCATTGGGGGACTTCGGTCTCACTAATGCAATGGGTAAGGGTAGTTAGTGCGTAAATGCATTTCCCCCCGACAAAAAAAAAACGATAGCTAAGTATCGATAAGGGGTTGCGTGACTTGCACATTCCTACTGTCAGTCATATTTATTGCCCGAAGATTCAGTTTAAAATGCGTCGACTATAGTTTAGTATAGTATAGTATAGTCGACTGCCGTTCTGAGGTCTCGGGTTCGATCCCCGGGTCGGGTCAAGTGATATTGGGTTTTTTCTACTCAGTATCATCCCGGAGTTTGGAATTTGTGCCCGATATGGCGACAGGCTCGCCCCCTGTCACATCTGGGACGGAACTAAGCTCGGCGGAATGTGGGTGGTTGTAGTTCGCTACTTCACCTCTGCCTAACCCTTCGGGGAAAACAGGCGTGAGCATATGTATGTATGTATGTATGTATAGTATAGTATAAAGGCATAGTATAGTATAGTATAATACCTCTAAAGTTGCCCCTCGCGTTGAAGTTGGAGCCGCGAGCGCGGAACGAATTGTTCGAACGGTTCCCGCTCGGGCTCGAGTTCGTGCTCGCGTTCGCGTTCGCGCTCGCGTTGTTGCGGTTCTGTTGCTGCTGTGAGTGTTGTCGCTTGTTCTATACAACAACAACGAATAACAATGAATAACCTTTTGAGATTAAAACTTGCTCGACATAATACTTGAACGTTATTGTCAGGTAAATCGGTAATGTTACTTGGGATCTTATTGTAAAACCGAATACTATTACCTATAAAGCTTTTATTACACTTACTTAACCTAAAGCGTGGGACGGACAACTTGTCTTTACTTCTAATATTAAAATTCTGAAGATCATTCACTAGATCTAGTTTGTCTAAATGTTTACGAACATGCATTAAGTTATCGAAGATGTATTGGGAGGGCAAAGTTAAGATATAATATTCTTGAAACTTGTTCTTTAGCGAGTCTAACCTTATTACTGTTGGCGGCGTGCGCCTTCTGCTCGTCATCGTCACGGTACTTGTTGACGGTGACGAGGAACCCGTTGACGCGGAGCTCGCGGTCCAGCTTCAGTGCTCTCTCCACGGATTCCTTCTCGTGGAACGTGACCCGCACTGTGCACAATAATAACACATCTAGTTTGATCAAAGACAAAAGTGCTGGCGGGTTCTAGTATTTTTTTTTTTAATTTTCGCGTTCCATATTTAATTGCAGTAAATATATTTGATTTTATATATCCCGACGTTTCGGCTGTGTTTCACCAACCGTGGTCACGGGCTGACTGGCGGTGCGCGGCGTCGCCTAACGCGTTGAGGGGTATTTTGATGAACTACCCCCGTTTAGTCTTTATATTTATTATAGTCACAACACACTAACAGTGCCCATCGACGATGCCTGTGACGATAATCGCGAACCTTGAGATTTTCTAGCGCAGCGGATTCCAAGCTGAGGAAAGCCTATATCCATCCTCGCGATTGAAAGTTGGATGTTTTTTAATTTCAATCGCTTCGCGAGCCATTCCGCGATAGTATTGGCGATCAGTGGATAAAACTTTCGGCCGGTGGAATTCGATCCAATGGTTGGTATTGGAGTTGAGCAGATGTTCTGCTATCGCTGATTTCGTTGTTTGGCGATTCTTTACAGTCGCGATATGTTCTTTGACTCTTTGCGCGATAGTGCGCTTAGTCTGCCCGATATAGGAACTACCGCATCTGCAGTCGATTTTGTAGACACCTGGTGTCTGGTACGGGATTACATCCTTTGGTGTGCGAATAAAATTTGCAATTTTGGTGAACGGAACGTATACAGTCTTGATGGAGAAACGTCGGGACAGAAAAAAACAAAGGTAACGCGTGAAACCCCGTTTAAATTAACTGCATTTTCTGGTCATTTGTTTTCCGCAGCATTCTGTATGTTTAAAAGAAAGTAAAAAAAAAATGTTTTTTTTCAATCGATAATAGTGCAGGCCACAAACTCAATCTGGATTCCTTTTTTTATATAAATTTAAATATACTTATATTTAAAAACTATATAAGTTATATTTATAATCATTGTTAGTGGAAGCACAGAGAGGGTTGTAATTGCCAGACATCGCTATCGTTTACGTAATGATCGACCCTTTAATAACCTTTTGAAATTAATTGTATTATATCAACTTCATAGGGTCGTAAATTTATTTTATTCATCCATTCATTCAATCATAAGGCATCCACTGTTGGACATAGGTCTCCCCCAATAACGGGGGGTGGGATTGCCATAATCACCACGCTTGGCGATCGCAGTAGGTGTTTGTGGTACGCAGAAGATGCTGCTGCCCGTCCGCTTATTATAAATATTAATGGAGAAACCTTAAGAGGATATCCTAGTGGCATTTATTCCATACAATCGTAGTCCCCTGATTCCTCCCTGGATAATAGCATTATGGTAAATATTTTTATACCAAATAATATATATCCATCGCCGCCATGCTCGAACGTTTTTTTTTCCATATATTAGTTAAACTAAAAGCCTTTCAAAGTGAAAAAAATGCTCAATTTTTACCGTCATTTTAAGACATATTAGATGGATAAAGTTTAAAAAAACAAAACGTAGAGGCATAGCCGAAGTCTTTATTATTCTAAAACTGAAAGAAAATTACAAATCGGTTGAGTTTTGGAGGAGGAAAACAGGGTACTAACTACGAAGAGATGTTTTCGTCTATTTTGCATACGGTACAATCGCCCGGGCTACAGTTGTCCCTTTCGTGTTTTAAAATTCTTTGGGGCACGATACGATAGCAATAAGTTTCTGAAATATCTACTTTTCCGACCGCATCTCCTCTTAAATCTATCATACGGTAACATTTTTATATTTAACTTTACATTTTGTAATATTTGTGGCAACTAAACATAAATTTTGTAAGAAAACTTTCCCAGATATAGTTTTAGCAAGAAAAACAATATTTCGCTTATATGGAAACAATATTGAGCGAGATATTTTATAAAACATATTTGATCACTTAAACATGTCAATAGCAGTTATGTTATATAAATAGCAAAGGTGTCTAACCTCAATAGACGTGATCTAAAGAAAAACATATGCCAGCCTTTTTAGCTTCATTTTAGCGCCTTGCTATTTGGAGGTCATTTATAATAATAATAATATGCCTGTATGATAGTTTCATTTCAAACTATTATTTATCTAATCACGTAATGCAGTTATGAATTCAGTCGTCGACAATTAAGACATATATGGTAACCTGGTAAGTAAGCCCTGATAAACTTAGTACCCGCCTTAGTATCAAAGCCTTATGTCATAAGGCGAGGAATCTTCTTGCTCTAATGAATAAAATTGAAGTGTCTGTTTGTAATGTCAAAATAACATTTTTTTTATTAAATACATATGAATGTATATACGATATATACAAAACATACAATTTTTTATTTTTTTTTTCTGTCTGTCTGTTTGTTCTGGGTAATATCCGGACTGATTTTGACAGGACTTTTTTGGTAGATAGCTGAAGTTACCCCACGTAACTTAGTGTAATTTTGTTTTTCGAAAATGAATAGGGTTACGCGTAAAAAATTAAAACTCATAAAATCTGATTCAATGCACAGTTTTACGGGCAAATGTGTTTGGAAAATAATTAGGGATTCGTATAAAAAAAAACTTAAAACGCAGTGAAGAGTATATGAAACGCGGGCACACAGCTAGTACCAAATATAACGAGTAACATAGTTTAAAAAAAAAAAAAGGTAATGTTATACTTGAACTTAGATGATAATTTATGTCTACATTAAAAAATCACTTAACAACCTTTAGTGAATTTCCTACCTACACGTAATAACATAATAAGTTATGAAAGAAAGCCTTAGACCTGCGGTTTCCATTGAATAAAAAGTTTAAATACCTAATTAGAAGTATTTTTATATAATTTTTTTTTTATCTCAACTATGATTCTATGTATAGGATAGAATCAAAAACTTTTGAGATTTTGCTAAAAAAAAAAAAACTTTAGGCAGGCATAGAAGTATGAAAGTTAAAAGCCGTTGGCTTAGATATTTCGGTCACCTATAATATAAAAACATAAAGCCTTTCATTACAATCAATCTTCAGAATATCGAAATAGAAAATAAAAGAATTTTTTAAACAAGTCATTAACATTTCTAGGCCGTTCTGAAACCCCTTTGTTTAACTATAGAAAGGGACCGCGGACCGACCCAGTAAGTTCAGTTTGTATTGAACCGGAAGCGATCTACAAATGCCATGGTCAAAATAATTTAACATATAGATATCAAAAAAAATTAATAGAAGTAGATTTAAGCTCACATATGCGAAAGATTACTAACTGCATAGCTGCTTGAATTGCTATTATAGGCAATTTTTTCCGACGCAAGTCGAATTAAAATTAATTTTAGGGTTCCTCGACCGAATGCCAGAAACCACTTACTTTTTAAAATCCCTGTTGCGCGAACGACGTATGTGAAGAACACATATTTATTTCGTTCGTGCGATATATATAATAAGTTTTTTAATAAAATAGATAAATTTGCATGCCCCATCAGTTCCTTTAAAAAATTGCTGAAAATAGTTTTAAATTTCTAGTGTTTGCCATAATATTATAGCTTGTAATGATGGAGGTATTAGTGTTGTTATATTTACTTTCATTAATTATATTTTTAGTGGAAACTTGACTGGTTTATGTATTATTGTTATGTAATTTCATATATGTATATTATTAACTGTGTGTTTCCCAAATAAATAAATAAATCTGCAATATAAAAAAAGGTGTGAACCCAGAGTCCGCAGATAGCTTAATTTAAATAATAAAAAATAAAAAAAAAGACATGGTCAATGTTGTTTATTTAAAGACTAGTGTTATCTGTATGTGATTGTAGTGTGTATTTGTGTGTGGTAAAAAAAAACTTTTACTGTGGTGAGACAAGTGTGAAAGTGTCATTATTATAACGTATAAAAGCGACTCACATATCTTGTATTTTGTTTTGCTGAACTCATGTATGTGGGAGACCTCGCCGCACTGAGCGAACAATAACTTGACGTAGTCAGTGCTCGCCTCGTAGGGCACACCGACCAGCACGGCGGTCTCGGCGCGCGACTCCACCGCCACAGAGATCGCGTTGCCGTCCACCACCGTGCCGTCCTCCAACAGGGCCTGTATCCCACTCGCATATCACTTATCTTAACTTGTACATCATTCGATTCTAAATTTGTACAATATTTCTCAAATTGTACAATATTTCTCAATTTGTACAATATTTCTAAATTTGTACAATATTTCTCAATTTGTACAATATTTCTCAAATTGTACATAATTTCTCAAATTGTACGTTATCTCTTAAATAAGCTGCTCTAATTTTTAGTAATAATAAGCGACAATGTTAAATTAAAGATCCACCACAATAGACAGATAATATCATGTAAATAACTTAACCATGCACACATTTCCAATAGAGCGTTTTGTTTTTATTGCAAAAGTTATTACAAGATCGTGTGAAGTTTGTGGATTTTTTTTTTTTGTAATCAATTGTCAAACTTTTAGACAATGAAATAGTTTAACATTAAGTTTATACTCTTCTAAAAACAGAATCTAGCAAAAAAACAAAATGAAACACAAAAAGCAATTTTCATTACAGAAAAATATTACTCATAGATCCTACATAATTTTTAAAAACTAAATAGTCATATGATATTGAAGCATTATTGGCAGGCCTCAGACATAACTGTATATGCAAGCTTGCATGAGCAATTATTTTACATAAAGATACATGCATAAAATCTTGCATAAATACATGCATGCAAAAACACGTCCAAACTTATATAGTTTCCAGTTACGTGTGTAGCCCGCCTCACAATATTCAGTAACATAAACTAAAAAAGAATTAATCTCATATAATATCTCTATTTCTCGACATTTAACTTGTGACGTTTTAACAGCACAAAAAAATCACATTACAAGATTGGTGGTATTAATCAAGGTTACCTAAATTTTTTTAATGAAAAAAAAAAATGGAATAAAGAAGCTCGGAAGTGATGTTGTGTAATATATATATATATATAATTAAAATATAACAAAGCATCGAAATAAGAAACAGATCTGTAAAACTTTCAATATAAAATACTTAAGTGTATGTGTATCAACTACCTGTAACATAAACCTGTTAAATTATTCAACATTGAAAAATATTTATTTTAGCCAATTTGGCATTTGGATAAATTTAATATGCTTATAAGTTTCTTATATTCGTTAATTTTGTTTTAATTGTCTGGCCTTACTTAAGATTTGTGATGAGGATAATAAAATAATCTTTCAAATTCCCTATTATAATGGTACATCGATATTAAAATAATTATGTAAAAAAAAATCCATGGTTTGTATATACTTTAATGTTTGTTTGTACATTAATTATTATTTAATTTTATTTCCTCATTTCTTTTAATAAAAAAAATCAGCTAAGATGTCTCTAAAAACATAACGAAATAATACTTTATTTTTATTAGAATTTAGTCCTCAAAAAAGAATATTAGAATCTAGGTATTTTTCTTTAATATTACATTAAACTATAAATAAGTATAGAAATAGTTTTTATATGTTTACCTCTAACATTTAAATATACAAACAAACTTAATTTCTAAAATAGATAATGTACATAGATATATAAGTCAAGTAGAATGTAATATTACTTACCGATATGCTAATATTAACAAAACTCCATACACAGACATGAATATATTGTTCGGTTGATCTCCTACCTTATTGATCGTATCATAATTTTGATGGAATTAAATAAAAAAAAACAAATAAAAATTCAAACCACAAATAAATGTACCTCAGTAGAAGACCAACCTGTTTGAACATTCAAATAGTCATTTTATACCTGACCTATGAGTATCCATGATTTTACTAATAAAATAGATAATTTGGAAAAAGTTTTTAAATTATCAAAAAATTAAATAAGTTCTTATTGAGTTTTTTTTTTTTTTCAAACTCAACATACTAAGAATCTATATTATGATAGTTCTCTCGATAGAATAAGAAAAAAAAAATATAAATGTTAATAAACTTTTGTTTACCTTGTCCAGAGACTCTTTGTTTTTGAATTCGACTATTGCCGATAATGTCGGAGTTGTGGTCAGTTCTGTTACAATGATTGGACCACGTCTAAAAAGAAAGAAAAATTTCTCTCATTAATATTCACTCCGTTGGAAGGCAGTGCCGACACTCAGAGTGCACCTCTTACACATCCAGAGCGCTTGGCAATTATATTATAATATTAATGTACATTTTAAATAACAAGAACTAACATTTAACGACTGATATTTGAATGTTGTTGTTTTACAAAATTTATAATACAAAGTACACTCTCGATTAATTCCTTTCTGTACTTACTTTACGCCGGTGATTTCGCCGTGTTTTGAGAACAGCTCTTTGAGCTTTTCCTGGTAGTCAAATAGGTAGCTCGAAGGAAGATTCTCAACGAGTAATTTACCAGATTCCACTTTTTCTTCTGGCTTTTCTTCAGTTTTCGCTCCTTCGTCAGTACCTTCCGGATTCTGTTCCTCGGTGTTACCTTCACCGGTTTCGGCTGTACCGGTTCCTTCGTTAGTTTGTTCACTCTGTTCTACTTCTCCATTATTCTCTTCTGCTTCCATCATTTCACTCGTTTCATCAGCTTGAACCTGCTCCTCGGGCTGCACCGTTGGTTTAGCAGCCTTCGCCGGCGTTTTAGCACCGCGTCCCTTTTTCTGTGCCACCATTTTGACTGTTTCGCTGGAACGAACACAATAACATAGTTCATTGATCGGGCGTGGTTGTCATTCATGCTACTACTATAAGTACGTTTCCCGCCATATCTATTTCGCACGTAAAACTTTCCTACTAAAACTACTTACCGCCTATTCCGATATTTCAAGGACGTTAGTCGTAACGCGCGAAATATCCTATTACACTTAAATGAACATAGTACACACTTAAATTACGCATTTCTAGTAATAACGATGCGTAATATTATAGATAACAGTAAATATATATATCGGTAAGACATAACGCGCCATGAAGCATGGCTACAACGCGAATGGAAAATCACGTATCCGGGCCATGATCTTCGATTCACATTACGTCGTACAATTCTAAGTGTAATATTGTAAAGAAAAATCAATAATATACTTACCGAATAAGTTTTAACTTGTGAAATCAATGATTACACGAACTCACAAAATGACGCCAAACTATTAGCAATAATAACACGAAACCGGCATCACGCAAGCGCGTCCGCCATTGAATATAATGAATTCTTTAATGTTGCTAAAGCTAAAAATATAATTATTTTTGGGAATAAATCGGTCTGTATATTTTTTACTAGCTATCCTCCGCGGCTTCGCACAAACATATAGAAATCTCAAAGGAACAAAACATAATCTATTTTACTAATTAATAATGTAGCTTTATAGAGGTGAAAGATTTTTATTAACCGGTTAAGTAGTTATTGAATTCATCCAGAACAAACAAAAAACCCATTTTTACTTTTTTATATAACAGTATAAATATCTGTCTTCTTACCAATCATATTTATTAATGTTGGTTCCCAAGTTTGGTTATATATGTAACTTCCCTTATTGATTCTAAACTATAAAAAATAAACCATATGAATCATTATATGGAAAATATTCCTCAAACCAAAAAAATAAGAAGATATCGAAACTATAAATATCCATTACGTAGTTTTTGTAGCACCCCAGAATGAACGTCTATGTTATTATTTAAAGTCCACTTTATTCGTACACAAGAACCAAACTATACGTAATACGTCACCAAAAATATACATCGTAGGATGTACACCCTATTCATCTCTGGTGTACGCAATAACAATAATTGAGGAGTTTTTGGCGGAATCTCAGTCTGACATGTAGCAATTGTTTTCTTTAATTCATTAAACTTGTGTACTTGACTCTATATCATGTAATCTTGGTGGCGTTTTGTGTGAAATAGTTTAGTTATTGTGTTCAAGTTAAGTTTATTATAGAAGACAACGCGTAGCATACATTCTGAGGTGCCGACAAAGCTCCATGGAAAGTTTGAGCAGGATAGGCCACCGTTCTGTTGGAGCTTGGTAACGCTGATACAAGATTGAAAATCTTACCTACATGACATTGGCACAAATTGTGTGTACACACAGATTGCCATTAACTAAGAAGAAGAAGAAGAAGAACAATAATTGAATTAAAGAAGTCTCTTTTAGTATCTTTACTATGTACTCTGTGTTACTAGTTCTTGTACAAAATTATTATCCGAGAATTATTATCCTGTGATTACTAGTCTGTGACTAAACTAAAGTTTTCCATGTTAGGGATGCACATATGTAAAAACATATATGGATATAAATCGTATCCATTTATTCAAACATTATCGATATGCAAAAAAAAATCGATATTTTCATAGTTTTACCTCAAGACGTAATTACCTGAAAAATAGTCGAAATATTCGAAGGTGGAAAAATTGACATGTACACCGGACTGCAAAGAAAAAGGGTCGCTTAGAATATCTTCAATAACTTTTTCTTTTTTTTTTTTGACGGGGGGAAATGCATTTACGCACTACCCTTACCTTAGTGAGACCGAAGTCTCCCAATGCAATAGGTAAGGGGGCACGGAGGGACGAACTCCGTGCCAGTGTGGGACTCGCCCGGGTGTGAAGCACCCGGAAATACCTACTAAAACCCCCCGAGGCCGTCCGCTGCATTTGGGATGGGGGCGACACAGGGTGGCTTTCGCAAGCACCGCGTCGCCTCCTGCAGCGAACCCACCAGGCCTCGTCCGTGCAATAGCCCTCGTCCGTGCAATGGCCCTGTCCGTGCAATGGCCCCGTCCGTGCAATGGCCCCGTCCATGCAATGGCCCCGTTCCTGCAATGGCCCCGTCCGTGCAATGGCCCAATATCTTCAATACCTGACCTAGCTTTATGAAATAAAAATTAAAGTAAAGAATATTTTAATGTGCTTAAATAAAAAATGAATTTAAGCTTTTTATTTTGAATATATGTAAAATTAATGAAAATACGTAACACTTTTCAAACTTTCGCGTTTTGTACTCATATTTTATCTTATTCGTATTTCTTCAGCTACAGTTCCATTTTCTATCTCCACTAGCTCAGTGCGGCTTTCGGAAGAAATCCCAACCCTCACGTGGAAAGAACCTCCCCCGTATGGTACTTTTTCTTCTAAACAGGCTTTGTTATAGCACTTTCCCGGTATTCTATATAATCTTTTCCTCCCGTTGTGTATGTATAAACAGAATCTAGACTCGTCTGAAAACTTAACTCTTGACCAGTCATTGACGAGTCCAATTCTCGTGTTCTCTACCATAACTCAACCTTGAATTTCTGTGGTGTCTTTCTAGTTTTGGGTCATTTATAGGTCTTAATAGCTTTAAATTTGCTTCAGTCAAACGCCGCCTTACTCTATCCGTACTCAGATTGTTAGCTTCATCAGCTTATCAATGATGATTCTTTATTTCAACACCCGTAAGAAAGCAATTTCTCAAAATTATTAACACCATATAGCAATCTTCCCGCGTCGTGATGCACTTTGTTTGGAGTGTTGCTGGTCTTCGACGATTGGATCCAATTTCATGGAAACTCACTGAACTATAGAAAGAGTTACACTGACAGTTCTAGCTGTATTCGCTGACTGTGCCCATCTTCAAGCATCGTCAGGATCCTAATACATTCTTCAGGGATTAATGACATGAAGACTTTAGAAAAATAAAATTTATGAGGAACAGGAACCATATTTATAACTTTTTTAGGTTATTTCTATATTTTAGAATTTAAGAAATATTTTATAATAAGAATACATCATACCGAAATTCGCAGATATATCGTAGTTATCTTAATTAGCTCTCAATTTGTAAACTAAAACTGACTTCAACAGGTGTCTACATAAAACCAATAATAGCGCACTCTACTTTCTACGTTACAAAATAATGTAAATACATACAAATCATCACGCCTTTCTCCCGTGGGGGTAGATAGAGACTACGTCTTTCTACGTGTTCGATTTGATCGAGATACCTTCACCTAGGTCGACCCTTACAGACGTGCCCATTCACCCTCAACTTTTAAATTTCGTTAATCTCCTGTCATCCATCCTCTCTACATGCCCGAACCGACTAAGCATACCTTTCTCTATTTTGGTCACAATATCCTCTATTAAACCCCAGCGTTTTCACAGCGTAATGTAAATGAAACATTAAATATAAAATAAATCAATCTAATATCAATAACACCATAAATCACAATTTGTTACCTTACATTTTTTATTTAAGAAGTTTTACAATACGAAGTTTCTGAAATATCGATTACTTTGCTTTATATACTAATTTTTTAAACAAATTAATTCAACCAAATTCTATTCGAAATAAATTATAAACAATTCATCGTCATTGTTTATTGTTGTACATTTATTTCTCAGGATTTGTAAATAAAATTTAACAGAATAAATAATAAACTATTAATAATCTAGCTTCTTGAGACTAGATGGGGCTATTTAGTAATAACAAATGTATAGTGTTCATCTCTGATGTGTAGCACCCACAGATACTCCGCATAGTTACGTTCGGAACGAATCCATTTAAGATAGAGGCAGCTCTTATACTAAAACTCACGCCCTTAAATTTTTTATTAATTTGTACTTACATGAAACGAACAAAAATATTACAATCATAATTATAATAAAATATAATAAAGCTCTTAATAAAATATCGAGTTCGATATTCGAAAATCAATATCAATATTTCGTATTTAAAAATATTGCCAATATTTATCTATTATTTTCCAATGAAATATCGATCTTCGAATTATCGATAGTTGGTGAGCTTCCCTAATCATTGTTGTCAATTGTCATCATTGTTGTAAATTGGGGCTGATTGTTTTTACGAAATGAATACACGTGGTTTTAAAAATCATTATTGATAATTAATCATAAATCGTAAGCAAAAAATGAAGTCAAAATCGTTTGATCTGAAGAAGGCCTTTGTAGAAAAAAGCAAACAGAATAAAACGTTTGACTTTATAGGTTTGTACAAATCAACAGCCGAAACAAACAAAACCACAAACGAAAATTGCATATCAAGTGATGTATGTAAAGATCTTCCACCAAAAGGAAGTCGTAGGACCAATTCCCAATCGAGGAAATGCCAAGAAATTCCAAACAAAAATAATAAAAATGATAGTGTTAGTATATCACAAATCGACACTGATGGATCCTCACTAAATTGCAGTTTAGGCACTAGTACATCGTATAATGATCCCAAAATTACATCTACACCTAACAGCACTCTCAAGAGCTTGTCTCAAGCGTGCAAAGTAAAGTCTATAATGAAAAATACGTCAGTAACTGATGACTTTATTAAGGATACTGAAAGTGCGATAAAGCATAATTCTAAAAAACGCAACAAGTCAGTTAGTTTCATGCTCGAAGATAATGAAGATGTAGCAGTTAAAAAAATAAAACCTGATAATCCCAATAATGCATCAGAAAAGCCCAATTTTTTTAAAACTATAAGCTTAAAAAAGTTTAACAAGATTCATCACACACAAAAAGAGATTAAAGGTGATATAAATCAGAATGTGGAACATATGACAAAGGCTAAAGCAAAAATAAGTAAGATAACAAATGAAGACACCAATACACAAATGGAATCAAATGCTGGTCTGGAAAATACCACAGATAAAAGCAAAAGAAAGAAAATATATAAAAAACCTAAAAAGTTTAAAAATCAGGAACAATCTACAAATGTTATAGAACATCAGCAAGGCATTGCGCAATCTGTAGAAACAAAAGCTAAAAAGATAAAAAAGAAGAAGCATCAAGTTCTACCACAGCTCGATGAAGGAGAACCAGCAACAAAAGCACGGAAGACAGAAATAAAACCAGATATTATTGCTGAAGATCTTGAAAATCTTAACATAGGTGATAATACACACACATTGAGTAACCTACTTGATGAAATGACTGTAGTTGATAAGAACAAAAGGAAAAAATCTAAATCAAAGCTTAAAGAAAAAACACTAACAACACCAACTGCTGATCCATCAGTAAAGATTGATGGTGAAAAAGAGAAAATAAAATGGAAAAAACGTAAGTGGAACAAGGACAAGAAAGGAGATATAGATACTGACAGTCTGAACACATCTATTATTGTGGAAAATTTACCAATAGCAATAGTGTTGACATACAAAAATATTTTAGCAGAATATTTTGAAAAATATGGGCTAATTAAAAAAATTGGGTATGTATATCTAATGGATACAATTGAAGCTGTATTGAACCTGTTCAGTTGAAGCTTAAACATATTTTATTGTATTTCTTATAAGAGCGGTCATTGTCAAGACTACAATTAATGTTTTTGCATCTCATGTCCCTCAAAAACTGGTCTGATTGAGGTGTCTATTGTCAACCGTGACATAGGCACCTTAGTCTGGCCAGTTTTTGGAATGCTATTTAAATTGTATTTTTCTGGTCCCAGACGAACAGATTTCTTAATACTGAGGATTTAAATTTTTAAATAGGTTTTATTTCTCTCAATTTTATAAAGAGATTACTCCTTTTAATTTAAGGAGAAATGAGGTTTTATTCCTAAGAGTTTATTTGAAAATGGTTTTGTTTTTTTATATATTCCCTGCCTTCCTCTGGTGTGACCAGAGGTCTTGTTAATACTTTATTTATTCTTTATTTATGAATTCTATATTTGGAATGAAATGGTTTTGTTGATTTTATCTAGAATACATTTTAATGCAAAGTACATTTTTTTTTTTTTTTTTTTTGACCATGCGCTTTCACAGTCTGATCCTCCATCTATATAATAATGACGAATGTCATTTCAGGATTGCTGAAGTGTATCCCACAGAAGAATCTAAACCTGTATTCACAACTACTGTTAAATTCTACAGTGATGGGGCAGCAACCCAGGTAATAAAAATCCACTGATATTTTGTTATTAAAAAATAAAAAAAACATGCTAAGTAAAAGATTATCTAATTTGCCTAATGAGTCTTTTCAGTCGGAATTAAGAGTGTATATATATATGTATATATATTTAACATGGTATACACTTTTTGTTTTGATCACAATCTCACCGGATGTTAAGTGACAATGTGGTCCAGGATGGTAAACACATTAAGCCTAGGTAATGGTTCTCTCTCTCATCCCGTATCGCCCCCATCCCAAATGCGGCTGACGGCCCCGGGGGTTTAGTGGGTATATATACGCTTCACGTCCAGGCGAGTCCCACACTGGCACGGAGTCGTCCCTCCGTGCCCCCTTACCTATTGCATTGGGGGACTGCAGTCTCACTAATGCAATAAGTACGGGTAGTGCGTAAACGCATTCCCCTCGTCAAAAAAAAAAAGGTAATGGTTCTCAAGTGATGGGGCCGGAACACACCGATTGGTATTTGGCAACAGGTTTTCATACTTGTCGGTGGTAGCTACTCAGACAGGCATCATTAGAAAACACCCTACCGCCATGCTGGTAATTCCCTCACCGAAAGCTCAGGCCGATTTTAGAATAGGTTAGATCGAACCCGCGTTGATTGACGCGGAATCCGGGCGCACTACTCGCTGCGTCATCATCGCTTCTAATTATTAAAATATGTTTAACTTTAATAAAAGTGGCATTTTTGCAATCTACCAAATAAATGTGAATTTTTACACAGACGTGCAGGAATACATGGATAAAAAAATTATACACATATACAAGAAATTTATGAATTTAGCTAGTTTTTTTTCCATAACCCTGGGATTTTATTAATATTCTATTTATTCTCCAAAGCGTCTTATAATCAATTAAATTATATATTTGTTTATACATTTACAGGCTTTAGGGGAAAATAACAGTGTGTTAGAGGGTAATCGGATCGGAGTGAAGCCCCCCCTCCCGGCGACAGAGACGACCCTCGTTCTGCGGTCCTACGCGGAGCTGAACGAACAAAGTGTGACGTCACTGTTCACTGGAACTGGGAAGATCAGGAATATCCGGCATTTAGTCAAAGGGAAGAAGGCTATGTGTAAGGATTAATGTACTATATTATATAGCCAATGTAATGTTTATTGTTATATGAGATTAGAAATTAGGAGCACCTTAGTAAACAATATCGCCAGAAGAATATACACTTGTACCCGATAGTCAAACATATATCCGTCCGTCAGTTGGTTTGTAACTGGTGTAACACTTAACCTATTTACATTATTTTTTTTTAATCTTAGATATATTATCTAGTCAGGTATTATAGTATATTGGCCCCGGGGGGTTTTAGTGGGTATTTCCGGGCGACTCTCGCCCGGGCGAGTCCCACACTGCACGGAGCTCGTCACTCCGTGCCCCTTATCTAGTGTACTGGGGGACTTTGATCCCCTAAGTACAATAGATAAGGGTAGTGCGTAAATGCATTTCCCCCCGTCAAAAAAAAAAAAAAAAAAGGTATTATAGTATATTTTGTTACGTTAAATAATTATATAATAGGAACTGCCCCGGTGGCGCAGTTGTATTACGGTGCGACTGCCGTTCTGAGGTCTCGGGTTCGATCCCCGGGTCGGGTCAAAGTGGTATTGGGTTTTTTTTCTACTCAATATCATCCCGGAGTTTGGAATTTGTGCCCGATGTGGCGACAGGCTCGCTCGCTGTCACATCTGGGACGGAACTAAGCTCGGCGGAATGCGGGTGGTGTAGTTCGTTATTTCACCTCTGCCTAACCCTTCGGGGATAACAGCCGTGAGCATATATAATAGGAAAAGTAAATAGAAAAATCCTTAATAAAATTACCATTATCTTAATCCTTGTCCTTATATAACATGCCACATCTATCTATCCGTTAGTATGCGCTAACATAACGACAGGCACTGCACACGGTATACACTAATCGAAATATTTTAATTTATAAGGGAAATAGAGTTCCTTTGACGCGCCATCGTCCCAACACTACTGAACATATCGGGATGTGACTACTACCATTTATACTTTGGATTCCATTGCCCGTTTGTCTGTTTTTTTTTCAATTCACTATTATGTGCATATATTCCGCTAATAAAAACAAAAGACTCTCAATTTTTCTTCATTTGTTTTTTTTAGGTTAGGTTTTAAATGTAACATTTCACTTTTTACAACTTATTCACACACACACACACACCCTAAAGAACATATGAAACGCAGGCGGAGCCGCGGACTCCACCTAGTGTACATATATACATACGAAATACGTCGATTATCTCATACCAATGTCAGGTTCGAAAAGTACATAGTGTCACATTTGTCACTGTATAATAAATAAAATATTAATCTATCTATATACATATATAAGCAAAGTTTGTTTCTTTGTCCGAGGTAAACTCGAAAACTACTGGACCGATCAGCGTGAAACCGCAACCATTCGACGCGGAATTAAACGTAGATGGTTATAGGCTATATATTTTTCAAATGAAACGCGGGCGGAGCCGCGGGCACCAGCTAGTAATAATATATATTACTTTCCTTTTCACAGCGACTGCATTTGTCGAATTCGACGGCCCTGAATCTGTGGAGAGAGCGATGAAGAAATGTAAACATTCAAAAATAGGCAGCAAGAAGGTTCACATCTCCAGGTTTGAAATCAGGTCGACGAAGGTAAAGCCTAAGGCTGACGTGGACGAAGCAAACGACATCAATAAGAGCGACGCTGGGAGATGAAGTATGTTGTTGTTGTAGGGTCTATTGTATTCTTTTCTGTATAATATAAAATGCTCTTTTTATTCTTTTGTTTATTTCATTTCTAAACGTAATAAAATAAAAATTTATTATAATGTTTTAATAATAATCTCTATATATATATAAGCAAAGTTTGTTTCTTTGTCCGAGGTAAACTCGAAAACTACTGGACCGATCGGCGTGAAACCGCAACCATTCGACGCGGAATTAATCATAGATGGTTATAGGCTATATATTCTTCAAATTCTATGAGCCCTTTGCCATGTTTTCTCAATTTCTTTGTTTATTATTCCTTTGACGCACCATCACCTCAAAACTACTCAACATATCGGGATAGGACTGATACCTTTCAACGCAGTATTTCTCGTAGACAGGTATTTTTTGGATTCCACCGATCCTCTCTCATTTTTTTTTTTCGATTTACTCTTTTGTACATTTTCCACTTCAATTTACGCTTATATACATTTTTTCCAAAATACTCTTACTTTTATTCATTCATTTGTTTTGCACAGAACATATGAAACGCGGGCGGAGCCGCGGGCACTAGCTAGTGCCATATATACCAATTATTTACGGTCAGAGTTTCATAAGACCAAACTGTTACAGTTTAACAGTGTAACCCATTTAAAGATTGTATGTAACTTTAGTTTTTTTAATATCTTTATGTAATAAAAATAATGCATTTTATATGAAATATTTAGTTACTAATGAATACAGAAACTGTTATAATTGTTATAGACTCTCTTGGAATACATTTTTTTTTTACTACACCAATAGACTATTTGTAATAAATAACTCATTTAAGGTAGAGGTGAATGTTAGCAGGAGGTGTCCGAGATTTACAATTTTTTTTTTATTGCATGACAACATTTCAAAATAAATAAAACATCACCCATAAATAAAGAGCCCCATTGGTTATCTTATAAATCTAATCTGATTCTAATCGATTGATGGTAAAAGCTAGTAGTTTGATCCCGGGTTTTTCTCAATAGTGCCTGAATTTTGGTTCAATATTATCAATAAATATTTTGTTTTCATATTATATATTAAAAAAATAGTTAACATCAATCTCTGTATGTGAATAGTCTAACCAAGATGTTGTATACATTTATGTTGCGAGTCTTCTGTTTTAAAACTATTATTCACTATATTATATACTATGAAGAATGAAAAAATAACAAATGAAACTGACGTAATATAAAAAAAAATCATTTTAATCTTTATAGTTTATTTTGGATGTCTCTAGTTTGTAATTACTGTAAACACAATTTGAACTGATTTTTTAATTATTTTTCACTTTTGAGTTTAGTTATAGGTTATAGTTTATAGGTTAATAAAACTATTGAAATTAAAATTGACTTGTAACACTAACGAAACATATCTATATATTAACTAACTGTCTTACCCGGCGTTACCCGTGCTACAATTATTATAAGAGTGTGAAAAATATATCATTCCAGTTTTATTTAGTTATAGTCACTACTATTAAAAATACCATGCAATTTCTAACACATAAAAAAGCACAAAAAAATATTGCCTATATATTATAATAAAGATAAAAAAAAATCCGATTAATATTAGTTCAGTGGATTCTAAGATTTGTCTAAACAAGACAAACAGTTACATTTTCTAATATATATGTGTTAATAAACCTCATTAATAGGATCGTCGTATTGTACATTAATATATTTGATAAATGCCTAAAGATGGTACACGAGCACGACGCTAAGCCGAGAAAGCCTGGCCCTCCGGTACATTTGTTCGAACACGCCTTTGGGTAGACATCGCGAGACATATTGTGGTTTCTAGATTCCTTAATCAAATACACAGTTCATCATGAGTGCTTCCAAAAATTTTTTTTTATATGAATTTTCGACTGTACAATTTTATAATTGTAATTACTGATGATAAAGGGGCCATGCAAATGTTACGTAAGCATCAATAGAGGGCGGGGGACTCTACCTTTGCTTATTTGACTTATGGTTTGGGGGTCTTAATGATGATTCCATTACTTATTTACTTTTTGTTGTTTTTTCCAAAATTATACCAATTGTTAACGTTATCATGATTCGCTAACTATTGCTGGAAAGGGGCCTGTCAAAAATGTCTTAAAATTTTGCTTACGTAACACTTTACTGGCCTCTAAAAAAGGGAACAAACGATAAAAAAAATCGGCAAAGTAGGTCGCGGTCTCACTTACAATTTAGTAAACAAACTGATAATTTTTATTTCTATACATCACAGTTACGTTTGATTATTATATTTTTATAAATCGTTTGATTGTTAACCCTTTCACGGCCAGGGGAAACATTTTTCCCATTGTAAAATTGACAGCTGTCTATTTAATTATATAAATATTCGAATTTCAATTTGAAAAATATTCAAAAAATGTTTCCCACAAAACTCTAAAAGAGATACGACTTACAAATGCATCATTTTGTGATTTTCCTATACTCTATGTTTACAAAACTAAAAGAAACAGTTGTATGGTAATATTTACTCTCCGCCTACTTGTGGTCCTGAAAGGGTTAATAGGGAGTTCAATAATTTTATTTTTCTATGTCGTTATATATTTATTTTTAACAACTACTAACCCCTACTTTGGCCGCTATTTACTTTGACTTCATGCGCCATTACGCCTTTGATTTCACGCGACACATTTATATCACACATTAAACAGTTCATACGTACAATTTCTTTTGTTTGTAAATTACACTGGAAACTCTATATAACGAATTTGATAGAGGTGTCATTAAAAGGAGAGAGAGAGAGAGAGAGATAATGGATAACATTAATAAGGTAAACTAACAAAAGTGAAATAATTTCGCCGA
This sequence comes from Samia ricini, assembly GCA_014132275.2. Taxonomy (NCBI): domain Eukaryota; kingdom Metazoa; phylum Arthropoda; class Insecta; order Lepidoptera; family Saturniidae; genus Samia; species Samia ricini. Next base: position 36,511,872 of record AP028160.1, on the reverse strand, counting down.
TTTATGTAGTTTGACGTTAAATGGAGCTTACACTGTACTCTATACGTTGTAATGTGGTTATTTATTAAATTTTACGTGATATTATTATATTAGTGTAATTAATTTTGTACTATTTTATATATAAGAGAGCGTTTTAAAATAAATAAATTGTTGTTTTTTTTTTCCACGTAATTTTTTTTATTACCGTCCATTGGATTTTTATGGTATTATTTTCGAGAAGAATATAATATCAACTGCTCCGTATTCATTAACAGCTGTTCCTGCGGCTGTGCTCGCGTATTATATTTTCTACCAGCTGTGTGCTCGCGGCTTGCCCGGTATACAAGGAACTCTAATTTTTTTTGGTAATAAGAGAAAGCAATGATTTTTTTTTCACCAATTCAAACACTTTCTGAAATGATTATGGCGCAGTGGATACTGCTGCCGGATTCTGTTTCAATGGACGCCTGGAAAACATCATGAGGAAACCATAGGTTATGTTCGTAGGGCATTTTCTAATAATGCTAAGCCTATTTAATGTAAAAAAAAAAAACTGACCACTGAATTGTTTATTTTACAATTTCCCGTCTTTTAACTTTTTTACACGAAACACTAATTTTACTAAAATAATTTTTGGTACCTACTAACACAAAGCAATGAAATATCGGTCACAGAATTCCTGATTATTTATACAATCGTGATATTAATTGGGAATTGAAAACAAAAATATATGTTTCCGCCCGGGATCGAACCGGGGGCCTTCTGCGTGTTAGGCAGATGTGATAACCGCTACACCACGGAAACTCATTGCTTAGTTGTGAATTGTATAGAATAGTTTGCCGTTTTATATGATATAACTTTTATTACCGTCATTCTGTTTAATGCATTAGATCAATCTTCAAAAGAACTATTAAATAAGTCTTCAGTTTAGGAAAATATGATGTAACCATAGCAACTGGGTGAACTCATAGGAATGAATGATAAAAGGGTTTTTTGGCGGGATCTCAGTCTGACATGTAGCAATTGTTTTCTTTAATTCATTAAACTTGTGTACTTGACTCTATATCATGTAATCTTGGTGGCGTTTGTGTGAAATAGTTTAGTTATTGTGTTCAAGTTAAGTTTATTATAGAAGACAACGCGTAGCATACATTCTGAGGTGCCGACAAAGCTCCATGGAAAGTTCGAGCAGGATAGGCCACCGTTCTGTTGGAGCTTGGTAACGCTGATACAAGATTGAAAATCTTACCCACATGACATTGGCACAAATTGTGTGTACACACAGATTGCCATTAACTAAGAAGAAGAAGAATGATAAAAGTATCCAACAAAGATTTTTTTTTAATACATATAAATAATTTAGCGATAAAGTCCATCTAATATCTTAGTTCCTGACTTTACCCATCCTCGTCACACTAAACAACCATCTGAACATTCGTATCTCAGCTACACATGTAATCGTTTCTCTTCTATCTTTTACTATCCCAGCATTCTGCTCCAGATAATGTGACAGATCTTATGATCAACTTATGTTTATATCTTGCCCTTTAATTTCAAAGGTATCCTGGATTCACTACTCAATACTGTATAGCAGTGGTCGTCAAAACTGCGGCCCTTGGCTGGTATTTGTGCGGCCCGCGATGTAGCAAACAATTTTGGTAGACATTTACTCAAACCCGACTTTACATCCTATAAAGTTAATTAAATAGAAGTACGCAGGATGGGTGCATGAGTGTAAGCCAGTGATTCTCAACCACTGTGCCGCGGCACTTTTGTGTGCCGCCAAATTTTGCAAATATATAATGTTAATATTATTAAATTATATCATTTAAAAAGAAAAATATTTATGCAGTGTGTTGTAGTAAGTAAATATTTTTTATCTAGACAAAACTCAGTAATCTCAATTTAGCTTTTTAAAAAGTTTTAATTTAAAAATATGTGCGATACATTGGAGAGATCTCTATGAACTAACTTAAAATTATAATCAATGAATGAATGTAGAGCGCTATGCAGCCCGGACGACCACCCAGCTATTCAACACTACTAAGCGGTTCTTTATCTCATACGCGCAAAGCTATCGTCTCACTTTGAATACCGGGATGCATAACTATCTTTTTCTTTGTGTGCCGCCAAATTTTGAAGTCGTTAAATATGTTCCGCAACAAAAAAAAGGTTGAGAATCACTGGTGTAAGCAGAGTACCGACTCCGCTTATTGAAGTGGGTTGCGGGAAAGAATTTTCGTCAACGGCTACCCGGCCTAGACTTGGTACACGGCTTTTTGGTTGATATTATATTGTATTACATTAAGGCAAGATCCTAACAAGATTATCAGACAAATGATGAATTAAATATTTGCATTTGAAGCTAATGCATATGAACGTAGTGAAAAATACCCAAATAGGTACTTTTTTTTTTGACAAGGGGAATGCATTTACGCACTACCCTTACCAATTGCATTAGGAGGATCAAGTCCCCCCAATGCAAAAGGTAAGGGGGTGTGGGGGGACGTCTCCACACCAGTGTGGGACTCACCCGGGGATACCGCCGGAAATACCCATAAAACCCCCCGTTGCCTCACGCCGCATTTGGAATAGGGACGATACGGGGTGGCTTTCACCCAAATAGGTACCTAATGTTTGTCTATGCTAAACCAAAAAATATTACTATCTATTTTCAATATACATCATGTATTCATTTTTTTTCTCATTATGCTATCTACGTTGCTAATAAAATATTATGGAATTAGGTAGCTGACACCATGAACCAATAAATTCAGAACACAACTTGTTTTTACAATCAAAAGCATTTACAAACAAGTGCGAATTAGACGTTGCTTTGAAATCAATGAATAATTTGTGATTTAGAATGTCAAAAAATGAGTTCATAGGTTATTATTGCCATACAAAATCAACAGGGAATGCGCGTCAGACATTTCAAAAATATGTCAACTGTATCAACCAGAGACTACCTACTCTACAAAAGTGTGGCCTGCAGTGGTATCTCACATTGATCTATGTGGCCCTTGACCAGAAGCGTGTGACGACGGTATAGGTTTGACCACAATCTAATCTGATTTTAAATAACCATGGAGTCTAAGATTGCTTCTCAAGTACAGTCATTGGTACATTATGCAGGTGTTTGGGGACGAATTTATAACTTAAAAGTTGTTGTTTTAAAGAAAATGTTTCGCCATTACGTTCATATTACACTGAGACGTTTTACATCACCAAAATCATATTTTGGGATTTACAGACATACGTGAGTACAACCTAAACTTCTTATCCGTGGCCTAGTGCGTTTATTTTAAAATCTAACCCCTGAATATTAGTGTGATTTCTGAAAATTCGTTTTTATACACATACAAACATACTAAATAAACAAAGATTTTTATGATGGCGGTAAAAAAAAGCAAGGGGAAAGGATAATTATATCTGACCACCATACACTACATATAACACTCGACATAGTGTCTCAATTAGGCTCGTCCTGTTGTATCGTAATAAACATATATATATAATCATAAACCAGGTTGAATGTACGAGAGGATGGCTCTCTGGGACACACTGTACACCGGAAACCCATAAACACAGACAGATACCTAAACGCTTCCTCGCACCATCACCCGCGACACCTACTATCTCTTGTAACATCCTTGACGAAGCAAGCCTATGAACTTTGTGACCCTAAACATTTTAATACGGAGCTCGCACACTTTCAGGAGACCCTAAGAAGAAACGGGTACAAAGCGAGTCGAAACGGTTTAGGTCGACTCCGTACGAAACATCCGGAGGTCAATAGGCAGTCTGCGTTCATGCCATACATCAAAGGAGTAACGGACAAAGTTGCAACAGTTTGAAAAAAAATTCTCTATCAAGACTGTATACGTTCCGTTCTCCAAAATTGAAAATATTATTCGCACACCAAAGGATGTAATCTCGTACCAGACACCAGGTGTCTACAAAATCGACTGCAGTTGCGGTAGTTCCTATATCGGGCAGACTAATCGCACTATCGCGCAAAGAGTCAAAGAACATATCGCAGCTGTAAAGAATCGCCAAACAACGAAATCAGCGATAGCAGAACATCTGCTCAACTCCAATACCAACCATTGGATCGAGGTCCACTGGCCGAAAGTTTTATCCACTGATCGCCAATACTATCGCGGAATGGCTCGCGAAGCGATTGAAATTAAAAAAAATATCCAAATTTCAATCGCGAGGATGGATATAAGCTTCCCTTAGCGTGGAATCCGGTGCTAAAAAAAAATCTCAAGGTTCGCGATTTATCGCCACAGGCATTGTCGATGGACACTGTTAGTGTTGTGTGTGACTATAATAAATATAAAGACCAAACGGGGGTAGTTCATCAAAAATACCCCTCAACGCAGCAGGCGACGCCGCGCACCGTCAGCCAGCCAGTGATCACGGTTGGCGAAACCCAGCCGAAACGTCGGGATAGAAAAAAGCAAAGGTAACGCGTGAAAACCCGTTTAAATTAACTGCATTTAATCATAAACCAGTCATAGTGTCTCGTTTCGGTATCATGCTGTATATTTCCCAGACACCGAAAGACTTCACATTTTTTCAGTGCAGTATTTAAATTTCAGTAATTAGGCGAAATTATAATTAAAACAAAAGATTTAAATCGAAACAATAATTTATTTTTAATGAATCTTAAAATCGACAATAACGCTTTAAAATTAATCATACTGTACACGCGCACGGGGACCGCCTTACACTCGTCCTCGCATAATTCCAAGCTAATAATAATAGTAGGTATATTTATTATGATACAATGCAATTGATTACAATTTTATTTAGTATATATTTACAATTTATTATTATGTATTAATTAATTAATTACAGATTTCTGTGTTGGTTTTTATTTTTATTCTTCTGCGTCAGAAGAAGAGAACCACACAGTTCACAGTTTATAAATGCTGAGAGTCAAAACATGAACTTTTAATGCAATAAATAAACGTACTTCGAATACACATTATTAAAATAGATTTCAAATAAATAATAATACTCAGCGGTTCGTAATTAAAATCGGACATCGGATATCACGAAACCGTTCATTTTAAATATCGTCATGTGAAACTCTCAGCTAACATTATAATTTCAATATTATAAATAAGAATTATTTATTAAATATACTATAATATATTATTCAGATGATATAAAAATATTTTTTGCGGTTTTTTTTTGTTATTCCACGAGAAAAATAATTCATCACCCTCTCTATAAATATATATTTTGGTGCAATGCGTTCCTATTTTTTTTTTCTTTTTTTTTTTAATTTAAAAATAGGCTTTATAAGGCTTTCAGCGTTTGTGTCGTGGTTTGATTTAAAACAAAAATGATGAAAACAATAATGACCATAAATGCAATACATGTATTTAATTAGAATAATTTATTTAATTGAGGGAAATGTTTTTTTTTTTTTTCAAGTAAATTTACAGTAGAAAATTTAAAAAAAAATACTTTCATTTAAAATATTAATATAACATTATGCACGAATGAACGGATCTACACTACAGTTATTTATTTTTATTATAATTTTATTAGGAATCTTTAAAATGGTTCATACAGTTAACACAAGAAAACTGCACTAAACAACGGGAATTAAATGCGTTTTTACATACAATTATTTTTTTTCTTCAAAAACATTAACGTCTTTTATAACAAAGTTAAACATTTCTCGTTCACCGGTAATCAGTTAAGATTACCAGAAATTTCTAGACCAGTGATTCTCAACCGCTGTGCCGCGGCACTTTTGTGTGCCGCCAAATTTTGCAAATATATAATAATGTTAATATTATTGAATTATATCATTTAAAAAGAAAAACATTTATGCAGTGTGTTGTAGTAGTAGTAAGTAAATAATTTTTTATCTTTTTCTTTGTGTGCCGCCAAATTTTGAAATCGTTAAATATGTTCCGCAACAAAAAAAAAAGGTTGAGAATCACTGTTCTAGACAACAAATTCACGATTAACAGAAGTCAGTTTTCTATCACAGTGAAAAGTTAAAACATAAGCCAATTTCCTCCGGAGAACTGGAGGTGGAAAATGTTCCCATGGCCCACCAATCAAGATTTTCACATGACAATGAAACACAAAAACTTTTCCAATTTCCCCCCCAGCGATCTATGACAGTAAGTTTAGAGATAAGTCTAAAAGAAAACAAACTCGATCATTCATTAATAACGTGATGTCTTTTATTAACCCCTCGAGCACCTTCCCGGCGTTTACGCCAGTTTTCCATTGTTTTCCTATTGTTTCGATTTTTATGAGTGCTCGACACATTAAGCAACTTTTTAATTTCCCGCCTCCCCTCTACCAAAAATCTCGTGTTTTTTTTAATACCAAGTATCTAATTATTTTTTTTTAGTATCTTATCTTTAAATATCTTATTTAATCCTGAAACATATTGGAAATCGTTACTTGGCTTCGGTTTTCGGATTACATATCGCGCGTTTCATAGACAAAATAAATAGACGTGACATCTCACTGCACCCGGCGTTTTCTTCGAACAACTTTCCACTCATTTCGGGCCCCACGTGATTAATGTCCGACCCCTAATGTTATACTATAGTGGTCTGGCAGCTATTTCAGGCACCGACCGGTTTCATCATGAGATCTCAATGAAATGTCACCAACTGAAATCCGGTATTTAAATCCTTTTTTCTCAGATCATTGCCGGTGCTCGGTCAGAATAACCGGTTTATTCCGGTTCGATCCCGATCTTAGCTTTCAAGGTGCGATATTGATACCCGCTGTACATGTCTAATCCGGATTTGACGATAAAAATCGAATAAACGGACAACCGAGTTAATTGTCAATGTTTAATCTCACATACAGACTGGACCAAATCAATTTAATATGAATTTGAATAAAATAATGAAAATAAAATAAAATAAAAAAATAATAAAAAATTAAGGGGCAATTTTTTTTTTTTTTTAAATTTTGCTCATCTCTAAAATGTTCTCCTTACTTCAAAAATCGTAACGAAAACTATTGCCAGTAGTAAATAGGTAAATTTAAAAAATTAATCAAATTTTGTAAACGTTGCTTACGTAGTCACCGTACAGGCAAAAGTACAGTCGTCAAAAAAAGCAAGAGTTTTTTTTTTTTCAAACTACTATTTATCTTTCGGAATCGCTTCAAAATGTATTCTTATACATTGCCCCCATATTATAAATAATCGATATTAGGGACGACAGATCGATTGAATCCATGTTTTACTCGATTTTCGTCTTTAGTAAAGCATTCGGTTTTATTAACCTTATTCGGAATTGGCTTCATTTTGAATTTCAGAAATAAATATAGACAAATTTTCCCTATTATTATACCCCAACTGACACAATAACTTTAAAATTCGGAATACGAGCGAATAAACATGGTGTTATGGTTTTTTTTTTTCAATCCTTATCCGATAAGGGGGCGTCCATGAATTACGTGAGGTGTTTAAGGGGGGGTCTCGGCAAATATCACGCAACTTTTTTCCGATTGAAACAAAAAAAAAAAAAATTCTACTATTTCGGTCCATTTAATCTAGCACGAAGCAAATTTGTTTTTTTTTTCCTTTTTACAATAACAATCAAACGCGTTTACGTAAGGATCTCACATTTTGAAAAATCTCACGTGAGATTGGGAGATAGGTGAGGGGGTCGAATAAAATCTCACGACATCTCATCAGTGGGGGAGGGAAGGGCAGAAAATAAAAAAAAAAAACACCTCACGTAATTTATGGACGCCCCCTAAGACGATTCGAAATATTCCACATCAACGGTCACTAGATTGAATTATCATCAGTTAATTTCTGAAAGAGTCCGTTGAAGTCAGAGATCGGTTGTACGGAAGGAACTGCTCGTGGCCGCTGGCCTCTCCCCGGAGACACAATGTCAGTCTTCGTGTATCGAGAACAGGAGATGTACAAAGTGTGCGGTGCGCGGTCACCCGGTGCGCCCGTGGTGCCCCGTGGGGGAAGCTTGAAGAGGCTCGCCGGGGCTACTGGTAGCCCTGATGTAACAACCCCTACGGGTGCCGCTGGTTCGGCACCGAGATGCTGAAAAAATTAAACCTTTCGGATAATGGAGTTGACACTGACACTGCCAATAAACTTAGTTCCATCAGCATTACCCGGAAACCAATATAATGTTGTTACTGCTTACATAAGCGAACTTGCTTCTGTTTGCTTATACAAATATGTATGTATGTACCTCACTTCAGGCAAACCTTTGCCTCTACTCAAACATCTCGCGTCTTTCCCCTAACAAACCTATGTTTTTCCTCAGACAAACTATTGTTTTACCTCATACAAACTATTGTTTTATCTCGGACAAACTATTGTTATTCCTCAGACAATCTATTGTTTTACCTCATACAAACTATTGTTTTATCTCAGACAAACTATTGTTTTACCTCATACAAACTATTGTTTTATCTCAGACAAACTATTATTTTACTTCAGGCAAACTATCATTTTACCTCAGACAAACTATCATTTTACCTCAGACAAACTATTGTTTTACGTCATACAAACTATTGTTTTATCTCAGACAAACTATTATTTTACTTCAGGCAAACTATCATTTTACCTCAGACAAACTATTGTTTTAACTCATACAAACTATTGTTTTATCTCATACAAACTATTGTTTTATCTCAGACAAACTATTATTTTACTTCAGGCAAACTATTGTTTTATCTCAGACAAACTATTGTTTTACCTCATACAAACTATTGTTTTATCTCAGACAAACTATTATTTTACTTCAGGCAAACTATTGTTTTATCTCAGACAAACTATTGTTTTACCTCATACAAACTATTGTTTTATCTCAGACAAACTATTGTTTTACCTCATACAAACTATTGTTTTATCTCAGACAAACTATTATTTTACTTCAGGCAAACTATCATTTTACCTCAGACAAACTATCATTTTACCTCAGACAAACTATTGTTTTACGTCATACAAACTATTGTTTTATCTCAGACAAACTATTGTTTTACCTCATACAAACTATTGTTTTATCTCAGACAAACTATTGTTTTACGTCATACAAACTATTGTTTTATCTCAGACAAACTATTGTTTTACCTCATACAAACTATTGTTTTATCTCAGACAAACTATTGTTTTACCTCATACAAACTATTGTTTTATCTCAGACAAACTATTGTTTTACCTCATACAAACTATTGTTTTATCTCAGACAAACTATTGTTTTACCTCATATAAACTATTGTTTTATCTCAGACAAACTATTGTTTTATCTCAGACAAACTATTGTTTTACCTCATACAAACTATTGTTTTATCTCAGACAAACTATTATTTTACTTCAGGCAAACTATTGTTTTTTCTCAGACAAACTTGTTTTTACCTCATACAAACTACCGTTTTACCTCAGAAAAATCTGTGTCTTACACTGAGCAAATCATTAGCTTCCCTCAAAAAATCTGCACCTTAACCTAGGCAAACCAGTTTCCTCCTTCAAATATATTAAGAACTAGCTGTGTGCTCGCGGCTACGTCAGCGTTTCTTTTCCTAAAGTTTTTTTAGTATTAAGATAATGTTAGTATATTTAAATTCAAGCACTTGCCCGTAAAACTGTGCATTGAATCGGATTTTATCCAACGTTTTATGAGTTTTATGCGGAACCTTAATTATTTTTTAAAATTAAAAGTACCCCGAGTCACCCGGAGCAACTTCAGCTATCTACCAAAAAAGTCCCGTCAAAATCCGCCCAGCCGTTCCGAAGATTACCCGAAACAAACAGACAGACGAAAACTTTAAAAATCTATGTGGTAAATTAAAAAATTTGCCATTACAAACAGACACACTCGATTTTTTAAATTATAATAGATAATGAAAACACGAGGCGTACGTGTTAACGAACCCGTAAAAGGCCGGGAAGCTGGTGTGCGTGTTGAACTGGAAGTTGACCGGCGTCTTCGGCGAGGCGCACGTGTACGTGAGGTAGTCGTCCGAGGAGTGCAGGTGCCGGTTCAGGGTCGGCTCCGACGCGCTCCGGGTTATCTTCGGTATGAGCCGGAGGATCGCCTCGAGCGTCGCGAGGATCTGCCGGAACAGCGGGCGCTGGTCGCGCTGCAGCTTGATGCAGTGCTCGAAGGTGCGCTTCAGCTGCTGCGGCGCGTCCTGGCGCAGCCGCCGGGTGTCGGGCCGCAGGGCGCCGCGCCCCACCATCCATAGTATCTGTTCATACCTCTGCGCTTACTAACCGATCTCTGTCTTAACTTTATAACTATTCATTACGAGAACAAACAATAACAAAACAAAATTAACTCAATTTATATATAAGCAAAGTTTGTTTCTTTGTCGGAGGTAAACTCGAAAACTACTGGACCGATCGGCGTGAAACCACAACCATTCGACGCGGAATTAATCGTAGATGGTTATAGGCTATATATTCTAATATAAGTATTAGGCCTATCCGGATATGTTCAGTAGTTTTGAGGTGATGGTGCGTCAAAGGAATAATAAACAAACAAATTGAGAAAACATGGCAAAGGGCTCATAGAATTTGAAAAATATATAGCCTATAACCATCTACGTTTAATTCCGCGTCGAATGGTTGTGGTTTCACGCTGATCGGTCCAGTAGTTTTCGAGTTTACCTACGACAAAGAAACAAACTTTGCTTATATACATATATAGATAGATATATACCTGATCCTTGTTGTTGAGGTGTGCGTAGGGAAGCTCCCCGGCCATCAGCTCGTACAGTACGATGCCGTAAGCGTACACGTCAGAGTAGAAAGTGTACGGAGCGGGCTCGTCCATGCGGATCACTTCGGGCGCCATCCAGAGTATCGAGCCGGTCGGCTGCTGCCACTGCACGCCGCCCGACACCGATGAATCTGTACGATCGTTTCAATTTCACCGCTCACTTACAGTAACTACTGTGTTAATATAATATGTAAAAAAAAAAAGAACAAAAAAATTGCTACAATTATCAGCTTTCTAAGGGATATTTGCTTTACTAGATGTCGGAAAATTAACGTCGCTGTTACATAACCATATACAATAAGGAATATTAATTTAATACCGGAATAACACTCAACGTGTTGTTTATGTACGTGTTACGTATACGTGGTCCATGGAAAGGTCTACGTTGCAGTTTCCTAATATCATGGACTTCTTTTCTTTTTTTTTTTTTTTTTTATAGGGAAATATTAATATTCGATTCGAACGGTATTCGAACACTCCTAGTGCAAACAATGTGGTGATAACTTGAGTTAAACTAAATTAAGAAAAATTATTAAATGGTATATTCATATACTGAAAATTAAAAAGCCGTAATCAACTCAAGCCGATGAAAAAAAAAACAAAGTTCTAATAACACAACGCTATCTGTTTTTAAATAGTTAACTTCTAAGATAGGTTAGACAGATTATTAATATGGTACAGTCGGCAAAGACGTAGAAATATCTATTATTATTTTAATGTTCCAAAATGTCTACATAGGATATCGTGTGTACGGAGTGCAATGTATGTGCATTGAATGTGCACTACATGTGCAAGCCAGGGCAAGACTGACTAACTTATACATTACAATATGTAGCGCTGATGCTACAGAAATAATAACTCACCTGACCATCGAACCTTGGCCGTGGCTAGACCGAAATCACCAATCTTCACCGAGCAGTCATCTCTCAGGAATATATTGTTTGATTTCAGGTCCCTGAGTTAAAACAATAATGATATTACTAAGAATATGAAATAAAAAAATATATACATTTTGCTCATCTTTATGACATGCAATATTTATATATAATTACGCCAAGGCTTGGACAATCGTTAGGGGAGGGGGGGAGTGTGTAGGATAATAGCTTGATTTAATATATAGACTATATAAGCATACCACTGTACGTTCCAAATCTCGTGAATAAAAAAAGTAATCACTAAACTGTTTAATTCTTCCTAGCGTGTATAGTTATTTATTATAAGGGAACGGTAACACAATTTTAAGTAGGGTTCGTTCATGTATTACGTAAGCCAAATTTTGCAGATTTTCCCCTATAGTAAGTAAAGCTCTTACTCCCCGTTCCCGGGCCACACCTGTGTATGATGTTCTTGGCGTGCAAGTAGTCCATGCCCTGGGCGGTCTGGCGCGCGACGTCGATGAGGTACAGCATCGGGAAGCGCGTCTCGAGCACGTGCAGGTGCTGGTAGAGCGAGGAGCCCTCGCACCACTGCGTCACGATCGCCAGCGACGGCTTCGACACGCAGCCCATGAACAGCAGGATGTTGCAGTGCCGCGTCTTGCGCAGCACCGCCACCTACCCCGACAACAACAACCATGACACTGTCCTTGAAGCCACGATGCCACCCATCCAACTCTAAGGGTGGAGTGCACGAAATCTCTCCGGTTATAGTAAAGATTAAATTTAAACTTAATCTTTACTATATCTTTAACCATAGCAGTAGCAAAGTTTCGAGTGTACAACCCAACTTTTAGTAAGGGTTAAAGTTAAAAGGGTTGTCAGTTGAAAGATACGTCAATCTCCTAATAAATATTAAGGAGAATATTTTATGTATGGTAACATCGTTAAAAATGTCAAAAACAATATTGACAAATAGAAAACAAACGTGTTGTTATTGTTGTCAGTTTGGACTAAAACGAAAATTTTGGATATATTTCGTTATGGATCAAATTCTATTAACTGTAAAAACCAAGTAAGTTTATCAAGAATTAAAAAGGATAGTATATGTCTTACATTTATTACTGTAATATATATCCTAATGAAAGACATTTTAATTATTATTCTTGCCGAGTGTTATTCGTGTTTATGTTTTAGGGATAAAATTAGTAGCTTTACAAAATCTGAAATATTAAGTCTTCAAACACTTATTGATAAACATAAAAAAACATTTTACTTTTTATGTAAAAAAAAATGATGGTATTAGCTTGAAACAAAAAGAGAAAACATCGCTAGAAGACAATTCCCACGAAATATCTTACAATAGAGACATATTTTTGTACAATATAAATAATAGGATCTCTTAAATATCGTTGGCAGATGACATGACAATCGAAATAAACTAGGTTTAAATTTTAAACGCCCAAATTTCGTGGGTTACGGTTACAGTTAAATGATGACGTAATTTAAGCTAAACTCGGATGGTGCAACACGTTTTAGCATAACTGTAGATTTAACTACGGATTTGACTTTTGTCAAATATAAGCTTAGATGATGCACGCCAGCCTAAAATCAACCAGAACTTCCCGGTGAAGGGAAACAACAACAGCATGCTGGTAGCGTCTCGGCCTGGGTAGCCACCACCCTCAAATTCGAAAACCTGTCGCCAAATACCAATAAGCGTGTTATGGCACCATCGCTTGGCTTACTGTGTTTACCATGCCGGACCACATCGTCACTTAACATCAGATGAGATTGTGGTCAAAGAACTGAAGCTATATCATGAATAAAAATAAACATTACATTGTATCACCGACTACACTACGTCCTGATGACGTCATAACAATGTACCGACTGCATAAAACGAGTGTGCATAACATATATCATTTTAAACAAAGTGAGATTTTTGTTCAAGTACAAATATACACGACTACCTGTCGTACGCGGAATTGCTCGGATTACATTTATGTAAAAAAAAAATTTTTTTTTTTTTTACAGAATATCTATACAAATAAAATTGAAATGTCTGCTTGTAATATCAAAATAGCAAACAATTAGGGTTCTGTGTAAAAAAAAAAAGTGAAAACTCATTAAACTGTGAACTAAATAAAATTTCAATGGACACTACCTTTGAACCATTATTTTCCAATGATTATTTAAAAAGTATATTAGTGAGTAATGTACAAAGCGCGAGCAGAGCCGCGGGCACATATCTAGTATTAAGTAACAATTATAAAAATTTAATGTCCCGAGAAACGACTGATGGAATATGACGATCTTTATGAGCACTTAATGGAATGCAGCCATCGACTCTTTAAGTTATGATGTAACTTAATTGTGTCTCTAAGTGTGATGGAGGGGAGGGGAGGGGGGGGAGGGGAGTTGCGGGTACCTCGTTTTTGAACGCCTGCAGTTGCGCCGGCGTCGGCGTCTTCACGTTCAGTGTTTTCACCGCGACCGGCCCGTGCCAATGCGCCTTGTACACAGTCCCGAAGCTGCCAGAACCTGATCCACAAGTCCAAACATTTTCTTTCAATAAATAAACCTTACTATTTGACCCCCCGCGCAATTAACATTAAAAAAAAAACAACATGCTTCAAAATTCTATGTTCGAGATACTAGCTCTCGTTTGATGCTAACGGTACTGAATTGCTATCACAATAAATTTAAATCATTTGTTGTTTATGGTTGGCGTAGTATGTTTTTTTCCCATATATATATATATATATATATATATATATATATATATATCTCAGGAAAGAAATCTTCTGATGATATCTTTTGCTTTTATATCTTCTTCCACACACTCCATCCATCTTTTCTTCGGGTTTCCTTTTCCCCGTGAACATTTATAATAGTCACTTTTTTATAAAGTCCATTATGTAACTTCTCGAAACATGTCCGTTACAAACGATTCCCTTTCCGCTTTATTTATCATTGATGACACTTTCAAACCCCCTCTCACATACTCGTTGCTGACCCTGATCATACTTGTCACACCAAACTTCCATCTCTGCTGCATGAAGTAGTTTCTCATCCACCTTCTTACAAACACAACAAAAAAATATCTAAAAACAGTTTTAGAAATCAAACAAATAACACAAAATGTATCCACATTTACACACACACACACAAATACACACACACACACACATGTAAACATTGTCTTATCTCATAATTAGTTTTTAAATAGTGATAAATTCATTTTTGGCTCTTTATTGATGTGAAACATCTATAGCCGCACGTAAAATCGATTTCTGGCGTGGCGACGCATGCCGTGGCGACGCGTCGCGGCAACATCTAATATAACTATTACCGAAATCACTGATTAAACGAATTAAGTAGTCACGATTTGAAATAAATTCGTAAACTTTTGTATTGAATGAATTTTATCATTATGACATATTTAGTTGCTATCACAATCTGTTCTTTTCTGCATATTACTTTTACAAAATAATGTCGATGTTTCACATCTGCGAGGCGTCCCGTGACGGCTCACATTTTTTTTAATGTATCGGTCTAGTTTATATGTATTTTTTAAATGCTCTGTGTATTTTAATGTAAATAAATAAAGAAATAAATAAATAAATAAAACACTCCAATCCATACAACTTACATATATATTCTGCCTTTAAATATGACGGGCAGCATACTGTCACACACACACACACACAAGTTGTGTACAGATCGTTTTTGGAATACACTCTCATGTTACGATAGGACAATAATTAATGCTTTTATCCGACCACACTATAATTATCAAAATGGCGACGTGTAACACGTTGGTGAGTGAGTGAATGAATGAGTGAATGTGTTTGCGCGTGTGTCAGATTGTATTACCTATCCTAGCGCCGATTAGTATCTCGTCAGCCGGTATGACCCAGTCGTCGTAACTCTCGCGAGGGGAAAGGGCATTCTTCCAGGACTCGTCCGCGGAGCGCGCCCGGGCCCGCCTCGGCCGCAAACTGCCCGTCGGCGACGCCTACCACCACCATACGATTCACGATAACACATTAGGGGCCACGTAAGAGTATCAAAGAATTATTTTTTTATAACGTGAGGGACGGGGAGGTGTCTAAATGGTGATTTCGTAAGCAATATTCACTTATCTTCGTTTTTTAAATTATGTGACAAGGGATAGAGGTCAAAAAAGACCAAATTTTTTCCAGATTTGAACACCATTTATATCAGCGGTATGCTATAATTACCGTTTTGACATTTGTCCGCTTATGAAGTTTGTATAAATTTATGGTTACGTTTGAAGGAGTAAATTGCTGTTTTTTTTATTATCTGATTAAATTTTTTTTCTACCTGTTTCTGTAAGAATCTTCTGTCTAATTATCAATTCATTCAATTATATTAACGAAACTTTTCAAGTTATAAAGAGGTTTTTTTTTCGGAAATCGACTTTTCACGTCAATATTGTAATATGTCAAAACAGCCACCATAGCATGTTAATGTCAATTTGAAAAGAAGAACCGTTGAAACTTTATAGGGTTCGTACTAGTATTACGTAGGCGACACTAATGAAAGGCGAGAACTTCTATGTTTTGCTCATTTTTAGTGGCATGTAGAACGGGAGGGGGGGAGGGTGTCTTAATGGTGATTTCTTAATTACCTACATAAAGAGATTTTATTAAGTGCTTAATTAATATGGGGTGGGAGGGAGTATGAGCAGGTTCAGTATGACCTTTACTTATTAAGAAGGGGGGGGGGGGGGTAAAAAATTATTTAAATTCTGAATATGTTATACCATTTCAACCACTCGGGATGAATAAGGAGCATATAAAAATCTATAATTTTTCATAATTATTACACACATTGTTATTACCTGCGTACTCTGACTGTGTTGTGGGTCACCGCCCTTGTCTTTGTCGTCTTTATTGTGACGACCTGACGTCAAATAGTTCGACGACTGTGGAGAATTATTACTCTGTAAATAATAACGTAATATTTGTAATATTATCATTTTTATTATACTCTATATTTATCGCCATTGCTTTTAAATCCATAACAGACGCACGGACCGGACCGTGTTGATGGTACGACCAACGTTATCAGTCACCTTGTTAGTACAATCTTTGTCGAAATGCAAAAAGTGGCTACTGCTATAACGGGAACGTTAACGTCACCATAAAGATCATACATATTATAAAAGGCAATATATATCTGTCTGCGTGTTCGTTAATTGCATAAATAGTATTTTATTCTTTTCACGTTTCGATAACTCGTATCTGACTATGTCCGCAGGACGACGGACAACTTTGGTCAGTTCAGTCGTCCGCCGTACCATTTACGCGGTCTGATCCGTGCATATACTAGGGCTTTTACATGCATGCCTTCAAAATCAAATTGTATGTTAACTGCTTAAAATATAAGACCAAAGAGATATGGCCCACACTCCATAATGTACAGTAATACCCCGCTATACGCGAGGGATACGTTCCGAAAAAAACCGCGTTAACTGAAATTCGCGTATATCGAGGTTTATGATTAAACATAGTCAAAATTTAATACAAAAAAATACAAATCATTTTAATCAATCACTTTAATTCTAAGAACACTTCATGCAATACATACTCTTATTTTTTACGGAAAAATACATCTATCGTCTTTACATTATGTTTATACGCACTCTTTCGCGTAATTCGAGGCATTTGAGCGCGAAATTTGAAATTCGCGTTATAGTGAAACCGCGCGTAACGAGGTCGCGCTAAGCGGGGTATTACTGTACTTTATCTATTGGGTTATGGAAAACATCTGTACATCTATCTCTAGGCAAACTCTATAACGAACGATAAAATAACACAAACGTTAACTGTTATAATTTACTTGATTATATTTCCGCTGGTGATCTGCGAGTGTCATCGGCCGTTGGACCATATTGATGCACACGTTTGGGGCGGAGTTCGATCTGTCCTGTTGGTTCAACGAGCGCGGATGCTGCTGCCTGAATATATTACATCGTATAAATTACACTATCGTCGAAAATATTTAAAATATAATTTATTGAAACGAGTATACGGAAATATTGATTACCGTATTGTGGCAACATCAATGGAAATGTGTGTTAAAAAAATTGTTAACATCACACGCGTAGCATAGAACGAGATATATTAGGGGGCGTCAGTAAATTACGTGAGGTGTTTAAGGGGGGAGGGGGTCGAGTCAAATCTCATCTAATCTTACGTTGGAGAGAGGGGGGTCTCGGCAAATATCAAGCAATTTTTTTTCTGATTGAAACAAAAAAAAAATACTATTTTAGTCCATTTAATCCAGACTGTACATGCTTAAGATTTAATCTTAAGCGTAATCGTAATAAAAAATAAAAAATAAAGAAAATAATTTTCATTCATATTGAGTTGAGTTACTTTGTGCAAGTGTCAATGGCTTAGAGTGGCTAGATCAGAACGAAGTTGAAGGAGCAGATGATTTTACTGAAAATCATATGGACATGTTGGTTCCAATAGTCTCTCTTGAGACCGTGCATGATTCTCCATGGACTGAATTAGAGTAGGTGTTCTTTTTTTAATCACAGTAGTTACGATTTAAGTATTCTATTGTTAAATTTTTATTACACTTATAATTAAACTCTCAGAAATATTGATTACTAGTCTTAACTAGTCGTAAATAAAAGCACGAAGCAAATTTGTTTTTTTCTTTTTGCAATAACAATCCAACGTGGTCACGTAAGAAACTCACATTTAGAAAAATCTCACATGAGGTTTGGGGTTGGGGGAGGGGGTTGAATAAAATCTCACGACATCTCACCAGGGGCGGAGGGAGGGGCAGAAAATTTTAAAAAACACCTCACGTAATTTATGGACGCCCCCTTACAAAAATAAAAACGCTGGAGATAAACAAAGTGTATCTCAATAACGCATAATTACCCACCCTAAAGAATAATTGTCCAACCATTGAAACTTTATCTCAATATGCCCCAGACCTTATGACCATACTAGCTCAAACAATTTCACTAGAACATTTTTAATTGTGATTCAATAAACGATTATTATTAGTTCCATATTTAGCACATCAGGTGTAATTTTTTTGAATATTTTAAGGAATAAGTTAAACATATATTATGTAATGCAAAGTACAGATGGTGTCAGGTAAAAAGAGCGCTAGTAAGCCCCCGCCTACTTAGTACATTTATGCGGTATGAGGTAGAGTGTGGGGAGGTGAGTACACGCAACTGCGTCCGCGGACACACGATTGGCTCGTTTACGTTTCGCTCACTCCCGAAATACAATCACGCACGAATGTTTATTTGCACGACGGAACTACATAGAGTGGAAAGAAAAATGTTTATTGTTTTTTATAAGCTATGATTTTTGCCTACATTATCCTGTAAGAATATCGCAATGTAATAAAGGACAAATTGATACATTAAGATTTTACAGAGGACAGAGACTTTTTTACTTTTAAAATAAGTATGGATTATTTTAAATAAAACTCGTTAACCGTTGCAACCCTGAAGCACTTATACCATTGACATTATTCATAAACAAAGACGATTTATGTCATGGTTCATTTTACTTAACTGTTTTTGATAGTTATTTTCGTTTGTTTAGATTCTTAGCTATGTCCTTACGTGGGCAGACCCATGCCCACCATTATCACCCAGCGCTCTTTTTGTATGACGCGAACTATACATCTACAATTGGTAAAATAATAACGTTGATATAGAACTAATAGTCTCTTTACAAAAAGTCGTAAAAAGAAATGCACAAGCTATATACGTGAATGTATTAATGTGATCAGAAGTGGGAGCTAAATTAATACACTGTATTATTTGCAAAGCAACAAACATCCAACACACGCTGTGGTGCTCACTACATACCGAGTAAGTTGTATGCAATACGCTTGCATTGTATTTACAAAGCAAATCACAACATAATTAATATTCACCAATGTGTATCGAAATCCTTCATCTTCTTGGCAGGCGAGATAGACCTGAATATCATGTCAAATTCAGCACCAATTTTTATTTATAATTATAAGATTTTTGTTAAGATTTTAATTATAAAAAAAATTAAGAGTGAATGTTCAATTGTTTCTGAACTAAATAGTTATTTCTTAACATAGATCTGGTGTATCTTTAGACATACAAAAATCTTCAATAATCATATCTATTCTAAGCATATAATTTAAACTACAATACTGGGTTAATTAATAATTGACATACTAACTTGTTATGATCGGCTCTGATCATCATTTGATGATAACCAAAGTGTGGCGGAAATGCAGGATACCTGCCTGTGTCTCAGGGTTGTGAGCTAACAGTGCTGCATAGTATGTGTCAGTCATTCGCACCTACCAAATTAACAATCATTATAAATAAAAATTTCATCCATGTTAGGAAATATTTGTTCATTGTAAACATACTCCATATTATTGTAAACCATTAAAAAAATGATATTCCTAGTTTTTACTTTAAATTGTGTTCTTATTTTAGTTTTGTAATACCATTCAAATATAATTTAATATTCTTTAAATTAATTCTCTACACATATTTCTTATTTCTTGAGGATCATCCATCAAACATCTAAGACTCAAAAGATGACGAGTTCAGAAAAGTGTGAAATTTCAAATGTATTTAATTGTGTTTAACATGCCACATCATGCATGTCCTTGACACCTTATTCCATTATAATGATTTACAAAATTTTTTAGAATTACATTAGGTTAAAGACAATATTTGGAAATTTTTATATGATACTTTGTACCAAGAAAATAACATATGCCATTTTGAGTAAGGGGGAAGGTTAGTCTAAGAACCTCTAAATGTATCATCAGTCAGGAAGCTGGTCACAAATTTGCTAAAAAATAAGTACTTATTAATGGAGGAACTCTTGACAACTAGCTCATGAAATGATTTATCAGCATAATTTAAACATTTACATATTAAATATATTTACTAAGACAATAATAATACTCAATTATCATAGACACGACTGTAAAATTAGATAAATACTTTTTTGTAAGGAAACCAACCTGATGACAAGTACTAGGTACTTTATCAGCGCACCTCTGGTGAAACTTGAAATTGCATTGCGAACAGTAGAAACCATTAAACAGCAATCGCCGGCAACATTCACAGAATGCGAGAGTGAAGAATGTTTTCCGTGTGAACTGATGAGATATGTGAGACATTATAGGCAGCTTGTCAAGTGTACGTACGGTAACCTGTTAAACAAATAGTCAAATGGTATATAACCAGTCTAATATACATGACCAAATTTCTAAGTGAGATCTATCACTAATAACAAGGGCTTAGTGTGGAGTACTGTTCGTCAATATGGACACCGATATATAACATACATGTTAACAGAATTGAATCCATACAGCGAAGGTTTCTAAGATCGCTGTGCAGCAAACTTGGAGTCCGACGTAAGCTACCAGATTACGAAGTGAGACTTAAGGAATTCCATCTTAAAAGCCTTGAGCACAGAAGAGCTGTAGCTGACTTGTTTATACTTCACAAAATTTCAAATGGAATACTCGGAGGCGAGTTGCTGAGCAAACTCAATATTAAGGTGCCCACTCGCTCCGTAAGACATCAACAGTTGTTCAGTGTGGCAAGTTGTAATAATAACGTGTCAGAGAATAATCCGATTAATAGAATGTGTAGGCGCTATAATGAAAGTCATGCTCAATATGATATATTTTTCAATAGTCTAACAGAATTCAAAAGTCTCATTACACAGTTGGGTGGCTAATAATCGCAAATTCTTAGTAAGGGTTTTTACAGGGGTTTTTAGTAGGGATACGCACTAGGGTTTCTTTTTTTACATTATATTATGTTTAAATTAAACGTAAAATGCTCAAAAAAAAAAATATATAATGTTCGTTAAAGATATAATTTATGTATTCTGTTCATCTTCATTCATAATATAAGTTTTTAACCATGCAAGTTGTGCACTAATGTAATAGGGTATGGGATTTAAAATGTTATATAGAATTAAGGTGCTTTTGTATTTAATCTTATACCTGTATCAGTGCTTTTATAATAAAATAAAATAAAAATCCTGAGTACTTCTCAGGTACAAGGTAGATCAGGTAGATCTAGTGAATGATCGTCATAATTTTAATATTAGAAGTAAAGACAAGTTGGCCGTCCCACGCTTTAGGTTAAGTAAGTGTAATAAAAGCTTTATAGGTAATAGTATTCGGTTTTACAATAAGATCCCAAGTAACATTACCGATTTACCTGACAATAAGTTCAAGTATTATGTCAAGCAAGTTTTAAACTCAAAAGGTTATTACAGGGTGGATCATTACGTGAACAATAGTGATGTCTGGAATTAACCCACATCTCTGTGCTTCCACTAACATTATTAAGACAATGATTGTATAGTTTTTTATATGACAAAAAAGTTGTTATATTTATATAAAAAAAAGGAACTAGATCGAGTTTCTTGTCGGCTCTTCTCGAGTGGGTTGTTTTCCGAACCGGTGGTAATGTTTAGACATTCATACGCGCCTTCTTAGGGCCTAAATTGAATAAATAAATTTTGATTTGATTTAAACAATAAGAAGGTATTGAATCAGAATTAAATTAAAATTTCATTATTTATATTACTATAATGTCACTAAGCATTACAAACAGATCACAAGTTAGATTTATATACATTTAATTATATTTTTCTCATATTTTACTAAATGTCTGTTTTTAAAATTTATAAGGTCTGCACTTCATTGCACTTTGCACTTCATTCAAGGTTTTTTAAATGCAGTTTTACCACAATTACTTATTGATAATTTTTATGAATTACTGCCTTTTTACATTTAATTTTGTCTAGTGCAGTAAGCCCTCAAAGTCTTGTGAAGTTTAAATCAGGAGCTCATGTTAACTAGTGTTTGTTGCCAACTAATACACTTCATAAAGGAGTAGAGCGGAGCACAGCTGTTTTTTTTTATCATAAAATAGTATGATGATGGAAATGAAAAATGACAGCTTTTTTCACTCATATATCCTCCCAAGTTACAAAATATAATATCTCTCTCTTCAAGAGTGTCCATTGAATTACTAATTTAAGAAACACTAAATTAACATCTTTAAAATCATAAGTTTCTATCAAATTTTATTATATATTTTATAACATTTTGCAAAATATAAAGTAAGTTACTAGAATAACAACAAATTAAGTTAACAAAATACAATGCCATAATTCTTTAATACACAAGTAAAAGTAATTAATTATTTCAATGTCACATTCATGTAAGGGTAGTAAATATTCAATTAAATTATAAAACAACATCTTGATATCAGTTATCACCATAACAAAATTCATCTTGTCTTATTGTTTATTCAAAAGTTATGCAAAATTATGCACTATTTGTATCAAAAACAAAACAAAATGGGTCTCATATAACAAATATGTATTATTATTGTTTTAAATATAATTTACATATTTTTTATCACAAAATAAGTTATGACATGAAATTTGTTTTTTAAAAATGATTGATGACACAGAATATTTTACAGAAAAAAGTTTAATAACAACAAAACTATCATATTACTGTGTACTGTTAAATTTATAAACATTCACAATAATTGTGTTCTACATGCATTATCTGAAAATTTGTAGATATGAATGATGTCCTAACCAGATCTTTAAACACATTAAAATGATAGTAATTTGAACCTGGTGCAGTAATGATGAATATTATTCCTATTTTATCCAATGTATATTAACAGATTGTTGTCATCAAAGTTAACATAACAAAAATCGTGAATGTTGTTTTTTTTTAATATAGGTTTAAAGTGCGCCTGAAGTGGTTC
Organism: Samia ricini; assembly: GCA_014132275.2. Classification (NCBI taxonomy): domain Eukaryota; kingdom Metazoa; phylum Arthropoda; class Insecta; order Lepidoptera; family Saturniidae; genus Samia; species Samia ricini. Next base: position 36,488,434 of record AP028160.1, on the reverse strand, counting down.
ACAAGTACAGAGTAATTAAATGACGATGATAATTATTTTTGTGAGATTCAGGCTTACTTTAGCGGGATTGTAAAAAACTTACCTACATATGTTGAATTGTAAACAAACACTGACCTCCTCAGCATCGATCATCGTGATGTCCACATCCCACGGTATCACTTGATCGTTGCCTGTCCGCACCACATCGCACATTTCACAAGTTAGGCCGCGGAGTTTCAGAGCTTTTGAAAGCGCATCTCGTAAAGTCACACCTTCCTTCACCTGAACACTCGTCCGCTGTTGATTCGGCAGATGCGCTCGCAGAAATACCTTCGGCTGGCGTGTCAATGTATCAAACTTTTTACTGTCTTCTACTAATGAACATTCCTCGCTGCGGTCCGGCGACTCGGACTGCATACATTCCCGTAATGTACGCTCCCGTAACTCTAAATTGTGTAGTTTAGATGTAAGTTCTTGATATTCTGAAAGATATAGCGACGGCGGATGTTGGAAACCAGCGAATTTTGCATTTAGCGCATCGATGTTTTCGCGAGTCACGTTTATGATGCTCTGAATGTTTCTGATCTCGTACGTCGGGTCCGCTGCATCGTCGCTGTCCGTCGACGTCGACATATTGTCACTGTTAAGAGATAATGCAGGAATATTTCCATTAATTTTTCTTGTACAATTTTCTTTCTCTCTGGTAACTGCCATTTCTTTTCCTATTATTTTTTTTTTTTATTTTTCTACACACTCTCGCCGCGCAAGACACTAATCATATTGCCATGTTTTTCATTATATTTCTACCAATTCTACTACTTCATTCGTTCAATTATTTCAAATCATTCTTTTCGGTATTCGTTATTAGTAGTCATTTATATTTCGCTCTGGTAATTGTTTTGTTTACATTTTCGTACGTACATGATACATCTAATAATTTTGTATAAACCGAATGTTTTCGGTTCTCGGGATTTATTTATGAAATTGAAATAGATTTGTGTTATATAATCAGTCAAAATTGTTATTTGAATATATGTGTGGTTAACTGTTATTCTGAAAAAACTAAATTTTATTATTTAGCTCTGATTATAACCACTACGTTTAGAAGATAATTCTTGTGGTCTGAGAATGTAACTTTTGATATTGAAATACACAACGGGAGAGCAGGTACGTAACTACAAATAATACTGTGAGAAATACAAAATTATGATTTTGGTTGTTTTCGGAACCGGTGGTAGTATTTTGACGTTCATAAACGCCTGATCAAGCCCTAAATTGAATAAAGTTTTTTTGATTTGTTTTAGGGGAGAATAATATTGATTCATTTATGAACAAAAGTTTCATGTTCCAGCATCTCATTTAGTATCTAAAATATTTTATAAAAATGTCAGAAACGAGCTCGTCGCGTCAAGTATCCTATGAGCAAATGAAAGCGATTGTAGACTTCATGGGACAACACGTAGAGTTTGCTACAGGAGGACTTCGTACACTGGAGGCTCGACACACATCAAAAAGACTCTGGGGAGAGTTGACAAAGTCACTAAACAACTGCCGAAGTGGCACAAGGAAAACATCTGATGGGTGGAGTAAGGTTGTTATTACCATATCTTATGAATTTAAAATACAACAAAAACTACATTTTTATTAAAATTAGTATCCTTTCATAAATCATCAGTATATTTTCGTAATCATTCTGTTCCCAAGTTAATTTGGAGTTGAGGCAGTATGTTTTTATCGGCCATCATATTTTCTTTGACCATACTCTGTCAACGACTGTTTATTGTTACTTGATTAATTCAAATAAAAGCCTAACTTATTTCTTACTGCATCTAGATATATTGTATAGATTGGGTGCATTACATAGCTGACTTCATATTAAAATAGGTCTTTTTAATGGCATGAAATATTATACATTTTATTTTGGTTTTACAGCATGCTCAGTCCTTTATTTATCACTGATGGCCAGTACTAAACAGGAGTAATGAGCACTAACCTGGCATTTATGCCAGCTTTCCATTGTTTTTCTATTGTCTCATTTTTATGGGTAATCGACATATTAGTTATATTTTCAATTCATCAATGAGAGAACATTGAACATATTTTTTGTGTTAATTATAAATTGTTATGATAAACAGTATACATTAATTTAGAATTATTGTATCGTTATTTACAGTACTGGAGTGATTTTAAAAATAAATTAAAAAATAAATCAAGATTTTTTAAGAGAAACAAAATCAAGTTCATCTCTGAAGAAGAGCATCAGGCCACTAACTAAACTTGAGAAAAGGGCCCTTATAATCCTTAGACCACACTTTGACAAGAGAAGGAACAGAGTAGAACAAGTAGAAGATCCAATTTCTGTAAGTCTTCTGCCTCTGAAATACAATATGATATAAGAAAAGAAGTTAGAATGAAAATTTTGATTTATTTTTTTTCAGAATCATTCACAACCTATAGTAAAACAGGAATCATATCATGAAATATAAATAGCGACTATGAGACTGAAGCAAATGATATTAGTGATAGACTCTCAGGTAATTTGAATTTCAAAGGTACTTTCATAACTAATTATCCAGTTTTGACTGTTATATTTTATTGTTATTAAATTTTGTATATAAGTTGATACTGATCAAATAGCACAAACCTATTGTGACCTACATACAAATACTTACATTACAGTTGACAGAGACAGTGATCAAAGTACAGTAACATCTGATGAAGAATTTGTGGACGAAACACAGGATGTATCTAATGATCATCTATTACAAAGTATGTATTATAAACATTAAGAAAATTATGTTATTCTAAAATATTAAAGGCCATTATTACACTATAGTAGATTTATAATGTTTATCAAGTACAAAAATAATTAAATCTAAGGCTATTTAATAACTTAACCACTATGTCTTTGTTTATAGTGCCACTGGAAAATCTTTTCACGTCATTAATAAAACACTGAAAATATTTAGTAATGTTGAAAAATCATTTCTCAGGGTTTTGCATTCCAATCTTTTTCCACAATCTAATCTAATGTTAAATGATGAAATAGCTAGAGATCATTGGATAAGCTTAAAAGTGAATTGGGTTTCAGATGCAGCTATTGCATACAAAATACTAATAAAAACAATTTAAATACATATATATAGATCCCCGCACTAAAAAATTATTCCTCTATTGCATGAGATCATACGAATCTCAAGTTACTGTAATTGAATTATGCTGTTGATTGTGCCACTAGTGTGTCAAATGGATTAATGCAACATTTATTTTGTTGTTTGATAGTCGATTTCCAATTTGAAGATGGTAGAGATTTTGATTATCTTTTCAGATCTTTACCCTAAGTGGTTGATAGAGGTAGAAAAAAAAAAACGTGTTGATGCAGAATTACTCAGAGCGAAGGCGGAACAGCAGCGTGCAACTGTCGCCGTTAAAAATGCAGAGGCGGCAGTTATTCAGGCGGAAGCACTCAAGAAATTGTCAGAGGCTGCTGACCGGCAGGCTGAAGCGATGACCAGGATAGCAGCTCTGTTAGAAAGTCCGACATGTAGAGATGTCCTCTTAAATATATGACGAGAGAGATCCAAACCCAGTCCAGCAGTGAATGGACGCATTTCGTGAACCACGCCGTACGACCGCGGCATCAACTGCTGAGGGCGAATTATTTCTCGTCTTTCATGACAAAAACCCTTCTCAAAGGGCAGTGGTGTCTACCTCCCCTATCTGCCTCCCTCGTCAGGGCCTGATTAGAGCAACATGAACATTTGAGTGCCCATCGCTATCGCCACTGTCACTGAGTATAAGATAAAGATGAGGCAGCTACCACTCCACCTCTCACCAAGCCCGAAAATCCTCGCAGCTGAGGACTCACTGGGATGAATCACCCTGTTTTATTAACCTGTCCCCCTAAGCACGACTACCTCTTCCCAACCCCAGAAAGCAAAGACGTGTTCTATTCGAGGCCCTTAGAACTCTATGGTAACTCGGCAAAGCCCCTTCTCAAAAAGGTCACAATGCCACTGCTGTCAAGAGTATGCACATACTAGGAACTTCAATCTCCATGGGAGTCACGTTTTCAATCCAAAAATGTAAAGGTTGACCATTATTATAAGTGGAATATTTTCATTATACAAACACTGTAAACTAAATGAAAACAAAATTGCTAATCATATCGCAAATATATTAAATTACTTTATAAAGTCTTATTTGACCATTATAATATAAGAAACTTAAAATTCTTTCAATTACAACACACAGTAATGGTAATTGATAACAATCCTTACAATAAAATAGAATTGTTCAATGTTTTGAAATTCATTTATTTCCTTAATACTACTCATTATATATGTACATAAAGCCAAATTAGATGTCACTTTAAAGCATTTCAAAATCATCTCTCTGAAACAAAGCAGAAAATAAAACATTAACATAACCAATTTGATAAATCTGTCATAAAACTTATTCAAATGTATTTAATAAAATATACTGTAATCTCAGATTTCTAAGAAAGGAAAGACTGTGGACAGAGCTGGCACTAATACTTTTCAATAAAAAATGATTTTACATTTATAGGTGTGTAAAAAAAAATATGTATAACTTTCCACTTATTTTTAATACAGTCTAGTTATTTATTTTTTTTATTTTTATTTTAGGGAAACATACAGTTAATTTGACCAATTACTAAATATTATAATACAATATCATACACCCAATAAAGTTTCCACTCAAAACAAAAATATACAAAAAAAAAAAGATTAGAAATCCAAATTGACCATAGATACATATAAGAACAGATTTACACATTCATTAAACATATAATATATCACACTTTGCTCTAATTTCTTTTTTATAAGATGTTGTGTTTGCAATAAAGAATATGTCGGAGTCGTTAAAGTATAAATTATACATATTGAAAGTCCTATACAGGAATGTGTTTGCAACATAGTTAGTCCTACAGAGAGGAACATCAAATAATAACTGTTTTCTGGCATTAGGCCTAGGGCACCTAAAACCTAGTTCAACATAGAAACATTTGAATTCGTTGTATCCTTAGTTTATGTAGGGAAGTTAATTTAGGAAGTGATGGGTTGCTATGAAACTTATACTGTAAGTGCTTGACAAATTTGTATTGGATTACTTGTATTGTATTTTTATTAAAAAGATGTTTTTTATTATTACATCTATTAAAATATATAATTTTTTGGGAGGTTTTATAGTATAAAGGTGGGTGGTGCAAGACTAGTTGTCCTAGAGATCTTTGGGGGAGACCTATGTCCAGCAGTAGGTGTCTTTTGGTTAAATGGATGGATGGGACTTATAGTATATAACGGCTAGAAATCAGTGCTGATTAATGAGTTAAACTAATAATTCGATTTTATCATATGATTAGAACTATTCAGAAAAATGTATAAAATAAAAATCTAATAATCTTACCATTTCATTATACTCTAGTACGTGTTTTCTTACAGCTGAACCATCTATCCATGTGACAAAGTCTTCGAGGGAACGGTTTGACTATGAATGCAGGATCTTTCACCACTTCAGGGCCCACTCTTACGTGACCCTGCTCTATAAATTTTGTTGCCTGCTTTGTATTTTCTGACATTCTATCTGCAATATTATATTAAATAAATAATAACATATTAAAAGTGGAAGATATCAAAATAATTTTAAAAGATATTTTCAACCATCGGTCTGGTTGTGGCGGAATGCAGAGTTACAGCGCAACATAGTTATGGGTGTGGTGTTGAGCCGACTTTGGAAGCTACAATCAAGGAATTCTGAAACACTAATATAGGTGCCAAATTAAAAAGTTCTACAGAGCTGTAGATGTTTCACTGCAGTTGCTTATTCCAATAACATCAATTCTCATTACTGACTTTTGAGATACAGGAAATCCTAGGGTGAGATTTCTTACATTGTCAAATCAATTATAATTATAAGAGAGAGTAGATATACTTTTGAGTTTAACATTTTACTCAAATTCTTACTGATTTTGATATACTTATTTAAAATTAAAAGTTTCAGTAATAGTCCTGGTTTCATTAGTATTATTTTAATTGCAAAATACCTTTAATATTGATAAATTTTTAATTTTTTAACATTATACTTAAAGTATTTTCATTGATATATTTTAAGAATTGTTTATGGTAGGTATATCACAATAATGCCTCCCCTTGGGGAGGCGGGCAAAGGGGTGGGGTGGAGAAGTTTTCTCCCCCCCACCCCGCCGGGCCATTGCACTGACGGGCCTGGTGGGTTTGCCGCAGGGGGCGACGCGGCGACATGCCTTTGCAACCCCGTATCGCCCCTACTTCAAATGCGGCGGCCAGCCCCGGGGGGTTTTAGTGGGTATTCCCGGGCACTTCTCGCCCGGGTTTGAGTCCCACACTGGCACGGAGCTCGTCACTCCGTGCCCCCCTACCTATTGTATTGGAGGGGCAATAGGTCCCACTAATACAATAGGTAGGGTGAGTGCGTAAATGCATTTCCCCCCGTCAAAAAAAGAAAAAAAGGTATAATTATTTAATATTGGATCCCCAACTGGGAGAATTACTTACTTCTGACCATGACAATTGGTAATCTTCTTCTACAGAATGAGCTAGCTGAAACTTTACTGGCCAGCTCCAAGTCCCATCTTGTTGGAATTAAACCCATTTGGTATAGCTTCTCCAGTAACTGTGCACTTGTTTCTGTTCTGAATTCACTATTAGAATCCAGATCTTTAATTTTGTTTGCTAAATCTCTAATTTCCCTGGAAAGCTTATTGTACCTGTAAAATATGAAATCCATGACAATATATACGAAATTTAGGTAATCGGGTGTTTTATATACATTTTTGTTTGTAGTTGCTATAGTAATTGATACACATATGCCTGATATTGATCAAATTTATCCTGAATGCTATACAAGTTACAGAAATAACTTCCAACCTCATTCGGTATTGGAATGAAAAAGGAATTACAGTTCTTTGAGTGATGGACATGGTTAGTAAATTATAAAATATACAGAGCTTACTTCGTGTAGTCTTCACGCTTCTGTATGTAATATTTTTTCATAACTTTCACCTCATTTAAATTATTATCGACTTTCCACGATATAAAATCTACTTTTTTTAGTAATTTTTGCTCATGAAACTTTAGTTTTCTCACCATTTTGATGTTTTTGTTTTATAAAATGTACAAAAATGTGTAATAATTTGTAAATAAACAACACGTGTTTACTCCGGTAGGAGTAATAATATTCTGTGGTTTACCTATACGAGCCACAGATAAACACAGCTCATCCATAAGCTGTTCAGATCTGATTAGTGATCGATTTGATATCGATTTATTAAAGGATTGATCTTTAATACCCAAAATAAAAAAAAATTTCAAATCGATATCAGGCACTGAAATCATCTTAGAACCTAGGAAATTGTAGTTTATTTTTTCACAAGTATGAAATATTTTTACTAAATTAATTAAAAACTCAAGAGATCAATTTATGATCAATTTCTTTCATTTCTTTCTGAAATTCAAAATATCTTTTTGTATGCTATTAAGATGGCAGGTATGTAAATACTTATAGTGTTGGACCCTTACCACACCAATCGATTGACATAACCAGATTACCACATCAAGAGATTAGATTATATCCAAGCAACAACTGTCATTGCAAAGTGTATTCGCGCGTCTTATAACTAAGTACCTATTTAGTACATCTCAACGTGAAACGAAGTGAGTCGAGTGTTCAGGCGCTTCATGTAGAACCTCGGAAAACTTCAAGTTAAAAGTCGGCGCTAAAAACCGGCAATAATCGGAAGTCGCCTGAGGTGAGGAGAGGTGGCATGAAGCGAAACGAAGTACCCTTTCACACTTTCTTCATTTCATTAGAACACTGAAAATTTGATAAATAATACAACGTTGGGCCTTAGAAAGATGTATTCACGGCTGCTCAGATTTCATCACCCTCACGCCTACGCAGACCTACCGAGGCCCTAGCCGAAAGGGTAACCCTCTCTTTTATACGCATAGGAATTTGTACTTTGCTTGAAACATTGATTTTTTATATGAAGAACGTAAACACTGTTTTCATAGTTTTTTCGCTATGTTTGATATTAAATCATCAGAATATATACAGTGCGTTAAAATCCGTCAAAAATATTAAGTTAAATTAATGTCTGGAACAAACTCTCTAGATCCTCTCCCTATTTTTGAATTTCTTTATTCTATTTTAAAAGACGAGTCTGGTAACTTTATTTCTCGTGACTGCAGCGCTGCATTTGCGGGACTTCTTAGATCTGTCGTGGCGCAGACTCTTCTGCTCTACAGTATATATAATGCAATATAATTACTCTATTCGTAGAGAGAGTAAACTGTTGACGAAGTCATAGATTTTGTCCTATTCGCACAAGAATAAGAGCGCCTTATGCCAATGTCCTTGAAAAGAACGAAATAGAATGATGAGGTTTTTTGTTTCACTACGCGTGCCGGATAGTTCGTTGTTAGCAAAGTACTTTTATAAACAAAGTTTGACAGTCGACGCGCAGCAATCTTTTATATTACTTTAATTAAGTAAAATTCTCTAAAAAGTGCTAATACGAGTGTTTAACTGTTGCGGATAACAACAAAATTTGTACTTTTGGTTCATTATTACACAATTCATGGTAAGGTGTAGTGTGATAGGCTGTAAGAGTGATAGTGGAAGAAAAATGCCGGACTTATCTTTTCTTTCGTAAGTACACCATTTTTTGGTTGTATTGACCTTTTAATAAATTCATGTATTTTAATGCAAAATTTTCGTTACCGAATAATAGAATAAATACCAAATAAAAGAATTTATAACCTAAGTAACAACTGTTTGGGTTGCAAAAATGAAAAACATAAAATTACCCATCATTATAGAACATTTCATTCTGCAGTATAAAATATAAATAAAATAAAACAATGCATTGATTAATTGTAATTAATGTCACGTTACAGCTTTCCTGAACATGAAGTTTTACGTCACAAATGGATTGTCGCTACAAGGTGCTCCAATACGGTAGCTGACAGTATTAACAATATTGCCAGATTTTAACGTATATGGTAGTTTATGCTCTACAGATATAAAAAATAAATGGTTTTCATTAAAATAATAAAGATTTGTTTATATTTTTGAGAAATAAAATTACAATATTGCAGCCACTAGTCACGTGACAATGAACGCCAGAGCGTGTAACGTCACATGGTGCATCCGCCTGGAAAATTCATACTTTGAAAACGATGCTTTCTAAAGTAAATTATGACTTGGTAGATATAATTTTAATAAGTAAGACTTAAAACAAAAACACAAAACAAAACAAACATATTAACATAAAAACAAAAATATTAAACAATTTATGTCATGTAATACTACTATATCTATTATTGCCTATTAAAAAATAATTTACTAATTGTAAGCTAATTTTTAAATAAAACAATGAAAACTTACTTTTACTTTTTTTGGGGTGCTAAAATTTTTCATTTAATTTTGGAAATCCTGCCAATTTTCGTGCATATTTCAAGCATTTTTCATGCATATTTGCATACAAATAACAAGCTTTTTATGTTGCATATAATCCGGCATCTACTTATAAAGAATCAAACGAACATAGGTACAAAAATACGAAACATGCGAGTAACGAAATGAATTCGTGAGTAATGTTTCGGTATTCGGTACTATACTGCATACCTGTTACTTTGTAACGAATATATACGGTTTGCTACAGCTCTAGTTCATAGTATTTTCCGTCAACGACAATTTTTATTCATTTCTGATGTACTCTGTGATTACCACAGAATAATAATTCCTCTGAATAGTACTCTTACCGGATCACAGAACAATACATAGACCTAGTATAGGCAAGTCTCACAGTGCTAGTTCAAGCCGTTACAAAAAAACGAGTTCCAAAAGTTTGCGTGAAATAGTGTTGTCATATCTATAATAAACGTGTTATCGATGGTATATTCTGAACAGTGGTGCCCGGTCCCATAAGACCCCGGTCCGCGAAGCTACGAGCTCAAAAGAATCCTAATATTTTTAACATAATTCAATAAATTTTATAAATACAATTAAAGTTGGACACGACTAAATTAGTGATCACTTCAGTGGTTTATTAAAATCAAATCATAACGTGACGATTTATACTAGGCTATCCAAGCCCATCCAATGACTGCCACAAGCCTCAGATGGTTTAGTTACGCCACTGATTCTGCTATAATCATATATTACTGGATAGGTTCAGGCCCACTATTTATTACAAGAATAGAATGATTTCAAAAGATACAAAATATAGCGTCCCAAGTAAAAGATAACCTAAATAATAGCGTAAAAGAATATTTTATTTCTTATCGAAATTGGTGTAATATAATACAAACTACAGTTTCAAAAATATTTACGAGAAATTAATTCAATTATTCAAGGTCTCTCTCCGACTCTTATTAATCTTTCAAAATAGACCATAAATAGGGCTAAACACTGAAATCAAAATTAACATCTAATAAGAAATAAATAACTTAAAAGCGTTTTTATTTCATCCTAGAGAGATAACCCCTATACTAAAATATGACGTCAAGCTTTACGTACTTCGCCCAAGTTATATACTAACTGCGGCTATAATGGCACAGTGGGTAGTGCGATCGGATTCCACGTCAATCGACGTTGGTTCGTTCCCACCTATCCAACTCTAAAATCGGCCTGAGCTTTCGGTAAAGCAAAACATCGTGGGGAAACTATAGCATGGTGGTAGGCCATTTTCTAATGATGCCCGCTTGGGTAGCTACCATCCTCAAGTTTGAAAAACCTGTAGCCAAATATCAATAGGTGTGTTCCGGCAGCATCACTTGAGAACCAGTACCTAGGTTTAGTGTGTTTAACATCCTGGATCACATCGTCACTTAACATCAGGTGAGATTGTTTAGAAACACCTTGGTATTAAAAAAAATTATTGACGAGTCTGTTAATTTTAATAATTCATAGACATCTGTAAATTATGCTATTGCAAACCAAACTTAATAATAAAAAATACAACTTTGTATAGTTCTATACAATCTATATTAAGTGTGCATATAAGAAAAAAATATTAGGTTTGAATTCCATCCTGAATAAAAATTCTACTTATTACATTAATAGTTCTTTATTAACTAATCCACTAAATATCTATGAACCTTATTATCGGCTATCGATATTCGGGACGTCGTTATTTTGTCGAACACTAGCGTAAACAAATATTCTTTTATTTACCACCAAATACCTTAACTCTATATAAATCAGTAAAATATGATAAATCTATAATTGAAATCAGTTTTACGATTAAATATTAAACCCAAATCGGCAAAATATGTGAACTAGCAATGTAATCAATCCTGTCTTAATTAATCGTAAAAAGTGTATTTATTTAGATTATTATATTATGTAATTTCACAACATTTTCACAGTTTCGTCAAAGATTAGTAACTATTTATATGAAATTACTCCAACAGAATTGACGGCGGTCTTAGGGGGTCATAGAAAGGATAGAAATTGACAATGTGTCATTCGATTTACTATCTCTTTATACCTTAAGCATTAATATATATTTAATTATGACTTCTCACTCCCACGCTGTGTTCGTCTATTGAACATAGCGAAAACTTATTATGTCTATGGAACAATATTACTCCTAGCGAGGGGTAGTCATATCTTTTATTATTGATTAGTGGAGGTGACTACGAGTTGAACAGTTTTATATTTGATTACTCTGTCTGGCATTCGCCATATTTTATTATAATAAATAATATTTAGTAAAAGTTTTAAATAAAAGTGATAATTTCAAAATGATTCCTAACAAAGTATTTGGAAATAATTTCGCTGAACATTTAAAAACTATTGTTAGACTTGATACTTTAGAGCGAATAACATCAAATTTGGATAAAGAGTTAGCCGATTCACAAAAGGCAATGGATAATATAAAAAATATGTTTAGCTCGATTCCTACATTCGACAGCGAGGGCGAAGCAGCTAGGGTTGATTTACGTCATGCAGATATCCTGAATTTTTTAGACGCAGGACCTCCTCAGGTATTACTGCCCGACATGACTGATACTACCACAGATGTGGATCTCGAAACCGTAATAACCTCGATGAAATTGCATACGGAAGATTTGAAAAGAAAAACCGTTTTGCCTGAGACGCAGTTAACATGGAACAGTGAAATGAGAAATGTAGAATTGGAACAATATGCTTTAAGCTTAGATCAGCTCGGAAAGCGCTTGGCGAATATCAAATTCAATAAAAAAGAAGAGATAAACCTCAGGAATGAAACCCTCGAGGAAAAACTACAACTTCTTTGTGACAATGTAAACACATTCACTCAGGTATTTTATTAATTTCATATTGTTTAAGCAAGTATATTATGTCCATTTTTATTTTTTCTACATGTTTGCTATATCTAACCAGTACATGTTGCCAACCATATTCTTCATAGAACTTTGCACCATGAATGAGCACCTGTCTTACCAGAGGCGGCTCTAGCCCTCGTAGTCTTTGTAGGTGTCGCTCTGGTTGCACCTCCTAAAACCCTGTGCCTGTGTGGTGCACTGCACACCCTGCACTATGGGTAAAGAAGCTCTCCTGTGTCATACATACTCCAGTATTACTCTCACAGACAAACCTTACTCAAATGCTTACTAAAACTTTTCTTCTTGCTCTATTCATGTATTATCATTAAAACATATTTTTAATCTAATATATATGGCACACTTGCAGCTTGTAGTAAAACATTCTACAAAATAGATGGCAAAGCGATGATGGCTACTGAGTCATGGTATAGTGGTCAGATTTTGCATCCATGGACATAGTTTTGAGTCCACCTATTCTAATATTCAATAAGCCTGAGCTTTCTGTAGAGAAATACATGGTAATGAAACTTATAGAATGGTGGTAGTTAATTTTCTTATTTTTGGACGGGGGGAAATGCATTTACGCACTACCCTTATCTATTGTATTTGGGGGATCAGAGTCCCCCAATACAATAGATAAGGGGGCACGGAGTGACGAGCTCCGTGCCAGTGTGGGACTCACCCGGGCGTGAAGCGCCCGGAAATACCCACTAAAACCCCCCGGGGCCGTCCGCTGCATTTGGGATAGGGGCGACACGGGGTGGCTTTCGCAAGCACCGCGTCGCCCCCTGCAGCAAACCCACCGGGCCTCGTGCAATGGCCCTTCGTCATGCAATTTTTGTCCACCTGGCTAGCTACCATCCTCGAGTTTAAAAATCTATCACTAAGCATTATGGCAGCATCTCTTGAGTCAGTAGGCTTAGTGAGTTTACTGTCATGGTTCACAGAGCTACTTAATATTGGTGAGATTCTGGTCAAAGTGCTAAGCATATTAATATGAAAAATAGGTTTTGTGTCCACAGCTTGAAGTCTATGTACACCTATTCTTCAAATACAACCATATGTTGAACATCTTTGTTTTGCTGTGTTCTAACTGTGATGTGAATGAGTGTTTATAGAATATTCTTAGACATTAATATCACAGTAGCTTTATACAGTTATACTTCTATTAGTATCTATATATATATATATAAGCAAAGTTTGTTTCTTTGTCCGAGGTAAACTCAAAAATTACTGGACCGATCAGCATGAAACCACAACCATTCGACACGGAATTAATCGTAGATGGTTATAGGCTATATATTTTTTTGGATTCCATCGACCCTTTCTCATTTTTTTTCATTCATTTGTTTTTTTTTTAGGAACACAGTGAAGAATATATGAAACGCGGACGGAGCCGCGGGCACAGATCTAGTATAAGATAAAACCAAGTAAATATTCAATTTATGAAATGTTCAATTTCTTTTCCAGATGGTTAAAGCTAAGACAGCTTTGAGTGAGAGCAACAAAAACTGGACTCCAACTCAAGATAACAATGCATTATGCTATGATAAAATTGTAAATAAATTGCTTTCAACTATAAATGAGGTCACATATTTGTTGCACAACAAAAACTAAAAGACTGTCATGTTGGAATCCAGTCGGAATATAGTATACATATATAAATGATAGTCCCAATATTACAATGGGATGTTAGTTTATGAAATAATTTTTTTGGTAAATTCTTTGTCTTATGGAATGGAATATTGTGCTTTTGGAATTTTATCGAATGATTAGTTTCTATGAAGAGGGCCTTTTTATTTTTTTTATACTCGAGGTTGATACCATTTAGCCTTATGTCTATCATTAAGTTCCAAATAGAGGAGATAATTATACTACATAACTTTCAAGATGAAGAAGGGTAACAATATAGAAACAGAATATGATGAGCCAGAGAAAGCTAAGTTATATAGCTATATCATTTATCCAGAATGGCAAGACAAGATGTTACTAATGTTGTGTCTAGATATAAGAATTCTTTTAAGAATCTACACATTTATCTCAATTTGATTGTGGAAAAAAATGTGATGTTGTGGATAGGTTTTATTACTATTTGTTACACATTCATTAAAGATCTGAGTGTTATTTAAAAAATATCATAAATAAAATTTTGAAATTGTAATGACTTTTAATTTACTAATATTGTAATAAGTTTGGGCATCTGTTTGGATTCAATACTGTCTTAATTGTTACATGTAAATGACTTACTAATTTGAGGACAATGACAAATGTAGATGTATTGAGGTGCCTTTACATTGGAAACAAGTAGTTCCACCTTATACTTTTAACATGTCAACTGTCACACAACTTAAAAATTTATAATGATCAATTTTATTCAATTGTATTATGTCTAAGTCAATATATACATTTACAAAAGAAATCATAATTAGTTACATTGGTCCCTCATTTTATTCATTATCTGTGTCACTCAGTCTCATTCTTTTTATTTCTTTTTGAGAGTCTTGTTCAGATTCATCATCATTTGTTTTATCTTTTGAAAGTTTTTCATCAGCTTCTAGAACCTTTAGTTTGACTCCACATATAGTAGCTAGATGGAGTGTTCTCATAGCATCTTGAGCAGCTCTAACTGATGCATATTTCGCAAATCCAAAAGTTTTTTTTGGGAATGTAGACACATCAATAAGGTCACCAAAACGGCAAAATGCATTTTTTAATATGTCAACTGGCAGTGGATATGGTTTAAAGACTATGAAGCATCTTTGGGCAACTCTACTGGTGATGCTGGCCATAGGTTGTTGAGGTGGTAAGGGGACACTACAGAAATCTTCTTGTTTAACTGCTTTATTCTCTTTAACTGAAGTGACCTCCTTTATGAGTGTAGAAGCTTGTGCTATTACATTAACCAGTTGCAATAAATCTGGATTATTATCCACAGAGTTTATCAAGTTGTTTGCAACATTAGTTAAGTTACTCGCTACTTGACTTAATGAGCTGTGTTCAGGTTTTACAGTAATAATTTCTCCTGATGGATACTCAAAGTTATTTAGTCTCTCTATAGCAAACATTGCAGCCTTTTCATTATTATAAGTTACAATAGCTTTACCTGAATTGTAATCATCTATTGTGTATTTAAGCTGTGTGACACCAGGAATAAGGTTAAAGAGTTTCTCAATAAACTTTTGTGGTACAGGAGGAATACATGTAGCAATAACTAACACATCTCTTTCAGATTTAGGTTTCATAAGTGATACTAAATCTGTTTCTTTTCGAACATCAGTTCTATGTGAATAATTGTAATGGGTACTACTATCTTTTATCAAATTTAAATTACTTTCATGGCTATCTAGACTTGTTCTACTTCTTTTTAAATCCTCAAAAGGTGTTGCAAATATAGGTTTGTATTTTCTATCGCATTCTTCAATTGCTTTAGCAGCATCTAAGAATGTTTTAAAGAGTACATAAGCAAAACCTTTACATTCATCAGTGACTCTGTCTCTCTGCATACGTACTGATTCGACATGAGCAAAATTTGAGAAATGTCGCCTGATTTCGTTCTCTGTTATATCTTTTGGTACTTTAATAAAGATTCGTTTATATCTTACATCGTTAACATTCTGTGGGTCACTTTTGTTTGAAGCAATCATTACTTTTAAAGGTTTGTCTGTGTTTGGAATTGTAGTCATATTTAGAGACTCTATGGCGTTAGCAGCTGATGAAGTCTTACTATATTTAACATACGCTATGCCTTTTGATTCTCCTGTATTGCGATATCTCGGGATATGCAAGTCTTCGATGTTACCAAACTTTTCAAAAATGGGTGTTAAGTCTTCCTCTGTAAATTTCTTACTACATACAACAAATAACTTTGAATAAGGTGGGTTCTCCTCTTGTCGGTCATCACGTCCAGATTGGTTCCAGTTATTCATAACGGTCTGTCGAACAGGGTCAAAATGAAGTCAAGTTCAATAGGTTCGTCAAATTAATGTCTTAAAATTATCGTCTGCTTTTATATGTTCATAAGTCGTATTAAATAGTTCAATGGTAATAAAAAAAATATGATCAGAAATTTTTTGAAGAACAGAAACTGAAACAAAACTTGAGAAACTTGAAAGTAGGCACAGAGTCCATTATATATAGTGTATACTGTATAAGTATACAAGTAGGTATAATACCGGAGCTAAATAATAAAAGTAGGTATAATCATAAAGATTTTGTTTCATTCTTCTTATTTAATGGCAAGCTGTGTACGCATAATCTGTGCCAGTGTCATGTGTGGATTGGCTTCGCGATACCAGCGCCCGAGGAACAGCACGAAGTAAGAACGGGGAATCAACAGGTGCTTTATATTTTAAGCACCTTGTTGGTTCAAAGGGTTTGTAACAGAGGGATGAAGCCGGGGGCAGCTTTACGGGAATAGGCTGCCACCCAATTCCTGCGCTTTCGCGACCGAGGAGCCGCCATGCCGTCCCCGCTAGCGCATAGCGAGGACGACAAAGGCCCTTTTCAGGGCCAGAAGAGGAAGAGAAGAAGGAGGAAGCCTAGAAGCAAGCAGCCGTCACAACCACGCTCTGGTTCGGTACCAGGCTCCAGCACCTCGACGACCACAAGCGACCATACGGACTCTGAAGATGCCTCTAACAATATGACGACCTACAAGCTGACTACGGAGAATGTGCGTAGGCACGAAGAAAGCCTGCGGGGGGCGGCAGCCACTTTCACACCCCCCCGCGCTCCAACTACCACCGCGGCATTTGGCCGCCAAGTGCTGCCACCTGTGGGGGTTGAGGCGAGAATTACCTCGCCTCCCCCCGCACCGCCGAGTGGTAGCCGATTGGTGCTGCCATCTGCGGGGGTCGAGGCGAGAACAATCTTGCCTCCCCCCGCACCGCAGCACGGTAACCACCCAGTGCTGCCATCTGCGGGGGTTGAGGCGAGAAATATCTCGCCTCCCCCCGCACCGCCGAGCATTTTTACGCGCGATATGTATGCGGGGGTTGAGGCGAGAAACATCTTGCCTCCCCTCGCACCGCCGTGCGTTGTTACGTACGGCAGCAGGCCGGTGCCTGTTGCCGCAGCGAGGGTGAGGCCGGCGTTGCCTCCCCCCGCCCCACCTGCCACCGCATCCCGCGACCCGCGGGTACAGATACGAGCAGGGGAAGGGAAGACGTTTCCCCCCCCACCCCCGCTTACTCCGGCCGCTAGCAGCGTGTGCAAGCAGCCGACGTCCGGCCGCGCGGGACCTACCCCGTCCGCTCCGACGGCCGAGAGACGGCCGCCGTCGCCCGCAGCGTCCTCACCAACCACCATCCAGGAGAGGGACACCGTCGTACTCGCCCAGCTGGTCGAGACGGGTCTCCTCTCCCTGGGGATGCTGCGGTGGATGGCGCTGTACCTCCGTGTCTCGGAGGCGGAGACGGAGGGACGCACCCCCTGCGCGGAGGACGTCGCAGCGCTGCACATGGCGGCAGCCGGGGTCACTGCACCCCCCCCCATCCCCGCGACAGTGCTTGACCGCAGCCCGGTCGGCCGCGGGCGTAGGAGGAAGAGGAGTGAGGGGGAGGAGGAGGACGAGCTGCGAGTAGGCAGGAGGACGCGCTCGCTATCTATCGTCCCCCCCCACCCCCCCGCTTCACCCGGCGAAGAAGCAGCTGACTGCATGGGCAGCTGCGGAGCGGATGCTGGCCGCGAAGTACGCCGGCTCGACGGTCCCAGCCGGGACCGGAGAGCCAGTACCTCCAACCTCAGCGGCCGCTCCGCTCCCGCAGCGCCAGCGCCACCGAACAACGCGGCAGCCACCTGCGGCGCAACCGCAGCCACCTGCGGCACAACCGCAGCCACCTGCGGCTCACCAACCACCTGCGGCTAGCCCGCAGCACAACCTGGCTGTAGCTGGGACTGCGCGCGCGACGCCCACTGCGAGGCCTGGACCCAGCGCGGTCAAGGTGAAGGTGTCGACGGCACCCGTGCCCGCAGCACCGGCACCAGTCCCAGCGAGGACATTTGCGGCGGCGGTAGGAGCGCCTCAGCGCCAACCGGCGCAAAGGACGCCGATGCCTCCGGCCGCTACACACCAGCCGCAACAACAACAACAACAGCAGCCGAATCCGGACACGTCGAAGGGGCCTTCAGCCCCCAACGTCAAGCAGGCACCGGCACCAAAATATCCGCCACTGATAGTGGAGCGTCTGCCAGATTGGCAAAGGCACTTCAAGCTGCTGACCCAACAGCTCGGCAGAGCACCGAACGCGCGCCCCTTTGGGACAGGGGTGAAGTTCGTGCCGGAGAGTGTAGAAGAGTACCGTACGGTACAACGCTACCTCACCAAGGCGGAGTACGAGGAAGGGGTAGCCTGGTTCTCGTACTCATTGCCTGCCGAGCGAAGCCTCAAGGTGGCTCTGAGGGGACTACCCTCAGACACGGACCCCGCTGATGTCATAGCCGCCTTACAGGAGCGAGGCTTCGAACCCGAGTTCGTTAAGAACATAATGGCGCGTGGAGGTCGCCCGGGTTCAGTATTCCACGTCGTCCTGAAGCGGACACCGACATCCCCGGACATCTACGCAGTAAACGAATTACTGTGCATGAGGGGGATCAAAATAGAAGCCTGGCGCGGGTAAGACTGGTCCCGCCCAGTGCCATAGATGCCAACAATTCCGGCACAGCTCGATGCAGTGTCATAGAACACTCGCTTGTGTCCGGTGTGGAGAACCACACGCTGCACGTGACTGTGGTCGCTCAGTTGAAGAGCCACCGACCTGCGCCAACTGCGGAGGACCTCACCCTGCCAATTATAGGCAGTGTCCGGTCTTCCGTAGGGAAGCCAGGTACCGGACGGCTGGCGTTATTACGCGCACTGGCGACCACATCTCAGGACGCGCGACGAAAGGGTCAGCACTACCTCCGCGGACAACAGTAGGGGAGACGGCGTCAGCGTCGCTGATGGCGCCGGCCAATGAACCTACAAGCCGCGGTGCGACGACTGGTCCTGGGAGAAGACGCCGACGCCAGAATAAGAAACCCGCGGTTCAGGATCGTACCGCGGGTGCGTCGAGAGATAAACCTGCCCCTCTGGTACCTCCATCCCCCCCCCGGCTCAGCAGCTGGACACTTTGACTGACTGCGACCCTCGGTGTCCTGCAGGAGATCTTGTCGGCCGTTAAGGAGGGTGAGAAAGGTCAGAAGGCCACCCTATTGGGATTACTGAAGCTCCTAAATCCCAATGCTTGAGTTAAGGGTGTGCCATTGGAATGCCCAGGCGCTCACGGGGAAGAGAAGGCTACTGATAGCCTTCCTCCGTGAGCAGAAGATTGACGTGATGCTGATATCGGAGACTTTCCTGCGTCAAGGCGAAGAGTTTCGGGTCCCTAACTACTTCGCATACAGGAAAGACGAGAGGAGTCCGACGAGTGGCCGCCCGTACCGAGGACTTTTAGTCCTCGTCAAGAGGAATGTCGTACATCAGCCAATACCCTTTAAAGAGTACCAGTCACTCTACGCTCTGGGGGTATTGTTGCACGTCGATGGTCGGGACTTGAAGGCTTATGCCATATACCGACCAAACTACCAGCCCACTCAGATGCTGGAAAGAGAACTTGAGGAATTAATGGCGGGAGGTACGCCAACGATCATGGCAGGAGATTTTAACGCGAAGCACACCTCCTGGAACTCCTCATGTAATACGCAACCTGGTCGACAACTCTTGAAGCTTGCTGAAGACTATGGCTTTGATATCCACGGCCCAGATGAGCCAACACATCATAGCCCGAGGTCGCAAGACGTTTTGGACATAACGTTAATGAAAGGGCGCTTGAATCCACCGAGGCAGACAGTACTGCCGGATCTACCCTCGGACCACAGACCTGTCCTTCTCGAAGTCTCCGAGTCACCTACGCGAGTACTATTCCCAGCATCACGTACGCGGATTGATTGGGCAATATTCGTGAAGGAACTAGAGAGCACCACACCGACGCGAAAGATGTCCACGCCGGAAGATGTGGAACGGATGACGGGTGAACTCACCCATTGCATCCGCAGCGCCCGAGAAAAATCTACTCGCACCATTCCGACGGAGTCGAGGCTCAAACCTCTTCCCCGGCGGATTCAGGATCTCATTAAAGAGAGAAACGAGCGCTGCGGAGGGAGTGGCAGAATACCCGTTGCCCCTTCACGAAGACTAGACTTAACTCGATGGTGACACGAGTTAAAATTGCCCTAGATGACCATGCAGCCGAAGCGTGGGAGAACCATATAGACGAGATTATCACGGACAGCTCGGTCCCCTCAGTACACCGTCTATGTAAGCAGCTATCGAGCACACCGGAGCCGGTCCGCCCCTTATTGGGCGAAGATGGCTACCCACGCTTCACAGCAACTGATCGGGCGGAGATCTTTGCTACGTGTTTGGAGGAACAGTTCTCCCCGAACGACGAAGCGGACCTTCAGCACGTCTTCAATGTGAACCGACACCTAGACAGATACTGGGCTGAGCCTGTAGTCGGCGGCAGCCCGGCAGACGCCCTGTTCTTCACCCCGGCCGAAGTAAATCGCGTGATCGGGAAACTGAAGCCCAGGAAGGCCCCCGGTGCGGATAACATTACCACTGTAATGCTGCGTCACCTGCCGCTGAGAACACTCGCGGCGGTGACGCGGTTATTCAATGGTATTATCCGCTCGGGGCACTTCCCGAATGACTGGAAGCTCGGACTGGTCCGCATGTTACCGAAGCCCAGGAAGAACCTGCAAAGACCAGAAAACTACAGGCCAATCACTTTGCTCAGCACGCTGTCTAAGGTGTTCGAGAGGCTCGTGCTGGCCAAGATGCTGCCGCACATGAACCTGAGAGCCGAACAGTTCGGGTTTAGAGAGCATCACTCTACTGTTCTCCAACTCACGAGGGTCATTGATATAATAGATACCGCAAGAAGAAACAAACAATACGTCGCAGTTGTACTACTGGACATGGAGAAGGCGTTTGACAAAGTATGGCACCAGGGGATGCTATACAAACTGTTAACGACCACCACGATCCCTAGGAAGATTCTCCATGTCCTAAAGTCTTTCCTGGAAGACCGCCGCGTCCAAGTAGTGGTCGAAGGCCAAGTGTCTCGGGAGTTCCCTATGAGAGCCGGAGTCCCGCAGGGTAGCTGCCTCTCTCCTAGCCTCTACGCCGTCTACACCAACGACATGCCCGTGCGCGGGTGGACAGAACTCGCATTATTTGCTGATGATGCCGCCTACTTCCATGTAGATAATACGCCACTAGATGCGCAAATAGAAACCCAGCGTTTACTTGACACTCTTCCTGAATGGCTACGGAGATGGAGGCTGCGGGCCAACGTAGGGAAGACACAGGCACTCATGACTAGAGTGATGATGAGTAGATTACCACCTTGCTTGACGCTCCAGGGAAAGACTATACCGTGGAAGAGAAAAGTCAAATACCTGGGAGTCACTATAGATCGAAACCTGACTTTTTCAAGTCATGTAGGAGATGTGATCGCGCGGACAAGAGCGGCGAGGAGAATGCTGCGTCCAGTGCTCACCTCAAGGCTACCCTTGAGAACGAGGCTTGGTTTATATAAAACCTATTTGAGGTCACGATTTACCTATGCCGCCCCTGCATGGTTCAGTCGCTTATCGGAAACGAACAAGAGACGGCTTAGAGCCCAACAGAGCATCACGCTTCGCATGATCGCGGGGGCACCGCGATACGTTAGCAACCACGTACTTGCGCGTGACTTACGTGTAGAGAGCCTGGATGCGTTCATAAGCAGCCTTGCAACCAACATGTTCCGAAGAGCGGACACGTCGGCGCACGTTCACCTCCAGAACATCGCGCCGTTGCACGCTAGACCTCCCGACAACCGGAGAGGGAGAGGTGAACACTTGTCATTAGTATATAGGCCTCAGGCGCGCGATCTCATACGCCGGTCCTCGCCTAGCTGAGTAGGTAGTTGAAGGAGGACCGTGTCTATGACCCGTATAGATCGGGTGCATCTCCCTGACCCCTCAGAGTCCGATCGATAGCAGGATTAGCTCCCAGAACTCAGAAGATTACTCCACGAGGGACGCACCTGTGTGCCTCACCCAGCAGACTTGTCCGTAGGCGCGGACAAAGGAGAGGCCACCGTCGAAGGGAATAGCCCTGATGCGGTTTCCCCGTGTCCCCTATTAGTTCGTAGTTTAGTTTGTAAGCGTAGTTTGTGTAGTTTTTTTCTGACTGTTTTTGTTTTTATTTTTTTGTTTTATTTTGTTATTTGTTAATTTTATTATAGAATGTAAATTAATTAGTTAAATTACATGATGTAATGATTTTTACAAATAAAGAATTTAAAAAAAAAAAAAAAAAAAAATAGATAGGGAAAAACACACGACACGCCGCTGCTAGACTGCTAGAGCAAAGGGTGCACACGAGAAGAATTGCTAGATAGACAGTGTCATGTGGGTATTATGGATGTATTTGTGTAGGAGGAACCTTCGTAGTGGTTTATTAACTTTACAGTGTCTTTTTATAGTTTATTCTTTTGAAGTCGGTTTTGTTTTTAATTAAAAAGTTTTTTTCTGATTCTATAAGAACCATAAAATTATTTACAACTAAGAATGTACACAAACAAGTAAATGTATAAAAGATTTTTACTAAAGTAATTAAAAACTCAAGAGATCCCTTTGTGATCAGTTTCTTTCGCTTCTTTGTGAGATTAAAATCTGAATTAAAAAAAGGGGAAACTTCGTATTGGGCGGACGATTTTTTTTGGTGTTAATAATTTGTGGCGTAATATCTTCAATGTTTTAGTTTATTCTCTCCTTTCTTCTTACTATCAAAACTTTTTATTCATAATTGTACATAGTTTATTTAATTTGTGTATTTTTTATAATATACAGTGGTAAGTTTTGTTTTTTTTTTTTTTTGTTGTTCCGTTTTTTAAAACATGGATATAGAACCTGAGCCTGACCCCCCTCCTGAGAAGCATCCTTTACTAACGCTTTTAGATGCAGATAAATATATTTCTACTGATTCTAACACGCTGGACTTAGATTCCAGTAGCGATGGTATGAAAAAAATAAGACGTAAACTAACACAGTCATTTAAACCAATGAAAGAAAAACCTATTCGCGTTGATAAGTGGGCGTTAGCTAATAATAAGATTTCTCGAACCAGTCTTCCTTTATCCACTAAGGCTTCTGAGGTGGAAAATGATTTTAATTCTGATAAAATCCTTAATACAGGTTCAGATGGCTATTTTTCAACTAGACAACTATATAAAGACACAGATCCTGGTCCATATGTTGTGTCAGTGGAATTGGTATCAGAGGATCCAAAAGCTGGGACAACTCTGCATCCTCTTAAATTTGGCTATTTTCTACAAAAAAACAATATGAAGAATATACTAGAAGATGGTATCAAAAAAATTGGTAGAAATCGTGTGATGGTAACATTTAAGTCGGCTTTGGCTGCCAATTTGTTTTTGAACAACTCTATATTAGTTAGCAATAATTATAAAACTTTTATTCCAACATATAATATATGCAAGTTAGGAATCGTTCGGGAGATTCCTATAGAGTGGTCTCATAATGACATTGTAAGTAATTTGAGAATTCCGGTTGGCTTTGGGTCAATAATACGTTCGCGTAGGCTCAGTAGGAAGGTCAGTAGCCCTGAGGGTTCTACTTGGATCCCTACACAGACAGTGGTGCTAACCTTTGATGGTCAAGCTATGCCTTCTCGGGTATTTTGTTGTTACTCTTCTCTTCCTGTCGAACAATATATCTATCCTGTAGTTCAATGTTTCAATTGTTGTCGCTTTGGTCACACACGTGTACAATGCAGAAGTTTATCTCGGTGTTATAAATGTGGTGATAATCATGATGGTTCATCATGTGATTTCGATGGGGAATATAACTGTATTAATTGTTCTGGACATCACAAGGCTACAGATAAATGTTGTTCAGAGTTTGTGCGACAAAAAAACATAAAGCACTATATGTCCAATCATTCAGTTTCCTACCAAGAGGCTGAGAAAAAATTCTTATCTACCAAAAAATCATTTGTTGAGGTTTTAACATCCACTCCTAATAAGGAAAAACCCTTAATGAACACTCCATTAGATAATTCAAAAAGAAATACTCTTTCATACAAAAAAAACTATTTTATTGAAACCAAAAACACATGCTCCTTTATCCAAGGGGTATGATATTAAAGAACACAAAGATTTAATTAAAAATTATGATATTCCTCTTTCAAGTAATGGTTGTGCCTTAAATAATAATAAGGATTTCAATGATGAAAATGTAGATATAAATGCCTTGATTCTTTCCTTGATGAATATTATTTCCAATTCTTGTTTACCGGACCACGTGGCTATCACCTTGATTCAAAACATATCAGTTACACTATTTAATTCATTTAAACATGGACTACATTCTTCAGTGGAATTGTAGGAGCATATTATCAAAACGAAGTGATTTATATTATTTGATTAATAGATATAAAACACCCATTTTAGCTCTATGTGAGACTTGGTTGAAACCAGGTACTTTATTTAAAGTACCAGGTTATTTAATTCTGAGAGATGACAGAGATGATGGTTTCGGAGGATCTGCTCTTCTTATTAGAAATAATATTTTATTCAAATCTTTATCACTGCCCTATTTTAATAAAGGAAAATTAAATGCAGTGGCAGCTAGGATTGAAAATGTTTCATTTCTTTCTATTTATATTCCACATAAAGATGTTTCAGTTGTTCCTGTACTTAAGTTTATTATTGATTCTATTCCTCCTCCGGTTATTATTTTAGGTGACTTTAATGCGCATCACTCCCTGTGGGGTGCTCCAAATGATGATAGGTTAGGAATTGAACTAGCTAGTTTATTAGATGATTTGAATTTATGTGTCTTAAATGATGGCTCGGTGACTCGTCGAGGTATTCCGGGGCAATCTAAAAGTTTTTTAGATGTTTCTCTTTGTTCATCATCCATCTCTTCTTGTTTAATGTGGAAGTGCCTTGAATTATCATACGGTAGTGATCACTTTCCAATAATTATTTCGAAGTCTATCTCAGATTCTTGCTTAACACCACTACCTCCGTTACTGAAGTATAAACTAACAAATTGTAACTGGGAGTTATATATGGTTCTGTTCTGGATGATAAAATTACATCACAACCTGAAGTTTCTTTATACAATATAGAACAATCATACAATAACCTAATTGTTAGCTTGACGTTAACAGCTGATGAAATTTTTTCTTGTAAAACTGTTGCTAGGAGTAATATTATGTCTCCACCTTGGTGGGACAAGGAATGTACTCAGGCGATTCATAGACGTAATATATCTGAAAAAAATTGTAACTTGGTGTTAGATTTAAATTCTTTTCTTCAATACAAAAATACTTTAGCAGCAACTAAAAGACTTCTAAAAAAGAAAAAAAACGCGATGGTTGGCTTCGTTTTTGTTTGTCACTGTCCCCTGAAACTTCTCCATCTGTAGTATGGAGAAACATTCGTCGTTTTAGGTCGTCCACAAAAAGTAATAATTGTACTTCCTTCTCGCTTCAGTGGGTTGAACCCTTTTTGAATAAACTGGCCCCAAGTTATGTTCCTAATTTTGATCAAATGCCTTACAATTACATTTCTGATATTAATAGCGATTTTGAGTCCTTAGAGGCTCCTTTTTCAATAAAGGAATTAAAACTAGTCTTGAACCGTGTTTCTGATTCTTCACCTGGGATTGATGGCATTCCGTATGCATTTGTTGTTAATGCAAAACCTGATACATTATCATTTGTTTTAAATTTAATAAATATTATTGTTGAAACTGGTCGCATTCCAGAATCTTGGAAACAACAAATTGTAATTCCTATTTTAAAACCTAATAAAGACCCTTTAGACCCTAATTCCTTTAGGCCTGTGGCGTTGTCATCCGTTCTTTCTAAATTGGCAGAACATCTAATTAAAAATAGGTTAGAATGGTTTTTAGAGCATCATAATCTTTTAAGTGTGTCTCAGTTTGGATTTAGGAAAGGACGCAGTGTTTCTGATAGTCATTCAATTTTATCGACAGATATTCAAATTGCGTTGACTAGAGATGAAACTCTGGTAGCTGCATTTCTTGATGTTGAAGCTGCTTATGACAAGGTTGACTTGAGATTATTAAAATACAAACTGCAGATCCTTAAGGTTCCTTTAAAGTTTATAGATTTCATTTTTAATCTTTTTACAGGTAGAACCATAGTCTTAAGGGCTCTAGGAGTGAATAATCACAGTAGAGTACTATGGAATGGTGTCCCGCAGGGATCTGTACTCAGTCCTATTTTGTACGATGTGTACACAAGTGATTTAGATTCTGTAGTCTTACCTCAGTGTTCGGTTCTTCAGTATGCTGATGATTTATTAATATATTCCTCTAACAGATCAATAGGACAGGCTGCAATAATTGTGGAACAGTCATTGGATAGATTATCGCAATGGATGTCTGATCATTATCTTTCATTTTCTGTTTCTAAAAGTAAAATAGTTGTTTTTTCTCGTAAAAAATCAAATCCTAATATTATTGTGTCTTTGAATCAGTCGCCGTTACCTTTATGCAACGAAATTACTTTCCTAGGTAGAATATTTGATAGCAAATGTACTGGTGTTCCGCATGTTAATTATATAGTTGGTAAGTGTGAAAGAAACGTTAACATTATGAGAGCACTTTCTGGGGTTTGGTGGGGTGCTCATCCTTTTACATTAAAATTAATTTATAATGCAATGATAAGAAGTCTTTTAGATTATAGCTCTTTCACACTTTGCCCTGTTAATAAATCTGTAATGCATAAATTCAACCTTATTCAATCTAAGAGCCTTCGTATTATCATTGGAGCTATGAAAAGTACTCCTATTAATGCACTACAAATAGAATGCGCGGATGCACCCCTTCACATTAGAAGACAGTTTTTATCAGATCGATATTTTTATAAATCTTTACAATTTCTGCACCATCCTCTTCATCAAAAGTTAAATTATCTTGACAGCCTGATTATAAAGAGTAATAATTACTGGCATCGAAGGCCTCTCCCGTATTTAATCCATAGTCTCAGGAATATTAATGAGCATGATTGCGTCATTAAACATTTTCCATGTAATCCTCTTTTTTCTTTTTTGATTATAATGTTCTTATTTTCCAACCTGATGTACGTTTATCAATAAGTATAACAAAAGGTGTTTCAAATCCGGATTCTAAACTTTGGAATTTTATGGAAAAAAACGCTCCTAATGCGGAAGTCTTTTTTACTGATGCCTCTAAATCAGTTGAACCTATTATGGAAAGCTATTCAGATTTTTATGGTAATGTTTCTGGTTTTAAAAATAATAAGTGTCGAGGAGTGGGGGCAGCTTTTTATCGAATTTCTTCTGGATATTTTAAACTTTTTAAATATTCTTCTCGAATATCTAACTTTTCGGGGGAATGTTTGGCTATTTTGAAATGTATCAGCTATATTGTAGAGGAAAAAATAGCAAGAGCTGTAATATTCACGGACTCTTTAAGTTGTCTACAATCTCTTCTGCATAATCCTTTCAAAAAATCGAATTGGTCTCCGATCTCTCTTGAAATTAAAAATAAACTATTATTTTGTTCTCAATTAGGTTTACAAGTTTCCTTGATATGGATACCTGGGCATGCAGGTATCCAGGGTAATGTAAATGCTGATGAATTGGCAAAACTGGCTGCTTTTCAAGGTGCTACTGATAATTCTTTATATAGTCAGGATTTAGTTTCTTTTCTACCTCGTCAAGACTTGGTGGAAAAATGGAATTTAGACTGGAATCAGTCTAATAAAAGTCAATTTTATAAAAGACATCAACCTAAAATTTCTCTAAAACCGTGGTTCTCCAAATGGAGATTAAGCAAGAAAATTACAACTATTATTTCGAGGTTACGGCTTGGCCACTGCTCTTCGCCAGTCCACCTGAACAAATTAAGAATTAGAGATAGATCTATCTGTGAGTGTGGTCTGGAAGAGGGTAACATCATGCATATTCTTTTTAACTGTTCTCTATATAACTCTTTACCACTGTATGATATTTTATGTAATTATAAGGCTATTCTTCCTTGTGACTTGTCATCTATACTATCTCTTAATAACAAAATTTATGTTAAATCATTAGTTAAATTCCTTAATTATCATAAATTATCATTGTAAATTTGACATTTTATGTATATTTATATATTGCCACTTCAACATTTACCCACTTATTCCCGCCATCTGCCCAAAATTACATACACTCACTACTTGAAAATGGCAGTAATAGACTCGAAAGAGGACTGAGTTGCCAAGTTAAAAAAAGAAGAAGAAGAATTAAAAAAATCAAATCTACTTTTTTTTCCTACTTTGTTTGGCAAGACGTTAATGACGAATATGCCAGTGTCTTGTTTTAATGGAGTGTACAAGAAATTAAGTTAGGGAAACAATATAGGATATTAAAGAAACAGGAACATTTTGATAAGATCAGTAAGGATATAATTAAAAGAAAAAAAAAGGAAAGCTAGATTCTAATATTGTTAGTATTTATATACAGAGCTAATAAATTATATACATTTATATTTAAAGTATGAAGTAAGGTGGTTATGTTAATAGGTAAAGGTAAATGGATGGGAGCTATCAATTTATTGTAAAGTGAACAAGTATCATAATTGGTACAAGAAAAGAAAATATGGTTTAAATCTGCAACTTCGCAATCACAGCTTCAAATGGAATTTTCTATAATCCCAAGTTTGAAAAGATGTGCAGGAGTACAAACATGTCCTAGCCGCATGCGTATTAAAATCGATGTAGCAGTCTTATTAAGTTTGAATTTATAGAACCATGGTTTTTTTTTGGTATAGATTGTTGAATATTATAATAGAATTTTCCTTTTACTTTGCTACTAACTGCCCAGGCTTCATTCCAGGATTCCCAGAGATGAAGCCGAGTCAGTTCAACTAGATCATTATAATAAATTTTGCATGGGAATAAGTTACCGCAATCCACCGCTTGATTAGCTAGTTCATACGCTTTTTTATTGCCTTTGATACCACAGTGGCTGGAGTTTGGTACGAATATCGATAATAATTGAAAAATTACTTTTACTCGGAAACGGAAATTTCATTAATGTTTGTAAAACGCTCTTTAGACCTTAAATATAACGGAGGATCACCACATTCAACCTGTAGAGCATTGATAGGACTTGATTTCATAGCACCAGATATTAATCTTAAAGCCTTAGATTGAATGACATCTAATCTTTTAAACCCAGCAATACTACCAGGCACCAATAAAAAAGTTCCATAATCCAAAACACATCTTATTAGTGCATTACAAACAAGTTTCATAGAAAAGGGGTGAGCAACCCACCAAGCACCCGAAAGGCATCTAAGACTGTTTAGGAGATTTTCACATTTTGTTATAACATATTAAAAATGTGGAAGATCAGTGAATTAAGAATCTAATATTACACCGAGATATTTAATAATTTTTAACTGGGATATCTACTACATCATAAGTTAATAGGTGGTGCTATTTTGCGTCTTGTAAACAACAATGAAGTACTTTTTTTTTGTGGTGACAAATCTAATTCGTTTGCTTCCATCCATGATTTTAGAAGTGTCAGAGATGTCGTCGATACACGTGATACCAAATTATTGATAGAATGATCTGAAAACTACAGTAATAAATCATCGGCATACTGAAGGACCTCTACTGAACCATTTCGAGATGTTTCAAGGTCATAAGTATAAATGTTGTATAGTAATGGACTGAGTACTAAACCTTGCGGTTGGCCTTTCCATACTGTTCTCGAAATATTAGTAGAATCTAAAGTCATAACTCTTTAAGTTACATATTGATAATAAAATTTATAAACAGTTCTGGGACTTGAAGTGTATAAAGTTTTCGGTTTAAGATATGCAAGACAACATACAAAAATACAGAAAGAGTAGATTCATTTTTCGACAAAGCTATTCTAATATCAGTAGTTAGAATACCAATACAATCTAAAGTACTTTTACCTTTTCGGAAACCGAATTGACTCTTAGAAAACAATTCACGGCTTTCAAGATACCATTCTAATCGATTTTTCATTAAATGTTCAGCTAATTTTGCCAACACCGATGACAATATAATAGGGCGATAAGATGACACTTTAGAAGGTAACTTATTAGGTTTCAATATCGGCAACACTACTTGTGATTTCCACGATGATGGGACGATTCCTGTAGTCATAACAGTGTTATAAGCAACATGTTCCGCCGGGCGGACACGTCGGCTCACCTTAACCTCCAGAACATCGCGCCCTTGCACGCTAGACCTCCCGACAGACGGAGAGAAGGAGGGGGATACTTGTCTCTAATACATAGGCCTAAGGCGCGCGATCTTATGCGCCGGTCCTCGCCTAGCTGAGTAGGTAGTTCAAGGAGGACCGTGACTATGACACGTACAGATCGGGCGCATCTCCCTGACCCCTCAGAGTCCGATTGGTAGCAGGATTAGTTCCCAGGAAACTCAGAAGATTACTCCATGAGGGACGCACCTTGTGTGCCTCACCCAGCTGACTTGTCCGTAGGCGCGGACAAAGGAGAGGCCACCGTCGAAGCGAATAGCCCTGATGCGGTTTCCCTGTGTCCCCCATTAGTTCGTAGTTTAGTAATAGTGTAGTATGTACTTCTCAATTGTATTTATTTTGTAAGATTTATTGTCATTTTTTTTTTATAATTGTAATATTTTTTATTAAATAAAGAACGGTTAGGGAGCACACGCTGGTCTTGTCTTCTTTGGGTAGTCTTGTCTTCTTTGGGTAGTCTTGTCTTCTTTGGGTATCCCTCTTCTTACTACGTCTTGTTGTTAAACAAGACGAGTACAGGAGAGGGACCTAGCTCTTCTTCTATAGCGGAGGCGGGTTCCTTCCTCTTTCTTCTTGGCCCGCCTCCGCTCTGTCCCTTCTTGCTTTTTCTGTTTATGGGGGGCAGGAAGTATATCCTGCTCCCCGGAATGTTGACCGTTGGGTCATGCCTCCCTTCGGGAGGACGGGCGAAGAGGTGGGGTGGAGAAGTATTCTCCCCCATCCCCACTGGGCTATTGCACGGACGAGGCCCGGTGGGTTCGCCGCAGGGGGCGACGCGGTGCCGGGGTCGCTACAGTGGAGGCCGTTCGGCCCCACCTTAGGGACTGGTTAGGGAGGACTCATGGAGTTCTGAGTTACCGCCTTACGCAGGTGCTGACGGGGCACGGGTGCTTCGGCAGTTACCTGAATCGTATAGGAAGGGAACTCTCTCCGTGTTGTCATCACTGTGCCGGCGGAGTCGTCGACGACGTCGAGCACACGTTGGTCGTGTGTCCCGCGTGGAGGGAGTCCTTCAGAGACTTGGCGTCCGACGTGGGTAGGGTCCTCTCCTTGCCGTCGCTCGTGAGGGCGATGGTCGGGAGCTCTAGGGCTTGGGCGGTTGTCTCTTCCTGTTGCGAAGCCGTCATGCTCGCAAAGGAGGAGGCAGAGCGGGAGAGGGAGCGGGCAGCGCACCCCAACCGAGCGAGGCGTGTCTCACGCCGGGGCACCGGACGCAGCCGTCCGGGCGCCCGTCGAGGTCGCCAAGCCTCGTAAAATAATTTGACGTCGGACCTCCCGTGAGGTATGGCGTTGCCAGGGCCTCTGCAGAATACATGTATAATGTGCTCCGGAGGCCCTGGCATCTTTGCGCCGGTTAGGGACGTGGAGTGTTTTAGTCAGTCGGCTGCGGCCAACCTGACACACGGACACCTAAGTCAATTGACTCGGTGTCTATGGTCTGTCGCGAGGATCACACGTGTGCGAAAAACTGGGTTTTTCGGCGCACGTCCGAGCGTTCAACGAGCAGATTTAAACCACGTTAAAAAAAAAAAAAAAAAAGGGGGCGACGCGGTGACTGCGAAAGCCACCCCGTGTCACCCCCATTCAAATGCGGCGGACGGCCCCGGGGGGTTTTAGTGGGTATTTCCGGGCGCTTCACGCCCGGGCGACTCCCACACTGGCACGGAGTTCGTCCCTCCGTGCCCCCTTACCCATTGCATTGGGAGACTTCGATCTCACTAATGCAATGGGTAAGGGTAGTGCGTAAATGCATTTCCCCCCGTCAAAAAAAAAAAAAGGGAGCACACGCTGCACTGTTGCTAAGCTGCTGCAGCTATAAGGGCTGCACGAGAAGATTGCTCATCAACAGTGTTTATTAACTCTAAAAAATATTGTAGAGCGCTATCACCTAGATTGGAGAGAAACGAATATAGAATACCATCTGAACCAGGTGATGTGTATTTTCTAGAGGGTAACACCCCTTTTAATTCGTTGAACGTAAACAGAGAAATAATAATTGAGCTATTGTTTATAGCAGATGGTATGGAGTTTAATAAGTAATCATAAATATGCTCTATAAATGGTACCGTTGGTGGAGCTAGGTGGTCCATGAAACTTTCAGCCATTGAAGGAGAAAATTTTAAATTCCTAGAGTTATCCATCCATTGATATATAAAACCCAAAACGCACAGTCTCGTATACAAGTAACGCTCGAAACCCTCGTCAAACACTCACCAATATACCTAAGTAGTTATAGTTATGTTATAAACATATGTTTATGCAAATTCAACCTTACTGGAATATTTTAAAGTTGTTTTTACAAAGCAGTGTACAAATAGCAATAAAATTTTACAACCAAAATTAGCCGGCAGGACAAGGCATTAAGTGAAGACGAATATTTATACTTTTTTTAAGGCATTAAGTTTGTATTTTAATAGTTCGTTAAATTATGTTCTAAACACGTAATTATACTTTTTATCTGAGCGTAAATATATATTTGGGTAGAAAGTGTGTATATTAATGAAACAAATATTAGCTAGTCTTCTTCTTCTTCTTGGATCCTTTCAACTCCTCGAAGAGCATAGGGCTTCAACTACAGCCTTCTACTGCTTCCGATCTGCGGCGACGGCGACAATTTCGTGCCAGCTCGTTCCAAGGGAATGAGCTTCTAGTATCACGGTCATCCTCCAAGTAGACTTTGGCCGACTTTTTTTGTTTTTTTTCGACGGGAAAGTAGCTGAGCATCTGTTTAGTAATACGGATATCTTTTTCGGAATCCAACGCCATTTTCTACGTAATTTTGTACAGCTCTTTTATAAATTCCGTTATAGTAGCGTATTCAACGAGTCAGCTCTTACGCTATGCTTCACGTTGCGTTCGACAGAGTTGTAATCAGCTCCTTTCTCTCCAGGTCTTGTTCGAGGTTAATTTTCAACTTTATTTCTTTTCAGTTGTTTATTAGGTTCCAAGTCGCAATGGATATCTAGCAGCATTTCTTGTATTCTGCGTGGCCATTGTTTGCTGGAAAGCACTTTTAGTTTTGGTCTAGTGGCTATTTATATTTGTTCCATCGATCTCCAGTGAGCTATACTTATTCCAACATTCTAATGTGAATTCACTTTTCTGAGCTGGATCTAATAGTTTCGCTATGGTATGTGTACCTCTTGGACGAAACGTTTTTTGTAGCCATTATCCGAAGTTTAATCTTAGCTACTACATTATTAACTGTTAAATTATTCACATTTTTGGTGCAATGTTGTTGTTGAAAAAAAATGTTCACGCCTTTATTGAATGACGATTGATGTCCATTCCCCGCATCGTGTTGGATCACGAGGAAAAGTAAAATATAAATATTAGAGGTTTCAATAAGTTTTTAATGTGAAGTGTTGCGCCATAGCGATACTCTCAGATTCCGTGACACTTCTGTCATTAGCATGCTGCATGTCGCGAAACCATAAGTTGCCCCATAATTCATCTATATATAATTCATATATTCAACATATACATGAAAAACAAATAATAAAAAATTGTCAAATTAACGACCTATTCTTCTTTTGGATTTCGATTTAGAACTAGATTAGAATATATAATGTATAAATTTTTGTCACAAACGAAATACAAAAAACTACATAAACTTATTAATTAAAATAATTTAATACAATAAAAAAAATCGACTCCATTGAATAAGAACAGGGATAATTTATGTTATTTAATAAAAAAAATTATGAGAGAAATTAAATCAAAATCACATATCGTTCTTATATTTAGTCAAAAAACAACTAAAACAAATCAATAAACTCTTTTACTTATCGAAAATACGATATCCCTTCCTTTTTTAACGTTCTTGACCGAATATTTTTACAATATCTCAATAAATATTTCGGCATTTTGAACGACCGTGCAGAGATGCGAGCGACGACAGACTATTAGAAATGTGCGCACAATTTTGAATTTTGCGCACATTTTACGTGGACGTTTTTGAGACGTTGTTGACTGTGTATCTTGGGGCTTCTATATATCAATGTATCCATCCCATACCTAAAGCGTCTTATATTACGCCAGACTTCTGATGAACTTGTTGAAGGTGAGATTGAAAGGCAAAATGCTTTCCAACCTTCTTGTTTTTTTTCCTTTAATAACTTTTTAGTCTTACTCATTACATTGGTTCAAATTTCAAAATTTTCAGATGTCATTTTATTTTTGTAATTTAACTCTGCCTCTTTTCTCCTTTTTACAGCTTCAGTGCATTCATGATCCCACCATGGCGGAGATGGTATATGAGATGAAGCAGATTTTTTTAGAGGAAATATTTTCGTCTGCTGTGTTTATTAAAAGTTTGGAAAAAGCATTGGCACACAATCCTTTACCTTCAAAAGATTTTGGAAGTAAAGATATTTTATTTTCTACAGCCATTCTGAAATTACTCCACTTTTCTTTACATAACATATGCCTAATACGAGGTTGTTTTATTTTCTTTTTATTTATGAAACGCGTGTAAGTGTCTACAATATTCGAGGGTTTTTCAATTTCCCTGAATTCCATTAATCAGATCCTGATCAAGTGGAAATGGAACCACTTTAAAAGTGTATTCCGTCGAAAAAAACAAAAAAAATTGTAAATCGGCCCACAAATGATGAAGAAATCACATAACAAAGATTAAAAAAAACATAAAGACGAATTGATAACCTCCTCCTTTTTAGAAGTCGGTAAAAAAAAAAATAAACCACAATTTCCTAAGCTCAAAGATCCGTTCTCTGGATCGATTCAGTACTTGATATAAATTGTACAAAATCGATTTTTTTGGTCTTAAAGGTCGATTCTTCATTGATTTCAGATCGCCATCCCTAAACTTAGTCAATAACATGCTTTAGCATCTCTAGTAAGTCTGTGGTCAATAATCCCGCAATGTCGGCCGTGGATTTTGTCGGCTGCTTGTGTTTACATTGATTATATCAAAGAATCGAGAGTTTTTAATTTTGAGCAACTTTGAACAATATTGAAATTAGGAAGTTTTTAATTATGATTATATATTAGGCTATATTCATTTTTTTATAATATCTGTATGTAGTATTCTATAAATAAAAAGAGAACAAAATGTTTCATAAATCTGACAACTTTTTCAATTTCCAACATAAATTCTGTACAAGCGATAATTTCGACGACGAACTGATTGATTTGTTCAACAAGAAATTTCAATTTCGTATCAACGATAAATGGAAATTGCCTGAAAGTGAATCGTGGTTTTCCGCACCGCCATGGAAGGTAAAGGAGCTGGAAATTTTGAAAAGCCAATTGAACTTCCACAAGAGTCAGTTGAATGATTTCAGTTTAGAAGAATGGAGCAGTCACACTAGCCGTCGTAATCCAGCTGGTGAAGTAGGATGGAAAGTCAGGTTTGTTATGGAAACGCCTTTTATTGATTTAAGGTATTAATATGTTATTTACCTGGGACGCGTCCATTTTAAAGTGAACCGAAGGTAATAATTTTGATTTTCAGGTTTAATTTAATTGATTATTACTTAGTACAGTATCCAACACAGAAATAATAAAATAAAATTATCACAAATATATTTACACGGTTTTTTTTTTTTTCTACACATTACCCTATACTTTGAATAAATATGACTTTTTGATATCTTTTTATAGGTGTGTAGTGAACCCTGAATTCCTCACACAAGCTTGGACAAAATTCTATGAATGTGCAAGTACATACAATGTTGTATCATCAGAGGCAATCAAAAACAAGAAGATAGTGTCATTGCATTTGTGTGAAGCTCCAGGGGCCTTTATAACATCTCTGAATCACTATTTGAAATCAAATCATCAGGGCCTTGAGGTAATGACATTCACCAGTAAAGGTCCTTATTTTTGGGTTGTGAATAGGTTGTCCGAGTACAGTGGTCATGTTTGCCAATACTCTAGAGACTTTCAGAGCCTATTAAAAATAACACTTTTTTTACACTTGCTAATGTATTAAAGTGCCACTAAAGGCCATTTTAGAACTACCTTTTTATGGATTCCCAGTGCATACCATGGCTTAGTTTATTATTATTGAAAAAGGAACCTTAGTGTATAATGTGAGTCACAAAAAATAATAATAAACTAAGCCATGGTATGCACTGGGAATCCATAAAAAGGTAGTTCTAAAATGACATCAAACTGTGTGCACACACACACAAAGTGTGTGGTAAAAGACAAATTACTCAATTACAGGGTCTAAAGAAACATAATAGTTAGTTATAATTCGTTTTATTAACAATTTCAGTGGTCATGGATAGCAAACACTTTAAACCCATATTATGAGGGCAATTCATCATCAAACATGATCAGTGATGACAGGTTCATGTTTCACACCTTGGATAATTGGGACTTCGGTGTTGACAATACTGGAAACTTGATGAATTGGGATAACTCTCAGGCTATTATTAAAAAATCCAGGTCAATGGGAAAGGTAAATATTATTTACACTACATTTACATTAGAAAGAAAGAAAGAAAAGATTATGAGTATATAAAAATACTTTATGAAACAGTCAGAAAGGATAGAAAGAGTAGAGGATAGAGACATTTTTGTCTATGTTTACGAGCCTATTTTGTTTCCTTTGCATTGGTTAAGCCTTTGATAAACCCACGCCAGCTGAATAAGGGCTCATTGGTTTGTCCACTTTATCACCTGATCTTAAGTGACATTCTTCTTCTTAGTTAATGGCAATCTGTGTGTACACACAATTTGTGCCAATGTCATGTAGGTAAGATTTTCAATCTTGTATCAGCGTTACCAAGCTCCAACAGAACGGTGGCCTATCCTGCTCAAACTTTCCATGGAGCTTTGTCGGCACCTCAGAATGTATGCTACGCGTTGTCTTCTATAATAAACTTAACTTGAACACAATAACTAAACTATTTCACACAAGACGCCACCAAGATTACATGATATAGAGTCAAGTACACAAGTTTAATGAATTAAAGAAAACAATTGCTACATGTCAGACTGAGATCCCGCCAAAAACTCCCTTAAGTGACATTGTTGTCCAGGATGGTAAACACACTAAGTCTAGATGTACTGACTCTCAAGTGATGCTGTGGAACACAAATATTGGTGCTTGACAACAGGTTTGCAAACTTTATGGTGTTAGTTACCCATATGGGAATACTTGGATTTGCCATCATGCTATGGTTTTGACCACCATAATGTTATATTTTTACCAAAAGCTCAGGGTTGTTATAGAATTTGAGAGATGGGTTCTAACTTGCATCAATCAAGATGGAATCCGACAATATCACCAAATGTACTGGCAAAAACCAAAGTTTTAATTTTTCAACTGACAAAATGATTTTTCTTTTTTTGTCTCTACATTTTAATTTCCATATACATTTGCAAATATATATCTGTGTATATAAAAATGAATTTTTGTACCAATGAGTTCCCAAAAATCCTACATGTGGATCACCTTGAAATAATGCATCCATGCACATGTATTTATTCATGAAGACTTTTTTTGTTACCCTTTGTTATAATTATTTACCATAATGTAGTATATAAACTTTTATACTATTTATCTGGTTACTATACATTTTTTTTATAGAGATAGATATTTGAGTATAAAAAATATTTTATACTCATTGACAGAATAACGTCTGCTTGTTTTAGCTATTTACTTGTATGTTTCATTACTTTTTGGATTTATATTTATTTTTTGGGTTTTGATTTCAGTGAGTTATTCCACTATTTTATTAACCGACTTCATTCATATCTTGAATCTGATATTGAAATTTTTTTGTCTGTGTTTACATCTGGATTTAACTTTAAACGGCTTAATCAATTTTGATGAAACTTTGTAAGCATAAAGTCTATGTCAAGGAGCTGTTGATATGCTATATAGGTTTTCGAAACGTTTTCTAGAATTAGTAAAAATAAATAAACTCAAAAAGCTATGTAAAATATTATCAATATTCTTTCTTTTCGAGGTATTAATTATATAATAATAAAATGTAAATAAAATGTATAATAAAAATAAAATGAAAAAAAAAAACAAAATAAAATTAGGCCATTCCACATTTATTCAAGATGAGACATGTAGACGAATTCGCTTGCACTTGCTAGTTTTAGTATAACACTAATTCCCTCTAGAGGTAATTAAAATAATTATAAGTTCCTTACCTTTGATGAATCTCTAAAGAACAAGTTTCAAGAATATGATATCTTAACTTTGCCCTCCCAATACATCTTCGATAACTTAATGCATATTCGTAAACATTTAGACAAACTCGATCTAGTGAATGATCGTCATAATTTTAATATTAGAAGTAAAGACAAGTTGGCCGGAACCACGCTTTAGGTTAAGTAAGTGTAATAAAAGCTTTATAGATAATAGTATTCGGTTTCACAATAAGATCCCAAGTAACATTATCGATTTACCTGACAATAAGTTCAAGTATTATGTCAAGCAAGTTTTTATCTCAAAAGGTTATTACAGGGTGGATCATTACGTGAACGATAGTGATGTCTGGAATTAACCCACATCTCTGTGCTCACCCGCTAACATTATTAAGACTATGATTTGTATAGTTTTAAATATGACAAAAAAAAATGATATTTATAAAAAAAAAAAGAACCAGATCGAGTTTCTCGCCTGCGCTCTTCTCGACTGGGTTGTTTTCCGAACCGGTGGTAGTGTTTTTAGACGTTCATAAGCGCCTTCTTAGGGCATAAATTAAATAAAGATGATTTTGATTTTGATCAGATTATAATTTTGTTTTCAGTGATCCCGCTAATTAATAGTCAATTTTCTGATAAGCTGATAAAACTAATCAGTGAATATCTTTACTTTTAATATTGCCAAGCATGAGTGATGAGTTCATTATTAATTTTTTTTCAGGTGTTATTAGTAACTGCCGATGGTTCCATTGATTGTTTGCAGAAACCTGATGCCCAAGAGGAGGTCACATCACAATTACACTATTGTGAAATTGTGACCGCTCTACAGGCTCTTAGTCCTGGTACATATTATTTACACTACATTTACATTAGAAATAAAGAGAGAAAAGATTTATGAAAGTATAAAAATTACCTCATTATTAATATTTAAATATGTAAGGTATGTTCTGTTATTTGTTTCGACACATTTCAGTGTAAAAGGAAAGGTTTTAATGTCTTTTTCAATTACTATAATAAAGATTAAAATTATTCGCCTTATTTAAAGAATTTCATAACTTTAATTAATTGGAAATTTTTTACTAATATTGTTTTAGATTTATTATTTCTGTTGTACAATTTTTTCTTTTACTGCAATTATGTATTTTTGTTTATTGGATACTTTGTTTTTTTTTACGTGTTATAGGCACAGTGCTTTGACCACAATCTCACCTGGTGTTTAGTAATAATGTGGTCCAGGATGATAAACACACTTAGCCTAGAGGTACTGGTTCTCAAGTGATGCTGCCGGAACACACCTATCGGTATTGGGTGACTGTTTTCTAACTTGATGGTAGCTACCCAGACGGGCATTATTTTAAAATGGCCTACCACTATGCTATGGTTTCCTCACGATATTTTCCTTCACTGAAAAAGATCAGACTGATTTTAGAGTTGGTTTTGAATCCGCATCAACTGACGCGAAATCCGACCATACTATCAACTAAGCTATCATTGCTGTAAATGTTTTAACTATTGACACATTAATTTTGTTTTTGTAGGAGGGACTCTTATATTCAAGCTATTCACGATCTTTGAACATTCCACCATTAATCTACTTTATCTGGTCAACAATTTATTCAAAGAGGTAAACATATACAAACCAGTGACGTCACGACAAGGAAACTCTGAAGTTTATGCAGTCTGTTTGAATTATAAAGGGTCTGTTAACATGGAGAAATATATACCAGTTTTCAAAACAGTATACGGGAATGAAATGTACGGAAAATCTTCTTTATTCGCCCTCGATGATATACCGGAGAGTTTCTTGAAGCAAATTCAAGAGTGCGCATATTACTTCTGCTCTATACAGTGTCAAGTAATAAATAATAACTTGCAAGCATATCTGATGCAGAATAACATAGCAGTGCACAGAAATATAAAGAAGTTAAGAGCGCTTGTCGCAAACGAGTTCATTTGTCGTTACAATTTGAAACCTTTGGTTTATGAACAGGAAATATTGAAGGGGATTTTGCATGAAGAGAATAAAATCAATATGAATCCTAGATACCATAGGGGTTCGTACACAGAGAGGCAGTTGTACACAAAAATGTCACTGCGAGAGAAGAAGCAGAATCTGAATTCATTCCTTCATACCGAGCTATTATCCAATCCGATGATACTAATCAATGATGAGCCAATAAAGTGGGTCGTGTTCTATGATGAAATGACAGAGATTAATCTTAAATTCACATATGGATGTCCCTTTCAGAAGATAAACAGTTCAAAATTCATCTTTGTGCCGATATTCAAATTGTACCAACAAATTGTGGCCGAGGAAGAATTCAAAAACATTGCTTACTATAGGCATACTTCGAAGAAATCCTTTGATATCACAAAGCTCGGAGTAGAATTTCATAACGGTTTACATCTTCCAGAGTATTACTGTACTGAAGGTTACAGCTTTAAAGAGAAGAAATATTTTTATAAAACTGCTCAACACTCTCAGGGGAATGTCTGTTGGACAAACGTTATTGTTGCAAAACGTGAATGCCCTGTCGCATTTCAATGTAAGCCTTTTGTACATAATAAGCAAAAAATGTTTCGAGAAAATTGGTTTCACATCAACTAACAGTATTATATTGAGGAATATGATGAATAAATCGGCTTTGAGTTATTTAGAAACGATTGAGACTGAATGTAAGAAAGTTGCCAACGATGAGAACAGGGATCTACTAAACTCGCTGGCAGTCCAGACAACAAACACTGGAGAATTCTTCGCCAACATTGTGTTCTATAACAACACATTTTACAGGAACAAGTGTGTTGAATACTTATCAAAGATTGAAAAGTTTATTTCGAATAAACATTAATTTA
The DNA here is from genome assembly GCA_014132275.2 of Samia ricini. Classification (NCBI taxonomy): domain Eukaryota; kingdom Metazoa; phylum Arthropoda; class Insecta; order Lepidoptera; family Saturniidae; genus Samia; species Samia ricini. The sequence continues at coordinate 36,446,733 of AP028160.1, read as the reverse complement.
TATAATTGTAAATTAATTATATGCGATTTGAAAGATATTTTTCTAATGTTATTTCTTATTGTTGTAATCTATACGTATGTCTATTTAATAGATTTTATATTTCCTTTATCTTTACATCTATAAATAATATAAGTGTTATACTATGCTCTATACTACTACTACAATAATTATACGTATTTAAGATATTCCATGCAACAAGTTTGTTGTACTAAATTTTTCATATAAATGTTTTAACATCTGTAATTCTTTCAAATTGGACTTGTACTATTTTCAAATATTAATTATAAACATTGAGATATATTTAAATTTTATAACAAAAAGGTGTTTCTTGATTAAAGAGTATTTAATGTAGATTATTAAAAGTTTGAAATGCGTCGAAATATTTACCTCGTTGTTTATTTATATTTTACATTTTCACTCAGTAACAAAGGAGCTCTTAACTCTTTATATATTAGGAGTACAAATAAGTTTCCGCCATTTTATTGTAGATGGCGCGGCGCGGAGTATCGGTTAGCTTTCGCAGAAGATAACCGGCTTAGAAAATAGTTTGGACATTCAAGAACAACATAACCTATTAATATCATTGATTTTATATTGGTGAAATATAATTTTTATAAGTTGATAATGTCAAAATTTGAGCCAAGTAAGCGTCATTTGCGGGAAATATTAGTTTACTTCTTTAATTTAAAGAAATCTGCTGCTGAGGCGCATCAATTGCTCGTAGAAGCATATGGTGAGGGAGCTTTGAGTGAGAGAACGTATCGAGAGTGGTTTCAAAAGTTTAAAAACGATGATTTCGACGTAGAAGACAAAGATCGCAGTGGAAGGCCAAAAATTTACGAGGATGCAGGATTGGAGGAATTATTGGAGGAAGATTCATCTCAAACACAAAAAGAACTTGCTCTAACATTAGAAGTCACTCAGCAAGCAGTCTCACAACGTTTAAAATAATTAGGAATGATTCATAAACAAGGAAATTGGGTTCCGTACGAATTAAAGCCGAGAGATATTGAACGCCGATTATGCTTAAGTGAAATGCTGCTAGCTAGACATAAAAAAGGGTTTTTTACATCGTATCGGAACTGGTGATGAGAAGTGGATACATTATGACAATCCAAAAAGAAGAAAAAATCATGGGGATTACCTGGCCACGCGTCAACATCAACAGCAAAACCGAATATTCACGGAAAAAAAACTTATGCTGTGTATTTGGTGGGATCAGCTAGGTGTAGTGTATTATGAGTTGCTTAATCCGAGCGAAACAATTACTGGAGCCCTTTATCGAACACAATTGATGAGATTGAGCCGAGCTCTGAAGGAAGGAAAACGCCCTCAATACTATTCTAGACAAGAAAAAAAAAATATTCTTCTGCATGACAATGCTCGTCCACATGTTGCGGCTCCCGTGAAAATGTACTTGGAAACACTTGATTGGGAAGTGCTACCCCACCCGCCGTATTCATCAGACATTGCACCGTCCGATTATCACCTGTTCCGGTTCATGGCACATGCTCTGACGGCGCAGCGGTTCACACCTTATGAGGATACCAAAAATTGGGTTGATTCGTGGATAGCCTCAAAAGACAAGGAGTTCTTCATACGTGGGATTCGAATGCTGCCTGAGAGATGGGAAAAAGTGGTTGCAAGTGATGGGCAATATTTTAAATAAATTTATATTACCGTTCTTCTATAATAAATAATTAATTTGTGTTAAAAATCGGCGGAAACTTATTTGTACTCCTAACAACAAGTTCAATATGAATATAAAATTAAGAAATAATGAATATCAATATTATCTTTTATGGTTATATACTATATAAAATCATGATATAAGAAATTATCGTGTTTTATAAATTCAAATTGACTTTATATTATAAATAAAAAAATCTAAATGTTAATGTATTTGTGGTATCATTATGTTGAACCTGCATGGCGTGCAATAATATTTATTTAATAGCTGTGTCCGTGGCAGCGCCCGCGTTTCCTATATTTTCTTTACGTTTCTTCATTGAAGTTATACTTCTTTTGGTGCGTTCGGGGAAAATAATGAGCGTAATTTTTTTCGATGCGCGCGCAACCTTCACGAAAAACGGCACCCTTAAGTTCACTAGTCAACATACGATGCTCGCACACACAGTCACGAAGGTCCAACCAATACCCTGAAGTTAGATATCAACGTTTTAGTTTTTTCTATTATTACGTCAAAGAAGTATGACTTCTTACCTGCGTACTTAAGTAGTAAGTACTTAGTACACACACACACACACTTCTTTTTTATACGGGACCCTAATTATTTTTCAATTTTTTTAGCTACTAACGTAAAGGAAAGATATTTCGCACAAATTCAAATACCCGCCAATAAAACTGTATTGAATCCGATTTTACTCCAAGTTTTATGAGTTTTAATTTCTTTACGCGGAACCATAATTATTTTCAAGAAAAAATTAAATAATGGACGACTACGTGACAAACCAAAATCGCACCAAGCACTTCCCACCAGATAGAAATTTATTTTCTAATTTGTGAAGATAACTAGCAGGCATCATTAGTAGTTCAGTTTCATTCATTCATTTAGTGCAACCCAATGCTATCAATATAAGCTGTGGTGTAACCGCGCTTCTATCAACTGTCACTTTTAAAATACAAATTAGTCAAATCCACAGAATAATATTACTCCTACCGGAGATACGAATATTCAAAACAACATTTTCAAGAAATATTCGTCCTTTAAATTTATTTTATGAGACGGAAGCGTGTATTACATAAATCATTGATAAGAATTTACAACTGAAAACATGGATGTAAACGAAGGTAAACATTTTATTTTAAACTAACATAACCTAATTTTTGTTGAGAGGATTATAATATAACTGAGAAGTATTATAATGGGATTTAATCGCTTTAGTTGAATTATAATTTAACGGACCTCATTCACCTTAGATGTCTAAGCTAACAGTTTAGGTAAATAATGTATTATTTATTTATTTGGCACAAAATTTTGTGTAGGTACTAAGTTTATGTAAGTTGGAACTTGTAATGTAGCTACCGTCAAATCGAGTAGAATATGATGTAATTTTTATAGGTATATACTTAATGGATTATTTTTATATATCATTGTATTTAAACCTGCATCTTCTCAAATAACTCATCCATATTCATAATCAAAATCAAATATTCTTTATTCAATTTGTGCCCTGAGCCTGTGCCATAAGCGCCTTGATTATGAAGGTTAAAGAATTACCACTGGTTCAGAAAATAACCCAGTCAAGAAGAGTATTCTAAATTTGGGTTTATAAACCAATTGAAACCTGCGATTGTTTCTTGTGTTGTTTATTTTTTTAATAATATAATATAATATTATAATAATAATACATTATAAGAAGATATTGTAATAATTTTTATTCACTTAGATAATCTAAACAAGTATCTATAATTATAACTAAGAACTATTGATCAAAATCTATCGAGTCGTTTTTCTTTTTTACTGCAGTAGGTAGATATTCAGCATTTTACTTATGTTGAAGAACACTTGAAAATACAAAAAAATAATTTCCAAAATGATTAATGATTATAGGTACAACTACAGATGACCTATGGACCCCATATAAAGAGCTCATGTTAGTGGTGGAAGGTTATTTGGCACATGAAGGAGCCGGAGCTCCATACTCGGTACACACATTTGAATCAGTACTGAGAAGACATAAACAAACTTTTCTCTCTATAATAAAAAATCCTGTAAGTATAATTTGACAAAATTAGATGGTTAAGTGTATGAAAAGCTAAAATACCTATTTGAAAATCCTTCTTCATTTTATGTTCTAACATAATTCCTATTATAATAAAAAATGTTATTTGGTGTAATAGTGAAATTATCTCCTTGTAATTCTAAATTGGAATGCTTACTGCATTCACATTTATTATTAATATTTAACGATTTCAGGTTCCTTAGTAAACAAGCAAAGTTATATATTAAATATATTTATTTCCTTTTTATAGTAATATATAAATAACTCATTTATATAAAAACGGTATAATTATGTAGTTATACCATTTTTTTTAAATAACAGTAAAACAAATTTATTTGGTAACATTTTTTTAATGATGGTATTATTTTGTATTTTATTTTTTACATACCTGTATGAACTGTTAGTCTATGATTATAAAGGTCTTATATAAAAGCAATACAATATTTCAAATGAGTTACATTTACTGCCAAATGGTAATCTATACCAATAAATAAAATTGAAGTGTCTGTTTGTAATTAAAATTATTGTTTTTTACTAAATCGATATGAATGTATATACTAAAGGTATAACAAAAATACAATTTAATTTCTTTTTCTCTGTCTGTATTTCCAGAACAGGTGGACCGATTTGGACGCGACTTTTTGGTAGATAGCTGAAATTACTCGGCGTAATTTAGGGTAGTTTGTTTTTGAAAAATAATTAGTGTAAAAGAATAAAAACTCATGGCATTGTGAATTAAATCAAATTCAATGTACAGTTTTACTGGCAGGTATTTGAATTTGTGAGAAATATCTTTGTTTTGGTTCCATATAAAAAAAAAATTCAAAACTATATTATGCAGTGAAAAATATATGAAATGCGGGTGCAGCTGCGGGCACACAGCTAGTTCTTTATAAAGATGAGAATAGAATAATTTTATTTTTTCTATTTTTTTTATATGTGTCCACATGTTCTATATTTTACTTTTTCTAACATGTTTTTTTAGTAACTCATAATACTTTTATTTCTTATTGCTGAGTTAAAAAGTTATTTAATAATTATTTTATATGTATCCCTAATATTTAACAGCCAAAGAATCCAGCAAGTAGAGAAGAGATAAAAAAAGGTATCACAGAAGGTATAAATTTGCCCAGCATTGGGAGAACTCTACTATCAAAGGAGTTGGTAGATGAAGCTATTATTATATCAGGTGATTTAATAGTTTTTTTTTTTACATTAAATTTAATAGTTTAATGAGTTCTTGAAGTGAAACTTGTTTGCACACGATGATACTAAATCATTGCCCTCCCAATACATCTTCGATAACTTAATGCATATTCGTAAAAATTTAGACAAGCTCGATCTAGTGAATGATCGTCATAATTTTAATATTAGAAGTAAAGACAAGTTGTCCAGAACCACGCTTTAGGTTAAGTAAGTGTAATAAAAGCTTTATAGGTAATAGTATTCGGTTTTACAATAAGATCCCAAGTAACATTACCGAGTTACCTGACAATAAGTTCAAGTATTATGTCAAGCAAGTTTTAATCTCAAAAGGTTATTACAGGGTGGATCATTACGTGAACGATAGTGATGTCTGGAATTAACCCACATCTCTGTGCTTCCACTAACATTATTAAAACTACGATTTGTATAGTTTTTTATATGACAAAAAAAAATGATATATATTATATTTATGAAAAAAAAAAAAGAACCAGATCGAGTTTCTCGCCTGCGCTCTTCTCGACTGGGTTGTTTTCCGAACCGGTGGTAGTGTTTTAGACGTTCATAAGCGCCTTCTTAGGGCCTAAATTGAATAAATAAATTTTGATTTTGATTTGATTGATTTGATTGTTATTTTCTTCTCATTGTGCTATATTTCTTGTTTGTGAAATGTGTTCATGTTCTAGAAAGTGGACTTATATCTTTATTAGTCTCTGATATTTATCCCTTACTTATGGTTTGTCTTACAGATTTAGGGCATTAGAAAATGCAATACTACCTGGCTATAGTTTCAACATGGTGTTTTCCTTCACTGAAAGCTTAGTCCATTTAGGTCGTCCATTAATCATCCTTGATGATATGATATACCAAAGATCATGTGTATTTTTTGGACAAAGTATCAATATTATCTTAAATACAAATACAGTCTAATTTAATTCTAGAAAATTTAAAAATTCTACCTGGGAATAGTTAGCTAAGGTCACGTGCCGGTGTAGACATTGCACATTCCATAAAAATATATGCGGACGTGATATCTCACTGCACCCCTCTCCTCCTTGTGATGTTTGGTGATGTTTTCGAACAGCCGAACTAAAGCGGCTGGCGAGCCTCACGTGATTAATGGATGATCCCTTCGGGTCATTATAGGACATGATTCAAACCTAAACCACATTATCATTAACTTAACATCATTGTTCTGGTAAGACAATGGTAAGGTTACTTTTCAAACAAAAAACTAGAGGTAGCAAAATACATAAATATCCTATTAGTTATTACTGGCTGTTCTCCGTGATTTTACCCGCGTAGTTCCCATTCCCTTGGGATTTTCAGAATAAAAAAACTATCTTATGTCACTCTCTGGATTTCAAACTATCTCCATACCAAATATCATTCAAATCTGTCTAGTAGTTTTTTAAATTTATTTGTTACATACGGAAATATGAATCTTTCCTGTTTACAATATTAGGATATCCTGTGTGTTCAAAGACCTACAAAGAAAGTGGTCACTCCCGCTCGAAAACTGGGGAGCGACCTTTGGTTTGCTATTTGCGAAATCTACGATGACGATCTAGTGAGTGCACTGTTTCAATAGGGCTAAACCACTCACCTTTACCACCGCTGCGGAGTCGTTGGTCAGCGCCGACGTCCTTGTTATGGGTTTCTAACTTATACCACATGTACTAAGAATCGAAGTTGTATGTCCGATAATATGCATCCATTTGTCGCTATGATACAACGAATTCACACGGGTGCGAGGTGCCGGCGGCGGCCACGACCAAAATGTCCCACTACCCTCACTAGATTTGTTAACGATATCAAAAACAAAAAACAAAAACAAAACTACCTACCCGTTTAATTACGTGTGTAAATGCGCGGCTCCAACAGAAAGTTTTACTAGTGTGTGAAACATATTCCTTCTACAGACATGTACAATGTGAGTGAGTATCTCGCATTGGAATTGCTACATACAGCACAGAGACAGGCGCCGAGACATCCCGGACTACCCCGAGGGCTCATAGCCGTCCTGTTGTACTACGATGGGCGTAGGGCGATCGTACACGCACTTAAAGAGCTCTGTATGGCAAGAGAGGGAGTTTGCTGGTAAGATCTCATCATCTCCCTACCCTTTTCCCATTTTCATTTGGGGTCGGCGCAACATGTCTTCCTCTTCCATTCCTCTCTATTTGTTGTCATCTCCGCATTCACTCCTTTTCTAAGCATATCATCTTCCACACAGTCCATCCATCTTTTCTTTGGTCTTCCCCTTCCCATGTAACCGTCCACATTCATATCCAATACCTTTCTTACAACATTCTCTTTCTCCCTGCGCATCACATGTCCATACCAGGATAAACGACCGCCTCTTAACTTGTCTGTTATTGGCGCCACTTTCAAACTTCCTCTAATATATTCATTCCTAATCCTGTCCGTTCTTGTTGCTGGTAAGATCTATGAAATAAATTTCGTACTATATTTCTACAGCCATAGTTTACGAATGCAATTCACTGTAAATTCATTTGGTGGGAAAAGAGATAGGATACTTTATACCTTTCTCTTAGAATTAAAAGTTGGTAAAGAATTTGTACGAGAATCCATCGTGTGAAGTCATATTCATGTATAATACGATCTCTCTCCCAAAATACACATAAACATTATGATCATAAACGATCAGGCCTATTTTACAATTTTTGCCATTTGCCATTGCATATTGTTAATGTTTAAAAAAAAATATCTTTTTCATACTGCACAGGCTCAACGCTTTGACCACAATCTCACCTGTTGCTAAGTGACATAAATGGTAAACACGCTCAACATAAAATCATTGGCGAAAGATATTCAAATTATTTTACTTCGAATTGACTAAATACTGCTCTACGGAAGGATCTTGACAGCTGCACCGAATTTTTGAGAAGGGCACTTAGAGTACTTAGCCGAGAGAGTGCTAACTAACGCAAGAATACCAAAGCGGCACGGACCTTTTTTTTTTTTTTTTCTCGAGGGGATTGCATTTACGCACTTGCTCACCAGTCAGACCTGATAGGGACGTACCCTTCCAGGACTGACTGAAACGCGTCTGAAGATGTGTGACAGTCTCTCGCACGTAAGTGCAAAGGGCTGTCACACAGGATTAGTGTGGGACTCGCGGCGAGAAGCGCCGTTGACCACTACCCACTAAACCCCCCGGTACCTCCCGCCACCTAGTTGGAGCAAGCACGGGATCGGACTAGTGCATGCACCGCGAATGCTCCAGTGGCCGCCAAGAGATGACAATCCTATACACATCCGGGAGTGGGTAGAGAGTGTCTCCTCTCACCCTGAGCCCTGAGCACCCTCCCCCCCGGCATCTGTGGCGCGGACCCCCCCCCCATCTCATCCTGTTATAATCAACAGGGTGTAGCGAGAAAGGGGACCCGAGCCACAGCTGCCTAAAAAAAAAAGCTTGGGCTGCCTAAACCCTAGACATACCTATACTTGCGTCTAGTGTGTAGTTCTGTGGGGTTTTTAAATTATAGAGTTCTAGCTAGCGAGGTGAATTATTGAACAAAAATCCCCAGAATCTATTCAAAACTATTGGTAGAGTATGTCGTTCCTATAATGATTTCTTTATTAGATGAATTAGGGAATTCATAATTTTACATTATACAACAAAATGTAGGGATACTAAAATTTGTCAAGGAATCATGTAATTTGGTTCAGAGTTACTATAAGCCTAATAATAAGACCTATATACAGTCAAAGAATGTCTTTTATTTTATGAATGTGTGTATCAGCTGTATTGGGTTGATCAAGCAAAATTTTGGTCATTTCTTTCCCTCCTTTGTCAGCTATAGTAAGCAAAGTTCTTATCTAACCCCCGTGACTACGTGCTTTTGAATAAACAAAGAAAAAATAATATTAAATGTTGCTTACGTAATCAGCATTCACGTCAGCAAAGTATTAACCCCTCCCACCCTATTGAACGTAACATAATGGTGTTAACACACGTACAGACCGGACGCGGACATAGTAGGACGGGCAGCCGTTGTTATCATTCCCCTAAGTAGGAATGGGAATCCTTTCCAAAATATATCGATTTTTTGATCGATTTGAATCTAAGTTTGATGAATCGAGATCACAAAACATCGATGTCCAAAAGATTGATCTTTCAAACTAATAAAGTACCGATTATTAGAGAGTCCTTGTTATTTTCTATGATATGGTGATCATCTGTAAATAGGTAAAAATTAAAACAGTTCAGTGTCATATTTCTTTAGTAGTTTAGGCATTCTTCTTTTTTTTTTGTTTAGTTAGTATTTATAACCTTTAGTGCTGTTAGAATAAAAAAAATTAAAAACAGTCCTTGCAATAAATGATGATTATAGTCTAATTTCGACCTCTGGAAGAATACTATTTACGAATAAAAAGTCAAATAAAACAAATGATCTCCTGGACGTCGACTTTTTGTGAATCGATTTAAAAAAATCGACCTGTTTGAGAAATCTTATTCCTCATCTCTACTTAGGGGACTGATGACTCGGTTGCTCGACATACCATGTCCGCGATGCGGTCCGTACGTGTGTTAACAGCATAACACTTGTATACACAGGTCAATAAGCGGTCGCGAAGAGGTGATAGCGTACGTGTCCCGTTATATAAACCAGTTAATATCAGACGGGCTGATAGGCAGCGTCCTGGACGCTCTGCGCTCCTTCACGATGCAGGGGCAGGTGGAGCTGCTCCAGCAGAACCGCGCTCTGCCCCCTCACACGCACTACACCAGACTGATGACCACAATTGATAACACGAGGTGATATTCATCACAGTTCAGTTCTCATACCTTATTCTCTGTTGTTTTTAAATTTCAGATTCTCATCGACTAAAACCTCATGGTGTTCCTTCGTTTGCATACCGCTTACTTGACCACGGTTTACCCATTCTTCATTTAAAATTACTACAGTGAAATCTCGATAACCGATAACTTTTTAAGCGATAATCCACAGTTTACTTTTCGTTTCAAGGAAAAAAAAATTAATTTCCTCTACCTCTGTATCTTGAATTATTTCGTCTTTGTAATTTTGAACAAAATGTCATTTCCATAGGAGGCCTTGATATTACATATTTGTATTGAATAACTCTAATTTCAAAAGTGAACAGCATGTAATGCAATCCCATACAAATTAATTAAATTTTCTAAGTAACTCATGAATGTTCCTAATTTTTGTTCATATTTAGGCTTATTGTTTAAAAAGACGTTTATTATAAACAATTAAATATTAGCCATTAATTGCTTTATACCTCGAAATTCTTGTTAAATTTTTTTGAACGAAATTTTTAGCATTCCCTTTAAATTCGAAACATCGAGATTCCACTGTATAAGTATGGAAATATAAATGCAATAAACAATTAAATAAAAATAATAATAATAATAAACTTTATTGAACAAAGGTTACATGTACAGGAAATACTAATGCGGGTATCTGCACTGGTTACAAACCGTATCGCAGATATCATAGCACAATATAAAGGTACACTTAAATATCATTCAACGTAAAGTTATAATTTGCAAATTAGATGAGTGAGTGAGATAGTGTGTGTATATGAGTGTGTGTATGTGTTGTGTGTGTCTGATGTAGGAGTAACAAGTGTTTTTTTTAGGGAATATTGGTGTCGTTAGGTTTATAAACTGGCAACACGGTCTCACTAAAACACCTTGTCGCCATCTTACACCGGTAGCATCTTTATCGTGCGCTTATAAATTAAATACGGATTTGTGTAACAATATTGGTGCCAGCTACGTCCCGGGACACAGGAACGGTTAAAGGAGGTTCAGGTGAGTACCTGTGTGGCCAGTCAGTTTTATGATGCATTAATTTCAAACTAAATTCAAACTCTTAACGAGCTATCGAATCACACATTGGGTGAACGTTGTTGTATAGAGAACGATTAAACTCTAAACTGGGCCTTCAATAGACTTTCAGTAGTTTCATAGGTCATTGTAACCATTAATTAATACAATTTGTCTCAATTTATGGCTTTGGAGTTTTTTAACCCCCAGAAACTTATTTGCTGTATTATACAACAGTGCTCCAAGATAGTCTTCAAAACGAGAAGCAAATCAAATATTGAGTTTAGGGATTTTGATTATATCGTTAACTCTTCGTTTCTTCTCAAGACAATATGAGCTTGTCAGACCTGCATGCCTAAGAATAATTACTTGGGAGATAAAAATTTGTCGAACAGTAAGAACCTGACATTCCTTATATAAATCATCGGTAGCATATCTGTATGTGGTAACGCCACCTAGTGTGGCTTCTTAAAACCCCCACCCCTTTCCTTGTCGTGCACTACTTCTGTGTCAACCGCGCCCGCGCATACAACGCAAATACTATATTTCGCAACCCCGCTATACCTACTTGTGCTCCTAACCGCGCCCGCGCCACTAAATCGGTGGTAATATTCGCTTCTCCGCTTATAATATAAACTATAACGCATATTGTGGTGACGTCGTGAGTTGGCTGAAGTGTGTGAGGTGTTGGAAGCCCTTGTCTTATTCTAAGGAGCTTTCGGGCGGCTGCGAGTGGATCTACACGTCGAAAGCGCTAGCTGCTGCTGAGGAACAGGTCAGTGCACGACTTCCTTGTTCCCGCATCCACCACGCTTCCCTTGCCATTTTGGCCTACCGCGCCAGCTCCAGGCGTCTCCAGTATGGTTGGAAAAATATCACTTTCAAAATGGCTCTTTGAGCTCTTTCTAGAGGTAGAAGAAGTGATTTATTAATATTCTTTATAAACTTACAAATTACAAAAAAAAATATTTAAAGGAGTGTTTTTTATTCACCATAACCTATGCTTTGTTACTAATATTTATATTAAATATTTGTTTTTGTTCATTTTACAGAAATTTACTGGCCGGAGTGGTCTTCGCAGCTTCGGCTCAACGTGGACTCGGTAAAGACATGCTGCTTAGGATATTGTCTGAGGTATTCGATTTTTTTCTACGTATAGGCAAGTTCAAGTACTAAGTAAGCAAAATTTTGACATTTTTGACATCCCTTCCCCCTTGTCAGCAATAGTAAGCGACCATCCAAAACAAAAAATAAAACGAAAATGAATAAGTGTATATCGCTTGTTTAATAACCATTTAGACCTCCCCACTCCCATTTTTGCTTGAACGGCCCCATAGAAGGGAGGCGTGATTATATTGTACGTATTAACCCACATCTCTGTGCTTCCACTAACATTATTAAGACTAAGATTTGTATAGTTTTTTATATGACAAAAAAAATGATATGTATTATATTTATTTAAAAAAAAAAAGAACCAGATCGAGTTTCTCGCCTGCGCTCTTCTCGACTGGGTTGTTTTCCGAACCGGTGGTAGTGTTTTAGACGTTCATAAGCGCCTTCTTAGGGCCTAAATGAAATAAAAAAAAAAATTTGATTTTGATTGATTTTGATTTTGCAAAGATAAAGTGATTGTTGAAATATTTCTTCACAATACAGCAAACGGCGTCTCCATCTCAAGGAGCCACCGGCGCTTTGGACGAGGTGTCTCTAGCGCTGCAAATGGCCCTGCTTTACGCTTTAGACTTATCAGTATTACATAGGTAAGTTTCATTTACTTATTACTAGATTTTACGTCGGTCCACCTTGTGGGGAGCCTATTTTTTTTTTTTTTTTTTTTTTTTTTTTTGTTGGGGGGAAATACATTTACGCACTACCCTTACCCATTGCATTAGTGAGACCGAAGTCCCCCAATTCAATGGGTAAGGGGGCACGGAGGGACGAAATCCCACTAACCCCAACCCCCCCCCCCCCGGGGCCGTCCGCCGCATTTGGGTTGGGGGCGATACGGGATTGCAATGCATGCCACCGCGTCGCCCTTGTGGGGGGCCTACCCACGCTCCGTCTCCCGGTGCTCGGCAGCCATTCGAGAACACATTGGCCACATCGGGCATCGGTTCTGCACGCAATGTGTCCAGCCCACTGCCATTTAAGTTTAGCAATTCTTCGGGCAATGTCGGTTACTTTGGTTCTTCTGCGGATCTCCTCATTCCTAATTCAATCACGCAGTAAAATCCCAAGCATAGGCCTCTCGATTGCCCTTTGGGCAACCTTGACCTTTTTAGAAGGTCGCAGGAATCCACTGGATGCGGGTGGCTCAAGACCGGTCGTCGTGGAAATCTTTGGGAGAGACCTATGTCCAGCAGTGGACTTCTTTCGGTTGATTGGATGTATCGATGGAGATTTGACCAGCGCCCTCACTTGCATATATGTCAGTATTATCTCGTCTCTATGACGAATCCTTCATCATGTTCATGGTGAATTTCTTAAATATTTATTTTAATGGTTTTCTCATAAGAAACTATACTAATGGATTTGAAAAAAAGTTGGTCGTCACGTGATATGTAGCACTCGGGAATTTATCGTCATGTTTGCCGCCAAGGAATGTCAGTTGGTCTAACTGCCAAAAAAAATTAATTGATTTAAACTATTAAGAATAGTGCGTTCACAGTTATTTTACCTCTAGCCGTTAAGTTGTCGTTCTGAATATTGTGTTGCCATGTTTTATATGTATTATTTGTTTGAATACACGAGGTTTGATAAACGTGTCAGATTCAAAATACACCGGTCGGGAACATGAGCTATCACAGCAAAAGAAACTCCGTAGCTACTGGCCACTTTGTTGTGTCGATAATTTGGATATACATCCGTTGTAAAATATATGTTTCGCTAAAAACCTCATATTTTACATGTATTTTATTTCTGATCGCGTGTCACTCAAAATCCTCTTTTTTTGGATAAGTATTTTTTTGAGGTACTTAGTATTGAGACATAGAAACTGCGACTTCTCCTTCTTTGCGGAAAAAATAATGTTATATGTGTTTATTTATTGCATTGTGAAACAAATGAAGGTTTTTTTTTTTAAATATATTTTATAATACATCGATATGAATTTTTCGATATTTATTCCTATAAAATTTGGAAAAATTTAATACGCAGACAACACTATTTTACGTATGAGTCATGGCGGGAAATCGTTGACGAATGGAATTAACGGAGTTCTTCTATTTGATTTGTCTCTGAATTTACGTATAGCTGGAAAAATATTTGTAGTAGTACTCTGAATTCGTTTTGGCAAGTTCATAGTTATATTTTTTATTTAAAATGGAACCTATTCCCTAGAGGAATAAATACAAGAACTTAAGTAATTTTCATTGTCGATTAATTCCTTATCTATTTACAAAACAGTTTCTATCAAAATGAGTGAGCTGAATTGCCTTTCAACCTCTTGAGTACTAACCTGGCGTTTACGCCAGTTTTCCATTGCTTTCCTATTGTCTCATTTTTATGGGTAATTGACATATTAATTATTTATTAATGTTCATTGATGATTTGTAAACGGGCGATCGAAGACTGGTTGAGGAGAATTAAATATTAGAACTTTTTTTGCAATAGTCGAGAAGATGGTGAGGAGCTTGCGAAAAAGCTCCCTTTGATCCAAGATCCTGAGCTGATATCAGCCTTGGTGGATGAACTGTCCCCGACAGTGGGTCAAGGGTCGGATGGGCAACAGCAGAAGCCCTCCGGTGTTCGTGCCCTATGCCAGCTGTCCCTGGGGCTGGCCCTAGCGGCGCTGAAGCGTGCCCCGCAATCCCTCCTGCGCTCGAACAACCCCGACCTCCTCGACCAGGATGAGATGCTCGTCGACGCTGCCATTGATGGAAAGGTATATATTACGTAAGCATCTATAGGGAGGTTATGCTTTGCTTGTTTTCGAAGACATGGAAGGGGGGGTTGGTGGTCTGAATGGTGATTCCGGATGGATGGATATCCGTAGTAAAAGAGTCCCCGCTGGATTTGCTCTCCCCCAAAGATAAGGGGGGAATTGCCTTAGTCGGCACGCTTGGCAGGCGGGTTGGTGATCGCAGTAGGCGCTTGTATTCCTCAGAGGATGCTGCTGTTCATCCATTGGTGTATCCCTTAGTCGCATTTAGGAAACCCGCGGGTAGAGATAGGGGGCGGTGATATTTTTTTTGGCACCACATGGCTCGTGATTAAATAAGCGATGTTTTTTTTTTGCTCAAAATCATGCCAAAGCTCCTTACCTGATGATTATCTTTGAAATTGAATTTGAAGACTCGTCTCTACAATCAATGTGTCCTGGCCACCATGACGTATGGTGCCGGGACATGGACGCACAGCGGCTGGGCGAGGCTATAACTTAATGTGGGCGAAGTACATTTTGCAGGCCCCCTCTGCCCCTCCTCTCCCCTCGCCTCCCTCCCCTCGCCTCCCTCGCCTACCCTCCCCTTCCCTCCCCTCAAAATTCACACATAGTTGTGGCTATGGCCAAAGTACAAAGAAATGTCGAGATGTTGGTAAAAGATAATCACGGAACTGGAACGGGATCGGGCAGGACATATTGCTAGGCAGGTGGACTAAAACGTTGACAGAGTGGTGGTGGGTATGGGAGGAGAATTGTTGGGTCAAAACCCTGGGATGAAACCTGGATGATGCTAGCTCGGGACCGAAACGAGTGACGTACAGGAAGAGAGGCTTATGCTCAGCAGTGGACGATGATTAGCTGATGACGATGACGATGATTATATTTCTTTATTTATAAGGTGTTTTCCAAGGATCCGGTTCACAAAAAAAAAAGAGACCTGTACTTTAGACCGGACCTAAAACTATCTTTATGCATTTTGACGCGCTGAACCCGAATCTGAAGGTAGTTTTGCTCGTACACCCTCAAAATTATAAGTAAATTGAAAAAAAAAAATTGGTTTCTATAGACTAAGTATGATTTTTATGTATTTTGATCCTCTGAATCCAAATTATTCAACCATAAGCCATTTAAAATCTAAGTAAATTGGATAAAAAAATCCTTGAAAATTGCGAAAAATAGCAAAAAAAATGAAGTTATTTGTGAAACGTAAACTTTAACGTTATATTTATTTACAAATTGTTACAAGACGGGAAATCCATCAAAATCGTAAAAATAAATTAAAATTAATACTCCTCGAATCAAATAACGTAATATATTTAATTTATATATAATTTTGTTTTGATTAAAAAAATTATTTTCATTACAACATCATCAATTTTTTTTTAAATTTCAGAGATTTTTGCTATTTGCTTAGATTTTTAAAAATATATAAGCAAAATAGGCTCAAGATTTAGATTTAACGGATCGAACTACAAAAAAATCATGATTGATCTATTAACATGTCGATTACCCATACAAATAAGACGATAGGAAAACAACGGAAAGCTGGCGTTAACGCCTGATTGGTGCTCAAGGGGTTAATCTAGTTTTGTAGAATTTATTTTTTGCTATTTTTCGCAATTTTCAGGGGTGTTTTTTTTTTTTTTTGCAATTTACTTAGATTTGGCTTATGGTTGAATAAACTTCAGATTTGGATTTAGCGGACCAAAATATTATAATTATAAATCATACTTGGTCCATAGCTCCATAATTTTGTTTCTTAACAAAACTGCGCTAATTTTTGTCGATTTTTATGTTTTTTTTAATGCAATTTACACATAATTATGAGGGTGTAGTACGGGCATAATGATAGATAGGTAGGTCCGGTCAAAAGTACAGACTTTTTGTGGCCCGGTGTAATATAGTCCCGGCATGATTATGCAGACTGTCGCTATATTCACATCTGTCTTTAGTTGTCTGTGTTTTTATTTTAAATAAATGCGATGAGCTATATTCATTTTGTTGGACTCCTATGGGAAAATAATGCTATTTTTCCTATAGGTGTTCGAATATATCGATGAAGCGATCTTGTCAACTGAATTTGTCGTGAGAGAGGAGTACTACCAGAGGCGAATGCATACCCTCCTCACTGACTTCATAGTATTAATGCATTCCAAGCTAATGGAGATGCGGGTCAAGTGAGTTTATTCTTTGCCCAATATACATGTCTCTGTCAGAAGTTTCAGATTTTTGTTACATGTTAATCAATTTTTTTTTTTTGAACTTTGAACACAATCTCCCCTGGTGTTAAGTGTTTATGAGGTGGTCCAGGGTAGTAAACACACTAAGGGCCAATTTTTTGATCTGTAGTCAACTCGAGAAATGGTCAGATTTGTAACAAATGGTTAAAATAATGCCCTGATGAGTTTTTTGAAACATAGTTAAGCTAACCATTTGTCCAAAATGTGACTATTTGTTAAAAAATTTAACCATTCAACTCAGTCGGGTTAGCAAGATGGCGGATGGTTAACCCTAGTGCGAACAGCTGTTTCATTGCGTTTGTGTAACATTTGAAGTAGATAATTTGAAGTTTCATTATATAACATTAATTTATATAAAATAATTTGTTAAATAATTACAACGTAATGCTATTTATTATCTTTTTCGCAATATTTTTGTTTATGAATTTTGTTTTTCATATGAATTCAGTATTCCATTATGTATTGTATATCAAGTTCGTACAAATATTTATTTGGCTTGTAAAATATATTAAATTCAAGAATTAAATTATAAAAGCAAAGAATATTTTAGGCAAGACGAAATACAAAAAAAAGCTAATAGTATTATAAAACTATCACAAGAAATAATAATGGACACAGATGTTCGAGAGTAGCTCGATTCTTTGTTTTTTTGTAATGTTTGTTCGACAACTCGAATTATGGACCCTGACACATTTTACTCGGAATGATCATACAAAAAGAATTACCGGAATCAAAAGTATTCTATTATACAGTTCATTTTACTGGCAACATAAATAACTATTGCTAAATTTAACCATAGTAGATTTTGTCATCAAAAAACGCATTGTGATTATAACCATTGGTTTGTGTAATAGTAATAGTAAAATTGACAAATGGATATAGTAACTTTGATTACGGATCAAAAAATTGGCTCTAAGTCTAGAGCTAATGGTATTCAGCCGGAACGCACCTATTGGTATTTGGTGATCGGTTTTCAAACTCGAGGGTGGTAGCTACCCATTTTGGTTTTCTCGCGATGTTTTTTTTCCTTCAACCAAAGCTGAGGCGGATTTTAGAGTCGGACAGGTGGGGATCGAAGCCGCGTCGGTTGACGCGGAATCCGGTCGCGCTACCCGCTACGCCATCATCGCTTAAATATCTAAGTTTCAATATAATATTCAATATTGTTAGCATCTTCGTTATTATTTATGAGTGGAGTGTATTGGAAATGTGGATAATATGAAGTGTAAATTCTGAGGTGTCACAAAAACGGCATTTATGTTTGTCGTAAAGTACTCGATATTCGACCGGAGTGTTGTATGGAAGCTAGATAAATCTTGTATAATTTTATCGATTTTATATTGGCAGAATTGTACTCGGTCTTTTTTTTTTTTTTTTGCTTATAAATCACCTAAAAAAAATTTGGCGAAATCGATAAGTGATGCACTGTACGAGTAGAGAGTGTTTCACACGAGTTGTAGTAAATAAGCCCCCCCCCAAACAACCACCCCCCCAAAAAAACAAAAAAATTTTAAAAAGCCATAACAGACGCGCGTACCGGACCGCATACACGTTCGACCTATGTTATCATATGCAGACCGGTACGGACGTCATAATCGAAGCGCGAAAAAGATTCTACTGGTGCGTCAGCTATAAAAACCATACATATTATTTATTTATTTATTCAGGTAACAAACAGCCATTACATAAATATGATTACATAAGAAGATGCACTAAAAGGCCTAAAGTACCATAACTTATATTTAATAATTAACAGTTATTAATTAAGGAATCGTAACGTACGCTCAATAAAAAAAGAAAAAGGTTACAATCATGAAGTACAAACAATGAATAGAACAATAAAAATAAATTTGTGAAACAAACACATCAGTTTGCTAAAATCGTATGTTATAGTTATTTTTTATAATAAATATTAGCCAACTTCATTTTGTAAGACGATAAAGTATTTGAGAATATGTCAACAAATATTATAGACTTATATGTCTGTACATCCGTTAGTTTATAATTTATAGGTGGTGATTTCGGTCGTCCGTCGTACCGTGTACTCGGTCTGGTCCTCGCGTCTGTTTTTCACTTTAAGATGTTTTTATGTTGTGTGTGTGTGTGTTGTGTGGTGTGCGTAGGGCTGAGGAGGCGGCGCGCGCGGTGCAGGTGTACATGGTGGAGGGTCTCGCGGCGCCGAGCACCGTGCACGGGTCGCGCACGCGGCTCGACGCGCTGCTGCGGTGCGTCGAGCGGCTCTACGCGCGCGACCCGCTGCGCCTGCGCTACCACTACTGGCAGGCGTGCGACGCGCACCATCCCCCACCACCACCACCACTCGCACAGGTAACACCCCACCCACAGAACAGATTCCCTTCTGAATCTTTCGTATTAATGAATGGAAAGATGACTGCATTTAACTTGATCACAAAATTGTATGTAATAATTTAAACACAATAGATTAGAAGTTTTTACACAGTAACTTTTGCCTTGGCCTTTTTTGTTACACTGTTTTGCTTTGACTTCAATCTCATATGATGATAAGTAGAGATTAGATGTACAGTAATACCCCGCTTTACGCGAGGGATACGTTCCGAAAAAAATCGCGTTAACTGAAATTCGCGTATATCGAGGTTTATGATTGAACATAGTCAAAATTTAATACAAATCATTTTAATCAATCACTTTAATTCTAAGAACACTTTATGCGATACATACTCTTATTTTTTTACGGAAAAATACATCTATTGTCTTTACATTATGTTTATACGCACTCTTTCGCGTAATGCGAGGCATTTGAGCGCGAAATTTGAAATTCGCGTTATAGTGAAACCGCGCGTAACGGGGTCGCGCTAAGCGGAGTATTACTGTACTGGCTCTCAAATAATACATTTTGGTTTTGGTATTTGGCAGACATTATTAGAATGTTTCTTACCTATTTAGTATGGCGTATTGCCATGGTTTTTTCAAGATGTTTCCCGTGGGTGTCATAAAAGGCGGCTAAGGGATAAATCAGAGGACAGGCAGAACAAACACCACGCCACAGGCATGGAGATTATGATAATTCCCCCCTTATTGATAGACCCCTGATAGACCTATGTCCAGCAGTGGACGCCTGATGAATGATGAATTAAAGAAAATAACTGGTGGATGACAGAGTGAGATCCCGTTAAGGTTGTGCATGGTCTGTGTCGGTGTCAGGTCGGGATTGGGTTCGGGGGGTCGGGACTGGGGTCGGGGTCGAGTTCGGGGTCGACACGTGCGGCGACGCTGTACAAGTTCGTGCGCCTGTCCGGGGAGGTGGTGTGCCCGGCGCTGCTGCCGGCGTACCTGCGCGCCCTCGCCGCGCTCGCAGTGCGCAAGCACACGTGGGCGCTGCTCGCGCGCCGCGACGCGCTCTCCGCGCACCATCTCTTCACCTCCCTCGCTAGATACTATTAGTGAGTCGTTTCAGCTAATTATTCGCAGTAAGGGTTGCCACTTCCTTCCCCCAAAGTCTTTAGCAATTATTTCTAAATATCATGTCAAAACCATATACAACATAATATATAAATGAAGCTAATTTAAAACTTCATTTCAATTCTCCGCTTATAGACCTCTTTTTATTTAGAATATGTAATTTCTTTTTAAACTCTCATTTTATCAATGGTCGACTAAGAAACGAATGTATATGTAAAAAATGATTTGGGAGATATCATTACATTGAAAACTTATTAAAAAATAAATAAATAATAAAATAAAGTGTAAAGAAATAAAAGTGAAGCTTTAAATGTTGTTTCTCTCTATTACTGGTACGTAAAATTTAATATATAATTAGTAAGTTAGGTTTTAAATAGAAGTTATTTGTGTATATATATACACATATATATAAATATATATATATAACATTGTATTTAATATAATAAATTCTCTTTAGTACAGAGCAACTATTAATGTGTCGAGTACCCATAAAAATGAAACAATAGAAAGACAATAGGAAAACAATGGAAAGCTGGCGTAAACGCCGGGAAGGTGCTCAAGGGGTTAAGCTTGTTGTTTCGATAAATACTTATTACCTCAACCACATAACTTATTACATATATATTTGTAACGCCTTATACATATATATATATGTATATATGTAACTCCGTAATCGAGCGGTTGTCGACTAACATCGCTCGAAAGCTTCGTGTCAAAAACTACCCCCGATTAGATGCATAGGTTAACAAATAAGAAAGAAAAAAACAAGGCAGATAACCCGCCCAACTAGGTAGTATATAAAAAAAAATGGCGATTGATATGTATTTGAATGCAACAACTTATCTGTTGATTTTCATATCATAATTATTTTTCAAACTAAATTAAGTCTCGTGGAACGATTTATATATTTTTATTACGATTCATATAAATATTTATTGATTTAAATACAATATTGCAGATGAGTACACGTATGATTTTTTTACCGATAAGGTGTTTTGAAGTGACTTTTGTTGTTGTTATTGAAGCAACTTGCGCGCTGACCCCGCCCCCTTTTCCGATCATCTGCACTCCTCGTCGCTGGGTGCCTCAGCCATAGTGACTCCAGCTGCGAGACCCGGCAAGCTGTTAGTCAGACAGGAAGAGGTAAGAACTACCGGGGGTAACATAAATGTATAAGACATATAAATATGTTACCGAATCAGTCCTCAACTCTTTTTATGAATAGACCCCAATCTTGTAGATTCTTTCTCTCTGTTAATGGATTGTCTAAATGTCTATATTAAGGGTGGAGTGCACGAATCTCCAGTTATAGTAAAGTTTAAATATAAACTTAATCTTTACTACATCTTTAACCATAGCAGTAGCAAAGTTTCGAGTGCACAACCCAACTTTTAGTCAGGGTTAAAGTTAAAAGAGTTGTCAGTTGAAAGAGTCATCGATCTCCCAATAAATATTAAGGAAAATATTTTACGTATGGTAACATCTTAAAAAATGTCAAAAACAATATTGATAAATAGAAAACAAACGCGTTGTTATTGTTGTCAGTTTGGACTAAAACGAAGATTTTGGATATATTTCGTTATGGATCAAATCCTATTAACTGTAAAAACCAAGTAAGTTTATCGAGAGTATAAAAAAAATAGTATTTGTCTTACATTATTACTGTAATATATATCCTAATGAAAGACATGTTAATTATTATTGTTGCTGAGTAATATTAAGTATTCAAACACTTATTGATAAACAAGGATATTATTTTATGTAAAAAACCTTAAAACAAAAAGAGAAAACATCGCTAGAAGACGCTTCCCACAAAATATCTTACAATAGAGACATATTTTTGTACAATGTAAATAATAGGCTCTCTTAAATATCGTTGGCAGATGTCATGACAATCGAAATAAACTTCGTTTAAATTTTAAACGCCCAAATTTCGTGGGTTACGGTTACAATTAAATCATGACGTAACTTAAACTAAACTCGTATGGTGCAACACGTTTTAGCATAACTGTAGATTTAACTACGGATTTGACTTTTGTTAAATATAACCTTAGATGATGCACGCCAGCCTTAGTGAAATATTACTAACTGACTGACTTATTCATAAACCTAAAATTATGCACCGTATTGACTTGAAATTTATTATAGTCTTTTTGTGATATTTACGCTCATTAATAACGGATTTTACGTAACTTCTGGTACGAATTAATCGTTCATCCGACATCACATTTGCTTCTTCCATCAACCGTTGCCATGGTAACAGTTGCATTAACTAAAGCGAAGCGCTTAGAGGGTAGACGATCTCATCCTTTAATATTGAGTTATCATATATTTCTCACAATGTTTAATTACACCAATTAATTGCTCACGCGTGCTCGCGTAATATTTGGACGACCCCCAATAATGGATGATGAAAAAGAATTTCGTTATAAGGTTCGACCGTAGTCTCGTTTTCGGTGTATGTGCAATGGTTATGTGATTTTTTTTTTGGTTACTGTTGTTGATGTAGCTGGAGGCGCTGGTGGCGGCGCTGAAGCTGATAGCGGCGGTCGCTCGCGAGGATCACTCTGCCTGCCACAATATATGTGAGAATCTACAGTGGGATGCTATCAACTGTATGTTTGGTGAGTAGCGCCTTAGTTTCTTTCAATACATTTATCTCTCCAGTAAGACCCCTCTTCCCCCCTCACCGCCCTCCCCCCTCCCACTCCCCTCCCCTCCACCACCATCCCTCACACTTCCCCTCCACCTCCCCCACCATCCCTCACACTTCCCCTCCACCTCCCCTACTCTCCCCCACTCCCCCTCCCCCACCACTTTTTTTTTTGACGGGGGGAAATGCATTTACGCACTACCCTTATCTATTGTATTTGGAGGATCAAAGTCCCCCAAATACAATAGATAACGGGGGCACGGAGTGACGAGCTCCGTGCCAGTGTGGGACTCGCCCGGGCGTGAGGCGCCCGGAAATACCCACTAAAACCCCCCGGGGCTGTCCACTGCATTTGGGATGGGGGCGACACGGGGTGGCTTTCGCAAGCACCGCGTCAATCCGCAAGCACCGCGTCCCCTCCCCCACCCCTCCCACTCCCCCCTCCGCCCACTAACCCATCCAACAATGACGTATTGTAATATGGATTTCTTCTGATAATTTTTATTGTCTCGTTAAAAATAGACCATAAATAAGACCGCTGAAAACGAAATTATAGACTAATCCAACAATGAGCAACTTAATTTAGATTTTATATTAATACGTGACGTCACACTTTAACTGCTTCGTGCAAAATGTATATTAAAATTCGTTTTGCGTGAAAAGGATGTAAAATTCATTCTCGATCCTCCTTTGAAAAAAAAATAGCCATTTTTTTTTTAAATCAAAATTTATGTTCAAGTATTTTATTCACGTACGTCTGTTCTGTTCGTTTCAATCAATTAAATACCAGAAAACTATTTCTATTGATTAAAATTCGACAATAATCTAATACTGTAAATTTGATGGAAAATCCAACTGTTTCCAAAGTTTTTTTATTCACAAAAAATCATTATCATCATCATCTCCCTACCCTTTTTCCCGTTTTCATTTAGGGTCGGCGCAACATGTCTTCCTCTCTATTTGTTGTCATCTCCGCTTTCATTCCTATCCTGAGCATATCATCTTCCACACAGTCCATCCATCTTTTCTTTGGTCTTCCCCTTCCCATGTAACCAAAAATATATATATAAAAAAAAAATCGGCTGACAAACAGAAGACAAAATAAGTATTGAACTGTTCTACTAGTAGTAAATATAATGCGAAAGCAGTCCCTACTTCCTAGTCAAATAGGTGATGGAGGAACAATGTGTAGTGTTAGTCAGTAAGAATCTGACATAACCCCCCCCACCATTTGCCGCCTGGAGTAGATGCGTATCTTTTGCAGAATTTTCCCGCCTAAATTATATCTTTGTCTGTTTATATATGTAAAGATAGATGAATAAAGTGAAAATAATTTGTAATATCAGGGTTGATATGCTGTCACGTGGCGATACAGCTGAAAGCAGAGCTGTGCCTCACGTTAGGCGCACTGGGTGGTACCCCAGCGACAGCTGCACGCGTCTGGGCCTCCCTAGAGGCCGCCCAGCTCGTCTCCTCTGTCAGAGACAAGCGAGCACTGCACACCGAGTTGAATGAGGTAATTGGTTTGATCCTAAAAAAAGTGATTAGTACTAAATCGGCTTATAATATTCCTATTAGTGCAAGTTATTAGTGTAAGTGTTTAGTAGTAAATATATTTCAACAATAAGTGATTAGTGCCAGTGATTAGTGAATTAGTACTAAACACGTTATTGCTACAATTGGATTAATGCGAATGAGTTGTGAAATAGCGTGGATTAGAAGCGTTTTCTATTTATTTAGCTTTCACTTTTATTTGCAGGATACTTGTTTCTGTATTGATATGTCATGCTTTTGTTTGGTTCAGTGTTTATCAGTTTGCAGGACGAGTATAATCTATATATATAGGCAATGTTTGTTTTGTTTGTCCGAGGTAAACTCGAAAACTACTGGACCGATCAGCGTCAAACCACAACCATTCGATTCGATATTTTTCAAATTCTTTTGTACATTTTACTTTTATACATTCATTTGTTTTTTAAATTAGCTATAAATGAAACGTCATATGCACAGAACATATGAAACGCGGGCGGAGCCGCGGGCACCAGCTAGTATAATAATTAAATGAGTTACAAACTTTTAAAACATAAATACAAAAGAGATTCGAGAACTAAAAACATTATAAATAAATGTCGCTTATCTAACGTTTGACAATTAACTAATTTTACTTATCGCACAAACTAAACAGTATAAGTACTATTCGCACTGCGCACATCCACTAATCACTCGTACTAATCATTAGCACTTGCTACCTACACTTAATGATAGTAAAGCCGGTAATGTTTACAAGGAAACTGAGTTGGTTTGAATATTGAAATGTATCGACAGGTGGAGTGCCGTAATGAAGAGTATCCTCTGTCACGTGCTTTCCTCACGCTATTGAACTCGCTGTGCGAATCTGCCCCCGTCCCCCTGGCCCTGGGCGCCGGGGTCCGCCCCCCCGGGCTGGACCCGTACCTGCACCACGTGCTGGAGAGGATCGCATTGCCGGCACCGCATAGACCTTACACGAAACCACATGAAAAATGGCAGGTAAGTAACATCGACCGCACACACACACACACACACACACACACACGTTACATTTTACACGTTAAAAATAATTGTATGTATTAATTTGATACGGCTCTTAATGAGATTCGGTATTGTTTTTCTTGTTACAACTATCACAGATTAAAAACTAAATTCAAAGACATCTGACGATCTTAAGACGTAGATTTATTTTGTAAATGTTGACATTAAATTAAATATCCGTAATGACGTAATGTTTGGCCAAACTACACTGGTTTTTCAAGCGAAATGAAATTTGTGTCTGCTAATGTCAATAACAATAAAGACAACATTTTAATACCGGAAAATTCCGCAGGAAATTCTATTGGCAAATAATCTTTCATGTCTGTTTTCTATGAAACGGAAGCATTAAAGAAAATGGGGTCATTCTATAAAATCAATATTGTCCTATCAATGTAGTAATTAATGTATTTAATCAAATTGAAACTTGTAGAGGTGTTTAATAAAAAAAAAGAGTGTGCGTCCTTTTGTTTTTTTTTTTTTTTTTCCGGCGAAGGGAATGCATTTAAGCGCTACCCTTACCCATTGCATTAGTGAAACCGAAATCCCCCAATGCAATAGGTAAGGGGGTGCGGAGGGACTTCTTCGCGCCAGTGTGGGACTCGTCCGGGCGTGAAGCGTCCGGAAATACCCACTAAACCCCCCGGAGCCGTCCGCCGCATTTGGGATGGGGACGGTACGGGATGGCTAGCCCAATGGGGCTGGGGGGGGGGAGAAAGTCCCCCCCCACCTCTTCGCCCGCCTCTCTAAGAGAGAGGGAACATCCTGGGAAACTGTTTAACTTCATAAAAGCTTAGGTTATTACTTAAATTTTATGTAATGAAAGGTCATTTTATTCTTATTTATGTAGCATTCTTGAATATGTACATTTGAATTTTATGTATTTACATTATTAGTATGATTATGTAATTAACAGTGTATGTCTATCGCACACTAAACACTGAGTAGAGAGAGATGGAAGCGTCTGTCCGAAATACGGCTAGCGCTGTGGGTTAGAGTGAGAAAGGAGGAGCCTGCCTACCGTATGCGTGAGAGAGACGGAAGCCAGACAGACTGGTGCCGTAACGCGTTACGTAACGAAAAGGGTACACCCTCTGATAAGAAGTGATTACTGACAGGTCCTGTCCCTATGCTTCCGTCTATTCGTCCTGTGGTTGGATCAATACGAGCCTTCGCCGTCGGATTTCCCCGCGTCGAATCGCGAACCGGACGTGAACCCCCCGCCGGGGTTCCGTCTGCTGGTGCACCTCCACACCAAGTCGGAGCTGCTGCGACTACTGTTCACGTCGCTCGACGAGGCTCACGATCTGCTCGAACGGCAGCCGGGTTTCGGAAGGGTCTGTTTTTTTTATATTTCTATATTTTATAGATTCGCGTTACCAATGCTTTGATGTCAGCTAACAACATGCTACAGTATATCAAGCACAAGATGGCGCTTAAGTGCTGGCGCTCAGAGATAAATAATAACACTTATGTTTCAAGTTTGAATAAGCTGTATAGAAATGTGCATATATATATATATATATATATATATATATATATATATATATATATAATTTCAATTAACAAATTATGAAATTATAGTTAAATTAAAAAGAAAAACAGATTTTCCAAAGTTTCAAGTATTCACTTATGTTGGCAACCCCATGGCTGCCTATTTTTTTTTTTTAATAATCGACTAAGGAAGCTGAAACTTTACTATATATTCGTTTATCTCTGTTAAGCGGTCATGCACTACTTTTAATATCTCTATCGGGTAATGTTTGTATTAATTTTGCTTCCATTGAAAATAATTTAATCTATCTATCTATATATAGATAAGCAAAGTTTGTTTCTTTGTCCGACGTAAACTCGAAAACTACTGGACCGATCAGCGTGAAACCGCAACCATTCGACGCGGAATTAATCCTAGATGTTTATAGGCTATATATTTTTCAAATTCTATGAGCCCTTTATCATGTTTTCTCAATTTGTTTGTTTATTATTCCTTTGACGCACCATCACCTTAAAACTACTGAACATATCGGGATAGGACTAATACCTTTCAACGCAGTATTTTTTGGATTCCACCGATCCTCTCTCAATTTTTTTTTCGATTTACTCTTTTGTACATTTTCCACTTCAATTTACGCTCATATACATTTTTCCCGCTAATAAAAACAAAATACTCTTACTTTTATTTATTCATTTTTGTTTTTTTTTTTTTTTTTAAATTAGCTATAAATGAAACGTCATATGAAACGCGGGCGGAGCCGCTGGCACCAGCTAGTTTGTGTTAAAAATTGTATAAAGTTAAACGGAGTGCCGTGAAACACTTTTAGGTGTACGTGGAAGAGAGTCTGGTCAGTGTACTGCAAATGCTTGAGCGAGCCTTGACCCTGGAGAGGGCTCTGGTGACGGCGGCCATGGACGCGGGGAAGTCCCTGCTGATCGTTGGACTCTCCAAACTCATACTCGGTAAGCTTCCTTTATCTATACTAATGAATAATATTTAAGTGTCTGTCTATGGGAGTATCCTAGGGCGTGTGAATAGCCCGATGGTGACGGTGACCGTTCCCTCTGCCAGGGTATAGTGTCCAGGACGGCTTCCTCCACGTAAAAGCATATATATTATTATTATAAAAAGCGTGCAGCTGCGATAGGTTTGCGGTATATACAGTAATACCCCGCTTAGCGCGACCCCGTTACGCGCGGTTTCACTATAACGCGAATGTCAAATTTCGCGCTCAAATGCCTCGCATTACGCGAACGAGTGCGTATAAACATAATGTAAAGACGATAGATGTATTTTTCCGTAAAAAGTATGTATTGCATAAAGTGTTCTTAGAATTAAAGTGATTGATTAAAATGATTTGTATTAAATTTTGACTATGTTTGATCGTAAACCTCGATATACGCGAATTTCAGTTAAAGCGATTTTTTTCGGAACGTATCGCTCGCGTAAAGCGGGGTATTACTGTACAATATATGTAGCGGAGGCGTTCGAACTCGAGCATGCGGTCCGACTGTCCCGTCTCTCTGTTGACTGGACCGTCGGGTCGGAGCGATAGTCTAGCAAAGCTACTACAGCGCCACCACCGGCAATCCTTCACAAACCGCCAACAGATGGCGTTACCAGTCTGTTTGTAACGTCAAAGTATCAATTTTCTTTACTGGACACATATAAATGAGTGAATATACGATACATACTATAAGTATCAAAAATGCAATTTTATTTAACTTTTTGTCTGACTGGCTTGTTCCGGATAACGTCCGGAACGGCTGAACCGATTTGGACGGGACTTAGAATTGTGAATTAGAGTACTAGTAACTTTTAGAAAATAATTAGGGTCCTTTTTTTTTTTTTTTTTTGACGGGGGGAAAGGCATTTACGCACTACCCTTACCTATTGCATTAGTGAGACCGAAGTCCCCCAATGCAAATAGGTAAGGGGGCACGGAGGGACGAGCTCCGCGCCAGTGTGGGACTCGCCCGGGTGTGAAGCGCCCGGAAATACCCACTAAAACCCCCCGGGGGCCGTCCGCTGCATTTGGGATGGGGGCGACACGGGGTGGCTTTCGCAAGCACCGCGTCGCCCCCTGCAGCGAACCCACCAGGCCTCGTCCGTGCAATGGCCCGGTAGGGATGAAGGAGAATAGTTACCCTCCACCACTTAGCCCGCCTCAGAAGGAGGCACGACCATAGGTCGACAGTCCGGGGGAAATAATTAGGGTCCTGCATACAAAAATTCAAACTTTTAAGTAAAACACAGTTTTACTGTCTGTCATGCATTTGAATTTGTGAGAAATATCTTTGCTTAATGTTAATAGGGTCAAAAACAATTTGGAAAAGAATTAGGCTTCCGTATAAAAAAAATTAAAATGCAGTAAATTAATTATGAACTGCGGGCAAAGCCGCCAACACACATCTACTTGTCTTATATGTTTACTCAGATATGTAAAACTTTAAAAAAAATAATATTATTTACATATGTATGTACTTTCGTTATATTGTATATCTAAGTCTAGGTTATGGATTGTCCATTGCACTGGGGAAGCCGTTGGGGGGCTTAGTCTTGGCTGACCGGGACTAGTCCTTTTGCGGGTAGTGACTTGGCCTTCGGGCTAGGCCAGTGATTCTCAACCTTTTTTTGTTGCGGCACATATTTAACGATTTCAAAATTTGGCGGCACACAAAGAAAAAGATAAAAATTATTTACTTACTAAAATTAAAAATATTTTTAATGCGAAATTTGAGCTTGATGTTTTTTGATAATTTCATTTATATTTGGTCGTAAAAATGACAATGCTACTCTCATATCGTCTTCTACATTTAACAATCTTGATCTTTTTTTAGTTTTAATGTTGGCTAATGCTGAAAATCCGAATTCACACAAATAAGCTGTGGAAAATTGTAATAATATGTTTAAAGCTTTTTTGGCTATCATTGGATAATCGCATGTGATGTTAATCCAAAAGGAATTAATTGATTCTTCTGAATGTTTTAAAATTAAATCTGGATTATTGGAAAGCAAAATGAGTTCTTCCTCTTCATTCAAAGTTAAGTCAAATACAGAAGTATCCGTTATGAGAAATGGATTACGAACCCAATCAAATTTCTTAATATCTGATTTTGGGAAATAATGAATAATTCTCTCCTCTAATGTTGTCAAATGATCAACAAAGATTAATTTAATAGTTTTATAACTGTCTTTAGGGACTGACTCAAACTTTTCTAAATTGCCTTCCTGAGCTTTATTTTTCCATATAGTTATTTGTTTTTTGAATACCACCAGCTTATCTGTTGAGTTTAAGATATTTTCATTGAGAATCACTGGGCTAGGCCATCCGTCCAGGGGGGATAGAGACGGTCACTCATAGGGTTTTAGTGGGTAGTCGCTAGGGTCTCCTTTCCTAGTGTTAGCCCCACACACCCTCCCTGCCCCCGCATGGGAGGGCGGTGCCTAAACGCATTTCCCTATGTAAAAAAAAAGGTTCTGGATTGTGTTACGTCTGCATGTTGTTGCCGCTTAACCCTCTCAAGACATTAAAGATGTCAGAGGATAAATATTACCATTTGATTATTGTAGTGTTTTTTTTTTAGAATTTTATGGGAGAATTAAAGTAATCTTAAAATTAAATAGACGGTCACTAATTTCGTAATGGTGAAAAATGTCCAAAGTTTTTGTGACTTTACATTTTTGTACGGATTTTAATTTAACCCCTCGAGCACCTTCCCGGCGTTTACGCCAGCTTTTCATTGTTTTCCTATTGTTTTACATGAGACGATAATAAAGTAATAATCGGTAGAGGTCGGTGTTGTGATGTGTGATGCAGCTCCCGATGGGCCGGAGAACAGCTGCCGGCTGGTGACGTGCTGCAGGATAGTGCAGCACGCGTCCAGCCTGCCCGCCGCTGCGGCGCGCGCCGTGCAGCTGCTGTGCCGCGCGCTCGCGCATCCCGCTGCGGCGAGGCATCTGCTCGCCACCGTCACGCATCGGCACGCGCTCGCCGTAGACATCAGGTACGCGCCGCGTGCACGCCGACGCATCCGACTGCCGTGCTGCTGCGGTATATAACAACGCGGGCGGAGCCGCGGGCAAACACCTAGTGACATACACATATAGTTAATAGACACTCTGTCTAAGCCCAGAAGGGGCGATTAAAAAAAAAAAGTTATTTAAGGCCATGATGGTGCAGTGGATGGTGCGACCGGATTCCGCGTCAATTGAGCCTGAGCTTCGGTGGTGGGAAACATCGTGGGGAAACCATTGCATGGTAGTAGGGCATGTATACCTCAGGGGTCATGCCTCTCTTCGAGAGGTGGGTGGGGAATTTCACCAACCCCCCCCTCCCCCCCCCCCAACCCCGACGGGCTAAGTATGGACGTGGCCCTGTTGGTCTGCCGCAGGGGACGAGGCGGTGCTTGCGAAAGCCATCCCGTGTCGTCCCCATCCCAAATGCGGCGGGCGGCTCCGGGGGGTTTAATGGGTATTGAGTCCCACACTGATGCGGAGACGTTCCTCCGCTCCCCATTACCCATTGCATTGGGGGACTTCAATTTCACTAATGCAACGGGTAAGGGTAGTCTGTAAATGCATTCCCCTCGTAAAAAAAAAATAGGGCATGTCCGCCTCAAGTTTGAAATCTCATCACCAAATACCAATAGGTGCGTTTCGGCAGCATCACTTGAGAGCCAAGACCTCTGGGTTTAGTGTGTTCACCAACCTGGACCACGTCATCACTTAACATCAAGTGAGATTGTGGCCAAAGCGCAGCAACTTGAATTATTTATAATAATACTAACGGCCGGTTATTGAATATGCGATCTCAATCTGTTTTTATCTACTGAAATCCTTTTTTTCTTTAAAGCATCAGATCAATCTCAGTGATGAATTGGATTGTAATGTATGCCAAAAGAGCGTATATATATATATATATATATATTTATTGGCGAATCGCTCAAAATTTAAAGATCTGGAAAACGAATGGATTAACGTTAAAAAAAAAAAAACAATAATATATGCCATGTTTTAACATTTGGTCTACTCTTTCATGACGAAAAAAACATCTAATGTTAAATCCCTAGTGCTTATAGAAATCCCAGTTTCTTCAGAATTCAATAATCTAATATTAAGTGAAGGTAGCGTAACATTTCTTCGTTTCTATAAGGACCAAAGGTTTATGAAATAAAATTAAAAAAAAAAAAAATGGGTGCGTGTACTTATGTACGCGCGTGAGAAGTTATACTTCTTTGGCATCATTAGTTTTTAATTGCATGCAAATAATAATAAGTATTTAATTTAATAATATTTAGTGTTAATTATATTAAATAAAAGTATTTTAATTTATATCAATAAATAAATAATACATACGGATAGTTAACCTCAATTATATTGGAGCACTTGAAAAAGTATATAAGCACAATGTTTTTTCACTAATATTCACAAATAGTAAGTGATATCAATGAAAATATTCAATTTAAATCACTACTGAATATAATTTATTAGCACATATATAATTCGCACTTGTATGAAACTAAAACACGTGTTGTGAATGTATAAACTAGAAACATGTTGATGGTGACGAGCGTACCAACATGCGCGACTAACGAGACTTAATGAGCGGTTAAGCAGACAACTTCATACTGTTCATTTCGTGTCACAGATGCGCGCGCATCTTCAAATTTCACTTTCATCATTTTTTCATAACGCGCCTAAAGAAGTATAACTTCAAAAATAGACAGTCATGGGAACCATCGATAGAAGCGATACTTCGAAACTTTGGAAAAACTACATACATATCATAACGCCTTTCTCCCGTGGGGGTAGGCAGAGATTACGTCCTTCCACTTGCTACGATCTTGACGCACCTCTTTCGCTTACTTTCATATATGCTCATCGGATATGAGTACTTTTCACCTGGTCTTTATTTAACACGTGATCGATTTGGTCTAGATACATTCGCCTAGGTCGACCCTTACCGACATGACCACTCCCCCTCGCCTTATAAATTCGTTTCGTTAATCTTCTCTCATCCCTCCTCTCTACATGCCCGAACCGACTAAGCATACCTTTCTCTATTTCGGTCACCACATCCTCTACCACACCACAGCGTTCCCTTATCATACACATATCATACTTGGGAAAACTGTTTAAATGTAATAAATTGTTAATTGAAGTTATTAACATATCCAAATATATAATATTTGTCTGGTTTTTATTCCTGAGCGCCAATATTTAAACGCCATCATATACTTGACATACTGTAGCGTATTGACCGCTGACGTCATAGGTTTACTAACGCTGGTGTGGAAATATCTAGAAAGTATGACGTTGAAAGGAGCAAACTGAACTTACCTTTATTATTAACCTTCGATTAAGCTGGTTCAGAGTTTCCACCTCAACTTCACTTTATGAATGTTCTATATAATTAATTAATAACTAATGTGCACTTTTAAACATATATGAGAGACAGCGGCGGCGGTTGCGTGTTGCCGTTCCGTTTTTGAATAGGAAGAGGAAGGGATAATGAATACATAGACTAAATAGAGCGGGGGCGTATAGATAATATAGAGAAGAAATAACTTAGAATAAGAAGAGAATATATACGATAATAGATGGCGTTAACAAACGCGAACCTGTAATTTTTCCCTACCAAGAACCACTCAAATACTTTTCCGAGGTGAAGAAGTTTTTAATTAAAAAAATTATTTATTTTGTGTCGAGTAGTTTTCGTGTACTGCGCCACATAATGCAATATGCATACAATTAACAATATGCATTACTGACCATATCAGGGTAATATTGATGTTATTAATTTTTTTTTACGCTGAATACGCTCTGTGCTTTCACCACAATCTCACCTGGTGTTAAGGGACGATGTGGTCTAGGATGGTAAACACACTAAGCCTAGAGGTTCTCAAGTGATTCTGCCAGAACACACCTATTTGGCGACAGATTTTCAAAACTTGAGGGTGGTAGCTAACCAGACCCAGACGCTACCACCATGCTATGTTTTTCTTCACTGAAAGCTCAAGCGGATTTTCAAGTCGGATATGTGGGAATCGAACCCACTTCGATTGTAAAGGAATCCGGTCGCACTAACCGCTGCGCCGCTGCTTCTTTGTGGAGTTATTCTATTGATCTGTACTGTCTAATGCAGGCACGGGTTCGTTGAGTGTTTGGAAGCTGAAGATTCTGTGGAGGCGGAGGGAGATGAGAACCCATTGCGACAGGCCAAGGAGGGGATCGTGCTGCTGCTGCACCAGCTGCTGCCGACAGCACCGCCCAACATGGCGCACTTCTTACTCGGATACCAGCTTACTGAAGACGTAAGTCAACGCTCTATGGTGCTTACAACTGCGTTCGGGATTGATTTTTAAATAGCAGCTTGTAATGTAATATTAATGTGTCGAGTACCCATAAAAATAAGACAATAGAAAGCTGGCGTAAACGCCAGGTAAGTGCTCAAAGGTGGGTGGGGAGAGAGCCTGTGGGTCAGGCAGCGGTATTCTCCCCCCCATCCCCATTGGGCTTAAGTATGGACGGGGCCCAGTGGGCCTTGCCGCAGGGGGCGACGCGGTGCAATGCTGTGCAATCACGTATCGCCCCTACTATAAATGCGGCGGGCGGCTCCGGGGGGTTTTAGTGGGTATTTCCGGGCGCTTCACGTCCGGGTGAGTCCCACACTGGTGCGGAGACGTCCCTCCGCGCCCCCTTACCCATTGCATTGGGGGACTTCGGTTTCACTAATGCAATGGGTAAGGGTAGTGCGAAAATGCATTTCCCCCCGACAAACAAAAAAAAAAGGCAAGTGCTCAAGGGGTTAAAAAACATATTGAAATAAATTTAGTGGTGAAATACTAAATAAAAAAACTATTGAAAACATGCATTAAAGTATCAAAATCGCATAGCCGTTTGGCAGCGGTCGATAACTTAGTAACTATGTAGGTAAAATTATCAGCTGATGTGCGCGAGCGCAAGTGGGGTCATCGACCGACTGAATATATTTTTATTTATTTTTATACTACATTATTCTTTGCCTGTCAACTGTATATAGGGGTGAAATTGTAATAATGCCAGTAATTAAATGGGAGCTTGTATTTATGTTCAGAAATTAAAAAAAAAAAAAAGCTTACTAAAAAATTATTAGATAAAACTATAAAATACGTGTATGTATTTGTATAAATTTAATTAAAGTATCAAAATCGCGTATCCATTTTGCGGCGGTCGATAACTCGGTAACTATGTAGGTAAAATTATCAGCTGATGTGCGCGAGCGCGAGTGGGGTCATCGACCGCCGTATACTCGTCGCACGGTTTTGATACTTCAATTATATAGTTTAAAGACAATTCATTTTATTGCTATATTATTTTTATGGTTTGTACTTATTTTAGCATCATAATTAGAAAGAAAGAAAGAAAATAAATTTATTTGTTACACACATAATATATAAGTAATAACAGGACAAGGAATATTACAAAAAAAAAATATTGAAAAAAAAAAACAGATCAAAATCAAAATTTATTTATTCAATTTAGACCCTAAGAAGGCGCTTATGAACGTCTAAAACACTACCACCGGTTCGGAAAACAACCCAGTCGAGAAGAGCGCAGGCGAGAAACTCGATCTGGTTCTTTTTTTTTTTTAAATATCATTTTTTTTGTCATATTTAAAACTATACAAATCGTAGCCTTAATAATGTTAGCGGGTGCGCACAGAGATGTGGGTTAATTCCAGACATCACCATCGTTCACGTAATGATCCACCCTGTAATAACCTTTTGAGATTAAAAACTTGCTCGACATAATACTTGAACTTATTGTCAGGTAAATCGGTAATGTTACTTGGGATCTTATTGTAAAACCGAATACTATTACCTATAAAGCTTTTATTACACTTACTTAACCTAAAGCGTGGGATGGCCAACTTGTCTTTACTTCTAGTATTAAAATTATGACGATCATTCACTGGATCTAGCTTGTCTAAATTTTTACGAATATGAGAGAAAACAAAGATAAAATAAGTGTGTGTGTGTGTGTGTTACAAAAAGGTGTCGAGTCAGCATATATGCTGAAGGAGGTGAAGCCACCAGCGCTGATTCTCACTCGACGCCCAGAGTGTTGTGTGTGTGTCCTTAGTCGTAACTTTATTTAGGTCACGTGTCATAAATGGGCGCTTTATAGGTTAGAAAGACGTTGAACATAATGACAATATTAGTTACCTATTGATAAAAAAGGTAAAAAATAAAACAAAAATAAAATAGAATATGCATACATACACATTATATATACACATAAATATACATACATTATTATAAAAGTAAATAGACATCAGGTGAAAAATTAGTGTTGTAACAGAAGAAAAGAAAATTCTAGCCATAATCTGAATCTACGTTCTTCACATAATCTTCTCCTTCTGTCTCCTCCTCATACTTCCGGTTTAGTACATTCTTCCTCCTACATCCAATCTATTCTTCTATGGGATGCACTTCCCTTGGAAATCAGGATGTCGACGAGCCGTATGGCTTTTAAAGCCAGGGTACGGCAACTCTATACTAATTCTTTAGCAGAATCATCGTACTAATACTTTTCTATTAATTAATGTATTGTGTATATGATGTATGTATGTATTATATGTATATAATATTATATTTGTGTACAAGTATAACATATTATTATATTATTATTTAGTCTTGCACCTACCTTTGTTGCTTTCTTCACCACCCTAAGGTTGGTTGTGAGAAAATGCCTAAGGCATTAGGTCCGCCTTTGTACATAAATGTGTGCAAAAAGTGTTAAATAAAATAAATAAATAAAAAGCTTTGAGTTTTGAACTAAACATATTTAAAGACATAGCATTTCGGATTGGAGGAGGCAGGTTGTTCCAACGTTTAGTCGCCTGATATCCGAAACTACACCGAAAGGCGAAAGTTCTATGCTTAGGAATACTTAAGAGACAACACTTATAAAAACACTTTTCATTATAATTTGGGACCTGGTTTTTCTCTTTGTTTTCCCTTACCTTGTAACAACTAGTGGTAATTGTCATGCTATTATTGTATCATGAATCAATTTTTTAGTTATAATTTGGAAAAATCTTTTTTCAAACGTAACTCATCAAACACATAAAGTATTTCTTTATTCGCTTCTTGCATCGTTTGTTTTCAGTGATTCAACGGTGTTGTCATGCGGCCGGTTTCAATCTTGTTTTACCCATTGAAATACTAAATTTTTATATAATTTTTTTTTTCATACTGTACTAGATATCAGTCACTGAAACCGAACTCGAATCTAAAAGTCAATATTCCAGCTGTTAATTAATGATTGTTTCTCCAATGTTCATTGTATTGTTCAGGTGTCACGCAGCGCTCTGAACGAAGCGGGAGCTGGCGGCTACCCTCGGACCTGTCTCCACTCCATCCTGGATCTGCTCGATCAACACATCACCGGTCAGAACTCTACGAACCGGTAACAAATTACATATTAACCTATTATTCTTAGGTGATATCTTGCAATGATATCTAGAATGTTTTAGAATTGGGGGACTTCGGTCTCACTAATACAATAGGTAAGGGTAGTGCGTAAATGCATTTCCCCCCGTCAAAAAAAAAAAAAAAATTCGGGAAGCAAGGACAATTGCTAACCAAACGATATTGAACCTTTCCGCGCCCGCATAAGGTTGATATTTAAATGTAATGTTTATTTTAAATATATATATATATATATATCCATCTCACTCTATGGACAATTTTCTAGAAAACATTTGTTATTATTTATTTATTTATTACTATGGACGACTAACAGTCAAGAAATTTAACAGTAACAGTTGATAATATAATAATATATTTACCAATAACAAGTCATCGCATATATAAATCAGTTACATTACATACAAACTATGAGATAACTATGCGGACACGGACCTAGTTCTGCTTGGCTTGTTACGAGCTTTAATAATAAAAAAATTCAAATAATAATTATGTAATTAATTAATTAATAATAACGAAATAAGTGTCTACAAAATAATTTAACATATAGATATAAAAAAAAATATAATAGAAGTAGATTTAAGCTCACATATGCGAAAGAAGATTACTAACTGCATAGCCGCTTGAATTGCTATTATAGGCAATTTTTTCCGACGCAAGTCGATTTAAATCTCCAATATAAAAAAAGGTGCGGACCCGGAGTCTGCAGATAGTTTAATTTCAATAAAAAAAAAAAAAAAAAAAATCAGTTACATTATAAAGAAAATGTGGGTATGTGTGACGTCGCTAACACTACTACAAGAATCATTGCGGACTCAAAGATTCACTATAGAATAAGAAAAGAGAACGATTTAAGTATTAAAAAAGGTAAGACCTAAGCACCTTCTAGCCGAAGTAACACTTATTTGGAAAGTATCAAGGTATACCGCTCACACAAACCGTTGAAACTATTACTAGCCCGAATTAGATAAGAGTTTCAATAGGTAACTATGTCGAGTTAGCTTACACGGAACATTAAAATAAATTTCGGAAAGGAGATCCGCGCTGTTAAAATCATTACTCAATATTTTAAATAACAATACGTAGTCATAAATTTCACATATTTATATACATATATAACAGTTATATATTTAACAGTTATATAATAGTTTATAAATGATTTTCTTTCATTT
This sequence comes from Samia ricini, assembly GCA_014132275.2. NCBI lineage: Eukaryota > Metazoa > Arthropoda > Insecta > Lepidoptera > Saturniidae > Samia > Samia ricini. The sequence goes on along the minus strand of AP028160.1, from coordinate 36,408,033 downwards.
TTTATTAATTTGATGGCAAACCTTTGTGTATTAAAGGAAGACATTATTTTAGTTTAAGGTTGACTGGACATCATGGAATGTATTTAGATAACATAATTTCCTCTAAGGGGGCGTCCATAAATTACGTGAGGTGTTTAAGGGAGGGGAGGGGGTTGAGTCAAATCTCATCTAATCTTACGTTGGAGAGAGGGAGGGGTCTCGGCAAATATCACGCAATTTTTTTTTCTGATTGAAACAAAAAAAAATTATACTAAATATTTTGGACCATTTAATCCAGATTGTACATGCTTAAGATTTAATCTTAAGCGTAATCGTAATACGATTAAGATCATTTAGTAATTCTTTCGAAAGAAAATAATTTCATTCATACTTCAACGTTATACATTTACTGACTGTCAAACCACCATATTTGTTTTATGTTGAGTCACAACAACTGTAGTAGTCAATATTCGATAAATTAAAATAAAGAACCCATAAAAATTACTAAAATTAAAAAATAAATGGTATATGAGGCATTAGTCCTTGAAATTTTGAAAATTAAAAAACAAATACATCTCAATTTTTAGACTTTAATAAGCACGAAGCAAATTTTGTTTTTTTTTCTTTTATCCAATAACAATCCAACGCGTTTACGTGAGAAACTCACATTTTGAAAAATCTCACGACATCTCACCAAGGGGGGTGGGAGGGGTAGAAAATTGAAAAAAAAAAAAAACACCTCACGTAATTTATGGACGCATTAATTGATTTTAATACTATGTTAAAGTGTTTGAAAATGAAGACGTAGTATTAATTAGTATTTTTTTTTTTTTTGTAACAACAGGGAAGCGAACAACTTGATAGAGAGCTGTTACCGGTTGGTGTATTGGTTGTGCGCTCGGGCCAACACCTCGGCGCCCATGCTTCGATACCTGCGCACGAGGGACTACTTCCTCTGCAGGCATGTCAAGCAAACCCTGGAGCTCAAGGTGAGAGACCCGTTCAGGTAACGTCAGGGATTTCAATATAGGGACTTAGATCCCCTAAGTACAATAGATAAGGGTAGTGCGTAAATGCATTTCCCCCCGTCAAAAAAAAAAAAAAAAAAAAAAAAAAGGGGGAATTCAATATAGAACATGGTCGAACTGTTCAACGGATTGTTTCATACTAAATCATACTTATCATCTTACAATATGCATTTTTTTTTTTTAAATTTAATTATCAATAAAACATATTACAAAAAATATACATCTATAAAGCGCCACTTAAAGTTTAAAAAATCGGTTACAAATATAGTTAATGCAGTTAGGGTTTTTACAAACAGGATGAGTAAAATTTTTTTAAACAAATTTTGCAATTTTTATGTTAATATTGTTGCGTAAGGATGTAGGTAAAAATTTAAGAGTCTAGGAATTAAGTAAGTAGTTGTCCGTTCGTACCATATCAGGGTAATATTGATGTTATTCATTTTTTTTTTACACGGAATAGGTTCAGTGCTTTGACCACAATCTCATTTGGTGTTAAGTGACCTAATAGTCCAGGATGGTAAACAGACTAAGCCTAGAGGTACTCAAGTAAATCTGCCGGAACACACCTATTTGGCGACAGATTTTCAAAACTCGAGGGTGGTAGCTAACCAAGCCCAGACGTTACCACCATGCTATGGTTTTAGAGTCGAATATGTGAGAATCGAACCCGCTTCGATTGACGCGGAATCCGGTCGCACTAACCGCTGCGCCGCTGCTTCTTCGTGGAGTTATTCTATTGATACTTGTGTATTATTTATTATCTGTACTGTCTAATTTAGGTTTTTTTGCTAGTTTTCGCTGGAAATGTTTCTAATTAGTGATTAAATTTCTTATCTTTTTGAGTAAAACGGTTGTGATGTTTCTTAAAGGCTGAGAAAGGAGATGGAGAGTTAATGAAGGATCATTTTGTTGTATTATGGTGCGACTGCCGTTCTGAGGTCTCGGGTTCGATCCCCGGGTCGGGTCAAAGTGGTATTGGGTTTTTCTACTCAATATCATCCCGGAGTTTGGAATTTGTGCCCGATATGGCGACAGGCTCGACCCCTGTCACATCTGGGACGGAACTAAGCTCAGCGGAATGCGAGTGGTGTAGTTCGCTATTTCACCTCAGCCTAACCCTTCGGGGATAACAGGCGTGAGCTTATGTTCTTTTTTTATGGTAGTTTTTTTGAGCCGTTTTTTCTTTTCCCCCCCATAAGTCACTACTTAGGACTTACGCCATCAATTTATCACCTACCTAACAGGTGTTTGATACTAGGATTCTAGACTCGAGGAAGGTAGATATTTCAGGTTGTGTCCTTAAAAATGTCCTACCACTATCCTATTGTTCTCTCGGTTGGAACGTGGGTTCATTCAAAATTTAAAATTCTATTTAATATGGGCCTTGAAACTGCTCTTATGAGCGTCACAAAATTACCATCGGTTTGGAAAACAACCCCCAGTCGGGAAGAGCCGGTAATAAATCTGGATCGTTTTTAATGTTTTTATCTAATTATAATATAAATTATACAATTCATAATAACTTCTAACTAAACATAGAGGGTTGTCATTTCCAGACATCACTATCGCTTACTTAATGATCCAACTTATTGTAAACCTTTGAACAATGTGGTTTGGAGCGCATTGGTGTAGAAGCTGACTACATACAGTACTGTTATGAAAGATATGTGTTGTGTTAGAACGCGTCTGCGGTGAGCGTGTCGGCGCGCTCGTGGGTGCTGCGGGCCTGCGCCTGCGAGGCGGGCAGTGCGGCGCGCGCCACGCACCACGCCGCGCTCTCCGCGCTGTTAGCGGCGCTCACGCACACCGCCGCGCATCCCGCACAGGTACATACACACGCAAGCACAAACACATTCACACACACGCACACGCACACGCACATGCACACACACGCACATGCACAGACACGCGCTTGCACACACACGCGCACACATGCACACACACGCGCACACAGTCGCACGCACACGCACACACACGCACACACACGCGCACACATGCACACACACGCACACACATGCACACACACACACAGACACACACACGCACATGCACACACAATACAAACAATGTTTAGAATTTTGTAAAAATAATTTGCAGGAGTGGGAGTGGTGCCTACTGCGGCGGACCCTCGAGGAGTTGCCGGTGAGCGTGCAGGAGGTGCCGGAACCGCGCTGGGAACTCTTCGATGCTAATCACCTGCGCCAGGCGATAACCTCCTGCGACCTGCCCACTGGTAATCCTAACTTAAAGAAGACAAAGGTTCTTTGTCTGTCTACTTGTCTGTCTGTTTACACAAGTAACACAAGTTTTCATTACTAGACAAATATTGAACCGATTCACATTAATTATTATTTAAATCTCTTATATGAGCTCTGGTTAACTTGTACTATATACTTTATCCCATTAAGTTATGTATGTTATAAGTTATATGCGTAATGGTGAATTATAATGACGTAAAAATATTACATATCTAATGCAAGTGCTGATGTAGGCGCAGCTAGTATGTAATAAAGCCTTTACATGATTGTGGTAGACCATAGATAAGCAATATATAAAGATATGCATATTAAGTAACTTTGTAAAATCTATACTTTTTACTGCCAATTCAGAATATAAATAAGTCAGTTATTAAAATGTTGCCAGCGCCAACGATTGAATAGTAAAATAGCACGTGTGATAACTTTTAAACATGATTAAAATTAATCTCCTTTACAATATTTTTTTTCAGCATCAATTTATTGTGTTATTTATACACACATATATACACAAAAAACGGTATAAATGAAAAAAACCAGATCGAGTTTCTAGCTTGCGCACTTCTCGACTGGTCTGGTTTTCGATGGTAGTTTTTTTAAGTATATAAGCGCCTTTTCAGGATCCATATTGAATAGATAATTGTTGACTTTGATTTAGACTTTTCGTTAATAATAACTGTTCGAGTTAATCACGACTGTAATCAAACGAATCGCGCTGGGCCCTAGTCTAAACGATTCGGGGTCGTGATTAACCCTGGCCGACCTGCGATTCGCAGTAGACCAAAATAATGTAAGATCGACACTTACCTCTCGAGTAACGCCGGTGTCCTGCTTCACCTTCCGTAGCCCGTGTGTAGTAAACAGTGTATAGTGTGAATGTGTGAATTGAGTAATAGCTAGGAAGGCTTAACAATCAACAAACAATCAATTTAACATTTAACGCTAATCACAAATAACTTTCATCTATATCAACGTGTATTCTCGCGTCAAGTTATTTCCAAAAACTGAACCCTGCGACAATTCTCGCGGGCACGAAATAATTCAAGTGCCCCTTTTTTTATGATCAATACTTAACAATAACGGTGTGATTCTTGTGTGCAGGTTTCGGCGGGAAACGTATCAGCGTGTCCCGTATACATGCGATGTTGACGCGCGAGCTCGCCGCTCTGAACCCCACCGCCCCGCAGAGGAACCTCGTCTCCATTGAAATACAGAAGGTGAGCTCGCATGTAGTAGTAAGGGGGGAGGAGGAAAGGGGGAGAAGGCGCTTGTAGTGCGCTTAAACTGATGATAAAAAGAGATCTCTTGAATGTTAACATATTTCGGCTAAAAAATTGAAGCTTATCACTTATCCAGCCATATTGCACTTTGAAAATGTGATCTTATGTAATGTCTGATAAATAAAGTTGATAAAAAAAATAATTAAATTACAGGTGTTAGATTACATAACTGAAGTGAACCGTCAAAGAAATCTTGCTGCGACGCTCTCCCACTACTATGACTCATGGAGACAGCTCACAGAGATACTGTTTTGTGTCGCCCCCCACGACATACTCGATCTGGAGTCCAGGAAGAATCTCCTCTTGAACATCCTCCAGGACTTACTCAACAAGATAACCCCGAATGAGGTCTTACCCCAGATCGGTAACCTCGCATCCGGCACCGTACTCCTACTGCTCGTTAATCTACGTCACTGCTATATACTGCAGAAGCGGGAGTCGACTTTGAAATCGTCAGACTTCGAGAGCACCTTCTTCGGACCCTCGAATCAGATAATGCAAACGAATTCCCTGACGCTAAAGTTCATCTTGAGGAAGATATTAAGCTGGATTCTGGTTTCGGGCGGTTGTACGCAGAAGATGCGGGTTAATTTATACGGGGCATTGCTGAATTACCTGAACATTGTGAATCTGAAGCCGAGCCCAGCTGATCCTGAGGAGGAGGTGAACGCTACATACGTCAGCAGGCTGGACAGTTCGAAAGCGCGCCCGAGTCGGGAGGAATCCTCGCTCAAGTCAATGGTGATAGACGTGATTAGTGGTTTCGGTGATAACTTGTGCGGTGTGGTGTGTGGTGATTGCATCGGTGCCGGTCATGACGTGTGCCGTATGGTGGCGCTCTCGTGCCTCGATACGCTGCTGGAGATCAACCCGAGAAGTGACTGGATGAACACGCTTACGAACCAGGGTTATCTCCGGAGTCTCATCAATAGCTTACTTCAGGACGATGAAGGTTTGATAGAGGTGAGTAAGTTAATATATATTTATACTATAAATTCTTTGTCAAAAGATGTCGGTGAGGTGAACCATTTCAAATTCGATCACCATTTAACATCAGGTCATAAACCCTACTTTTTTAATTCTAACAAGTGTTTTATTAAGTTGTAATTGGGCACACAAACCTGATAAATTTTAAATGAAACATAACTAGATTAGAGAATGAAGTAGTAGACCAATGCTATGTGGTTTGATCACAATCATACCTAAGTGATGTTAAGTTTATATTGAGCTTAGAATGATTGACTCGACGATAGATTTTCATCAATGAAAATGGCATCAATGAAAATCAAGAAAGTGGGTCACCTGATGGTAAGTGACCACCGCCGCCCATGGACACCCACGACACAAGTAAATCAGGTGGGCATCAGCAAATGCCCTACCATCATGATGTCCCATCATACGAGTTTATATAAATGTATCGTTTTCTGGAAACGTATTTTATTATGTTAGGCACTGGAACCGAATCCGAAGTCGCTGCGCGTGATATACGTGTACGAGTCTAAGATGGCGCTGCTGATGAAGATAGCTAGCACTCGGTTCGGCGCGGAGACCGTGCTGGCGCAGGGCGCGCTTGCCTGCGTCGCCAACCTGCGGGTGCTCGACCGGCACCCAGACGTTCACACTGCGCCCGCCGAGCATATGCACACGGACTTTCTGCCCTCAGCCGGGAACAGGTGACTGAGATTATAACATCATTTTTAGGTGCTAAGTAATATATAATAACATCCGTTTTTGATGGTAAATAAGATCATAAAATAATTTTTAGATGGTAAATAAGACCATAACATCATTTTTAGATGGCTAATAAAACCATAACATCATTTTTAGATGGTAAATAAGACCATAACATCATTTTTAGATGATAAATAAGACCATAACATAATTTTTAGATGGTAAATAAGACCATAACATCATTTTTAGATGGTAAATAAGACCATAACATCATTTTTCTATGTTTCCTTTGTTTTTTCTTTATTTTATATAATTGAAAGAAAAATTAAAATTAACCCAGTTTTGGAGGAGAAAACGATGATTTTTCATAAGTATAATCAACTGCAGTTTTTTCGTGATTTATAACTCATTCATTGGGATAAAACGCGATACCAATTGATTTTTGAAGTACCTACCCTCTATTAAAAATATATGTATACTAAAAACTTGAGAATAGGGACGTAGTATTATTGTCGGCCGTTTGTTTGAACACTGGATTTTTATTTGTTCGTTGGGCAGGTTCCGGCAGATCCTGGTGCCGGCGCTGGCGCTGTGTGACGCGCTGCTGACGTCACTGGGCTCGCACAACTACAGCTGCATCGTGCACGTGACGCACGCGCTGCTCAGCCATCTCGAGTGTATCGACCTCATACTCAGGTATCCGGCTGAGCATCTGTTCTTGACATAGTGTCTCGGTCTTACATAAGGAGTACTAGGGAGGAACCCGTTTGTCAACTTAAAAATATGTAATAAAATTTAAAAGAAAGATAAAATACTAAATAATAAATAATAATAAATACTAAGGCTGGCGTGCATCATCTAAGCTTATATTTGACAAAAGTCAAATCCGCAGTTAAATCTACAGTTAGGCTAAAACGTGTTGCACCATCCGAGTTTAGTTTAAATTACGTCATAATTTAACTGTAACCGTAACCCACGAAATTTGGGCGTTTAAAATTTAAACCAAGTTTATTTCGATTGTCATGTCATCTGCCAACGATATTTAAGAGATCCTATTATTTATATTGTACAAAAATATGTCTCTATTGTAAGATATTTCGTGGGAATTGTCTTCTAGCGATGTTTTCTCTTTTTGTTTCAAGCTAATACCATCATTTTTTTTTACATAAAATGTAAAATGTTTTTATGTTTATCAATAAGTGTTTGAAGACTTAATATTTCAGATTTTGTAAAGCTACTAATTTTATCCCTAAAACATAAACACGAATGAATAAGTAATAATACTCGGCAACAATAATAATTAAAATGTCTTTCATTAGGATATATATTACAGTAATAAATGTAAGACATATACTATCCTTTTTAATTCTTGATAAACTTACTTGGTATTTACAGTTAATAGAATTTGATCCATAACGAAATATATCCAAAATTTTCGTTTTAGTCCAAACTGACAACAATAACAACACGTTTGTTTTCTATTTGTCAATATTGTTTTTGACATTTTTAACGATGTTACCATACATAAAATATTCTCCTTAATATTTATTAGGAGATTGATGTATCTTTCAACTGACAACCCTTTTAACTTTAAACCTTACTAAAAGTTGGGTTGTGCACTCGAAACTTTGCTACTGCTATGGTTAAAGATGTAGTAAAGATTAAGTTTAAATTTAAACTTTACTATAACTGGACATTTCGTGCACTCCACCCTAAATAATACTAAAATACTAATATACTATCAAATAAGTATTTATTTTTATTACTTAATTTTTTAATCAATAATCTGCAATTATTTCAGACACTGTTAATAATAAACGGTAAATAATAAAATCTATTAGTATAATACACATATAAATGGTTTTATAAAATAACACATTTTACGTACAACACTTGTAGTCTTTGAGGTCATATTTGATTATATTAAAATGATAGACGGACGGACACAACTAGTTTGTACGACGTCTATTATATATTTACGAGTATATACTTCTCCAAAAAATTAAATTAACACAGAGTAGTGCGAGATTATAGATTATTCGGCATAGATATTTTTAATATTTATGGCAACACTGTAAGCACATAGCTGATAATACCGATCTCTAGGAAAAAGGGTTAAAAGCGATGATGGCGCAGTGGACAGTGCGGTCGGATTCCGCGTCAACGGACGCGGGTTCAAACCCACCCATCCAACTTTAAAATCAGCCTGAGCTTTTGGTGAAGGAAATCATAGCATTTCGTCAACGTCACTTGAGAACCAGTACCTAGGTTTACTGTGTTCATCATCCTGGACCACATCGTCACTTACCATCAGGTGAGATTGTGGTCAGAGCACTGAGCCTATACCGAGTAAATAAATAAATAAAAAATCATCTGGTGGACAACTTTAGCACCGCGCAAGCTCATTGGTCAAATGAAATAGGACGCACTTCCTGTTGCATACTTCCGTTCGTTCTCACGAAATCATTTCAACTGATTGTAGGAAAGCGAGAGGAGATGTTTTAGACGTTAGTGTGTTGTAGGGCGGCGCACCCGAGCTCGGCGGAGCACCTGCTGGTGGAGGTGGAGGCGGTGACCTCGGTGGTGGGGCGGGCGAGCACGCAGCACACTGCGGCCGCCGCCGAACTCGAGACCGCGCTCGCGCAGTGCGCGCCCGGACTGCGCCCTGCGCCTGCGCTCGCTGATGCTGGTGCTGGTGGCTCGCTTTGCACGCCCGCCGCCGCACACCGAACTACCACTCATATACTATAAGGTACGGCTCCACATATATTCTATATTAACTCGGCAAGGGACCGTCCATTAATCACGTGAAGCTTGAAACTTAAACGCCGGGAGGGGCTTTTTGCAGATTAAAATTAAAGGTTACTTAAGAAGTTCCAAGTTTCACTTCTGACACGTGTACTTTTTTTATAATAATATAAAATATACGTTGGTTGTGCGTGTGTGTACAGATCGTGTGTAATTTGTTGACGTACGCGCGCAACACTATAACGTCGGACACGGAGCGCCTCGTGCTCCGCCCCAGCATCACTATAGGGGCGGAGGGCGAGGGAGCGCCGACAGCCTGCACCTCGGCTCGCTGGTCCGGCTGCTCGAGTTGATGGTGGAGCGAGCGCAGCACCACCAGAAGCTGCTCACCAGCGTGCACCATCAGCTGCAGGCCGTGCCCTCCATGAGTCTAGACGGTCGGTATACGAGGACTAGCCGTGTGCCCGCGGCTGCGTCCGCGTTTCATATGTCCTTCCCTCCGTAGTATAGTCTTTTCAAATAATAATTGGAAAATAATTTTTTGATAGTGTTGTCCATTGAATCGTTTTTTTTTTTCAAGATTTCTTGAATTCTAATTTTTTATGTGGTACCCTAATTTCACAAAATAAAAAAGTACGCTATGTTACGCGGTGTAATTTCACAAGATAGAAGTACGCTATGTTACGCGGTGTAATTTCACAAGATAGAAGTACGCTATGTTACGCGGTGTAATTTCACAAGATAGAAGTACGCTATGTTACGCGGTGTAATTTCACAAGATAGAAGTACGCTATGTTACGCGGTGTAATTCACAAGATAGAAGTACGCTATGTTACGCGGTGTAATTTCACAAGATAGAAGTACGCTATGTTACGCGGTGTAATTTCACAAGATAGAAGTACGCTATGTTACGCGGTGTAACTTCACAAGATAGAAGTACGCTATGTTACGCGGTGTAATTTCACAAGATAGAAGTACGCTATGTTACGCGGTGTAATTTCACAAGATAGAAGTACGCTATGTTACGCGGTGTAATTTCACAAGATAGAAGTACGCTATGTTACGCGGTGTAATTTCACAAGATAGAAGTACGCTATGTTACGCGGTGTAATTTCACAAGATAGAAGTACGCTATGTTACGCGGTGTAATTTCACAAGATAGAAGTACGCTATGTTACGCGGTGTAATTTCACAAGATAGAAGTACGCTATGTTACGCGGTGTAATTTCACAAGATAGAAGTACGCTATGTTACGCGGTGTAATTTCACAAGATAGAAGTACGCTATGTTACGCGGTGTAATTTCACACAAGATAGAAGTACGCTATGTTACGCGGTGTAATTTCACAAGATAGAAGTAAGCTATGTTACGCGGTGTAATTTCACAAGATAGAAGTACGCTATGTTACGCGGTGTAATTTCACAAGATAGAAGTACGCTATGTTACGCGGTGTAATTTCACAAGATAGAAGTACGCTATGTTACGCGGTGTAATTTCACAAGATAGAAGTACGCTATGTTACGCGGTGTAATTTCACAAGATAGAAGTACGCTATGTTACGCGGTGTAATTTCACAAGATAGAAGTACGCTATGTTACGCGGTGTAATTTCACAAGATAGAAGTACGCTATGTTACGCGGTGTAATTTCACAAGATAGAAGTACGCTATGTTACGCGGTGTAATTTCACAAGATAGAAGTACGCTATGTTACGCGGTGTAATTTCACAAGATAGAAGTACGCTATGTTACGCGGTGTAATTTCACAAGATAGAAGTAAGCTATGTTACGCGGTGTAATTTCACAAGATAGAAGTACGCTATGTTACGCGGTGTAATTTCACAAGATAGAAGTACGCTATGTTACGCGGTGTAATTTCACAAGATAGAAGTACGCTATGTTACGCGGTGTAATTTCACAAGATAGAAGTACGCTATGTTACGCGGTGTAATTTCACAAGATAGAAGTACGCTATGTTACGCGGTGTAATTTCACAAGATAGAAGTACGCTATGTTACGCGGTGTAATTTCACAAGATAGAAGTACGCTATGTTACGCGGTGTAATTTCACAAGATAGAAGTACGCTATGTTACGCGGTGTAATTTCACAAGATAGAAGTACGCTATGTTACGCGGTGTAATTTCACAAGATAGAAGTACGCTATGTTACGCGGTGTAATTTCACAAGATAGAAGTACGCTATGTTACGCGGTGTAATTTCACAAGATAGAAGTACGCTATGTTACGCGGTGTAATTTCACAAGATAGAAGTACGCTATGTTACGCGGTGTAATTTCACAAGATAGAAGTACGCTATGTTACGCGGTGTAATTTCACAAGATAGAAGTACGCTATGTTACGCGGTGTAATTTCACAAGATAGAAGTACGCTATGTTACGCGGTGTAATTTCACAAGATAGAAGTACGCTATGTTACGCGGTGTAATTTCACAAGATAGAAGTACGCTATGTTACGCGGTGTAATTTCACAAGATAGAAGTACGCTATGTTACGCGGTGTAATTTCACAAGATAGAAGTACGCTATGTTACGCGGTGTAATTTCACAAGATAGAAGTACGCTATGTTACGCGGTGTAATTTCACAAGATAGAAGTACGCTATGTTACGCGGTGTAATTTCACAAGATAGAAGTACGCTATGTTACGCGGTGTAATTTCACAAGATAGAAGTACGCTATGTTACGCGGTGTAATTTCACAAGATAGAAGTACGCTATGTTACGCGGTGTAATTTCACAAGATAAAAGTACGCTATGTTACGCGGTGTAATTTCACAAGATAGAAGTACGCTATGTTACGCGGTGTAATTTCAGCTATCAACCAAAAAAAGTCCCTTCAACATATGTTCTGCCTTTCCGCAGATTACCCATTACAAAAACACAGACAAAAATTCAATAAAAAAAATTGTATTTTTGGTATAGAGTTTTGGTTTTATGATCGTAAAGTTGATACTTTATTGCTTTCATTTATGAGGTTATTACGTTTACTGTATGGGCGAATAGATTTGAAGAAGCTGTTACCGGAGGAAAGTGGGAGCGGGTCGAGTTCGAGCGTGGAGCGACGCGCGTGCGCCGCGGCCGCGCTCCGGGCACGCGTCCGCACGCGCCGCCTGGAGGTGCAGTACTGCGGGCACGCGCTGCAAGCCGCCCTCCACCTCGTCTGGGCGCACGCGCACCTCTATCTGCGTCTCACTTCGGCGTGCACGCGCGACAGGGACGACAACGGTACCGCCACCCCCCCCCCCCCCCCCACTCCTAGCATATAACTAGTAAATAAACATATACCAATTCACGAGGCGCACGGACCAACATTTCCAACGGTAGTAATCTTACGAACAAAAGGCAAGAAAAGAAAAAGAAAGAAATGTAGAAACAAGAGGCAAAAGAACAAAAGTCCAACAAAAGAAAATAAAGGGGAGAATGGGGGAAAGGCTTTATTTAATTATTACCGAGCTGTTACCAAAGTCCCTGATTATGTCAGGGGGGAATTAAAAAAAAAACAAAAGGCAAGTCTGCAAGTCCTTGACAGCGTCCCGCATACCGTGGCGGCCGTGTCTAGGACATACAGGCACCTGTGTGTCTACGAGTTTAAAAAGTTCTCATTTTATAAATAACTAGCCGGTGCCCGCGGCTCCGCCCGCGTTTCATATGTCCCGCGCATATGACGTTTCATTTATAGCTAATTAAAAAAAAAAAAAACAAATGAATGAATAAAAGTATGAGTATCTTGTTTTTATTAGCGGAATAAATGTATATAAGCGTAAATTGAAGTGGAAAATGTACAAAAGAATAAATCGAAAAAAAAAATGAGAGAGGATCGGTGGAATCCAAAAAATACCTGTCTACGAGAAATACTGCGTTGATAGGTATCAGTCCTATCCCGATATGTTCAGTAGTTTTGAGGTGATGGTGCGCCAGAGGAATAATAAACAAACAAATCGAGAAAAAACATGGCAAAGGGCTCATAGAATTTGAAGAATATATAGCCTATAACCATCTACGATTAATTCCGCGTCGAATGGTTGCGGTTTCACGCTGATCGGTCCAGTAGTTTTCGAGTTTACCTCGGACAAGAAAACAAACTTTGCTTATATATATATAGATAAATAGATTCCATGTTCCCCAGCGCTGATGAGGGTCGGAGACGCAATACGTACGGCTGGTGGGGACGAACTGCAAGGACTAAGGAAAGAGATGATAGCTGTCTTCAACGACAGGTTCACGGAACAGCTCCTAGATACAGTCAAGGTAAGAGAGATCCACCAAAGACTTTACAGGTACGAACTTTTGTGTGTATTTTGTGTAATTTAATTCCACCATATTGTCATTTAACATCAGGTAAGGTGAAAGAGGTTGGTAGAGATTTCCTCTCAGACTACAGTGACGATAATTGTAAAAAAAAAAACCCGTCGTTTTCTGGTATCAAGAAATGTATATCGCAGAGTTTCCTAGATGCTTTCTATTTGGTGCAGTTAATACCTTTAAATAATTGCAGAATCAACCGTCAGCGCAACAGAACTTTCTAGAAATATTATTGAAAGACATCAAGAGCATTATCCAGTTCTCGACGGTCTGATCCTGCCAGTGACAACGCCTCTAGCGAAAATACCGGTGCATATTGCATATATGCATAAAGGAGAACGTCTAGTTTGGTCGTATTCTAGTGAAAATTCTCAAAGAAAGTGTAAAATAAATAAATTATTTTTGGATATACATACATTCTTTTCGTTGTTTTATTGAATTTACCCGATTTCTTTGGCAAAGCTTATGCTTTACACATGCCATTTTAAAAATGAAATATATAACTTTTGTTTTTTAATGAAGGAAGGATTAAAAAAATGGTCCTTCGAGCCAAAAATTGTAACGCCTCTGGTAAAAAACGACGTACCTTCCCACCATCCTGTCATTGTAAGTGTAATTACAATCTTCACAACAGATTTGACATCTTTTTGACGTTGACATTTTGACATCTGTCAATGCGTCGTTACTAGTAACGTAACTAAACAAATTGCAAACGGATTTCACATTGATACGAGGTATAGGTCTAAAATTAGTACCTTTCTGAATAGAAGTCTGAACCTTCTAAATAGTATGTATATATTTATTTAAGTTTACAACGGTTATTTTAATTGTATTCTATTGACTTCTTAGTCCGCCATATTTAAGCTTTTTTTTACTGCATTTCTAAATTTAATGTGAGTACTTTCATACAAAGTTAGTAAAATGAAAACGGTCCTCTTATTTTGCGACGACTATATACAGACTTTAGTCTTCATTATTTTTTTTATTATAGTGGGTGTCACAAGGAGATTAGACCCATCACCATTGACACAGGTGAAACGAAGCTAAAATTTTATGAAGCATTTTATTCTTTTATATTTAGAACATAAGCTAAATTTCCACAATAATAAAAAAGCGAGTATTCGCGTAAATCTTTTTCGTATAAGTGAATTTATAATTTTCTATTCGTATTTTTTTTTGTCGAATTTTTAACGGTCTACACGCGCAACCCGAAGCATACATACGGTAAAACTAGCAATTGTCCGGTCTTCGTTCGGTCTTAAACATAGATAAAACACTATACTTGAAGTCTTAAACGAATATGTACATGCGACTTGTGAAGAATTTGACGCTTCGCTTCGTCTGGAATATCTTCTTCGTCTTCTTAGTTAATGGCAATCTGTGTATACGCAATTTGTGCCAGTGTCATGTGGGTAAGATGTATTTTTAACTTTGTATCAGCGGTACCAAGCTCCAGCAAAACGGTGACCCATCCTGCTCGAACTTTCTATGGTGATTTGTTGGCACCTCAGAATATATGCTACGTGTTATCGTCTATAACAAACTTCACTTGAACGTAATAACTGAGCTATATCACACAAAACGCCATCAAGATTACATGATAAAATCAAATGAATCAAATTTTTTATGACAAGTTTTATGAATTAAAGAAAACAACTACTACATGTCAGACTGAGATCCCGCCAAAAACTCCGACTGGAAAGCCAATGGTATACACATCACGAGCAAATACACAATCGTTCCATCGACCATCGACTCGACACTCAATCAGACTGAAAGGTTGTTAAGTCTCTTCACGGCCTTTTTTTTTTTTGACGGGGGGAAATGCATTTACGCACTACCCTTACCCATTGCATTAGCTGAGACCGAAGTCCCCCAACGCAATAGGTAAGGGGGAAGTCTCTTCACGGCCTAAGTAGGTAATTAAAAGAAGCTTGTAGGGCCCTTCATAGATTAAGATATAAGTACGCGACGATATTCTGGTCAGGTATCTGTAACATACGAGTCTCCTACTGGATGTTCATACATTAGAGCAAAATGAACTAAATTTAATAGTTTATAATAACATACTAATGCGATAGGACAGTAACTGAATCGACATTTTGTGATGTTAAGTGATAATAGAGACGAAAAAGCATTAGTAGTTTTTATTTTTATTATATAGAGACATAGAAGGAAAATAAAAATACTCTCTGATAAGTATAAAGAAATGTATCATATACTGTCTTGTTATATATAAAAAGTCCTTACGAGAACTGTCTATACTTTAATAACACTATTGAAGAGACTTCTATTCTGTTCTAGAAAGTATCCAGTCAATCATGAACAGTAGAAGTGGTTACATGCGATTGAAAACGCGGGACGTAGCTAGTAAAGGTATAACGAAAACGTTGAACTCATTTAACTCCTTGAGCACCTTCCCGCCAGCTTTCCATTGTTTTCCTATTGTCTTTCTATTGTTTCATTTTAATGGTTACTCGACACATTAAGCAATAATAGTGATTTTGAATTAGAGGTGATACGCTAGAATGTGTCACAGGATGTAAATGGCAACCTTATAATTCGAATATTTTAAGCAATACATCTTCAAAATGTAATTAGGTATAATTGTAATCCATAATGGATCATTCAAAAATAATTATATTCCTTATAATTATTATGATACCTCACAAAATTATAATGACTTTAAAACGAAATACTAAAAAATATTGTACGAGTGCGTGCGCTACTGTGTGTATTAAAAAATAAAGGATTATAGACCGACAGACGATCGTTTATTATAAGCTGTGTACTCAAAAGACTATTGCTTGAACTTATAATGCTAAGTTTACACATATAAGCTGTATGGTGGTACATTAAGTAGGTAGGCATAGTGTCGATCTCAGATAAGATATATAATTAACGAAAATAACCTGACTAATGTTTAAAAAATGAATGTTATTTTTCATTTTGTGCTATGCTAAAAATAATTGGAATTTCGCGCTTACCGTGATAAATAAATAAATGTCGCAATAATTCTCATCTTTACACCGGACTATAAAGAGTGTGTAAGCAAAATTTTTTAAAATGTTATTCACAATGTTTACCGTTCCCATGTGCATCGCCATCGTTAGTAGAAGGGCTCCTCGACAAATTTTGATACAGGTTCCATTTAGGGTGATCTAACGCAATTGGTAATAGGTAATGAGTGAGGCTTACTGAGATGCTATGTATGTATCCATCTCTTATGTTAGGACCTATAGAGGTACATCAGTCGTCTCTTTAAATAAATGGTACTTAAGGAGACACTATTTTGGTTTACACTCTCCCTTGTCAGCAATAGTAAGTAAAAATCTTACCCCCTCCATAACTATGTAAGAATTTTTCGATTGTGATAGCTAAAAATCATTTCAAGCCTGAACTAGAAAAAAAAGTAAAAACATAAGTCAGAATTGGCAAAAATTTGTGACAAAAATACTTAGATTAATAAGTAAATATTTCTTACGTAATCACCATTGAAAACCCCCGCCGTTCCTCATATTATCAAAAATAAAAAGAGCGCACGCAGAATCCGACCACACTATCAACTAAGACATCATCGTTTTAATTAATGAACGCCTGGCTACTTACCACCCTCAAGTTTGAAAACCTGTCGCCGAATACCTATAGGTGTGTTCCGGCAGCGTCATTTGAGTACCGGTACTTCTAGTAGTACCTCAAGGTTCAGTGTGTTTGCCATCCTAGACTACATGGCCACATTACATCAGGTGTGATTGTGCTCGAAGCCTTGACCTGAAGTATTTACAAAATTGCTTACATTTTTTCCAGCATGCCCTAAGCTTTAACTTACAATATAAAAAAAGAATGATTAAATGATATTTCTGAATATAAGTACTGTGACGTTCGAATGTTTGAAATAAATCTATATTCTTTTATGTGTTTATCTATGTACTCCATTTGTAACGGTCGAGAAAGCTTCGTCCCATTCCGTAGAGCAACTATAAATTTAATTGGAGTTCCGCGAGCAGGCTCTTTACCCCCGTTAACTTTTCGATTTACATTCAAAACGGCCTTTTAAAAAAAACCCAACTCAATAAACCGACGTTACGTCGATGCGATGCGATGCGTACTTTGCGAATCGTTCGACTGTAAAACTTTGTCTCTTCGTCTCCATTGGCGGATGCTGCGTGGGTGGAGTCCGTCAAACCACGCCTGCTACACTATGCGCATGCTAAACGCGGTTTAAATCCCGTTTAAGCGGTGTTTTGGGTAGAAAAACCGCAGGAAAATGTACGAAACCACGGTTACCGGTAGGGCGTAGCTAAATGAAAAGGGTTTTCACGATTGAACGATTCGTTATAAATTGAAAATGGCGGACAGTCGTCGCGAATGCGCGGGAAAGTGCACGCAAACTTATAAATCGTTTAAAACTAAATATCATAGATAATAATTCATGTTTAATAAATTATTAATTTAAATAAAAAAAAAAAAAAAAAAAAAACAGTAGTTATGAATGGCAAATCTATGTGAATTTTTCAAATTGGGACGTTGTAAATGAAAGTTTTGAAGTTAAATAAAACCAATCATGGATTCAAGAATGCAGGACAGTCACAAGTCGTTTCTCATCAAGGATCTTCTCGGAGATGTTCTGAGACCAGGAGCGATGGCTGCCGTAGGTTGGTCGAAATGATTTTATAACTGTGTGCCCGCAGCTGCGCCCGAGTTTCATATATTCTTTACTGCGTTTTAATTTTTTTTTACACGAACCCTAATTATTTCTCTAAATAAATACTTGCCCGTAAAACTGTGAAATAAATCGGATTTTAATCAACTTTTTATGAGATTTTTTTAATACGCGGAACCATAATTATTTACGAAAATTAAGAGTATTCACCCGGAGTAACTTCAGCTATCTACAAAAAAAAGTCCCGTCAAAATCGGTATAGCCGTTCCGGAGATTACCCATTACAAACAAAAAGAAATATATTAAAAATTGTATTTTTGGCATATGTATCGTATATTCATTCATATCTGTTTAGTAAAAAAAATAATTTTCACGTTGCAAACATACGCTTAAATTTTATTTATTAGTATATATGACTATCATAGTAACTTCTCGTGTATATTATAATTTGACTTTAGAATTGGGTGCATAGAGAGAAATTGTGAGTGAATCGTACGAGATATTTTGTCTTTAGATTTTATGAAGAACCATCCATCATCTTGATGTATCTCTTAATATTTACCCTACCTACTTGAGTCTAAAATAATTTTGTAGTGACTTGACTACAAAATATTGTTTTTCTTTTTTCTATTATATATACACAGAAGACTTTATATGTTATGAAATAACAAACCTTCCATGAAAATAATATCTAAGTGGCGGTAAAAGCTGCATCAGAATCCGTTGCGGCGTTTAGGAGTCAACGAATAAACGGACACAGACGAGAACGACAAGTTACTTAATTGTACCCATATTTAGATAATAAACTATTGTTCGTTTAAAAAATCATGGTTTAAAGTATAGGAAAACTTAAGTTAATTATTAATTATATAAAATAGCTGTTCCCGCGATTAAGTTTGGAATGAAAATTTTCTAATGTTCCCAATTATTCGCTCGTTTAAATAATTTAAACCTCCAATTAATTAGTACAAATATTAAAGGGAGTGTACTGATGACATATTATTTTGCCTAATTTAAATATAATCTTGTTAATCGGTTCTGTGGTTCTCAAGTTATAGCACACTAACGTATGCCGTTTTACCATCAGTTAAGATAACTCGTTCATAATTAAAAACTAAAATGTTTGCGTTATTTTGTTATAAAATAGCGTACCTTATTTTTATCCATTCAACTGAAAGACGTCCACTGCTGGACATAGGTCTCCCCCATAGATATCCACGACGGCCGGTCTTGCGCCTCCCGCATCCAGCAGATTTCCGCGATCTTCGCCAGGCCGTCGGTCCACCTTGTGGAGGGCCTACCCACGCTACGTCTTCCGGTGCATGGTAGGCATTCGAGAACCCGTTGGCCACATCGGGCATCGGTACTGCGAGCAATGCAGTGGCCATTTAAGTTTAGCAATTCGATCCTGCGGATCTCCTCATCCCTGATTCGATTTAAGCGAGTAAACATTTTAGTACAATCTTTCCCTTTATTGAAAGTATTGACTGGGTCGCGAATACACATGGTGAAAAACATGACAAGTTTTAATGCGTCTCGCGTGGCGGCGGATTTTAATACAAGAGAATTCAATTTGTTCGCCAATAACGTAAAAACTTATATCTTAGAAAAATCACTCGGTAGAATACATTACTATGCACGCATCATGTAGTTTTTTTATTACACGGTATAGGCTCAGTGCTTTGACCACAATCTCACCTGATGTTAAGTGACGATGTGGTCCAGGATGGTAAACACACTAAGCCTAGAAGTACTGGTACTGAAATGATGGTGCCGAAAAACACCTATTGATATTTGGCGACAGGTTTTCAAACTTGAGGGTGGAAAGTAGCCAGGCGGGCATCAATAGAACATGCCCTTTTTTTTACGGGGGGAAATGCATTTACGCACTACCCTTACCTATTGTATTAGTGAGACCGAAGTCCCCCAATACGATAGGTAAGGGGGCACGGAGTGACGAGTTCCGTGCCAGTGTGGGACTCGCCCGGGCGTGAAGCGCCCAGAAATACCCACTAAAACCCCCCGGGGCCGTCCGCTGCATTTGGGATGGGGGCGACACGGGGTGGCTTTCGGAAGCACCGCGTAGCCCCCTGGAATAGAACATGCCCTACCACCATACGGTTTCCTCACGATATTTTTCTTCACCGAGAGCTCAAGCCGATTTTAGAGCCGGATAGGTGGGGATCGAACCCGCGTCGATTGGCGCGGAATCCGGCTGTACTATCCGCTGCTCCATCATCGCTTCGGTAGTCTATATCTCCGAGTAACGTATAGGTTAATTTTTTTAGACTTACCACAAAGTGAGTTAAAAGGGGATATAAATTGCACGCGGACAGAGCCGCGGACACAGCTAGTATATAGATGTAACTAAAAAGAAGCCGACAGTTACGGGATCGATGGTGACCGTCGCTCTTTGATTATACCGTCAGATACAGTTCGTACATTTGTACGGAGTAATTCTTTATTATTCATATGATAATTTTGAAGCGATAATGGTAGTGCGGTCAGATTCCGAGTCAATGGGAGTGGGTTCGAGTCCACCTATATAACTCTAAAATCAGCCAGAGCTTTCGATGAAGGAAAATATCTTAACATAAACATACATACATAAACATCTGACCTTAACATATTGGTAGGATATTTTGTAATACTTCCCTCTTGGGTAGTTACCACCTTCAGGCTTGAGAACCAGTTGTCAAATGTCAATAGGCGTGTTCTGTCAGCATGACTTGAAAAGTCGTTTCTCTATTACCATCTTGGACCACATCGTCACTTAACATCAGGTGTGATTGTGGTCGAATCATTGACACTATACAGTATTAAAAAAAAATATGCTAAAATGAGTTTGTTTGTTTGTTACGCTTTCACATATTAATTATACAGCCAATCATCATGAAATTTTGTATATACGTTGGGGGCCATTCAAGTGTTACGTAAGCATAGTTTAGAGATTTTTGACTCACCCTCACCCTTGTCAGCATTTGTAAGTTGTAAAGCTCTATACGCCCACGTAGTAATTGTCACAATTTTTACAAAATCTGCTTAACCCCTTGAGCACTAACCAGGCGTTTACGCCAACATTCCATTGTTTTCCTATTGCCTTCATATTGTCTCATTTTTATGGATAATCGACATATTAAGTAAGTAAAGATTGTGTACTTAATTATCATTCAGACCCCATCCCTGTTCTTCATATAACAAAAATAGGTAAGCAAAATCGAACGGACCCTTGTCAGGAGTAGAGAAGAAGACATAGGGTATTTTTCATTTATGAATTGATTGACAAAATCAAGTTTACACTAACGAGGGCAAAGTCGCAGACAAAGTTGCCACTATTATAATAATACCAAGTCGTTAATATCTCTTAATTAGAGGGAAGGCACGTGTTTAACCTCTTGAGCACTAACTTGGCGTTTACGCCAGCTTTCCATTGTTTTCCTATTGTCTTATTTTTATGAGTACTCGACACATAATTACCTAATTATCAAATTAGGTTATTTAATCTGTTTTAAGACGCTGATAAATCGTTATTTCTTTGTTTTTTTTTTCTTACCACACGTTAGCATTAAAGTATATTTCTCTCTCGTTCACGTTTGTTACGAATGTCGGGGTAATAGTTAATCTTTCATGCAATAGTTTTATTTTTGATTTATTTACATGCTTCATTTGATCCTATATTTATTATTTCATTTTGCTGACATTTCACGTGATAGTTTAGTTAGCGCGCACAAGTGAAATTTACCTGAAAGAAATATAAAATCTAAGAATACAATTTTTTTTCGAACAAATTCAGTAAGATAGCTGCCGTTTTGCTGGTGAGTTTTCTATGAAAAACAGAAAAATATAATATAATTCTATCGTCGTGATGTTAGCAGAATAGGAATTTTTATTTATTTTATTGAAACATAAAAAATCTCTATAAATAAGACTGACTAGCGAAGAAAAAATGAAAATCTGTTTAAACTTTTTTTTTTTTTGCTGACGGGGGGAAATGCATTTACGCACTACCCTTACCCATTGCATTAGTGAGACCGAAGCCCCCCATTGCAATGGATAAGGGGGCACGGAGGGACGTCCCCGTGCCAGTGTGGGACTCACCCGGGCGAGAGCCGCCCGGAAATACCCACTAAAACCCCCCGGGGCCGTCCGCTGCATTTGGGATGGGGGGGATACGGGACTGCTAGGCATGCCGCCGTGTCGCCCCCTGCGGCGAAATCTGTTTAAACCTAAGGAATTAACTACACCAAAAAATAGTATCATGTACAGGTCCTTTATAAGTTGAGGTTGGCTCAGTAGTTGGATCGCTCTGATTTGAATTGTTTTGGAGGAGGTAACGCGTAACGCGAACGCGTGATATAACAATAAATTACTGAATTACGTGTTTTATAAATTTGTTGCCGACCACGTTTTCCCTTAATACCGCTAACTTTTACTGCCTCGGTGGCGCAGTTGTATTACGGTGCGACTGCCGTTCTGAGGTCTCGGGTTCGATCCCCGGGTCGGGTCAAGTGGTATTGGGTTTTTTCTACTCAATATCATCCCGGAGTTTGGAATTTGTGCCCGATACGGCGACGGGCTCGCCCCCTGTCGCATCTAGGACGGAACTAACCTCGACGAAATTTGGGTGGTGTAGTTCGCTATTTCACCTCTGCCTAACCCTTCGGGGATAATAGGCGTGAGCTTATGTTATGTTGTTTTACTGGAACGTCTTAGGCTTGTGATGCATATATATATAAAAATTTCATAGGTCGAGACACGCTAGTTACAGTAATGAAATTAACATACGACGTGTTCAAGAGAGATTCTCGGACGAGGTTCATTCGCTTGCTGTTTAAATAGGCAAGTGTAAGCAAGCCCTTACTTACGGCTTCACCGCCTCACTGCATACATCAGGACCTAATTTACAAACTACGCTCGTTAATTGGCTTACACAGTAATGAATTTTTCATGATACCTTCATGCTATTTTCATGTTTTGAATACACCGCACCGTTTCGAGTGAGTTAATCGTCTAGGGTTGCTTTTCAAAGCCTTTTACGCAGTCAAATGTAAATGAATCTTTGTGTTAATGACATCAAAGTATGCAATAGACAAGTGATTTTGAAGTATTATCTTGACTCAGTGCGGTCGGATACCACGTTGATGGACATTGTGAAGAAACAATAGCGGACTATGCGGACACGGACCTAGTTTTGCTTGGCTTGTTACGACCTTTAATAATAATAAAAAAATTCAAGTAATAATTAATTAATAATAACAAAATAATTGCCTACAAAATAATTAAATAATACAAATTTAATAGAAGTAGATTTAAACTCACATATGCGAAAGAAGATTACTAACAGCATAGCTGCTTGAATTGCTATTATAGGCAATTATTTTTTTTCCGACGCAAGTCGATTTAAATCTCCAATATAAAAAAGGTGCGGATCCAGAGTCTGCAGATAGTTTAATTTCAATAATAAAAAAAAAAAAGAAGAAACAATAGAGTGGAATAGCATTACAGACGTTTTCTAATCCTATCACTTTCAAGCTTGAAAATTTTGTTACCAAGCGACTTGAGAGTCAATTTTAGAGTGTCATTTAATGTCAGTGAAAAAAAATAACTCGATTTTTTTTAAATGTAAGTCTCATGTCACAAACTGACGTATGACTAACATATAGTTTTATAAAAATAAAGAGACAGGTTTAGTTACTAAGATACAGGCTGTGTATATTTATTTACAATCAGCAAAAGTTCATAGTGTCTTTCATTTGAATACGCGTCTCATATTCCTCTGGAAATAAATACTTCATATGAATTAAACGTTAGCTATCTTTCATTTTTTTTTGTTGTAATTTTATAATCACAACTTGAAACACCTTTTGAAAAAGCCCCACTGATTATAAGTTCTCGGAGTTACCACCGTCTTAATGTCTTACGGTATTTTGTTACTACTAGCAATCATCTCGCGTCCTCTTGCAGCTCAAGCAGTTTAGCAGCCGTGTGTCGTGTGTTTCCCTAACTTTATTTTTTTTTTTTTTCTTTTTTTTTCTAGTTCTTTATTTATAAAAAATTATTACAGATGCAGTTTACACAAATAAAATACATTTTATAATAAACTTAAAAAATAAAAATACAAAATAAAAATAGAAAAAAAAGCAAACAAAGCTAGAAAAACTACACACTACACTTACTGACTAAACTACGAACTAATAGGGGACACGGGGAAACCGCATCAGGGCTATTCCCTTCGACGGTGGCCTCTCCTTTGTCCGCGCCTACGGACAAGTCTGCTGGGTGAGGTACACAAGTGCGTTCCTCGTGGAGTAATCTTCTGAGTTCTGGGAGCTAATCCTGCTATCGATCGGACTCTGAGGGGTCAGGGAGATGCACCCGATCTATACGGGTCATAGACACGGTCCTCCTTCAACTACCTACTCAGCTAGGCGAGGACCGGCGTATGAGATCGCGCGCCTGAGGCCTGTGTATTAATGACAAGCGATCACCTCTTCCTCTCCGACTGTCGGGAGGTCTGGCGTGCAACGGCGCGATGTTCTGGAGGTGAACGTGCGCCGACGTGTCCTCTCGGCGGAACATGTTGGTTGCAAGGCTGCTTATGAACGCATCCAGGCTCTCTACACGTAAGTCACGCGCAATTACGTGGTTACTAACGTATCGCGGTGCCCCCGCGATCATGCGAAGCGTGATGCTCTGTTGGGCTCTAAGCCGTTTCTTGTTCGTATCCGATAAGCGACTGAACCATGCAGGGGCGGCATAGGTAAATCGTGACCTCAAATAGGTTTTATATAAACCAAGCCTCGTTCTCAAGGGTAGCCTTGAGGTGAGCACTGGACGCAGCATTCTCCTCGCCGCTCTTGTCCCGCCGCTTTGTCCGCGCGATCACATCTCCTACATGACTTGAAAAAGTCAGGTTTCGATCTATAGTGACTCCCAGGTATTGGACTTTATCCTTCCACGGTATAGTCTTTCCCTGGAGCGTCAAGCAAGGTGGTAATCTACTCATCATCACTCTAGTCATGAGTGCCTGTGTCTTCCCTACGTTGGCCCGCAGCCTCCATCTCCGTAGCCAATCAGGAAGGGTATCAAGTAAACGCTGGGTTTCAATTTGCGCATCTAGTGGCGTATTATCTACGTGAAAGTAGGCGGCGTCATCAGCAAATAATGCGAGTTCTGTCCACCCGCGCACGGGCATATCGTTCGTATAGACGGCGTATAGGCTCGGAGAGAGGCAGCTACCCTGCGGGACTCCGGCTCTCATAGGGAACTCCCGAGACGCTTGGCCTTCGACCACTACTTGGACGCGGCGGTCTTCCAGGAAAGACTTCAGGACATGGAGAATCTTCCTAGGGATCGTGGTGGTCGTTAACAATTTGTATAGCATCCCCTGGTGCCATACTTTGTCGAACGCCTTCTCCATGTCCAGCAGTACAACTGCGACGTATTGTTTATTTTTCCTTGCGGTATCTATTATATCAATGACCCTCGTGAGTTGGAGAACAGTAGAGTGATGCTCTCTAAACCCGAACTGTTCGGCTCTCAGGTTCATGTGCGGCAGCATCTTGGCCAGCACGAGCCTCTCGAACACCTTAGACAGCGTGCTGAGCAAAGTGATTGGCCTGTAGTTTTCTGGTCTTTGCAGGTTCTTCCTGGGCTTCGGTAACATGCGGACCAGTCCGAGCTTCCAGTCATTCGGGAAGTGCCCCGAGCGGATAATACCATTGAATAACCGCGTCACCGCCGCGAGTGATCTCAGCGGCAGGTGACGCAGCATTGCAACGGTAATGTTATCCGCACCGGGGGCCTTCCTGGGCTTCAGTTTCCCGATCACGCGATTTACTTCGGCCGGGGTGAAGAACAGGGCGTCTGCCGGGCTGCCGCCGACTACAGGCTCAGCCCAGTATCTGTCTAGGTGTCGGTTTACATTGAAGACGTGCTGAAGGTCCGCTTCGTCGTTCGGGGAGAACTGTTCCTCCAAACACGTAGCAAAGATCTCCGCCCGATCAGTTGCTGTGAAGCGTGGGAAGCCATCTTCGCCCAGTAAGGGGCGGACCGGCTCCGGTGTGCTCGATAGCTGCTTACATAGACGGTGTACTGAGGGGACCGAGCTGTCCGTGATAATCTCGTCTATATGGTTCTCCCACGCTTCGGCTGCATGGTCATCTAGGGCAATTTTAACTCGTGTCAACATCGAGTTAAGTCTAGTCTTCGTGAAGGGGCAACGGGTATTCTGCCACTCCCTCCGCAGCGCTCGTTTCTCTTTTATGAGATCCTGAATCCGCCGGGGAAGAGGTTTGAGCCTCGACCCCGTCGGAATGGTGCGAGTAGATTTTTCTCGGGCGCTGCGGATGCAATGGGTGAGTTCACCCGTCATCCCGTTCCACATCTTCCGGCGTGGACATCTTTCGCGTCGGTGTGGTGCTCTCTAGTTCCTTCACGAATATTGCCCAATCAATCCGCGTACGTGATGCTGGGAATAATACTCGCGTAGGTGACTCGGAGACTTCGAGAAGGACAGGTCTATGGTCCGAGGGTAGATCCGGCAGTACTGTCTGCCTCGGTGGATTCAAGCGCCCTTTCGTTAACGTTATGTCCAAAACGTCTTGCGACCTCGGGCTATGATGTGTTGGCTCGTCTGGGCCGTGGATATCAAAGCTAAAGTCTTCTGCAAGCTTCAAGAGTTGTCGACCAGGTTGCGTATTACATGAGGAGTTCCAGGAGGTGTGCTTCGCATTAAAATCTCCTGCCATGATCGTTGGCGTACCTCCTGCCATTAATTCCTCAAGTTCTCTTTCCAGCATCTGTGTGGGCTGGTTATTTGGTCGGTATATGGCGTAAGCCTTCAAGTCCCGACCATCGACGTGCAACAATACCCCCCAGAGCGTAGAGTGACTGGTACTCTTTAAAGGGTATTGGCTGATGTACGACATTCCTCTTGACGAGGACTAAAAGTCCTCGGTACGGGCGGCCACTTGTCGGACTCTTCTCGTCTTTCCTGTATGCGAAGTAGTTAAGGACCCGAAACTCTTCGCCCTGACGCAGGAAAGTCTCCGATATCAGCATCACGTCAATCTTTTGCTCACGGAGGAAGGCTATGAGTAGCCTTCTCTTCCCCGTGAGCGCCTGGGCATTCCAATGGCACACCCTTAGTTCAAGCATTGGGATTAAGGAGCCTCAGTAATCCCAATAGGGTGGCCTTCTGACCTTTCTCACCCTCCTTTACGGCCGACAAGATCTCCTGCAGGACACCGAGGATCGCAGTCAAAGTGTCCAGCTGCTGAGCCGGGGGGGGGGATGGAGGTACCAGAGGGGCAGGTTTATATCTCGACGCACCCGCGGTACGATCCTGAACCGCGGGTTTCTTATTCTGGCGTCGGCGTCTTCTCCCAGGACCAGTCGTCGCACCGCGACTAGTAGGTTCATTGGCCGGCGCCATCAGCGACGCTGACGCCGTCTCCCCTACTGTTGTCCGCGGAGGTAGTGCTGACCCTTTCGTCGCGCGTCTTGAGATGTGGTCGTCAGTGCGCGTAATAACGCCAGCCGTCCGGTACCTGGCTTCCCTACGGAAGACCGGACACTGCCTATAATTGGCAGGGTGAGGTCCTCCGCAGTTGGCGCAGGTCGGTGGCTCTTCAACTGAGCGACCACAGTCACGTGCAGCGTGTGATTCTCCACACCGGACACAAGCGAGTGTTCTATGACACTGCATCGAGCTGTGCCGGAATTGTTGGCATCTATGGCACTGGGCGGGACCAGTCTTACCGCGCCAGGCTTCTATTTTGATCCCCCTCATGCACAGTAATTCGTTTACTGCGTAGATGTCTGGGGATGTCGGTGTCCGCTTCAGGACGACGTGAAAGACGGAACCCGGGCGACCTCCACGCGCCATTATGTTCTTAACGAACTCGGGTTCGAAGCCTCGCTCCTGTAAGGCGGCAACGATATCAGTGGGGTCCGTGTCTGAGGGTAGTCCCCTCAGAGCCACCTTAAGGCTTCGCTCGGCAGGCAACGAGTACGAGAACCAGGCTACCCCTTCCTCGCACTCCGCCTTGGTGAGGTAGCGTTGTACCGTACGGTACTCTTCTACACTCTCCGGCACGAACTTCACCCCTGTCCCAAAGGGGCGCGCGTTCGGTGCTCTGCCGAGCTGTTGGGTCAGCAGCTTGAAGTGTTTTTGCCAATTTGGCAGACGCTCCACTATCAGTGGAGGATATTTGGGTGCCGGTGCCTGCTTAACGTAGGGGGCTGAAGGCCCCTTCGTTGCATCCGGTTGCGGCTGCTGTTGCTGTTGCTGTTTCTGCTACGGGCACAGTCGAGCCAGCGCTCCTGTCGGCGGTTCGCTCCGCAGCTGCCCACGCATTCGGCCTCTTCTTCGGGCGGGGGATGAGGTGGGGGACGGTAGCGACCGCGTCCTCCTCCTCACGCGTCGCTCGTCCTCATCCTCGTCGTCATCCTCCCGCTTCCTCCTTCTTCCGCGGCCGACCGGGCTGCGGTCGAGCACTGCCGCGGGGTTGGAGGGGGGGGGGGTGCTGTTACCCCGACTGCTGCCATCTGCAGCGCAGCGACGTCGTCGGCGCCGGGAGAGCAACCCTCCGCCTCAGCCTCCGCAATGCGGAGGTACAGCGCCATCCACCGCAGCATCCCCAGGGAGAGCAGCCCAGTTTCTACTAACTGGGCGAGGACAATAGTGTCTCTCTCCTGCGTGGACTTAGGTGAGGGTGCTGCGGGTGACGGCGAGGGTACCTCGACAGTCGGGGGGGGCGGTATGTCCCTCCTGACGTCGGTTGTTGGACCGCTGCTAGTCACGGGGGTTTGCGGGAGGAGGGAACGAGAAATCGGCCCTACTTCCGCAGGTGGTCGCCTGCGTGGATCACGCGGGGCGGCGGTAGGTGGTGCGGGGGGAGGCAAAAACGTTGTTGCCTCGACCCCCGCAGATGGCAGCACTTTGCGGCGACTGCCGCTCGGCGGTGCGGGGGGAGGCAAGATAGTTCCTGCCTCAACCCCCGCAGATGGCAGCACTTGGCGGCGGCTGCCGCTCGGCGGTGCGGGGGGAGGCAAGATAGTTCCTGCCTCAACCCCCGCAGATGGCAGCACTTGGCGGCGACTGCCGCTTGATGGTGCGGGGGGAGGCAAGATAGTTCTTGCCTCAACCCCCGCAAATGACGTCATTTCGCGGTTGCCGCTCGGCGAAATGCTTGGCGGTGCGGGGGGAGGCGAGATAATTCTCGCCTCGACCCCCGCGGCAGGCAGCTCCTTGCGGCTGCCGCTTAGCGGTGCGGGGGGAGGCAAGATACTTCTTGCCTCAACCCCCGCAGGTGGCAGCACTTGGCGGCCGCTGGGTGCAGCGGTAGATGGAGCGCGGGGGGGTGTAGTAACCTCACCCCGCATGTAGCGCTCGTGGCGAAGGATGTTGTCCCTCGTCAGGCTATACGGTGTCGTCGTGTTGATTGCAGCATCGTCGGAGTCCGTTAGGTAGCTTTGGGTCGTTGGGGAATCTTCTAGATTAGGTCGCTCAGGTATCTTGGTCTTCTTTTCCTTTTTTCTTCTCTGGCCCTGAAAAGGGCCTTTTCTGTCATCGCTGCTTGATAGCGATGACATAGCGGCAGTGGTTGCTTCGCGAACGCGCAGGAGTTGGGGGTAGTCGTCACGAATTGACTACCCCCGGCTTCTTCCCTTAGCTCGGTCTAGCTTAAGCTAGCCCGCTAGCCATTAGAACCAACAAGGCGATTACACTTACGAACCACCTGTTGGTTCCCCGCACTTTACACTACTGCTCCTCGGGCGCTGTGTTCGCGTGGCCAATCCGGTATTTTGTTGTGGGGTACAGCAGCAGAGGTAGACACCATTTTTACGTTACAAAAGAGATCTGTTCGAGCAATATACAATATGGGACCTCGCGAATCTCTAAAGAACAAGTTTCAAGAATATGATATCTTAACTTTGCCCTCCCAATACATTTTCGATAACATTATGCATTAATGCATATTTGTAAAAATTTAGACAAGCTAGATCTAGGTAAATGATCGTCATAATTTTAATATTAGAAGTAAAGACAAGTTGTCCGTCCCACGCTTTAGGTTAAGTAAGTGTAATAAAAGCTTTATAGGTAATAGTATTCGGTTTTACAATAAGATCCCAAGTAACATTACCGATTTACCTGACAATAAGTTCAAGTATTATGTCAAGCAAGTTTTAATCTCAAAAGGTTATTACAGGGTGGATCACTACGTGAACGATAGTGATGTCTGGAATTAACCCACATCTCTGTGCGCACCCGCTAACATTATTAAGACTACGATTTGTATAGTTTTTTTATATGACAAAAAAAATGATAAATATTATATTTATAAAAGAAAAGAACCAGATCGAGTTTCTCGCCTGCGCTCTTCTCGACTGGTTTGTTTTCCGAACCGGTGGTAGTGTTTTAGACGTTCATAAGCGCCTTCTTAGGGCATAAATTGAATAAAGATATTTTTAATTTTGATTATGATAATCTGAAAACTACATTTTAAGTTTTTAAAAGTGATACAAATTCGAATGACGACGGAAAATATATGATTTTATTACACGAGTTAATACTTTTTTTTACCGAGAAGTATTCTGAAGTGAAATCTTCTTTAGCGGCGTTGACCGATTCTCAACATGTTACAGTATGTCAAGTATAAAATGGCGCGTTGGCGCTCAGAGATAAATAATAAAAGTTATACATACTTATTGTATGTTTTGGTTATGAATAAACTATGTGAATAGTTACATAAATATTGCTCGGAGCGTCAATTGATGTATAAACCAGACAAATGTTATACGATAGATGTTAGGTTATGTTAATAATTAAAATAAAAAAATAACGAAAATAACTCGAAATCCTCACTTATTTTGCACCCCAAATAGTAAAACATAATTATACAAAAAACTCGGTTTTGCATAGATGTTTTGACACGTATCATACGAAATTCCATTATGCCGATCTTTTTCATCCAAACAGGTACATCTTTATAAAGAACTTAAAACCTAAAATCCCAATACGTTAGTACGTACATACGGTGAGAGAGAAAGAACTTAGTAAATATGGTCACTATTTATAACACACACACACACACACACACATACACACACTCACACATACACACAATCAAATTTGAATTTCAAGACATTATAATTATAATTATAATTACTTTGTAATTGGTACTACTTAAATGTTAAAATAATAAACTGTATTATAGTAAATGTACTGTTAAGTAATATACAATAAAGAAAAAAAATAAAAATAAAAATAAACAAATAATGAGATTTAAACATAAAAAAAACAGTTTTATTTGCAATGTTTTGACTTTTCATTTCTATTGACACAGTCCCATGGCTGCCTAGTTTTTTTCTGTTCTGCAAATGTGGCAAGCATCACACGATCCGCCTGATGGTAAGCGGTAAACATAGACTATGGCATTGGGTGCCCTTTAAAATGTTTCACTCCCCTTTTGAAGACTCCCATACTGTGACCCCTAGAAACAATACAGCAGGAGGCTCATTCCACACCCGGTTGGTTCGCGGGAGGTAACTCCTTTGGTCTTTGACCATTTAGGCTTCATGATATGATGATGAACTCCTTGGCGATGGCGAGCCGACGCATAATCTATAAATTTATAATGAAAAAAAAAAACTGCATAAACCAGTGAGCATTTTAAAAAATTCTACCGCGGTAGCCGCGTATCTGATCTTGATAAAATAAACAGACAAAGCTTAGTTCCCAATCACTAAAATGAAACACAAGGTGCCTAATCTGCTGCAATGATTAGTCACTCTAAAAAACTCACTTTTCATGTAGAAACTTAATACTTAATTCGGAAGTAGTGCTGGCTATTTTTTTTTTAAATTGTGGAACGGCATTTCTATTGTAAAATAGAATAAACTGGCACTGATGTATTGTTAAAGATTTACTGGTTTTGTGAGTTTCGGTAGATGGTTGGCAAAGGATGTAATGGATCTATCTAGTTGGTTGGAAGAGGTCTCGCTAGGTGTATAGTTCAATGTAACTTTATACAGTATGACATCTCAACATTTCTAATAAAATATAAAAGGTAAATAATGTAAAAATGTCAGTAATTAGCCTCAAGACCATAGCCATTATTGATAACATTAATGTTCATTAATAGCTAAACACTAGACAAACGTAACTAAACAAAAAAATAAATAAATAAAATCGGTTGATAAATAACGGAGAAAAATACATTGAAATATTTTATCTTTGCCTATTTACATATAAATATATAGATTATATAATTAAACTTGTTTTTATAAAATGATTATTTTATAAAAATAATCAAACAAATAGGTTTATTATAAATGGTCTAACAACTCAAAAAATGTTGATTCTCTCTTTATCAAAACATTGAGTAGGTATATTAAAAGAGCATCCTAGCGGCATTTTTCTATACAAACGTAGTCCCCTGTTTCCTCCCTGGATAATAAATAGCATTACGGTAAATATTTTTATACCAAATAATATACATCCACCACCGCCATGCCATGGTTTTGATTTTTTCCGTAAATTAGTTATTGTAGAAACTAGAAGCCTTTGAAAATGAAAAAAATGATCGATCTGTACCATAATTTTTAGACGTTCGGCAAACAAATTTGACGGATAAAATTTAAAAAAAGTTTGCAAGTTTTTTCAATTATTAAAAAACTGAAAGAAAATTAAAAATTGGCTCAGTTTTGGAGGAGGAAACAGTGTACTACGAAGTTATGTTTTAGTCTATTTTGCATACGGTAAAATCAGCCCGCGCTGCATTTGTCCCTTTCGTGTTTCTTGTCTGTCTTTGGTGCACAACGCGATAGCAATAGATTTCTGAAATACCTACTTTTCTGACTGCGTGTCCTCTTAAGACTGACCACCGAGAAGGAAAGTTATAAAAATAATAAAATATACTTACGTTGTAAGAAAAAACAATAAACGAAGAACTAGACAATAACAAGAAGTTTGTTCTTGTTTTTTAGCGATTACGAAATAGATCGAATACTTCAAATAGTTTGGGGAACGAGAGGTTCCGCGCGACACTACACACACACACACACACACATACGTTCGCGCGAGACAACTCTCGGACAACTAACGATCACTTAAGCAACACTTGACCACTGCCGTTATTATTTAGAGTTTGTTTAAGAGATTGCGTCGACGTTTTCTTCCATTTTTATTGCTTGTTGACAACAGTGTCAAATTTTTTTATAGAGCTAAGTGGTGCCGTGCATCGGAGAACTACACCCTCTCAAAGGGGTACGTAGTATCGGTACGTTTAACTATTAAATAAATTGAAGTAAGAACAAATATAAATATTTTTATTTTCTCAAAACAGTTGCAGAATAACAAAGCCTTAAGTAAGAATCCAAATTAGGTAGTGCCTGTGTCTTGGCAGCCTTAGATACAAAAATAGATGTACAATTGTTGTGGACGCAATTATGACATAAAAAAAATAAACAGAGGAATATTTGAATGAAATCATTTTAATTGTAAGCAAGTGTAAATGTGTAAAAAACGAGTTTAATTTGTGTGTGAGTGTTTGAATGTACTACATTGACTAACGATCGGTTAGAAATTCAAATTTGTATTTGGTAAATTCCAATCCTTTTTTCTCTAAATTGTCAGATCAGAATGTGTGATCTGTCAAAAAAACCGACATATTTTTGATTTGATCTCAATCTTAACTTTTAAGATTCGATATTATAACCCGTGGTAAATACTGTTGACCAGAGGGATCGTAACAGCTATGACAACAAGGGCACCAAAGATTTGGGCTGGTGAGAGTGATTCCGCGGAATTTTCCTTACTTTATACCTAATAGTAAGTGCATGTTATTCTAAAAATAACAGTCGATTTATAAAACAAAAAAATTATTTCTTGTCGTCATTTTTCTGTCATAATGTTTCCTAGATTATATTATATAATGTTAAAAATATTCGTTAAAATGTATCTAAGAAGGTTTAAAAAACAAAAATCAGTTATACTTTTTTATTATTCTTATACTAATGAATTTATATTGATTAAATACACGCTGTTTTAGCTTTCAAAGGTCAATAAAAGCTATAAGTCCTTAATTGTATAAAAACCACTATTTCTCCTAATAAAAATAAAGTAACAAAGACATTTATAGCTAAACATATGATAATAAAAATTAACAATTTATAAAAATTATACAGTGTGTTTAAACTTTAACACGCCGCCTATTCATTTGTCCTTTTATACAAATAAATGGTAATACAAAATAATTGTTTATTCCGAGTTATGATTTGTAATCGTTAATTGAGGTACAAAAGCTTAAAGTCAGTGGTGGGTACACAGGACGCGTGCCGGACGCGTGCTAACTAGAGAGCCGCCCGCTGCTTTCGAGAGCATATGCGTCTTTCATTCGCAAATTATTACTATTCATTGACTGTTTTGTTAGTATTTGATAATACTCAAATCAATAATTAATAACGTGCTCAAATGTAATTCAGGTTAGTTGGTTTGGGTTGAGGTGAATTTAAGCAAAAAATAAGAAATTCCCAACGTTTTCCTTCATCAAAATACCAGAAATTATACCCAAAATCTTAATTCGAAAATGAGATTCACCATTTTTAACAACCCTCAAATTGCTAATGTCGCCAAGATAAGGGAGTAGGTGAGTGAGGGATTGTTTACAAGTGACTATTAAACATTTGTGCGCTTGATTTGTCCGTGTCCTACCCCATTGTTATAACGTCTTAATGATTATACGCCGTACGAGATTACTTGGTACTTGATATTATTTTTTATTAATCTATAATACAATCTTAAATTGGCCATTTCCTGTTTATTGTTTGCGTTTATCCAGAGATAAATCTATCAAGTATCTCGGTCGTCATATTGGGTCGCAAGTATAATTATAAATGACTGAAGAGTGCTGGATATAAAATGTAAAGTACCAAAATGAAATAGCTTCGCCATTTATTAAAATAAAATGCTCAACGCCAATAAAAGGCTAGTTCAACAAACATTTTAGGATTTTTAATAATATTGAATTTTCATTTTAGGTCAATAAACTAAAGAAAATGTTACTCATAATATGTTACTCATATACACTGAAAGTAAGAAATAGTTTTGTTAATGCAGAAATATCTGCCTGTATGAATGTCAAAACGTTACCATATGTCAAAAAATAATCAGACATATTGACTATACTTTATTTTAGTAGATGTATAAATAAGGAGTCCTTTAGTGGAATCTGACACGATTAGTTAAGTAAAATATTTTGGAAAAGCAAATTTAAAAATATCTACTCACGATTTTTTCTCGCGACATCAGATATGGAAGTCATTTTTCCATTTAGAGAAGGGGTTTTTTCTAATTGACGCTGTTGATCTGAAGGGTAATGACAGTCATATAGAACTTTTGGGCGAGCGCAGCCGGCAGAGTGATAGCAAGCACAATGTCACCAAAGTAGTACGGACTTCGGCCTGGGTTATTTACCTGAGTCGTAAATTCCGCGAAATTTGCCACAGTTAAACTAATAGCTGTTACGAAAACAAATGTATATCAAAGTCTCTAAAAACATAAGTATCAAATCAGATCTGATGTGAGTATTTTGAGGTTCATAAGCGCCTTCTCAGGGTCTAAATTGAATAATCTGTTTTTGATTTTCATTTCTCACTTCAGTAGAGAGGCCGCCGAGGTGATCAGGTCACCTCACTCTTAGCGGCAGACCTCGCACCAATTTTCAAGTCTCCGTTGATTTGGAGGTATTGATTCTTCGCGTTTAGAGGCAATAAACGATCAAAATGATTTAATCCTCGTTGCCACTCGATATCGACGGGGTGTTAGCACATCCCTACGGGGCGTATCGCTAATTTGTCACGCGTTATATCTTCACCACCATGTAGTGGCAGTGGGGTTAAATAACTTATTTGTTTTTTTTTAAGTTTAAGTTTAAAATACAATCGTTTTTGAAGTTATACTTATTTTGGCGCGTTGGGGAAAAATGACGAGAGTAAATTTTTACAATGCGCGCGCAACCGTCGCGAAAAAACGACACCCTGAAGTTAGCTGTCAACCTTTTAGTTTTTTCTATTATTACGTCAAAGAAGTACAAGTTCTTGCGTGCATACATAAATACACACACTTTTTTTTAATATTGCATTTCACTGTTTTAATTTAAAAAATAATTATATTGAATAGTTAATTAAGGAAAAATTAAGTTAAAAGGAGTGACCTTACTTACACTTTTATTATTATTTTTAATGCCGTTTAATTAAAAATGATTTAAATGTTAAAATATTTTTTTAACAATCAAATGTTGTAATAAGTTGCAAATAATTTTTGGTGTATTTATTATTTGCCTCGGTGGTGCAGTTGTATTACGAAAAACTGCCGTTCTGAGAGGTCTCAGGTTCGATCCCTGGGTCGGGTCAAGTGATATTGGGTTTTTCTACTCAGTATCATTTCGGAGTTTGGAATATGTGCCCGATATGGCGACAGGCTCGCCCCCTGTCACATCTGGGACGGAACTAAGCTCGGCGGAATGCGGGTGGTGTAGTTCGCTATTTCACCTCTGCCTAACCCTTCGGGGATAACAGGCGTGAGCTTAAGTTAATATGTATTTATTATACATATATGGATGTCAGATTTGACAGACCGAACTGCTTCATTACGAATGACTACGGAAATTCAGAATTAGAATACCTACATATCATGTAATATGTTAAGGCAGGCTGAAAATAAAAAAAATTAAGAAATAATATGCTCTATTCAAATTTAGGCCCTAATAAGACGATTATGAACGTCAAAACACTACCACCGGTTCGGAAAACAACTCAGTCGAGAAGAGCGCAGGCGAGAAACTCGATCGTGGTGATGTGTATCAAAACTTTGTCCTAAGTATTTAAAATAAGCTTATTTTATGATTTTTATTTACAACTAGCTGTGTGTCCACGGGACCGCCCGCGTATCATCTCTACAGTTTTTAATATTTTTTAAATTTTCATTATAAAATAATATTAAGAAACTAAGAAAAGCAAATATAATTCTCATAAAATCAAGCATTTGCCTGTTTGACGGAATTGACTATTGAACCGCAGTTCATGCACAATTTCAAGAGTTTTATATTTTAACAGGGAACCTTAATTATTTTCTCACATTTTTTTAGTATTATTATAAGGTAAAAATATTTCCCATAAATTCAATTACCTGCCAGTAACATTGTGTATCGGATTTTAATCATATTTTTATGAGTTTTATATTATTTACACGGAACTCTGATTATTATGGAAAAATAAAAGTCCCTTCAAATTCGATCCAGGCGTTCTGGAGTTTTTTAATAGTATTTTTGGTATAGGTACAGAATATACATTCATATCTATTTAGTAAAAAGTTACTTTGATATAACAAACAGACACTTTAATTATATTTATATGTAGATTGTAAGATATTTTGTATTTCAAAGATTTATTATAATGAGAATTTATTTGTCATAATGACATTGTTTTCTGTTTATTAGGGACATGACAGCAAGTTCTTTAGGTTCATTTTCCTATAATTATACTAATCTTTAATGCTCCAACAAAATGGCTGCCTTATGTTACAGCTTTTCAATAGAGTTGTTGTAACCAAAACGCTTTTTCACGTAAAAATCACACAAAGATTACTAATAAAATAGCCTTATTTACTGCAAGTTAATAAATTAAAAATTATCATTACTTGCTATATGACAGAAAAAATCTCACCAAGAACTCTAAAAAACGAACACCGTTTTGAAAGTGGACAGTTAAAAAAAAATCTCCTCGTCAATTAGTCAGGTATGGCCATGAATAAATTGCATCGAATAAAATTTAAATTGTAAATCAGTTGTTCATTTACTGAGGTCGGAGTTTTTTTTTTGTTGTTACCTATTCAATTTGTTCAATTTTAGATGTATGAATTTCTTGATTTTTTTTGCCCCTTTTCTGCTATATTAGTCTCAAAACGTTAGTCAGAAGTTATAATGCAGTTTCATCTTGAAAAATTTGAAAGATTGAAAAAGAAACTCATTTGGTTAAAAATAAACACGTGTCCAGCCAAAGACTACACATAGTTAACAGTCTTTGGTCAAACTGTTTTATCTTTAGCTATTTATATATAGGTACATCCATTCAACCGAAAAATGCCCACCGCTGGACATACGTCTCCCCAAAGATCTCCACAACAACCGGTCTTGCGCCACCCGCAACCAGTGGATTCCCGCGACCTTCACCAAGTCCATCTGTCCATCTTGAGGAGTGCCTACCGTCACTGCGTCTTCCGGTATGCAGTAGCCAATCGAGAACCCTTTGCCACTTAAGTCAATATATGTAATATTTATATCCGTATAAATATTTTTTATTTTTAATAATAAATGAGATACATTTTGAAATTCATTTCCACATTGCAGTTTTAAAGAAGGGTGAGTACCATGCACATTGTGAAAAAATCGCCAAAGTACACTTCTTTCGGCGCTTCGCAAGTATAAATCCAGAGCTCCTTTATCATTTAACTTTATCCGTGATAGATGTACCATTCATCCGAAGGACGTCCACTGCTGGACAAAGGTCTTCCTCAAAGATCTCCACGACGACCGGTCTTGGGCCATCCGCATCCAGCAGATTCCCGCGACCTTGACCAAGTCGTTGTCCACCTTGTGGGGGGACTATCCACGCTACGTCTTCCAGTGCATGGTACCCATTCGAGAGCCCGTTTGCTCCATCGGGCATCGAGCAATGTACCCAGCTCACTGCCACTTAAGTTTAGCAATTCTTCGGTCAATGTTACTTTGGTTCTTCTGCAGATCTCCTCATTTCTGATTCGATCACGCAGTGAAACTCCAAGCATAGCCCTCTCCATTGCTTTTTGAGCAACTTTGAGCTTCCTTATTAGGCCCATTGTAAGCGACCACGTCTCAGTGCCGTACGTCATCACTGGCAACAAACACTGCTCATAGATGTCAAAGATTTCATAAATGTCATCGATGTACACTTGGATGATAACACCGACTGTCAATATCTTCCCATCAATACATAGTTAAAAACATCATTCTTGAACTGGACTTTATTTTAATCACATAACCGGTTTGCTGGATAATACATTTTAGCTCCGTGTCAGGAAAGTTTAATTTCAAAAGGGTTTTTTTATGGTGGGCCATTGTGTGAACGATAGGGACCAAATTCTAAAGTCTGGAGGCTTTTTCATCATCACTAGTTTCTGATATTTATAATAAACTTCTTTTATGTATTCTATCAAATCCATTTATGGCTAAAATTATTTAGTGGTTTTTACAAAACTCTGTTTTTAGGTATCACACTTGATAATAAGTTACAATGGGGTCCGCATATTAAAACTTTGGCAGGAAGGCTTAGTTCCGCTGCTTTTGCGGTTCGAAAAATTCACCAGTTGTCTTACGGTATTTTGCTGTGGGGTACAGCAGCAGAGGTAGACACCATTTTTACGTTACAAAAGAGAGCTGTTCGAGCAATATATAATATGGGACCTCGCGAATCTCTAAAGAACAAGTTTCAAGAATATGATATCTTAACTTTGCCCTCCCAATACATCTTCGATAACTTAATGCATATTCGTAAAAATTTAGACAAGCTAGATCTAGTGAATGATCGTCATAATTTTAATACTAGAAGTAAAGACAAGTTGGCCGTCCCACGCTTTAGGTTAAGTGAGTGTAATAAAAGCTTTATAGGTAATAGTATTCGGTTTTACAATAAGATCCCAAGTAACATTACCGATTTACCTGACAATAAGTTCAAGTATTATGTCAAGCAAGTTTTAATCTCAAAAGGTTATTACAGGGTGGATCATTACGTGAACGATAGTGATGTCTGGAATTAACCCACATCTCTGTGCTTCCACTAAAAACTACGATTTGTATAGTTTTTTTTTTATATGACAAAAAAAAAATGATAAATATTATATTTATGAAAAAAAAAGAACCAGATCGAGTTTCTCGCCTGCGCTCTTCTCGAGTGGGTTGTTTTTCCGAACCGGTGGTAGTGTTTTAGACGTTCATAAGCGCCTTTTTAGGGCCTAAATTGAATAAATAAATTTTGATTTTTGATTTTGATTTTATATTTCGCAAAATGTTACCATCGATCCTTACAAACTATAAGTATTCGGGAGGCAAATTCCACACACGGGTAATATGATTCTAAGCCAAGCGTTACTTGTGCTATGGTAGCTAAACAGCTGATCGATTATATACAATATTACAGTTCATTATTACAGCGGAATGAGGTATGTCACAGTTTTTTTTTTAGATTTGGTACAAATCCTGCTTTAATCACTCACTCACTTGCGTATCGTATTTTCTATTCTGTACAATTATACACTACGTAATAAAGATGTAAATAATAGCTGAAAAACAATGGCCTCTATTTTTTGTACCAACAGAAATCAAAGATATTTTTCACAAATTATGCATGCCAACAAAATTATGTATATTTAATTGGATCTTGTTCGCAATTTTATGAGTTTTAGGTTTTTTGCGAGGAACCCTAATTGTTGTGCAAAAATATAAGTAGTCTAAGCTACGCCTTATAATATCAGCAACCTACCAGAAAAAGCCTTGTCAAAATCGATCC
This sequence comes from Samia ricini, assembly GCA_014132275.2. NCBI lineage: Eukaryota > Metazoa > Arthropoda > Insecta > Lepidoptera > Saturniidae > Samia > Samia ricini. The sequence goes on along the minus strand of AP028160.1, from coordinate 36,367,484 downwards.
AACCGTTGTGAAGATTGGCCACACTAATAGACAGACGAAAATAGTAATTTTGTAAGTGTTTTTGGTACAATTAACGTATGCTATGTACATATGCATATGCATTTAAAATAAAGTGTTCTTTTGATATTACAAATAGACACTTTAATTTTAATTATTTATATTGAATTTAAGTAATTCACTAAGAAGGTTTAATGGCGAAGTTACCTAAAGCAAATATCTGTATCTAACACTGATTTTTTTCCGAAGTTTTCATGATGATTTTCGTTCACCCTAAAGATCTTCCTGAGCACATATGCTTTTGTGTCGATATTCATATTTCGTAGCATAATCATTTATTTACAAATTAGGTGACTATAAACTATATTATTTCATTTCGATTTTTAATTGTAAATTTTTGAGCACATTAACTGTTTTTTTCTCTTTTTAATGGAATAATAATCTGTAATGGACAACAATGGTCTGCGCTTGGAGAATTATGTTTGTATAAAGTTAAAGATACTACCAGGAAATTGGATTGATGCAGGCGGAAATTAATCTTACTTTACGGAAATCAATCTTAAATAATATGGCTGATTTTTTACTTTGCTAACTCCGTTCAAATGATCAGCTGTCACATCATCAGCATTCATAACTCAATATTGTAACCTAACTGTCCCTTCAATCAAAAACCGAATGGAATTAAAAGTCAAAATACATATGTACCGGTGTTACCAACACTTACTATTCAAAAATTTAGCGAAGGGGAATAAATATGAAAAGCGACGACCTCGATGCTGAATGCCTCCGCTCCTCCATTTTTACGCAAATTAAAAGACACAAACGTAACCATAGACAAGGTTTTCTCCCGCGCGCGCTAAACCACCATTCACAGACGTCGTATTCAATTGCTCGAGAGTGTAACGGAACGCCCCGAGGCATTAATTAGAGCAGAAACTCGTCTCTATGGCCATTCCTTTTTTAAAAACTGAAGTCTTTATGTGATCCCGCCTTTGTGCACGTTCCGTTTGTGGCACGGTTAAGTTTCAGATCTTAGTATCGAGCGATATTTTAACCTCCTTGTTCAATTATTGGAAATTGATGACTTTATTTAAAATATTTAATGCGTTTTCCATTTAATTCAGATAATGTGAAAAATGAAGAGGATCAAGACGTTGCGAGATGTAATTCCCAAGCTACAAGTCAGAATTTAGAAACATCCGAGATAGAGGATGAAATATCTGTCGGTGATAATCGAAGTGATACATCGACGCCTAAAAATATTCATTTTTCTTTCGAAAAGGGGTCCGAGTATAATAAGGTCGATTCTGAAAAGCTGTCATCAATAATAGACGTCGATTCGAATCGAATTCCGAACTACGATACGCCATATAAAGAAGAGGACGCAGAAGATGTAGATTTTGAAAGTAGAACAAACGACCGAATGAAGATGTATGACCGTGGTCTCTTTCATATCTATAGAACGGAAAGAGATAACAGTAAAGACGGAATGAACGAGGTATCGCCCTTTGGTCATATGGCTGGATCGTTATCGGAGGGTATTTACGGGAGAACTATGGACCTCTCCAAGACATCGTTTCAGTCACAACTGCTCGCTGGTTTCGCAGCGTCTGTTATTGCTGGCAGTTCACAGAGGGATTCACAAGAGACCTTAGGTAGGAATTGTGTTTTGTTTTCTGAAACATAGTCATCATTTTTAAGCCCTGTTCCCAAATCAGTTGGGGTCGGAGCAGTATGTTTTCTTCTTCCATATATCTCTATCAGCCGTCACCTCTTCATTTAGTCCTATTCTTTCATACTATTCCTCACACTTTTATTGGTTTTCTTCTACTTTTCCACCCTTCCAAATTAACATTCATTACAATTTTATCCTCATGCGCTTGCTCTCTTTTCCACCACGACAAATGTTTCCCTTTCAACTTTTTCTACACTGGCGGCACTTTCAAAAGTCCCTTTAATATACTTATTCGTATTATTCCATTATTTTGTTCGTTATTTTGAACCCTGTTTTTGGCTTTTTCTGTGGATTTCATATGACTTATGGATAGTATATTTAATTTAATTCCAAAATTCAGTTCAATATATGTATTAAGTATTTGAATTTGAAAGTCCACTTAAAAATCCAAAAACTTATTATATAGGTACGAGTATTACTTCTTATAGATACAAAATAATTCGACATTTCACGTCAAAACGTCCGCTACTTTAACATGATTAAACCGTAACTTCCAATGAGCAAATATTTGCATGTTTTTTTTTTGCTATACGCAGATCGTCAGCAACCTTCACGTCCGTTAACGACAGGAAACTCTAATCGAAAGCCGCGACGTCGTCGGACTGCGTTCACTCATGCGCAACTGGCATATTTGGAACGAAAGTTTCGCTGTCAGAAATACTTAAGCGTCGCCGATAGAGGGGACGTGGCTGAAGCGCTCAGCTTGAGCGAGACCCAAGTGAAGACCTGGTACCAGAATCGACGGTAATTATTATTTATGCATACATTCAATGTAAAGTACTATACGTTTACTGTTGTAAACATAAGTTACAGCTTAATACATACATACATACATATGCTCACGCCTGTATCCCCGAAGGGTTAGGCAGAGGTGAAGTAGCGAACTACCACCCACATTTCGCCGAGCTTAGTTCCGGCCCAGATGTGACAGGGGGCGAGCCTATCGCCATATCGGGCACAAACTCCAAACTCCGGGATGATACTGAGTAGAAAAAAACCCAATATCACTTGACCCGACCCGGGGATCGAACCCGAGACCTCAGAACGTCAGTCGTATGTAATACAACTGCGCTACCGAGGCAGTTTACAGCTTAATATGAGTTAAATATGTCTAATTTATGCAAATGGTCAGTATAGTACAGTTAAAAAACAAAGGCGATTGTCGATGTCAAAAATCTATCAGTATTCGTTGCCATTATATCGGTTTGCTGAGATGCCTTACGAAGAAGAACTAATTTTATTAGGCATTAATTTAAAAACAACAGTTTTATTTTTGCGTGTTTTATAGATTTTATACGGTCGATATAATTCATGATACAAAGATATAATTTTGTGTTATATAATTTTTTGAAGTTATACTTCTTTAGACGCGTTATGAAAAAATGATGAGAGTGTAATTTTAAGATGCGCGCGCATCTGTGACACGAAATTAACGGTATGAAGCTGTCTGCTTAACCGCTCATTAAGTCTAGAAAAAAAAAGCTACCAACAAAATAGAAATTGAACCTCGATATTAGTCCCGCATGTTGGTACGCTCGTCACCTCTGATCACTGTTTTTCATATTTATAATATTTATCAACATGTTTCTAGTTTATACATTCACAACACGTGTTTTAGTTTCATACAAGTGCGAATTATATATGTGCTAATAAATTATATTCAGTAGTGATTTAAATTGAATATTTTAATTGATATCACTTACTATTTGTGAATATTAGTGAAACAAATTGTGCTTATATACTTTTTCAAGTGTTCCAATATAATTGAGGTTAACTATCCGTATGTATTATTTATTGATATAAATTAAAATACTTTTATTTAATATAATTAACACTAAATATTATTAAATTATTAATGTTAAATAATTATTATTGGTTATTTAATATTCACAAGATCAAGAAATAAATTTAATAAAAAGTTTGTGATAAAAATTAAAATGGAACATCAAATTATAATATTAATTTTTAATATTTGCTATTAAATTGAATAAATAATAAATATTTATAAAAATAACTAAATAAATTTACTTAATGAAATTTTTTTTGATAAAAATGAAAAGTGAATATTAAATTAAGAAATCAATAAAAATATTTTAAAAAAATGACCAACCTTAAATTCAATTTTTTTTTCTATTATTACATCAAAGAAATATAACTTCTTACGTGCGTACATAAGTACACACACACACACACACACACACTTTTTTTTGTTTTGTTGTTGACAGAACAAAATGGAAGCGTCAAAATCAGCTCCGTTTGGAACAACTGCGCGCGCAAGCGGCTACCGGTGAACGAGACTTGTCAGCGCACGCGTTGCCCCTCGCCTGTGCCCTTCTACCACCCTACCCGACTTACATGCACTGCCATTTGTAATAATATTTACTTACAGCCACAATAATGTCATCATAAAAGTGTATCGTTTGTTACGTAGAAATATTGGGATGGAAAGAGACACATAATGAATAAATACACTTGTGAAAAACCAACATAGTAACCGGCACTTGATCCGTCATGTAGTCCGGGGTATATAATCTACGGATTCCCATCTGCCAGTGTCGGCGTCAATGTTCTTGGACTGTCTTCTTGTCCTTCATGTCGTTACCAATGCGGAGGATCGTCATGGATCTCTATCCTGTGCTTGATGAAGAGCTGCGGTGAAGGATCGGCTCCAGTTGTTCGAAGACTTGATCCGACCACTGTTTATTTATTACCACCGTCCTTTTTTAACATCACGTGAAATGCAGTCATTTTGGAAAAGTTTTTTTTTTTTGTTTTTTGGAGCTATAAATTGTATCTTATGTTAACTTTATTGACAACTAGCTGTGTACCCGCGGCTGTGCCCGCGTTTTATATATTCTTCATTGCGTTTTTATTTTTTTTACGGAACCCAAATATTTTTTTTTAGTGCTAAGATAAATTTCTCATAAATCAAGCACTTGCCCGTAAAACTGTGCATTGAATCGAATTTTATTAAATTTTTTAGCAATTTTGATTTTTTTACGCGGAATCCTAATTATGTTCAAAAATTAAAAGTTCCCTAAGTTACGCGGAGTAACTTTGGCTATCTACCAAAAACCAAGTCCCGTCAAAATCCGTCCAGCCAGGCAAACAAAAATTTAAAAAAAAAAAACACTTTTGGTCTAGGGATCGTGTATATCACATCATATCTATTTAGTAAAAAAATAATAATTTTGACATTACAAACAGACACTTCAATTTGATTTATTAGTATAGATGTAGGTCTATGTCTAATTTCATAAAATCAGTCCATTTGTTATCTATACAAATAAATAAAATTGAACTATCTGTTTGTATAATAATATCGGAAAAATAACTTATAACTAAATATGCTTATAATTGAAGTGATGATGCCGCAGTGGGTAGTGCGGCCGGAATCTACGTTAATCGACGCGGGTTCGATCCCACCTATCCAATTCTAAAATCGGCCTGAGCTTTCGGTGAAAGATAACATCGTGAGGAAACAATAGCGTGATGGTAGGGCGTTTTTTAATATTGGGGGACTTCAGTCTCACTAATGCAATAGGTAAGGGTAGTGCGTAAATGCATTTCCCCCGTCAAAAAAAAAAAGGCCGTTTTATAATGATGCCCGCCTGGGTAGCTACCGCCCTCAAGTTTGGAAACCTATCGCCAAATGCCAGTAGGTGTGTTCCAGGATCATCACTTGAGAACCAGTACCTAGGCTTAGTGTGTTTACCATCCTGGCCCACATCGTCACTTAACATCAGGTGAGATTGTGGTCAAAGCACTTATATTGTGTAAAAAAATATATTCCTGTTAATCTCTGAAACGTCTCTGGGACTGATTTTGACTGAAAGCTGAAACTGAAGTTATATGGCATAACTGAGGCTACTTTTACTTTTGGAAAATAGTTAAGATTCCGCGTAAGAAAATTAAAACTCATGAAATTGTATTAAAAAAAACGATTCAATGGTTAGTTTTACTGGCCAAGTACTTGAATTTATGACAAATATCTTTGCTTTCTGTTCATCATCATCATCTCCCTACCCTTTTCCCATCTTCATTTGTGGTCGGCGCAACACATGTCTTCTTCTTCCATTCCTCTCTATTTCTTGTCATCTCCGCATTCACTCCTTTCTTAAGCATATCTTTCACACAGTCCATCCATCTTTTCTTTGGTCTTCCCCTTCCCATGTAACCGTCCACATTCATATCTAGTACCTTTCTTATAACATCCTCTTTCTTCCTCTTTCTAACCAAAAATAATTTAGGACCTGTACAAAAAAAAAAAATAAGAAGTGAATCCTTGTGCGGATGAAAATTATGATGCGCAAGCGGAGCCGCGAGTAAAGCTAGTTAAGTAATAAAGGTACTAGCATTCAATTTGTAAATTTAGTTATTAATATGTATGGGACATATAGACGTAAGTATATATCTGTTCAGATAAGTTGAGACCTGTACCTATTCATGTTTCATAATTGTTTTGTTTTTATCAATAGTCACTTGTAAATCCGCCATTTTGTTATGCAAATCTATAAAGTATTGGGACAACAATGTAATTGTAACCAATCAAATATTGTTTGAATTAAAAATGTGAAAGGTTTGACTGAGTTATATAGAAATCGAGATTAACTTATTAATCTAGTCTAGTATTAATTTATTTAATTAATATTTACTGTTTTTATTTGATGTAAATTAACTTATCGAATAACAAGTGAATAATGTATTTAAATAGTAAATAATTAGTTTAATCTAGTTTGTAATTGTAAATTGCACATAGTTATATAGAAATAAATAAATCTAGTCACATTAAAGTAAATATTCAACAATTTATACAAAGCTTTTCAATCACACAGCACACTTCATTTTGTAAACAAACTGTACCGACCATTGTTAGACCGTGAATTATGTAAATATTTTGGCGCCATTTCGAATCACTGCCGACAACCGTTCCTAATTTGCATCTATTTAACACGACAGATGATCTCGCAGCTAGAGCGGCGCTTCAAAGCGGAACGTGAGTTTTGCTTGATTAAACGCCTTACTCGCTTTACATCGATACAGCGCTGTACGGTGACATTTTAGCCGGCGGGCAACCATGACTGGGTCTGGAAAGTCGTCATTAATTGTCAATTTGTACAAATAAGATGGTAATTTGCGGTACTACCATAGAGTTTAGTCTTCGTTTTGTCAAAATAAACGAACAAGTCTACAAATTTTAAACTTTTTCACATTATAAAAAACAAGCCTGGGCTTGTTTATTATAAAATTAATATATTATAAAATATTTATTATAAAAAACTAGCGTGGAGCAAAACATTGCCGAGGAAATCATATAACATGGTGGTAGTGCATTTTATAATAATGCCCGCCTGGGTAGTTATCAGCCTCAAGTTTGAAAACATGTCGCTAAATACCAATTGCACACTTATTGATTGACTTTGTAATACCACAGTCAAGCACTTACGTAAGTAAGAGTTGGCGAATGTTTTAGAGCGATGATAGCGCAGCAGGTACTGCGTTTGGATTTCGCGTTAATGAGGTTCGAGGCAACCTCTCCGAATAAAAAATGTGATTGGGCTTTCGGTGAAAGAAAACATCGTGAGGAATCCAAAACATGGTGGTAGGGCATTTTCTAGTAATGCCCACCCTTAAGTTTGAAAACCTGTCGCTACTTGTTACTTGTTGGTGGGCTCCTGTTTCCGCACTTAGCCACATTGGCGGTCCGTTATGCGTGCAGGATCAGCCAGCTTCTCGAGCCAGCCCAGCTCCTTCCAGAAGCGTAAAAGCCTCCTGGAGCGACCTCATTTGCTTGAGGGTTTTTGCCCGTTGGTTGACTACTCCCGTGCATTCCAGGATCACGTGGGTAGTAGTCTCTTCTTTTTCCAGACATCCCCTACACATGGGGCTATCTGTCAGACCTATTGTAAATAAATGTTTATTAAGTGATCAATGTCCCGTCATTACACGCACCACTAGACGAAGATCAGTGCGAGATAAGCTGAGCAGTCTTCGGACCAAGCTCCGTGATATTTCCGGAACAGCTTGTTTAGACTGTCTACAGCCAGGAGTGTTAGCCCATCTCTTACTGTGAGTGCTGTGGGTGTATTTACGCAACCATGATCTAAAAGTACTGTAAGCAAGAGGAAGATATGGCACAGGGCCTGCCACTGTTGTCGTCGATCCTCTTCTTGCCAGTTCATCTGCTGCGTCGTTACCCATTGATCCGCTGTGACCCTTTATCCATTGTAGGATGACCCTGTTGATTGCCACTATGAGTTGCAGTGCAAGGTGACATTCGTAAATGAGGCCTGAGGTGATGGAAATATTCTCTAGCGCTTGAAGTACGGCCTTACTATCAGAGAGAATTCGGATACCAGAGTCCCTTATCTCCCTTTTGAAGACTGCGTTTGCTGCTTGGATGATAGCGACACATTCACATTGGAATATGGTACTGTGCTCACCCAACCCTGTAGATAGCTTGATAAACCTGTCGTTAAATACCAATAGGTGATACCGGCAGTTTTAATTAAGAACCAGTACCTCCAGTGCTTACCATCCTGGACCACATCGTCACTTAACATCAGGTCAAAAAAAATTAACAAATAGTTTACATATTTAAAATTCAATACGATAGAGTATAGAATATCTGTGAAAGGAAGTGATGTTTCAACGACTTTTATGGGAATTATTTAGATTAAATTAAAGAATTATTCTATTTTTACGTACTTTGCTATATATTCTACGTGATCTTCATAATGTGGAGTGATTTGTGTAATAATCGAATTAATAAAGTATGAGATTATAATTATAATTATAATATAACAAGGAGTAAACGTTACAGATATACTGAGGTGACCACATAGTTTTATAACAGAAAACATTTTTGTATAAGGAACTACGAATTTAACCAGTTATATTACTTGAAACGTTCAATTTAATTAAATAGATAAATAATTAATTCGGTCGTGAAGTTAAGATAAAAGTAAATTTTGTTACGTCGAAAATATGAATAATAAAAGAAAGACCAAAATTTGGGAGCGATGTTTAAAGGTATTTATTTTATCTATACTAATAAATACAATTGAATTAATGTCCGTTCGTAATATCATAATAACAACTTTTTACTAAATACATACATACATATGAATGTACATACGATATTTGTACCAAAAATATAATTTTTTATCTGTCTGTCTGTTTGCTAATCCTCGGAAAGGCGGGACCGCTTTTGACGGACCCTTTTTTGGTAGATAGCTGAAATTACTCTGCGTTAGATAGGATTTTATTTTTCGAAAATATTTAGGGTTCCGTGTATAAAATTAAAACTCATGATATAGAGAGTAAAATTTTATTTAATACACAGTTTTACTGGCAAATGTTTCAATTTGTGAGAATCATCTTTGCTTTTAAAATTTTGGTAACTTTCTTCGCAAATCATTTGATTATTGTGATCAGATTTAGAATCAATAACACGGAACATGTATTCTGAGGTGTGAAGCTTAAACTGGCTGCATGTTTTAAGTGCCTTTGCCTTTTTCGTAAAGAGGAGAAAAAACTGGAATCAGGGTAATTCTAAAATTGAATGAAGCAAACCTTACTTATTCATGATAATGATGATATGGAATAATAAACAAGATATTACGATACAAAACCTTGATTTAACCACCTCTTTATTTAACATTTGATCCGAGTATATCTATTAAGGGTCGTGCTGTGAGGTAATTGGGCTATTTTGATCTCCGCAGACGGCGGGCGTGTGGGGGGAGTCGCGGGGCATGCAGGGCGGGTGGTAATTGAAGTATTTTCCCAACGTTTCGAGGGTTTGACAGAGTGAATGGATTAGTTACCGTTGATAACGATCTGTGAGTGACGCCGTCTAATTGGCGGTTCAGATGATTTTCTATTAGCGAGTATTATTTATATTCTGTTTGTAAAATTAATTTGTAACGTTTGTTGATGTTCACTTATTCGAATTATTGACTTGCTAATAGTATATAATTTAAAAGAATAGCCCCGTTTAAAAAAAAAAAAAACATCTAGCAGATGATTGTTAAGGCCTTTCACCTATTTCCCTTCTTTTTCCAAATTTTCTATACCATCTTTATGTAATTCTTAACGTCAGTTTGTAATCCCTGAGTTTTATGGTATGAAAGTTTTCCCACATGTAGTTTTTGTAGTATTAAATTTATGTTATTACTGGTAACGTTTTTCATTAATAAAATTCTTATCCAGATCAAAAACCATAACAAAACAATTGATAAAATTAATTAATATTTGTAAGCAATTTTTTTCCAGCAGTACAAACGATTATCAAGAATGAAATTTTTTGCAAGACTTATTATTTTTATTAATCTGTACATATTTGATGTGGAAGCCGACGTGGATCACGATACCAGTGAAAAGAACAGTGGGAAATATATTGTAGATTCTAATGAGTTACACAGAAGGTTCCTAGAAGACGTGGACGACAAAGAATGGCATGTGTCTCACCTCAAAGACGTAGATTTTGCTAGTAGAAAGAGTTCGTGCGAAGGTGAAAAACGTTCGATGATAAAGCTAGAAAGTATAAAAGGATGTTGAGAAACGATGGCGCCTTAGTTGACTTCGTTTCTGCTGATTCGATACCATTTAACGAAAGCGATTTGATACAAGATGATATTTGTAAGGTAAATAGTGATGATTTAAAAAATCATTCAAATAGAATAGATCGAGACAAATCTGCAAGAAATGATTTAAATTTAGAAGATAATCGAGTTAGGAATAACGAGACGTTTTTAAAAATAGACGAGAGTTATGTAAATCGGTCTGCGACTAAAGAAGTTAATACAGCGACTACGTTGGACAGTAAACAAGGGAATAAAGTTGAAAATGCAAAAGCTGAAGAGAAAAGCAGAAGGGCAAGCGAGTACATGTTCAGTTCAGCGGAGTATGATGATGACATGGATGATTTCGACGAGTCCTCGTGTCCGTTGGCTGTGGAAATCATCACGTTGGAATTGGACCAGTTGAGGAATTATGACGTCGAATGCGAAGCGATAATTGAATGGCGGAGCTTGGAATGATTTCTTTTTTTATTTCAATTGTATAGTTAACCCTTTCACGACCAAGGGAAACATTTTCCCCCAGTGGAATATTGGTGACTGTATATTTAATTATAATATTATTTGACTTTAAAATTTCCCCACAAAATTCTAAGTAAGCTATAGTTTCTAACGTTTACACCTCTTTTTAAGTGGAGGAATGTATTTACGCATTTTCATATATACTCTACGTTTAAAAAAATAAACAATTGAATAGTAATATTTACTCTCCGATATCTTATGGTCCTGAAAGAGTTAAATATCCATGAGTAGGTTAGTGTTCTTGAATTATTAATATCAGGTTAGTAATAAATGAATTATAATATCAAATAATATATAATATATAATATCAAAGGAACACGAATTAATGTGATTCAACATTTTATTAAAAATTGAAACTATTATATACAATAAATGAGAAGAGTTAAGCGTGTCCTTCACTCTTAAAGGAAGGGATGCTTCAAAGTTTATGTAGTTAAAAATATGTACTTAGCACATAAAATACAAAAATGAAATTACAAAAAAATGTAAATTGTATTCAATTGTGTGATTTTGTAAAATTCGGGCTCAGCAAAAAAAAAAACCTGCACTAGATTTGACGTGAAATAAACTAGAGTTCAAGAACTAAGACGACCGCTGATAGAAGTGAATCTATCGACAGTCTACATCGTGCCGATCTGCATCTACCACGGGTGAAGCCTCTAAGATAGGTCTGAATATCTACTTGCCTTGAGGTCAATTGCCCTACCTTACTGGTAACTGCTGGATCTACACTGGCTGATCCCTATAACCAGGCTTAAAATGTGTCACTATGTAGGTGTTTTCACCAGATCTATGGAGGTCGCGAAATGCGTGGATACAAGAGCGTTTAGATATATTTTGAGTAAACATTTTATGTAATTATTTTCGTTTTCTGTATTATCTCTGTATAAGTTTTGCGTTTGACTACATTCTTAGGTTACATTAAGTGACGATATGACGAAAGTCCCATACTAAAAATGAAAGAAGTAGTTTGTTCTCGAGTGATACTAAAGGATTTCTGACCATACTTATAGTAAGTAGGGTTTCTAAGAGATGAATATTCACAGACAGAACCAACGAGCTTTTAAACTTCCAATGCCAAAAGCTAACAGTTGGTTGAATATGAATTAATTTACTCCCAAAATTGTGTCAAGATATGTTTCATGGTTGAAAATAAACGATAATCACAATTGATTCAAAATCAAAATCAAAATTTATTTATTCAATTTAGGCCCTAAGAAGGCGCTTATGAACGTCTAAAACACTACCACCGGTTCGGAAAACAACCCAGTCGAGAAGAGCGCAGGCAAGAAACTCGATCTGGTTCTTTTTTTTTCATAAGTATAATATATATCATTTTTTTTGTCATATAAAAAAATATACAAATCGTAGTTTTAATAATGTTAGTGGAAGCACAGAGATGTGGGTTATTTCCAGACATCACTATCGTTCACGTAATGATCCACCTTGTAATAACCTTTTGAGATTAAAACTTGCTTGACATAATACTTGAACTTATTGTCAGGTAAATCGGTAATGTTACTTGGGATCTTATTGTAAAACCGAATACTATTACCTATAAAGCTTTTATTACACTTACTTAACCTAAAGCGTGGTTCCGGACAACTTGTCTTTACTTCTAGTATTAAAATTATGATGATCATTCACTAGATCTAGCTTGTCTAAATTTAGTGAATGATCGTCATAATTTTTTGAGGAAAGCTTTGGAAAAATGAATGAATGAATGTGTGAACTTGTTTTTGCCTATTTAAATATAGATATAATATCACGAAACACTTTGTTATAAATTATTATAGTGTTTATAGCGACATCTAGTTTACCTACTAATTCATATCTTAGACTTGAGTAACTGCGTAAAAATAATACATTTTTGACACATAAATATAGATGTAATCTAAAAGATGGCGTTAAAAAGCATTTTCAGAACGTAGCAGCTTAAATCCCTCTACGCTAATGCTACGTTGCTACAACGGCCGGCCGGCCTACGTCGTAACAAACATGTTTCTAAAACTGCCTCTAGATGGCGTTAGTTTAGATTGTTAAACCGCCTAAAATTCAGTAAATTACCTGTCTGTATATAAAGTTAAAAGGAAAATGAAGTTCAAGTCATTTTTATTCGATGTTTTATTCTTTTTTTTTGGTTTAGCAGCATTAATGAGCTTAAATGTTATCAATAAAAAAATGGCAAACCGTTTTTTTCCTTAGATTTTCAATAAAGATTATTCTATCGTCGAATATCGTGCACTAGACGATTGACTACCTACTAATATAATTAATAATATTTGCATTTGTAATATCATCGAGTATAAAATAATGCTGTAATTAATTTAAAATTGTTTTATGAAAAATATTATTAAAACTTTTAAATTAAATTGATAACAATTGAAATCAAAATTTTTGTAATGAACGAAATCCAGAATGCTCCGTTTGAAGTCCAAAGTTGTGTTATCAGGTTATTTTTATTATTTCTTTTATTTAATAAAAAAAATGTGCATATGTAACCTTTAGACGTGATTGAAGTTGACGGCTTTTTGTTTCTTTTTAAATTAACATTGACACAACGTAAATATAAATTAAATTAATTAAATAAATAATCATTAGTTTTAAATGTAAACATATTTATTTGGACATTCAGCAGCCAATATGACCGAAACATGAATTATTGTATAATTAAGGTAGTGCCTTTGAAATCTGTATCACAATGCATTATAAAAAAATTATACGTCATTTAATCCTGTAAAAAATCCGAGTTATATTAACTTAAAGAAGTTTTACAGTAATACCCCGCTTTACGCGAGGGATACGTTCCAAAGAAAATCGCGTTAACTGAAATTCGCGTATATCGAGGTTTATGATTAAACATAGTCAAAATTTAATACAAAAAAATACAAATCATTTTAATCAATCACTTTAATTCTAAGAACACTTTATGCAATACATACTCTATTTTTTTACGGAAAAATATATCTATTGTCTTTACATTATGTTTATACGCACTCTTTCGCGTAATGCGAAGCATTTGAGCGCGAAACTTTGACATTCGCGTTATAGTGAAACCGCGCGTAACGGGGTCGCGCTAAGCGGGGTATTACTGTATTACAAAAATAATATTTATTGTACTTACAATTTATCAAGTTACACTGGAAATATATCGCATACTTTTTCTTTAAATTTAGAAAGATACATGTAATTTAACATTAAGCCTAACATCATTTTTACATATTCGTTGTCACTGAGCGAGACAGGAGGAAAGTAAGGCTTAATTGAAAAAAAAAAAATGGGAAAATTAATAGAATTTTATATAAAAAATTAAATAAATATTTAAAGAAAACCCTCGATCCCGGAACATAAGTAAATATTATTTTGTCATAATTCGCAATGGATTTTTAATAATGGAAAATAGCCGGTGCCGTCTTGGAAAAGGGATTCCCTAACACATGTACGGGGGAACATAAGCCGCGCAATAATACCCAGTGGAAATTGTAAGGATGGCATTAGGAAGCCCCGAGGTGCGGGCCGACATTATCCCCGTTGGAATATTTTCGCTTGAAATAAAAATCAAGGTTTGTGGGTCAGCGCACCGCCATTTTTTTAGTGTTGGTAAATTACGACTCTATACTTTTCAATTTATTCGGGATATATTGAATTAATCTAATTAGTTGTTTTTTTACATGAATTTTTAAAGTAAAAATAAAACCATTGTTTTATGTCAACGAAATACAGGAGAACCACCAAATATAATATGGTAATTGTAGCTTAAATTAAAAAATCCTTGGTTCAAATTTTAGGTCCGGCAATGATAACCCAGACAGACAAAATTGTGTTTGCTGATTAAATAAACCAGTGGAATATCGTTCTGAAGAATGCAAGTTCGAGGTTCGTTATGTACGACAGGATTTTAAAAAATATGCGTGTATATTTATTTCTATAGTAATAAATAAAATTGAAGTGTCTGTAATGTCAATTTTTTTTTACTAAATAGATTAGAATGTATCTATCTTATATCTATTTATGTATATTATCTACCTATTTTTTTATCTTTGGGGGAGACCTATGTCCAGCAGTGGACGTCTTTCGGTTGAATGGATGAAATATATACTCGATAATGTTGCCTGTTTGTTCCGGGTAATCTCTGGAACGACTGGACGGTTTTTGACGGCATTTTTTTGTTATATAGCTGAAGTTACTCCGGGTAACTTTTAATTTTCAACAATAATTATAGTTCTGCGTATAAAAATTAAAACTCATAAAAATTTAATGAAATCCGACTCAATGTACAGTTTTACGGGTAAGTGCCTGAATTTATGTGAAATATTTTTTTAATTTTAAAACTAATTTTAAATTAATCATTAGCTCCATCGGTTGACGGAGAGGGTAAACGCCGTGAAGAAACTCGATCGCCTACTACTGGCACTATAATGCTGTTTGGCTGTTTGTTTGTTCGGCGTTTGAAATCGCTAATAATTAGTTATTAGTTTATTACTTTGATGTAATCATTCTATTTAGCCTCTCTATTACGGGAAAAACAGACCTTTGCCGACCATCAGAACATTCACAGGGTAATTAGGGAATCTCAGTGTGTAGCAGTTATTGTTTTTAACAATTCGTGACCCTATATTACGTCATTTTGGTGGCGTTTTGTGTGATATAGTTTCATTATTGTGGCCACGTGATATTCAATGGAAATAATGACGTGATAATTATTCTGAGATGCCATGAAAACTTCATAAAAATGTATAGTGAAGATGAGCCACCGTTTTGCTGGAGCTTAGAAAACTACACAACAAAGCAAGATTTTAATGGTTGCTTATGTACAGTTGTATGAATTGGTTCTATATCATATTTAACCATAATAATTTATAACCTAAATGTTAAATAGATAAACTGAAACAATATGCTAAATAAAACGCGTTTATTTTCAATTATTTTTATTATTAACTTCTAATATTTAATGTTGTGAGTATTTAATAAATCTCATTTCAGTTTTTCGCTTTTAGTCTATCAATACAACGAATAGTAAATTATTGCTTGAATAAAAATTTTAAACTACACAAGTATTATTATTATTCGAGAGAGGGGATATGCAGGCTAAAACAGTCCTGTGTCACTGCGACCTAGATAGATCTATTGTGATCGCCCCCATATTCCTAAAGCTTACTGCCTAGACCTACAGCCTGGACATACTGTAGGATCTTTTTGGCAGAGAGCGTCTGTACCTCCTCCGGGAACAACGCATGTTTGCCCAGAACTCGGTTGCGTCTGGGTATTAGTGGGTCACAATCACACAAGATGTGCTTTGGTGTTTCATCTGCGATTTCACAGAATCTGCACTCTCTTGTGTTCTGGGCACCCATGCTGTGCATATGCTTGCGCAAACAACAGTGCCCAGTTAGCGCTCTCACTAATACCCGCAGCTGATTCCTACTGAGCATCAGGGCTTCCTCAGCTTTTCGCTGAGTATATCCCCTGATGAGCTCTTTGGAATGAATTTGTCCTGGCAAATTATTCCAGAATTCTTTAGCCCTATGGGTGTATTGGTACCTTATGGTCAGTCGAACTAGGCTTTTTTACACAAGTATAGTAAGTTCTTTAAAGTAGCAAATTTTTGAGAAAATAGTTAAATCCACCATTTTTATATATTATAGTAATTGTAGAAAATCACTTAGAGCCAATTTTTTGATCCGTAGTCAAAGTTACTATATTAATTTGTCAATTTTACTATTACTATTACACAAACCAATGGTTATAATCACAATGCGTTTTTTTGATGACAAAATCTACTATGGTGAAATTTAGCAATAGTTATTTATGTTGCCAGTAAAATGAACTGTATAATAGAATACTTTTGATTCCGGTAATTTTTTTTGTATGATCATTCCGAGTAAAATGTGTCATGGTCCATAATTCGAGTTGTCGAACAAACATTACAAAAAACAAAGCGTCAAGCTACTCTCGAACATCTGTGTCCATTATTATTTCTTGTGATTGTTTTGTAATGATATTACCTTTTTTTTTATTTCGTCTTGTCTAAAATATTCTTTGATTTTATAATTTAATTCTTGGATTTAATATATTTTACAAGCCAAATAAATATTTGTACGAACTTGATATACTATACATAATGGAATACTGAATTCTTATGAAAAACAAAATTCATAAACAAATATATTACGAAAAAGATAATAAATAGCAATTTATTAATACGCTGTAATTATTTAACAAATTATTTTATATAAATTAATGTTACATAATGAAACTTCAAATTATCTACTTCAAATGTTGCACAAAAGCAATGAAACAGCTGTTCGCACTGGAGTTAACCATCCGCCATCTTGCTAACCCGACTGAGTTGAATGGTTAAATTTTGTAACAAATAGTCACATTTTTGACAAATGGTTAGCTTAACTATGTTTCAAAAAACGCATCAGGGCATTATTTTAACCATTTGTTACAAATCTGACCATTTCTCGAGTTGACTACGGATCAAAAAATTGGCCCTTAATTATACAATATAATTATCTACTCCGGCCAGTGCCCTATCGGTTATAAATCAAGTGAAGTTAACAAGATCCTCTCTCACTCACACTTACTTAATTACAATTAATGTGTCCTACTTTAGAGTGCGCGTGGGAATTTTGTTCCTTTTAAAAATGCAACATATTTTATTATCGCTATTGCAATATGAACTTTATATCTGTACGTTTAGGTAGAAAGTTAGATGTAAGCTTCACATAGTTTCGGGAAGTCCTAGCTAGTTTTGCTTGAAAAGGCATTGTAGTGTTCAGTGTACCTTATATCATCGAGTATAAAATTGCTTTTAACTTGACTAACTAGGGTACTGCATTTATATTCTGTTACATTTCAATTGTAATCCTTCCGCGTCAAGGTTCTATATTGCTTGCGTTGGTAGATTTGCAACGATGCGATCTCTTGTTAACTCATGTTCTCCTGGTATCGTATGGTCTTTTAACACGTGACGTCACTGTCTGTTTCACATGGAAACCGTGAACGGAAGGTTACTTACTACTTCTGGGGTAGGGTGTACTTTGAATTCAAATAAAAAAAAGGGTTTTTAATTTAATTAACATACATAAATATTTTTGCATTACATTTGATGGCGAGTCGAGTTTAAAGTTGACAGTAAATATCACGAGACAGCTTTCAACAGCCGTTATCTTTACAAAAGCAACTTTGTAAAAAATATTAATGAGAATGTGATAAATGGTGTGTTCCATTTTTTCCCTGTTCTCGTAGTAAAAATATGCGAGTTAAATGGACCGAATAAGATAATGCTCGCGTACCTGTAATC
Organism: Samia ricini; assembly: GCA_014132275.2. Lineage (NCBI taxonomy): Eukaryota > Metazoa > Arthropoda > Insecta > Lepidoptera > Saturniidae > Samia > Samia ricini. The sequence goes on along the minus strand of AP028160.1, from coordinate 36,349,339 downwards.
CTCAGGTACACGATTAAGTACAAAAGCCTGGTTAAGTATTTCGACATGAATCTAAATACAAGTGATAAAAGCGTGGAAATAATGCGATATTAATCGAATGACATCTAGCCATTATTTTGACTATTACAATATTATTATTTTCTTGTTTTTCGTTTATCTGTTCTTCATGTCTAGTTATAAAAGACGGGTATATAAATAAATCGAAAAATGTCTTCCCGATAGTATTTGGTATTGCAAAAAAAATAAAAAAAAAACCAAAGACCCGTTTAGTGAAGGCGCGAAGGGTATTTTTATTATAGGGTATGTACTATCTAAAGTTGTTTTTTTAAATTTGTGTCAAAACTGAAAGGAGAAACTGATAGTCCAAAGTTCATGACATTGGGTTCTTCTTTCGCTGGGAGACATTTTGACTGATTGCCTAAAATGCTCAATACAGAGTTAGGTGTAAAGTCTCTTTGCGACGCGGTGCTTGCGAAAGCCACCCCGTGTCGCCCCCATCCCAAATGCGGCGGACGGCCCCGGGGCGTTTTTTAGTGGGTATTTCCGGGCGCTTCACGCCCGGGTGAGTCCCACACTGGCACGGAGTTCGTCCCTCCGTGCCCCCTTACCCATTGCATTGGGGGACTTCGGTCTCACTAATGTAATGGGTAAGGGTAGTGCGTAAATGCATTTCCCCTCGACAAAAAAAAAAAGGTGTAAAAAGTCTCTTTGAGTCGACAATATTGTTAGTTAAAAAAACAAAGAACCGTAGAAGTATATATATTCAATACTTGAACATATATATTCAAGTTGTACCTACTATAGAGCATGCATATATCACGGATATTAATTTGAAAAGAAAACCTGGAACCAAAGTAACTGTTTACTTTTAAATTATTTTTACTGTACAAATAATTTTGGATGTGTTAAAATTAAGATAAAAAAAACTGTTACAGTAATACCCCGCTTTACGCGAGGGATACGTTCCGAAAAAAATCGCGTTAACTAAAATTCGCGTATATCGAGGTTTATGATTAAACATAGTCAAAATTTAATACAAAAAAATACAAATCATTTTAATCAATCACTTTAATTCTAAGAACACTTTACGCAATACATACTCTTATTTTTTACGGGAAAATACATCTATTGTCTTTACATTATGTTTATACGCACTCTTTCGCGTAATGCGAGGCATTTGAGCGCGAAACTTTGACATTCGCGTTATAGTGAAACCGCGCGTAACGGGGTCGCGCTAAGCGGGGTATTACTGTACAATTAATCATTTTAGAAGTGACATTATGCGTAATTTTCTCAAAGAGATATTTACGTAACAAATTGTTCTTCAGATGTAGTAATGTGTTGATCCATTGCGTCGGCCAGTTACGTTACAGTCGTAAAAACTGTATACTACTTTAGATACAGAGTTATTTTGTTTCGTTCATGTATTTCCGGGAGCGCGCATCGCTGTCAGACGCGTTCGGTAGCTAGTGTTTTGGGATGTTACATATTTCGGCTTTCGGGATCATAAATATCCAGGCATTTTTTAGGATTCGACTTATTTATATTACGTCAATTGTATAAAGTTGGAACGACGCCTGAATAATTATCGATTTAGACTTAGCCCTAAGCAAATTATTTTAGTGGAGGGGCTGTAGCAAATGTCAACGGGCCGGATTTCTAAACAGTTTTTGATGATCTTAGCAAAGTGATTAGAGAAAATTATTATAATATCTACTGCCCAAATTTTAATTGTTTAATTGTCTTAATTGTTTTGACATGAATACTATAATTATAAGAAATTTGACATTGTTGTTTATCATTAACCTAGATAAGTCGATTATATTGTTTAGATTTTAAGAAAAATAAAAGTGATATAAAAAGGAAAACCTAAGCAAAAGAACATGCTACAAAAAACAATAAAAGATCACACATAAAATGAGACGTAATAATAAGGTCTCTGGTCATGCCAGGGGAAAATTGGCGGGGACATAAAAAAAAGAAAAAAGAAGTGATATAGAGATAACGTAAAAAAAGATTGTTTAATAGAGTTCAGCTCATAATATTCGAGTTGATTTATTGGTAGAAGCGCGTAGCATTTATAGCGTTTGTCAACTTATTATATGTTTAATTCAGGCCTGCGAATCTGCCTTCAATTACGTACTTGTTTGAACAAAAACTTTGATGAATGCAAATCTTGACAACCTGTTCGTAAAGCTAGTGACGGATTCCAAAGACACTTGTATGAAAAATCTTCAATATGTAGCACTGCCTAGATTTCTTTAAAGTCTCAGATCTCTGACCGCAATATCAATCGAAATTAAGTGGGATGTGGTTTAAGATGACAAATCCATTTATAGTGACTGAATATCTCAAATTTCCAAATTTGAGGGTTGAAGCTAGTCATCTGACTATGGGTCTATCATACCCATCTGGGTATGAGAAAAAACCCTATAACACCATGTTATGATTTCATCACAGTGTTTTCCTTTACCAAAAGCTTTGACTCATTATAAAATAGGATTCATGTGTTCGAAACTCCGTCCATAGACGCGGAATCCGACCATACTATCGCTGACCCATCATTGCTTTTACAATCGTGTGCGAATCCTTAAAAACGAAACGAATATATTTCGGCTTATCAAGCCGAATTGTGTCGCGCACTATTTCTCAGTATTGCTTCACATTATATTTTTATATCTACCAATGGCAACTGATATGTTATGATAAAATTAGACATAATCATTCACTAAAAGATTCAAATACTAATATAGCTGTACCTGCGGCCTCGCTTATGTTTGTCGTTTCTATTCTATACGATTATTCAGAACTTTTTATTTTTGTTTTTGTTTAGGTATTTCATTGTATTTTTATCGACTTAATTCGATGTTGCCATTATAACTTATTACATATTTTGCCTTATATAATAAAGTATACTTTACTAGATTCTGTCCACGATTTCGTCCGTGCTGACTTTAGAATTCAGTTTATTATTGTGAGTCAATGGTGATGAAAACAAAAGACCCGCCAAAAAAAAAAAAACGGAACATGAGTTCTGTAAGAAATAAATTAAAAAAATATACAGTACAGCTCAAGCAGAGATTCGTAACATTTTCGCTCAGGCGCGGTCGCAGCCAAAAACTTTCGGGAGAGGGGGTTCATATTGTCAATAAACGTAAAATGTATAGAGTAATATAAAAAATAAGTTAAGCAAATTGGAATTATTATAAATTAAATATAATATTATAAAGTAAATTGTCTATTTTGAAGAAATTTGAGGAGTACGATTTTATGGGGGGGAGGGGGAGGGTGTCATGACCCCTACGAGCCCCCTCCTCGAACTATCACTGCTTCCGCTAACTACACTATTCCGGCTGAGAGCCTTAAGCGCTCCCCGCAAAGACTGTTCGTAGCTGTCAAAGCTTTCAGGTCATTAATGTTAGTCAGTTCGAACATTAAAAAAATATCTTCCACAACACGCTTCGACAATATAAGCACAAATGTCGAACGCCACATAAGCGCTTTTGTAAAAGCGATTAGCATGCGCTAAACGGTTGTTAGGACCAACTGACGTCAGCGTTGCGTCTCCTAAGCGAAGCGACACTCAAAATTTGCATCAAACGATATCGTTCAGATAAGTCAGCCAAACAATGAGCGTGTGAAAAAAGTAGGGTACACGTGTCCAAATTGAAACTCCTTAAAATGCGGTAACTAAATAAAACAGTAATCAATATAATATATTAAGGAAATTTATTATTATGATAACTGATTTTTAAAATCAAATATTAAAATAACCTTGACCACCATTTTTGTCTCTATCTTACTACGTACTTCTATCTGCCCTTTAATGTTCAAAATCGTGAAGCTAATATCTGTCACGCCTCGCATGACACAACCTTGAAATTTTACTCTCAACACGCACAAAAAAGTTTAACTTAAAAATAACGACGACTGATATTTTACAGTAGAAACGCTGTTATTAGTTATTAGGATTAAAACCTTCAAGAGCACAGACTATATGGAATGTGGTTGTTGACGTTCTATAGAACTGATTTTATGTACGGAATGATCAGTCTGAAGAATTTTCCAAGGGTTACAGATGCTAAAGGCTAAGGCCAGAAAAATTCACGTGTAAAAGGCGTTTCAGACCGAAGTTAAACAATGGATAGGTTTTGCGGTGCATTGATAGTCTATAAAACAATTGAATCGCGATCCATATTAAGGCGAATATTTGTGTTATGTGTTGATAATTAAATCAGTTTTCGTACAATGATTATATGTAGATTTGGCCATGACAATACGAGCTGTGTTAAGTTTCATAGTCACATTGCCATTTGCGAAAATGTCTCTTTTAACATCATCCTACAAACCATGTGTAAATTATGTCTTATTTCAATTTCACGAACAACGTCACAGATAAAAAAACACTCAATAAATAATATTCTATGATTATTGACGTCGAAATTTTACAATGTATCATTGTATAAAAATTAATTAAATTTAAAAAAGTCTTAACAATAGAGTTATATGTACAATTCAAGTCGACTCATCTTTTAACGATATCCATAAATTTCAAATAATTGAGGTAAAAGAGACAGTCGTTTCTTGTTTTATTAATATAGAGTAGGGCCAATAATTAAAAATAGCGACGACAGCGATGTGTCATTTATTCCCTTCACGTGAAATGATCACGACAAAGAATAGCGAATAGAATAATATTAGACAATGTGGTGGATATTGTTTGTGTGCGGCGTGCGTCGCATGGCGTCGGTCGCAAGGGTTCAGTGCGACATAAAACTTTTCCCGCGGTAGTCGACACCTGCGTCCCGCTGCTGCGCTGCAGCGTGCTGCCGTCAATGACGCTTTAAAGCGCTTTAAGTGAGACGGACTGTATTGTAGTGTTACCTTTTATCTGTGTCGACTTTTTTTTAAATTAATGTTCGAAAAAGGAAGTTTCATTCGAATGAGAGACATATGCTTCAGTTTCGCGGTAAACTGTGGCCGGAGACACATTTGACGCATGAGCTTCCCGCCCTTCCTTTACAGGTGCGTTCAACGAATTTCATAATTGCATTTAAAAGTTAAGAATAAGTTTGCTTAATTTCATTGAACAATTACTAAACTAATTTGAATTTAGTTTTAAGATTAATAGAGAAGTGAATACAACGAAAAAGTTTAACAAAAAAAAAAAAAAAGTTTTTCATAGGAAGTAAGAATTCAAAATTTACAAAAGTAAAAGATCTAGGGAATCTTGTAAATATTAATTTTGATATTAAAGGCCTTAATGTAATAGAAGATACATATATATTTCATGTGTCTATGTGAAATCAAGGGATGATTAGCGATATCAAAGGTAAAATTGAAATATTCACGCACGGCTAAATGACCCCTTCTTTTTCAGAATTGTGTCATTAAAATAAATAAACTGCTTCGTCCCAGTTTCGGAAGACTTATAGGCGACTTTAAATATAATGAGTACAAACACCAAACACAAATACAACAAACTCTAACCGTGTCGGTTATTGATTTGAACTAATGCTTTGGGGAAATAATTTTCGTTTGTGTAAAAACAGCACGTACTTTTAAAAATATACTTTGATGGCCGTTTCTTTAGTATCATTTTACATTTAATACAATAGTTTCTTTTTGTTAATCTGTTTACGTGGTGATACGTGTGTGAAGGGTAATTATTAAATGTACGAGGAGAATAAGGGCTGTTTCCAAGTGTTATTAAAGTGAAAATTTCTTCAGCGACGTTGAGTGATTCTCGGCAGGGGAGAAACTTATAGCTTCGTGTCACCAACATGCTGTCAAGTATAAGATGGCGCTTATGTGCTGACGCTCAGAAAGAAATAATAAAACGTATACTTAAGCAGCCTATCTTATGTTTTGATTATAAATTAACTAGAAATGTATATCATTATTGCTCGGAGCGCTAATAGATGTAAAAACCAGGCAATTGTTAGGTTAGCTACCAATTTCAATTGACAAATTCTTAAATTTAAATATAAAAAAAACAGTTTCTCCAAAGTTTCGAGTTTCAACTGTTGTCGGCAGTCCCATGGCTGTCTAGTTTTTTTTATAACAGTACACCTTTTCAATAGGAATTGAACAATAAAAGAAAATCAGATGACAAATAGAACAGATAAAGGTAATGATCTGTTTCACCTTTGCTCACTTATTTATAAAGAGTATATTTATCAATGATGTACCTTGAAGCGATGATGACTCAGTTGGTAGTGTGGTCGGATACCTCTCGATAGGTGTAGGTTCGAGCCCAACTTAATATAATAAGCCTGAGGTTTCGTTGAAAAAAAAAAAAAACATCGTGAGGTAACCATAGTACGGTGGTAGGGCATCTTGTCTCATAATGCCTGCCTGGCTATCTACCACCCTCAAGTTTGAAAACCTATAGCCAAATACCAGTTCTGGCAGTATCACTTGAGACCCATAACCTGTAAGCTTAGCGTGTTTATAGTACTTGGAATACTATCTATGATTTAAACGGTTACGTGGTTCTCGAGCTAATGGACATATAAATAGAGAGTTAATTTGCCTTTTATTTATAAGAACGGATCTTCAAAGTACATTACAAGGATACTATTAAAAAAAAACAGAATTATACATATTCTTTTCTACTTGGCTTTTTGTATACATAGTAAATTATAAAAAAAAATAACTGACTGAATGCTGTTGATCGTAATGGCTTTATCTGCGCTCTTGGGGGTGTGGAGTGCGTGGAATAAGTTTTACACTAGTGCATGGAGAGTGCCTCTGGATCGAGCTGCAGTGTATGTGGTCAAACAATTTAATGAAATAACTTTTTTGATTAAAAACAAAACCGCCTTCAAAAGAATAAACTATAAAAACGCACTAAAAAGTCAATAAATAATAAAGGTACTATATTAATCTGCATCGTTAATTTTGAAATCGGTACCAGGTTATATAACAAAGGCAGATAACAAAATGGTGTAAATTTACATCGTTAATTCTATTCAATTTTGATTAATTTTTCTTTAAAATCACCCTAGTCCTTTATTTAGCCTAGGTAAATGTAATTATGCTAAAGTTTAGGCAGTTATTTCCATTTGTAAATGAGTACGTTGGTTAACTCTAGCCGGCACCGACTCCAAAATTAACGAAGCAGATTATTAAAGTAATTATTTATTGACTTTTTAGTGTCTTTTTATAGTTTATTCTTTTGAGTCGGTTTTGTTTTTAATATAATAGTTTTTTTTTTTTTCTACTTTTTAGTTCAAGTATGTACTTTTAGGTATAGCTGTGAAGCCTACTTCATAGCTTTCGAAACGAATATATGAAACACGTGTGTCTATTATTATTATTCGACGGTTTTTCTCGATTTCCCTGAGCTTCACTGATCAGATCCTGATATGGTGGAAATGGGAAAACTTCGAAAGTGTACTCGTTTGATTAAAAAAAATGCAAATTGGTCGACAAATTACGGAGAAATCCTCTTGTTTGAAGACGGTTAAAAAAAAATAAGAACCACTAAATGGCAAACTGAGTTTCAAGGAAAAAAAAATCAATTGAAACTTATATACGGGATGGCTTTCGCAAGCACCGCGTCGCCCCCTGCGGCAGACCCACCAGGCCTCGTCCGTGCAATGGCCTAGTAGGGATGGGGGAATACTTCCCCACCCACCTCTTAGCCCACTTCTCGCAGGAGAAGTATGACCATTGGTCAGCAGTCCGGGGGGCAGGAAGTACATCATAGGATGTACTTCCTGCCCCCCATAAAAACGAAAAGAAGAATTGGACAGAGCAGTTGCGGGCAAAGAGAAAGAAGAAGAAACCCGCCACTGCTATGAAAGGGAATTAGGTCGCTCCCCTTCACTCATCTTGTCTTAATCGACAAGACGTAGGAAGGAGAGGGATACCTAGAAGAAAAGAGAGAGAAAAACAAAGAACAGAAGAAGAAAGCAACACGCACAAAAACACACCACAAAACACAATTCCCCCCCAAAACCAAAACCACACCAACACCCCCCCCCCCCGGGCCCTATATTTGGTCCTAACATTAGTAATAACACAGTGCCAGGTTTCATACACGTTGGTATTTACGCCAGTATCCGATATCAAAAGAGGGCTTTTGTTGGCAAAAACGCCGTGAACTGCTTTGAAAAAAACATTATTTTACACGATATAGATTCAGTGCTTTGACCAGAATCTCACCTGATGTTAAGTGACGATGTGGTCCAGAATGGTAAACACACTAAACCTGTGAACTGATTCTCAAGTGATGGTGCCGGAATGGATCTCTTGGTATTTGGCGACAGGTTTTCGAACTTGAGGGTGGTAGCTACCCAGGCGGGCATCATTAGAAAATGCCCTACCTCACGATGTTTTCCTTCACCGAAAGTTCAGGCCGATTTTGAGTTGGATAGGTGAGATCGAATCCGCGTCGATTGACGCGGATTCCGGCCGCACTACCCACTGTGCCATCATCGCAAGTTCAAGTATACATTTTAAAGTATATACATAGTTTAAAATATATATTTTTTAATTTTCGATTCTAGATCAAGCACTTAAACCCTTGAGCACTAACCTGGTGTTTATGCCAGCTTTCCATTGTTTTCCTATCTCATTTTTATGGGTAATCAATATATTAATAGTTTAATTTCTCGACGATTTGGCCTGGTTTATGATTTATGAACAGACAAGGGTAGTTTCAAATAATTGCCCCGTTGACGAAGACACGCAACACCTCAGTCGACTCGCGACCACGTTCTGTGTAACCAGACCGAAACTACTAGAAATTTAATTTTAAGCGAGTGCGCGTAAAATAAAAGTATTAAATTATAATTCACGCTGTTACAAATCACAACGTTACATAACATTCTGTTACAAATTACAATTTTTCCTAACCACTTAGTGGTACACGTTGATAACTTCTAATTTATTTATTTTATTAGTTTCGGTTAAGCTTACAGACTAATATTACAATGCATAAAAATTTACAATTGTTGACTATTGCTAATAAAAAGATTAAGAAAAAAAAAAATACTGCCAAGCGTGATGATTATGACATTCCTCCATTTTTGGAGATATCTGGACGCAGTGGACGTCTCTCGGTTGAATCAATCAACTAAGAAATAAATATAATGACAGAGGATCGCCTACGCATTTCTATATCCATTCTGTCCTTCTAATTATATGCTTATATGTTTTTTTATACTAAATATTATGCTAAGTGTCGATAACGCTTGTTCAGTTTCAGTGGATATGTTAATAAATAAATGTGAATAAAATAATGTTCGTACAGTGTGGCACGACGAAAGAGCTTTGGATTTATTCCAATAACGTGTCATAGAGCACGTCGTCGACATATTCGCCAGAAACTGTTATTTTATTTTTTGTATTCGAGAAACAAACACTGTTTTCTACTTAAAATAAAGTTTCGTTATGATACAAAATCGTATAGTGTAAATAAACGTCTTATTTAATTTGACAAAAAAGAATATTAAAAAAAAATTACACAGTGGCCACAACGATTGTTGGCAGAAGTTAAAACTCGAAAATTTGGTAAAACTGTTTATTAATATTCATTAAAATTTCATAGTTTGTTAATGGACTTTATTAACGCAACCTAACACATAACATTCGTCTGATTTTTACATCTATTGACGCTTCGAGCTATAATTATTTACATTTTCAAATAGCTTATTCATAATCAAAACATACGATGGACTGCTTAAGTATACATTTTAATAATTATCTCTGAGCGCCAGCACTTCAGTGCCAACATACTGTAGCATGTTGTCGACTGACGTCATATCATTGGTAACGCGAATCTATAATTAGCCCTTACCGAGAATCGCTCAACGTCAATAAAGAAGTTTTCATTTTAAAAACAAGACATGACATGACAACATTGACATGAAATTAACAATAAAAAAGCGGTAATAAGACATACAACGAGTGTCATCCAATAAATTTCATATTACAAATGACATAAAGTGTTACAACTCTCCGCCATTGTTTATTGTTTTAAAGCATTAAAAAAAAACATTAGTATTGTTCGTGTTCATATTAAACTGACATAGAAACAGTCGCCCGGTGGTCACCGTTAGATAAATCGTACGGTGTGATCAATATACGGAGCTATGGGAAGTGTGAAAAATAAATTTTCCAACTTCCATTTAGCATAAATTATACCAAGTTTAATAGCGTGAGAATCTTTTGTTAAGTCGGCAAAGTCGATTGCTGAAGGCCAATAAAACTTGGCTCCTCATGTTTGAAAAATCTTTCCACTGTTATTTATGACTTAGTTCTGTCCGTGACTCCGTCCACGTGTATGAACAACAGTCAAATTATAATCAAAATTTATTTATTCAATTTAGGCCCTAAGAAGGCGCTTATGAACGTCTAAAACACTACCACCGGTTCGGAAAACAACCCAGTCGAGAAGAGCGCAGGCAAGAAACTCGATCTGGTTCTTTTTTTTCCATAAATATAATATATATCATTTTTTTGTCATATAAAAAACTATACAAATCGTAGTTTTAATAATGTTAGTGTAAGCACAGAGATGTGGGTTAATTCCAGACATCACTATCGTTCACGTAATGATCCACCCTGTAATAACCTTTTGAGATTAAAACTTGCTTGACATAATACTTGAACTTATTGTCAGGTAAATCGGTAATGTTACTTGAGATCTTATTGTAAAACCGAATACTATTATCTATAAAGCTTTTATTACACTTACTTAACCTAAAGCGTGGGACGGACAACTTGTCTTTACTTCTAGTATTAAAATTATGACGATCATTCACTAGATCTAGCTCGTCTAAATTTTTACGAATATGCATTAAGTTATCGAAGATGTATTGGGAGGGCAAAGTTAAGATATCATATTATTGAAACTTGTTCTTTAGAGATTCGCGAGGTCCCATATTGTATATTGCTCGAACAGCTCTCTTTTGTAACGTAAAAATGGTGTCTACCTCTGCTGCTGTACCCCACAGCAAAATACCGTAAGACATTAAGTTGTGAAAGTAAGCAAAGTAGACTAACCTAGCAGCAGCAATATCCGTCAACTGACGAATTTTTCGAACCGCAAAAGCAGCGGAACTAAGCCTTCCTGCCAAAGTTTTAATATGCGGACCCCATTGTAACTTATTATCAAGTGTGATACCTAAAAAACAGAGTTTTGTCGACTAAGCCTACTAAATTCCCTTCTATCCCTAACTTAAAATCAATATGTTGCACATTGGGCAACATAAATTTTATGCATTTCGTTTTCTTAGGTGTTAAGAAGTAAATTATTTAAGGCAAACCATTTGGAAATGTTTGCTAGTGTATTATTTTAGTGCCTAATCTCTGAATTTTTTCTTTTTACTTTAAATATAAGTGAAGTATCGTCTGCAAATAGAACCATATCAGCTGAGTTATTAACCATTAGCGGTAAGTTATTAATATAAACCAGGAATAAAAACGGTCCCAAAATCGACCCCTGCGGCACACCGATTCTAACTAATACATATATTACTAATACTAATAAATTAATACTATTATAACTAATACAGTGATACAAAACATATTAGATATATAATTGTTTTGAAATTCTACAAAGATGGAGTATACCTGTTCAAATTCAAATGATGAATAACTGAAGGTGTATTATATGTTGTGAGTGTCAAATGCTAAGGATTAGGTTTAAGATTGTAAATTGGAAGTAAATATAAAGATTCGACATAACACAATGCAATAGGAACACTTAGATAAGAACTAGAATAAGATTGTAAAATAGAAATAAGATGAAAACAATTAAAAGACAAAAAAAAAGAAAAGAAATAGGATAAACCAACAAAAAAAAGTAAATAAAACTCGGATTATGCCGGAGATGTAAGGAGACAAAATAAAAACAAAAAATTTTAATCTGTGAATACACCTTACTTAAACGTACATAGTTTAAAAATACATCCTAAATTATTTTACAGAGTATAACCTACTATTGTAACAATAGAAAATAAACTTACAAGTTAATGAATACTGTTTTAAGAATTACATAAAAACATAATTTAATTAATAAACAATACAAAAAAAAATAGATCCAGACTTATTGGCGTTTAGTGAGATTTATATATAATTTATATGTTAAAATATTTTCTATGGACAAATCAGGAATAACTTTTACTACACTAACTCTTCTCGACGCCAGAGATATTTATATTCCGAATTTCGAACTGCTAATGACAGTTCTGACGTTCGTAAGTACCCTGCACGAAATTAACTTACATAAATAGGATTAAAATTGAAATTTTGAAATTAAAAAAGAAACATATTATTGAAGATTCCTTACGATTTCTCTGTTATGGATACAGTCAGAAACTCCTTAACCGATTTTAAAGGTAATGAAAGCTGATCAAAGAGTAACTAACATAGGCTATAAATCCGTGCGAAGGCGGGACGGATAGCTAATGTTATATAGTCTTCTGACATGCAGAGATAATTAATAAAATTTCTGTCATTATTATTTTTTTAGTCAACAAAACTTCTCTCTGTCATTATAATAGATACAATTACTGTTAATCCTTTGCAATAATAAAAACTATAAGTAAATTAAAAAAAATGTTACTTAAGTCTGTATTTATAGATTTAACTTTGCTTTACATACTATAATTTCCTGACGTTGGTTTTCTTTATTTCTAATTTCGTTACAGGATTCAAACTGATTCATCATCTTATCGAATAAGCAGTGTGAATGACATAATTAACCAAACTTCCAAGATGTAGGTAAATAAATAATATATCATATCCGAGTCGCTGGTCGTGAGTATATTATATATGGTTTATGTGATAACATGGAGGGCACGGAATGAAGTATGGGACACTTTTGGATTTTATGGGGCAAGGATTCGGAATGGCATCAGGAAATTAGGACGGGACGGTTTATGACTTCTGCAAAAAATTCTATTCCGCTAATTTAAAAAAAAAATGGGTATCATTGTTGTTTTTTTTTATCAAATATCAAATAAAAATTATCAATATTTATATATCGTTTTGGAATTAATTTTTAAATTTTAATTTTTAAATACTACACGCAGAATATAAATAAGATATAGAGATGTGACTCGTTTTAATGACAAAACGTGTCAGTTCATTTTCTCTCGTATCATTTCGTTGACAATAAAATGGCGTACCCTTATTCACTAATAGAGAATTCGTCGGCCTCGGTGACGTCATTGTCCACACCTGCGGCACACAAGTGAATAACGCGCAGACTGGCCACTCCGTAGTCTATACGTAAATGTATCTACACCCTTACTTAATAAAAAATAATTTTCATTTGTTTGTTTGTTTTCTAGCCATTCTTAAATCTATCATCAAATTGTAATATAACTTTAAGGAGTGTTTCTGAGTACATTAGCGAAGATCTTTGAAAAAATCTTTTTGAGGCATTGCAATGCGTTCTCAGTAAATCTGTATATTACCTTTTACCTGTATATATATATTTTTTACGGGGGGAAATGCATTTACGCACTACCCTTACCTATAGCATTAGTGAGACCGGAGTCCCCCAATGCAATAGGTAAGGGGGCACGGAGGGACGAACTCCGTGCCAGTGTGGGACTCGCCCGGGCGTGAAGCGCCCGGAAATACCCACTAAACCCCCCGGGGCCGTCCGCTGCATTTGGGATGGGGGCGACACGGGGTGGCTTTCGCAAGCACCGCGTCGCCCTCTGTGGCGAACCCACCAGGCCTCGTCCGTGCAATGGCCCGGTAGGGATGGAGGAGAATACTTCCCCCCCACCTCTTAGCCCACCTCTCGAAGAAGAGGCACGACCATACTGGTCAAAAGTCCACAGGGCAGGATATACTTCCTGCCCCCCATAAAATCTGTATATTACCTAACTTGAATGTTTCTTTATGTATTTGTCTGTTTGATTTGGGCCAGTTGGGGGTTTAAATGTTGGCTGCGTCATCACAGATTATCATAAATTATTTTGAATCTCACACGCGCGTTTTGTGCTTGACCACTTCCAATCTACTCCGTGTAGATAGAGAGCCAAAAGTTAGCTTATAACTAGAGAACTGTAGAATCTATTTGCATGATTCTTTCTTGGTATATTGTAATTATGTATTGTGGTCTAGTTTATATATATATATATATATATATATATTCTGTTATATTGTGATACATATTAATGACGCTATGGTTGTATGATTGATTGTTGTAACGAATTAAATAGATAAGAAAATAACCACAGGCTCTTTCTTTTGCTAAAAATTGTCTTTAATATTCAAATAATTTTATATAATGCGAACAACAATTGTAAGTAATGGAGAGAACTAAGAGAACCCAAGACATAAGTTGTAAGGATTAAACATTTGAAAATATCAAATTTAAATTGTACGTTGTTGTCAATCAATATTAAATTAAAAATATATTTGAAACGACGGTAGTACGGGTTGTGTGCAGAAAAGTATATAGATGAGGGTTCGTGAATCCTAAAATTTGCCTTTAGTTATATTGTCCGAAAAAAACATTTTCGTGAAACTATAGCATTTTCTAACGCTTTCCGAGCTAAGTAACTATTACTATGTTTATGAAAATATGTCGCTAAACATATATAAACATCTACATTTTAATTTGATTTTACAGTCAACTCCCATATCTAAGTTCAGATCCTATTGTCGGTTTATCACCAGCCGACATTACGATCAAGTACAAACGTATTACGAAAGATAAAAAACGTGCAGAATTTAATAGCACACACAATGAAAAAGTTATATAATACCTATTGTTCAACTAAGTGTTGACGCATTCTCGACTGCTCGCATAATCTGATACTACCTATAGTTTGGTTTAGTTACCGTCTGTGGCTATTATACTCTTTGAACATAACGTGGTTGGAGCATTATGAGACGCGGAGTCCACATATTGTTATCTCGAAATATGAAAGACCCGTATGTTTTATGAAATAGTAACTGTATTCCGCTGCGCCATAATGCACGCTTGTAAAAAATTATATATTACACAATTATTCACTCTATTATATATTTTTTAATATTTGGTTATGTTAAGGTAAAGTATTACAAGAAGGATTTATTTTTGTGTCAACTTATTTTTTAAAATATATGTAAACGACAAAACGTATAAAGATATGGAGGAGATATGTTACTAAAGCTGCTAAGCTCTATATTTTTGTACGCTGCAGAGACCGGGTCATTGCGAGAGATGAAAAAGATTGACGCTCTATAGATGTGATGCTGGATGACAATGCTTAAGAAGGAGAATTAAGGAGTGTCATATAAAGAAGTATAATCTCGTATTCTCAAGTTCTTTGTGCATGTCTTGTGAAGTAACCATGAATCGATGGACCCATCTTTGGCGAAATATCGTGAGACAAATATCCTACAGTCCTGATATGGTTTCCTTACTGCGACAATAGTGAACCGACTGAAGAAAAAAAGAATTAACAAATGTACCAAAATTAGTACCAGAGCTCGGATATAATAAATCTGTGAATAAAAACCGATGATTTTGAACCGACAGACAGAAAGATAATTTTTTTTTATGTAAAAGGATTTTGCGAAAATCTTCAAGGTCCTACGGTAAAAATGGAAAAAGTGTTTATTAATATGATTTTCTTCTTGGTATTTCCGTTTTTTTTTTTTTTTTCATTGATAACACTAAACAAGAAAAAGAGGTTCAGTTGACAAACAGAGGAGAAAAAGGTACTGAACCGTTTTATTTTTGCCCATTTTCGGCAGTACGAACGCTTTATTCACGAAAAATCTTATAAGTTTTTCCGATGAAGCCATACAATTACTGAGGCGATGTATAAGGCGTCAGAGCGTTAGCGGTCGATTGTATCTAAGAGTCCTATTTCGAATAATGGAGATGAATCAAACCGAATAACGTAAATAAGGACCGTATTTCTCACTATTACGTTGAGCCGTGCAAAATTTTTCAATGTAATCCAAGCCGAGATTAGGCGAAATTTCGAGCCACCTCACCACGTAAGGGCGTAAAACCAGCGCGCTTGGAAATTTTATCTGGGTTCTTTCCTCTGGGGTCCTTTTTAAAATCGCCACCTAGCTACCGATGCGGTGGACCGACTCGACCGACACGCATAAATCTCAAGCTTGTTTGTTCGAGAAATACCTGGGATTACTTTTGGAATCGTGATTTAGGTGAGTCGGCGCACCTTCTTGTACTAATGCGTTCGTTGGTTAATGGTAGGGGATTTTTGTTGGCGAGTTCGTTTTTGTTCTTTCGAGCGATGTACATTACATTGTGAAGTGTTACAATACTTTTTACCGTTTAGACCATAGTACCTATATGGTGCTAGACACACTGAGCCTAGAGGTACCAGCTCTCAAGTAGCGATAGATGGTACCTTTTTTTTTTTTTTTTTTCGAGGGGAATGCATTTACGCACTTGCTGTCCAGTCAGACCTGATAGGGACGTACCCTTCCAGGACTGGCTGAAACGCGTCTGAAGATGTGTGACAGTCTCTCGCACGTAATTGCAAGGGGCTGTCACACAGGATTAGTTTGGGACTCGCGGCGAGAAGCGCCGTTGACCACTACCCACTAAACCTCCGGTACCTCCCGCGACCTTATTGGAGCAACACGGGATCGAACAGAGCATGCACCGCGAATACTTCAGCAGCCGCCAAGAGAGACATCCTAAACCAACCGAGAGGAGGTAGAGAGTAACACCTCTCACCCCCCTCCCCGAGAACCCTCCCCTCCCGGCATCTGTGGCACGACCCCCCCCCCCCCCCCCCTCATCTCATCTCTGTTATAATCAACAGGGTGTAGCGAGGAAGGGACCCGAGCCACAGCTGCCTAAGACCGATAGATGGTACCTGATTTTGGGGTGGTAGGTAACACTACCATGCCAAGGTTTTATCACAATATTTGGCATCGCCGCAAGCTCAAATTCATTTTAGAGTCTGGTAGGGGGCTCGCACCTGCATTCATTGACGCGAAATCATAATCATCATCCCTTCATCATCAAAGATCGATATTTTTTCTCTTGAAGCCATAATAAGCGTTAATGTCAGCTATCTAAAATTATCAAGTCACCTTAACAGTCAATCAAGAGAGGCTAAAACCTTCCAAGCAGCGCTCGGAACACGCCATAAAGATATCGTACAAGATCCAGGTCATATCCACATCGACCCTGGCTCTACCGTTTTCATTATCGGCCTATTAAGCCACCCCCTTAATATTATTTAATACCAATTTGCGAGTACCTCCCACCCTCCTACGATGTATATACATACGCCTTGATGACTGATAATAAAGCAATTTATTTGTGCGTGTGTTACGTAAATGAAAGCGATTTTGGGGTTTTTAATAAGATTTATATAAAGACTATTGTACGCCCCATGCTTTATTTGCAATTGATATTGAAAATATGAAGGAAAACGTATATTTTTTTTAAAAACGATAGTGCCAAAGCTAACCAATAGCTACTCAAAAAACACGCTTAAATAGCTTGCCGAAATTAAAAGTGGGAAACAATTTTTAAATACGGAGTCTTCCTTATAATTGAAATTTTTCTAACTTGAAAATAATTTGAATTTTATTGTAAAAATGTTGCCATTGACATTACAATATGTTACAGATAATATAACATTATTATTATGAATAATAATAATAATAAACAATTAATATTATAATCCTTTTATCATAGTAATTATTATATAATAAAGAATACCCCATCCCAACCGTTTTTAGAAGCAAATTAATTATCTTATTTACAAGTACTAACAATAATTCTCATTTTAAAATTATTAATCAGGAAACTTTAAATCCCTATAGAATTATATCTCCATGTTTAAGAATTATTCTCTATTTTTTAGTTCATTTTTATTTTTTTAAACAATAACTTATTTTCTTCAGTTTTTCGCTGAAAATAGCATCTAAAGTAGTTATGAATCGAGACTTGATACGGATAGCAACATTGAGTGTAAAGTCAAGATAATGGGACAAACTTATTACATGACTGTATTATCATTGGTCCTTGATAAGTGTGCAATTTTTAATTAATCCAATGTTTTTAAGTCGGTGATAATAGAAAAAATTACATACGTACAGGTCATGTTGTAGTATAAAGCGTGCAATAAAATAAATCGATTAAAACACAGGAGAAAACTGTTCTATCTTTGTCTCAAAATCAAAATTAAAATTTATTTATTCAATTTATGCCCTAAGAAGGCGCTTATGAACGTCTAAAACACTACCACCGGTTCGAAACAACCCAGTCGAGAAGAGCCGGCAAGAAACTCGATCTGGTTCTTTTTTTTTAATAAATATATAATACAAAAAATTTTTTCATATAAAAAAACTATACAAATCATAGTCTTAATAATGTTAGCGGGTGCGCACAGAGATGTGGGTTAATTCCAGACATCACTATCGTTCACGTAATGATCCACCCTGTAATAACCTTTTCAGATTAAAACTCGCTTGACATAATACTTGAACTTATTGTCAGGTAAATCGGTAATGTTACTTGGGATCTTATTGTAAAACCGAATACTATTACCTATAAAGCTTTTATTACACTTACTTAACCTAAAGCGTGGTTCCGGACAACTTGTCTTTACTTTTAATATTAAAATTATGACGATCATATCTATCTATTTATGTACATATATATTACGAAAGATGACGTCAATCTATTTGTCTGTTTGTTTGTCAGTTGGCTTATAACTTCAAAGACATTCTCCCTTGTATAATTTCAGTTTTATTTTGTTGATGATAGATGAATTCTATGGTTTATAAGTTTTAGCTTACTTTTCGGCATATTTAGTTATACATGGTAAATGTTATGAGGATTATAGTAAAATTATTTAATTTTTTTTTTACCAAAAGTGCGTTCACTTAAACTATTTATGTCAATTACTGAATATTGAGGAGTTACAAGATACAGTTAAAAATGACCTTAAAATCCGGTCTCCACAACAACTTGACATGAACTACGGAGGCGCGTTTATTTATATGTTTTTCTATCTATGAAAACTAAATTCTACCCTAAAACAATTTTTTAATAAGCGATTTAACAAATATCAAAGGTAAGGTCAAGGTTGTCTATTATTGACGATACCGAGCCATGTTGCGGGGCAAGCGTCTTTGAATGCGGGACTCGAGTGTGCGAGGTGTACGTCTAATAACTCAGCTATGGGGAGCAGACGAGCGGCCAACGCTTTCAGCATCTCGATAACCTGAGCGCCGACCATTTGCGGCTTCGTAGATAACACTTCTAAAGCCTTGGATCTAATTGCGAAATTCACTGTGTTCCGGAGGTGGTACTGTGGGGCAAAAATTAATTTCAAAGGCAGAGTTATAATATCTTTAAAAGGACATACTTATATAAGTAATAATATTAGCTAACACCCGCAGTTCCTTCGCGTGAATTTTTTTTTATACCAAAAGGCAGCAAATAGGCAGACGGCTTATCTGATAGTACTGTTGCGTTGGTGACCTATCATTAGACAATTATAGTTTAAAAACGGAAAATTTACGATAAGTACATATGCAGGTATCGAGGTCAGGTATCTTATGTTTATATCTAACTAAAAGTACTTGAATTAAAACAAAAAATAATGAATACGTAATAACGAATCCGTAGCCAGTAGGCAAATATGTAATTTGTGTTTTATAAGCGAAAAAAAAAAAATTGGTTGTATTATATTTTGTTGTTTGTTTGTTAAATTTACGTTACCTGAACAAGCAGCGCTACTCCAAGATGTACCGGTTTCACTTCCATCTCTTTCAGTTTTCTCATTAATGTCTTCGGCGTGAGGTCGTCCCAGTTACCTAGCTGCGCGATAATTCGAGGCGCCTGTAAAATACCTATTTTTTTTTATTACATCGGAAACATAAATCAAAGTTTTGGTAAGAAAACACAAAGAAAGTTTATTTATGTTTCACACAACACATATCAATGAACAAACGACAGGAAGATAATATATAAGTAGGTAGTAATTAAATGAAACAAGTAACAAAGTGTTGTGCGGGAACAAATAGGCCCAGTCTTAGGAGAATTACTGCATTGATATCGTAAAGGAATTTGCGTCTCAGGTAGCGCAGCCCGAGTTGAGGACCGTACTATTATGTTATCCTTGCTGACTACCACTCTCCCGGCTTAGTACCTTAAGCGCTCATCCCAAAAGTTCAGTATAGCTGTCAAGGCCCTTCCGGTTAATAGCAATTAGTCAGTTCAGAAAAACAAGGGAACGATATTGTGTGGTAAAGAGTGTAGTGACAATAATAGAGAAAAGAATGTTTAATTGGTTTTGGAACGTGGATGGATGACAGAAGATTGATGAAAAAAAATTTAGTAGGTCAGGGCGGAAATCACGCAAAAAAATCGCAGCAGCTCCGATTGCTACTATCCACTACAAGCATCCTAATTTACCGGCTTAATGGGACATGTAGGATAATAACGGTCCGCTTCGCCCCGGCGGAAGGCATCAAAGCGCCTCTATGCGAACGAGGTAGCCCAGGTAATAAAGGTTGCCTCCCAGACCTCCTCCGTAGTGCAATGAAAGGCCTTTGCTCGACCAAGGCGAACGTTTCTCGTCCAGATTGACGGCGTCCTAACGAAAAGCTCTGGTAAAAAGTACCCGTATTCGAAGAGCGTGTATGAAAGTAAAAGAAGCAAGAGATGTGTGCCAAGATCGTAGCAAGTGGAAGGACTTAGTCTCTGCCTACCCCCTCGGCCGAAAGACGTGATGCTATGAATGTTTGGAAAAATAATCATAGAATATTATCTAACTGTGAATATGACGTCATAGAGCCTGACGAACGCGTGGAAGACCTGGACGTCCGCCATCTGGTCATGCATGTCGTGGCTCTCTACAGACATGTAGTACCTGTGAGCGGTCTCGATCCTGTTGGAGGCACTTGTGTTACTCGGAAGGTCCTGCAACAGAATATTATTGCTGTCAGAAGTATTGAAAGCCATCATGAGATGGTTAATCTGGTGGTATATTCGACCGATGAGCTTTCAGTGAAGGAACACCTTAGGATGAAAATATAGCACTGATGTACATGGAAGACCTATTATTTACATACTTCGGATTGCAAATTTGTAGAAAGGATTACGTCTAGGCTTAAGAGGACATGCGGTCGGAAAAGTAGGTCAGAAATCTATTGCTATAGCGTTACGCCCCAAAGAAAGAATTATAAAAACACAAAAGGGCAGCGCGGGCTGATTTTACCTATGCAAAATAGACGAAAACATCATTGTTTCCTCCTCCAAAAAAGAAACTATTTCTAATTTTATTTCAGGTTGCAGATTAATAAAGACTTAGGCAATTTGTTTACGTACGTATTTGTAGTACGTTTTGCTTTTTTAAATTTTATGCATGAAATTTGTTTGACGAATGTCTGAAAATGACAGTAAAAATCGAAGGTTTATTCATTTTCAAAGGCTTCTAGTTTCAACAATAACTAATTTATGGACAAAATCAGAAAGTACGGTTATTGCGGTAGTGGATATATATTATTTGGTATAAAAATATTTACCATAATAGTATGAATCACGGAGGAAACAGGGGATTACGTTTGTATAGAATAAATACCGCTAGGTTCATAATCTGATCATCATATAGAAAGAACAATATGTTTATTATTGAATAATAAAATATGAAGAAACACAAACATTAGATACATTTTAGAGTTTATCCATCAAGGGGGCCTCTTAGTTAAATAATCAATGGTCACTCTAGCTTATGCCCATTAGTATGCAACATTAGTAGCACCTGAAGAAGTAATTTTTGAATAGCTTCTTCGTTACCTTAGCGATGTCGATAAGCTTCATGATGAGAGAAGAGTAGATGCGGCGACTAATGGCGTCGGTGCGTCTTGCACGATAGTTGTCAACTTCTCTGAAATTATTTTTGAAGTAATACAATGTTCGTACGTATTGACTGAAGTTATAAGACTAATAATAGAACAGAACAGAGGAGAGCAGTTTATCTTTTCATCTTCTACATACTTCATATTTACAAATTAATTAAAATATCAAAAAAACTCAAAGTGAAATCATTGGAATATTTATACGTAAGGCTTTTAAGCGGGATCTGTTATTTAGTAATTTTTAACTTGTATTGTTTCTGTTATAACAGCACGCAGCATAAATTCAGACATGTCACAAAAACTTCCTTAAGATCGCCCATTTTGTTGGAACACTGTATGAAGATTAGAAAAATAAAACGGAATCGAAGTTAAATGACTTGGATTCATCTTGGTAAAAAATAATAAACAAAAGAATAAAACAAATTCTACAAATTTCATGCTGCTTCTAAATTATTATATAACAATTAATTTACATGTTTACCTCTTAACAATATACTTTATGATAAGAGACATAGTGCGATTCAGGTAAACTTGGTTCTCTTTCGTCAAATCGAACAATATTTCGTCTTCGAACTTTGTGTCTTGGAGCGCTTCCACTATAGCCTTCGCTAAACGTCGGTTGTCACGGAAATATCCCTGTAATAAAAAAAAAACCAATGAATTATTTATCAACGGTGACTGGATCAGACAACGATTATACTACATGTTAGATTAACAGGTCGAATTGTCAATTGCAAAACAAAAACTCATCCATTCAGATGCGATTACAGTAAATATATATTGTTTTAATAAAATCTATCAAATTATCTAACAAGAAAACGATTTTATTCTTCTAAACTAATTGAGGCGTTATTTGTAGTTTACGCATTTTTTATCCGTTTACTATTCTAGTTTTGAAATTTATTTCAATGGGACACCATTGAAATAAACGCATGTTTACATCCTGCGAGATTGACAAATGACCCATTATCCAATCAACATTGCATAACCCATTAATATTACTGTTAAGAAAATATTTTCAAATAAATGGTGATTATCAAAAGAATCGTTGCCATTTTAAAACTGAAATTACAATCTAAATTAAACTAAATGTTGATTCAATTATGTGTACACACCTCTTGCGTATTCTCTCCATGCGTTCCGAGGAAGTAAAAAAAAACAACGAGCCGATATGCATTCATTGCTTCAGGTTTCACTTAAAATGTAATAGCTATAAACATTTTATTTATATTGGTTTGAGTTGTTTCCTTAGTATTATTGATTTCGATTATATAGTATAATCTTATAAATAGAAATCAATATGTTTGTCCTCTTTGTACTCTTCAATTATTTTTCCGTATGTTATGAAACTTTGTAAGTTATCTATGCAAACGCCCGCGAAGGTTTCTTTCTTTGTTTCGTTTTTCTGTGACAATCCATAAAAGCTTGTATTAAACGTACAAAAGCATATGTAAATTTTAAACTATATTATGTGATTTTTTCTGGATCATTACGTGAACGATAGTGATGTTTGGAATTAACTCACATCTCTGTGCCTCCATTAACATTAGTTAAGACTATGATTTGTATAGATTTATATGAAGAAAAAATAAGATGTATTATATTTAATAAAAAAAAAAAGAACCAGATCGAGTTTCTTGCCGACTCTTCTCGGCTGGGTTGTTTCCCGAACCGGTGGTAGTGTTTTAGACGTTCATAAGCGCTTTCTTAGGGCCTAAATTGAATAAAGATTTTGATTTTGTAAAATACAACATTAAAAAAAATATCCATGAGATTAAATCAAGTTTAGAATGTTTTAAAAAGTTTCAATATTTAGGCGGCATTTTATTTCGGATAATTTCCACTTCGAGACGACGAAATTTTTTCATGCTAAAACGAATACATACATAAAATATAATACGAACATATATTTTTTTCTGATAGATATAATAGTATGAGAAATTCAGTGATTTCTTTCTACGCTATACGTCCATTTCGTCACGTACGAACATGAAATATCGCTGTGTAATATATATCATGTTTTTCTCTGGCTTTAATTTCCTAAATCACTTGCTTATTTTCTCTTACTTTATTACTTGAATTATTTATTGGCTTTATATCTACTTGACCTTTTATTTACTCCTCACCGTAGAACAAGTTTTAACTTTAACTAGCATTTTTTTTAAATCATAGTTTGTGACTGTGACGCAAGTCACTCTGTTGCTGGTCATAAGTATGTACGGACGTCGCGCGTTTTGTGCGGTCTGGTATCACATATTACTTTTCATGACTTATTGATTGATTGTGTAGATTTCTTTTATTTATTTCTTTTTATTTAAATTATCACGAGTTCCGTAACAATATTATTTTGTATTTTTTCAACTCACCTGTACCTTATCTTCAAAGGAAATTTTGATTTGCACAAAAGTATATCTTTTTTTTTATTATTGATTACAATAAATCACGCAGATTAAACAGAACATTGCAAGAAGTCATCATAATTTAATGAAATTTCTGTATCTAAATAAACTCATAACCCAATATTACTTTTAATAAAGGTCGATTGATTTATCAAAACTTTTCTTTATCATATTTAAAAAGAAGATAATGGCGCAGTGGATATTTTGGCCGTATTCCGCGTCAATGGACGCTGGTTTGAGCCCACCTAACCAATTTGTGCGGGATAGCCTGAGATGTTATTAAGGCAGTCCGCTAGTTCACACCGTTGTTGCCGGATTGCGATCAGCACTCACCCCCAAAGTCACGGTGAAGCTGTAAAGGCCCTTCCGGTCAACAGCTAGGTTCGAAAAAAAAAACAAAAACAAAGTTATTCTATTTGGTAACTATTCGATTAATTTCACAACTATTCGGGATCTAATTCTGTATTATTTGATTACTAAACTAACTGTATGCGCCTCTCTATCTTGAGGGCGCTGTCCTGCACACAATTATAAAATCAGCCTGCGCCTTCGGTGAAGGAAACACCGTAAGGAAACCACAGCATGGTGGTAGCCCATTTTGTAATGATTCCCGTCTGGTTAGCTACTATCATCATGTTTAAAAAAAACCTATCGCCAAATACCAATTGCTGTGTTCCGGCAGCATCACTCAAGATCTAGTACCTCTAAGCTTAGTGTGTTTACCATCCTGGACCACATCCTCACTTAACATCAGATGAGATTGTGGTCAAAAAGCACTGAGCCTATAACGTGTAAAAAAAAAAACGATTGTTACATTATATTTTCGTTTTAGAATAATCCAGACACTTTGCACAATGCACAATAAAACTTTAATGTCGAAATTGTAGCGCACTTTTCTTGTGTTACAATGTTCGTATATATTTGTACAAAAATTTACAACTATTTCGCACAATGTTTCGGTTTATTTGTTTCGTTCGTTTGAACATTGTGTAGCAACAAAAAGGTTGCAATACATTCTATAGCAAAAGGATATGGCGATTAATAAATTTAGAATAGCCGAACGTCTTTTTTTATGGTATAAACAAACGAGCAAGCGGGTCATCTGATTGTAAGTGATCACTGCCGCCCATGAACACCCACAACACCAGTGGAATCGCAGGCGCGTTGCCGACCTTTAAAGTCAATTAGAATGTAATAGTTGTCATGTGATATTTAGATTGACTTTAGATTACTAATTGTTTCTCAGCCCGTAATCTAGAAAATACGAAAATGTTAAAATAAATTTATCATAGTGGACTTTGAGATATTATTCTTCCACATTAGTTGCTGTTGTTGGTTCTTCTTTGTTGTTCAATCGCTTTGCTTTTGATAGTGAAAGATGATTTCTTACCTCTTAATGGATACCTTATTATTCCCCAACATTATTTTTTTCCTAATAGTAAACCTTCACCCACGATTATTAGAACACATTCAAATAACGTAATTAGCGATTCTATCTCGCATATGAAATATAGTCTATATTATAATTATCATATTTCCATAACATATTTGGACGACGATGATGACGATTATAAATTCTCCGGACGGTGCATCATCACGCATCCAATAGAATTGTGGCTTTTGGCAAGTTTTTCCTAGGACTATAGACCTTTATAAGAAAATGCAAAAATTGTATATACCTTATTATTGAGATTTTAGTGAAATTAATTTTTGTGCATTGATTCAGTTTGTTTCTCTTGATCCACTCGGTCCTTTTTATAAAAGAAGAAATAAGAAAAACCAGACTGTAAGTCCACCTTTCTTATAAATTTAACTTGTGTCTGCAATTAAAAGGATTTCATATTCCAATTTTTAATTACATTCCAAAAGTCGATGTGCTTTGTTTTTTATTTAGAGCGAATAAAGATTTTTTTTTTTTCATTTAGAGCGTTATATGTTCTCGATTGGTGCACTAAACCGGGTCCAATCTCGGTGTCGAGAGTCGTAAAACGTGTACCGAGATAAAATATTTCTCGTCGCGCCGGGGCTAAAACACTTTATCTGTGGTCCCCAGTGAGTGGGTTCTATATTACGGACCAAAGTTACGTAAGTAGGTAATTACTTACTGATGGAAATAGGCAACAAGTAAAATTATTGGTATTTTTCAAATTTCTATAAGTAAACTGGCGGACGCACGCGACTGCGTCTACGTGTCTTATCTTCATTGAATGCGGGATGTCCTGATTTAGTTTCGCATTTCATAGTCAGTTACCGAACAACACATGCTTTCCATGCACCAAAATTTATTCAAATCGATCAATTATTATTAGGTTTTTTATTATTTACATTAATGGCATTGATAGTTTTTCTAAATCGCTAATTAATTCATGCATACAAATTTTTATCACAATCGGTCAAACCATTTTTAAGTTAAAGCCGAAAATATTTTTATCCTATTTTTTTTTACGAATTATATAAATAATTTGATAATGCATATAGTCCACCAACAGCACCAACAATCGGTGTAGCCGTTTTCGAGTTAAACCCGTACACACACACAGATCAGACAAACAATTTTCAATGTCAGATTCGAAATAAGTAACGGCTTAGATTTATATATCTATCAAAGAACTTGTAAAAAAAAGAAAATAAAATGTACAGACAAAACTTCAATTTTATTATTACTATATAAATATGATTAGATGGAGGGTGGCAAAAGCTTGTGCGAGGTCTGTTAAAAAAGTATATTTTTATTGTTTAGTTATAAGTCACGACACGATGAAAAAGTTTGTAAGATGAAACAAGTTAATTTGATTATAAAAGTTTGATTAAGAAGTTAAAAAGTAGTTTTAATAGTCTTTCCCCCCCCCCCCCCCCCCCCCCCCCCCCCCCCCCCCCGCCCCTCTATATAGATTAATAACTAATTTTGTGACTACGGCAATAATTGATGATGGTTTAGTGATTGTATGGTTGAACATGTTGACATTTTAAATTACAACTTATTTATTTATATACCCCGATACATTTGAACGATTTTAATGGCAAGATCTATTACAAATTAAATGTTAATTTATTGTTGCTATTATAAATCCTATCTAAGATCACAATGTCACGTGATGTTGTGATCTTAAGCGACGATGAGATCCAAGATGGACAATACACTGACCCTTGAGATACTGGGTCTCAAGTGATGCTACCGGAACATAAATATTTGTGCTCGGCTTGCAAACTTGAGGGTAGTAGCAACCCGAGAGGACATTATTGGAAAATGTCTCACCACCATGCTAGCCACCATCCATCGTGAATCACAAAGAACTGATAATATAATATAATATAAAGGAAAATAAGTTTATTAAAAATCGGTTAATGCGAACGCAGACACGGGTACAACTAGTGTGAGATAATCAAAAACTCATACCGACATATAAAATACGTATGGAACGTGATTTTCATCATTTTCCGATGTTATCGCCTGTCGGGATCTCGCCGGGACTGAAACACTACGTATTCAATTTCCGCGTCGGTTTTTCCCAGCAGAGTGCGATGCGGACGAAAATACTGTTATAGACTGCGGACACTGTAGCTTCGCTGCAGCGAAAACGTATTCATATATGCAGCGATTTCTGATTTGTCTAAGTTTGGAGAAGTATTTAAAACATATTTTTTTTTTTTAAATTGGATTTAGACGTATTTTTTTTCATTGTTTGATGGACGGTAGTATGTTTTAAATTTTGTTTTTGTTTATTTACTAATACAATTATATTTATACCACTACAGTATTAAAACTGTATTTGTTATCTGTACGTGTATGTAAAAAATATAAAATAAGTAGTTAGGCATGTAATATCCGTTATTTTTACGTTTCATTTGATTTATGAAAACCATTGTGAATAGTTCGGTATACAGTAATACCCCGCTTAGTGCGACACCGTTACGCGCGGTTTCACTATAACGCGAATTTGAAATTTCGCGCTCAAATGCCTCGCATAACGCGAAAGATTGCGTATAAACATAATGTAAAGACAATAGATGTATTTTTCCGTAAAAAATAAGAGTATGTATTGCATAAAGTGTTCTTAGAATTAAAGTGATTGATTAAAATGATTTGTATTTTTTTGTATTAAATTTTGACTATGTTTAATCATAAACCTCGATATACGCGAATTTCAGTTAACGCGATTTTTTTCGCAACGTATCCCTCGCGTAAGGCGGGGGGTATTACTGTATACTTAATTGACGTTGTTTCAATTATTTTCAACTTTCAATTTTTTATCGTCTTCCTACTGAAAATTACTTGAGGTGGAATTATCAAACTAACATAAATGAAATTAAAATTATAATTTTTATATTTTAGGAGAGCTTTAAGTCTATTTTTTAAATGATTACACTATGAAAGGTTTTTTTTTACGCCTGGTATATTATGGTTGCCCTCGAATCATTATTTATTCACATAATTGATGTATAAATAGCTAAAATTAAAACAGTTTTCTTCTGTGCTTTCCGCGTATCAACCGATTTTATTTTTGTTTTATTAGCTATTGATAATCTTTAGTATGACAAATAACAAGTTTTGGGAACACTTAATTTTTTTTTTCTAATTCTTAATTTATTTTATTATTAGATTATATATAACATTCAATAAAAATGTACTCCATTAAATTTTCTGTTAATCGCTATTCGAAAGTTAATGTACACGCATCCTTTACCATATTTGTCGATGTGAATTGTTCATAGAATCTATCGTATGAATTCAAAAGTGGATAACTTTATTATCAACGCAAATCGTTTGATATGAAATAGTTATAGGCGTGTAATTTATTTAATCTAGTATTTATAATTAAAAAGAACTGGAGTCTTACATGTTAAGTTTTCTATTTTGTTCCAGCGCCTGTGAGCGTGCGAGTGATGCAGAAGGTAGCTCCAGCAGGCAGCGGTTAGACCGATGGGCAAGACTTCCGGAGGGCGACCCGACGCAGGAGTGCGTGCACAGAGAGTAACAAACCGGAGGTACGACTATTTGTTAGTCGAAGGAAAAAAAAAATCATTTTTTTAAATAGTTGTGTTTGTTTTAACAATTTTCTCTTTAAAAACTACAATGTGATACTGGATTATGTTTTTTTTATTTTTTTTATTAAAATTAAACTATCTGCGGACTCTGGTTCCACACCTTATTTTTTTATATATTGGAGATTTAATTCGACTTGCGTCGGAAAAAATTGCCTATAATAGCAATTCAAGCAGCTATGCAGTTAGTAATCTTTCGCATATGTGAGCTTAAATCTACTTCTATTAAATTTTTTATATCTATATGTTTTCTATATGTTAAATTATTTTGTAGACACTTATTTTGTTATTATACTGGATTATGTTTATAGCTCGTAAGGCTAGCTGTCTTAAGCAAGTTCCAAATGAAACCAAAACGTGTGTTCCGAAAGAAATATTTTTAGCTATAGCTTGCAACCATTTGTTTATTTGACAGTTCGAATACAAGTCAATTAGTGATGTTCTAATGCGTTACTGATTAGATTTCTGATAACAATTTTATTTATAAAAAACTGTGAATCAATTGAACAGATTAATAACTAATTTAGTTTATTATTAACTTTTTTATTTTATAAAAATACCCAGGCGTTTAAATGAGTATTTTTTTATACATTAAAGAATTCCAGTTGTTTAATATGCTATAACATTTATAACTTTTTCATGCATATATTCTCTACCTATTAATATTCTATATGCAAAATATAACTTTTTTCAATATTTAACTGTAATTACTTATTTTATTCATAATTATACACACAAGTAAATTATTATTAAATATGTGTTTCAATAAATATTCGATGATAAGTGTCGGAGTTAAAAAGCATGGCGCTTCACTATTTTAAAAAAACAGCGTCCATGATATGTTGCGTTTTTTTGTCCATGGTTGCTTGTTAATAATTATAAAACTTCATGGGCGTGCTCATGTCAAAAATAAAATACACGAATGGATGTGGTGTAACTTCATTAAGCTTACAGTGTTACAACTTTAGACCACACCGCCACTTAATGTTAATAGTTATTCATAATTTTTATTTTAAGAATGATTTGTATTGTCTCTCTATTTTTTAAAATCTTCTCTCTTTACTATGTTATAGCTATATCATTTGTTTATTCTATGTTGTGTAATTTACTTGATATGAAGTATTAATTAGTCAAAATCAAAATCAAAATTTATTTATTCAATTAAGGCCCTAAGAAGGCGCTTATGAACGTCTAAAACACTACCACCGGTTCGGAAAACAACCCAGCCGAGAAGAGCGCAGGCGAGAAACTCGATCTGGTTCTTTTTTTTATATAAATATAATATATATACTTTTTTTTTTCATATAAAAAAACTATACTAATCACAGTCTCAATAATGTTAGCGGGTGCGCACAGAGATGTGGGTTAATTCCAGACATCACTACCGTTCACGTAATGATCCACCCTGTAATAACCTTTTGAGATTAAAACTTGCTCGACATAATACTTGAACTTATTGTCAGGTAAATCGGTAATGTTACTTGGGATCTTATTGTAAAACCGAATACTATTACCTATAAAGCTTTTATTACACTTACTTAACCTAAAGCGTGGGACGGCCAACTTGTCTTTACTTCTAATATTAAAATTATGACGATCATTCACTAGATCGAGCTTGTCTAAATTTTTACGAATATGCATTAAGTTATGGAAGATGTATTGGGACGGCATAGTTAAGATATCATATTCTTGAAACTTGTTCTTTAGAGATTCGCGAGGTCCCATATTGTATATTGCTCGAACAACTCTCTTTTGTAACGTAAAAATGGTGTCTACCTCTGCTGCTGTACCCCACAGCAAAAAGTAAATATAAAAGTTATTTCTTAGTCTGTATTGTTTAAAATCGAGTTCTGTGTGAAGGGAGTCGGGCGCCGTGTGGGGCAGGCGTGGGCGGGCGGGGTGCGCGCGGGCGGGCGCCGCCGCTGCGGCGGAGGCAGGCACGTGGCGACGCCGAGAGCGCGTCGCGCAACCCCGCAGGCCCATGGAGATCCTCACCAGCATCTACGCGCTGCTGTCCGGAGGGGTGAGACACACTAAATCTCATTCTTCTTCTTAGATAATGACATTTTGTGAGTTTCATACATGCCTGTGACATGTGGATTACGGTATTTATCAAATCTTGTATTTGGATTCAATCCTTTAGCAAAACGGCGACTATATCTAGCTAGAACTCCTTAATAAGTTTTTCAGACACCTCAGACGAAATATTCCGCTTTAATTTTTCTAATACATTTTTCTTGTGCACAACAAACAAACGCCTACATGCCGCAAATTGCCACTAAAGCTACAAATTCAGGATAAAATACGCAAGTTAATAGATTAAAGACAAGAATTGCTACATGACATGACATGCATCCTTTTTTTTTTTTGACGGGGGGAAATGCATTTGCGCACTATCCTTACCCATTTCAATAGTGAGACCGAAGTCCCCCAATGCAATGGATAAGGGGGCACGAAGGGACGTCTCCATGTGGGACTCACCCGGACGTGCGGCGTCCGGAAATACCCACTAAAACCCCCCGGGGCCGTCCGCCGCATTTGGGATGGGGGCGACACGGGGTGGCTTTCGCAAGCACCGCGTCGCACATGACATGCATCCTGACGAAAATTCCACGCGCAAAATTATTTCTCATTATAAAACCTTGCAGAATTCGGATGAGACAGACGAAGAAGTTTTTAAACTGTACTACAGCTTTTTAAATTTTTTTTTAATGTTTAGATTGACATAGATTTAGAATTAAGTCATTTAGGTAACGATGCATCATTACCTTAATTAAACGTAAATATACGCAAAACTTCAACTCAATTAGTTTGGGGATAACGGTTTTAAAATTCATTTGTTAGATTTGAAACGTACACAAATACTAACAAGGTCAATTGAACAAAAGCTTCTAATACGAGTAATAGAGAACTCTATCTATCGCTTATCTTAATAAATACACATCGTGTATAAACGAACACATGAGTAATATTTACATAGTATGATTGCTAAGTAGAAAAAATACGGAACCATAGATTTCACAGAGTTTATTATTCTTTATTTATTCTCGATTTTATAGGCTGTTATAAAAATTTTACTGGCAGCAATAAAGGCACATTGCCTACTTGATATTAATTGGCCACTCTTACCGACCGCAAACTACGGCTACTTAATTCACGGACAGGCTATAGACAGATTAGTAACTTGAGGTTAATCTCCCCTCTAGGAAGGTTGTTAGAACACACTGGTAGGTAGATGATCTGTAAAAGAATTTAAGTTTGGATTCAGTTGCCAGCCTGTTTTCAAACTGTGACTTACCTGTAAATACGGACATAATGATCATCGCCGTAAAACTAATACAAGGCGTTATTGTTTGTTACTAAGTACATGTAATTAAATGTAACAAGATATACTGCGTCCGAAATAATTTATACCACACGAATTACAAACTTATTACACTAGATATAAATGACTAATTTGCGTGTGTCGTATATGTACACTCAGGTCGAGTAATTTTGTGTACACGAAACCGTAATAGAGAATGTTGGTAAAGTTTACTGAATTCATTAAAATCACACAACTGTATTGTAAAACCGTTATCTTAATTTAACATTATAATGATTAGTTTTATGTAAACTGATACGTATTCAAAAAAGCAACGTCACCCTGCCAATATGTCGGAGTGGTAGGAAATTTTTTACTCGTCGTAGATTTTGCTCATCGATCTTAGACTTTACTTTTAATATCAGATGAAATCCAGTATTGTTTGTTGCCTACCTCAAATTAAACAAAACAGAAAAAAAAAACTTTTATAAATTAAAAACAAAACCGATTTCAAAAGAATAAACTATAAAAATGCACTAAAAAGTCTGCCTCGTTGGCGCAATTGTATTACGGTGCTACTTTCGTTCTGAGAACTCGGATTCGATTCCCGGGTCAGGTAAAGTGTTATTGGGTTTTTCTACTCAGTATCATCCCGGAGTCTGGAATTTGTGCCCGATATGGCGACAGGCTTGCCCCCTGTCACATCTAGGACGGAACTAAGCTCTGCGAAATGTGGTTGGTGTAGTTCGCTATTTGACCTCTGCCTAACCCTCCGGGGATAACAGGCGTGAGCTTGTGTTATGTTATGTAAAAAGTCAATATATAATCTCTTTATTAATCTGCTTCGTTAATTTTGAAATCGGTGCCAGCTTATACGTCCCTAATTATAATTCAATTTTGATTAATTGTTTTTTAAAATCACCCTAGTGTTTTCCAACTCCAAAATTAACGAAGCAGATTAAGAAAGAAATTATTTATTGACTTTTAGTGCATTTTTATAGTTTCTTAATTTCCCTGAGTTCCACTGATCAGATCCTGATCTGGTGGAAATGGGATAACCTCGGAAGTGCAATCCTTCGATTAACAAAGCTTTTTGAAAATCGGTGCACAAATGACGGAGAAATTGAGTCACAAACACACAAAAAAAAAACATACAGACGAATTGATAACCTCCTCCTTTTTGAAGTCGGTTAATAATTTCTATCTTAACACGAACTGATTATAATAATTTACTATACCAGCAAGGTGTGAACCCAAAGATTGATTCGTTGCCGTTTCGGATGCACTGTGGTGCT
Organism: Samia ricini; assembly: GCA_014132275.2. Classification (NCBI taxonomy): domain Eukaryota; kingdom Metazoa; phylum Arthropoda; class Insecta; order Lepidoptera; family Saturniidae; genus Samia; species Samia ricini. The sequence continues at coordinate 36,315,467 of AP028160.1, read as the reverse complement.
ACGACCGCGGCACTCTTAGCAGCGAGCGCTGCTCTCACGACACGCCATCTAGTGGGCAATCCTATAGACTGTATTCATACGAGGTAATCTTCGTAATGTTTAGATTATTTAGTTTATTATTGTGTGAATAGATGGCAGTATTTGCAGTTTAGTATTTATTATTTAATCAGTTTTTTTATTTAATTATTTCGTTTGTATAAATACTAACAACCAGTTTTAATATCTAATTTTAACTTACATCATCATCTCCCTACCCTTTTCCCATTGTTATTTGGGGTCGGCGCAACATGTCTTCCTCTTCCATTCCTCTCTATTTGTTGTCATCTCCGCATTCACTCCTTTTCTAAACATATCACCTTTCACACAGTCCATCCATCTTTTTCTTTGGTCTTCCCCTTCCCATGTAACCGTCTACATTCATATCCAGTACCTTTCTTACAACATTGTCTTTCTCCCTGCGCATCACATGTCCATGCCAGGACAAACGACCGCCTCTTAACTTGTCTGTTATTGGCGCCACTTTCAAACTTCCTCTAAGATACTCATTCCTAATCCTGTCCATTCTTGTTCCCCCACACATCGATCTCAACATTCGCATCTCAGCTGCATGTAATCTTCTTTCGTCCGTCACCTTTATGGGGTAACATTCTGATCCATACAAGACGACAGGTCGTATTATGTTCTTGTAAATTTTCCCCTTTAATTTAAAGGGGATTTGCGGATCACACGTAGTAGCCGAAACCTGCCGCCATTTCATCCATGCTGCGTTAATTCTATGCTTTACCGTCCGGTCTATTTCGCCATTGCTTTGCAGTAGTGAGCCGAGGTACTTGAACTCGTGGCAGATTGGCATTGGAGTGCCATCTAGTGTTATGACAGTTGAACTAGAGGTGCCGCCGAAATCACAAAACATATATTCCGTTTTGGATCTGCTCACTTTTAGGCCGACTTTAATTTTAACTTACATATTGGTATAAAAAAATAAACCGTTATTCTAACTGATCCCTGATACGTGATATTTCGAATTTCATTAGGTAACAACAGATTCGCATACTTATCAATGTTTTAATCTTTGGACATTATTTATATATAATGGAAATTTATCACCAATAAATATTTAGAATGTTGAAATGAACTATTAATTTTATAACAGGGATATACCAGAGGATGTTCTGAACACATATTGCTGGATACATTCCACGTTCACTGTAGCCGTGGAGGCGGGTACAGGCGCGTACCCAGGTGTGCGGGGTGCGGGCAGTGCTCCCCGACGGTACGGAAGATACTACCAATGGGTTGCGTTCACGCTCTTTTTGCAGGTCAGTTATAGAATACATACAAATAATATTTTCTCATATTAAATAACCGTAGTTGATTTAAAACTTGAATTTACCTTGTTATTTATTTTAGTGAATATCTAGTGATAAAAGCTAGATCTTTCATACGAAATATGAGAATTATGGCTGACCAGGGATTGGTAACCTTTCGTTGGTTAACGTCGTTTTTGGATTACAACTTGCTTACTATAAGACAAAGAACCATCACTTTACCGTACCCCTGTACATGAGAGCCCATTGTTTGCCTTCATTCTTAAGAATAGTTAAGTACGAGTTTACTATAAAGATCTTTATATTTTAATATTTAGAGTCAAATTTCTACGTCGTATTATTCGGTGAAAGGTCTAACTAAAGAACTAATAAATAAAATTTTAAATGTGCATAGATTAGGTTCATTCGGATACGCTTCTTTTGTTGAACGTCTAATTGGGTGGTGAAAAATTCGTAAAATAATCAATATTATCTTACGGCGAGGAATTTCGAGAAATGATTTTTTCAGTCAAATGGGGAAAATTTATAAATAGATTTATCTGTGTCTGAAATTCTGTCCATTGGAGCTGACACGTCTGTCTGTCCCTTATTAGACTTATAAATCGTAAAATATTAAACTAATTTAGATGATTGAAAAAAAGTTTAAGCTGATACAACTGCACAATAATTATAGTAGATTTACTGTAATTTTACTAAAATTTTACCGTTTACTTTACAAAAATACATTGCATGAAAACTACGGGAATAAAATAAATGTTTAAAAATTAAGTATTCTTTGAGATATGTTTGGCTTTACGCTCAGTATAGTACATAAATTAATTACAATATATTTTCTTTGTGTTAAAAGTTATTTCATTTTAGTCGAATATAAATAGGTATCCACTATGAAGATAGCTTATAATGTATATACAAATTTTGTTAACAAAAAAAAAAACCATTTCCTAGTTGTTAGTGTATGTTGAGTTTGTTTAAAGGACACTAGCTGCTGATATACAATGAAATACGACTGTTCGTTGCGAGATTTTTATTCTGACTTCCTTCAATCGGTAACTAAGGTAAACAACATTTCTTTTTAAAAACATCAACGTCAACATGCCGCCCACCAAAGGACATAGTCCTTTACTCGAGATATAATTAAAACAAAGTGTGAACGACAATAATAAAAAATAATAGTTACACACTACTTGTATTTAAATATTTAAAAGTTCTAGGCAAATTTATACATGAAAGTTTAAACTATTTCAGTTTGTCACTTAAATAACAAAGCATAAAGTTAATAAACAAATAAAAGTAATTGCATGCTTATAAATAAAATCAGGCTTTATCAATAGGCATAGCACAAATTCTAGAAATTGATCTCTTTACAACTCCATTGCGACATTTAATGCTATAAACTCTCGTGAGATTGTCATCTCCAGGATGTTTAGCTATTATTCGACCAAGTGCCCACTTTCCTGGTGGTAATTGATCTTCCTTTAGAATAACTATGACTCCGTGTAATGTCTTTTCATGCGCCTCAGCAACAATCAAGTATGAAAGTTTACTGTTTGTTCCTAAAATTATTGGATGTTTTTGATCATCGCTCAAATTAGCATTTCTTAATCTTCCGTCTACCCTGAGGATATTATTTTTGTCAAGGTAAGGATTCAAGGTTTTCAATTTACTTTCTTTACTTACATTTATTTTCCTTGACAAACTTTCTATTTCCTTTCTGAACTCTTCTCTTTGAAATATATTTATACTTTTTGTTAATGCTTCTTCTAATTCAATTGTTGTAATTGTTTTATCTATGTTTTCAGGATTTTTCTTCAATCTCAAAAATCTCAAACTGTATGTTATTGTTCTTAAAAGTTCTTGTAAAGTATAGAATTCTTTTAATTTAAATAAATGTTCTTCTTCTATTTTAGTATTTACTATTATTTTCCTTATTTCTATATCTGTAGACGTAATTTTAGGCTTATTTACCATTATATTCTTGTTTTTAAGCCATTCTGGCCCTTCCCACCATAGTTTATTATCTATTAGATTATTCAAATATATACCTCTTGAACCCAAATCAGCAGGATTATCTTTTGATCTGACATGAAACCATTGTGAACTCTGAATATTATCCAATATTTCTATTACACGATTGCTGACAAATGGTTTCCATCTGTTTGGATCACCTGTAAGCCACGCCAAGACAACTGTTGAATCAGTCCAGACATAGATTTGATTTTCCGTTAATCTCATTGCTTCTCTCACTTGTGCCAGCAATTTCGCTAGAAGTACAGCTCCACAAAGTTCTAAACGTGGTAAAGATATTGTTTTAACAGGTGCTACTTTGGTTTTTGATGCTACAACTCCTGTTTTAATTTCTCCTTTCTTGGATTCTACTCTATAATATACTGTTGCGCAATAAGCTTTATTTGAAGCATCACAAAATCCATGTAGTTGCACTATGTTACTATCTTTCTCTGTATATATCCATCTTTTTATTTGTACTTTATGTAAATTTGTAAAACTATCTTGTATTTTTCTCCATTCTTCTTCATGTGCTTTTCCAATATTTTCGTCCCAATCTAATCTTTCTTTCCAGATATTTTGTATTAAGATTTTTACAGGAATTATCGCTGGCGATACCCAGCCAAGTGGATCGAATAAACTTTGTATATCTGCTAGGATCGTTCTTTTTGTATTGAACTGTCGTTTTGATGGTAATTTCATTTGATAATGAAATGTATCATTAATGATATTCCATGATAATCCTAATGCTTTGATGATGCTTTTATCTGTAATACCCTTCTCAACACTTTTACTCCTTAATGATTGTGGAATTTGATTTAAAAATTCTTCGTTATTTGATGACCATTTTTGTAATATGAATCCTCCGGATTCTAATAACTGTCTTAACTGTTGGCTCGCTTGTATAGCTTCTTTTACTGTATCAAATCCACTAACGCAATCGTCGACATAAAAGTCTTCACATAATATTTTGGCTCCTATAGGATATTTATTTCCTTCATCTTTTGCTAATTGTTTAAGTGTTTTGATTGCTAAGTAAGGTGCTGATGATGCACCCGAATGTAACTCTTAACATGCGATAGTCATCAACTTCATGTGTAGAGTCTTTTCTCCATAGTACACGTTGATATTCTGTGTCTTCTTTTGCTACAAGAATCATGCGATACATTTTTTGAATATCTGCAACAAAGCATACTTTCTTCATTTGACTTCTCATAATTAAGTTTCTCAAATCTTCTTGTAATTGTGGTCCAACTAATAACAATTCGTTAAGTGAGATGTTGTTGGAGCTCTTACATGATGCGTCAAAAACAATTCGGACATTTGTAGTCTCACTATCTCTGATTACTGCGTGATGAGGTAAATATACTGCATGTTTATTTTTCTCTTCTATAGGTATTTTTTTGCATATGATTGAGTTGTATATATTCTTCCATTACTCTTATATATTCTTCTTTTAGTTTGGGTTTGTTTTCTAATTTATTTTCTATTTGTTCGAATCTTTTTAATGCAATATCTCTGGTAAATCCTATTTCTTGGGGGGATTTTTTAAAAGGCAGTTTTACTATATATTTCCCATCAGATGATCGAGAATATGTTGTATCATAAATTTCTTCGCATATGCGTTCTTCTGAAGTAAGCTTGCGTGTTTTTGTCTCATCAATACTCCAAAGATTATTTAAAAGATTATCCATATTAATATCTATTTCGTGGTGCATGACTAATAACATCTCGTTGGTTCTTTCCGTGTGTTTAGAAATATTACCAAATAAAATCCAACCTAGGCTTGTTTCTTGAGCTACTGGTGAGCCTACTGGACCTCTCACTAGATTATTCTTCACAATTACTGTGTATACATCAACCCCAAGTAATAAATCAATCTTACTCGAAATGAAGTATTGCGGGTCAGCCAATGTTAGACCGTTCAAATGTGACCAATTAGAATTGGGTTGTATTGTAGTACTTGGCAACTTAGACGTTATGTGTGATTTTAATATATACGCTCTTACAGGGAGACTGAATTGTTTATTACACCTTGATGAAATCTCCAACTGTACCACATATCGTACTGAAGTTGTTGTAGATCCTACTCCTGTGATAGTACCTCGTACTGACGTTTTCTTGAGTTGCAATAGTTGAGTAGCATTTTCGCTAATAAATGATGCCTGTGATCCTGGATCGATTAATGCTCTCAGTGTAGTCTCACGACCACATTTACTCTTGACTAGTACTAATGCTGTCGCTAACAATGCTTTCTTTTGATGAAATACAAAGTTTGATACGATTGACTCATCCTGAAGAGTTTGTTGTACGTTTTCTTGGGCGTGCATTGAAGAAACTGCTTTGTTTATCTTCTCTGTGTCTTGTGACTCTTCTTCTTTCCTGTCTTGGTGAAGAAGTGAATGGTGACGCCTTCCACATATTCTACAACAGCTCTTGCTTTTACATTGATACACTGGATGACCTAACGACAAGCAATTGTAGCATAATCGATTGCTCCTGATCATCTCGCTTCTCTTTTTTATGTCAAACTTCACAAATTCTTTACAGTTACATAGAAGATGTTGGCCATTACAAAGTTTGCAAGTTACTTGTACGGTTGTTGTGTGAAACGAACGTTCTTTGTTTATTCTCTGAGTGTTCGATGAAGCAGGATAAGTTAGTTCAAGTGTGTGTATAATATTCTCCAAAAAGGTTATTAAATTTTGTAAACTGGGTAATTCTGTGTTATAGTTTCTACTTACATAGTTTTCCCATTCTTTATGTGTATTAAAATCTAATTTTTGAACTGTAAGAAATATTATCATAGGATCCCAATTAGATGTAGAAATACTCATAGAATTCAAACTATTTAAGCACTCGTTTATATTGTCAATAAGAAGTTTCAGTTGTGCAGGTGATTGTGAATTCACTTTTTTAAATGAAATCAATCTCTTGAGAATCGCGTTTACTATAAGCCGCTTGTGGCTGTATCTGTTTTTTAAAGTACTCCAACCATTCTCATAATTTCGTTCTGTCACCTGTATGTGCTTAATAGTATTGTTTGCTTCCCCTGCTAAACACGATTTTAAATAGTGAAATTTCTGTACGTTACTCAGACCTTCTTTTCTATGTATTAATGCCGTAAAAGTATCTTCGAATGATTGCCATTCTTCGTATGCGCCAGTAAATGTAGGTAAATTAATCCTTGGTAGTTTGACCTCGTCGTTATTCGAACCTTGTATTTGTAGTGATGCATTCTGCGTTAAGTTTTCACTTTTTTCGGTAATCAATAAATGAAGCGTATCTGTCATATCTCCTTTCAAATCTAAATAAATTTCTTCAGACTGACTATACATTTCTTTTTTGAAATACGTCATATCTTTTCGTTGTTCTTTTTTCGTAGATGTTACTAATTTTTGATATTCGTTTCTATATGACTTCCAATACTCTTCTAAACATTCTATTCTTGTTTCTAGAAAACCTTTTGTCAGTCTTACCTTTGGAGTTTTCTTGTAATTTGTTTTTGTCTTCAAAATCATGTCCGACAAATCTTCCAAAACTTCTAGGGTCTGATCTATAGACGTCATTTTTAAAAGTTATTGTTCAATCTTCGTAAATATAATTATAATGTCTTCTTTCGTTTTACCAATTGAATGCATCACGCAAATATAAATTGCATGACAGCGCTCGACTCCTTTGTGTTATATGTATATTTCTATAAACAAACTCTTCGGCAATAATATATTCCTTGTTTCTTATGTATCCGGCTCGTTTTGGACCAAATTGTTAGTGTATGTTGAGTTTGTTTAAAGGACACTAGCTGCTGATATACAATGAAATACGACTGTTCGTTGCGAGATTTTTATTCTGACTTCCTTCAATCGGTAACTAAGGTAAACAACATTTCTTTTTAAAAACATCAACGTCAACACTAGTAATTTTTAGAAATTATTTTATTTACTGTAAAATCACCGTTCTTAAATATAAAATATACTGTAATTTTCAGTGTGAAATTTTCATATGTCCTAAGTCTTGCAATACATATACATATATATTTAGTTGCTTCTCGCGCTAGTTGAAGGATGACTGGAGGGAAAGTCGTGGTACACGTTGAAAGTTATTTATTAACTGATTCTTATATGATTAATTAATTGCTTATGATTATGATTCTGATTCTGATTAATTCTGAGGACATATAGTGAAACTTAAATTCTAAAAGATCCCTCGTTAGTCGTAGGGCTTACAAAGATTACGGTGGTCAATCAGAAACATGCAGAGTGCGAGCGAGACGGGACACACGGATTTCTCTCATACGAGGTATTAAATATATGTAACCCGTGCGCCCGCGGCTCGCGCTAGTGTGCCGTTAGATGTTGATGAGGTCTCTACATATATAACATCACGCCTCTTTTCTATGTAGATAGGCTAAATTCTTCCACTTACTACAAGATGATGACAGATCACTTTCGCTTTATACGTTTATGAACGCTTTCACACATGCTTGTTGTTTGTTTATTGATATTTTTGAACTGATTTTCTCTATAACGTTTTCAATCTGGTCGAGATACGTTCTACTAGACCCACATCGCCGATATTTTATATGCCCGGACTATTTAAGGATTCCTTTCTATATCTTTATTACTACATCCTCTACCATACCGCATCTTTCTTTTATCAAATTTCCTTTATTTAAATCGTTTAATTTTCAATATTGTGTCTAAATGTGAACTATTTACCGGAATTGTCATACCATAGTAGAATCCCTACCACACCTGATATGTAATTTAGTTTATAAGTTTTTCATTGGGAAAATCCTAAACCAACTCAAGTGTAGTTTTCAGGGTAATACAGTAGAGTTTTAAAAGGATCTAGGCTTACCTATAAGAGTCAAGTAGAAATGGTAATAATTGTAACAAAAAAACTAATGCCAGCACATATTTTGTACAGATAAATTCGTACTTCCAGTTAAACATCGAATACTTATTCATATCGACGAAGCCGCGAGTGTCTACTTGTTTATTAATGAAAGTTAAACACGATATTCAAGGGATGAAGATTCACAAATATATATATATAAATACGTAAAGATACTATATTTCTTCATATGATTGTCAATTGACCTTCTATTACTTACTTAACGATTCTATTAATTACTATATGCGAGATTTATAAAGACATATTTAAATAGAAGTTATCAGTAGTAAAAAAAAAAATGCAAACAGTTCGTTTTGCTCAAATTTTCTGTAATGATTGCGGTAGAATTACTATTACTAAGAGAATACTTTATAAAAGCTTTTTATAAAGCTTTTTAAAACAGCGCAAAACATTATTTTAAATGGATTTCGAAATTTGAAGAGTTAGAAACTCCTTATACGTTACATACAGTCTTAATAGTGTAATAATGTTGATCTATAGCCTGGTTATAAAGCAAATTGTTTTATAACAGTATAATATAACCAATCACTCAATAGTGAGTGTATCGAGGTCGTTAACGGAGCGTGGGGGGTCATGGTGAACTTGCGGTTTCTGCTCATACTTGATTGGCCTCTGGATTATCTATCACGCCATTTGCGTACGGTAGCGCTGACGTTTATTGGCCTTTGTTATTAACAAAAGTTACTTTGCAAGAAGCAAGAGCGTCTATATCATAAAAATAAAAATGATATTCTAGATATGAATCTCGTGGTTTCTCCTTTACCCGAAGTTAATCTCAATACCTCTAACTTCTTCATACATAATACAATTATATTTGGGTTACTTATACGGTTTCTTTCATTAAGTGACATGGAGGATTTTGTTTCAAGCGATAAGACCTTTTCTTCTTTTTCTCCAATCATAAGTTAATGTTTCAATTCTCTGGCAAAATAGTGGCCTAATTGCTAGAACTTTCTAGATATTTTTTGCGCCTCAGAACTCATACTTCGTGTTATTATTTCTAATACACTTGAGGGCATTAACCAACATTATACCACGTAAATTATAAACAGTATAAAAAAAGCGTTTACAAAGTACACGTGTCAGATCTAAAAATTCTTTGGCAACCTTTCTTCATAATTATATTTAGTTTGAGTTTAAATATGTAAGACATATTATTAAGGATGGAGTAGATTATACAGATCGAGACGTAGATCAAAATCAAAATCAAAATCAAAATCAAAATCAAAATCAGAATCAGAATCAGAATCAGAATCAGAATCAGAATCAGAATCAGAATCAGAATCAGAATCAGAATCAGAATCAGAATCAGAATCAGAATCAGAATCAGAATCAGAATCAGAATCAGAATCAAAATCAAAATCAAAATCAAAATCAAAATCAAAATTTATTTATTCAATTTAGGCCCTAAGAAGGCGCTTATGAACGTCTAAAACACTAACACCGGTTCGGAAAACAACCCAGTCGAGAAGAGCGCAGGCGAGAAACTCGATCTGGTTCCTTTTTTTTTATAAAAATAACATTTTTTTTGTCATATAAAAAAACTATACAATCGTTGTCTTAATAATGTTAGTGGAAGCACAGAGATGTGGATATAAAATAAGTATGGCCATAATATGCCATGTTCTAAAATACAGTCATGTCCAAGTTTCTTCCATAACGAATATATTATAAAGAGGAGATAATAATCATTATACAGTTAAAAAGCTTAATATTTACTTCTCTTTCTCTCTCACTGTATACTTCTATCAGTCCATTAATATTTTAAATTGTGACGCTAATTTTCTTCATCTCGCATCTCCTTTCTTCACGTCATTTCAATATATAAAATGTGAGGCGAATTTGTAAACATACCTAATTAAAAAAATTGAAGCGCTCCGCTCAAACGCTACGACACGTAGCTACGCTGTAGAGGCCACGTAAATGTGCTATGAAACGGCGTAGTAGCAGCCTCTACACAATATTTTTAACACAACGAAACTCTTTGCTGACTTATTTTGGTCAAACTATACATGTAACATCACGCGATGACGTCTACAAAATACCAACATTACTAAGTGAATTTATTAGTTTTTGAAATAAAAACTTCTTTAGCGGTGTTGAGCAATTCTCGGTGGGGATAAAAATTATAGATGCGCGTCAGCAATGCTATGAAGTCAACTGTCAACAACATGCTACAGTATGTCAAGTATAAGATGTCGTTTAAATTCTGGTGCATAGAGATTTATTATAAAATGTAAACTTATTCAGCCTATCGTATGTTTCGTTTATGAATTATCTTGATAAAAATGTCTATAATTATTGGCTGAGAACGCTAATCTCAGGTAAAAACTAGAAGCATTGTCTATGCAGTGATGCTGTCAGGAAACATTTATAAGTGTTTGGCGACGGATTTTCAAACTCAAAAGTGGTAATTAGCTAGGCGGATATTAGAAAATACCTTATTACTATTGCTAAGAGTTTTCCTTTGCCGAAAGCTCTGGTTAATAATAGTATAGGAAGCTTGTCTCGAATTTACGTCAACCGATGAAAATCTGATAACATTGCCACTGAGCTATTATTGCCTGCGACGTATTAATTAATACTCATTCTATTTACTTATTCACGCAGTAAGTTTAGAAAAAATATAAGGAATGCAAAATAGAAATAACTGAATTAAATTATTAAACACATAATATGGATCGAAAATTTATTGAACTTAATGATTAATAAGTCCGTTTATGGAAAATACAATAACTCTTCTCTGAAATTGATTAGGGTCTCGATTTTATATTTAACGGCCAATCCACGACGTTCGCACTATAAATAAGGCAATAAATAAACGATGAAACTAAAGGATTATGTTCGTATAGCGGCTTCCGTGTTGATTGGTTATTCCATTCTGACTTACACTAACATTTCCGATTGGTTTTACTCGTTGATAAAAAAAAAATACAAGTTCTGTCTGATAGTATCTTGAAGGCGATTTATATACGCGCAAATTTTTAACATATTAAGAGTTAAAGAAACAATCATAAAGATATGTGAACTCTACAATTATGAGTTCTTTATATGTAAAGGTAAATAATTTGGAGGTTATTTTCTCATCCATGTATTTATAAACAAATTTGCAATAATAAACGGCGGACAATATTATATAGAAATATACATTATTCAACGCTTGAAATCCTTCATAAAAACGTGTGGTGTCTATTTGTTTACCTTTCTTTCAGAAGGCATTTTTGCTTTCCAATGGTATAGCAAAATAGTAAAATTTTAAACTGAATTATTTAATTTAAACTGGTCCCTAAAAACTTTCTTTCTAATTAATCATTACGGTCGCCATATTAAATTAAATTCGTATGACGTCATTACGTTGTTGTATTTTTCTCAACATAACCTTTCATTTGATACCTATATCTTAGGAGTGTATGAAAAATAACTGGCCCGCCATCTTTGGGAAGACGCCATATTAGATTAACAATGACCTCATTTAGCTAACTATGCATAGTTAACCGAAGTAAACGTTTCAATCGGTTTTAAAATTTAGTTTTACCAAATTTGATACACACTAACAAAGCCAGTTAAAAGATTGTAAAAAGATAGAGAGAAAACATGCCTGTAAACACTGTAAATTGCTACAAATGCAAATTTGAAGCACTGTTTTTCTAACAGTAGTTACGTGTGTCACATTCAAACTTGACTACAATCTCAAATTAATAAATACTAATTTTAACTGATTCTCTCTTACGTCTTTCGTAGGAGCCCATGGGATCCTCTTGAGAAAATTTAAATGAGTTTAAACCTTTTCTTTACGTGATATAAAAGCTTATTACTTGGTTTTACATATACATATATAAAAGGCATAATTTCTCTATCTGTTAGTTGGTTTACATGTCAAAAACAACAGACAGTGTTTTTCGTCTTGTTTTTTAAAAAAATAGATTCATTCTGTTACTGTGTATAGACATTGTTAAAAAAATATATATAGAAGTAGTTATAAAACAAGCAGAACCATTTGTATAGCTATTACTACTATATAACTTTTTTTTCGCTTTATATATAAAATATTCTAAATTTTAAATTTCAAAATACAAGATAACTTCTGTCTGGTTATTATTTTTAGCCGGCTTCGTATACTATTATCGATTTAACTATATTATACGAGTATATAAATATATTTTTTTGATGTATTTTCTACTTTCAATGATTTTTTTTTAAATATCTTATTCTGTTATCTTATTTTTAATATCTTAGCTGTTCGGTGGGACAGTTAGTAATGGAGGTAATTAAGGCATTAAGTCCGCCTTTGTACATAAATGTGTGCAAAAAGTGTTAAATAAATAAATAAAATAATGAAATATATACCAAAACCTGGCTATAGTTTTAAAAAAACGAACCACTAAAATCGATTTAGCGGTTTTCGAGTTATAAGCATACAAACGAATAGATAGAATTAACCTTTTATAATTCATATAACAACTGGTACACCAATTTATATCTGTACTAATAAATAAAAATGAAGTGTCTGTTTGTAATGTCAAAATTATTATTTTTTATCAAATAAATGTGAATGTGTACACGATGCCTATATGAAAAGGCAAATTTTAAAATTTTTGTCTGTTTGATCCGGGTAATCTCCGGAACGGCTGAACGGATTTTGACAGGATTTTTTTTTTGGTAGAAAGCTGACGTTACTCCGGGTAACTTAAGTACTTTTAATTTTCGAAAATAATTAGGGTTTCGCATAAAAAAAATTAAAAAACTCATAAAAAATTGAATAAAATCCGATTCGATACACAGTTTTACGGGTAAGTGTTGTGTGGGCGAGGCAATTTATGAGAAATATTTTTACTTTTTATTTGTATTTTGTATCTTAGTACTAAACAAAAATTAGGGTTTCGTATAAAAAAATAAAGTGCAGTGAAGAATATGTGAAACACGGGCGCAGCCGCAGGGACACAGCTAGTCTACAATATAAAGTCTCCTGACGTCTTGAAATACCTGCCTAGTACGTACATAGATTATAAGACAAACTTGTAACTTGTTTAAATTTGTAAATGTGTTAACGCGTGCTTCGGTGTCGCCGTTCGTTTTCGAAATTAACTTTTCGCGTGTGCATTCTTGCAACGGCGCACGCGCATAATGAAAAGCGAATTGTAATAACTCCATAATTTATGACTCAGTTTTTGAAGCTCAGTTGCACTGACCACTATCTCAACTGATATTAAGAATAGTTGGTATAAGATGTTAAACAAACTGAACTTAGAGGTACTGGCTCTCAATCAAATTATCTTGGCGAAACAAACGTATAAAAGTAGATATATGCCATATTATAATATAAACAATTATTGTAGTCGCATCTAAGAAAAAAAAATATAAAAGAAAAACATGTTAGACCCCATAGAAATAGTAAAAATCCAAGTAGAAAACAGCGAAGGAATAATAAATAATGTAATTTATATAATAAGTACGTAAAGGGAGTTTAAGATATGAGTTAATTCAATTTAATAAATATTAGTTTAATTAAATTATTACAACATTAATTAATTAGTTAAGATTAATATGATTAAGGTCGGAAAAGAGCAACTCCATTGTTGAGACAAGTTCGTAGAAACGTTTAGGTTAGAACAGATATATAATTAATAAATTAAGACAATTTTAAAATTAAACATAACAACATAAAAATATGTCTATTTATACGTGGAAAAACGTTGAAAACGTTTTCCACGATTTTCAGGGTGAATCACTTGGAAATACATAGATGGAAGTAAATATAAATAATGATAGCTATTTTTTTAAAATATAAATATCAGTGCCGACATATTTTGTTAGAGTTGGCCGCTTGTGGCTATCAGATTGGATTCGAATCTCTTCCTACAATTAGCCTAAAGTTCTCGGTCGAGGAAGAACCATGCTGGTAAAGCAACCACTTTCAAAATAAAATTTATCAAGCACTATTGAGGTGCGTTTTGAAAGCATAATTTGAGTGCCAGTACCTCTAGGCTTAGCACGTTAAGTATCTAAAAGCACAGTATAAAAAATGCTTGATTAATCCCGTATCGCCACAGGAAGGTGGTGGATGGTAGCGTTGGGGTTTTAGTGGGTATTCCCGGCGCTTCCCGACACACCCCCTACCAAGTCTAAACCGGGAGAATCTCCCAGATTAGAGCTGGTAGGAGAATGCGTAAATGAATCTCCCCACGTTAAACAAAAAAAAGGGTTACGATTCATCTGATTTTAAGTGGTCACAAAACGTGTTACAACAAAACGCAATCACTTCCTGGTGGTTTTTGTTATTATTAAACTTTTGTAGTAACCCGTCGCTAAACGCTTATACCTTGCGGCCGTTTCGCAATATCGTAAGTGTGCGATCGAGTTTACGACGCGCACATTTTGTTTAGTATATGGGTCGTCGCTGTGCTTGATGCAGCACGTGGGGACAGAAGTAAGAACTATCTAGAAATAAGATTTTAAATTGTTCGTATAATAATCCTGGAAATATGATGTATTAAATTGCTAGAGTAGAAATTTCATAGGAAAGCCGCAAAGTAGGTGGAAATTACTCCACTGATTCTATTTATAGTTTTCAAATTAATACACAGGTAAACCCAGGAAATGGCTAAAATCTATTATTATCTTAAATATATATATATATATATATATTTAAGATAATAATAGATTTTATATATATATAGCTATTCAGAAAACTATACATACTTATAACAACATTCTAAAGAAAAAAAAAAGGGGAGCATTGAATATATTAGAGAAAAACAACTTGCGGCGACTTAAAAATCATAATTAAACACAGTTGAATGGTTTTTAGAAATGTTGTCTGCCCGTCTGTGCAATCATCACGCAAAAAAATATTGGATGAATTTTCGTTTGGAAGTAAGTAGCCTAAACCCTAAATAAAAAAATAAAGAATTCGTAAATCCAAAGTGGGTGAAAAAAAGGATGGAAATTAGGTCAATTTTAAAGTGTGTTAGATTTTAGCTTTCAATGAATAAAATACATTTCGGGATTTGTAAAGAAAAAATGATAGGAATAAATAAGTAAAAAATTAAGGTCATACATGGGGTTTTTCAAAACTCATTAAACTGCAAACATAGTGTAACTTTTTAATATGTTTCGCGTCATTATTTCCAATACACGTCACCTGTGCATAATAGTCAACAACTAAATCATGTAAAACCCCACCAAAAGTACACAAGTTACGCAAGTTAATGACGGATTAAAGACAAGTGACTATCACATGAAAGATCCCGCCAAAAACCCCGCGATCGTCATTACACAAACACGGGATTCATTCCACGCAGATTGAGCCGCGAGCACTTCTAGTAAATAAATAAATAAAAAAGACAAGTTATTTTCAGAGAAACACGGAAAACATATTCATGTGACCAGAGTCGGGGGCTATACATAGTTTTATATAAGGCCCATAAGTGTATAAAAATAATTTATTAATTGGTGATAAATTGGTAACTTAATTAGGTTTTTCGAGGCGTATATGTCAAAAGGGACGACCCGTTGCAATCATATTACTATTTCTTATATCAGGCAGGAGATGGGAAGACAAACATCATCAAAGTTTAAAGTTACGCAGAGAATATTAAAATATGAGTCTTATTTAGGGCGCTATGTCTGTCGATGGTTTGTTTTACAAGCAACAATAATTTATGAATAAACTAGCATTACCCGCAACTCCACTCGCCTTTTAAATATGTTTTTCTTTTACACTAACTATTTTTAAGAAAAACCGCTCAAGGGGTCTTAAATAAATGATAATAACAATTGTTGAAATTATGACTGTCATTCTGGTCTGGCTGTGCGCTCATCACGCAAAAACGGATTTTGATGAAATCGGGTACAGTGATAGTCTAAATCTCATATAGGATTAAAAAGGTTTCGAAAATTCACCCCAAAGCGAGTGGAAAAGAAAATTATAAAAGTAAGTCATATGTATGCTATTTTATAAACATAGAACTCCAAATGGTTGGAGTCGCGAGTACACGATAATGTATTAACAAAAAAAAATAAATGTTTTAATAGACTTGATTTACTGATATAAAATAAGCATACATTATTTCTTAATGCAAGAAAACATAAAAACGAAAGTTTTGTTCTAGAATAAAGCTATCAATGAAAAAAAAAAGTTCGTCGTCACGGGACCTCCGATACACATAGGAAGTATCAAACATCATTTTCCGTAAGTTTACTGTCACGGCGTGCAAGTAGGTTTAACTGCCAATGCGCGCAAATACATATTTCGCAACAAAAATGAATCATGTAGAAAGAGTACGCTCGGCGAAACATGACCGGACTGAAGTTCGCACAGGTGCGTGAGCAGAAGTTATTTATTTATGGAAGCCATGTTAAACGTAGCCAAATATTATTTAAATTTGCACTGTACACTCTGAAAAGTTTATTCAACAATTCAATTCTATTATACAGCGTCTAAGATTTGTCCACTTATACTGTATGTGGGTAAATCGGTTCATTAAAAAAAAATACAAAATTTCATATGAATAAATTCCGGTATAAATCCCGTATATTATGGTGCGAATGGAAATACACTTCACACATTACGTGCGACGGAACCGCCTACCTATGTCGGTCAAAATTTGTATACATTATATATAGAGTCACTCTGCTTGTCTGTTTGTTAGGGGGTTTTATAACTTAACTATCATTTAACCGATTTTTTTAAAGTGAAACTTCTGTACACGCAATAAGAGTAAAATTTCAAGTTTGCTTCACGCGACGTGCATCAGAATATAAATAAGCCTCAGAATCAGTGTTCCTATTTTGAATACTAAAGGAAGAACAGAAGAACGCAGTGAGAGAGAAAGAGACAACAATAATAAACATTCAATTTTTTTTCATTGTAGAATTATTATTTTCTTTTCTTTACGCTTTTTTCGTTCTGCGCGCGCATAACCGTATTTTAGAAAGCGGGCATATCTCTTTCTCGGTCTTTCATGTCTACTAATAATATTTCATCCTACAAATTTAAACTAAATAATGCTAAAGAAATTTCACGCCTGACACGTGTACTCTGTACAAACGCTCTTTTTAAATCATAGTTTTTATGTCACAACCTTTGGTCAGGATCTAGAATATATTACTTTTTTCTTAACTAGTGGCAATTTTTCTACTTTTTGTTAGAACTATCTAGGGTTTTTTTTTATGTGACTCCAAATAATATGTTCCGTGCTATGACTTCCAGTACATTTTACTTGTGCTCTATAAATAAGGATGTAAGAAATATTATGACAGATTTTAATTAATCCCGCCAATAATATTAGTTACAAGCTTTGAGGATAACAGTATATTAAAGACTAAAACGAAATGACAAACAGTTTTCTGTAATACCTAATTTATATTTATAACAATTAATAGTAGTAGTGTAAAGTAATAATAAATAAAATATACCAAAAATATCGAAATATTATAACTGCAATATTTAGATAAAAACAACATATTAACTTATTACTAAAAAAGCAACGTACAAAAATAATTCTGTTGATAAAACGAGCGCAACCGCAGTCAAGAACGAGTTCGGAAATAAAGCTCGAACAGCGGATGTTAATATAAGTGATTTTATTACATAAATATGTCTGTATTTTTATACAAAATAACTTACAGATAGAGAGATAAGGTAGTCTGTAATAAATTTATTCGGTAATGTCAAATTTTGACGTAACCTAGTGATGTGCACAACTTATAGAAATGATTACGCTAATTGATATCACAAACTCTTTACTATATGTTTCGTTTATTTATTTATTTAATAATTTATTATACACCATTACTCACATATAATATTAGGCTTTGAAAATGTGAAATTGGTACAAAGGGCGTCCTTATTGCTAATAGCAATATCTTCCAGGCAATCTTTGGATGGATATGTTCCGTGGAGAAGAATGAGCGGTGTTTTGGGTATATAGATAAATCTAACTTAATAAATTGAAATAATATGAACTATAATTATATGAAATACAGATAATATATAACTTACAGACTAAATTATAATAATACATAGATATGAACCAAAATTGAGTATATAATTACAATTTATCAAATAGAGTTATGTTAAAGACGACATATAGTACTTTTTGACCAATTTTTATAAAATGCCCGTCCTTTGTACCCGGCTCAGAGAAACAGGTGGCGAATTCCATAATTGTGCAGTCTGGACTGTGGATGATTTTGCACAAAAATTTGTGGAGTGTATTGATTATGATTTCTCAATTCATTCTCATTTCTCAAGCGTTATGATTTCTGATGATCTTAAATTTCGTGTGTGCGTATCGCAAAGGAATTTATAACGTTTTCTTGGGTAAGGAGGAACGATAGGGTTAAAGAGTGTTCTGTATAAGAGAAAAAGGATGCGAGAATTCCGGCTCAAGTTCAACTATGCCGGCTGTATCTGCGGCTTTGCCCATATAGTAATATAGTATTATATTTTTTTATCTGTAAACTGTAAGATCATATTGTACTCTGTAGTGGAGGAAACTATTTAGTTATTTTGACTAAAGTATTATGTATTTTGATAACTATTAATATTTTGCTTGTTGTGCTAAAGGTAAATAAAGGCGGGTATTGCCTATTTTTGATATTTGATCCGTGATCTTTTTACAGCATTTTTTTCTTCGTGATTGTTTACTGAAAAATTGAGAAGGGAGTTTTCGGTAGGTGTTGTCATATATAGTGTTTTTTTATAATTTATAAGTTTGTAGTATTTGATATTATTTTTGGCAGGATTATGGCTCACATCTTGCATGCATAGCGATCCCGTGTTTGCTCCAACTAGGTGGCGGGAGGTACCGGGGGGTTTAGTGGGTAGTGGTCAACGGCGCTTCTCGCCGCGAGTCCCACACTAATCCTGTGTGACAGCCTCTCGCGCTTTCATGCGAGAGACTGTCACACATCTTCAGACGTGTTTCAACCAGATCTGGAAGGGGGGTCCCTATCAGATCTGGCTGGACAACTAGTGCGTAAATGCATTCCCCTCGAAAAAAAAAAAAAAAAGGATTATGGCTCACATCTTGCCATTTACCTAAAAATAATTCACTGCATGATTGCATGGATGATACATCCATTGAGCTGAAAGACGTCCACTGCTGGATATGGGTATCCCTAAAGATCGTCATAATGACCGGTCTTGCGCCACCCGTATCCAGCGGATATCCCGCGACCTTCACCAGATTATCGGTTCAACTTGCGGGAGGCCTACCCATGCAACGTCTTCCGGTGCGTGATAGCCATTCGAAAACCCGTTGGCCTCATCGGGCATCGGTTCTGCGAGCAATGTGCTCAGCCTACTTAAGTTTAGCAATTCTTCGGTCAGTTACTTTGGTTCTTCTGCGGATCTTCTGCGGAAATGAAACTCCAAGCGTAGCCCTGTCCATTGCCCTTTGATCAACTTTAAGCTTTCTTATATATTATATCTCTTAAATATACATTTTGCTTAAATTTTGCCAAGGTACATTGCTCGTAGAAGCGATGTCCAATCCGGTCTCGGTTGTTCTCGAAGGGCGACCACGTACAATCAGGTGAAGGTCGCAGTTATTGCAAAACCAGTCATATATAATAGATAAGACTCTTATATTGCTTCTTGTAATATGTAGAAAAACAAACATTCTAAAGTGACAAGTTTAGCGGTACTTAATAACCCATACTTATCGGTAATGACAGTAGAGATGGGCGTTTCTGTTGACTTTATTTTTACTCTGTGTCAAATGCTTACTCTATGCTTACCGTAGTCGGTGGATCATTGACCGTCTTCCAAACAGACAGCATATGCAATATTTCTTTATCATAATGTTGCAGATGTCGCTTCTAAATATCCATACATCTCTCCTCGGGTAGTTGTAAATTCCCAATGAAAACATTCGAGAAAATTTATTGAAATTCTTGTATTACTCATAGACACTATTTTATATAATCGTATGTCTATCATATTACAGACGGACATCACGTTTGTGATATATATGATAAACAGAAACGCATTCCACAGTAAATGTTATTTAAACAAATCACAATTATGCGTTTGCTTTTAAATTGTTACCTAATATATTTGCCTTTTAACCGTTCTGTAACCGGTTATTATTTGACACGTGTCAATGTAAAAAAAACCGTGAACAAATAGACGTCTATAGCCGCGGAGAGTCAGGGGGTGACGTCACGCATTCACAATAGAATTTTCGAGATGATTTAAAAAGTTAAATATCATCGATTTAAAATACGAATTCGTTTCATTTTATGACTGTAAGTGGAGATACTGGACTGTGTATTTATCATCAATTTTATATTTCGTATGTATGTGTGTATTATGATGCTCCCTCATGAGGCTAGCCAGAGACAACATCCTTTAACTTGCTACGTTTCTGACACACGTCTTTCGTTCTTCTTCTTTCATAAATGAGTGTCGGTTGAGGGTGCTTTTGCATTGGCATTTCTCTAGAACGTCTTCGATCTGAAAGAGATACGTTCGCCCTTTACCGACTCTCGTAGTTAACCTAACCTTATAGATTTGTTTCATCCGGGCCTCTCCACGTGAGCAAACCAACTTTAGTCACGTGGTTAAATAGCCTTTGGACGTTAAAACCTGCTTGACGTAATGTTTAAACTTATTGTCAGATAAATCGGTCATGTGGTTTGGTACCATGTTATAGAACCTGACACTATTACCTAAAAAGTTTTTATTGGACTTACTAAGCCTAAAGTATGGGACGACTAAATTTTCGCGCCATTTGAATCTTCATTAAATTAATAAATATATGTTGCGCCTGATTCCGATTGCGCTATACTTACATATATTAGAATATATATGGCTGCGACCACCGTACACATGGTGAAAAACTCGCCGCATTGATATATTTAGGCGCGTCACATTCCACGAATAGCAAGTGTATATAGTATCACAGAGCTACTTAAAGGCTTTAATTGTGGTAGATTTGTGCCGGCGATGGAGCTGTTGGTAGTGTGGTCGGATTTCGCGTAAACGTACGCGACTTCAAACCTACCTATACTAACTCTCTAATCAGCCTGAGATTTCGGTGAAGGAAAACATCTTGAAGAAACCATAAAATGGTTGTAGGACACCAAAATCAAAATCAAAATTTATTTATTCAATTTAGGCCTTAAGAAGGCGCTTATGAACGTCTAAAACACTACCACCGGTTCGGAAAACAACCCAGCCGAGAAGAGCGCAGGCGAGAAACTCGAACTGGTTCTTTTTTTTCATAAATATAATATATATTATTTTATTTGTCATATAAAAAAAAAAAAAAAACTATACAAATCGTAGTTTTTAGTGGAAGCACAGAGATGTGGGTTAATTCCAGACATCACTATCGTTCACGTAATGATCCGTCCTGTAATAACCTTTTGAGATTAAAACTTGCTTGACATAATACTTGAACTTATTGTCAGGTAAATCGGTAATGTTACTTGGGATCTTATTGTAAAACCGAATACTATTACCTATAAAGCTTTTATTACACTTACTTAACCTAAAGCGTGGGACGGCCAACTTGTCTTTACTTCTAGTATTAAAATTATGACGATCATTCACCAGATCTAGCTTGTCTAAATTTTTACGAATATGCATTAAGTTATCGAAGATGTATTGGGACGGCAAAGTTAAGATATCATATTCTTGAAACTTGTTCTTTAGAGATTCGCGAGGTCCCATATTATATATTGCTCGAACACACCTTCGAACACCTTCCAGTAATATCCCTCCGGTTAGCTACAATCCACAAGTTTGAAAACCTGTCGCC
Source organism: Samia ricini (assembly GCA_014132275.2). NCBI lineage: Eukaryota > Metazoa > Arthropoda > Insecta > Lepidoptera > Saturniidae > Samia > Samia ricini. Next base: position 36,293,446 of record AP028160.1, on the reverse strand, counting down.
AAATATAATTAGGTGTATTCCGGCACCATCTCTTGTAAACCAATCTCTGTTATTGTAACCTCTAGGCCTACTGTATTTACCATCCTGGATCATATCGTCATTTAACATCAGGTGATATTATGGCATACAATAGATAAGGGTAGTGCGTAAATGCATTTCCCCCCGTCCCCCCGTCAAAAAAAAAAAAAAAAAAAAAAAAAAAAAAAAAAAAAAAAAAAAAAAAAAAAAAAAAAAAAAAAAAAAAAAAAAAAAAAAAAAAAAAAAAAAAAAAAAAAAAAAAAAAAAAAAAAAAAAAAAAAAAAAAAAGTGGTCTCCATTCTTCACGGACTGTACTTTATTTAGCATTAAATGAAGTGCAGCCATTTTGTCGAGTCCGTATATAACCAAAAATTTTTTTTTTAAATCATAACAATAAAGCTAATCAATAGTTAATGAACAAACATTGAACGAATTAAATAAAACAAAATCTTTGCTTATTTATTTATAATATATAAATACCTGTATTTTTTAAATAATTTATAATTTGATTCTTTTATACACTAACACATGAAAGGTGACTAAAAATATCTCATTTAGTGTGTGTGTGTGATTCGAGTACATGATTTCTTTAAATTCTTAAATTTCTTACGTTTTAAAACATGTGTAAAAAGTTATAAAGAGTGTGCTCGCGAGTTGTAACTGATAACGGAATAAATAATACTACAATACTTTATAATAATGATGAACGAATTACCGACAAAATTCATTTTTATGGCGCGATCTAGTCGCTCCTTCAATAGTCTGAGTGAGATTAGTGATTTAGATTTATTTAATACCACCACAAATACGGCGTCAACGTCCTTAAGTAGCCTCTTCTTTAATAGTGGCGGTTGTAAGTAGTTGTAATTAATTATAATCTTTCAGTTTATTATTATTATTATTATATTTTTTTTCATTTTAGGTTCATGTAGTAATACGTTGTAATGTAATAGCAAACCACTTGATTTTTTAATTTGCTACTTAACGGCGAGGACCTGTAAATGGATTTTTGTTTCTATTGTAGCCGTTAACTAACCAATGTAAGATATAGCTGTTGGTCTTCCAACAAGTAAATAAATAAAAGAAAAATAATGTCGCAGCGACATTATTAAACGAACAACTTGAGATATGGGCTAACAGTTAGGCAGTGTAGGGCGGGCGGTGCAGCCGCGCTCACGCCCAAGTTAACTTTTATAAATAGAATGCACATCGGTTTGCTCGTTGTTTTAAGGAGCTTTTACAGCGAGGCCGGCGACGGCGTGCGCCAGTCAGGCAGTCGACGCGAACGGTAAAGCGCGCAACCGTGCCCCGCTCGGTCGCGGCTCGGACGGGTGAATAAAGTTTCTGAGATGCGAACTGTGAACTTTGCGTGTCCCCACGTAACCGATCGACGTTTGACGACAGATTAACCACACGCTCGTAACGGAAACGTGCCGCCCGCCTGCATCACCACTAGTAGTAATCATAGTGCTAAACGAGACGACGACTAGCGCGTAACCGTGTATTCAAAAATAAACTGGAAACCGGAGCACCCCGAAGGTTAATGACAGAATAAAAAAGAAGAAGAAGAAAAAAAAAAAAAAAAAACGCAAGCGTTAAATTTTGTGCACGAATTTTTGACCGTAAATCGTAAATAGGTTGTAAGAACTTCACGAGGACTTGTGTGTTCATTCGTTGACCCTTTGGGTGTCTTGTACATGGTTGCTTTCAATTTACAGGTAATTGTGAAACATAAATCGACAAATTAATTAGATTATAGTATTTGAAGTTTATTTACAAATTCGTGATCTTCCGGTGTGCATCATGCACTTGTCCCTCGAAGTACCGTTTGCCTTGACCATAATTTATAACTAGCGGTAGTGAGTGATTTGAAATTCATAATAACTATTGAAACGTTTATTACACGTAAAAAAAATTACGAGCGTTTGTATTTTTTTTATAGTTCTCTTACGTTTGACTATTTCATCTAACTGCTGTTAATTGAAAGAAAAAAAAACTGAAAAAAATTAACATGGATTGAATTTGAAAACCGTAGGCACCATCTATGTCTAAATATTAATACTAAAATTGAGGCCTTGATGTACAATTAAGGTAAATTTAATTAAATTTTTTGTCACAGGTGTCTATATCTATCTCGATTCTGAAATTTGTCCGTCTTTTTGTGTGTGTGTGTGTGTGTGTGTATGTCCGGATTTAACTCAAAAACGACTCGATCGATTTTAATGAAACTTTGTACACGAGAAGTATATGTCAAGGAGCAATTAACAGGTTATAAACATTTTTAAAATTATTTTTTGCATGCGCAAAAAAGAGCTATAATTAAAAAACAGATAAAAGAATCCCAACAATATATCACGCGTGGACTAAAATAAATGTTATAAAGTTAAATTATATTTGCTAAATACAAGGATGAAGTGAAATTTAATGCTATCATGCAATGAAAATTCAATCAATATTTGTTGAGTAATACTTGCGTAATGTCCGTAAGAATAAACAGGAACAGTTATTTTTAAACTTTACATCTGCTTTCTACAACAGAAAGGACATTTAGAATTAATGTTAATGGAATCTTTCTTTAGAATGGACAGGATTTGCAATGAATACATTAGAAGAAGTTTAAAAGTGGCGCCAATAACAGACAAGTTAAGAGGCGGTCGTTTATCCTGGTATGGACATGTGATGCGCAGGGAGGAAGAGGATGTTGTAAGAAAGATATTGGATATGAATGTGGAAGGGTATAGGGGAAGAGGAAGACCAAAGAAAAGATGGATGGACTGCGTGAAAGATGATATGATTAGAAAGAGTGCGAATGTAGATATGACCTCAAATAGAGAGGAATGGAAGAGGAAGATATGTTGCGCCGACACAAATAAAAATGGGCTTTCTACAAGATTCAAAAATCATTCTCTTTGAAATACTTAAAACTTTTGGAAGTTTTCGTTGTGAAAATAGCATGGTTGATTTTAAATTTTCCGTATTTACAACAACAAAAAAAAAAACGTATCGTTCGTCTTCGGTTTGAATTTGACAATAAACTTGAACTCGTTGTTAGTCGAAAAAGTTTTTACTCTCAATTTCAAAACAGTCTCTTTGGAATTAGTTCGTTACTAATTCAAATTGCGGTCAAACTCTAAATCAATAAAGTATTTTAAAAATATTTATATCAAATTTCGCATAATATTTTTATTCTTCGTATTAAAATTTTAAGTATGTAGGTAACCTAGTAACCTTCTCTGCTCAATCAGTTTTAATCGTAATTTGCATTTGGAACTCCATAAAACTGGACGTTAAATTGACATCACCTACTTATATAAAAAAGCACAAAGAGTTTAAGTAAATCGACCACGAAAGAGGTTTATTACGATATTTACTGAGAAAAAAAAAAGTAGATATCAAACTTTTATTTAAGACAGAATCTGAGGAAATGTGTGCGTTTGTCAAACTCCAATAGTTGTGTATTGTTTAACCAGAAAATGCAAATTAAATATGAAAGTGATTAATTTAAAAATGTTAAAATTTATTCTGTGATCGTTACCAAATTTATATGAATGGAAACAATTATCAGAAAAGATCATAACCTGTAATAGTTTTAATTTTTAAACTTCGGTATTAGACTATATAGATAGTGTGATGTCAGAAAAATTCCTCGAGAGTCCTAATCAAACTGGTGGCTGATTTTATTACGACACTGAAAAAAAATCACATAACAAAACTCAGCACTAAAGAACTAAAGACTAATGTTGTCGCGGCCTTAATAAATAAGTCCTTATTTTCTCTTTGGAAGAAATTTTAATTCAGTAATACATAGTTTTTGCAGTGATAACGACGATGCTTTAGCGACGTTGAGCGATTCTTTTTGCGGCAGAGGAATAACTTATAGATTCGCGTTACCAATCCCGTGAAGTCAGCCGTCAACATGCTAAAGTGGTCAAGTATAAGATGGCTTTTAAGTGCTGGCGCTCAGAAATAAATAATAAAAATTAATACTTATGCAGCTTATCGTATGTTTTGATTATATATCAATTATTTGAAAATGTGCGTAATTATTGATACGAACGATTGATGATGATGATGATGATGATTGATGATTGAATTGATTTACGAACAAATTATAAAATTTAAACATTAAATTCGTCGGCAGTCCTTATGGCTGCATAGGTTTTTTTACTTCTTCACATTAGTTGCACTCACGCTTTCGTTTCCAAATAAATATTTTCTATTCCTTACAATTATTTGAGGTTATCTTATTATCTATAAGATATAGTTTATACAAAAATATCTTTATTCATGTAATAAATTTTTCTTTCAATTTATTACGGCCATGAACAAAAGTTCTTTAGGCACAAACTTTGTTTTATTTTTCTAATCTTCAGAGCTTTAAAAAATGTAGACTATTTCTTAAAAAATTCCAAGTTCTTGTGAGATATCAAAATTCACGCTCTGTGTCATTATATATTCAACTGTATCACGTAAAATACCACTGAAATTACATAATATAAAGTCTAATACTGCAAGTTAATCACGCCATTTATTATCATGATTAACACAATCACGCCAAAAACTATATCATAGATTATATCGATGACTAAGAAAATAATTATGCGCTTTATTGATTTTCGAGTTATAGGCAATGATGGCGTGCCGAGGTCGAAAAGGTCGAAGGGGTTATGACCCCCCCTTTTTTTTGACGGGGGGAAATGCATTTACGCACTACCCTTACCTATTGCATTAGTGAGACCGGAGTCCTCCAATGCAATAGGTAAGGGGGCACGGAGTGACGAGCTCCGTGCCAGTGTGGGAGTCACCCGGGCGTGAAGCGTCCGGAAATACCCACTAAAACCCCCCGGGGCCGTCCGCCGCATTTGGGATGGGGGCGACAAGGATCGGCTTTCGCAAGCACCGCGTCGCCCCCTGCAACCAAAATCATTGGCGTCGAGTGGACAAATCTCTTAATAATAATCAATTTACGAAAGATTTAAATGAATTCTTAACTTCCCGCTTAAAACGTTAAGTATTCAAAATAATTTTGAAAAATCCGTAAAATTCTATGATTTACAACTAACCCCCCCCCCCCCCCCCCCCCCCCCCCCCGCCCCTTTAAATATGAACCCCTCCAAATGTTTAGCTGTGACCGGACCTGGTTATATATATATATATACTCGGGAAGATGTTGTTTTGTATAATTTCACCTGTTCTTAATTTGATGTTTAATATAATACAATTTAGTTACTATGGCGTACATCGTTTTGATATACACGCACCGTACATAGTGTCGAAACTTTAATAACCCCTCAGGCGTTTGGACAGTGTTGACCCAGTATCGCGTGTTATAAAACTGGCCCGCCGCCGTCTCGATTATTAGCACAATACATCGCGGCATATCGTGTGTTTCTAAATCAGTGTTACCAGCTCTTGAAGTTCAAATTATCGTATTCGTTTCGTTTGTCCCCGCCAATTTCCCCTGGCATAACCAGAGACCTTGTTATTACGTTTAATTTTATTTTGTGATCTTTTATTGTTTTTTGTAGCATGTTCTTCTGCTTTAGCTTTTCTTTTGTATTGCTTTTGTTTCTTATTTATTTCGTCTATATCTAAGACCTATTCAAATATAACACGTCAAAAGCTTATAATTAATTACATCTACAACAATAATATATTTATTTATTTATTTATTTTATTTTCACGTGAAATACTAGGACAAAAATTATCGCATAACCTATATATTATAAAATTCCAAAACCCCTTTTGGCAGTATGTTAAGGTTAAGAACTGACATATAGAATTGATTTTTTTTTATGTGGGACTACTGCATTAAGACCGGATAAAAGTGCTACTTTTGAGATGTCGAGTTTAAACGCCACGTGTGTCGATTCAAATATTGTAAAAAGGACAAAGAACCAAACATTAAGGAATGGTAGATACGCAATACAGTTTTTACGTAATCATTGTATCAAAATATTTGGAGTTATTTAAGAGTATAGAGGTTTAGAGCCGGAAGTATCCTCAAGTTATAAACAAAACCGAAACTGTGTTTGAGGTCTTTAACTAGTGTTAATGCCACTTGAACTAATACGCCACCTGCTACAATTGTGTGAGACTGCATTTAGTCTTCTGACTTTTTCAGACTTCATATTTATTTATGAAAAATGTCATTTGTAAAAATGATTTTTGCGCATTGATGTTTATTTATCTGTTGCTCAAAATTATCGTACATTTGGCATAATTCAGGCACATGTAAGTTATCTTATATCGTACAGTGGCTGAATTATCGTACGCCCCCATAATGATCGTACGGGTTGGCACACATACATGCACGCATTACGTGTAAACATTCACTAATCGTGTTTGTGTTCCTAATTTTTTTTAATCCTTTTTTTGTCTCATTCTTTCGTTATTAATTATCCGTACCAACCGATCGTGCTAACTCGAACGCGCACGCCCCAACGCGATTTGTTTGTTTATGTTATAATATTTTGCCTATAAACGCCGGTATTTCCAGCACATTGACCGACTGAACGAATGAAAGAATGAAATATAATGAAGTTTAACGCACATCAGTCGACGTTTTATTCGTAACTATGGCGGCGGTATTGCTTTCATTTATTTTCTCTATTCTATCTTATATCTAGTGATATTTATGCAGATTTTCATCACAGAATTCAGAATCATAATTACAGCTGACTTATTTAGATATTGCAACGAATTTAGATAAGTCAGTTTCTTTCTGAAAAATATTGTTTCTCTTCTCCAGTCCGAGATTAGAACCTCAGGCAGAAGCTTGGAAATATGGAAAAACCTCATGGTAAAATAAATGTTAATTAGTTTCTGGGGAAACGTATTAGTCAAATATCAATATGTGCGTTCCGGCAGCATCACTTGAGAACCAGAACCTTTTTTGACGGGGGGGGAATGCATTTACGCACTACCCTTACCTATTGCATTAGTGAGACCGAAGTCCCCCAATGCAATAGGTAAGGGGGCACGGAGGGACGACTCCGTGCCAGTGTGGGACTCACCCGGACGAGAAGCGTGCGGAAATACCCACTAAAACCCCCCAGAGTCGTCCGCAGCATTTGGGATGGGGGCGACACGAGGTGGTTTTCGCAAGCACCGCGTCGCTTGAGAACCAGTCCCTAGGCTTAGTGTATTTATCATCGTGAACCACATCATCTCTTAACATCAGGTGAGATTTTGGTCAAAGCCTTGAACCTATAACATAATATAACATAGGCTGATGCCTGTTATCCTCGGAGAGTTAGGCAGAGGTGAAATAGCAAACTACACCACCTAGATTTCGCTGAACTTAGTTCCGTCCCAGATGTGACAGGGGGCGAGCCTGTCGTCACATCGGGCACAAATTCCAGACTCCGGGATGATACTGAGTAGAAAAACCCAATATCTCTTGACCCGACTCCGGGATTGAACCGAAACCTCACAACGACAGTCGTATCGTTATACAACTGCGCCAGCGAGGCAGTACCGAGCCTATAACATGTTAAATAAAAATCTATTCGAGCAATTCCTGAAATGGTTTTTCAATCCGAGCAATTACGAATGCAATAAATAGCTCTTCATAATATCATCACTCTTTGCAGCATAGAGTGTAGGTTCGAGTCCATAAAAGACTTACGGTGAAGAAAAAAATAGCATAGCACGGTGGTAGGGTTCTCAATAACTACTATCTCTAAGTTTCTAAATTAGCCTTCAAATGTGTGTCGGTAATATCACTCGAGAGTTTCTAAGCTCGCCATGTTTACCATATTGTAAGACTTCATCAATTAGCATCAGGTAAGATATCTGGGTCAAGCAATTTAGGGATTTAAGCAGGTATTTTTTTATTGTGAGCAAGTCTTGCTGCAGAAGGAGGCCGCAGAGAAGGAGCGGGAGGAGAATCCCTTGGCGGATCTTCTCCGCCGCAGAAGGGTGGGTGGCAGAAGAGCACGGTTTGCCCGTGCAATTCTGCCACCTTGAGTCGGCCCCACCCGTCCCAAGCCCTTCTCCCCTGGAGTTCTTGTTATAAGAACCCAAGGAGGAGAGGGGCGAGACATTTTTTGCTGGCGGCAGATAAGAGGGGGTAGCTTTGTACCATGCTCCCCCTGAGCGAAAAATAGGAAGGGGCCCGACTCGGCATGACAGGTTTGTGTCATTTACCGTGGTTGGGCCAGCCACTGGGGTGATGCGGTGCATGTCACCCTATCCCGTGTCACCCCCAAGAAAGGCGACAGGTGGTACCATGGGTTTTAGTGGGTATTCCTGGCACCACACGCCGGGCGAGCCCCCGACAGGAGTAGCCTCTGCTACAGATGTGGGGTGCCTGGGCACAAAGCGGTGGGGTGCGTGGCAGCGAAACCCAGGTGTGCGCTGTGCGCGGAGTTGGGGAGAGAGGCGGACCACCAGATGGGTGGCGCCTTCTGTAGACCGCCAGTGGTGGCGGCGGTGGAATGGTCTCCCAGGGCCCGGACGTAGTTTTCTTCAGGTATCCCTCTCCTTGTTACGTCTTGTTGAGTCAAACAAGACGAGTATAGGAGAGGGACCTATCTCTTTCTCTCTTCTACAACGGAGGCGGGTTCTTTCCTCTCTTTTCTCTTTGCTCGCCTCCGTTCTGTCCCTTTCTTCCTTTTTCCGTTTATGGGGGCAGGAGTATATCCTGTCCCCGGAATGTTGACCGTTGGGTCATGCCTCCCTTCGGGGTGGCGGGTGAAGAGGTGGGGTCGAGGAATAGCCCCTGGCATCTCTAATCCGGGAGATTTGCTTCCGGTTTAGAGATGTGAGGGAGGATGCGTAAATGCATTTCCCACATAAAAAAAAAAAGAAAAAAAAAGTATTTTTTTCTACGATTATCTCACGTCTGCTGTAACTGTTGCCAACCAACGTTGTGATGGTCGATTCCGCTATCACTATTCCTATCATCTATCTAGTACACCAGCTATTCGAGAGTAGGACCAGGATGTTACAAAGTACATTGAAGTCAGCTATTAAAAGTGTACACTTCTCTTCGCGAGTGTTCGAGTTCAAGCTGCGTATATTCTGAGTAAGCATGTGTTGCTTCCGGAGGAGGTACAGACGCTCTCTGCCAAATAGATACTACAGTATATTCAGGTTGTAGGTCTAGGCAGTGAGCTATAGCAATATAGGGGCGATCACAATAGATCTGACTAGGTCGCAGTGATACAGGACTGTTTAAGCCTGCATAGCCCCTCTTTCAATAATATAATATAATAAATACGTACATTCTTATACGTATGACGGTCCAGTAAATGCAGGTTCTGCTGTTTGATTTATTAAACTGATTACGTTAGTACATTATTTTAACTGTGTAGATTATAATTAAGTTTGTAATTGAAGCGATTATGGTGCAGCGGGTAGTGCGGCCGGAATCCGCGTCAAATGACGCGGGTTCGATCCCCACCTATCAGACTCTAAAATCAGCCTGAGCTTTCGGTGAAGGAAAACATCGTGAGTAAACCACAGCATACCATCCTCAAGTTTGAAAACTTATCGCAAAATACCAATAGAGGTGTTACAGCAGTTTCACTTGAGAACCAATTCCTCTAGGGTTAGTGTGTTTGCGACGCGGTGCTTGCGAAAGCCACCCCGTGTCGCCCCAATCCCAAATGCAGCGGACGGCCCCGGGGGGTTTTAGTGGGTATTTCCGTGCGCTTCGCGCCCGGGTGAGTCCCACACTGGCACGGAACTCGTCACTCCGTGCCCCCTTATCTATTGTATTAGGGGATCAAAATCCCCTAAAGGTAGTGCGTAAATGCATTTCCCCCCGTCAAAAAAAAAAAAAAAAAGGGTTAGTGTGTTTACCATCCAGGACCAAATCGCCACTTAACATCAGGTGAGATTGTAGTCAAAGCACTGAGACTACCGTGTAAAAAAAAAAAACAATTATTCCTCATTTGATGTTAAGTGTTTATATGTCTGAAGAAAGTAAGAAGACACTAAGCTTAAAGAAAAAGATTCGCATATAATGTTTCTGGCTCCTATAAATACTTGAAGACCGATTTTTAACTATAAATGGTAAAGTATATGATAGGAATTAGTAACTATTTTACTACCACTGTATCGTCAAATAATGGTATTTTACCTGAATGAAAGGTCGACGTTATTATAGGACTAGAACTTACGTATCTAAACGCTGTACCTTACCGCGTTCTCGCTGAACCATAATGACGTAAAAAGAGCTATTGAGTTTGACGTCATACTCCTAGTATTAACAACGGTAATAGTAACAGCGCGATATATAAAGTCGAGTAAAATGATTACATATAAAAGATAAGCGATTTATAACAAAATAGCTGTGTTCCCGCGGATACACCCGCGTTTCATATATTTTTTACTGAGTTTTAATTTTTTAAAGGAATGTTAATTATTTTCCTAAAAAAATATTTTGTACTAAGATAAATTTTAACAATATTTTCGCCACACATCAATCAATCGGTGTCAATAATATATAGCGAGAGTGTTTTAAGATAAAGTAAAAATGCTTCTCATAAATTAAAGCACTTGCTCGTAAAACTGTGCATTGAATCGGATATTATTCAAATTTTACGTTTTATTTTGTTTACTCGGAACCCTAATTATTTTCGAAAATCAAAAGTACCCTAAATAACCCGGAGTACAGCTATCTACCAAAAAGAGTCTCGTCAAAATCGGTCCAGCCGTTCCGTAGATTATCAGTTACAAACAGACAGACAGGTAAAATTGTATTTTTGGTATAGCTATCGTACATACATTTATATCTATCTATATTTAGTAAAAAAAAATGACATTACAAACAGACACTTGAATTTCATTTATTGGTATAAATATAGAAATACCATTTTTCCGACTGCGTGAGGCTAATTTTGACGCAATAATTGGGGACATTTCAATATTTATACTTAGTGTCGAATAATTATATCTTTTATAATATCCTCCTATAAAATTGTAGTAGAAACTTAGGTTATATACATATATTAGAGTGGTCAGCCTTTAATCTTGAAGGTAATTTTTTAAGTGAATAATTAATAATAATAATAGCTTTATTTGATTCCACAATAGTTAGATATAAATAATTAATTTAATATTTAAAAATATAGTTATAAGTAGCCATAATAAATCTACTACTCATGCAATTTAATCTCCCTTCTAATGAGGACCCCCCTCAGGGTAAAAGTCTCCTCCAAAGAATTCCATATTTCCCTATCTTAACACGGCCAGCCCATCTCCATTTGAGTCCTTTAGAGAAGTGTGGAGCATCCTTCACCTAGGTTGTTTTTCTAATTTTTATGTTTCTTACTCTATCCTTGAACTTTAAATTTTCCACTGCCCTCTTAGTTGTTTGTATTTTACGTCTTGCCCTGTGATCGTAATTCCACGTTTGGCAGCCATAGATTAGACAGGGTGAGATTGTTGTATCTAAAATTATCCTTTTTAATTTAATCGGTAGTTGCGATTTGAGAATCTCCTTTTGTACCCAGTACTTTCTCCATGTGATAGCTACTCTCCTGTCTATTTCCTCTATGTTTCGGTCACGTTTGCCACCGCTTAATAATAGAATTCAGTAAATGTGCACTAGATTACAATGGATTTTAAAACACTGTACTTTTTAAAAACATAGCATATAAAAAAAACTGAAAATAGAATGGTTGGCAACACTGATGTGTAAAAAGCAGCAAGCGATTCCTTGACTAATACACTTATTAAGAACTTAACGTAAAAATTGAATGTTTGCTACAAAAAATATTTTACCAAATCAGAGTAATGTCCCATTGAAATATACGCGATGGAGACATTAAAACATCTTCAAGGATATTTAGGCGTTGTCATTAAGAGTTCGTTTCCCAACGCTAGTGGTCATTAATTGGGTGAAAATGACCGCATTATCGTCGGTCCCTTCCCGGGTCGTAGCGCGCTCTGGACCCATCAGTCGATCGTTACAAATGCGCCGTATGACATCGTAGATTGACATAAAACTCTGTCCAGTGACATATAGATAACTTTATTATCGTGTCGACACAAGACGGACATATCATTGCCAACATAAAAAAATACGACGTGAGAAGCAGTAATTACACAAATCCCGCCCCTTCCTTTTATCAGCAATCAGCAAACCTCGTACATATATAATTATATTTAAAATAAGGTAAATATTGTTTACGTATTCATCATTGGAAATCCCCTCGTCCAATGTCGTCAGAAATAAGCATAACCTCCCCACTGATACTGAAGAAACACCCGAATAGCCCCTAATAAACATTTTATTGTTACTTTTATTAATTTTCATAGAACGTTGGTTAAAATTAAAATCATCGATCGCAATTCAAATAATAATAAGTTAAAATGGTTTTTTTTTTTTCAAACAGCCATTACTCAGCTCGATGCGTAATGACCGCTGTTTACTATTGCTCATTTATTTATACTATTCGCCACCGACAAATTTCAATAGATCAATCAACCAACATTAAAAATATTATCTCGACATTTGATAGATATAATGTATATTTTATAGCAGCTAAATTCATTAAACATTTATATTAGAATTAGTCTCAATGAACTATATCGTTTATCTAAAGAATTTTACATTTTAAATAAATAATATTTTTATTGAACGGATGTGACGTAATACTAAGGTCGGGCACACATTCTCCATTAAATATTATAGATAGATAAAGATGCCGGATATATAATACTGTAAAAATAAGGTATGAAGTCTTTATTAAAGAGAGTTTTTGGCGGGATCTCCCTTTGTCATGTATGTATATAGCTCTTATTTTCAATTATTAGCTTGGGTTATTTGATCTTATATTACATAATTTTAGTGGCGGATTATTTACTATATTTTAGCTGTATTTTAGCTACAAAAACTGGAAAGATGTATAGAAATTAGAGAAATATAATGCAATTTTATCAACGTCATGTTTTACTTAGCATTGCCATTATTTAAAAAATACAAGACTTTATTCAAATTATTCAACTTGCTTGTATGTAGTTTTCAATTGACTTTCAAGGGGCGCACACGTGTTTTCATTCTACAGGTGGTTTCACGTCTAGATAGGCGACAGGTTTGTTCCAGATTGAGTTTATATTGCCCGTATTTGCGTGATCGTTCTTTGTGGTTTTCTTTCTTTCCAGTAATGTTTTAAAAAACACTGTCGATGCGTGCATACATATATTATTCTAATATATGTATTCCCAAATGTATATATCCATAACACTTACGTTAATCATTACTTACTAAAAATATTGATATAATTTAATTGTGGATAGATGAAATGAAGAAACTGCATAAGATAAGAAATATATATATATATATATATATATATATATATATATATATATTTTTCTTATATATATGTAATTTATTATGTAAAAAAAATTGAATGAAAATTTGAACTCTACGTACTTTCCCAGTGCGTGAGAAGATTTCTAATTTTAAATAATACACTTAAACTTTGTTTTTAATTTTATATCTTAGTAACTCGGTGGCACTTTGTGCTATCATATCGTTCGAACTCAGGTATTCCTCGGAATGAGCTTTCGTAAAGTTTTTTGTTAAAATTTTCATTAGTAGGTATACGTTAATAAATATGCCAGACTGATATATACGAATAAAATATGTAATAAATAAAAGTGTATTAAATAATACAAGATCACAGACGAACCATGAAGGAGTCTATAAAGAGCAATCACAATAACATCCAGGGTCAGTTTCGGCACTCAACCGAGCCTCAATGTTGCCATTGCAAAAATACTATCTGAATAAATAACGAAAATATTTTGTAAAACTTCATTTTTTCTGAACTGTATACAGGTAAACATTATTTTTTTTGTTTTTTTCGTGTTTACGATTAATAAATAAAAAACGTGTTTAGGTAAGTATGTGCTTAGATAAGTGAATGCTTTTTATACATATTTTTTTCATTAAGGATTATTTCAATGAACCTAAAAATTGATTATTTTTTTAATATGTTTGTACCGATCTTCAAGAGGTTTTGGTTTAAAATAATATTTCTAAATAAAAATCATTAATTTATCAGCGTTTAAACTAGTTAGTACGTACGTATGGCGATATGATGATATTCATTACACGTGTTCATGGAATTTCAATTTTCAATACTGGTAATACTGATCCACAGAAACGAAAGTCGGTTCTGTCTCATTTCTCATCCGTAATGTTTGCTCCCTCATTAGTTGACATAAAATGTAAGCAAGTCCATTTGTCATCTTTATTTAACTTTGAAAATCAATTCTTCTTGTTTTCATATATAAATCTTATCTGTAAAAGCTTTAAATAATCTACTGAACTTTCCACACGTGAATTGTAAATTATTATAAATGTTTTTTTTTTAAATACGTATATACATATTTATTGTCCCTCACTATATTTATATTTGTATCCTAAACTATTCCATTTCTTTATAATTATTGACTACCTAACATGCCGTAATACATGTATGATTATAAAAACATAATCACGAGAATCGATATAGTGGTTTTCGCTTTATAATTGACAGTTCGGCGTACAGCCGTTGCCTAAACTCTCCCCGGTTGAGTTGGTAGGGGGTATGTGTGGTTCGCCTGATGGGAATCGCCGGGAATATCCACTAAAACCCTACACGGAATCATTCTTGCATGCTTCGGGTCACTCTGGTGGCAGACCCGACCTACTATCGAGTCGGGCCACTACCATCTTCCATCCAAGGCAGTTTGGCTTTGCCGCAGGGGGCAACGCGGTGCTTGCGAAAGCCACCCCGTATCGCCCCCATCCCAAATGCGGCGGACGGCCCCGGGGGTTTAGTGGGTATTTCCGGACGCTTCACGTCGTCCCTCCGTGCCTCCTTACCTATTACATTTGGGGACTTCGGTCTCACTAATGCAATAGGTAAGGGCAGTGCGTAAATGCATTCCCCTCGTCAAAAAAAAACATCCCTCCCTCCGACAGCAGCCCAGGACATGCTCCGATCTTCATCTAGAAAGGTTCCTGTACCCGCCACCAGCGCGATACACTGACGCTTTCATGCACCATTCTGCATTATACTGCACCCCACAATCCTGCACACTACACTCAGGAGCATGGGTTCTGTAAAGGACACCTTGAGATCCGAGAATTTACGTGTTAGTGTTAGTGTTAATTTAGGTGATATTATCAAAGACATTATGGACAACAGATTACAAAAAAAGAAGGAAACTGATAGACATGAAAACTCAACTCGATAATTGTTCATGCAAATGATAATATTTTGCAGTATTATTTGCAAATTATTCTCGCGTTTAATAATAATTTGCGTCAGTGTTTACGCCATCCGATGCGTATTCATAGCTTACGTGAGTGTATAATTCGACCGCACGACCATCCGACTAGCAAACAAACTACCTAATAAAATCCCCGTTTACAATCTCGAAAATCTTGCGCTCCGACTCGTCTCATATAGGATATGAACGGTATGTCAACTCGGATTTATAGCGTCATCTACTGTTGACGCTCGCTTCGTTTTACGAAATTTTTAAATTTCGAATGGTATTGTTTTAAATTATTCTTTGAATTTATCACTTACAATAATATCGAATTTTATTACTAAAACTTCTTTTTTTGCTTAATATGATATATTTTTGTTATATCACTATAAGTAGATTAAAAATTACACTCAGTATTTCACCTTTATATTATTAAACTAGCTATTCTCGCGGCTCCATCCGCGTATAACTTTTTCTATTCACTGCGTAATATAGATTTGAAATAATCATTGTAAACAAATGGAATCCTACTTTTTGTACAGACCAAAAACTATATCTGATATTAGCACTTAATAAAAATATTTCTCACAAATTCAAACACTTGCTAGTGAACCTGTTAAGAGTATCGGATTTTATTCAAAACATCATGAGTTTTAATGTTATACGCATAGCCCTAATTAAAGTAGCCAAGTTACGCTATCTGCCAGTAAAAGTTCCATTAAAATCGGTCCATCCATTAAAATTTCGGTAGATTAGCCGGAACAAACACTCAGACAAGTTTAGTTTTGGTATTATAAGTCCCGTGTATTATTATTATTAGTTTTTTTTTTCATATATATTTAATAAAATGTTACTTTGATATTACAAACAGACACTTCAATTTTATTTATTTGTATAGATTAATAAAGTCGATGTTAGTCGAAAAATACATATGTCTTCTACGTTTGTAGTCTTTTTTTTACTTTTCGTATATTAACTCCTTGAGCACCTTCCTGGCGTTTACGCCAGCTTTCCATTGTTTTCCTATTGTCTGTCTATTGTTTCATATTTATGGGTACTCGACTCATTAAAAACGTATTAAAAATAAATTGAACCTTTTAAAATAATTAATTTATAGCGGTTGTGTTAAGAATTGAAATTTTGATATAATATCCAGTGTTGGAAATTGTTTCCAGATATTAACTACGCTCTTCGGATTTTTTTTTTTCAAAATATTTTATGAATTGCTTTAATTTATTCATTTGTAATTAAATCACCAGGGATTGAGAATGTAAAAAAAAATGATCTTGTAATGTTGCAATACTGAATTTCTTATCATGTTGTGACGCTGAAGGAAATTGTTTCAGGTCAAAGTTTATATGGTTTTTTTTTTTGTACTAAATCGGTTAGGCTAATAGATATGTCGTAACTTCTTTGAAGGGGGTCTAGTTAATTTCTATAAATCCGATACGTAAGGATAAAGGAAGATCAACATAAAACTTGAATATAATTTTAACGATTTTCTCTGGAATAGTAAAATGTTTAAACATATTTAACTAATTTAAAGTAACTAACTATTCATTTAATTTTTTTTAAGAAAAAAATTATATGCGTATATTAGTTAGTAAGTAACATCAACTTTTTAATCAGCGGACTGATCACAATCTCAACGGATGCTAAGCGACTATATAGTCCAGGATGGTGAACTTATTAAGCTTAGAGGTACTGGCTCTCAAGCGATGATGCCGGAACATACTTCGGTAGGTATGTTCTATCTATCTATCAGTGATTAGAGGTGACAGATTTTCGAGCTTGAGGGTTGCATCTAGTCAGGTGAATGGTAAAATCCCCCATCCTAAATGCAGCGGACGGCCCCGGGAGGTTTTAGTGGGTATTTCCGGGCGCTTCACGCCCCGGTGAGTCCCTCACTGGCACGGAGCTCGTCACTCTGTGCCTCCTTATCTATTGTATTGGGAGACTTTGATCCCCTAAATACAATAGATAAGGGTAGTGCGTAAATGCATTTCCCCCCGTCCAAAAAAAAAAAGATGAATGGTAAAATACCCTATCACAATAATGTCTCAGGCTTATTACAGAAACCATTAAACTTACGTCCGTCGATGCTATATCCAGCCACATTACCATCGTCGCTTAAAAGATTGACTCTAGTTTTTTTTTACATGATGAAATGCGGATCACGTATTAACTAATTCTTTGGTATATCTTTTTTTTACGTTCCGGCATCATCCCTAACATTATCAGGGATTTTTCTATTTAAGCATTTTTTTTTATTGTGTGCCTTTTTTTGTTTCATTTCTTTCTTAAGCGGATTCTTTTGCTTTTCTTATTCTGCTTAAAATACAACATCTTTTACGTTTCACATTTACTATATCTATTTTACCTTTACATAAATATTTCGTAGCCATAATTCATAACTTATCGAGACTTCGTCAATCGTTGGTCATCGTTTTTGATTCATAAAAAAAAAAGTTTCAAAAATAGAAATGAAAAGAAAACATCAAAACAAAATTTCCTATTAAAAGTAACTCGGCAAGGTTGCGAATCTTCGATACGATAGCACTTGACAGCGTTATCGCCAATGCTCATCATCTTACATCCCCTTTTTTTTGCGAGATACGTGCTACCGAATTTATCGAGCCTTGGAAAATTAGGTTAAATTTTAATAGACACATATATGAACCTAGCAACTTAAGAGAGAATTTAATTCTGACCGAAAGAAATGATCACTCCGGAATTTGTGTTTGGTGTTTGGTGAAAGGTTTTCAAACTTGAGGGTGGTAGCAACCCATCCATTCAACCGAAAGACGTCCAGTGCTGGACATACAACGACCGAAAACACCACCAACGACGGTAGCAACCCAGGCGAGCATTATTACAAAATAGTTCACCACTATACATGAAAATGTTTCGTCATTTGACGCGCCTTCCGACATTTTACCACTGAACCATCGAAATAAGCCGAGTTATACGCATACGTCGACCCTGTGAACGTCTTAATAAAACCTTGTTACGTTGTCTAATCGAATCGAAAAGTCGAAAATATTTATATACACGCCGATATTTCTTATACACACTACAAACCGATTAAAACATTGACCGGCACAAGTTAAATGCTGACAGCGGATGGATGTGGGCCGATTTACAGACGCACCGGGTTCTTTAAACACTATTACGATACGATATTATTAAATTCACACAGCCAATGTAACTACGCGCGTAACTAACGGTGTTTATATTTATTCGCGTTGTAAGCGGCTCAAACATTATACACTAGAGATCGAATATATATTTGTTTGTACAATTCTATTAACCTTAGCTCTGTTGTCGTTATAAACGTTTCCCTGTTACCTTAGTACAGCAAACGTGTCTCTAAACTTACCTTCAAACGTCACACCATAAAAAAACAAACTGTAAAAAAATAAATGACTTCTCGTAAAAGTCGAGTAGTAAGTGAGAAACGGTCCTTGAGATTTGTTAAAAACACACCAGATACCACAAAAAAAAAGAAAACACGACCGCAGATATAGTATATTACAGTTATTTACAATCGTAAATCGTATCAACAAATGAACTTGTTGTTTATTTATTTGATTTTTGATTATTTTATTTTTTGTTTATTTTCAATCCGGTATTACGTTAATCGAACGAGCGAACCGCTTATCGGATCTTCAGGTGCGAACCGTATGGACTTATTTCTGAATCTAGGAAGTTTATATAATACGCCGCAATAATATTTATATAAATCGAAGTCGGAATTATATCCAGCGTTTATACTAACGCCGATTTATTGATGTATAGAAATTATTTTTGATTACGCAAATATAAATTGCCGATATGTCGGAACTGAGTATTTTACTGACTCCACTCGTATAGGTAATCGCTTGTACGGTTTTTAACAGACCGATTTATCGTGTTGATTTGTGACATACAGAATACGTGAGCGCACACAATACCTACCAACCGCCGCCGAAGTCGGTGAAGTGGTCGGATTTCTGGGAATATCACACTCGTGTCTGTTTCGACTTTAATAAATCTCATTTGAATTAGTTTGCGCGGTTTTTCATTCTGGCTATTTTCATTCACTCATTCATTCGCAAGCTTGCATCATTTCCCGCCTTTCTATTTGTTAAGTGGCTACGTAATCGCGTTGACATATTATTTTGTGCGGGTGTCACTACTGATTCAATCTGTCGTCTGTGGTGATAAATGGCATTCTATTTTTGAAACGGTTAAATAATTTTTTATTTTTTTATAAGTTTTTAGCGGGATTTCGGCTTTTAATGTAGCAGTTATTGTTTTTAATCCATTAAGTTGACTCCATATTATGTAATTTTGATGTTTGATTTACAATGAAGTTATTTTTTTTAAATCTTCTGTTTTTAAAAAAATATTGGTCACTAGCTAGAAATTTTCCAAAGAGTTATTGTGACATCTCAGAATCACTTCCGAGAGATTAAATATCCAACCTATATCACATATAACGCCATCAAAATTACATCATATGGGATCAAATAACAATTACAATGTTGCAAACCATTACCAATTAGCACGGTAAGAATTATCCAATTAAATAATGACAGACAAAAAGACGATACATTTATTAACATGCAAGAATTATTATGACCTCTTATGAAACGTTTTTCATACAGTCACTACAAGATAGTCTATTCAAAGATTGGAAATTGTCGTTTGAAAAACACTATTTCTTTAATTTCTACCAGTCTAATTAGTGTATTTATTACCGTTATAACTTTCCACAAAAGAACTACAAAGTAAGCAAGTGTAAAAGCTATTGAATAGTAATAAACAAGAATAATTACTAAGTATTCTCCTATTAAGAAGCGATGTTTGAGAAAACAGAGTTCGAACATTGTTGTATGTAGGTAGGTCAGTGGAGGCATGTCCAGGGTTCGCCGGACTCTATTATTAGACATAATACTACTAGGGAAAGCTGCTAACATGCACTAAGAATATATGGTAAAGTTCTTAAGTGGTATTTAGGTCGGATTTTGTTTCGATGGACGTAGGTTTGAATCTATCTATTACATTCTATGAGTTGTTTGATCTTACGATATGAAAATGATGGATGGATGGATGAGAATGGATAAAATAAGGAATGAATATATTAGAGGGAGTTTGAAAGTTGCGTCAATGGTAGAAAAGTTGAAAGGTTCTCGTTTGTCGTGGTATGGACATGTTATGAGAAGAGAGGAAGCGCGTGTGGGTAAAATAGTAATTAATATGAATGTGGAAGGATGGAAAAGTAGAGGATGGCCAAAGAAAGTGTGGATGGAGTGTGTAAGAAATGACTTGAAAGAAAAAGGAGTGAATGAAGATATGACGGCTGATAGGGACGTATGGAAGAAGAAAACATACTGCGCCGACCCCAAGTGAGTTGGGAAAAGGCAGGAGAATGATGATGTTTGATCTTACGATAAAAGTTAACTTTGTGATACTAGTATATCACATTGAGTTTGAAAATTTCCCATAAACGTCGTGTTTAGCAACTTGGCTTACTTAGTTACTTAATATTAGGTGAAGTTGTAATCAAAGCGCTGAGCTATATAATTAATTTAAAACAACCGTGGAGTAACACATTATAATAATAAATAACTTTATTGACCATAAATATTTACAAAACTCTGTAACGCTCTGTTACCTAAACTAAGCTATGACTGTCTCTTAGGTTCCGGAACCTCTTTAACGGTGACTCAATATGGCAAGAATTGAATTACTTCATGAATTCTAATTTAAGCATAATCCCTTAAACTATACTATAATGATTATGACAAAATTATGTGTGGTTGTGGTTATGTATGTAGATGTGTGTGTGTGTGTTGTGAATGGGAATGTTATGCATTGTTTGTACGAGCTACAGAATTTTGAAAAAGTTTATTAAGAAATGGCAAGCTTTTATGTGATATGTAATAGTAAATAGTAGGGAACTGTTCACAATGACTTGTTATTTTGAGTATTATGATGAGAAATTTTCTTCAGGTATGAAAAAATTCGACATAAAGTATTATTCTTCTGTCACAAGGCACGGTTTGCGCATTTGCCAGTGTCAATATCAAATCCCTTACTCATTATGTTTCCTATTGGCATAATTAATAACTATATTAATTTTAGCTCCTTATTATACTTATCTAAATTACTGTGCAAATGGCAGATATCTTACTAGTTGTGACTATGTGACTACTTACGTGATTTACAAACTTAAGTAACTGTTATTTTTTCTTAACGTTTTACATATATTAAACTATTTTCCCAAAATATACACTTTAAAGTTTCATATGTAGAGATTCTCTAAATAAGAAAAAGAACAAAGGAAACGGACACAACAGTACAATTCTTAACATAGGTAATGTATTTATAAACGCCGTCGCGTCTCGTCGTCTGATTAACTCAATGAAACCGTTTGACCAACACCGCTGCGACGCGTTTGAACAACTCTAAACTCTATTTATCTTGTTACTAGATCGAGCCAGGTTATTTTAATACATATTATATCACGTATGTTTATATTTATTTAGTTGCATTATATTCTTCTCCTCTTTATAACAAGCTGTGAGTTCCACGAGGCAAACAAGACATAAAAATATCCCATCGTCACTTTAACGCTCTAGCAAAATGGCTGCTCTTGCTAGAGAGATATTTCCATAGAGTTTTTGAAGCATCTAAAGATAAACATTTCGCGTTATTATTTGCAATACACATCACCTGTGCAAAATTACCAAATACTATATTACGTATAACGTTACCATAGTTACATAAAATAGGGTCAAATACGCAAGTTAAAAAAAGAGCTACTGCATAACAGATTGAGATGCCTCTAAAAACTGTCTTTGGTTTTATTGTCGATTTTCTGATACTAGTTTTCGCATGGTGGATGAAATTTGCGTATAATCATTATTGAAACTTGAAGATTTTTTTTATTGATAACATAAAGCTTGTCAGTAACTACTAAATAAAAAAATAATGTGTGCTATTCACACGTGGAAGTGTTCGAACCTCCTACCTTTTAGTCGTACCGTCTATGAGATACGCGGATGAGTCCACCGGGCTAACCATGCTTTTAAAAAAATTGCTGAACAAATCTGACCTCCATCGGAAACGACTGTCGCTTTTTCGTTTCATCGACTTTCAAATGACGATGCTAAAGAAGTTTTCACTTTAAAAAAATGATTTAAAAAAAAGGAGAAAAAAAAAGTACTTAACTGTTTATCACATTATAAGTTTAGTATTTAGTAACAATCTAGCCTAATGTTAAGCGACGGTAGGGCGTAATTTGGCACACACAAGTCAAGACATTAAAAAATGGCATCGAATGGTCAAGAACCATAATAACTCTGTCTACAGTTGATTGTATGTTTTTCAATACAAGTTTTAGTGAGTCGAGCTGGCTAGTCTACTATCTTATTATAAATGTTATTACTACGTGTAAATTATAACATTAATATTGTTAAAATTCTGAAAAATGTATTATGTAATGTGCGGCTAATTCTAACAGATCGATCTGAAAATAAAGTAAAAAAATTAGGAACACGTTTACCGTTTAATTTTAGTCGTAGTGTGTATAGTAAGGCACGCATGCGTCACATTTTGTAAAAATATACATGAATACATGCTCGTAAGGTATCAATACACGTATAAGATGTAACAAATTACCTACAAAACACCACTTATTTCGTTCGCCCTCCTCACGGATTAGTTTCGTTTTACACATCACTAAATACTATTTTTAAAACTAGCAACACCAATTTTTTAAACGCCGCACTCGCTAACGATGCAGATAATAGCCGATCTCAAATAAATAATGATAAATATAGGGTAACTCGGGTAAATAAATGTTAGGTTAACATTCGTAATGGCGGCCTGAAGTTTACACGTTAAAAAGAATTTATAACTGTATCGAACTTGGCATTCGTTTCTTCGAATTAGTTTCTTAATGTTGGCCGAGCACGTGCGCGTCCGGCCTGCTGCGGTTATCTATGGCATTGGGGTGTGTATTTTTTATTTTATAACCTACTTTCCGTAAAAAATAATAGTATCAAGTAAAATTGAACCATTCACATAAAAAAATAATTAAAATCATATTAATAAAAACGTAACAATGATATCTGTTAAGAAGAAATATTTATAATATATGTTTTTACATACATTTTTGTATAATATTGTTCTGGAATGTTCTATACAGGAGAACATACGTTGTTTAGTTTTTAGCCTAGGGTATTACCGAAGCTGGACCTGAACCTATGCAATACAAGAATTGAAATGAAGACAATGAACAATAGTCAAACTGCATCTATTGTATAAAATAAGGCAAATAGATAAAAAAAAATACATGACAGACTAACATTCCGCTAAAAACTCCTATGTCATAGTTATGATTGAGAATTCAAATGTATGGTCATAATTTACAAACATTCTTGAATACTTCTCTATTACTTCTTTCCAGACAGCGTGGCGACTTGAGTCGGTCTCTATTAGTTCTATAAACATTCTACTTGTAATCTTGATTGTCAAGAAATGTCTAAAATCCACATTTCCATATTAAGTTGTTGTACTTTAAATATCTAAAACATTCAGATTTCTTATAAGGATTTATTCCACCGTTTGTGAATACTGTTCTTCTGAGGGCTTTAACCAGAATTCTTCTCCTTCTTTTTGTGTTTTTTAATGGCTTTGCACGGCTTGTGTCTTAGCCAGTGTCACATCAGAATTCTCCAATCACACAATTATTTAAAAAATATAATGAAATGTTGCCATACCAGAAATCTATTAAATTTTCATGCGAACGGAAACTTCTGTCTCCTTTTGATTTAACCATAGATTATATATATATCATTCATATGCATATTATAAATCAAATAAAATGTCATAAATGTTATCGAAAACAACAAACAATAAAGTACAGGAACGCGTGCCACCGAAGCGTGTTAAGTGGGCAAAAATTTATAACCCGTCTACGATTTTTGAAGTAATGGCGAAATAATTTTTCATTTTATAATGTTTGCACAAGGAATTATTGCGGCTCGATAGTAATGCGTTGGAACGATTTATACGTCTATCCTCGGGTTTGTTTTGTATATTTAGGTCATATTTGCTTACGTGTGAAATGATGAATTCGTTATGTATAGCCCGCAATACAGACGCTTTATTGAGAATGTTTAAACGCTTTGTTTCAATACAACCGATTTAGGATTTTTCGTGAGTGAATGATGTTATACTTATGTCCCATTTTTTTGGTATTATCACAATTCTTTCTTTTTTTTCTCATAGAATTCGTCGAAACAATTTAATTTGTTTGTTTTGGCGGTTCGTTAATACTGTTGGTGGAATATATGCCATCCGTTATTGTATTCCGAACCAGAGACAAAATTAATGATCAGACAAACATTAGTTTCCGGCATTTGTATACGTCTGTTTCTTGTACGATGTCTCTATTATCTGTAGTATAGAGAATATACGGCAAAGATTTGAACAGAAATTATAAACGAGTTGAATAAACAAACCAATCTGACGTTAATTTTGAAATTTCTTTTGTATTACTTTATTGTACCAAACATTTGCTTACATTTGTCATTTATACAGAATTTATTATCTGTATTCCGTTCACCGGAAACGGAACTACTGATGACTTGTAACTTGTTTATGGTACGTATAACTTTTAATTTGTTGTTTACTAATCATCCGTTCATTCTTTAGGTTCTGCAATACGATAGTTACGTTTATGTAAAAAATATTAACCACTTAATACAGCATTAAATAGTCTACGAGCCGTTCGTGTTTACGTAATAAATCTGCAATGACCGAAATCCGTACATCTGGCATTTGTTGCCAGTTCGTTACATTAGCGTGGAGTGCACTTTACTGCCAACCACTCATCATTATCAATTCAATGGAAATAGACCGGTTCGGAAGAAGTTCAGGGGATCTGGATGTGTCTTTAAAATAGATCTTGATATCGAATCGGCCAGCATTACCCACTACTGTTTATTCAGTCATTACATTCTGTTCAGCCATTCAACATTTCTACAATTAAACATCCTTGAAATTTCCACATTACAGTATTTACAGTATCTCACTTATTATTCGGACATAAATGAGTTTCCATTTTTCTAAATCTTTATAAATTCACTGAAGAACGTTTAACAAAAGTACGATCGCTAATCGTCCAAAACGATATAAAGACAACAGTGACGATCATCAAGGTTTCTTTTTAACTGTACTTCTCGACGTTTGGCCTCAATCATACCTGATGGTAAGTGAGGATGAGGCCGACGATGGTACACGATCGCTCAGTTAAAACGGATTCACTCTTTAAGAACCTTGAAGACACTTTTTGAAGACTCCCATATTTGAAACAGAAATTAGAATTTGGAAGTATTAACACAGGTAGCTTACTCCATTCATTCGCAGTTCTCATTATGAACGAAAATGCAAAACGCTTCGTGCGAATGAATGGAATTTTCACAATGTGCGAATGAAAGCCCATACGGCGTCTGGTAGTCATCAGATGGAAGATGGTGGGACGGTTTGGTGGAGCTCCTCACCCATATCTATAATCCATCGTCAATCGCTATTGTCATTCATCCGCATGTACATCGTCTAGTTTATACGAGTATATATCACTACGTATATGGTGATCACAATTTAGTCGGTCACGGAAACCTGAAGGTTTTTTTAAGAAACAGGCTCTACATTGGGATATTTTGGTATAAGACTACGCATCCCTCGCACCAGACGTATGCCTAAATGCATTTCCACCACGAGAAGAAAAATAAACCCAACACTTGTTTTTTTTTAGGTTTAGGTTAGGTTAGGAAAAACCGTGAGTTACGAAGATAGAATTGAATTATACATTATTGACACTAATAATTATTTCATTGAACCCTTGGAATTTTAGATGAGGCATACCTTTTTACTTTTACATGGTCCTTTACAAACATAGCACTTAGAACACATTATTTGTATCCTACATTTTTACAGCGGTTTTAGATATAAGGTAAAATGTATTTTATTGGATAATGGTAAATGGTAATCGCGCAGGTAAATTTATAAGATAGCTCGCTATGCCACGAATGCTTTGTAATTTTTTTTTCGAACCAGGTCTCTTGTTCTACTTAGGTAAAACAATTTACTGAATGTTATAACAATCGGATAAACAGTTTAGAAACGCATCTAAGTGAATAAACATTAATTTATATTAATAAAAGTAAAACTTTATTGTCACCTTAAATTTTCTAGTTTTATTAATTTTTAAACTATTAGTGTCAGATAACATATTTATATTTTTGTTTTTACTAACTTCAAATTTCAGCAATCTATCCATTCAACCGAAAGACGTCCCCTACTGGTCTTCCCGAAAGATCTTCAGTTCAGAGTTATTGTTTTATCTGCACAAAAGCTTAATTAGGTTATAATTTACATATTTACCATAGGTGAATCCGTGAAAACGAATTGTTGTGAAAAGCACATCAAAATTCTTTGCGTTGTTTTAAAAAGTTAGCAGTTAAACAGACAGAACCGGAAATCGACTTTCTTCTTGGTTAATGGCAATCTACGATTTACATACACATTTCTGCCAGGGTCTTCTTCTTATTAAATAATGACAATCTGTGTACACACAATTTATGCCAGTGTCATGTAGATAAGATATATCTTGTATCAGCATTACCAAGCTCCAGCAAAACGGTGGCCCAATCTGCTCAGACTTTTCATAGAGCTTTGACGGCACCTCAGAATAAATGTTACGCGTTATCTTCTACAATAAACTCAACTTGTAAACAATAACCAAACTTTATCATACAAAACGTCACCAAAATTACACAATATAGGTTCAAATACTCCAGTTAGTATATTAAAAACAATAACTAATACACATGACTAACTGAGACCCCCAAAAACTCAAAATCAACTTTGTTTTATGTTATGTATAATTTTTTCCTTTTTAATGAAAAGGCAAATGTACTACTAGACCATGCAGCCAAATATGTATAGATTTTATTTTCTCCTAGTATTTAATGCGATGGTTTTTTTTTTCTTTTTTCCATGGCAGTAAAAGCAATCCCACTAATTCTTTACATTTTTTCCAGGGACTTTGTCTAAATATAGTTTGTATTTAAATATCATATGGTATAAGATATGAACCCGTATCATCGTCCATTTATGCACCGACATAAATATGATTTTATTGATGCCGGGTGCCATATTGTGCGGTACAAATTGCTCTCGAATAATTTTATTTTTATATTTATCGATGATCAATTTTCTTTATCGCCACAATATCCGTCGGTTTTTAGGCTTGATGTGTTCTTTATATTGATTTTATAGATCGAACATTAAAAGACAAAAAAAAAATTAACTGCGTTCAGTTACCAATTGCCAATTATCTTATAGATTGTTCAAGACTAGGGTGCGTCTTCCAACCGGGAGACGAAATACGACGTTTTTAATAAAATAAAAATCCTGTTACACTTGTATAGTCTCTTGTCGTACGTAATTTGGTTTTACATACATACCGAAATAAAGAGGTTAGGTAATTTCTTTGTTGGGTTGGGTTAATTTGTTTCTTTACTTTTAACAGTTTGTTAATAATATAGTGAAGTTGTCAAAATTAAACTTAAAAGTAAAAGATATATGTTTTATAATCCTAATATAATAAAAAATTTATTTGTTTTAATTAACGCAAGGCGATGTTGTAAACATCATAATCATCATCTTTACTTTATCCTACATTAAGTAGGGTTGGCGCAACATGCTTTCTCCTTCCACTCTCTATTGTCATTTGTCACCTTTTATACTTATATGATTCTTCACATGATTCTTCTACACTTTGTTCTGTCTCCCTCTAACTCTCTATATCCATCCGCCTTCATGCTTAACATTTTTCTAGTTACTTAACTTTCATCACTCCTAAGACATGTCCATACGATGCTAACCTATTATTCCTAACTTCTCTCCCACTTCCAACTTTCAAGCTTCCTCTGATATATTCATTTCTAATCTCATTAATTTTAGTTATACCACGCATATATCTTAACATTCGCATCTCTTCTACGTGCAATCTTCTTTCATCCGTCTCTTTAGTAGCTCGACACTCAAATTTAGTATAAAATGGCAGGTCTTATAATATTTGTCCCTTAAATTTTAGGGGCATATGTGGGTCGCATTTGTCCTGTTCATTACGTCTCGGTCAATGAAACGAGATACCGAAAAGTCGAAAATTCTGGTTTGGATACACTATTTAAGGCTACATGAGAAAAACTATTTGAAACTCCGCGGTCACAGAACAAGTGCACAGTTTTTGTTCTGCTAATTTTTAGCCACAATCTGGACCTTAGTTGCATCTTCCCCAAGAAGAACAATGTCGTCGGCTAACAGCATACACCAAGGTCCATTCTCTTGTGTATGAAATGTTAGTTCATCCAAAACAAGGGAAAACAAATAAGGGGTTAAAGCTAGCCTACAGCCACATTGAATTTGTCGGTAACGCCTGCCTCGGACCAGATGTACTTATTTTATTGTATATGGATGATATTTTATTGGTACTCGTTTTTCTTCCAAAGCCCATAACATAACACCTCGGGGCATAAGGTCGTATGCTTTCACAAAATCAACAAAAACTAAATTCAAGTTCTTGTGTGCATGTCTGTATTTTTCACACAGTTAACGAAGTGAAAAATTGGCATCCCTTGTCGCTTGTCCAAGCCCAAGCCCGAATTGACTATGGGTCACCGTGCACTTCTCTATTATCTTCTCGCAAACTATTAGACTATGTGAAGTCGTCAACGTATCCCTTAAAATTAATACAATAATCACGTTGAACTATACTAAAATAAAGATTGATTTTATAAATCTAAATATTTGTAAGTAATATTATACAAGTATTTGATAATATTCACACGGATATGCATCGAAAGCGTAAGTTAATTTTCTCCTGATATCGCATCATGCTGTACGCCGGTGCAAAAAACCGAGTGGGGTATTAACCTACTTGCGATCTATTTCGGTTGCGCGTACGCGGGTACGCCGACGGACGAACCCGAAACACGTTCGGCACAGCGACCGAGCGATACCGGCGCGGTGCGGCCACGAAACTCATTGTTTGACGTGTTTATTATTTATGATTGTTTGATAATGTGATTAGTGGTTAGACAGCGAATAATACTAACCTATTATTGTTGTTGTTGTTATTTTGTTTTAGTCTTTTAGATGTGCTTCTTTGACGTATTTAAACATTATAAAGAAATGATAGTAGATATTAAGAAATATGTATAAAGTAGCTGTTGTTATTCGTATCACATGCAAATAGTACTGACAGTACATAAGAAGTATTCGGAATCTGTACAAATCGAGGTAGGGATCGATGAATTTTGATGGATGTTAAAAATATTTATTTCTAAGAATAATTACGCTTTCTTTTCTTTTTTTTTTTTTTTTTTCATAATGGACAGCACAGTGACTACACTGGACCTGATGGTAAGCACAGTACAATCCAAAACAGCGATGACTGACACTGAACAGAGTTCACTGCCAGTCACCGCTGTCATGCTATCCTGCTTAAATACCTCGTCACGCCTCTTTTGAAGGACCCAATATCATATGAAGGAGGGAACACGCTGACAGGAAGACGGTTCCATAACCTCACAGTGCGACAAAAGTAAACTAACTATAGCATGTTCGAATAGTATTGCGGCTTTCAGAATATACTTTTAAGTGATCGGCGATAAATTTCCAGCGAAGAATGGTGGCTAAGTAATTTTAAAGCGATAATAGCTTAGTAGCTACTTTGTCGGATACTGTGTCAACGGATGTAGGTTCAAATCTCCACCTATCATATTAAGAACTGTACTAGTACCACGTATGTATTATTGAGGGTGGGGGGTTTGAATGGTGATTACATAAGCACTGTTTACTAGACTTTTTTTTTAATATTCTGCCAATACTTATGTTATCACGGCCTACTATTGCTGACACGGGAGAGGGGGGTAGTCAAAATGTTTAAAATTTTGCCTACGTAATACTTATATGACCTGAGTGTGTTCTGGGTACTTTAGAAACACCACCTTAGTATTATGTGAGATTGTTCTATTTACATGCTACTATGGATAAATTAAGACATTTTAATTAATCGTAAACGCGAGATCGTTCGTTGGATTATTAACGCGCTATCATCGCGTCGATGCGTTTGTTTCATTATTAGTTACATAATACACCCTAATAAAGACCCATTGACGTACGTTTGAAAATCAACATCGTTTAAACGTATAATCCATTCGAGATTATCCAATAATAGGTTTCCACACACGAGTCAATCGGTTTATTACATACCTACTATGGATCAGTGTATGGTGCGCTACTGTGCCTGCGCAATTTTGGCAGCCACCGAATTTCAAGCCCGTGCCAGATACAACATTCGATTTTGACAGATCGCTGCATTGAACATCGGTTCGTTGAACTCAGCATCTCTTGTAAAAATAATGATACACTATCCCATCCTAAGGTACTTAAATTACATCATCGTCTACCCTATCTTCATCCGATATTTACTTGGAGTCAGCGTAAGATTTCATTACCTTTTCCATTCGTCTCTATTTGGAATGATGTCCGCATTCACTCCCTTTTTGAGCATGTCATTTTTCACCAGCTTTTCTTTGGTCTTCCCTTTCTGATATAACCATCCACATCTATATCGAATATCTGAGTTAGAACATTGTCTTTCTCCCTGCATATCATTTGCCCATAACAAGATAGTTCTGCTTCTTAGGTCTTACTGGCGCCACCTTTAAGCTTCCTCTAATGAGCTCATTCCTCATTCGTTTAAGGTACTTACAAATAATAAATTTCGTAAAATATCAAGTGCAAGTATAAATATTGTATAAATAAGTTAAATATAATTCAAAAGTGCAATAGCAAGTAAAATATCGTTCGAATTTGTTAAAACTATATATTTTGTAGGTAGGTCTATTGTTGTAAACGAGTATATATTTATATATGTAATATAAAATAAATAATATAAATCTTCTGTGCCTGTGTATGTGACTAAACTCCTCCTAAACGTCTAAACTGATTTTAATGTCTAAATTTTTTGTGTCTATTCCTGGGGATTCGAGAATAGTTTAGATTGACAATTTGGTCCAATTTAACTTTTTATATATGAAACGCGAACGAAGTCGCGGGCACAGGTAGTACCTATATAAACCCATGGACACATTTTTTAGAAAACGCTCATAAAAGAGGAATAAAAACAATATTTTAAGTACCTATGTTTGTATTAGCTTGAAAATTGGACAAAATTATTAGCAATGATTTATTTCTATCTCCCACAAGTTATTAATCTCTTCTCAGGACCCATGTTGCCCCCATTCCCGTGTCGCCCCCCCATCCCAAATGCAGTGGACGGCCCCGGGGGGTTTTAGTGGGTATTTCCGGGCGATTCTCGCCCGGGTGAGTCCCACACTGGCACGGAGCTCGTCACTCCGTGCCCTCTTATCTACTGTATTTGGGGGACTCTGATCCCACAAATACAATAGATAAGGGTAGTGCGTAAATGCATTTCCCCCCGTCAAAAAAAAAAAAAAAGGACCCAATTCTAAGGCCAACGCGACGAAGTCAATATATAATAATATTTTAGATCTGTTTACTTTTATGTTCAATCTTGCTGACGTAATTTTCGGCTTAAGCGTTATGTTTCGTTTTATGCGTTGAACATTTTGACTTAAGAGTTATATTAAAAAATATAATGTTGCATCGTTTTGTGAAAAAAGTTCTACGTACATTTTACATACTTTTTTACACGATACAGGCTCAATGCTTTGACTACAATCTCACCTAATGGTAAGTGACGATGTGGTCTATGATGGTAAACACACTAAGCCTAGAGGTAAGGTAAGGAAATGCCCTACCACCATGCTTTGGTTTTCTTACGATGTTTTCCGTCACCGAAAGCTCAGGCTGATTTCAAAAATACATATAAATAAACATATACAGGTTTTATTATAATTTTAGTTTACAGCCTTAGATAAAACAAAACGAGAATGTGTACCTTTTTGTTTGTCCGTGAACTCTACCTAGAAACTCTTTTTTAGATATTTAAAAATCATAGACGTATTTTCTCTGGCCAAGTTTTAGTATACATTTTGTTACATGAAACAGAATATGAAACTGCCTCGGTAGCGCAGTTGTATTACATACGACTGCCGTTCTGAGGTCTCGGGTTCGATCCCCGGGTCGGGTCAAGTGATATTGGGTTTTTCTACTCAGTATCATCCCGGAGTTTGGAATTTGTGCCCGATATGGCGACAGGCTCGCCCCCTGTCACATCTGGGACGGAACTAAGCTCGGCGAAATGTGGGTGCTGTAGTTCGCTACTTCACCTCTGCCTAACACTTCGGGGATAACAGGCGTGAGCATATGTATGTATGTATGTATGTATGAAACAGAATATCAGGATGGGTAGTGAATTAAGTCACAATAAAAATGACTATTACCAGTACATCGACTTTTCATCATTAACATCATCATTTCAATTCACTCCAGCACATGGACCTCTCTCAGGGAACTTCGCGCCAACCGGTCTTTCGATGTCTGCATGCAGCGGATTCCCGCGACCTTCACCAGGTCTAAATTTTGCTTATGTAACACTTGAACGACCCCGTTCCCGGGGATAAAAAAGGATTCTCCATCGTATACATATCAGTTTCTTTAACCAAATAATTCATCGTATTAAAAGCGCATCGTCCAAACTTAAAACGAGCGATAATGCGAATTCCTATTAGCGTTTTCTTGATTGATTTAAAAAAACAAACAATGTTAACTCCACGTCACAACATTTGAGATTATTCTCGGAATAATAGGAGTGCTTATATGAGGCGCTTGACTGATATTAGGGCATGATTCATAGCGCTCATTGCATTCCTGAGTTTCCTGTTGTCATGACTAACTTCAGGTGACCTGCATCAGGGAGTCCGCCTGTTGGTTATATTTATAAAAAAGGCACGTGCGCGTTTAATATTATCTAGTATTAAGGAATCTGGAATA
Organism: Samia ricini; assembly: GCA_014132275.2. Classification (NCBI taxonomy): domain Eukaryota; kingdom Metazoa; phylum Arthropoda; class Insecta; order Lepidoptera; family Saturniidae; genus Samia; species Samia ricini. The sequence goes on along the minus strand of AP028160.1, from coordinate 36,260,161 downwards.
CTCATGCTAATAGTATGTGCCTGGAATTTTAGTTTAAATATTTTCTTGCTGTTTTTTTTTTCTTCCAAACTCAATATAATGATTTCCATATAGTAATCCAAGTAAATGAGATGTTTTAAAGAAACTTCTTGCGAATATTTCTGTGTCTTAACCTAAAGAATAAATTGCATCTAATATCGAATTTGTTTAATTACAGAATTATTTTAAAATAAGCTTATAAATTTAATTTTTGTTAAATTTCTTATCGTCCTGCTTTTATCATTCCATCGTTATTTAATAAGTATATTGAGATGTGATTCGACACAAGATATTTACTGGCCCAGCGTCTCTTTTACGAAAAAATAAAGTTTATTTTTAAGTCATTATAATTTTGATAATAGCAAACTATACATAAGGGATAAAATGTGAAGTCTAACCGAATATGACACGGATCAATAACAGCCATTGGTACATCGACACAACTACGGTTTCCTTGTAAACACAAGAGAAATTACTGCGAATACACACCGTAATCCAGTGTCAAGAAACCTAAACTGCACTGTGTGTTGTTGCATATTCTATCTTGATAAAACTCTCAACAATAAGTACATCGATTTATATTATATTTATAATTTAATTTCTTAGTTGAAATTACAAACTACAAATGAACGTGGTATTTTTTTTATCAAATCAAAGAAATACTACACTCATATCATTCAGTATCAAGATATTAATGATAAAATTAATCAGAAATACCATTACCTATAATGTACCTAATCTTGTATGGATCAGAATGTTACCCCATAAAGGTGACGGACGAAAGAAGATTACATGCAGCTGAGATGCGAACGTTGAGGGGGATGTGTGGGGGAGCAAGAATGGACAGGATTAGGAATGAATATATTAGAGGAAGTTTGAAAGTGGCGCCAATAACAGACAAGTTAAGAGGCGGTCGTTTATCCTGGTATGGACATGTGATGCGCAGGGAGAAAGAGAATGTTGTAAGAAAGGTATTGGATATGAATGTGGTGTATGAATGGTTACATGGGAAGGGGAAGACCAAAGAAAAGATGGATAGACTGTGTGAAAGATGATATGTTTAGAAAAGGAGTGAATGCGGAGATGACAACAAATAGAGAGGAATGGAAGAGGAAGACATGTTGCGCCGACCCCAAATAAAAATGGGAAAAGGGTAGGGAGATGATGATGACCATTAACTATAATATTTAGGATGCAGAGTATCGCTGCAGGACGAACGGTCAATATTAACATTACCAGATGTTCACAGAATTTCGAATAATGTCAAAAAAAACAGCTAATTTATTTAAATTTGTTTTTCTTTCTAACCTATCTAATGCTGTTGACCGGAAGGGCCTTTACATCTTCACCGAACTTTAATGAATTTGTTAATACCATTAGCTGATCGTAAAGGAATGCATTGTGAGGAAACTTGAACACGGGATACCAATTCTCATAAGTGTGCTAGAAAAATGGGAAATCATATATTTTTGGCATTGACAATCGAAAAATCGTAAAGCATGATAGCAAGACATCCAATATAAAATCTCTAAATATATCTAATTGAGACCATTTAAAGATGAAAAGGCGTCACCAAGCATTTTAATTGACGTGCCTTTCCCACTTCCAAGTACTGCATCCTTTTTTTTTTTTTTTGACGGGGGGAAATGCATTTACGCACTCACCCTACCTATTGTATTAGTGGGACCTAGTGCCCCTCCAATACAATAGGTAGGGGGGCACGGAGTGACGAGCTCCGTGCCAGTGTGGGACTCAAACCCGGGCGAGAAGCGCCCGGGAATACCCACTAAAACCCCCCGGGGCCGTCCGCCGCATTTGAAGTAGGGGCGATACGGGGTTGCCAGGCATGTCGCCGCAAGTACTGCATCCTAAAAAATTATATGAAATTGTCGTCAAATATTAAAACCTCAGTAACAATGTTTGGATTTGGATGATTGTTACAGTTTAAAAGCAATATATAAGAAATCCGAGTAAGGTCATACTTTTGGTCTACCGTTATGCACTTTCTAATCAGCATTAATCTTTGGCCTGTGGCTATCAATTATAATTATTTCGGAGGGGTGCTGACGTGTAGCGAATGTGGTCGAAAATTTATCGTAAAAATAGGCTATAACAGTCACCTGAGTGCTCACCAACAAAGTCCTCGATAGTCGGATCCCAGGTGCTGTGGCCGAATAAGGTCGGAATTTATTATTATTATAACCAGTATTAACAAAACTAAATCCAAAAATCACAAAGCAATCAAACATTTCAAGTAACGAAACAACCAATATTCATAAGTAAAATTTTATTACATTGTATAATCTTATAGCCGGCTATGTGTATCCATTAGCTTGCACGGGAATCGAACGTCAATAATATCTATTGCAACTCATATCTAACGAAACTAGATTACCGGTACCATTATTCTAAATATTTATAACTTTGCTAATACTACTTCCAACCTATAGCGCGTTTCCATTGGCTGAAGATTTACGATTTTTTTGACGTTTTTTTGCTGTTGTTAAGGAAAAACTTCAAATGGCGCGTTGTGCGACTTTTGGGATGGATAAAAATTAAGATCAAGCGTACGGAAACGCGTCGGTATTGTATGCCTTCAGCTGTAGATTCAGCTTAGTTGTCTATGATTACACATGAGAATATAATACCTAAAAGGAATTGTCAAATTTTGCGTTGGGAAAAAATACAACGACATATGATTACGGTTATACAGTTTGTTCAAAATTATAAAAGCCACTATTATTTGAAAACTTTAAGTTTTCACTTCAGCTGCAGGTCTCACTGATACAATATTTTATCTGAATTTTGAATTTGTATTACAGCGTTGTGGTTTAGTAGATAATTGGATATCATTTCGAGTTTTAATCAAGAATTGTGGAATATACATTACGTTAAAAACTATTGTAATAGTAACAATCTTCGATGAACATAATGGCTTATATTTTTTTTATATTAAGTGCTTGACAATAGTTATGCAAATGGTTATCTTTGGGGGAGACATATGTCCAGCAATGGACATCTTTCGGTTGAATGGATGAATGGAGAAAATAAATTGCCTACTATCGTGCTATGATTGTGTCTCGATGTTTGGCTCCCCTTAAACTCAAAACTCATTGATAAGATTTAAACTTGAGTTAAACACGTAATCTGTTACTTCTGAACCAAATACAGAATATGTATTAATTTGTTACGTTTGATAACGATGGTTACAAATGTTTTAACACGTTCTTAAAATTTATAAGAGTATCGTCAAATAGAATGGAAACATTACCCAGAAACAGGAATGATCTGTACGGAACACTTTTATCCACGATCGGCTGCATCCAAACACAAATAAACTGTTTTAAGAGTGCCCAGACTCGATCAAACGGTTAACAAACCGGCCGTGTATTGTCTTCTGGCATTTAACAATCATACAGTTCGTTTATTTAGACGATGTTATTGTGTTATGTAATCATATGCCTAATCATCTTCTGTATCTCATAATGAAAAAACAGTTATTCTAAGAGTTAAATACTCGTCGTTGATCACCGCACACTTATCATACTCTTTTTTATTAATCAGTGATAGCATTTTTTGTATTGTAACTTGGGAAAGTAATGGTACTATGATTGAAAGTAACCATAATACAATCCAATAACAATGGCGACCACTAAGAGATACTAGATGTCGTAACCGTATACGGGCTAATTTTGAAATACGACAATCTAAAGTGTGTTATTGACACAGCCGTTACACTTAGATTATGGATATAATTATATCAACTATATTTACCGTATTCTATCATTTTATTTTATCCGTAATGATTTTTTATGCGTAATTATACATGCTTATTATTGTTTCTTATTAAGTTAGCGTTGGTTCTCGTTTTAGCCTCGGTGGCGCAGTTGTGTTACGGTGCGACTGCCGTTCTGAGGTCTCGGGTTCGATCCCCGGGTCGGGTCAAGAGGTATTGGGTTTTTTCTACTCAATTTCATCCCGGAGTTTGGAATTTGTGCCCGATATGGCGGCAGGCTCGTCCCCTATCACATCTGGGACGGAACTAAGCTCGGCGGAATGCGGGTGGTGTAATTCGCTATTTCACCTCTGCCTAACCCTTCGGGGATAACAGGCGTGAGCTTATGTATGTATTGAATGATAGAAAAATACTTTTTTCTCTCTGTCTCTGTCTCTCTGTCCATCGTTTAGTTAGCTTTTTATTCGAGAAATACTGAACCGATTTAATCGGGTTCTTTTTTACAAATTCAAACTTAACATTACCTTAATTGATATAACATACAAGTATGATAATGTAAAAGTTTAATAAACTTAATAATACACTGGACCGCAAAAGAATAAGTGTCGGTTAGAAAATCTTCAATATCTTCAAAAGTACCTGACCTAGTGTTATGAAATAAAGACTAAATTAAAGAATATATTAATGTCCTTAAATAAAAAATATGAATTCAACCTTTTTATTTTTAATAAATTAAAAATATGTAAAAATGCGTAGTTTTTCCGGTATTCAGAATTTCAGTGATATATCTTTCTGAATTTGACATTACAAACAGACACTTCAATTTTATTTATGAGTATAGATTACGTAGTATCAGGAAATATAATACGGTTCATGATTTCTACAAAGTTAAGTCTTTATCAATGCAATAAATCGTTATAAAGTCACAATTAAATATCAGTAGAGTCGATGAGAAATCTAAATTTGAATTTAAAAAAAATATATACACAACTGCCTCAAAAGAGGTATTTATTTATTGATAGTCTTTATATTCTGAAATGGAAACTCCTTTGTAAAGAAATTTTCAGAATTAGACTTATATTTATAAAGTTAACTGTAGTTTTATGTACCGGTCGTACGTCTTGTTGAAACGGAAGACATATCCTTAAATGGCTACTCATAGTTGCTATTGACGCATTTGTACCCCGGGCTGTGATGTCGACGACACCGGATATCTCCGATGCGCCATGCGAACGTTCGGTTTGACATTTTTATAGCGATTCAGAATATGTATTACCTTTGTCGGGTTTAAACGTGTTTTATAGTCCCTTTGGATTGTAATGCGTTCACCTTTGCCGGCTTAATGATTCGTGGATGATTTATTTATACTTTCACGTGAAGTTCTTGTAGGGATAATACTAGAAAATCTATTTAAAGTTCGTTATTGTCATACAGTATCCTAAAGTAGCGGTATCACTCTTGACATAGTGTTAGTGGTCGTCACTTCAGGTGTTGGTGGCAAGCTTTACAGCGCGCCGCCACGACTCTGTGATAAGCGCCTTCCTCGTGCATTTATGTAGTGAAGATACACGCGCGCACAAAACATCACGCCTGTCTCCTGTGAAAGGAGACAGAGATTATATCCTACTTGCTTCTACACTGCTACTCTTATTTAATTCCTCGTCTTTACCTTTTCTTCAGTTACGTGTAATTTTGACTAACTAAGCACCCTTTTCTCTGTCTTTATCATTAAATCTTTTTCCTCTACCACACCGCACCTCTCACCTGGAAATAATCACTTTTACCTTAGCTTAGACTTTTTATACTTCTATCAATAATCTAATCAATTTTCTGTGAAACACAGATGTAGAAAAATGTCATTTTTTTTTTATTGAACCTAGCTAATGCTGTTTACCGGAAAGGCCTTGACAGCTTCACCGTAACTTTGTGGGCGAGTGCTGAAGGCACTCGCTGCAAAAGGTATTTGGCACAAGGGTTCGAACTTCGGCTTGGCCGCTACCTGAGTGTGAAAATTCTGCGGAATTTTAATTCTAGCTAATCCCTACATTTTTTATTGATTAATTTTAAAAAAAGGTTTCTCACAGCATTTATGTACCTGCGTGTTGTGCACAGGGATGTGTGTGCAGTATTCTGTGTCTGATGCTAAGTGCATGGTCAGTGTCACTTTATCGCGCTTGTAGCGGTGTCAAGTGCCTCCCCAGTTGGGGAACGGAGCACGTCTTGGGCCGCCACCGGAGGGGTACCCGTAGTGTGTGCGGGAGCAAAGTTAGCCGCCTGTCCCCGGCGGCGGGAACGGCGGTTTCGCGGGTGTGGGCGCTGATATGCAAGTAAACGTGGTTAAAGCGGGCAGATCCTATTCATGCGAGTGTAGTTATCGCCACGGTCGATCAAAATATTACACGGTCGCCGCCTCTTGTAGACAGCGCACCAGACGGGCGAGTACGAGACGGCTTGTACTTTGAGGGAATTCGGGTGTGTCTCTGCACGTTCAAAGAAGGGCACTGGGTTTTAAAAACGGACCTAATGGCGGGCAGGTTAAGACCAATTTCTCTGATACTATTGAGCGCCTGCGGCTTTCCTTATCAAACGATTCTGAATCCTTTGTAAGGTACGCCATCTGAGATCTCTTAATGTGACCGAACCCACGTGATGATGGGTCTTAATTACCCATCTTATACAAGGTAACTTTGTGGCGGAGAGCCATTTTACTCTTAGAGTTATAGAGAGGGTAGAGACGGCTTAGCACCATGGCGGACAGAAGGCACGTGAGGGCACGGAAGTCCTCGGTGGACTGCACCTTAACCATAATGCCATCTCTGACATCATTGGGCCGCGGTGTAATGGATTTTTGCGGCTCAGTAGAGCCGCCGAAATCCTAGTCCAGGATGCCGCCTTATCCTGGATCGTAAAGGGCGGTGGCAGGCGAATCTTCTTATTATGCTGAGAGTCTAAAAAGACTGCGCTGCGGGTCTGGGCACTATCGGTGCCGCGAAGGGCACCGGTTTGGGCTGCTTAGATGCATCCTCTACAGCGAGGGCCCAATATTAATTAAAACAAACGATTATATTTATATTCCTAATATAATATTTATAGCGTGATTTAGAATCCCGTATTTGTATATGTACTAAATAACTCTTTACAGCGCCATCTATATTTTTTGTCTATAAAACAGTGACAAGTTATTGTCATAAATAAATTTTACGGTGTCCAATGTGTTTAAATTAAAATCCTGCGTTTTTTATAGAACTATAAAGTGATCACTATTTTCGATTAAATAAAAAGTGTCCTTGACCCATTCCATAGGATAATAAAAATTAACGGCCGATTATAAAAAAGACGAAAACGTTGATATTAAAATAAATAAATTATGGAGGAGGAAGAGGCGAGGTCTTTTATAAGTGCCGCCCTCTGTCGTAAATCATTTGAACCGTTGGTAGCGGTATGCATCGCTTGCAAGCGGCCTCCTCTTTACATACACTGACCATTTAATTTTGACAAATTATCCATTCGACTTCTTTTGATCTTAACACACTTTACGTGATTCATTAAACCCACAGGGATTTAGGTTATTATGATTTGTTGTAAATCACTGATAAAATTTATAGCACTGATTCACAAATTATACCGCAATACTTTGAAATATTTTGAAAGATATTATTATTAAATAGGTCATTCAACTTTGATTCGGTTCAAACAATTGTATGAAGTCTTCTTAAGAAAAGTGTGAAAGGTTTTTTGAAAAAAATATATGTTAATTGAAGCGATAAAGTTTTGAGAAGTACAAAGTTTTTTAACAATGTTTCGAGTTTCCCTTATTTCAAGTTTTGGTTGTTGACATATGGATTTAAAAAGATTTCATTATGGAAAACCCTCAAAATTTGGGTAAAACTCGAGTTTGAGATTGAGTTACACTCAATATATTTTGTACAAAATCTTGATTGAGTACATACTTTTTAAGTAATATCTAAATATTTTTTTCGAAAGATAACAAAAAAAAACATTGATTATTTGAACTATAATTCATTACAATAATAGTTTATTAACGCTAGCAACATATGCTGACATTCCTTTTAAGATATAGCGCAGTAGAATCTAGGTTATTTCTCTTAGTTTGATGATAATCCTCAATAAAAGAAAAAAAAAAAACATATAATACAAAGATATTTTATAATGTAAAAACCTCTACTAAGAAATTGATCATACAAACTGCCAAATCATAATCTCTTACGGTTTCTTACCTTATTAATTTATTATCGAGATATTATTTTACGACTAAATCATAGTATCAATAAATCTTAATGATTACATCACACGCTTGAGCATCGACTACTTTATTATAGACAGTTATTTAATTATTGTTATTTATTGAAAGGAAATAGTCGATTTTGGCAGCTTTCGTACTTATTACATTTTATATTATATAATAAAAAAACATTACACAGTTATTTTAATTTAATATTTTATTTTTGAAATACTTCTTCTTCATTTCCTTTTTGTTTTATTATTGAAATTATTTATTTTATTATTAAATTGGATAATGACAATTTCACTAAGCCGTCAACAAAGTTTTTTTTTAATAGCCTGTAAAAAAGCAACTCTAGGTAGTCTTTACTCCTTCTCTAACCACTTCGTTATCTCTTTCTGTGTTTTAGGATAACTTTTTTGAGTATGTATCAACGTAAGGTCATTATAAATAATCCGAGCAAAATTCCTTTGTCCTTGGCTTCTTTATTTTCAGAAATTTGACAGCTAAAAATCATTTTCATGCTAAATTAGCAAAAGAATATCGACTGATCGCTTTATATTATCTACATAAATATAATTAATTGGTCCCAATAAATACTGTTATACAGATGTTACTAATTTGAAATAGGAAAGTGGAATAAGCGGTTTTGAGGATACAATTTTATTAAAAACGAAATTAGAGGTCGAGAAGTGTGATATCGCGACCGTTATGTACTTTGGAATGTGGCTTCGTAGCGTGCTGAAATTATCTGGGAAAATTTGAAAGCGTCTTGGAAATATTGGATAGATCCAAGTAGGTAAATTGTTTCGGCACACAGCGAGTGGATCGGGACGGGACGGTTTTACTAAAGAAGAATTCGCGCTCGACTCGCATCGACACGGTGTCTTTTATAAAAAAACATCACGCTATCCTCGAAATGAGAAAATAGGAAAAAAAGATGCAGTATACTAAATAGACAGTATTTATTGTCAATTTCTAGACGACACGGTTATTATATATTAGCGAGCTGCAATGTATGCCAAATTAACAAAACACCATACCTAAATCTTCCTTAAGAATCACTGTCTTTGGGTGTAGTTTTTTTTTTGTTAGAACGGATATTTAATAAACTATGAGTTAATCGCATTCAGACCGACAGACGCTGCAAAGAACTTTATTTCTTAATTCTGTTGGTTTTATTTACTATTCAATTTCGATTGCTGCTTTGCTTCCTCAATGCATCGGTTCTGATTCATCAGAATTTTTCCGTATCCATTAAAAATTTAAACAAAATAATACTGAACGATGACAGGCATTAGTCCGTTAAAAGCTCAAGAAAAGATCAAAGGAACTCCTTAGAGAAGATACATTACTTTCTGCGGTTTAATGTGTTCCTAGAATATATTTTAGTAAACGACATTTGTTCATATCTTTAATTTATTTGAGCTCATTATTTGAATAAGCTTCGCTGTCTTCCAGACTTAGCGATTTCTGCGTCTATCAATGAAATTTACGTTCCTATTATGAGGTTTTTTTTTTCGATACTGTTGATCTGTCTAGCTTTAACGAGGGCTTCTGTCCTTAAGACATCCGGCGGCGATTTGGAGGGATTTGATTTTTAATAATAGTTTTACGCATTATATATACTTTATAATTTACTATTTAATAATTGTCTTTTAGAATTTTATAAAAGTTACGCTATATAACAAATTTGGTCGAAAGATTTGTTGGTGACTTGACTTGACTTTTTCTTAAGCGCTCTAGCCAAAACTAGTTGTCAATTTAAAGATAATATAGGATATGATGATTCCAGTAATAATAATAATAAAAATCTCGAGTGTAGTTTCAGAGAAAATTGCATATATATAAATAAACACACATATAACTTGAAGAGAAGATGAGTCGCCGTTCAAAGGAGTTTCGGTGTGTGTTTCACAAACATTCAAGAAGCTTGTCTAAACAAAGAAAACTAATAAACAATAACTCAAAAAATATTATGCAAGCCTAGTAGTTCTGTTAAAAATCCGGGTCACGAATAAGTGTTAAAGAAAAAGAAAACATGAAACGACAAAGCGCAAATCGTTCAACTTTTGTTATGACATTTATTTCCATACAAAAAATATCACATACGAAATAAGTTATTATATTCACACATAATATTCGTTTAAGTATTTCTTTCCTCTTTGAAAGTTATAAACTTTTCATACGATTTAACATACACGAGGCGAATGATATCGCTGCTTTGATATGTGTGTTTTTCGCCGTGATATCTGTTTTTTTTAACCGACTTCAAAAAGGAGGAGGTTATCAATTCGTCTGTATGTTTTTTTTTGTATGTTTCTTACTGGATTTCTCCGTCAATTGTGGACCTATTTGCAATTTTTAAATCGAAGGAGTACACTTCCGTGGTGGTCCCATTTCCATCAGACCAGGATCTGATCACTGGAAATCAGGGAAATCAAGAAAAACCCTTGAATATTATAGACACTTGTACATTCTTATACTAAAAAGTAGAAAAAAACTATTATATTAAAAACAAAACCGACTTCAAAAGAATAAACTATAAAAAGACACTAAAATGTCAATAAATAATTACTTTACTAATCTGCTTCGTTAATTTTGGAGTCGGTGCCAGCTAGAGTTAACCAACGTACTCATTTACAAATGGAAATAACTGCCTAAACTTTAGCATAATTACATTTACCTAGGCTAAATAAAGGACTAGGGTGATTTTAAAGAAAAATTAATCAAAACTGAATATTTTATCGACATACATTTACACGATTTTGTTATCCGTAAGCTGTCACCAATTTCAAAATTAACGAAGCAGATTAATAAAGTAATTATTTATTGACTTTTTAGTGCATTTTATAGTTAGTTTACTCTTTTGAAGTCGGTTTTGTTTTTAATTAAAATAGTTTTTTTAATGGTTGTCTCGCCTTTGTGACGTCAGAGCGTGTTGAAATCCGGGGGCTGATCAGCGTCATCGTATTTCGAAAGCTGAACGGATGTTACATTTATTGCGGTTACTTTACATTGTAAAATGTTAATTAGCGAGTTGAATGATTATTACAAAGCCCTATGAAATTTTGAACGATTAACATCAACATACTTAATAACCGTTAAAATACCAACCTAGCGTTTACGCCGTTCCTATTGTTTTTCTATTGTTAAATTTTTTTTCTTAGCGATTAAGCTGTTACGGACGCGGACATGGTACGGCGGGGAGCAAAGGTCGCCAGTCGCCTAAGTAAGATCCTTTCCGTACAAGGAATCAATTCGAATCTTTTTTTTTTTTTTTTTTTTTGATGGGGGGAAATGCATTTACGCACTACCCTTACCTATTGCATTAGTGAGACCGGAGTCCCCCAATGCAATAGGTAAGAGGGCACGGAGGGACGAACTCCGTACCAGTGCGGGACTCACCCGGGCGTGAAGCGCCCGGAAATACCCACTAAAACTCCTCAAGGCCGTCCGCCGCATTTGGGATGGGGGCGACACGGGGTGGCTTTCGCAAGCACTGCGTCGCCCTCTACGGCGAACCCACCAGGCCTCGTCCGTGCAATGGCCCGGTAGGGATGGAGGAGAATACTTCCCCCCACCTCTTAGCCCGCCTCTCGAAAATAGAGGCACGACCGTACTGGTCGACAGTCCGGGGGGGGGGGGGGGGGCAAATCGAATCCAAACCTAATGAATCGATTCACAAAACATTGTGGTTATAATGATCGATCTTTCAACCTAAGTAATAAAGAATCGATTATTAGAGTATCCTTTTTGTTTTCTATGATATGATGATTATCTGTAAATAGGTAAAGATAAAACAGTTCAGTGTGATTTTTTCCTTAGTAGATTAAGCGTTCTTCTTTTTTTTGCTTAGTTGCTATTGATGACCTTTAATGCTGTCAATAAAAACAAACTTGGAAACAGTCGAAATTAAATAAAACAAGTTGAAAAAAGATTGACTTAGACTTATACCTCGATGTTTTGTAAATCGATAAAAAAAAAAAAAATCTTTTTGAAAAATATTTTTCCCATCCCTACTTAGGCGACTGATGATCTCGTCTTGCTGCCATACCATGTCCGGTACGTACGTGTGTTAACAGCTTTAGTCAGTTAGCTGATTTATAACTAGGGCACTATGATAACGATTTCCATAATTGTTATCTTTTTGAAATATGGATTGAAGTGAAAGTTCTTTGCGCGTGATTAGATATTCTGACGCTAAGTGTCACGATTTTTAATATTAAGAGAATATGCGACCGGCATTTATTCTATACAACACGTAGTCCCCTGTTGACTCCCTGGATAATTTCTTCTTATCAGTCATCACCACTAAAACAATCACCATTTTGGTGTGAAATATATTTGGTAGTCACTCCGAGGTGCTCCGGCCAAACGTCAGTTTAGATATTATGAACTCATAAATCGTCCGAACATTATGTTCTGACCCGATGATCCACTTTACATAATTTCTAAGTAAACTAAACCGGCGCTTTCGTATGCTGAAACGTAATTATAACCAGTGTTGCCAATGCCATTACAAAAACGGAACAAAAAAATAATATTATTTTGTCAAATTACATTATGTTATCATGCGAAATATTAAAGATATCTTGAAGTACCAAGTTCACAGGCTTTTTCTTTGATGTTTTTAGCGGGAACTATAACAATCATGTAGTGATTTTATATTCATAAATTTACGGGATTTGACTCTATGTTTTATGTCAATTACCTACAAAATTGGTACAATAGGGAAACAATGGAAAGCTGGCATAAACGCCAGGTTAGTGCTCAAGGGGTTAATACTGATGATATTTTACGTGACATGTTTTGGATTTATTGTGTACAATAATTAAATGATGTCACCGTGAAATTACATAGTCTAATAATTACAGTCAAATACTTTGATAACTTTAGGATTTTTTTTAAATTATACATATAGCAAGATTCCGTCAAAAAATCCCGTTCCTTTTTTTTTGTAAATAACTGTATTAGCTTGTTAATTTTCCCCACTTTTAGACGCATCCAAATTGAAACAAAATTTCGAATTTCGAATAAATGAAAAAAAAAAAAATCAATAAATAAATGAACTTGTATTGAATCTATAAAATTGTAAGTTGGCGCAACACTGATTATAATTACATATTCCATAAACCACAGCAGAACTCGAGTTAAAAATACATGAGAAGCGGCGAGAAATCAACTTTAAAAATGAAACGGAGAAAAGCGAAATTATAAAACAAAAACAACAACAAAAAAAATAAATAAAATTAAAAGAGGATTAAAATAAACAAAAACAAAAAAAAAAAAAAGTGTCGACAACGATGATAAACACTGCCATCTTAAACAGTGCCTTACGAACAACAGAAACAATAAAAAACAAATGGTGCTCGATATAAACGAACCGACGATAATGATAATGTTACAACTAGTTGCTGTAGTGAATGAAAAAAAAGGACACAGCGTGAACTTTGAGAAACTTTTAAAATGTTAGACGTGTTTCGTGGTTTGAAGAATCTCATAAAAGTGAACTATGTCCACATCGACTCGCCGGTATTCAGGTTGCATTACTCAATAACTGTGATACTGTTGATATCGTTCAGCCTGATCGTCACAACGCGCCAGTACGTTGGCAACCCCATAGACTGTATACACACTAAAGACATCCCGGAGGACGTTCTGAACACGTACTGCTGGATACATTCGACGTACACGCTGAAGAGTTTCTTCGACAAGAAGGTCGGCGTCGAGGTCCCCTACCCCGGTATCGGGAACAGCCGGGAGAAGGGGGAAGAAGATATGAACGATAGGAAGATCTACAAGTATTACCAATGGGTGTGTTTTTTTGCCTATTCTTTCAGGTGAGTGTCTCTTAATTATTTATTAGTGTTTATACGTTTAATGATTTGCATACAAGAGCGTAGCTACCGTTATATCGGTCGTAACAACAGTGCTGCATTTGCACTTAGGCCCATGAGGCACAGGCCTAAGTCAGCAATAACATTTTCGGGATAATAACAGTTAAGGATAATTCAAAAATAGATTTAACTTTGTTTTGCTGTGAATATGTAAAATTTACTTTTCATTTATAGAACTTATTAAAAAATTTGTCGGTTTTTGATTTAGTTTTTTTATTTGGCAAGAAATATTTCAGGAATGAACACCTTTTAGACCTGAATTAACACAATTGTTCATAAACTCAGTCATTTAAATTAATAATTATTCCTAGTTTATGAACAGTTGTAGTAAGTTATAATTAATAAACGTTAATTATAAGGCATAAGTAAATTAATAAAATGATATAGTATTTTCAATATTTCCGTATAAAGTGTGGCATATCAAACGGGGCCTAGTGCGGAAGCTTGTCTAAATCCACCACTACGTTGCAATGACATGGGGGTAAGCACAAAATCGTAAAATGTTATCCACAATCTTGATCCTTCATATTTTACTGATGTTTCTTCGTCATGACTGACAACTTTTTGAAAAGACTAAGTGAAGACATGTCCTTAGTTTTTAAATGATACGATACGAAAATTTAGAGGACAATAAAGGCCGCCAAAAGTAAGAGTAATATAAAAAAACTAAAGAAAATAAAAAATTGAGAGTAGACATCATCATACCGGGTTGGATCTACCACGGCTAAAAGTATGTCGGAATATACGCTTGCTCATACAGAAACGCGATGATTTTAAGAGGAAATGCCGTCGACGTTTTTTCCATACATACGTATACTTCCCTCTTTCCTCTCCTGGATAATGATATAGTAGTAAATATATTTATACCTTAAAATAAAATATGCCTAGTTTGCCACCGTCTTCCAACGTCCGTCAAACAAATTTGATGTATAAAACAAATTAAGCAAGACGTATAGAGAGGCAAAGTCTTTCTCATTTTATAATTGGAAGAAAAATTAAAATTGGCCTTGTTTTGGAGGTGGAAACAGGGGAATACGAAGCAATGATTTTGTCTATTTTTCATAGGTAAAATCAGCCAGAGATCCAGTTGTTCTTTTCGCAATTTATAACTCTTTCATTAGGGCGCAACGCGAATTCCTCCTATCCCTCATATATGTTACCGGCCGCGTTTCCTCTTAAATAGTCTATGTAAAATGTGTCTAAACTTTTGTACATAAACTGTTTTGAGTAAAATAAAAACAGGTGAGTTTAGATCGTGTCGCAATGATGGCGAGGTAAAGGAGAGCGCGCGCGCGTGTGGCACAAAAAAATCTATCGAAACACGCTCACTAATAATAGTCCAGCCGTTTGTTTATAGTTCGCGACCCGTTTCAGTAAATTTTTTATTATTTTAACAACGCTTTTATCGACGCGTTAAACGACGTCTCATTCTGAACTGTTATAATCCACGGAATCCGGGATTAATATATTCTGTTGTTTTTTTTTTTATTATTATTATAAGAACGTACAGTAAAAAGAACAAGAAGTTTGACTTTGACCCAGTCTCTCTTTACATACATTATCTAAATATGTTTTGATTTAAATATGTTTTTTTTTTTTTTTAATAGTGATACGCCTCTAGACGTAGCTGCCGCAACCTTTAACATAATCAGAGACCTTGTATATCTGTTTCTATTTATTTCTTTTGTGGGGTTTCTCTTTACTTATCAATTTATCAATGGATACAATTAATTACATTTATTAGGGAGTCCGATGTCTACATGGTGAAGTAGTTATCGGGCTGGGTGGCTGCTCTAATTACCCGGCCCACTCAAGGAGGGAAACGCAAGGGTTTCTCATCTTTCCCCGCCTCACGAATCGCGACTATGACGGGATCTGTAGTTGCGCGGCCTTTCTACTCGTCGGGTCTGCCTTTAACTTGATCTGCCCGATGACGGGCGGTAGGAACAGAGTCCCTGTGGTTGCCCACGGAGGTTTTTCTACCCCATTAGGGGAACCAAGAGATTTAAATATGTTAAATGGATACAATTAATTACATTTATTAAAATAAAGATCAAAAATTCATTTGTTAAATAAATTATTAGTGTTCTTGTCAGTTTGAGGAATTTTTTTATTTATTTGGCACCTACCAATATTTCATAATCCTCGATTATATCATTACGGTAGGCCAATTTTAAAACCTGCAGGGGGCGACGCGGTGCTTGCGAAAGCCACCCCGTGTCGCCCCCATCCCAAATGCAGCGGACGGCCCCGGGGGGTTTTAGTGGGTATTTCCGGGCGACTCTCGCCCGGGTGAGTCCCACACTGGTACGGAGCTCGTCACACCGTGCCCCTTTATCTATTGTATTGGGGGATTTTTATCCCCTAAATACAATAGATAAGGGTAGTGCGTAAATGCATTTCCCCCGTCAAAAAAAAAAAAAAGGTCAATTTTAAAACAACATTTTACTTCAAATATGTATGTACTAGATTTAGCTTTATCATACGCAATTTTATTAGCTACTAGCAGACAGCCCGCGGCTCCGCCCTCATTTCTTATATTGTACACTACGTAATATAGGTCGTTTTTAATTATTCATTAGAAAATAACGTTTTGATTGAATTGTATTTTGTTTAAAGTATAATGAGTTTTTTTTTAAACGGAACTCTATTTTCATTTTTTTTTAATTTGGTACTAACAGTAAGTAAAGATATTTCTCAAAAATTCAAACACCTACCAGTATAACCGTGCACGGAATCTGATTTTATTTACAATGTCATGATAATTTTTTTACACCTAACCCTTATTATTTTCGAAAAATAAAAGTAGCCTAAGTTATGCGTAGTAGCTTCAGCTATATGCCAAAAAAGGCCCGTTAAAAACACAGTCCTACCGTTCCGGAGATTAGCTGGCACATACGGACAGACAGACAATTTTTTTTAAACTGTATTGTTGGTTTAGGTTTCGTAGATACACACATTCATATGCATTTACTAAAAAAATGTTATTTTGATATTATGAGCAGATACTTAAAATTTTCGTATTTCTTTGGATTAAGGTATTTTAATACACAGACGCAAAAACTATTACAGAAAAAAATAGTCACATTACATAACTAAAATTATAAATTGAATTTTAGAATTCTATGGTAATAAGTTCACTAAAGATCAAAAATCAAAATAAAAAAATCTTTACTCAATTTAGGCCCTAAGAAGGCGCTTATGAACGTCTAAAAACACTACCACCGGTTCGGAAAACAACCCAGTCGAGAAGAGCGCGGGCACGAAACTCGATTTGGTTCTCTTTTTTAATTAATACAATATTCATAATTTACATTAGCTTTCTTTTTCTATATTTATTAACGTATAAAGACATACATTTCGAAATAATATTTGTACATTATGGTATATAAAAAAGTGAATCTTATAGAAATACTAGCCGCTATCCGATCGCTTCGCTACTCGGTGGAGTTATATGGAATATCAAAAATGTTCTGTGTTTTTTTTTCCAGATATAAAATACATTATATGTCAAATTTCTCATAACCCGATCAAATTTTTTGCTTATTTTTTGAACAATATTATAGAAATATAAGGCTATGTGTGCTTCACTCAAAAATCACTGAAAATGTCTCGATCATTTTCTTTCGTTTACATTTTTAGACACTTTGTTCTTATTAAAAAAAAAATACAACGTTATATTAAAAAGCACACGTAGACGCAGTTATTACTTAGTTAAGAAATAAATATGCAAATATTACTTTTATAAACTAACTCGCCGTCTATCAGGTCCAAATAAATTTGCTGAGAACCGTCAAGGGCCAAGGTGACATTGTAACTTAGAGGTATATAAAAATGGTTTTATCCAATTCGGCCAAGCCGTTTTGGAAGTGAAGAACAACGAACACACGCGTTACACCAGAATTTTATGTATAAAGATTAAGGTGCGATACCACTATATTAAGGCGTTAATTATAACAATGGCTTCCTACGTTCAAACAAAAACACTTATAAATATTTATCGAGCGCGCGTTACAAATTGAGATTTAAATATTTATGACATACTTCGCTGATCGTATTAACCCATTTCTTTTAATATTTACCCCAAAGTAATAATATGACCAAGGAATTTACGCCTGCTCTAGGGTTGTCACGACCGTATCAAATAATTAAAAATTGTGAGATCCTAATCTATCTACTATCTAGTAATCCTTTTTCGCTAAATAGCCGCCATTTTGTATTAAGTGATTCCGTTTAATTATTAGAATAATAACGAACAAATAGACATCCTTTATAATTCTTACAATTATATAAAAGCTTACATCTGTCTGTATGTTTGTCTTTTAGTTGCTTTATAATTCGTGAACTACTGAACCGATTTATAAAATTGTAAATTCTAAAGCAATTTGTAAATTCATTATCTGGTCAGGTTTTAGTATATGTACTTTGATACGTTAATAATATATTAGAAAATGCATTTAAGATTAGAATAAGAAATAATAACTTTACTATATGCTATGTAAAATATAAGAATTAAGATTTGCAAAATATAAGGACTTTTTTTAAATTTAAATAATTTAATATTAACCTATTAATTAAATATTAATTTAGTTTACCATACCCGTAAACGATAGAAGACAGCCCTGGGTGATGAGAAATTGTGTATAGGATTAAAATACAAGAAGATGATCTCTGGTAATTTATCCGACGACCCCATTGTATACAACTTATCAATATTTAAAAAAAATGATAGATTTTTGGTATTATATAATAAAAAAAATGAAGGCAGGGGAGGCGATGAGATTAGAAACTATGCTTATTTTTGTTAATATGTCGATTTCCCATAGACATGAGACAATAGGGAAGACAACAGAAAAACAATATAAAAACAACGGAAAGCTGGCGTAAACGCTTGGTTAGTGCTCAAGGGATTAAGGAAGAAAGGAATACATTTTTGAATACTTACTGGGTTGTAATGAATCGGCAAATAATATCAAGTTAATGAATTATCCTTATAATATATTGTCTCAACGTCTCTCTGTCTGTCTGTTAGTTGACTTGTAACTCGATAACCACTGATTACATGATATTTTTTTAAGCCATAAGTGTGTTATCTGTTTACATCGTTACATTACATAAATTTATTTAAAAAAAAACGTTGATCGTGATTTTATAATTCAAGCGAGTCGAGCTGCGGGCACAGCTAGGTCAAAATAAAAACTAATACATGAAGACGCCGTCGAAAACTAGAGAGGGAATGCGCAACATAAACGTTGACATACGATTGTTTTTATTATATGAACATATTAGTTGGTAAATTATAATATTGAATAGAGTGCATGGGGCCCCTGGTAACTTCATATGGAGCCAGAAAGTAACGGAAAAGGCACGTTTGGCGGTTCATCGAGGAGTGCTGGTCTATACTGGACACTACAATTAAGTATAGTAGTGAGTGTTGGGTTTGGCTTAAGAAGCATGAATGTAAGTCTGAGAAATAAAGCTGGAGTGAAGACGATTGACAAAGTCAGGAATAGTATGATAAGGGAACGCTGTGGTGTGGTAGAGGATGTGGTGACCAAGACGGAAAAAGGAATGTTTACTTGTTTCGGGCACGTTCAGAGGATGGACGAAACGAATTTACAAGACGAGGGTGACCGAGCACGTGGGTAATGGTCGACTAAGACTAACGTATCTCGACCAAATCGAGCACGTCTTAAATAAAGGCCGGGTGAAAAATAACCCATAACCGACGAGCATGTATGAAAGCGCTCATTCAAGTAGAAGAAGCGAAAGAGGTGTGTCAAGTGGAAAGACATAGTCTCTGCCCCGTAGGAGAGAGGCGTTATAATATGTATGTAAAAATATTGATCTATCGAAAAACTTTTCTATAGAGTACAAACAATTGTAGATTATAAACAGTAAATTTATTTAAAAATTCATGAGTTAAACATAACAGTGTTAAGGGGTTCTGTGATGCTAATTCTGGCAAAAGAACGTTGTTTTTATCGTGTCTCTGTCGGAAACTATGCTTAATCCATGCGAATAACGACATGCTAATGTCACAGCCCTATTCTTTGTAGGGGGAGTTTCACTACGGCGACAGTTTAAAAAATAAATACTGAAAACTTCGTGTAAATATTTTTTTTCTATACTAGTTTCTATTTACATTTTTATGAACTTATATAAAAGAATTTTTTATTTTTATGGTACTACAGTAAAATATAAAAACCTCAGTTTGCTTATTTAAAAAAAAAACTGGTATAATTAGAATTATATTAACGTAGAAATCTTATTATTTTAATATTATGTCGATAAAAATGAGATAATAGGAAAACAATAGAAAGCTGGCGTAAACGCCAGGTTAGTGCTCAAGGGGTTAAATAATACGACACTGAGACGTGGTCACTCACAATGAGCCTAATAAGGAAGCTCTGAGTTGGTTAAAGGGTAACGGAGGATGCTGGGAGTTTTTAGGAGATCCGCAGAATAAACAATGTAAGCGGTAAAGTCCGAAGAACTGGCAAACTAAAATGGCAGCGGGCTGGGCACATTACTCGCAGAATCGATGGCCGATGGGGCTAGTGGGTTCTTGGAAGGTTACGACCTACCGGAAGACAGTGTGGATAAACCAGTCATAGTAGGTATCTTTATAGGAACCTTGGATGATGAGAGGAAATTTGAAGTTTGTATCTGATCATAGCACTGTGAAAAATAATTTAAATATTTTTTTAATCTATTTTAAAATTAAATGTTTTTAAAATGCAACGTCTTTTGCTGAGATTATTTGATAATTTAAAACAAATGATCTGTTGCTTTTTAAACACAAAATCTAGATTTAAATCGCTCATATCGACGGATATAAATGAGAACCTCAGATAACTATGGATGGTAACATTAGAACAAAGCCGGGCCACTAGCAGATTTGATACTCTTGTATAACATAATAAATAGGTGATAAGTTAGATAGTCCAACTCTGGTGAAGCTTAAACTCTTTACGTACTCTTAAACCTTATCTCTTATTTGAACCCAGAACTAACACCGATTATGCAGGTAATTCAGATGCTCCCATTTGTACAATGAAATAGCATCAGACGTTTTTGTTTTTTATGAATGTATCAGGATTTATAAAAGAAAAGTGATAGACATTATTACTGTAGTCTGTAAAATATAACTTAATTAACATGACAGCTCTCAAACGAATGTGCCTAGAGCTGCTACATTATCGATAAAATGAATAGTTCAAAGTGCGTATGGTATAAGCAGTCAGTATTTTAAATTAGTATTAGACTGAAATAAAATATTAAACATAATTTGTTTATGGACTTATTTGTATACACCTTAATTGAGTATTTACAACATTATCAGAATCAGAATCGCTGGAACAATCCTAGAGATTAATTATCAATTCGTTGTCACATATGGAATCAAAGCGGACGTTGAGTTCTAAATCTTGTGTCATAATCTCTCGCGTATTATTGATCATCTTATTTTATTCGGTCATCTGGTGTGACCAACTTTTTTTGGCATTTTAGCAATAAAATAACAACAAAAGAACGTAACGAAAACAATAAGACAAATACAAAATAATAATGACAAGTATCAAATCATATGAAACTAATGAAAACCGTTATATTTAAAAAAATGCGTTTAGTGTTGCCAGTGTAGAAAAGCCAAGTTCATCCATTTTTCCTTGGAAGGGAAAAGTATTTTTTTATGTACAAAATAGCCACTTCTATTTGTACTAAATGGACTGTAGCACGAAATTTGAAAATGGCAACTAGCGTTGCAATGGACTGAGAAACGCAGTTCAAAAGCCGACACATCGTTTTGCTACGTACTGTATGTAAACACAGACGTTACCGTAGTACTAAATAATAATTTATTTCATTGACTTGATCTATCGAATTGACCCGTCTCTAACATTCGTGCAACATCTCGTAACCTCGTAAGGGCATCGTAGATTATTTTAATGAATACCAATTATTGTTAATTGCTGTAGTTTTAAAACTCATTTTATATAAAATGTTGATTTATATATAATTCATATGATGCATTAAATTAAAAAAAAAAAAAAAACGATTAATTTGCCATATATAAATGAATTTTCAGGTGGTAATATAAAACAATCGTCAGACGTTCCAGCAAATTTATGTCGCTCTCTTTGCAGATTACTGTCATTTTAATCATGCTATATTTTACAGACTATAGTTTAGGTGCAGATAAGTAAATAACCCCACATATTCATCCTCACTCGCACAATCACGCATTGTCATACTCAAATACACACATGTTTTTCTTAATTTTGGTACGTCAATAATAATGTCACAGTTATCAGTTCTTTTTTTCGGCAACATTTTTTATGTATTTATGTTTTTTTTATTCGATGTTTTCCATACTTGTTGTCATTTTCAATATACTTAAGTTTTGTTGAAATAATTTGCTTTGATTCGATTGTAATGAATTATGATAATAATATGCGATAGAATTTATAATTCATAAATACATTTTTTTTGCATGCCCAATGTTTTCGAATTATTTAACAAATTCAATAATGTTTATTTAATGTGGCGAGTACCCATAAAAATAAGAGAATAGGAAGACAATAGGAAAAAAATGGAAAGCTGGCGTAAACGCCAGGTAAGTGCTCAAGGGGTTAAAAAACATTTACAAACAATACTATACATATCACAAACAATAATAAGATACATGTAAGGACGTCCCTGCTGTAAACTCTACACGTAATAAAAAAATCAAAAGACTCAATCAATATATATTTACTTTACATTAAATATAAAAAAAAACTATCGCACTGAGAGTGTTAATTAGATATTTTATTTCTCTTCCTAATAAAAATTAGCAATGAGAACGCGGCTTAACATTGTCATCATCAGAATAAAAATACAAAGTATCGTGGCGAAGGTTAGTAGCATCTCTTAATATCGGTTCATTATTCCACCGAACATTACCCTCGTTTTCACTTCATTTAGGACAGCGTCGCTTATTTAGGTTTTTCTAGTTATGAAAAATGTTATGTTTTATTCCATTTTTTTATACATCTGTTCAGATTTAAATAAATCAAGTAACAGATTAATGCATTAAAATAGATTTATTTTATACAGAAGCATAAGGGGACAATTATTAGAAGGTATTAAATACATACATAAGTAAAAACATTATGTAGCCACCATAGATTTATATGCGCATATATTTCCAACTATCTTTACATCTCTGACATATTATATTTCTCTCGCTGTATATGAGAATTATTCATGCAAATTCATGTGAGATTTTAATTAATACAGACTAACTAATAAAGTAATCGATAATATAGATTATTTAAAATATTAATCGTTAAATTATCCATGTTTTAAAAACGAGCGCGCATCATGTAACAACTATTAAAGCGATTTGATTTGATTTTTTTCAGAACAAAACTAAAGGCAAAAACTAAGGACTGATCATGATTGTTTATTAATATGCTTTTTCATGGAACTTAGACAGGAACTATACAATTATTTTGCGTGAAACAATAATAATATGCGTAATATCGTAGGAGCCAGTTAGTATTTTTTTTTAAATATAACAAAAAAAAAAAACCTAAAAATGTGACATTTAAATTTATTGTCGTTTTTACACTCTAAATGTATATCGTTCAATTAATTAATTTCTTTTACTGTATAAGCTCAGTGTTTTGACCACAATCTCACCTGATGTTAAGTGACGATGTGGTCCAGGATGGTAAACACACTAAGCCTAGAGGTACTGGATTCAAGTGATGCTGCCGGAACACACCTATTGGTTTTGGCGACAGGTTTTTCAAACTTGTAGGTGGTAGCTACCCAGGCGGACATTATTGAAAATCCCCTTTTTTTTTTCTTTTTTTTTTGACGGGGGGAAATGCATTTACGCACTACCCTTATCTATTGTACTTAGGGGATCAAAGTCCCCCAGTACACTAGATAAGGGGCACGGAGTGACGAGCTCCGTGCAGTGTGGGACTCACCCGGGCGAGAGTCGCCCGGAAATACCCACTAAAACCCCCCGGGGCCGTCCGCTGCATTTGGGATGGGGGCGACACGGGGTGGTTCGCAAGCACCGCGTCGCCCCCTGCAGCGAACCCGCCGGGCCTCGTCGTGCAATGGCCCGGTGGGGATGGGGGAGTGTACACACTACTCAACCCCACCTCTTCGCCCGCCTCCCGAAGGAGGCATGACCAAGAAAGGTCGGTCGGCCGGGGAGGCAGAAAAGCTGCCCCCCCATAAAAGGGAAAGTTGTGACAGTTCAGTGGCGGGCAAAGAGAAAGGGGAAGAAGCCCGCCACTGAAGAAGACTCTGGGTCCCTCTCCTTCTCTCATCTTGTCTCCAACGACAAGACGTAGAGAGGAGAGGGATGCCCAGGAAGAAGAGAAGGGAAAACAAGAAGACAAACACACACACAAACACACAACAACACAAAACGGACACTCGTCCACCAACCGCCAGGGGGCCCCTACAAACGCAGGAACCCCCTGACATAACGGGCCCACCGCCCCCTCGGCCTCCTCCTTCGGCGAGGATGCGCCCCCGGGTCGTCCTCTCTGACCCTTTCGTCCGCCTCCTTCTGCATTAGGACGTTTTCAAATTAGGACGTTTTCAACATTAGGACGTTTTCTTGAAAATCCCCTACCACCATGCTGTGGTTTACTCACGATGTTATCCTTCACCGAAAGCTCAGACTAATTTTAGAATAAGATGAGGTTTATTTATATAAAACAAAAGTCACAGCTATAATATTTTTAAAAATATACAATGTAAGGGAGCCAAAAATGAATTTATTGCTTTCTAGCTAATATCATTTTATTGTTTACACGTGTGTGTGTGTGTGTGTATCGTTCGTTCTTTTTTGGAAGTTGGTCAAAAATTCTGTACTATATTTAGGCCAAAATCTAGTCATAATTGAAATAAATACCTAATTAATCCCACACGTGAAACATAAGTGGGATGGATGTGAAGGGTTAATTAGATAAATAAGTTAAGATTTAATTAAAACCATGGTGCGTGTAGCCGGATATCGTGGTCATGCATAATGACGGTTGCGGGAATCCATATAAGCCGTTGGGGGGCTCGTTGTTCCCAGGTACTCCTTAGGTATAAAATTCATATACTATTGTAAAATTTGCATCAAATCATTTTAATTTAGAACTTTGTTTGAGGTCTGAAACCTCTTTACACGCTCACCGGGTTTATTTCAAAAGAGCCTTACGTGAGCAAAAATTTTAACAGTTTTCTGACTCTTCCCTACCCCTTGTCAGTTTTAGTAAGCGAAATTCTTACCTCTCCCCCGTCCATGATAATATAAGCATCGGCATTCGTTTGAAACGGCCCCCAAGAGCTGAAGACAGTCAGTTAATAATGGCGACCATCGCAAGAGTGCCACAATTTACTATTACACATTATTTAATACTAACACAAATAAGGCGTCAGCATCCTTAAGTAGCCTCTTCTTTAATGATGGCGGTTGTAATTAATTATAATCTTTAATTTTTTTTGTATTTTAGGTTCATTCAGTAATATGTTGTAATGTAATAACAAACCACTTAATTTTTAATTTGTTACTTAACGGCGAGGACCTGTAAATGGCTATTTGTTTCTAATATAGCTGTTAACTAACTAATGTAAGATATAGCTTTTGGTTTTCCAACAAACAAATAAATAAATAATAGAAACCTCGATTTAAGCTATTTACCTATATACAACGCTTTAGATAAACAAAATCTGTACTCTTGTAGAGACCTCATCAACATCTAACGGCACACTAGCGCGAGCCGCGGGCGCACGGGTTACATATATTTAATACCTCGTATGAGAGAAGTCCGTGTGTCCCGTCTCGCTCGCACTCTCTGCATGTTTCTGATTGACCACCGTAGTTACTGTAAGCCCTACGACTAACGAGGGGAACTTTTAGAATATAAGTCTCACTGTACATCCTCAATATTAATTATATAATCATATAAGAATCAGTTAATAAATAACTTTCAACGTGTACCACGACTTTCCCTCCAGTCATCCTTCAACTGGCTAGCAGCAACCAAACTCTTAATAAACCCATTTGACATTTTCTGCATGGTTAATGACAATCTACGACTTACACACACAGTTCTGCTAGTCTCTTGTGTCAATGTTTCTAAGTTACCTTTCTAGAGCTTTCCATGGGGTTTTCATGGCATCTCAGAAAAAAGGCGTCAAAATTTTCAATATACTTCACCTTAACCAATCTATGTCATAAAAAACGTCTCCAAAATTAAACAATACATAGGGTCAAATACGCAAGTTAATGAATTAAAGACAATAACTGCTATAACAGACTGAGATCTTGCTAAATAACTCAATAATAATATTGGGAGATATTATTGACATGAAAACTATTTTATTGTTCGGACTGTAGGTACTACAAGCCGAAGAGGTTCGAATCCCGTGGGTTTCCGGCAGATTTCCGGACGGTATTGTGTAGCTACACCTCCAATAATAGGAATACTCTTTGGTAACATAATTGGAAAAAATGCAATTTATACAGAATTGTTTATAATAGTAATTATTATAATTAACGTTACTTATATGTGTATTCATTTAACTAACCTGTGGATGAAAATAATATAACGTGGCAGTTTTTTATCAATAGATAGTTAACTGATTTTTTTCGGAAAAGGCAAAGGTACAGAAACCATACAGCCAAGTCATCAACGTTTCAAAGTTTCATCAAAACGGTGTCCATCTTACTAGATGTTTTCGAACCACCCTCCCCAAAATTTATGTTTCGTGTTACAGTACACTTCATTTATGCACAATAACTGTTAGATATTGACATAAGAGGGTAGTGTGTTCGAGTGTTGGCTGTACCGACACCGACACGAATAAAGGAGTTGAAAAATCACAAGCGTGTTTGTTGGTTGTATTTGCTCTTCCGTTGCACTCCGTGTAAATATAAAACAGTTGGCGACGATCGAACTTAAGTATTATCGTGATAAAATGGCTGCAGGAATATCCTTCGGTATAATTTCGACGTTTAATAATCTGTCCAATGATTGGGACAGCTACAAATGTCGATTGGAGCAATGGCTTATCGCGAACGACATTAATGAAAACACGGATAAAGCCAAGGTCAAGCGAAGAGCAATACTGCTGAGCGCGCTGAGTGAACCAACCAAACTAGATCCTGTAAAATGTACTGGCATGTATGTATATGGCAAATCACATGGGTTCAGTAATGGCTCGATTAAATAAGAATTTATTATTTATTTATTTATTGTATATTACTTAACAGTACATTTACTATAATACAGATTATTATTTTAACATTTAAATAGTACCAATTACAAAGTAATTATAATTAAATTTTGTTATGCAGTATGTCTTGACATTCAAATTTTATTGTATGTATGTGTGAGTGTGTATATGTATGTGTGTGTGTGTGTGTTATAAATAGTGACCATATTTACTAAGTTCCTTCTCTCTCTCGCCGTATTCTTCTTAAACTAACTAAAATAATTACACCATAATATAATCTAAGTATATATAATTCATCAATTAACCTTAATAACATTCAATAGCCTGCATCTGTTTGATACGTGTTCATTTACATCTCTTTACACGACAATATTTAATATTTATTTAATAACGTAATAAATTTACTATTTATAGGTATATGCACCTATACCTAAGTAAAAAAAACTGTTTCTACGTTAAACTGGAATTTTTAAACTAGAATTAACTAAATATTTATACACATTTATTCAATAAAGCAAAAATATATAGGTGTTAAATTACAAATTCTCTCATCTGATATTAATGAAGCGCACTCGACCGGCGCACACGTAAAATAAATATTTAATCTGTACAAATATTTAGAAAACCAACAGAAAAAAAAAAAACACGAAACCTTGGAGTCGTCGATCAATCCAACGTTGCGCATTCGTTAAAACCGATCTGATCTTATCTATATATATTTTATTTTTATTTTTAATGTAATTACAAACACACACAGACAATAAAGTAATCGAAAATCCATAACTTTCAATGTTAGCGTAAACAAAAATGGCGGAACTGACAGACCGATGCAACGAATAAGAAATTTCTAAATGAAAACGTATTCGCACGGTGGTATAATTTTATTTCTTTTGATAACAAACACGTCTTGTTTGTTCATGAATCATGAACCACCGATTTTAATGTTCCCGCTGCATATTTATCCAATATTCCTGCTGAAATTTCACCACATGGTTTTTTTTTACGATTTACAGATTACTCGAATGAATGAATTCTAAAAATAACATGTTTGATAAAATATATAATATGTGACAAAGACAGTGTGTATTTATAATCTGTCGTGAAATATATTTAGGTATATAAATATACTTTAGCTATTACAGCACTTGATTGTCAATCTTTCGTTATCATGTTGTCATAATCAAAGAATATATAAACAGTTATAATTAACTATATTATGTCCGATCAACTGTTGTTACTTTTTCTCTTTTTTCACTTCATTGGCAAACCGTAATTTTTACATTTGCCAGAGTCGATATCTAAAGAAAAACTATTCCGTTGATTTGTTTTTTTTATATTAACATTAAATTCGCATACACTAAAATTTACGACACGAAATCCCGCCAGTATTCCAGTAAACAAAATTAGTGATTCAAAATTTAAATAGAATTTAATTATTAGGTGTAGTCAAGTCCCATCAAACATCAAACTGACTTAATGCTGTTGACCGGAACGGCCTTAACTTCACTTTTAGAGCGAACGCTTAGAACTCTCAGCCGCGAGACTGGTAGCTAGCAAAATGTCACCAAAGTGGTAAAGTCCTCGGCTTGGACAATCATCTCGTGCATCCCTTTCAGCTGCAGCAGCAGCTTAGCTACAGTGTGCCGTGTGGTTCCCTAACCATTTTTTATTTTTTAACAAATTTACAATATAAAATTTTAAAAAAGTCTTAAAAAATAAATAACAATTGGTAACTACAGACTACACTGTAACTAAACTACGAACTAATAGGGGACACGGGGAAACCGCATCAGGGCTATTCCCTTCGACGGTGGCCTCTCCTTTGTCCGCGCCTACGGACAAGTCTACTGGGTGAGGCACACAGGTGCGTCCCTCGTGGAGTAATCTTCTGAGTTTCCTGGGATCTTATCCTGCTATCGATCAGATTCTGAGGGGTCAGGGAGATTCACCCGATCTATACGGGTCATAGACACGGTCCTTCTTCACGGCTTGAACTGCCTTCTGAGAAATAAGATCCAAAGAATGTATCTTAGTTAAACCTACGATGGGAGACACTACGGATCTGAAGGTCCCATGTACCTGCGTGTAATATGCAGGAGTATAATTTGAAGCGATGTTGGTGCAGTTGGTAGTGCGGTCGGATTCCGCTTCAACGTACGTGGGTTCGACCACACCTATCAGCATGAGCTTTCGGTGAAGGAATATTTAGTGAGGAAATCATAGCATGGTGGTAGGGCATTTTCTAATAATCTGTCAGAAAGTACCAATAGGTATGTTCAGACAGAATCATTTAAGAACCTGTACCTCTAGCCTTAGTGTTTACCGTTTTGACCAAATCGTCACTTAAAATCAGGTGAAATTGTGGTCAAAGCACTGAGCTTATACATTGTAAAAAGTGTGTTACTTATACAGTGTCAATGGCGCTGGATACAGATTTCTCCTAAGTGGGGGGATCTGAGGACATCCTTGGCCGCTGCCGGATAGGATCTAGGTTATATTTCTTTTATTGTAAGCTAATCGAAAGACAGACAAACAGTCATTACTTTTATACAGCAAGCCCACGGTTCGAACAAGTGTAACATTGTATCGTATAACCTCGAGCGTGATACAGATGTCTAGAATATGCGAATTAGAAACGCCCATACAATTATAGAGAGCGGCGACTTGTAAATTATTTATTGTTAGCAAGTTCGAATGCGAACGTGTGGGAACTAGAGCCGTGCGTAAGGTACATTATTACCGGACGGTCGGACGAAATATACTCTGTGTGTACGAATGTCGATGTTTATTATTTACAACCGAGGTCACACATAGGTTTCTTTAATTCAACGCTAATGCGATAAAGAATGAAGGGTTAATGCAACTCTATTATTTTTAGTATCACTTTGTGTGTGTGTGTTTTTTTTATATTCTTTCAAGTTCAAGTATTTTTACTATTATTAAGAGGCGGAATTTTTGATGGGACGTGGTACGACGGGATGCTTTGTTTATTTTTGATGAAATAGGGTCTCAATGGTGATTACGTTGGCAATATTTGCTCATTAATTTTTGGTTATAAGTAGAAATAAATATATCCAAAAGAAAAGCGATTTTTGGGTGGATAAAAATGTCAAAGTCGCTTCACTGATTCGGTAACGTTAATAAAATAATCATCGCGTTAGATGTCTTATAAATGAGTAAAATATAATTAAGTGTTCTTGGAATTAGTAGCGTAACTAAATCATCTGAGGCCCGTGGCAAATTCATTGAATGGGGCCCCAGTAAAAATCGTCACGTTGTAATTTAATTTTAAAAAAATTAAATGTAGTAGTGTCTTATGTCGATTATCCATAAAAATGAGGCAATAGGAAAACAATGTAAAGCTGGCGTAAACGCCAGGTTAGTGCTAAAGGAGTTAATTGTATTTATAATAGTTTTTATTGATTTTTGTTAAAAATGTTAGGATTCTTTTGAGCTCGTGGCTTCGCGGGCCGGGCCCCATCGGACCCGAGCCCGTGGAATTTTGACAGCTCTGCCACCCTATAGTTACGCCACTAGTTGGAATAAAGCATTAAAAATAATATGAAAATTAAATAAGATTTATCTATACTAATAAATAAAATTGGAGTGTCAGTTTGTAATGTCAAAATGTTTTTTTTACAAAATAAATATGAATATACGATACTAATAACAAAAATACAATTTTAAATTTTTTTGTTTGTCTGTCTCCGGAACGACGGGACAGATTTTAACGGGACTTTTTTTGGTAGATAGATGAAGTTACTACGCGTAACTTAAGGTACTTTTAATTTTCGAAAATAGTAGCGGTTGTTTTCTTTGATTAATTAATTTTGTGTATTTCACTCTATATCATGTAATTTTGGTGGCGTTCTGTGTGATATAGTTTGGTTGTTGTATACAAGTCAAGTTTATTATGGAAAATAACGCGTAGCATTTGTTCTGAGGTGCCAACAAAGCTCCATTTAAAGTTCTAGCAGGATGAGAAATAGTTTTGCTGAAGCTTGGTAACGCTGATACAAGATTGAAAATACATCTAACCTACATGACATTAGCACTAATTGTCTGAACACAAACTGCCATTATCTAAGAGGAAGAAAAAAAAATAAAACAAGAGAGAGACGGAGGTATATGTGTCTATGCTATTCTGTTACGTTTCCGTCCGATGACGTCAAAACGACGCTAACGATACACCTATCACAGTAGACAGATTGACGTAGAAAATAAAAAATGTGAGTGTGTATATATTTAATTCGGATATTTAACATTTCCCATTCGCTTGCATGCGCGAAATAAGCTGCACGCTGTATTTTCTTAACCCCTTGAGCACCTTCCTGGCGTTTACGCCAGCTTTTCATTGTTTTCCTATTGTCTGTCTATTTTTTTCATTTTTATGGGTACTCGACAGATTAATTTAAAAAAAAAATCAATAAAGTATCAATCTTATTATAACTCAGCTTACAACTCAAAACGCATGACCTTATTTATTACTAGAGAAGGTACAATACATTTTACGTACCTTATAAATCAGTATCAAATTCAACAATATTTATTTTTTACTTTTTAAGTTTCTCTAATATTTAATGATATGGAGGAAGGTGATCTGAAATTTTTACTAATTATACGTTGTTGTTTTTCACAATTGTGGAATTTTAAAAATGGCTAATATTTGGCATTCGTAATACATGAATGACACCTAAGAATAAAAGCGTATAAAAACATTATTATTATAAATAAGTCAATGTTTATATATTTAATACAAATTGAGAGGTTTGCAAAAAAAAAAAAAACTAGACGTAAGGACTAATGTAAAGTTTAGAAGTCATCGGGCGGTACAATAATTTATTCGCATGTTTTTTAAATGAATGCAAAGGCAACAAGCGCACTCAGCCGAGTTGCATCGTAGAACATAAATCAAGTGCGTGTCATTTCGATAAACGTGCAGCGTGAAACAAACGTGCAGATGATGGATGCATTCTATATTTATTTGAATTTAGGTTCCGCTGAATACACGCATTTACGTCTCTTCTTTGAATTACGAATCGTAACTGTTTTTTTTTTAGTTATTTACCACATATCCATCTTAACATTGGCATCTCTTCTATATGGATTCTTCCATACGTATCTTTAATTGTCAAAAACTCAGATACAATGCAATTTATTACTTAAAATTAGTGCAATTTTAAAATAATTCAGTGTTAATATAATAAAATCTATATTATAAAAATATGTGTGGTAGTACACATACGGTAGAAGTGAAACCTTTAAAAAAGTAAAGATTTAGACGGCAATATACGACGACTTGTCTCTGGGTAAACTAAAGTGGGGAAGCTACAAAATACCGCATTAAAAGAGACCTGGGAATATAACGAAACACATACAGTGTACTATCTCATTCTCATGCACATTAAATCACATAGATTTTTCTCTTTTCAATGTCGCTTTTTCGTTTCATCGAGCTTCAAAATCACAATGCGGCTAGAGAACTTTCCTCAAAAAAATAATAACTTCTAAAAGAAAAGTATGATTTATTAAGTCACTAGCTGTGCCCGTCGTTCCGCTCGCGTGTAAATTTTAATTTTTCCAACATTTTTATATAGTTTTTTTTTTTATTATTCAGATGAATTTTGTTATATAATTATAGATATTATTTGACGTGTCAAATTATATACAGTGGACCCCCGGTAAACTGATAAACGTTTTGCAGGCCAGTGTCGAACTATCGAATTTGTCGGATTATAAGAATTATAAGAAAGTACTGTCTAAGACCCCCTAATAATAATAAACCATGTACTAGACATGTCGGATTTCAAAGGGTGTCGTATTAGACAGGGGGTGGATTGCGATTACCGAGGGTCCACTGTACTAAACCGATTTTAAAAAAATAATCATGTAAGTCGGTTCATTGGTTACCCAACTAACGGATAAACAGACAGGCAATACGTAGCATAGCATTTTATATAATGTATGTATAAGGATGTAATATAAATTCGTTCTATGATAAAACAAAACTACAGTTGAACATGCAAAAGTTGTAAAAAGATACAAAAACATTCTCGCTACGTTCCGTTTCACCCGTTAATAAAAACCTTATATATAAATCACAACTCACTCGTATGATTTGTTGGTATAAATAAAATAAACGTCAACATAATAATATAATGAAAAACGGACTTGTTCTTGATTTTATAATAGTTTATATTTTATTGTCAAAACCGAAAATATAAATACATATAACAAACGCTTTCATTATTACGTATAACGTTCTGCGTAAAACCGGTAGACGTATTAAGAGGCGATAACTCACGCGGCAGCGCGACCCGGCCCGGCCGGAGTGGCCGTGAAAAACTCACACCGCGAATTGAAGCTGGAAACGGGTCGTCTGGTGGGAAAATTTCACGGTCTCTGTTAAAAGCGTTTGCGATTTGTGATATTTCATAATTGATTACATACTTTTCTTAATTCTTATTACGTATTTTTTATGTAAAATGTACACCGAATCGGATTTTGTTATGAGTGTTAATTTTTTTCGCGGAATCTTTATTATTTTATAAAATTAAAAGTAATAAAGTTCGCTCCTTATAAACTTCAGCTATCGTCCCAGATATTAGTCAGAGTATACAGAAAGAATAAGTTGTTAAAATTGTGTTTTTGTTATAAGTAACGTATATACATTCATACGTAAAAATAGTATCATACCATATTTTCCGACGGGTGTCTTAAAAGGCGACTAAGGGAAAAAAATCAGGGGACGGACAGCAGCATCCTCTGAGTATTATTATTATTATTATTCGAGAGAGGGGCTATGCAGGCTAAAACAGTCCTGTGTCACTGCGACCTAGATAGATCTATTGTGATCGCCCCCATATTCTTAAAGCTCACTGCCTAGACCTACAACCTGGATATACTGTAGGATCTTTTTGGCAGAGAGCGTCTGTACCTCCTCTGAGAACAACGAATGTTTGCCCAGAACTCGGTTGCGTATGGGTATTAGTGGGTCACAATCACACAAGATGTGCTTTTGTGTTTCATCTGCGACTTCACAGAATCTGCACTCTCTTGTGTTCTGGGCACTCATGTTGTGCATATGCTTACGCAAACAACAGTGCCCAGTTAGCGCTCTCACTAATACCCGCAGCTGATTCCTACTGAGCATCAGGGCTTCCTCAGCTTTTCGCTGAGTATATCCCCTGATGAGCTCTTTGGAATGAATTTGTCCTGGCAAATTATTCCAGAATTCTTTAGCCTTATGGGTGTATTGGTCCCTTATGGTCAGTCGAACTAGGCTTTTTGAAATACCACAAAATGGTTCAGGCCCAAATTGTTTTTCCATAGCCCCTGCTCGTGCAAGCGCATCCGCAGCTTCATTGCCGGGAACTCCTGCATGGCCTGGGGGACCCATCTTAAAATCAGCCTGTTATTCTTACCCAGACTGTTTAGCATTGCCACACAATTGGCATCCTCTGAGTAACACAAATACCTATTGCGGTCGCCAACCCGCCTGCCAATTCCTTCCTTTTGGGGGAGACCTATGTACATTAGTGGACGTCTTCCGATTGAATTAAAAACATATATTCAAATGTATTTAGTAAAATAATGTTACTTTGATACTACAAACAGACTCTTCAGTTTTATTTGTGTAGATACTATCATATAAAGAGGTGAAATTGATTTTTTGTTTGCTAAGGATAAACAACTCAAAATGATAAATTACAACAAATTATATTTATGCAAAAAAATGCATCAAACTATATTATCACACAATATACAGATGCATAAAATTGAAGTAGAAATTTAATTCACTTTAGAACAAAAGGATTATACGCTATGCGGTATAACCTTAAGCCACACATCGCGACGTTGACCGCTCTCCGATGCCAACTGCAAAGTGAGTCACAACCCCGATCTTAGCCTTGGATTCAGTGGGCCGGTCAATTCAAACTGGATAAAGGCTTCCAGTTACCAACTGAATCTAGTATTGTTACAGTTTATTATTATCATGAGGTAATTCGTTGTGGTAAAAAGCTTGAAAGTGACACCAGTTACAGAGAAGTTAAGGAGCAGGCGTATGTACTACGATGTATGCGCAGGAAAAAACGAGGATGTTGTAAGAAAGGGAAGTCCAAATAATTGTAATAGATGGATTCTATGAAAAATCATATGATTAGAAAGGGAGTGATTGTTGATATGGTCTCAAACAGAGATGAATGGCAGAGGAAGACATGTTATTTATTATAATGGCTCTGTAGTTTTTATAGGCTGGGAAATTAAACTGTATTGCGTTCTCTAACAGAGAAATGTCTTGTATCGCCTGTCATTTTATTACCATTGACATTTCATGCACTAGCAACACACGTAGTATATTTGATGCGATTTTGCTTTGTCATGCAGTAGTCCGTGTTTTTAATTCATTAACTTGCAGTATTGTAATATATATGACATACATTGAACGTGCAACACGGTGCGTGAATTATGCAATCTCACATCATCTGCCTTAGAGCGCTTTAACAAAATGGCCACCACTTTATTGGAGTACTGAAGATTATTAACACTTGAGGTCCTTATATATACGCGCATCTTAATTTTCTCACATTAAGTAACATAACTAAAAAATGAAATCAAGAGGTTAAATAATACGAATTCGGGGCAAAAGAACTTGTATTCATGGCCGTAATCAATTATGAGCAACAACAACAATTACATACCACACGTAAGGTGCATAGGTTTTGTGAGAGATTCTTTTTAACGTATATTTTTTATGTTTTCTGAAACGATGCAATGTTTGGAGTAAATCCGAGTCTAAATTGAAAATTGTATTTTATTTTCTTTGTTTTGGTTTATGATTCTTTTCTTCTCTACATTTCTCTTTTCGCAAGATCTGTACATTCCATATGAAGCATACGTTACTTTTAAATTATAAATGAAATTAATTTTAACCGTATCTACTAATGTTGACATACAAATTATAAAAGTATTTAAAAATTCTAATTTTCGTTTTTCTAACCTTTATCATTTGTGTATGTATAGAGGTTTTCTATTCTCTGACGTTTGATTTTGATTCGCTCTGGCGGACAATATAAAACTTCGTAATCGATACAGTTGTTAGGATAATAAAAAAATCAGGTAAAGAAACTAGTTCGACTAACGCACTGCCAAACGTAATTATGTTTGGTTTATTAATCCGCTCGGAACGTTTGCCAAGCGCGCCGCTGTTTGAGACGTCACATGCTGATTTTATTAGAAATTCGTCAAATGCACGCTTTTTAGACTCTTTTTATCATAGTTTTTTTTTTTATTTAGAAACTCGGCAAATCTTTGTACTTTATTTCATAGTAGCTGTGCCCACGGTTTTACTCGCTTGTAATTAAGATAAATTGCATCCTATGTTCTGCCCCAGGATGCAATATATGTCAAATTTCATCGAATTCGGTTCATTAGTTTATGCGTGATTGACGAAGAACTAAACAGACAACAAAAAAACAATAAACCAACTAGATGTTACTTACTATAGAGCATCGTTTCTCAAACGGTGGGTCGCGTTTATTATTAAAGGGGGTCGCAGTCTATTGAAAAATAACCACACTGGCCATGCATCAAGCATTACACGCACAACACTGCATACACACTCCTGCACATAACTCGCAGGTACATAGGTCCTGTAAGGAACCTTTTTTTTATGTTAAATAAAAAAATGTAAGGATTAGCTAGGATAAAAATTCCGCGGGAGTTTTCACACTTAGGTAGCGGCCAAGGCGAGGTTCGAACCCTTGTGCTAGTTACCTTTTGCGGCTGAGTGCCTTCAGCACTCGCCCTCAAAGTTCGGTGAAGCTGTAAAGGCTCTTCCGGTCAACAGCATTAGCTAGGTTAAAAAAAGAAAAAATAAATAAAATGAAAAATAATTAGACCTCGAAACATACAAACTATACGATAGATTCGTTTATTAAAGTAATGAATTTTAGTGTCGTATTATAAAATTAAATATTACTATGTAATAAATAACAACATGAAAAAATTAGCTTACAGCTTATTTTATTTAATTAAAATGATTAATCATTAACAATCATTAATTATTGCGATGTTTGGCATTGTTTCTCACTTCAAAGTATTTCTATACGTGAATCATCATTGCAAACAATCATAAGTCATCATTCTCCTGCCTTTTCCCAACTCACTTGGGGTCGGCGCAGTATGTTTTCCTCTTCCATACGTCCCTATCAGCCGTCATCTCTTCACTCACTCCTTTTTCTTTCATGTCATTTCTTACACACTCCATCCACACTTTCTTTGGCCTTCCTCTACTTTTCCATCCTTCCACATTCATATTCAGTACTATTTTACCCACATGCGCTTCCTCTCTCCTCATAACATGTCCGTACCACGACAAACGAGAACCTTTTAACTTTTCTACCATTGACGCAACTTTCAAACTCCCTCTAATATATTCATTCAAACAATCATAAGTAAAATAATAAAATAAACTCTAGGACAACGAACAAACTTTTTTAATAATGGCTGAAGAGATAATAGCCCAGTGATACACCTGGTACTATACTATATTTAATTATATGCTATATTTAATTATATTTGTATATTCAATAGCTACCATAAACAATATTATTTACGTACATATCTTCCATCCATCCATCTTTATAATTTACAATTCGACTTACACAACGAGCGAACGTGTGAATTCACAAAGGTTCAAGTGTTGCTTAGTTATCGTTAATTTTAACCAGTTTGTTATTCAAGGTTATTGAATGTACCTACGAATGTACGAAGTATTAAGAATAAAACTTATTAAGTAGACTTCTACAATCATGGCTGCCTTGATGTCGAAGTATACAAGTCGAATATTGTGTAACCGGTCACTCATACTACAAATAAAATAAAACGTTACATTGATTAATACTGGAAAACAAGGAGTGGTCTGTTTCACAGATAGTAATTCAAATAATAATATATATTTATTTCAGACAAAAGTCCATTTGGTTAGTGTACATAGAGCTTAGAAACTAGTGTTAGTACTTACATCTACATTTCCATGAAATAATTATTTTTATAACGCCACAGTAGCATGTAGGCGTACCCAATGTTCCAGTATGGGACTGTCCCACCTGTCTGCTGAAGTATTCAGGATGCTGTTGGGGCTAGTCTAATTTTTTTTGGACTGACTAACGCTGTTATCCAGAAGTGCCGTTTCAATTTTCAACCAAGTCCTCTCGCGTTCTACTCTAATCGCGCAGCCGCGAGCTTGGTGATGCACGACAGAAAATCTTGTATTTATTTTCCGCCTAGCTTCGTACCCGCGGCTGCGCCCGCGCTTCATATATTTTGCACTGCGTAATATAGTTTTTAATTATTTTCCCATTTTTTTACTACTAATATTAAGTAATGGTATTTCTCAAAAATTCAAATATCTGCCAGCAGAAGTATGCTTTAAATCGGATTTTATTCGAAATTTCGAGAATTTTAATTTTTTACGCGGAACCTTAGCTATTTTTCAAAACGAAAAGTACCCTAAGTTACCCGGAGTAACTTCAGCTATATTCAAAAAAAAAATTTGACATCACAAACAGACGCTTCAATTTTATTAGTATAGATAAATTAATGTTGTTACATGTAAAATATAAACAAGTCTATCTTTAAATATAAGAGATACAGGATGTTTTAAAACCTAACTTACAACTAATAGGGCCTACGGGGAAACAGGTACAGGGCTATTTTTTTGTCCGCATCTACGGACAAATATGCTGGGTGAGGCGCACAGGAGCGCAACTCTCGTGCACCCTTGCTATCTGAGTTATCCTGGGAGCTAATTCAGCTCTCGATTAGATTCTAAATGGTTTGAGAGATAATAACGTTCTATACGGGTAATAAATACGGCCATCAACGTCTAGTCAGCTAAATGAGGACCAGCGTACGAGATCGTGCACCTGTTTGTTAAAGACAAGCGTCTACCTGTTCTTGTCCAGCTATCGGGAGGTCTGGCGTGTAGCGGCGTGATATTCTTGACCTTCTCTTGTTCCCTTCGGAATATGCTGCCGAAGGGCCTGGACAGCTTCACCAAACTTTTGGGCGAGCGCTTAAGGAACTCAACGAAAGAAAAAACTAACGCAATGTAAACAAATTGGTATGAACTTCGGCTTGGCTGTGTTACAAATTCCACTGCATTTGTCCTACCTAATAGCTACATTTTTTTCATAAAAAGGTCCCTTATAGAAGAACCCTATAAGGCCTATTATGCCCTATAATGTCCTGCGCGTTATGTGCAGGAGTGTATGTGATGTGTGAAGCATTTAAGGCTAAAGTGCATGCAGAGTCACTGTAACGCGCTGGCGGCGGCTGCAAGAACTTCCCTAGTTGAGAATCCTGGCGCGTCCTGGACAGCTGAAGGAGGAGTACCCGGAGTACCCCCTTTACTTCTACTCCTTCTAATATAGATTAGTGTTAGATATATTAGTTTCGAATGGAGTGAAGTGATATTTGTAACAGGTATGCAAGGCACCAGCGAAAATGTTACGAGTAATGTTTGGTTAATGCGTCCACAGGCAGGCAACGAAAATTCCAAAAAATCATAAAAATTGTTTTTTCTTTACAAATATCTTAATGTACAGATAGTGTTTCTTTACAATTTTATTAGAAAAAAAAGTCAGTTATATATAATATATCTCAACTAACGTACACTCAGACGGATACGTTGCCTTTCATAACATTTAAAGATCAGAATTACTTCAGTGACCATCTCGACCTCCCATGTTTAGGAAGCGGCACCAGGACTAACCTCTTTTTAGTGGTATCATTGGAACCCGCTGCTACAGACCAGTTTTTGGGCTGTTCCTATTTTGTGGTAGTTGATCAAAGGGGTTTCCGATGGGCTGTCGTCAGAGGCTCAGCCACCAAGATAGAGGAGATCAGAATTGGTTTTTAGTATTGTGATCGAATTTGCCACCAATAGATGACATTGTGTCCTTTGTATGTAGATATTAAAAATAAATAAATATAAGTTGTTTCCATTACAACATTTATCAAACTAAATAACACATTCGGTTATTTGTAAAATTATCCACTCTTCCTCAGTTTTGTTTTACGATTAAACAATGCGGAAAATATTTAATAGCATTTTTAAATACGAATATTTAAAATAAATTTTGATCACGTCACGGGAACGTTGAATTTAAATTCACACCGTTATTCCAAGGGCAAAGTATCTAGAAAAGTGTCTTTTTCTCTCTCAGTCTCCATACGTTACTATCGATTCACACTCGAACAGTTCTCGTCCATCGAACCGTGAAGATAACAAGATGCTTTTTACAAAAGAACACCTTATAGTCACATAATAATATGACGTAGACCATAAGCGGTCTGTTTAAAGAATCGTTGGACGGATTTCACTTCTATCGTTTTAATACGAGCTGTACGTAACGTTTGAAAGTATTTATACATGACGTGGGTTTCGGACCTCCGAAGATATTATGATATTTATATATTTAGGAAGTGTTAAAATTTACATTTTTTTTAATACTCTCTGGTCGAAATATCACAGATGATGTCCTTTATACCAATACCCTTTTACAAGCGAAGATCATAATTTAAACTCTAAGAAGTCTATCATCGAATCCATAGTTTTCCACAATCTACTATCACTTTTTGAAAAAAAAATTAAGTATTCTCTTCCGCAAACTACGAATTTTTTAAATTTTCATTAAGACAAATTGTCTGTGACCGTTGTTAGTCCTCCTGCAGAGCCTTGAATTTAAAATAAAAATAAAAATTCGTGCCGTTCGCATTTTTAGTCAAAACTATTGTAGATAAAAAAAATTAAGGGTAATTTTATACTTTTTTTTAAACCCTAAAAAAAGTTTTAACGAATTTTTTGTATAGTTACAGATTCATAATGTCTCAATTCTTTTATAACTGTTAATTTTTATTGTAGTTTTATAATGAGTCTACATTCATTAATATCTGTCAATAAATTATTAATACCAATTAAAATTAAGCTTTACAATAAAATTAATTATTCTGTTAATCACTCTATTTCTATTCTGAACTTATAGACGATTATTTTTTACTTTTTAGTTACGTACACTCATTCCTTTACTTTTCGAAAATAAGTCGGATTTTATTAGGATTAGCCCTTATGTTATAGCTATAGACTCAGTGCTTTGACCTAAATCTCATCTGATGTTAAATGACGTTGTGGTCCAAGATGGCGAATACACACAAAGTCTAGAAGTACTCAAGTAATGCTGCCGGAACACACCAATTGGTATTTGGTGACAGGTTTTCAAACGTGAGGGTGATAGCCACCCCAGGTGGGCATTATTAGAAAATGCCCTACCATCATGCAGTCAAAGTATTTTTCATAAATACAAGACAAGCGAAACTCACACCTTTTATTTAGTACAGTAAAGTTAACG
The DNA here is from genome assembly GCA_014132275.2 of Samia ricini. Lineage (NCBI taxonomy): Eukaryota > Metazoa > Arthropoda > Insecta > Lepidoptera > Saturniidae > Samia > Samia ricini. Next base: position 36,218,608 of record AP028160.1, on the reverse strand, counting down.
CAAATTTTCAAAATTACAAATAGAATGTTACAAATAGATATGCAACAATCAGAAATAGATCGATTTTGTAGAGAAATAGAGCACCTAACGAAAAACAATATAATTCGATCCGTCATCGCACAGACACGATTCCTGTTAGTGCACGGATCGTAGTGTTGCCAGACGAAAATTCTATAGGCACTTTTTAATTCGAAGGAGTTTTAGGCAAGATGTATTCCTTGAACGTTATTCATTCATGCGCTATTTAATCGTATATTGACTAATCTTTTTAACATTTTTCATGATATATTTTTATGTTATTGAATACAAGTAAACTATATTGAAAATAATAACACCGATCATGAATTCTGGGCTGCCACAAAAACTTCATCGAAATTACTTATTTTATTTAGTAAGGCAACGGGTATTACTTTTGTAGGAAAATACAAAAATCTCTGTAAAAACATTACAGCTGGCAATACCAGTCGGTTGGCAAAATAAATAACATTTAGTACGATCGACGACAGGTGCAATCATAGTTTGGACCCATAAACAAAGTTTACGACGCCGTCTAGTCAAACGGTCGAGGGTCTGCGAATATTCGCGCGTCGTTCGCGAACTCATTTGATATTTTAGATAAAACATTTGTCCAACGATAATGGAGAGAAAAAGGCGCGTTAAAATCGGGAGAAATCAATCCCATTATTTTACAAAAGACAAGCTACTTAATGACTTATGACGCTTAAAATTTTTGAAAACTTGTCTTAACGCGTTACCTTTTTTATCACGACGTTTCGAGGTTGCATTAACCGTGGTCATGGGCTAATTAACGATGTGTGACGTCCATTTGATTTTTCGACACACTACACTAACAATATACACCGGCGATGACTGCGACGATTCCTCGCGAATCTTCTCATTTCCTAACACCGGATTCCACGCAGAGGACAGCTTGTATCTTCGCTATTAAACTTTTTATGTTTCTTGATTTCAATCGCTTCACGAGTCATTCTACGGTAATATTGGCAATCGGTGGATGAAACTCTAGGGTGGTGGAATTCAATCTAGTGATTGGAGTTTGAGTTGAATGAATATTTTTTTTGCTATCGACGATTTCGTCATATGAACTCGTTATCAAATAATTTCACGTGATTATGGAATAGAGAAACTTTAAAAACTAACATGTCGACGCTTTTGACAGCTTCACTGGGCTTTTGGGGTGAGCGTGAAGTGGTACCATTGTGGTACGGACCTCGGCTTTAACTGTCACCTTTGACGGAAATTCCGCTTTATTAGGTCCGTGCTAAATCCAATGTTAGTTAATGGAAAAATAAAAGAAATATCTCTTTCTTTTATTATATTCTTTAGTTAGTTTTATTATATACTTTTTTAAATAAGAACCATCCATCCATCCATTCAACTGAAACACGTCCAGTGCTGGACATAAGTCTTCCCTAAGATCTCCACGGCGACCGGCCTTGCGACACCCGGACCCAGCAGATTCCCGCGACCTTCACCAGAACGTCAGTCTTCCAATGCGCGGCAACCGTTCGAGAACCCGTTGGCTCCATCGGGCATCGGTTCTGCGAGCTATGTGCCCAGCACACTACCACTTAAGTTTAACAATTTTAAGGGCAATGTCGGTTACTTTGGTTCTTCTGCGGATCTCTTCATTCCTGATAAATGAGATAAAATTGTAAAATTATGACGATAAAACAATAAATTTTTGTTCATAGAAATCGGATTATATCTCTTAAATATTCAACGATTAAATGAAAATTATAAAGCGATTTTGAAAACGTTTGATAACCCGTCGTCAAGCACCCATAGGTGTGTTCCGGAAACATCATTCGATAACCTGTACATCTACGCTTAGTATACTCACCATCCTGGACTACATCATCACTTATCATCAGGTGAAATCGTGGTCAAAGTGTTGAGTCTACAGTACGCAAAAAAGAAATGCAATTCCTTAGTCATCTTCATCCAGTATTATTAAATATATATATACTACTGAATGCAACATTTTTTTAATTTTTTTTAATTTTAATGAGGATATCATTGCTTTGACCACAATCACACCTGATGTTAAGTGACGATGTGGTCCAGGATGGTAAACACACTAAGCCTAGACACTGGTTCTCAAGTGATGCAGCCGGAACAGACCTATTGGCATTTGGCGACAGGTTTTGAAATTTGAGGGTGGTAGCTACTAAGACGGGCATAATTATAAAATACCCTACCACCATGCTATGCTTTCCTTACGATGTTTACCTTCACCGAAATCTCAGGCCGATTTTAGAGTCGGATAGGTGGGATCGAACCCGCGTCGATTGACGGGGAATCCGGCCACACTATCTGCTGCGCCAAAATATATTAAAATAAAGCCAGATAATATATCTATGGTATGAAAATGGAATTATGTAAATCGCTTCAGTGATTATCAAGTTATAAACCCGCTAACGGTCAGACAGATGAGACATTACTTTTACAACGAGTCTACTAGTATGGTTTATATGAAAGACGATATAGAAAATGACAGTTCCCCATAAATATAATACCATTTTTATGATATTATTAGCAAAGTACAAACGTGAAATGGCTGTCGTAAAATACTGCTGGACCTTTACGTACAAATATATAACTTTATCAAGTTATTTGAATTCCCCGAACAAATGTTTTATATCGAACAATAAAACAATATATTTCGATATGCGTAAGAACGTATTAGTCTAGTCTAGTCTTCTTTGTGTGTTTAAAGACGGACCGTTTCATAAAAATACAGTTTTATAGGTAGATTTAAATATTTCAAACTAGTCGCTATCACTTATCCCATTTACACAATAATTTACGTAAATCTACACAAGAAGTGATTGCTTATTTTGTGATACTTGGAGGTAAAAAGGATATTACAGATTTTAGTAATTTTCAAAGCGATTAAACCTTTCCCTTTTTGTACATACATGGGATAAATTATAAGAATAACAATTTTTTTTTTATACTGCGTAAGTTTAAACGTATAATCTCACAAATTTTGAAGCGATGATTGCACAGTGGATAGGATCCAACTCTAAAATCAGCCTGAGCTTTCGACAAAGGAAAACATCGTGAAGAAACCATAACATGGTGACAGGCCATTTTCTAATAATACCCGCCTGGGTAGCTACCATCCTCGTATTTGCAAACCTGTCCCCAATTGCCCAAACCCAAACTATGAGGTAACTATGCGGACACGGACCTAATTCTGCTTGGCTTGTTACGACCGTTAATAAAAAAATAATAATAATAAAAAAAAAAATTTTCAAGTAATAATTATGTAATTAATTAATTAATAATAACAAAATAAGTGTCTACAAAATAATTTAACATATAGATATAAAAAATTTAATAGAAGTAGATTTAAGCTCACATATGCGAAAGATTACTAACTGCATAGCTGCTTGAATTGCTATTATAGGCAATTTTTTCCGACGCAAGTCGATTTAAATCTCAAATATAAAAAAAGGTGCGGACCCAGAGTCTGCAGATAGTTTAATCTCAATAATAATAATAATAATAATAAAAAAACCTGTCCCCAAATACCAATAGATGTGTTCACTTGAGAACCAGAACCTAGGCTTAGTGTGTTTACTATACTGGACCACATCGTCACTTAACATCGGGTGAAATTGTAGTCATTGAGCCTATATCGTGTAAAAAAATGTTAATGACGACCTGATCAGAGATGATAAGAACCGCTAACCGTAGAAGAATTAGTTTTTACGATGCTACAAGCCAGACATTATAAAAAGCAATGATTTAATTACGACGTCAACCTACAACGAAAGCAATGTTTGAATGTAATGTTAAACGGTATAAAATTATTTAAAAAAACTTTTGCATATTCATAGAACTAATTGTTGTGACGTCATACAAGGCCATATAATTCCTAAACTTGATGCTAATTACGTTACTTCCAGGCGATGTTGTTCTACGCGCCGCGTTGGCTGTGGAAATCTTGGGAGGGCGGGAAAATACGCGCGCTCATGATGGACCTGGACGTCGGCGTCTGCACAGAGATAGAGAAGAAGACGAAGAAGAAACTCATCCTGGACTACTTGTGGGAGAACCTGAGGTATCACAACTGGTGGGGCCTACAGGTACTACCTCTGCGAGGGGCTCGCTCTTGTCAATGTTATAGGTAAATGTTATTTCTGTCTCTTACTTTATTTATTACTTGGGACTTGTCAATTACAATTTTGATACTCCCCCCCCCTGTAAAGAAAGTCCTTATCCCATATGGTTAAGTAATCACTGGCCTTGTTAAAAAAAAAGAAAGTTATTAAATTGATATTGCTTACGTAATCAGCATTCAGACCCGCCCCCGTACTCCGTAAAATAAGCGCAGCATCGACCCCCTTAATTTTTAACTAATACTTGAACATTTTTTTATAGTACATAGCGCTTTTGTCCACAATTTCACCTAATGTTAAATGTGGATGTGGCTCAAGATGGTAATAACACTAAAACTAGCGTTAATGGAATTAAATGATGCTGTCTGAACACACGTGTTGGTGCTTAGCGACCGGTTTTCAAAATATGAGGGTGGTATTATTGAATTATTGGAAAACGCCCCACCATCGTGTTGTGGTTTCCTCAGGATATTTTCCTTCACCGAAAGCTTATTATAGGTGAGTATGAATCCATGTCCTTCGACACGGAATCTGACCGCGCTACTGACTGCGTCATCATCGCTTTCTATAAATAGGAATATATCATAACTTATTACTATCAATAGAAGTCTATAACGGAATTCTAACCAGTTATCAATCAAAATCAAAAACATCTCTATTCAATTTAGGTCCTAAAAAGGCGCTTATGAACGTCTAAAAACACTACCGCCGGTTCGAAAAACAACCGAGCCGAGAAGAGCCGGCAAGAAACTCGATCTGGTTCTTTTTTTTTAATAAATATAATCATATAATTTTTTTTTTCATATAAAATACTATACAAATCATAGTCTTAATAATGTTAGCGGGTGCGCACAGAGATGTGGGTTCATTCCAGACATCACTATCGTTCACGTAATGATCCACCCTGTAATAACCTTTTCAGATTAAAACTTGCTTGACATAATACTTGAACTTATTGTCAGGTAAATCGGTAATGTTACTTGGGATCTTATTGTAAAACCGATTACTATTACCTATAAAGCTTTTATTACACTTACTTAACCTAAAGCGTGGGACGGCCAATTTGTCTTTACTTCTAATATTAAAATTATGACGATCATTCACTATATTTAGCTTGTCTAAATTTTTACGAATATACGTTAAGTTCTTTAGAGATTCGCGAGGTTCCATATTGTATATTGCTCGAACAGCTCTCTTTTGTAACGTAAAAATGGTGTCTACCTCTGCTGCTGTACCCCGCAGCAAAATACCGTAAGACATTAAGCTGTGAAAGTAAGCAAAGTAGACTAACCTAGCAGTACCAATATCCGTCAACTGGCGAATTTTTCGAACCGCAAAAGCAGCGGAACTAAGCCTTCCTGCCAAAGTTTTAATATGCGGACCCCATTGTAACTTATCTTTATATAGTAGGTTTTATTACTAACTCATTAAGTTGCGTTATTTGGTCCTATATTATTTATAATTTTCATGGCATTTTTCGTGATATAGTGTTGGGTACTGTGCACAAGTGGAAAGTGTTGCAAATAATTACATCTGTCATTAAACAAATGTTCTGTGTCTCTGTCTGGCTGTGTGTGTGTTCGTCCGGATTTAACTTGAAAATAGGTTGACCGATTTTTATAAAATGTTGTGTCTATAAAGTGTATGTTAATTAGTGTGATTCATAGGCTATATAAAATTACCACTAGTATTTTTTTTTTTTTAAGTTTTCGCGTTCTTATTTAAAATCGGTTAATTTTAACGGGTTTTTACGTGTTACCTTTGGTTTTTTTTCTCTTCCTATCCCGACGTTTCGGCTGGGTTTCACCAACCGTGGTCACGGGCTGACTGGCGGTGCGCGGCGTCGCCTGCTGCGTTGAGGGGTATTTTGATGAACTACCCCCGTTTGGTCTTTATATTTATTATAGTCACAACACACAACACTAACAGTACGAAACGTCGGGATAGGAAGAAAAAAAAACCAAAGGTAACGCGTAAAAACCCGTTAAAATTAACTGATTATTAGGCAACGTTTTAAAAAAACATTAATGTAAGGGAAGCATATGTCGTTCGGTAACAGGTAGGCTATGAAAAACAAAACACAATCAGGACACATCCCACATTCAATAAAGATAAGAAACACAGACAAAGTTGCGGGCGCGTGCTTCTATTATAACATGAACTAAAACATGAATTTTATCATCGACGTGTACAGTCACAGTTGCCAATAAATAAGAAACGTAAATTTGACACTGTTATAACAAATTAAAACTGTAAACCAAAAATCAAAAAGAGAAGGAACAAAACCATAAATAAACAAGGGGGCAAGTTTTAAGTGAAAACAGTTTTTGTTGTGTACGCAATATTTTTATTATGGGTGTATTTTGTGCTGAGACAGCGGGCGCTGTGCATGCGTGTAGCGGCTGCCGGTCTCGTCCCCGCGGGTATAAAAAACTACGTGGCGTTGTAAAAGTGCTTTTATGTACGTTTTAATTCAATATGTTATGATTTACAACGGGGAGTCGACCACAGGACCATTAGTTTAGGAGCCGGCAACGATTATTTGCACATGATGTCCGTCGGATGCATTTTTTTATAGCAACTATTACGTATAACTACAGTATAACGCATTTATAGTTATTTGTTTGAATTTATTTTTAACTTTAAATTGACAACGGAAACATGTTAATGATTTTTTTTCAAAATATACATTGCAAGTATTTTATATGCGTAAAGAATATGCATTATCAATATAAACGACCGTTAAAAAGTCACATTAAAGTTTAATTCGTAGTTGAAAAATCAATGACTAAATGTTGATCAGGTTATTTTTAAATAGTGTATTTTGACTTTTGTTAACATGATCTAATATTTAGTGTAGAAATAGAAGTCGCTAAAAGCGCTAAATCTAGATGCTGTGAGAACTGTAGTTAGTATGTTGGAAATTACATAATGTTTTAAAACTAATATCTTAAATAGGCATTAGGGCGAAGTTAATCGAAGACAATAAAAAATACGTCTGTATTATTTTATAAAAAAGACTAGCTGTGAGTTCAAGAATTACTTTACAGCACTAGTAAGTATAATTAGATGCCCACGTGATTACGTAAGCATGTGTAAAATTAAAAAACGGAAATATTTAAGTTAATATTACTTACGTAATCATTATTTAGACTCCCGTACTCCATGTCATCAAAAATAAGCAAAGTATATTTACCTTCCTCGCTCTCCATTTATGCTAACGTGATACTTGAACGGTCCCTTAAAGAAAAGAATCGGATGAATAGTTTAGTAATGTATAAAGAACAAACAGGGATGATATCCATTATTTTTATATATATGAATATTGGAAAATTATTTTGACTATTTGCCATGCGAGTTTAGAACGCCTGATATGTCCTCCAGTGTTTATACAATCGATTAGAAATATGAAATAATGTGATCCCGATCGTGTGCAGCTCTCTGAGAAAGCAAATCATCCTAGTTTCTGATCACGCACAGCGGCATGTGGCTTACAGATATATCAGTTTGATGTTTTAATTCCATCCACGGGTAACAAAAAAACATACAACGCTCAATAAATCAATAATATTAGAACGCTGGAAAAATAAAACAAACTATTTTTTGTTTTTATATTTCATAATTTGATTTAATGTTTTTTTTTTTTCTGTAAATTATGAACAGTTTAGTCCGTGTGTTAATGATAGGTTGAGTGTCGACGGACATAAAACCATTCCGCGCTCATAATTTTTTATTTTATTTATAGTGTTTTCTGTAGAAATCACTAAGCGAAGATGTTTGAAAATTATTTACGAAATATTATTGTGAATTGTGAGAATACAATGATAAATGTCATGTCAATTGAATAGAATTATGTGTAAATAGCGAGCGCCCGCGACTATGTCTGCCATTCTTACCTTGATTAAATATAGGATGTGTTCTGATTATGTTTTGTTTTCCATAGCCTTAAAGTTACCGAACGACACATGCTTCCCCGTACATCAAATTTTATTTAACCCCTTTTTGTATTTTAATAATAATTATTTTTTTATAATTTTCACAAATTATATTGGTAATTTTTACATCGTCATTAGATATTGTGGGTATATTTCAAACTGATTGTTTCTTGGACCGGACGGCGTTTATTTAATACAAACGTATTACCTTATTCGCTTTATGGATAAATGGTATTATAGTACTTTATACCATATTAAATGCCCAAAGAAAATATGAATGTAGTGTGTGAGAGATGATATGAAGGCAAAAGGGGTGAATGACAATATGGTGGCTGATAGAGACATATGGAAGAAGAAGACATACTGCACCGAACCCAAATAACAAATTGGGAGCAGGACGATGATGATGATTTTATATATGCACTAACATCGTCATGTCTATGCGTTTTGATTGTTTTCATAAATTAATTATTTGTTGATCCAACCGTGAGACATCCACTGCTGGACACACCTGACTGCAATCCCCAACCCGCCTGCCAAGTGTGGAGATTATGGCAATCCCCTCCTTGGTGGGGGAGACCTATGTCCATCAGTGGATGTCTTAAGGATAAATGGATGGATAGATTCACTGGATACAATAGGTGTGCGTTATAAGATATTTCAGATTCTTTGACGATTTCCAAACACACAATTTTAGAGTGTATCCAAGAGGCATGATTTCAAACTCACGTGTCATCTCATTTCCAGGGCAAATGTTCCTGATGGATCGTTTCTTCGACGGAGAGTTTATGACCTTCGGACTGGACGTCATCAAATACATGGAGTCCGATCAGGAGGATCGAGTCGACCCCATGATATACATATTTCCAAGGTATTAGATATTTTTATACAGTACTATCTGTGTGCCCGCGGCTCCGCCCGCGTTTCAAAATTTCTTCTTCACACAATTAATCACTGCGTAGTAATAGTTTTTTAAAATAATCATTGGAATATAATTTTTTTTGGACGGGTCCTAAATTATTTTTGCTAGAGAGCAAAGATATTTCTAAATTCAAATACTTGCTAGTAAAACTGACCGTTGAATTTCAGTACTTTAAATTTTTTTACGTGGAATCCCTTATAATTTTCCTAATATTATTTTTGGTAGTAACAGAAAGCGAAGATATATCTTATGAATTCAAACACTTGCGAAGTAAAACTGACAAATGAATCTTTAACTTTGAAACCTAATTAACCTAACCTAACATTTAGCTTCTAAAACAGGAATAACTGTTTTTTTTTTTTTTTTTTTTTTTTTTTTTTTTCTTACAGGAAAACTTACAGCTAAACACTAGAATAAATACAATGAATAATACTGAAGGCCATTTAAAAGTTTTCACGAGTACAATACAAACTATAGTAAGAAAATTAAAGTCGGTTGATTAAGAAAGCGTGTAACGAATAGATTACAGGAAGAATGATGATTTAAATCTATGCTTAAATAAAGAAGAAGTAATATTAAATATATCATAACTTTGGTCGAGTGCATTGAATTGGCTACATACTCTTAAAATATAGCTATTGCGTCGATAAGTAGCGTTTACAGATGGCACGTAGAGGAGCTGTGGATTTCTGAGGTTAGCAGTAGGAGTTCGCAGATAAATACATTTTTATTGTTGTTTTTATTTTCAGAATGGTGAAATGCACGATGTTCAACAAGTTCGGCTCGTCGGGCGAGGTGGAGCGTCACGACGCGCTCTGCATCCTACCGCTAAACGTCGTCAACGAGAAGATATACGTCTTCCTCTGGTTCTGGTTCGTCATACTCGGGGTGCTGACCTTCATCACTCTCATATACAGGATCATAATCATCTTCTCGCCGCGTATGCGCGTCTACATGATGCGAATGCGTTTCCGTCTCGTCAGACGCGACAACGTCGATACGATTGTGAGGCGAAGCAAGATGGGCGACTGGTACCTACTGTACATACTCGGGGAGAATCTCGATTCGGTGATATTCAGGGATATAATGCACGAGTTCGCGAACAAACTGAATCACAACTACCAACACCATATACACGGTGTTCCAGACGCGTGACCTCCGATACCCGGTTGGGTGTTCCACACGTGACTGACGTCGCTGCAGCGCGACATGCTCCCGCCCGTCTGAAGAGCCTTAAGCTACAATCAAGGGAACTTTAGTCGAGCGAGAGCGACCCATTAGCGTTGCAGCGCCCAAAAGTACGTTCCACGAAAACCAGGAGTATGGTGTTTCACAGGGACTTCTTCGCGATATTTTTTTATGATCAAATAACAGTGCAAAATTTTAGTAAACACACAATAAATAGTTTGTACTTAATCTGTAAGTATGTGATCTCAGGAGGAACTATATATCGAATCGAATAAAGGCCTTTCGAAAGTCTACGACGGCTGACCCGTGCACTATCTAACTCTATAAAGTGTTCGTCTGTCTGGTTTTTTAGAACTTTTTTACTTGTAATTATTAAATAGTAATAATAATCGCTTTGTTGTTTTATAAATTAGATCCTATCGGAGCGAGACGGACGACTTGAGACTTGCTAGATTTTTGACAATATTTAATGAAGCAATAATAATGAATGATTATTAAACATTATAGTGTTATAGGTAGATCGTAATGTTAATAATAATTGAAAAGATATTTATTATTATTATTTGTAGGTTGTCGGTAGATGGAAAGTATTTGGTTGCCGCGATAGATTAATGACTTTTTGGTGTCAAAAGACATTATTGCACTTGCCATTTCTGGTCGGTTTCTGTTACATTGATATTAAATCAAAATAAATCGGTGTTGCTCACCGATCACGGACATTCATATGACAGAGAAAAAAGGATTGAAATTTCGGATTTAACTTTGTTAACAAATTGTGATCGTATAATGAAACCGGCCGATAAATAAGTTTGTTTCTCTCACAGCCACGAACGGTTTTTTTTTTCAAATGCAACACTGCCAGTTCACACCAGAACCTGTGTTTGCTTGGTTTTAGTTACAAATGTATCTTAAATTCCACAGTCCAGAGAAGATCCTGCAAGTTTTGCAGATAGCTAATCAATTTGCCTTGTGTTAGGCTCGGAATCGGATTTATATTTATCGGTTAGCAAATAAATGGCGGATTTTTATAGTGGTTTTAAATATCGTAGGCCCTAGACTAAAAGTTAAACGGCAGTAAATATGTCACTGATTCATTCAAAATAAATTTTACGAAATAATATAAAGCACTCAAGCGCAAAACAACAATGGCGAAGGTATCGGCCATATCAAAGTTCTCTAGTAATTTGATTCAAGTCATACTTTTGTGAGGAAAAAATTAAAACCGTGCTAAAAATCCGTAAATTATTTTAATTATTATGGTACAGAACGAACGAAATATGAATAAGACACATTCATTGGATGTCGTAGATCGTCACTGCCTGACTCAATTGATCGCTAAATCCAATTTTATTTTTAGTTTTTTACATTTTGTTATAATCAGTTTTTAATAGTAAATCAATCACAATAATTTTTTCAACGATAAATTGTTTTTGATCTTTAAACAAATCGCTTGATTTAAAGCAGATTTAAATAAAAAATTTACGAATTTAATTTTATTTAAAACGTGTACAAGTTTGATGTAACAATTTTTCATTAAATTTAATCCACTTCGTTCAAATGCCTTCTAATTTATTCCATTAATCTAATTTTATTAACTTGTATAGGCTTAATTAACTAGTTTTTTTTTCATTTTTTTTTTAACTGTATATAGATTCAACCTCGAAACAGATAATATAAAAGTCAAATATGACAAGTGGGGTTTTTATTTATTTATTTTGGCATTGCAACTGTTTATATTGCAACTGCCAGTAAGGCCTAAGTAATGGAAGCGATGGGACATTAGAGTTGTGCCTGATTCGTTACCTCGTAGAAAATAATATATTTATGTAAATGACGTTTATTACTCCTGTCGGTATAAAAAAAAAATTGTTATTATTAGATAATTCTCGAACCAAATGTTACTAAATTATCGTAGGAATAATAACCATTTTTTTACATATTGAAATGCTAAATTTGTTGGTACAAGAGTTTTATCGGTTGAGTATGTCAGTTTGTCTTTGGTAAATATATAAAAAATTGACTGTAAAACTATTATTTATGGATAATATATAATTTTTATAAATTATGTGTTCCGTCAATTTATATGTTTAAAAATAAAGAATGTCATAGATTAAAAAGAAGTATTGAAACAAAATTTAAAAAATGAGAGAAAACTTTTTTGACACCTAACATCAAATAGGTTGTTTTAATTTAATAACTAGTAGACATATAATTTTACATTTGTTTATTTTTATGACAAATATTGTGCCAAAAACAATAGAAATAGACAATGAAAGATGTGTCAAGGGTGAGGTGAGCGGGGGATACCGGAAATACAATAATTTGATTAACAACATTATATGTGTATTATTTTGTTTAATATTATTTAAAAGATACGATGACGGTTTAGTGATACTGTGGCCGACACTCCTCGTCTGTTGTAGCAGGTTCCAACTCTTACAATGAAATGAATCATCGTGCTTAATTGTGCCGATGGGGAAGCCCTTGCGTCCCTTACCAGCGCGAAAATTAGTATTACACGCATCATCCTATACACACACACTTAGACATTACACCCATGGTACATGAGTTCTGTGAGAGACCTTTTTCCCCCTCTTATTTTTACTAGTCGTAGAGTTAACTGGAGCAAATTTCAAGGAATTTTTAAAATCGCAGCTCTAGTCGAGGTTTGTACCTCTTAGATGCGATTAAGTTCGGTGTGGGAAGCTGTTAAGGGTCTTCGTCTGCTCAAAAGACGATTCAAAGAAAAAAGTGTGCATAATTAAGTATTATATACATATATCCACTTTGAATATTCCTTATTATAACCTTACTCAAGTTAAAATATTGTCACCAAGCGCCAGTCGAAGTGTTCCCGGAGCAATAGCTTGAGAGACAGCACTTTAGCATGCTTCTCCACATCGTCACTTAACATCAGGCGAGATTGTAGTCAAAACACTAAATTTATGAAAGGTAAAAATAAGGTTCAAAGTTGACATGACTTGTAAATATATGAATGTAGAAAAACACACAGGAAGATGAAAGAACTAAAAACAAAATATATTTGCCAATTGAAAATTATTTGAACCCGGATCACCTTCTTATATGTCATTACATTAGAAAAACATATGACGGCAATAAAAAACTAGTTTATACTTATTACATAGACGATAAACCGTCCAATAATATGGAAACTCGTTAATAATACACAATTGGTCGGTGCAACTTGCCGCGACGAGACTGTTCTAAGACATAATAATATAAATAAAGAACCAGTTATATTCGTAATATATCAAAATGTTCAAGTGTACTGTGCTCTCTCTCGTTTTGATTCCATTTACATTGTCCGCAATAGTTTACGGACCTTTGAAACCTAAACCGGAAAAATTCAGTAAGTCTGTGTAATTTGTGAATTTCCTTAGAAAATGTTTATAAGGCTAGTAATTTAGTGATGTGCGAATAACGTCTTTTATTAAAAACATTGTTTCGGCTTTTATAATTAAAAATAAGGATGAAATCTATAGAGCGTATTCAGTATTATCTCAGACTTAACTCCAGAAATCAAATTTATAATCACAAGCTTAAGCTGAGCAAAGTCCAAGTCGTCAGGTTCGACGACTTACGGAAGTCTTAGCTATTTTTATTCGAGCTCGGCAAAATGACTGCACTTCACCTGGTGTTAAATTAAGATGATTTATTTCAACATGTGTATGGTAGTTGCGACCCAATCGGGATTTTTATCTTACCACCACACAAATTGGCGGACCTATATTGGCCGATTGCGGACCGTGATGCGTCGAAATATGTCACAATCGCGGCATTTCACAATGTGTATGGTAGTCGCGACCCAATCTGGATTATTTTCTTACTACCACACAAACTGTCGGATCTATATTGGCTGATGGCGGAAAGCGACAAAACGAAATGTGTCTATTTATTCTTGATGCAGTATTGAATTACTAATTAATAATTATTCTCAAGATTCGGACTATAAATTCGAAACCTAAGATTGCGCTGAGCATTTGCTTGCAAAGTTTGAACTAAGGTAAGGTTGAAATAAGCCTAAGTACGCTCTATAAATCTCATCCTTAATTGCCGCGGCTCCGCTCTTTTATATTACTTTATGTTCTGGCAATGATAACATTATATCTCTTAAATTTTCTTAAGAAAGCACCGGGGATAGTTCTTTTTGGCAACATAATTCAGTATTATTCCCATATAATTGATTTTTATATGTAACAAAGTATACACTAAAATTTGACCACAGAATATATCTATTATTTAAACAAAGAAACACCTAAATCAGTTAGTGATTCTCGAGCGAACTTACGAACAGAGATTAATGTTGTATGATGAAGGAAATTATAATTTATACGCGAATGATGTTAGGTGACAAGGAAGGATGCTATATCAGCGAGTTGGATACGGTTTTACCTTACAATCAAACGTTGCCGTCTAAAATGGATTGTATGGAGTATCGGTGCGACCAGATATATATTCATTACGTCACGTGAGTATACTCTTCTATCAATTGCTAAAGTAATTTTGACCTATAGGATTACTAAATCAACTGCTATAACGAAACGGGCCCTTATAGTGAAAGAAACTGATGTTATCTCGTTGTTGATTACGGCGACGCTCCGCCACTGGTTGCTGCCAATTTTAAGTTTGAAAACCTGTCGCCAAACACCAATAGGCATGTTCCAGCAGCATCGCTAGAGAAGAAGTGCCTTAATCATTTAGGCTTAGTGAGATTATGGTCAAGGTACAGCTTCGAGCCTATACTATTTAAAACATACATTTGCCCTTCTCACGAATAAGCTGTGTTCATTTGTTTAAAGCACACAGCGTATCTGTGAATGTCTGGTTTGTGAACTAAATATAAAAAAGCAAACATTTTATTAACAAAAGCATTAATAAGCACCTTTCGGTGTTCGGATATATCCACTTGAGAGATTCCTTCCTATGAATTTTGTGAAGATTGCACCATAGACACTACTAGATGTAGCGCCTTTTTAATCTACATCAATAAAAAAATGTTCACGCGGTTTAAAATAAAACATCTTTAACTCTATATGTTTTAACTAAGTAGCTAGCCACTCATGCCCCGTAACCAAAGTTTCACTTGAAAAAAATTAAATTCATTGCATTTTGAGTCCCTAAGAACAAGTCTAAATGAGACAAATCCAGGAGAGATTCTTGTTAAATAATGGCAAGTTTCTTAGTAAATACATAACATTTCAGATGTGGCGTTGCAGTGATCTTACCTCCATGTAAAGCGGTGGAAGACAAGGAGAAACCTTACCCGGAGTGCTGTACGCGAATCAGCTGTCCTCTTACAGGCGTAAACGATACCTCGAAAGCGCGTTGAATACAATTAAAAATGTATCCTACACGTTATAAATATTATTATTATTATAAAGTTATATATATTCAATACTGTTTTATCATTTTTTTATAGTCAAGCTTCTTTGCGCAAATATGCATTTCAAAAATGCTTCAGGTGATGAAAGCTAAAATTATGTATTCATAGAACGCCATTACAGAATGAACTGGTAAGGTCGAAGTTCTCTATTAAAATCATCAATTAATAATACAGTTGTTGTTAGTTTGCGAATTCTGTTTCAAATTACTTCAACCTGTCTTTTGGAACCTGATTTGTTTATACTAATGAGTCAATAATAATATAATATATTTAATAGGAATAAATATCAAAGGAACATAAACCATATTGTTATTTATAACGGATTCGCGCAAAGTATCGCCTTAAACAATCAAAAATCAACAACTATTTTATGCAATTTGTTTTCACAATCTTTTGTAATTAAAATTAAGTTGAAATGGTTTTTTTTTAAATATTTAATTAACCAATTAAATATGTTACTTTGCCATTCCCACTTATAGGTACCTATATACTTCATTATAATTTTTTTTGCCCCTCCAAGATACTTATAAATGATTACACATAAATGACAACGACAGAATAAAAACAAAATATAGATATGTTGAACAACACTTTATTACATTCATAATAACCGATTAAATATGATCGAGTAAGAAAAATTAAAAAAAAAAAAGTAATAAAACAACATTTCATTGAAACATTCTCAGCCACATTCATATTATTACCATAAATTAAAAATAATTCATTTATAAATGAATCAAAAAATCGTATATTGCTTAAAACTTGTCACGTGATCCTAAACTGATACGGCATGGAGAATAAAGGTAAGAAGAAACGTCTCATATGGAGGGAAAGTGTAAAGAACTGACTACTAAAAGGATATTTACTACGTGTGTAAAAGTATCCAGTTATAAACAGTTAATAACAGTTAAAAAACTTTCAAAATGGCGCTAGTGTAGACAAAAGTTCATGAGATTAATATAACATTTGTTGCGAATTGAAACCAAAATGTCGCTGGCGTATGCTAAGAGTATGATATGGAGATAGCAGAGAACCTCAAAAACTGCTCTGAAATAAGCCCTCTTGCTACAGTAGCGCCACCCTTATTCGACGGACACTTTTTCTACACAGAGATGTTCCTTGTTACCTTTAATCACCTTGGAATACGATTAATAAACCCTATCAGCTTTTTGTTTTATATTAGTCCTTAACTCTCACTGTATTCTCGAACCAAGCTTCAACTTTCATTTAGCGCCATCTAGTATTACTATTTGTAATCATATACCAGTTTAAGTTCCGTTATTTACTTTCTACACGCATAGATGGCGCAATTTGTTCAAATAAGAAATGTAACGAAAATCATTTCGAATAGTACATTATATTTTATCTGTGTATTCCAAAAAAGTATACAGAGCAACAAAGTTATCTGATTAGTGGCCAAAACGGGAATTAATGTAGCCATCTGTAAATATCAATAGTCTGCCTTGGTAAACATTTCTGGATTATAGCTGCGTGTGTTTATTGTTTTTTTTTTTTTTATAATAAATGAACTTACTTTCTTTATCTTTTTACATATCATGCCTTGTCACTTAAATTAAAATCTATATCATTTGCAGTCACTTTATTCTAAATATTTTTTACTGGAACCACTAAAAGTGATCACAGCGACGCCATCACCGGGTCAAATAATTTTGTAAGCGATTCTTATTCTTGTTATTATAGTAACAAGATTTAATGTAAATTAAATATGTATTTATATTACACATTATATTTAAGTTTTAATAGTCTGCCGACAATCCTACTGATTTTTGATACGTAGCGAGAGCATAAGCCGCATCGTAACACAAAAACACAATCTACTATCAAAAATACGTACAAATAACGAATTCATAAAATAAATACTAAGTAATAAGTTATCAAGAAAATTATATCTCAAAGGTTAAATTTAGTCTTAATGTCCTCCATCTTGAATGGATATATATATTATATTTATATATAACAAAGATATCCTTCAATATAGATTAGTATGGAATAAACTCCTGCCTTTTTTTTTAATTTAAACGAACTGCATGTTCAAACAATGCCGGATTTACGTCGATTTGAGTGGACTTATATAACGTATGATTGATTGGTGTATATTGTGAATTTTTTTGCTGTTTTCAAAAAAAAAAAAATCTATAATTAATTTTCAATAAAATATCTTTTTTGTATTCACAAAAAAATATTAAATACTTCATAGATATTAAACTTTTATATCTATACGTACACGTCTATATCTGGATAAAAATATATAATGTCAACATGTCAACGTAATTCTTACTGATAAAAAATAATTTAATTATTGTTAAAACGAAGATCAAAATGATATAAAACTGCGTACATATATTATCAGATAATATCGGTTTAGGAACTTTTATAGATTCTTTTCTTCAAATAACTCTAAAAAGATACGTCATCGATAAGGTCGCATCACTAATAGACTGGAATATCTCCAATGATAAATCTTCTGAAAGATATACTACTAGAAACATGACATATTTATAAAAAAAACGTTGGAGTCACTAACATAACAGAATACATTTTTTGTTAAGTATACTTTTATAAACAAAATCGAATGATGACGCATCTTGAACTTTCCAAATTCTAAAGCAATGTCTTCTAGTTTCTAATAAAGTTGAATTTTAGTCGTTTCCAGTTAATAACCCTTTGATTTACCTACGTTTATATTTTATAAGACGCGCGTCTCATAAAGGACCTCAAAGGGGTTAATTTCACATACCGAGAGTGTGAAAGTAATTCGAATAACATCATTTGCATAATATATTCTCGGTCAGTACCAATGATCGCTATAATTTACAGATTAAAACTAAAAATATAAAAATTCTTAACAAATTAACTCACTCTTTATTCACCCCACAAAAGTGTAAATACCACAATTTAATTGGAATTCATTATATAATTAAAAAGTGGCACAGATTATTATTAAATAGATTTAAAAAAAAAAAAAGTACGCATAATTAAAAACGATTTACATTCGCCTTACCCCCAATAGTACATTTACAAGTTACTCACTGCCTTATACATCAAACATAGTTAATGAAGTCATTAACATATGAAAAACGACGAAAGTAAAGCCACAGATACTGTATTTACCTTATAAAAATGATATTTAGGTTGTAATAAAAACCAAAAACCATATAAAGGCTTATCGTACGCTTGTAACAAATTTGATCTATGAGGGGAAAAAAAAAAACTATTTCTGGCAACCCTATATATCCCTTAAATAGTAAACTTAGTATACCAACAAACGCTTACTCTAATATAACAGAGTAAAAATACGATTACATACTCCAAAAAAAAACGGAGAACATTTTTATAAGACGAACGCTCAAGTCTTTTAAATTTCACAACTCCATTTTGTTTCCTTTATTTGAAGACAACGAGTAAAACATGTGGTACGAGTCTTCACCGCGTTAGAGCGAGATAGCCGATAGAAAGGGAACGAGAGGGCGAAGGTATTGTAAATCCCGCATAATGCTACTTTTAACGTTTCTTTTATACGTAGCGCAATTCAATTTATAATTGACATAATCTATTGATTAAATTAACCGATAAAATTCTTAGGGGTAAAATAGACTGCAATAAATCATGCCCCTTTTAAATTTTGACTGTAAAATTTATTAATTTACTTATCGACGAGGATATTTTTTTTTATCTTCAAATCGACGCAAACGAAATAATGACAGTCAGAATTAAAACAAAAAAAAAAAATAGTGAGACCATACCACAATACTACGCTAATTTAAATTTTTAACTTAACGTAATAGTAAAAATGCATACAAAATTTGTAATCTTATCCTATATATATATACGAATACACGTTAAAAAGTAAGGCCATAGAGGCAGTCCTTCTGTTTATATTCAGTACCTTTTTATTCTAGACCTACTACAGTATATGGCCGATGCGCGTTTCTGTAGCGTGCTCAAGAGCACGACGACGTCTTATCACACGCACGTATCACGCGTACGCGCACGTATCACGCTCACGTATGTCGCGTACGCGTACGTATCACACAAACGTGTACGTATCACGGAGCATTCCAAACTTCCGCATGTACAACGCACCGCACGTACAACCTATCACGTATTAACGTTAGGACGCTTTTCATAAATAACACATCGTTATGTATTGTTTTATAATAAATACTAGTAAAAAAAAAACCATATCTAAATTAAAAACAGAATAAAATGAAGAAGTAAATTAGTGTTTTTTTTATATATATTTTTATTATAAAACAATAGTAAAATCATCATCATATTTTTGAAATTTTTTCCCATTTTGTATTATTCATAAATTATTTAAAATGCCCCGTAAATAAATGTAAATGTTCGACACATTTGTAAGTCAATCCGTTTAATCTTTCACAATCAAATTTATCTTTCATATAAAATATACATAACTTAAAGTCGAGACAATAAAATTCATCCGTTTTGAGCTTAGAAAATATATTTAAATTATATTATATACGTCTTATAAATTATGACTTAAAAATTAAATAGTAAACCTATATTTTGTGATGAATTTATTTGTAATAATCAAATGAGGAACGTGTTTGTAACTTCGGTAGCAAAGAAAAAATTAATTATCTGTATGGGTACTAAATTATAGTTTATTACTACTTTCTCTGATTTGACTATATAAATCAATTTATAAATTGTGAACAGGTTTGAAATTTGAATTTATATTTGAACGTTATGTTGAAACCACAAAATACATTCCCAGGGTCTCAAACACTTAAATAAATACGTTAAATATATTTTATTACTATATTACTTTAAGAAATGCTTCCATTAAAAAGGCAGTAAATTAGCATTTAGATTTAAAAAATCCTCATACGTACTTATCCTATTAAAAGTGAACTAATGTTTATAAAATTTGAGTGTTTGTAGTTTTTTCAATCATTTATACAGTTTTGGAAAATATTATCAATTTAGGATTAGAGTTGAACAACAAATGAAAGTAGCGATAAATAAAAAAAAAGTAAACTCAACTTCGAAAAGTAAATGAAACCGTTTCATTTATATTTAAGAAATAAATGAATTAATTGGAAATTTATTAATCGCATATACATATAAAATTAACAGCTGCAATTACAACAGCACATAAATTAATTTCATTTAAAAAAAAACGTGTGGTATCACAAAATGTGATGAAAAAATATTCTCACCTAAACTTTAAAATGAGATTATAAGTTTCATTTATACTGGATTTAATTAACAGTTATAAACAGGATTGAGATAAAACTACACTTATATTTCAGTCCGATTAATTTAATTTTACAATATAAATTTAAAAAGAGATTAGTGACTAAATGAAACATAGCGTAAAATGAAACTATTGAGCAATAAATGAAACATGACTTCGTTGTCGCTGTTCATATTTCATGTATCTTTAAAAACAAATCGTAATCAACAAGTTTTAAAAAATACATCCATTTCCTTACAAACGATTTCACCTTTCTATTAACTATAATTCTATATTTTTCGAGACAGAACTCTACGCCGATAACGTGAATATGATTCGACATTTTTTTTTTTTTTAATTTTTATTTCAATTTTTTATTTTGCTATTAAAGATATAATACGAAAATCGTGAAATAAATACGAGAAAACATGCTCTTCTATGTTTAGAAAACATTAACCCACATGTTTCATTTATTTGTAAATACATAATTACATTTTTATTGACTACTCTTTGTTGAGAGATTCTTTTTACTTTTTCAAATGATTGGAATGATTTGCTACTTCTAAGACGTGATTTATTTCAATTCAGAAATACTCTATAAAATCAGTCTGAACTTTTCTTGAGAAAACTACTCTAAATGAAAGAGAAAATATAATTCCAATACAGTAGTGTGTTAGTAAAGACGCATTGTGTCGCTAAATTTTCCCAAACGTTTAAAACAGTTTTCTAGACTAAAACAAACGAATGACGATATTTAAATGTCCTGTAACAGTTGAGCTATGTTAAAAAAAATCGCTTAATATTTTAATGTAGATTGAACATTACTTCCACAGATTTATATAAAAAAAAAACAATAAGATGTCTACTACCACATTTTTGGTAGGGCATGATTACATATCGATACACATTTTACCTAAGCACGAGGTAATTGAGTTTTATGTCTTTTAAAGTTTTATAAAAATTTGCACCCCGTTCATTTGAGATTCTGAGGGTGACGTGTAAGGGACGCAGGGGGTTGCGTTTCGTGTCAGATACCGACTATAGCTATCGGGGTATTGTCCGCATTTCGTGGAGTTGTTTTAAACTGACGTCACGCTCTTGGTACTGGTTTCTTTTTCATTTATAAGGTCCTTGTATTCCGTCAGAAGTTCCCTGGAAGATTAAACAAAAATGTTTTATTTAACTTTTTGCAGTAAATAAAAACGCCTTAGCGTCGTTGACTGATTCTCTGTACGGGAAAAAGTTATTGATTCGCGTTACCAATGCTAAGACGTCAGCCGTATACATGCTACAGTATGTCAATTATCATTTATTTATTTGGGAAACAAACAGTACATTACGCTTAAAACTAAATACATCGTATTAAATTTTCATATTCCAACAAAGTTTCCACGTATTACTAAAACATACAAGCCGAAGTGGAGTATACAAATATTAATTTGACAATAAAAATTGTTTTAAAAAAAGCTATAAACACACACAATAAAATGAAAAAAAAAAAAAAAAAAATAGTCCGACAAACAAATTACAAACAGAGAGCCAGTTAAATATAAAATAATTACTTTTGCAATCCAATCTTAACAATATCACTCTTAGTTTGAATTAGTTTTTTAAATGTGACAAGCGAGTGATTAAACATATCAATTTCATTAAAATATAAATTATGTGAATAACACGCTCTATGTAAAAATGTATTCGCAATAAAATTTGTTTTGGAAAATGCCACACTAAACAAAAAAACGATTTCTGGCATTAGGTCTAGGGCATCTAAAGTTCACTTAAAAGATAAGACGAGTCTATCATATTATTGACAAGTTTAAATACAAATATCTGATCTCTTACCATGCGACGTTTATGCAGAGTAGGTAAAACAAAAACGTTAGGCTGATAACAAAATTTATATTGTAAATATTTCATGAATTTATGCTGAATTTTTTCAGTAGTTTCAATATGATTAGAGTAATGCGGGGCTCCAAACTGTAGGGGCATAATCGAGTACAGAACGCACCAAGCAGTTACAGAGAAGAACAAGCGTGGAAGGTTGTCTGAAATCCTGTCCGGTTTTTAAAATAAAACCGAGACTTTTATAAGCCTTAGCTGTTATCAAATTTATATGCGTATTAAATGACAGTTTGTGATCAAGATGCACACACAGGTCTCTCACTTCAGAAACTCGATTCAATAGTTCGTTATTCAGATAATAATCATGTATAATAAATTTAGTTTTTCTAGAAAAAGTAAGAACATTGCATTTTTGCCCATTAATGTTAAGTGAATTATTAACACAATAGTTGCATAGACTATCTAGATCGTTCTGCAAGTGGGTGCAGGCTGCAAGTGTTTTTATAGTTCGGAATATCTTCATATCATCAGCGTAAAGAATAATATTAGAGTTAATAAATATAGGATAGGTATCATTTATAAGAGAGGTCCCAGGTGAGATCCCTGAGGCACTCCAGCAGTTACGGGCACAAAAGAGGAACAGTAACCTTTAATAGTTACAGCCTGACTACGCTCGCGTAAATATGAGGTTATCCAACGAAGGAGGTCACCGTGTATACCGACCTTCTCAATTTTGTGGATAAGTAACGAGTGAGAGATTTTATTAAACGCTTTAGAATAATCGGTATACACCACGTTCACTTGGTAGCCCTTGTTCAACTCTATTGCAATTCGGTGAATAAATTCACATAAATTAGACTCGGTGGATTTTTTATTTACAAACCCATGCTGCTGATCTATGATCAAGTGCCTAAGAGAAGGAAAATAGAATCATAGACAATTTTTTCAAATAATTTAGCGATTGTACTAAGTTTAGAGATAGGTCTAGAATTTTGAATATTGTGCTTATCGCCAGATTTAAATATGGGAACCACATAAGAACGTTTCCAGACCGTTGGCATTATCCCAGATTTTAACGATTTATTAAAGAGAACCGATAAGGGTAAGCAAGGTTATCACGGCAAGCCTTTAAAAATAAAGGTGGGAGCCCATCAGGTCCACTGCCTTTATTAGTGTCTAAGTTTTTTAAATATTTTAATGCAATTCCCGAAGATATTTGAATAGAAGATAAAGAGATATTATTATTAACTTTCTCAGAATTAACTGGGACGGACACAGAGTTATCTTTGACAAATACCGAATTAAAATAGTTATTAAACAAATTACTTATTTTCATACCATTTGAAGAAGATAAATTACCAAAGTACATTGTATCAGGTAAATCATCCGTGGATTTTCTCGATTTCACGTTTGCCCAGAAATATTTACTATGTTTGCCTATTTTATATTCACAGTTCATAATATAGTTATCATAACAGGCACATTGAACTTGTTTTTGACACTTTCTCAATAAGCTAAAGGTGTGTCGTAATCATTAATTCGCCCATATAATTTCCATTTCCTGTGGTATTTTAATTTTTCGGAAATAATTTTTATTAACGGTCTGGAAAACCAAATTGGATAGCGTGTAGTTGTTTTTAGAGAAGCAGTAGGTACACACGAAATTATAACCTCTTCCAAAACCATGTAAAACTTGTCCACAGCTTTTAATAAGTCGCACAGTACATCATTCCAATTTATGGTTTGAAGGTGACTATTTACTTTATCGTAGTCAACCTTATGAAAAAGACTTACAGAGCGGGAAGACGGGCAAAGTGTACGTATTCGAGAGATTCGCATATTTATTTCAAGTGCAGGGTGAATCTTCTTTCACGAGTGGGAAGTCTGATTTGATAACATCGCATTGATGGCTACTAATAACTAAATCTAGTTGTCTCCCAAGGATATTACCGATATTATTATATTGCTGTAAACTAGGAAAACACAAGAAACTATGTAGCGCTTCTATTAAAGCATCATAATTATTTACGTTCATTAGATCAGTATTAGAATTATTAATTCTCCAAACGGCACCAGGTACATTAAAATCACCCATTAGTATAAAATGATCTTCTGGGCAGTTAAAATTTTACAAAGGCTTTCATGTAGCAACCGGCAGTGAGGGAAATAACAACAATATATATGTAAGATAGATTTAGAGCTAATATTAACATTTAAAGATATTTTTATGACATCTGCCGTGGCTTCAACAAAAGGAAAGACCTCGGTAGACATAACGGAATATTTACGGTTCACAGCAATTAGTACACCGCCTCCCATTCGGTCTCCACGAGACGAGTAGTTCCGATCACACCTATACCAAAAAGTTCAAAATTTTAAATACCTTCCAATAACCACGTTTCACTCAGGCATATTATATCGAAATTGACCTGAAGCAGATTTCTGAAAAATATATTAGTCTTTTATTCGTAGACCACGCACGTTCTGGTAATAAATATGAAGATTTTCAGCCATTAATAGATAAAGATAGGAGATAACTCATTTTAAGAATAACACATTTACACATTTTTACTCTTGGATATAGTATAATAACGTCGAATGATATAAATTTAATTATAAATATAAACCAGTATAATTAATTCCACAGTTATCCTATTTATTATTATGCATATATTACCACAGAAATAAAATGTTAATAAATCTAACAGATTTATTTCAGTATATGAAAAGAAAACCCTAAAAGTAATGCCAGATCCATAGTCAACGAATATATAAAAGCAATATATTATAAATATATCAACTATATAAAAGGTTAGAATAAATGAAAACCTAAGAGAAAGACAAGTGAATCCTACACAATTTTTTTTAAATCACCTTCGCTTGATATATATATAACAGGGCTAGTGTCTGATTGACGAACCATTATAGAACAGTTTTTTACCCATACATTTTTTTATCTTTAGCAAGTTTTTTGGCGGATTGTAAGAGAGCTTTATTGCGACTGGTTAAATGATCATTGATATAAATATATTTGTCACTCGAAGTAAGACCTATATCACTACATTTCAATTTTAGTTTTCTCATATGGGTCAGGAACTCATCCTTCTTCCATCTAGCCAAAAAACGAATCACGATGGGTTTTATTTGTTTTAAATTATCGGTGTTCTTTAGTGCCACTATCGTTATGAAGTCTATATCAGTTACTGGGTTCAGTTTAAATTCGGTCCGATTAACAATATTAAGAATCAATTCAGTGAAACTTTCATTCTTTTTTGCGGGATGCCGTAAATCTCAACATTTGTCCTACACGCCCATTGCTCACGACTATTGTGATCGCGCTTCAAAGTAGCTATTTGTACATTTAATCCTGCTGTTTCTTCTGACTTTGAAATTAAAGCTTTGATATCTGTCTCGACATTTCCCACTCTGGTACTAAATTCTTCATATTGTTTATTAATGAAAGTAACGGACTCTTTCATGCTCAGTAAATCAGCACGTAGTGATCTGAATTCCGTCGAGAGTTCAGCTAAAGTAGACCTGAAGTCGGTCTTAAGTTTTTCGATTTCATTTGAGAAAACAGATTTAATAAGCTCCAAAGGAAAAGATACAGCTGTCTGATCATCCGTATATGTAGGTGTTTTCTATGGGTGCCCCCCGGACTTTTGACCGATTGCGGTCGTGCTTCTCTGAGAGAGGTGGGCTAAGAAGTGGGTGGGGAAGTATTCCACCCCATCCCTATCGGGCCATTGCACGGACGAGGCCTAGTGGGTCTGCCGCAGGGGGCGACGCGGTGCTTGCGAAAGCTTGCTTGCTTGCCCCCACACCAAATGCGGCGGACGGCCTCGGGGGGTTTTAGTGGATATTTCCGGACGCTTCACGTCCGGGTGAGTCCCACACTGGCACGGAGTCGTCCCTCCGTGCCCCCTTACCTATTGCATTGGGGGACTTCGGTCTGACTAATGCAATAGGTAAGGGTAGTGCGTAAATGCATTTCCCCCTTCAAAAAAAAAACACAATTATCTGGTTTGATTTGCAAGTCGTTCCCACGTATAGGTGTATTTTATCATTATTTAATTTTTAATTAAATCCAAGTCTTTTTATTTATGTTGTTTGTTCTCTCCGAAGGATACATACATTGTATGTGATAATTATTTTTACATTTTTGGCAAGTTATAGGAATCACTGGACGTACCTCTTGTATAGGGTTACAACATTCGTACCTCATTATGAAAGCAAAGGCAATAAACTAGTTATAAGCCTGATCAATCCGTTATATATTAATTATTTATGATTGTCGATAAATCAATCCAATACTCAGATGCAATAATATTTAGAAAAATAGTAGTCAAGGGTATGAAGGTGCGAACTGGCGTCTTGTCAGTTTTAAGTCCTCACCGCGGCCACTGAGCCAAACGCGAGGTAACAGCAATTGCGAAGTTAACCACTTGCTGCTAGCGCCTGCTATTAACTGCTAACGTCAGTATTGCACAGATCAAAGGTTAACTTTTGAATATTTACGATGATCAATTTTACGACTATTAATTATTCAACACTAGATTTTAGTATTATGTTTACACACTGTTTAAAAGCGAGCACTCACACTATTTACACTGTTTGAATCACTAAGCGATTGTTTGTAATTGGAGATGGTTTTTTTAGAGTTTATTGTAAGTTTATGTACGTTTCACTATAATACGATAAATATGTGGTTTATATCGTTTTAAATTGGTTAATAATGATATTAGTGTGAAACTAAACCATTTAAAGTAAAGTAGAACACTCATCATCATCATCATCATCTCCCTACCCTTTTCCCATTTTTATTTGTGGTCGGCGCAACATGTCTTCCTCTTCCATTCTTCTCTATTTGTTGTCATCTCCGCATTCACTCCTTTTCTAAGCATATCATCTTCCACACAGTCCATCCATCTTTTCTTTGGTCTTCCCCTTCCCATGTAACCGTCCACATTCATATCCAATAGCTTTCTTACAACATTCTCTTTCTCCCCGCGCATCACATGTCCATACCAGGATAAACGACCGCCTCTTAACTTGTCTGTTATTGGCGCCACTTTCAAACTTCCTCTAATATATTCATTCCTAATCCTGTCCATTCTTGTTACCCACACACATCCCCCTCAACATTCGCATCTCAGCTGCATGTAATCTTCTTTCGTTCGTCACCTTCATGAGGTAACATTCCGATCCATACAAGACGACAGGTCGTATTATGTTCTTGTAAACCTTCCCCTTGAATTTAAAGGAGATTTGCGGATCGCACGAAGTAGCCGTAACCTGCCGCCATTTCATCCATAAATTCTATTTACACAAATTTACTATTGTTAAGTAATTTTTAACAATTTATTAACACGGAGCTAACGTTCGGCGTTGACGTACCCACTTTCAATTGGCGTTTATGTGCTGGCGCTTTACACTAAAATTTAAACATTGAATACAGTTATACCAAAGTTTTGAGTTTTCACTCTGTCGGCGGTTTCTATGGCTGCCTAGTTTTTTTAAAGTTCCCTTGATTAGTTGTCAAATTTCTCAGATTACGAAATTAATCAATAATTTTTCTTACAACAGCGCTAACGACTGAATCTTTCCTAATAAACTTGGCTGTATCAGTAACGACGTCTTCGCACGTCTTTAATTATAATAGAAAGCGCATCCTGATACACATTTTTTTTTTTTTTAATAATTAAGATCCATAACAAAAGCAATGTAAAAATATAGACAAACATAATAAGCTAAAAAGCGAGGAAGCGATTATGGCGCAGTGGGTAGTGTGGTCGGATTCCGCGTCAATCGACGCGGGTCGTTCCCGCCTATCCAACCCTAAAATCGGCCTGAGCCTTTGATGAAGGAAAATATCGTGAGGATACCATAGCATGGTGATAAGGGTATTTTCTAATGATGCCCGCCTGACTACCTAGCATACTCAAGTTCGAAAACCTGTCACCAAATACCAATAGGTGTATTCCGGCAGCATCACTTGAGAACCAGTATCTAGGCTTAGTGTGTTTACCATCTTGGACCACATTATCACTTAACATCAGTTGAGATTGTGGTCAAAGCATTAAGCCTATATCGTTTAAAAAAAAAAAACAAGACGACTTATTATCTACTACTAATTTTATTATTTGTTTATTTATTAATTATGGATTACTAAAGTATTCGAATATTAACGAAATTACAAAATTCAGCAATAAGCTTGTACTAAAATTACAAATATTGTCGACACAATATATAAAAAAATATTTTGACCCTTAAAATAGATAAAGCTACTTCAAACTCACTTGTATATAAGCGGGTCCATGTTCCTAGCTAACATGTACAACAGCCACCAGTCACCTAGGTCGGTGTTCTGCGACACAGTTACAGCCGTGTGGACGTCCAGGGTTCGAGACCTGGCGTGCAAAAGCCTCGGCCTTATAGACGGCACGAATATTATCACCAATCTGAAATATCATTTGTTTGTCATGTATCGTAAATAAAGTAAATTAAGACTGCAGATATATAAGAATCTATGAAGTGTTCATATCATCATACCAGGCTACACCCTCCATCCATCCATTCATCTGAAAGACGTCCACTGCTGGACACAGGTCTCCCTCAAATATCTCTAAAATAACAGGTCTCGCCTCATCCGCATCCAGCGGCCTACCCACACTTTAAAAGGGGACTTTAAAACGAATAACACTTGAAATTAAAGACGATTTTTTTTTTTTGACCTAGCTAATGTTGTTGACCGGAAGGGCCTTTACAGCTTCACCCAACTTTGGGGGCGAGTGCTGAAGGCACTCAGCCACAATAAGGTGACTAGCACAAGGGCTACCAAAGTGGTACGAACCTCGGCTTGGCCGTCACCTGAGTGACCTGAGTTCAAACTCACTCGCGAGTTGTGTCCTAGCTGTTCCCTACATTTTTTTTATTTAATATTAAAAAAAAAGGTTCCTTACAGGACCTATGTACCTGCGTGTTATGTGCAGGAGTGTGTATGCAGGGTTGTGCGTTTGTAATGGTCAATGCATGGGCAGTGTCACTGTATCGCGCTGGCGGCGACGTCAAGAGCCTCACCAGTTGGGGAATAAATTAAAGACGAGGAAATAATCTCACCTATATAGAACGAGCATCGCAAGTATAATCGAGAGGATGATGTACCAGAACCAGAGGAAGACGTAGGTCTTCTCGTTGACGATATTCAGCGGTAATACGCAGAGGATATCGTGGGTCTGAATGCTGCCTGAAGCACCGTATTTGTGGAACGTGCATTTTGTCATACGTGGAAACACGTAAATCATCGGATCATATCTGTAACAAAAACACCTTCTTATAAAGCCTCTCTAGCCCACAAATGAATTATTACACCCACTCACAAACCTAGTTAACATTTTAATTTAACACTAATTATTTACCAATGAACAGTAAAACTAAATATAATACTTCTACATACAAGTGTCCTCCATTGATTTATGATTGGTCTCCGCTGTGCTGTGCTAATCTATATTCTCCACAGAGAACCAGCAATATTATACTTGTGTAAGAATTCCGGAGACAATATGCAGTTTTAATGATTTAACACAAACCATAATTTAGTTTGTTTCTTTAGTTCGTAGCGCAGCAAATATAAGTCATCAATGTTGTCCTAAATTAATCAGCAATGCAATGACATGAGATTATGTTCTTGTAAACTTATTCTGGGAATATTCTGGACATAGTAAACATAACATAATATAAGGGTTAGGCAGAGGTGAAATAGCGAACTACACCACCCAAATTTCGCCGAGCTTAGTTCCGTCCCAGATATGACAGGGGGCGAGCCTGTCGCCATATCGGCACAAATTCCAAACTCCGGGATGATATTAAGTAGAAAAACCCAATGCCATTTTACCCGACCCGGGGATCGAACCCGAGACCTCAGAACGACAGCCGGACATAATATACAGATTTAACGATTTGACACATGGCACGAACGATAATTTAGTATTGTTTCTAATTTGCACTTTGTGTTACTTTTTTTTTTTACAAGGATGAATGCTTTTAGACATCCCCCTCTCAACGTAAAATAACGGAGATGGGGTATGTGGGACTCGCACGGCCAGGATGGGCGGCCGGGAATACCCACTAAAACTCCTTGGTGCCTTCACACACCTTTTGGCCGGGGAGCGGGAATTGCAGAACTGTACTTCTGCCGCTCGACCCGGCCGGACACTTTGTGTTCTGTTTTAACCTTTGTAAGTTGAAGTTTGTATTTTAATCCTAATGATCCTAACACAAAGATAATTTGAAAACAAATACATTTAGCCTTAAAATAATACAAATCGAACCTAATATTCCAAATGAAGATAAGCTTCAGCGAATGCAAGAACCTAATATAATGTCTTATCTTCAAGTCTAATCATAACTGAACTAAATGAAATATGTAAGTGCATCATACCTTTCTTCTTGCGGTAAATCGCTGTAACCCAGTACCCTGGTGCCGTACGTCCAGAACTCTCCGTTAAAGAATTTATCCATCATCCACATTTGCACGACAATGTTGATGAGGCATAAGAGTTCGCAGCCCCAGTAACGCAGAGCGTAAAGTTTATGCGTCTGAAAAGGAATTATAAGATTATAGTTCCAAGTTAATGAACCAATGAGTTACAGTAAACCATTTTAATTGATTACTGTAATTACGTAGATAGAAAATATCCGGTTGATATCGTTGGTATTTGATAAAAATATTCGTAGTTTTTAGCATGACGAAGAGTTTTTGTTTCCTCTTGCATTTTAATTTCCAGCTAAGCTCATGGCTTCCCATATAAATGGAACAGTTAAATCAACGGCTTTACTAAACGGTTAAAATAAACAAACCTATTCTTATTCCGTTTTCGTTTTAAAGGAATCCGAAGATGCATTAAATGCAGTACCATCGCCCATTATTGAAATTCCTTATGAGTCGATAACCGCTTAACGTCTGACGTCGGGACAGACTTTCCATTTGACCTAATTGACTCTGCATTCCTTTGATAACTGTATAACAGTCATCTCTATTTTCTACACCCTATAAAGTATCTTGTCATATAAAGAGACGATTGTCATTTCGGATAAATACGAGCACATTGACAACAAATGAATTTACAAGTTTTATATTATTCTACTTAGTAATATTATCTTCAATCATACAAGTCTATATATTGATAACTTTCAAAGATATCCTCTATCGTTTGCATTAATAAGTTGAGCGTTTGAATCGAACATTGTTCTTTGCGTGCTTGATTCTGGCCCACAACCATCACATTAATTAATTGTTGAATTATGCTATCGAGTACAGAAGTGCCAGTGATGATTTCAAAATCAAACCTTTGATAAATTTGGGCCCTGAAAAGGCGTTTATGAACATCGAAGAAGTACAACATTAAATTATTGTAGGTGTGGACAATTATTTGCTAACTTCATGTCAACCATTTTCAACAGTTAATAACGTTTGAATAAACAATACTATCCTGTAAAAGGTACCGGTTCCGAAATTTCAGACGCCTTTTTCGTTTCTCTTCCACTAGCTACAATAAATCCTTACTTACTGTTAGATATTGACATAAGAGGGTAGTGTGTTCGAGTGTTGGCTGTACCGACCCCGACACGAATAAAGGAGTTGAAATATCACAAGCGTGTTTGTTGGTCGTATTTTCTCTTCCATTGCACTCCGTGTAAATATAAAACACAATAAGAAGACGAGTATGTGTCGACACAGAGTAAGTATAATGCATTACCATTATCAATTTCCATAGAGATTGTGTTAAAAGACCTATTGTTTATGAAATTACGCACTCCGCGGTCGGTCAACTTACTTGTTTAGCGATCAGGCATCGCCTTCTTATTTGGATTATCATACGGTATCGTGTTTGTAATACAGAAATCCATTGCGATTTGACACCAATGTAACTCTACTTTGTGAATTATATTTTAAGTTAATTTCTTTAAATTAATTTTCTTCTTTAATTACATTTCTATTTTCTACAAAGCTTGAAAAGTTGAAAACACTATATTTGCAAAATACAATTTTATTATTTTTTATTTGAATTATATCGTGTTGATATGAAGAATCAGTAAGCATAAAATATGTTTCAGATTACGTCAACTGTTTTTATCGTACATTTTGTACCGTGTGACCTTATTTAAAATACAATACGTATTCAGAAAACAACAAAAAAAAAATTGCGTAACCTATCATAAGCTGTTGTTTTCGTTTATATGATTAAATAATATAATTTTACAAACAAGTTGCCATGGACACCAATAGCTGAGCTGCCCAGATCAGAAGATTCATACGTGTTAAAAATGTTATATTGAAAGGTAACTATTATAGTTTTGATTTTACCTGATCAGCGCGACATACATTTTTGTTGTTCCGATTATATTAACAGAAAAAAAAGATAGAAACTATTTTATTGAATCTATTACATAGATAAAAAATGTACAAAAAAAACATTACATTTATAATGATACACAAACAGTATTATAGCTACATAACACAATCATCAATTGCCAGCATAAGCTGGATGTAATCACTGCAAATGACCGCAACGCTGATTTTCATTGGCGACCGAGTAATTTTATATACAGTAGTAGTAATTATAGTACAGTACAACAAACATTATGATTGTAGCCTTTTACAATATGCAAGGTAGCATCATAAAGATCTATGTAGAATTCTAATTCGTACCGAATATTACGTGTAACCGATATTGCTGAGAGTTGTAAAGTCGAAATGGGCAGATGCATCTCTCGCCCTTCGAAACTAGAAACGACTGCACCTGGCCTTATTGTTCACAATACACAAACCGAAGGAAGGGTTTTATTATACGTGTTAACGTTCAAAGACATTAACTTATACAAATTATAAAAATTAATAAAATTTTTAATATTAGAAGTAAAGACAAGTTGTCCGTCCCACGCTTTAGGTTAAGTAAGTCTAATAAAAGCTTTATAGGTAATAGTATTCGGTTTTACAATAAGATCCCAAGTAACATTACCGATTTACCTGACAATAAGTTCAAGTATTATGTCGAGCAAGTTTTAATCTCAAAAGGTTATTACAGGGTGGATCATTACGTGAACGATAGTGATGTCTGGAATTAACCCACATCTCTGTGCGCACCCGCTAACATTATTAAGACTATGATTTGTATAGTTTCTTATATGAGAAAAAGAAAATGATATATAATATATTTATAAAAAAAAAAGAACCAGATCGAGTTTCTCGCCTGCGCTCTTCTCGACTGGGTTGTTTTCCGAACCGGTGGTAGTGTTTTAGACGTTCATAAGCGCCTTCTTAGGGCCTAAATTGAATAAATAAATTTAGATTTTGATTTTTAAATGTAGCAATGGTAAAATTGACACGCTTTTTAAAAGCTAAACCAGACGTCTAAATAGGTTATTGCCTATGAGGGCGAATTTCCCTTCGTAAACACATTTATTTTTGCACGTAATGTGTTAATGGGCGTAACAATATAGGATATCTGCTTTTGTACTCGAATCATCGTAAAGGTTGGCCTGTTTAAAAAATGACAATTTTAAAAGCGAAATTCCTTAGTTAGTTAGCGAAAAATTTTAACCAGTTACCATGCACATAATTAACGTATGCGATAAGAATAATAATAATGTGGTTATCATGACAACATTAGCATTTAGCAAAATAAATTGTCGCTGATCTTTTCTGACTCCGGAATCTACAAACTACATATTGATATGTAGATATAGGCATCTAGATATCAAAAACCTTCACTGGTAAAATGATAAATAATTATATAAGACAATGAGGTGAATGTCAGTTAGGTGCATTGTTATAATAAGCACCGTCAATCATCACCGCATCATGAAGGGTGTTATTACTTGTTACTAAACCATTGCGTATGGTTGAGAACGGACACCGTATATTTATCTAAGTTACGCATACGTGTACTTATTCCATGTAACTTGTCACATTTTTGTTTTTTTTGTTTTTTTTGACGGGGGGAAATGCATTTACGCACTACCCTTACCTATTGTATTAGTGAGACCGAAGTCCCCCAATACGATAGGGGGCACGGAGTGACGAGTTCCGTGCCAGTGTGGGACTCGCCCGGAAATACCCACTAAAACACCCCGGGGCCGTCCGCTGCATTTGGGATGGGGGCGACACGGGGTGACTTTCGCAAGCACCGCGTCGCCCCCTGCAGCGAACCCACCGGGCATGTAACTTGTCACATGACAAGTAATCAAAAGATTTGTTTTGATTTCTATCAATTCATTGTTTGTTTCATACATGGTAATCGGTCAAATGGTGTTGGAGTTCAGTGACATACAAACATTTATTTTTATATATGTAAATACAAATATAGGTTTAATGTTCGATCCGAATCTCATCTGATATTTGTCACTAAGTAAAGAGATAGTAATATAAACATAGCTCGTGAAATAATACTGCAGGAATGGGACTTGTAAATAAAATACAAAAAAAAAGTTCAAGGACAATCAAAAATGTTTAATGCAACACGCATTATTATTATATATATATATATTTAAAATCCAAAAATGTAAAAACGTTCTATTTTTTATTCAAACGAATAATTTTCTAAAAAAAATATCTTGTAATTCCAAACTGTCTCTTCTATAGAGCAGTATAAGTCAGTATTAACGCTACCTGTCTATTAAATAGCGAGTATACTCTGCATACAAACCAACTCATTACGAATTCTTTCTGTCTGTCCCCTGAGGCTTGGTGCAAGACTTCACAACACTAAAAAGTTCAATAAACTTTTTAAAAAAAATACCTACTCGATCCAATCCGTTACTGATTACAAGGAGAGTCAGTTCGCTATCTCGCTAACCAGACTGACAAGCCGATAATCAGCTTCAATTGATCTTGGTGCGCAAAAAAAAAAAATAACAATACTTAAATAGACAAGACACACTCATATAGATTTAATCCGGGTCCCGTAGATTTTTAAATCTTTATCTTTAATAGTTATGTAGTAAATAGTTATTTACTAATGTAAATAATTGTGAGTGAATGGAAAAGAGGGATAAACGAATGAATGAGATATTTAATGGCGGACGGAGCGTTAAAATCCTTAACAGACGCGCGGCCCGTACCGAACTAACGGAAAATATCCGTTGCCTCATGGTAGAGTAAAGTTCGGATTTGACTTCGGAATATGACACTCGAAAGTATTGAAGGGTGAAAAATATTAGTTGCTATTTATGCAAGCAACAGTAACATTTTGTCTTTTATAATATGTAGAATTTTTATGGCGGCGTATACGCTGCCGCTTCAGTAATGACAATTTTTTCGCGCTTCGATAATCAAAATCAAATCAAAATCAAAATTTATTTATTCAATTTAGGCCCTAAGAAGGCGCTTATGAACGTCTAAAACACTACCACCGGTTCGGAAAACAACCCAGTCGAGAAGAGCCGGCAAGAAACTCGATCTGGTTCTTTTTTTTTTCATAAATATAATATATATCATTTTTTTTGTCATATAAAAAACTATACAAATCGTAGTTTTAATAATATTAGCGGGTGCGCACAGAGATGTGTGTTAATTCCAGACATCACTATCGTTCACGTAATGATCCACCCTGTAATAACCTTTTGAGATTAAAACTTGCTTGACATAATACTTGAACTTATTGTCCGGTAAATCGGTAATGTTACTTGGGCTCTTATTGTAAAACCGAATACTATTACCTAACGTCCGTATAATAACGTCCATATCTGATTGTGCCCTCATGTCAACTGATAACTTCGATCGTCTACCGTACAATGTATGCGGTGCGGTTTGCACGTCTGTTACGGCTTAAGCACGGTTGTGTCGCTTGGTTTTTAATTAAAATAAATTATCCTAATACTATAATCCGTGATCATTCTCATTCCATAGATAAGTGACTGATTTATAAGTACGCCTATAGACTCCAGTTGTTGTATTTATCTCTCAGAGAAGTAAACTAATACCCAATGAATGACCCGGTGCAGTGGTTGGTTATATGCGTTTGGACTTGCGCAACTCTTGCGTAAACTATTCCGGGTCTGTTCTAAATACGATAAAATAACATAAACACAGATAATAACGCAAACAAATTACGTTATTCGATGATTTTGTATGTTTTCATTGCAATAGTTTTTCAGAAAATATCTACCCCTTTACTCGTGGTTTTCTTTCTTCTTCTTAGTTAATCGCAATCTGTGTACACACAATTTGTGCCAGTGTCATGTGAATAAGATATATTTTCAATCTTGTATCAGCGTTACCAAGTTCCAGCAAAACGATGGCTCATCCTGCTCGAACTTTCCATGAAGCTTTCTCAGCACCTCAGAATAAATGTTACCTACGCGTTTAATTTCTACAAAAAAAAACTTAACTCGTACTCAATAACCAAAACTATATAAAATCAAAACTCCACCAAGATTGTAATCTTTAGAATGTATCGAGTTAAATACACTAGATGAATGAATTAAAAAAAAAAAACAACTGCTACATGTCAGACTGAGATCCCGCCAAAAAACTATACTTGAGGTAAAATGATGATGAATTTTAATACTGGTAACAGTTTTTTCAAAATAACAATAAGTGAAACTAGGGTTGCCATCTTTAAAATTTGGTAACCAGGACAAGACGCGTAAAAACCCCAGATTTTAGAGCCCGGAACCCGGGCATGTCAACAGTTTTTTTTAAACATAGTGTCATAAAAAACAATGCAGGCACATTGCATGTGTCGTGGGCGGCCCGAGACTATAAATTTTTAAACCCGGACTACAATGAAATCCCGCCCGGACGCTCCCCGGATATCTTCTAAACTAGGACAAATCCGGGGAAACCCGGACGGATGGCAACCCTTTTTTTTTTTTTGACGGGGGAAAATGCATTTACGCACTACACTTACCCATTGCATTAGTGAGACCGAAGTCCCCCAATGCAATGGGTAAGGGGGCACGGAGTGACGAGCTCCGCGCCAGTGGGACGGATGGCAACCCTACGTGAAACTATATCTCTTGTCATTTTACTATAACATAAATTATTCATGTGTAAGGAAGCTTGCCTTGGCCGCATGATAATCTGCTTGCCACATGTTTTCGCCTCCAGCAAAGTTTTTTGCAGTTTCTCTATTTCATATAAATAAAAAAAAAAATTAAATCATTTTTAATATCAGCTCTATACCGACCCAAATACAGTTTAAAATTAAATAACTAATCCTAATAATTGCTATGTATACTGCATTTTATT
This sequence comes from Samia ricini, assembly GCA_014132275.2. Taxonomy (NCBI): domain Eukaryota; kingdom Metazoa; phylum Arthropoda; class Insecta; order Lepidoptera; family Saturniidae; genus Samia; species Samia ricini. Next base: position 36,180,689 of record AP028160.1, on the reverse strand, counting down.
TAAATAATATTTGACTCTCCTCAAAAACAACTCTAAATTGCAGATTCTTACAAACAGAATAAATCCGTTTATCAGATTATATAAATATGTACATAATATATTTTTTTGACCAGGATTTAGTAAATATTGTGTTAGGTACGATAAATATGACTGTTATTTATAAATGTATATGTCATTTTCATAGAAAGTACCTATGTATAATATAATTTTTCACGAAGTGTTCTCTCGTAAATAAAAATTATAGTTTTCGTTTACATAATATTATAAAAAGCGATTTCAGTCTTTTGTCTGTATATACAAAAATGTTAACCGGTCTTTCGGTCAAGAAAACCACCGTGACGTTACTACATGCAAGGTAAATAGGTCCTGTAAGGAAGCTCTTTTACTTTACAGGTTTCCTAACCATTCAGTTGGCTAATGGAATATTATTATGGATAAATTCCGCGGAATTTTTATCACGGGTAGCAACTCAAGCCAAGGATTGTGCCATTCTGGTGCCCTTGTGCTGGCTACCATTCCTGGGCTGAGCGCTCGCTTCAAAGCTCAGTGAAGCGTTAGTCAGATTTAAAAAAAATCCTGACGTAACCAGAGCATTTTCTTATATTCCTCTGGTTAGTAGTTTAAAAATCTGACGCCAAGCAACCTACAGGTTGTCTGTACCCACAGTATCATTTAAGAAACCGCTAATTATGGTCACAATCTTAAACCACATCGTCCTTTAACATGAAGTGTGACTGTGATCAAAAATTATAGTGTTAATTATATTATACTTAAAAGAAAATTGTACAAATATCACATCAACGTAATATATTATAAGGCGATATCTAGTTAAATCTAGACACAGGCGTGTCTCAAGGCAACCGAGAATTTGTTATGGCTCATATATGTATATAAGCAAAATTTGTTTTTCTTTGTCGGAGGTAAACTCGAAAACTACTGGACTGATCAGCATGAAACCATAACCATTCGACGCGGAATTAATCGTAGATGGTTATAGGCTATATATTTTTCAAAATTCTATGGCCCTTTGCCATGTTTTCTCAATTTGTTTTTTTATATTTTTTGCTCGCATAAAACAAAAGAGAGGCATTTATAAAATGGGGTTCCTTTGACGCACCATCACCCTCAAAACTACCGATCATATCGGGCTAGGACTAATACCTTTCAACACAGTATTTTTCGTAGACAGGTATTTTTTGGATTCCACCGATCCTCTCTCATTTTTTTTCGATTTACTCTTTTGTACATTTTCCACTTCAATTTACGCTTATATACACTTTTTTTCCGCTAATAAAAACAAAATACTCTTACTTTTATTCATTTATTTGTTTTTTTTTTTTAAAATTAACTATAAATGAAACGTCATATGCACAGAACATATGAAACGCGGGCGGAACCGCGGGCACCAGCTAGTTAAAATATATGTACGTTTAAATAGTTAGATACGCGTCTGTCACATTGCAAGATAATAAGACGTCTTATTAATAATTATAATTAGTGCTCGCCTGTGATCGAAACTTGACCATAATTCATAGAAACGCTAACAATTTTATTTGCTTTTCATTGTCACTTGCTTAAAGTAAAACCTTTTCAAAGGTTAATTCTCTGCTACACGTAAATAAATGTAAATAGTGACCTTGACATGCGATTGATAATTCATTGATAATTCGTAAGGGATATATTGACAGATGTGTGTCCGTCTCAAGTTAATGGTAGAGTGCAAGCTGTATTGTTTTATCTTAATGTATTTTTTAAGCATAAGTAACAAAAAAAAAATAGCATTCTGCACTCCTTCTCTATATAAATTATAACTTCGCCGTCCGCGTTATTTTCGTAAAAAGGGGTACAAAGTTTTTGGCCCACATTATAATTTTATGATGATGGATAAATAATGTGCAAAATGTAATTTTAATTTGACCTGGTTATGGAACAATTAGTTGACAATTGGCCATTGGATAAAGATGGCGACTTTTAATCGTAATTATTTATTTATTTTTAACCCGTACATTTTATTTAATGTATTTAAATGTAATGGAGGTGAATTATACCTTTATATTGGTTACTAGCTGTGAGCCAGCGTCTGCGCCCGCGTTTCATATATTCTTCACTGCGTTTTAATGTTTTTATACGGAATCCTAATAATTTTCCTATAAAAAATAGAGTACTAGGATAAAGTCAAAATATTTCTCATAAATTATCACACTTGCCCTTAAAACTGTGCATTGAATCGGATTTTATTAATATTTTTATGAGAATATTTTTTTTTACGCAGAACCCTAATTATTTTGGAAAATTAAAAGTACCCTAAATTACACGGAGTAACTTCAGTTATCTACCAAAAAAGTCTCGTCAATATCGACCCCGCCGTTCCGGAGATTACCAGATACAAACAAACACAAACAAACAAAAATTTTTAAACACTGTATTTTTGGTATATGTATCGTATACATATATATACGTATATATCTATTTAGTAAAAAAAATTTTGGCGTTGCAAACAGAAACTTCAATTTTATTTATATAAATTACATAAAATTAAACCAAAAAGAACAGCTGTTTCATTGCTTTTGTGTAACATTTGAAGTAGATAATTTGAAGATGAAACTTATAACATTAATTTATATAAAATAATTTGTTAAATAATTACAACGTATTAATAAATTGCTATTTATTATCTTTTTCGTAATATATTTGTTTATGAATTTTGTTTTTCATAAGAATTCAGTATTCCATTATGTATAGTATATCAAGTTCGTACAAATATTTATTTGGCTTGTAAAATATATTAAATCCAAGAATTAAATTATAAAATCAAAGAATATTTTAGACAAGGCGAAATAAAAAAAAAGGTAATATCATTACAAAACTATCACAAGAAATAATAATGGACACAGATGTTCGAGAGTAGCTCGACCCTTTGTTTTTTGTAATGTTTGTTCGACAACTCGAATTATGGACCATGACACATTTTACTCGGAATGATCATACAAAAAAAATTACCGGAATCAAAAGTATTCTATTATACAGTTCATTTTACTGGCAACATAAATAACTATTGCTAAATTTAACCATAGTAGATTTTGTCATCAAAAAACGCATTGTGATTATAACCATTGGTTTGTGTAATAGTAATAGTAAAATTGACAAATGGATATAGTAACTTTGACTACGGATCAAAAAATTGGCTCTTAGTGCTACAAAAAAAAGAGGTCGAGTGATTTCATTCATTTCGTCAGGCATTCAACGAGATAATGAATAAAACCTCCACGGTGGAGTGAGCAGAACACGTGTTTATTCATTGCATGCGAGCGAACACACCGACCAACTTTAATAACGGCAGCGTGTACCAAAGGAGTCTGGAATTGTACAGAACAACCTAACTTTCTGAGAAAAGTTTTTTATTACTTAGTTATTTATTTATTACATTCATTTGCGTGTATATATTTTTATTGCTCATTGCACAATATGTTACAAATATTCAATGGCTTGGTTACACAAAGAGATGTGTTCTGTTCATAATGTTTTTCCAACTTAAATCACTACTTAACCTCATAATTGATTACTTGTTAGTAGGAGAGTGGTAATCACATATTTCACAGTATTAAAAAAATGTCTAAAAAATCTTATTCAAAACCTTAAAAATAGCTAATTGATTCTGCAATCGCTTAAATCTTAGACGATTTTGAATGAAGTCACTTGTATAATTTATATATCTATGACTCAACCTAAATGAATATTGCATCAGTTTTAAGTTAACGGCATTTATTGATTCAAAAGAATAAATATCCAGTCATGTTTATTACGGTTCCATATATCGTACCTTGTTTGGGAAACATTAATGCGAATTAAATAAAACTTCACTATGACTTAATGACTTTTTTCACGTACCAAAGAGCTTATTATCATCTATTGATAGTAATTTTTCTTCATGAAAGAAGTAAAAGAAACAAAAAATAAGATTTAAAGCAACTGGGAATTTCGTAACATGGTCGAAATTCTACCATAATTTTAGGGAAAAATTCTGTTTCTAATTTTTTTATTCGCTAAAGCTATAATAACTATTAAAAAAAAATAACAAATAAGAAAATCGGTTAAGAAACTGAGGAAAAATACACTGGACTATTTTACCAATAAATAATTAAATAAATATGAAGATGTCAAATTAAGTTGAATAAGTAATAGCATCTATGCAAAGGTGTTAGAGAGAGGAAAGAGAAAGATGTATCTCTGTTTTACTCGCACGATATGTAAAAAAATGAATGGCGACGAGTATGCGAAAATTTTGCTCGGTATATTTAAGATTTAAAAAGTTTGGCAAAGTCACTCACATATATTATCTGCAGGAGGCACATCCTACATGTTTGACGATGGAACCTTACCTTCTATTAGTTACTATTTCTTTTTGATTCCCCTGGAAAATACCCAGTTACAGCACTAAAGCAATTATACCTTGTTGCAGCAAATTAATACTATGACAGTTGTTGCCAATTAATAAATAAGGAATACGGTCTTTCTGCATTTCTTCCACTAATTTAATATAATAGCAATGTTCCAATCTCTTGCAAATCTGACTGATTTAAATTCTCAACTAATCAGAAAGTGAAACACACCGCTCATTAGCCCATCTACACCCTGGTTCGAATTACTTCCCATTTTGAAATCCTTGCATCCAAAACAACAATCTTCACTTTTCAATAAATATATTTTACGACTGCGTTCAGCCATCTTTGAATTATGCAATTCTGAAGGCTGAGTTTTTACCGTATGATCTCATTTTAATAATTAACAAAATTAATGTGAACTGTTTCCCCGAAAACGAGCCCAGTTACCTTTCACTTGGCGTGTGCGAAATACCCAGAATTATTGACTATTGTGCTTCGTGTATGACTCAGGTTTGCCAAATCTCCCTCTCAAAGCGATACAACTTCGTTCATTAAAATTTAATAAATTAGTCATATTTCAGGATTTCGTATTTTATACATAGTCATAAGTTGTATCCTCCAAACGAACTACATTTTGAAGATTGACAATGACAAATTCAATGACAATGAAGAAAGTCTAAACTCAAACCTTTAAAAACAATTTTGTAATATTTGAACCCCGTTAGAGTACACCTGATGGGATTCTATGAATTCATTTAATATAACTCCACAGAGACGATCAAGAAATCTAACTTAATAGTTAAGAATATTTAGAAGAAACTCTATAAGAAGTTATTCTTACAGTAAAAGAATGGATATTAACATTGACGACGAAAGATCAACCGACAATAAAAATGAATTTATTCAAAGAAATTCCTATAAAACTGGAATGAGTACAACAAACACGATTTCAGAGACTTTCCATTCTAATCAATGCTAGATGTAATCCATATCTAGTTTTAACAGATAGAGCCTTTAAGGTGTATCAAATTATAAAAGAGAGCAGCTTGTGCAAGCGCAACCCACGAACGAAGAGCGGTCATCGACCGTACACAAAAAATTTCGAACAACTCTTAGATCAAATCGAAGTGTCACGTATTATTGAAACAGTTGCGGTTCATTGGAGCATTATACAAATTTCGCAATATTTCTTTAGTGTTTCAATTGGGTTTCTCTAAAAATTCAATTTTATCCGAATCGTTCTTGTTAGTTGGTTGCGCTATTTTACATCTTTTGTTTATTCTCAATTCCTAGAGTGCTTTTAAAATGATTTTTACTTGGAGATAATTAACATTAATTATCAAACAAATATATAAAATAAAGAGGTAACTGCTTTTATTGTTCGGGCATATCTTTAAATCCACGAAATTGATTATAATTGTATTTTTGTCATATTTTTTTATAATACTGCGAAAGATTTTCTAGAATTTATACTTCTTTTGGTGCGTTAGGGAAAAATGATGAGAGTCAATTTGTACGATGCGCGCACAACCGTCACGAAAAACCAACACCCTGAAGTTAGCTATTAACGTTTTAGTTTTTTCTATTATTACGTCAAAGAAGTATAACTTCTACGTGCGTATTTAAGTACACACACACACACACACACACTTTAAATTATTTTTAATACTTTTACTTTTTTATAAATTCAACTGGAGCAGTGTGTTCGTGTGCAACAAGTGACTTATTAACTAGAAAAAATTCTAATTTACATTCAGGCATGTTAGATATTATCTCAAATCAAAATTATTTTAATTTATCAACACTAGCATATTTTGCAAGCGTTCCCAACTTTTTTACACAACTAATAAAGCAAATAAACGTAAAAAAAAATAGCACACGTTAAATTATATTATAGTAAACAGAATTCCTAAAGTAAGAGTTCAAAAGATCTATTTCATTATAGCTTTCAAAGGCAGCATCCAGAACATAGATACCCGTAATTGGGACACCCTACCACTGACAAGTTCAATGTCCAATGAGCAGAAAGCATCGCACGTCACGTTTCGGCAGTCGCACGGTGAATTCCAACAACCGGCAGCCGTGGACTCCATTATAAATGCGGATCACGAACGCCGGTGAAGAATACGACAGTTCCCAGAGTTGAATCCGTTCTTCGGAATGACAATCAACTTGCACGGTTTGTCTTAGATTTATCTTTACAAATTTATTTCCTATATCTTATACAGTTAACAAATAGCTCCAATGTTATAGAGAGGTTTAAATATACTCACACGCTTGTACCTGTCGAGGTAGCCGATGACTGCAGATTTTTTTTTGTCTTTATCTTTCTTCTCGCAGACGCCAACATTGAGACCCATGACCACCGTCTGCAGGAGTCCACCTTCGGACGCATCCCACAAGTATTTCGGCGTGTAGCACATTATGGCCTGAGGACAAAAATAAAGAAACAGCATGTACATAATTATATTGTGTATCTACTTTGTTTTTTCATGTAATCTGAATGTAGCATTTTAGTGGATGTGACTTCAGAAACTAATGATGAAATCACCTCCTTAAAAAGTACAAAAAGACGAGGCAAATACAGAAGAGTTAATCATCAAACCGAAATATTTTATATTTTACCAGACCTACAGAAACGTTCTTTTTTTTGCAAACTACGTTCGACTAAAAATAATTGTTAAGAACTAGACTGTCTTCTTTTTAACTGACAATTGTGATTGAAACTTCATTGTATCTTTGCTGCAATTCCCTTATTAATTTAAACCTTTACGTGTTCTGATTATTTTACCTTTTTTTTTTTTTTTTTGACGGGGGGAAATGCATTTACGCACTACCCTTACCTATTGTATTAGTGAGACCGAAGTCCCCCAATACGATAGGGGCACGGAGTGATGAGTTCCGTGCCAGTGTGGGACTCGCCCGGAAATACCCACTAAAACCCCCCGGGGCCGTCCGCTGCATTTGGGATGGGGGCGACACGGGGTGCCTTTCGCAGGCACCGCGTCGCCCCCTGCAGCGAACCCACCGGGCCTCGTCGTGCAATGGCCCAATGGGGATGGGGGAGAATACTTCTCAACCCCACCTCTTCGCCCGCCCCACCGAAGGGAGGCATGACCCGTCGGTCAGCATTCCGGGGGGCAGGATATACTTCCCATGAACAGAAAAGGGAAGAGAGGGACAGAACGGAGACGGGCCCTGATTATTTTACCTACGTATATATACGCCACATCTGCAGCAGAAACTGTAACCATATTACCTACACTATAAATAACTAGGTCAATAACCATACAGATAGAGCCAATAAACTTAGACTAAAACAACGCGTCATCTATTTAACACTGTCTGTGGTCACCGTTACGCGGTCACGGCGACGGTGTACCGACCCAAATAATTATTGTTAACGGCCGAATGTTTGACACTCGTGACTGTCACATTAGCGATGCTATTTCGAGAGTCCATTGTCTTCCTTTAATCACATATAAATTGTGTGTTACACGACTTTGTGGTGTCAAGGTTTATTTACTTCCCTATATAGCCAACGCTATCTATAATATATATTTTTATGTTATACAATACTCGGAAGAAATCCAAAAAATATTATTAAGTCAACTGTAGTCTTATAGAGATTTTCAATAGAAGACGAGAAGTAAATTATTGTAATCTATCATCTAAGTCAGTGATTCTCAACCTTTTTTTTTTTTTGTTGCGGCACATATTTAACGATTTCAAAAATTTGGCGGCACACAAAGAAAAAGATAAAAATTATTTACTTACTAAAAATAAAAATATTTTTAATGCGAAATTTGAGCTTGATGTTTTTTGATAATTTCATTTATATTTGGTCGTAAAAATTACAATGCTACTCGCATATCGTCTTCTACATTTAACAACCTTGATCTTTTTTTAGTTTTAATGTTGGTTAATGCTGAAAATCCGAATTCACACAAATAAGCTGTGGAAAATTATAATAATATATTTAAAGCTTTTTTGGCTATCATTAAATAATCGCATCTGATGTTAATCCCAAATGAATTAATTGATTCTTCTAAATGTTTTAAAATTAAATCTGGATTATTGGAAAGCAAAATGAGTTCTTCCTCTTCATTCAAAGTTAAGTCAAATACAGAAGTATCCGTTATGAGAAATGGATTACGAACCCAATCAAATTTCTTAATATCTAATTTTGGGAAATAATGAATAATTCTCTCCTCTAATGTTGTCAAATGATCAACAAAAATTAATTTAATAGTTTTATAAATGTCTTTAGGGACTGACTCAAACTTTTCTAAATTGCCTTCCTGAGCTTTATTTTTCCTTAAGTTACTTGTTTTTTGAATACCACCAGCTTATCGGTTGAGTTTAAGATATTTTCATTAGGCCCTAGCATACTTGAATTGATGTTGTTAAAAATATTTTTCTTTTTAAATGATATAATTTAATAATATTTACATTATTATATATTTGCAAAATTTGGCGGCACACAAAAGTGCCGCGGCACAGTGGTTGAGAATCACTGATCTAAGTTCTGTAAGTCTGTAACGGTTGGCTGCTTGAGCTCTTTAGCAAAACGTGTAAGTTAGCCTATACAAGTAAATAGGTGACGAAGGAACAGCGTGGGTTTTAAGTCAGTAAGAATGTGACATAACCTACCCTATGCCCAGCGGACTGGATTTCTTAAAGCGTTTCCCCACTTGTAAAAAAGCACATAAATATAGATCAACGGAAACTAATTGACCTATATCCAGGAATAGGCTTTCATCCTGTGCGAGTTTATTTTGAAGAAATGGCGTTAGACGAATATGTCGACGATATTATCGTATTCTGTAGATACTCAAACCATATCTCTCATTAAGTTATCAACAACATAATTAACCCCTTGAGCACTTACCTGGCGTTTACGGCAGTTTTTCCATTGTTTTCCTATTGTCTTATTTTTATGGGTACTCGACACATTAAAATTTAAACATTGTTGGTTAATTCTCTTGATCTAATTCCAACTGATTTTTCTAACTTTCTTAACCAAAACTTAAGGCAAAAAAGGTCTCTCTTTTTCTATAAAGATAGTTAAAGAACCGATTTCTTCCTGAAATAAATAATTTTAGAAGGATCGGAATTAAATTAGGGCTAATTTATGTTGACGATTGAGAATACCCCTATTATTGTGAAACCAAATTATAAGCGTTAAGAATCAAAATTATGTATACAGTTTCGGTGACTAAGTTAACGGGTATTTTAATAAATATATTAACATCTGCTAAATGGCTATCTGCTTAGCATATCAAAGCCTAAAATGTAATATCCGCGCTGATAAATATTAAATATAAAAAATGATGTCTTCCTACAGCTATTACCAAGTAATTCTGCAAAATCAGTAATATGCATACATTATCGACGGACGATACTAAAGTTTATTGGGGTTTTTGATCTCAATAATTTATTTAGATTCATTCCCTTATTTTTGTTCAACCATTTGCAGGAAGATATATAATATATTATAGAATATATTAGAAAAAGGGTCGCCAGTGGTGGAAAATTCAAAAGGATATCCGTTTGTCGCGGTATAGACATGTTATAAGAATAGCGTATGTGGATAAAATAGTAATGAATATGAATGTGGAAGGATGGAAAAGTAGAGGAAAACCAAAGATGTGAATAGTGTGTAAGGAATAACACGAAAGAAGAATGAGCAAATGAAGAGATGATGTCTGATAGGGATGTATGAAAGAATAAAACATAATACGCCGATCACAAGCGAGTTGGGAATTGAACTGGAAAAAAAAAATGCAAATAACATGATATTCCTATGATCTATTCGTATACAATATTCCGATTTATTTAGATCTGAAATTATTAGGTGTTTCTCTTGAAATGATACATCAGAATTCATTTTGTTTGAGGATATAATCAGCTGTTGCCTTATTAAGTGACAGCTTAAACAAAAAGTAATTAATTATTCACTGCACTATATTGCTTAACATGTAAAGGTTTGGAGAAAATATTATTACAAGAGGTAAATTGCAGGTCAAATTTGTAGTCTACAGTTAGAGTATCATACATAGAGTGTACATATAAAATAAATTCTGGTAAGTAACACCATTTAAAACTCAAGAACGGTTGGATCGATTTTATAATAAAAATGCAAAAATCTTTGTTACACACACAAAAATACTGGTCTATAGATCCCCGTACTAGAAAATCATCCAAATCCAAATTGATTACGCTGTGGATTGTGCCGCAAATTTGATTGTGACCTTTGATTTGTTGGCTTTGTCCTCCACCTCGAATATCAGGATAACGATTAAAACAAAGGAAAATTAAGTTTTCATACAGTTCATGTGGAAAGATTTTTTTGATGATCTCGGAAAATTTGTGACTACGGACTGATTTCGATGGGTTTATTTTCGTCTCTCTGACTCGAGAAGTTTCCAAACGCATTGGAATAAAAAACTGCGGTGGTACGAACTTCACCGAGATAGCAAGTATATGAATTATATTTAAATGGCCTCTCAGTAGTTTCCCATATAAAATGAATGAGAATATATTATGCGTAACGCGTAATAATTAAATATACATACACACATAATAAATGGTTGAGTAAACACAAAAGCGAACGACAAACACATTACGCAATCCTCACACAATTCGAAGTGCGGTGACACTTCCTGAAACATATTTTTGGAGTTCCTTACTTAACGTAAATGGTAAGTAAACCTTGTCTTATGGTTGGAACAGCCATAAAATAAATAAATAAAAAAGCCTTTATTTCGTCGACGCTCCATCTAGTATGTGGGAGTCCCACACTACATTTGCCCAAACGTGGTCTCTACTCGGGAACTCGTTTGTACCATCGGTTATCAGTTCTTTGACGTATATGACCGGCCCACTAACACTATTTCGGTGACCTTAGTTCTCTCGCAAATTATAACGTTTTGAATTTAATCGCGTAAAGAAACTCCGAGCATAGTTCTTTCCATCGCCCGTTGAGCCACTCTTAGTTTATAAGCCAGTCGTGCCATCACAGTCCGCGTTTCGGTGCCGTATGTCATTATTGGACACACTATATCTTACTTTAGATGAATTCCGGCATGAGGATGGTGACTGTCGACAGATTGTCATCTATCTGCGGTCGTCATCATTCTTGAACTGTGGTTTATTTAACATCAAGATGAATTGCGGGCATTTTGCCTTGCCAGTATAAAAAAAACACCATCCGCCTTTGTTACATCTCGCGGCAACATTTGACAACTAACGTTCCTCTAAAGTTAGCGTTCATCTTTACACTGCATAGGCTCAGCGCCTTGACCACATCTCTCATCTGATATCAAGTGACAATGTAGTCCAGGATGGTAAACATACTGAGTCTAGAGGAACTAGGGCTCTCAAGACCACACACATATTGGTGTTAAGCGACAGGTTGAGTGTGGTAGAAGTAGTCATTATAGGAAAACACCCTACAATCAATGCTTTGATATCCTTACGATACTTTCCTTAATGGAAATCTCAGGTTCATTATAGAATTAGGTGGTTTCGAACCTACGTCCGTCGACGCAGAATCCGCAGAATCCGACCACACCTATCAACTGTACCATCATCATGCCATTTACCATCTTCTACTACCGATGGTTAATATAAAAGGCAATATCTCTTTTTGTTGAGGCAACGGAGCACGTCTTAACCCGCTATCTGAGAGGGGATCTGCTCTGTGTATAGAGGTAAAATTAATCAGTCACCTATCCCTGGCAAGAGAAAACTGTACTAAAGCGGACTTTGAACACAAGTTGTACAACAGTTGAATTCATAGTCCAGGTGAGTAAATACGATTTACGATTCAAGTTTTCCAAGTTTACTTATGTAAAGGAAATTAAAACAACATCAAACAATAACGAATGTATTGTAACGAAGTTATTTACGGTGTCCATGTAATGATGAACAATTGCCAACTGAAGTGACAATGGGCTGGCCATATTGCTCGTAGAACTGATGCCCGATGGGGACAGCGGGTTCTCGAATAGCTGTTTTTTTTTTTTTTTTTTTTTTCGAGGGGAATTCATTTACGCACTAGCTGTCCAGCCAGATCTGATAGGGACCCCCCCTTCCAGATCTGGCTGAAACACATCTGAAGATGTGTGACAGTCTCTCGCACGTAAGTACGAGGGGCTGTCACACAGGATTAGTGTGGGACTCGCGGCGAGAAGCGCCGTTGACCACTACCCACTAAACCCCCCGGTACCTCCCGCCACCAGGTTGGAGCAAGCACGGGATCGAACTGGTGCATGCACCGCGAAGCGAATAGCTGTCCCGCACTTGTGGAGGAAGCGTGGGTAGGCCCACCCAACGACCTGATGAAGGTCGCGGGAGTCCACTGGTTGCGTATGGCGCAAGACCGGTCGTCATGGATAGTTTTAGGGGAGACCTATGTCCAACGGTGGACGTGTTTCGATTGAATGGATAGATGTAACCACAAATGACTGTTGTATATATTTCTCCGCTCTTAATAACGTATATTAAACTTAATAATTCATTTCCACCAATTTTAAAACACAGCTCCCTAAAGCCGCATTTTATTTGATATCATCATAAAGACACCCTTCTTCACGTTGAGTCGGTCCAAACAAGAAACGCCAAAACACACAACTGAAAATCCAAGGAAACCAACTAATTGTTAACGCAAAGGTATCCCGCAAATGGAGTTTTATAATTAGCCTGAAATCACTAACGTGTATACGTTATTGTATACATTATAAACTACTTGTTTCCCGTGGTTTTGCTCCCCATTTATCCCTTGCATTATTTATCTCAAATACTTATAGATAACGTGTCGCTTGGTAAATTTTATAAATTTAACAAAAAAAAAAAAAAAAAAAAAAACTAGGACAATTTTTTTTTTTTTCGAATTTTTGAATTACAAAAACTATTAACACAAATAGACCACCAGAATTAAAATGATAAAGTTAATCATTACCCGTATAATATATATTTTATCGAACTGACTAAATTTAAACTTATTTTGCTCACCGCCCACTTTGAGAATATGTTTTGTTCTAGATTCCCTCATATTATTTTTTTTTTTGCCTTTTTTTGAACTGTTTTTAAACTGTCCACACTGCCTCAGTTCTCTCTGGGTCTTCTACATCCACAAGGGCCTTGACAGCTTCACCGGTGGCGAGCGCTAAGTGCGCTGAGCTTGGAGAATGGTAGCTTAGCTCAAGTGTACCAACGTAGTATGAACCTCAGTTTGGGCTACTATGCGAAACTATTGAATTTGTCCCGCGGTAATCTACAGTAGTTAAGGAAAACTACGGATCTCAATGTCCCATACAGAACCCATGTAACTGCGTATAGTGAGCCGGAGTGTTGGAACCGCTGCCGGGGAGATGGTAAAGAGGGTGCTATCACTATCCATCCATTAATTCTTACTGTATAGTGTTCAAACTTAAATCTTATTAATGCGCATTTAACAAGGGCAACATTACCCCAAGGTTGTGCGTAAGTGGCATGTAAAATTTAAACTAATTTTAGACGTGTTTATCGGGTGTGAAATCTTATGAGTCATTCGTATGAGACAGACATTTGCGTATAATGAGACCAGTGTTACGCGCAAATACGTGTAAAGATGTTAATAATTATCCTTCTGTCTATTGGTTTATCGGTTTATAACTCGACACATACTCAACCGAATTACATGATTCTTACTGTATACCATAGATGAAGTTATGTGGATAATATTATATAAGGTCGACTCAAAAGTAACCACCGTCGCTTTCCTCAAGATAATTTAAGTAAATAATCATTAAAAAAAATCCATGTTATCTACTGCAACAATTCTATTCTAGTAACATACCTGTAGGAACAGCACGAAGCACACCCACTGATAGTAAGTGTAGTATTTTTTTTCTTGCGTACTGTCATACTCGTTGGCTATACCCGGATGGGCAACTTCTTTGCCGACCTGTAAAAAAGCAACAACATTTTTATAATTAAATAATGTTACATTAAAATACTACGAAGTACGCTTATTTATTCATTTAATTTGAAACACTATTGGCTGATTAATCAAATATTGAGACTTAGATAGTTAAGGAAAGTGTAGCTTCAAGAGTTATTAGATGGTGGATCATTACGTGAACGATAGTGATGTCTGGAAGTGATACCCATGTCTGTGCTTCCGCTATTGTATTCCGAATTGTATAATTTTATTAACTTAATAAAAAAATGTAAAAAAACCAGATCGGCCTCCTCTTTACGACTGGGTTATTTACTGAACCAGTGGTAATTTTTTTTGACGTTATAAGCGCCTTCTTAGTGCCTAAATTGAATGAATTATTTATTTCATTTAATGGGCATTTCCTCCTGCAAACTCCACGAATGAACTTCTGGGGTATGCCGATGTTATTAAAGTATGAAGTTATTCAAGAGAGAAATAAAAAAGAATTTAAGAGGAACAGCGGTCGACCATATATGTTAAGAACAGTTGTTTATGGAATATCATAGGTATTAGGTTGCGCCCCGATAAAAGAGGGTCGATTACCTATAAGATCCCTATGTAAAATATAGATACGAAATCATCACTTTGTATTCCCCTGTTTCGTCCTCCAAAACTAAGCCGTTTTCGGCAATCCCCCACGTTTCGTTTTTTTTTGGTTTTTATTCGTTAAACTTGTTTGATGACGACTGATCACAACAGTAAAAATTGAGCATTTTTTCTCATACTCGAAAGCTCCTGGTTTCTTTAATATTTAATATAATAACCTACGGGCTTGACGATGGAATATTAATATTTACTATTGTCTTGTTGTCATCCAGTGAGGAAATAGCGATATAAGTTTGTATGGAATAACCGCCCGCCCACATTTCTTCTTAAAAGGTTAAAAACATACAGTTCTGTTACTCCAAGGGTCTCTAGTCTACGGTGAATATTTACCAGAACTTTAAAATTCTGTCGCAAAGGAACTAAATTTTAGGCTCATTTGAAAGTTTTTGTATTAAATAAAAACATTTCAACATTCTAAAAGGTCACTCTACATTACTTAAGCCCAGTACTTGAAGAAAACTCATGCCGGTATAGCAAAAATGGTAAATAAGAACCCGTTAAATCAAGTCAGGAAATCATGAACATCCGTGGCTCTAAGCAATGAGGTCTGTCTGAGGCAGGAAACCGTTCATTAGCGCCGATTGCCAGTCTCCCAATAGAGATATATGTAGTATGCGACAATGAATTTCTCTCCCGACTATGTATATCACAACCCTTAATAATTTCAAAACATAAATTAAAATCTATTTAATTTACCATCACTACATATGTCCTAGATAACTCGGATGTGGAGTAACTTTGATCAATATTATATATCCAAGGATTACCGAGCTTTTGAAAAAAAAAATGCAAGTCACATCACAAAAAAAAAATCACATAAGGTAAAATACAAAAGATATTTTTTAATAAAATGATAAAGTTAATCGAATCTTGTACATCTTGGTCCTTGTTATCAACAAGAAATCAAAGTGGTCCCTTGTCAAAAAAAGGTTGAGAAGTACTGATCTAGAAGGTAAGCGTCCCACGTTACGTTCACCTAAACGTGGTCTAGCCTACTTAAGTAGCTGAGTAGGGGTCATTCAAGTAATACATAATCATCTGAAGACAGGGGCATCTGAATAATGATTACATAACCAATATTTACCTATTAATTTTCGTTTTTTTTAATTAGGTAATGCTCGCGTAGTCATGAAAATGGTGAGATTTTTGCTTACTATCAAGGGGAAGAGGGGCGGTTCAGGGGGCGACGCGGTGCTTGCGAAAGCCACCCCGTGTCGCCCCCATCCCAAATGCAGCGGACGGCCCCGGGGGGTTTTAGTGGGTATTTCCGGGCGACTCTCGCCCGGGCGAGTCCCACACTGGCGCGGAGCTCGTCACTCCGTGCCCCCTTATCTATTGTATTTGGGGGACTTTGATCCTCCAAATACAATAGATAAGGGTAATGCGTAAATGCATTTCCCCCCGTCAAAAAAAAAAAAAAAAAAAAAAAGAGGGGCGGTCAATAATGATCAAACTTTTTCTTACGAGAATAGCACCTTGGTTACAAACTTCATGTATCAATTTCTGGCTCATCGACACTCAATATCAGTTCATATTATACGAAAACAATAAACCTATAGAATATCACAGTAAAAAAAACGCAGCAAAAAATATCACTGTAACATTACATACAACCTCCACATTAGATCGTAAACAAGTTTCCAATGAGTTCAATAACCCGACGATCTACTAGTCTCCATGTACGACGTACATAGAAATCCATCATATTTACAAAGTTTTAATCCCCAGTCACTGATAACTGTTAACAAATTAACTAATGTAGGTTTGTGTACATTTAACCCAGATAAGCTATCCGTGCTAAACAGTATACTCGTACAGTTTGTGGCCAAATTATTAGACACGGTATTAAATTCGGATATCTATTTGAAAGAGAAGAAAGTATGACAGATTGCGTAATTTCGATAGAAGGAGACAGAGTGGAACAAGTGAAAGAGTTTGTGAAAGATCAAAGGTTACGAGAGATGGAAAGTGTGATGATGATATTGAGCGAAGAGTTTTGTTAGGGAATAGAGTGAATGGGGGGCCCTACGTAACTTCATGTGCAGCCAGAAAGTGACTGAAAAGGCGCGTTTGGCTGTGCATCGAGGAGTCCTGGTCCCTACACTTAGGTATGGTAGTGAATGCTGGGTTTGGCAGAAGAAGCATGAAAGTAAGATTAACGCAGTGGAAATGAGAAGTTTGAGAAGTATAGCTGGAGTGAAGACGATTGACAAAGTCAGGAATAGTATGATAAGGGAACGCTGTGGTGTGGTAGAGGATGTGGTGACCAAAATAGAGAAAGGTATGCTTAGTTGGTTTGGGCATGTAGAGAGGATGGATGAGAGAAGATTAACGAAATTAATTTATAAGGCGTGGGTGAATGGGCAAGTCGGTAAGGGTCGACCTAGGCGAATGTATCTAGACCAAATCAATCATGTGTTAAATAAAGGCCAGGTAAAAAGTACCCATAACCGACGAGCATGTATGAAAGCGCTCATGAAAGTAGAGGAAGCGAAGGAGGTATGCCAAGATCGTAGCAAGTGGAAGGACGTAATCTCTGCCTACCCCCACGGGAGAAAGGCGTGATAATATGTATGTATGTATGTATCTATTCAACAGAAAGACCTCCACTGTTGGACATAGGTCTCCCCCAAAGAACTCAACGACCGGTCTTGTGCCACCCGCATCCAAGGTCCACATTGTGGTTGGCCTTTCCACACTCCGTCTTCCGGTACGCGACATCCATTCGAGACCTCGTTGGCCCCATCGGGCATCGGTTCTACGTACAATGAGCCCAAATTGGGATATATTTACCATAAAATTTGATTTCAACAGGTCTCATTGTATAATGATGCCATTCTTCGCTGTAAACGTTGGTTCCCCTATTAAGGGCAGTGTAGTGATAGAATTTCTACGAGTTCAGATTAATTTTTTTTAGTTTTTTTATTCTAGCTTAGCAAAGTGACTTCATCTGATGTTAAATAAATAACAAAGACGATGATAGCCATCGATAGACGAGAATCGATCCACAGTATCACCATGCCGGCTTTAATAGTGTTTTTTTATGGAAGGCTTATTATAAGCCTCTGGATACAAACTTGCTGGTTCCAAAATGCGGCACTTCTTAACTTGCACTATCACTATTTTTTCACAAGTGTACGGTTGTTCCAATTATTGGATCTACACTGGTTGATCCAGGAACGCGAGGTGGCGAAATGAGTCACCTATAGTTGGGATTTTTGGGTTCGGGTTTTAAAAAGGTTTACAAAATGTAAACAACTCCGGTCCGGCGTCACTTGTGACTTTCACGATCCCAATAATTCACGATCACTCTCAAGAACATATATCTGGGAGATTTAAAATAAATCTCTTGTTAAATATTTTCCGTAAGCATTAGAAACTTAATTAATCCCTAATAATTTAGCCACTAACTAATCTAGTCGAAATAACCACTGAATTTTGAACCTAGCTAAGCCGTACATTTTTTATTTAATAAAAAAAAGGTTCCTTACAGGATCTATATATCTGCGTGTTATGTGCAGTGTTGTGCGTTTATTGCTTAATGCATGTTTAGTGTCACTGTATCGCGCTAGCTGCGGCGTCAAGAGCCTCCCCAGTTAGAGCACGAAGCACATCCTGGGCCGCCACCGGAGTGCGTTTGGGACAACATACTACACAGAAACCTATATCAATCGACACAATGTAGATATGTGTAGACATAGTCCACTAATAAAAGCCCTGTTGACGCATCTAAGTAATAAATTAAATGTATTTAAAATCAGTTAATTTTAACGGGTTTTTACGCGTTACCTTTGGTTTTTTTCTTCCTATCCCGACGTTTCGGCTGGGTTTCACCAACCGTGGTCACGGGCTGACTGGCGGTGCGCGGCGTCGCCTGCTGCGTTGAGGGGTATTTTGATGAACTACCCCCGTTTGGTCTTTATATTTACTATAGTCACAACACACAACACTAACAGTATCCATCGACGATGCCTGTGACGATAAATAACCAAAGGTAACGCGTAAAAACTCGTTAAAATTAACTGATTTTAAATATGGAACGCGAAAACTTAAAAAAAAAAAAAAAAAAATTAAATGTATGCCGCCGGGCCTCCCCGGTACGAAACATCGAATTAGTTAATGTCCAATAATTTCTCAGTAAAAATAATTTGCAACATAGTTGCATCTCTCTTCGTCTCCTGTATGAAATCATACTGTTTCATTTAACAACTCACTTCTTCGCCGTAATACGGGAAGTTGATATAATGATTTTTTTAACAAATTAAACAAATGTCGTCTATTGAATATTTTGTATGTATTTGAATTATTTACTTACAGCGCTATCTGAGAAATCAGATCTAATCTTTTATGACGTGTCGCTTTTAATGATATAATTAATGAGAAGTTTAAATATGTTGAGTTAAACAAAAACAAGACGGATTTTACTTATTTATAAAAAAGGAGTAATATAAAAAAAATCTTACTCAATTCACAATTTATAAATTTTTTAACAGACCACTACTTGTCTCTAAATGCAAAGAAAGAAATTCGGGTGGGAATGATAACCTTAAACAGAGCACGCGACTAACTGCAACATAGTCTTCCAGCCACGGTCAAAACACCCGAAAGACATTTAACAAAGCTTAACTTATCGACATGAATAAACATACTTATTATTTGAAAAATAATACAGACCTTTTTTTTCTATAGGAATGCATTTACGCTCTTGCTGTCCAACCTAACCCAAAGGGACGTACCCCCCAGGAAAGGACCGGATCAGACGGTGTGTAACAGTCTCTCACACGCAAGTGTGAGGGCCTGTAACACACCAGTATTAGTGTGGGACTCGCGACGAGAAGCGCCGTTAACCACTACCCACTAAACCCCCCGGTTCCTCCCGCCATCTTGATGGAGCAACATGGGGTCGCAACGCATTCAACCGCGTTGCTCCGGGTAAAATAATACAGACCTAAATAATAAGTATTTACTTGTGTTTTCAGGTTGTTCTACATACCTATTCACTTCCCACGAAATTAAATAAATAAAATAAAATAAAAAAAAAAAAAACCTTTAATTCTAATACAAGAAGGAATCTGATACAATGGTTAATACAATTTACAATATTACATTATTGTAATTACATTGTTGTATTAGTCGCCTCAGCGGCGTAGGCCTCCCCTAAGGTCTTCCAAACACCTCGATCCCTGGTTAGCGTCATCCAGTTAGGTCCACATCTCTCCGAGAAGACATCTCGCCACCTCTTTCTCTGTCTTCCTCTCTTCCTTTTTTATCAATCGGAGTCCACTCCGTGACCTTTTTGCTCCACCTAGTTTTGTCTATTCGACAAATGTGTCCCGCCCATTTCCATTTCGTTTCCCTTATTCGTCTTTTTATATCAGTTACCTTTGTTTTTAATCTTATGTTTTTGTTACTTACTCTATCACTTAATTTTATTCCCAAGATACTTCATTCCATTCTTCTCTGGCAGATAGCAAGTTTTTCCTCGTCTTGTTTTCTGAGAGACCATGTTTGGCAGCCATAGGTCAAACAAGGTAGCACGGCAATTTCAAATACTTTATTTTTTATATTTATGTCTGTTTCTGTATTTTTCATGATTTTACTTAGCTTAAATATATAGCACGAAATTACTTAGCTACATCTATAAAGCAAGTTATCAAGATAAATATAATAATAAATTCTTTTATGCATGTTAACCTTTCCAAATAGATCCAATTCACACATAGTATTCAATAAAGTCATTGAAAATGCAATCGCTTTGGCACTACGCCATAATAAGCTCGTATGAAAATGGAATAAATTGTTTGCTTATGCGAAATGAAAGATTGTTTGAAAATTAAACTGATGACAATTTATCTTGAAAATTAAATTTTATAGCCTATATCAAAAAGCCTTTAGCGCGAACAACCAACAGCACAATGGATTTTAAATCGTTTGATGCACGGTAGGCTCATACTGCTTGCGAGAGCCATGCCGTGTCGCCCCCATCCCAAATGCGGCGGACGACCCCGGGGGGTTTTAGTAGGTATTTCCGGACACTTCACCTCCGGGCGAGTCCCACACTGGCACGGAGTTCGTCCCTCCGTGCCCCCTTACCTATTGCATTGGGGGACCCCGGTCTCACTAATGCAATAGGTAAGGGTAGTGCGTAAATGCATTTCCCCTGTCAAAAAAAAAAGGGCCTAAATTGAATAAATAAATTTTGATTTTTGATTTGATTTTGATGGCTACATACTTGAAACTCCCTTATGAATATATACATGATTTGCAGATATTTATTTAATGTTGTTTTATATGTAAAATAAGTCTTAAGAGCTTTCCTTAGTTTAGCGCTGTGTGAAATGTCCGACAATAGTGTTGCTATTTACGTTTCGCTTCAATACTCGAATATCAAACTATTATTCACTTAAATTAAATGACTAATTTTAGTCACCCATAATTAATCTTTTATCATAATTTATCCAATCTTCTCCGTCTACCCTAATATTTGGGAGACACTTAATGGGAAAACAAGCAGCCTGACTAATCACAGCTACCTACTCCAGAACGAAGGGACTTTTAATAGTGAACGTACTGTAGTATCTACTTCCATGAAGTTGCGGTGAATTATGCGATCTGACGTTTAACAGGTGAGCGAGACGCAAATGACAGCATTCCTATTGAGCCAGACATCGTTTCAAACCCGTTTTATAAGAAAATAAAAGAAAATAATCTTACCTCTCTAGCAAACGCGTCAGGCATGGTGAAAGTGGACGTGATCCAACAGAAGGTGTTCACCACGTGCACAGGCAGGCCGCCGCTGATGCACTGTATCGGCTTACCGACATACTGGGTCGCTGTGATGATTATAGAACAAGTCAGCAGGAGAACCGTCGTGAATATATTGTGAAGCCGAAACACGGCATTGTCGATCCTTATCGGCTGATATCTGAAGTAGACACGCAACCCTCCGAGTAATTGAAGCATTTTGTAATATTTTTTCTTCTAACTCTACACTTAATTCCTCTTATAGCATGTGTGCGGTATACATAAACATCGTTTACTAATTGGAATGTGTTTTTATTCTTTTAACTTTAAGCTTTATCAGTCTTTCGTTTAGTTGGTTGATATTCGAGTTTCTCGCAGGAATGTTCACGCGGTTTATTTAACATGAGAATTATTATCGTTGAGATTCTTCGGTTTCTCTCGTAGGTATCTGGAACAAAAAACAATTTATTATTATGCGATTCAGACAAACAAGGGCGGAAAATAACGTACGAATTGTTGGAACGAAGTTCCTTACGGCAGGCTTGGAGGAGATAGGGATTTTGCTGCGCGACCGAACTGAAAAAAAAATGTGATAGTAAAACCATAAGAAAAAGTCCGTGGAATAAAACCGTTAAATGAGACGTGCGCAGGCGCGACACTCGTATACACAAGCGAGTAGGGTATAATACCTTTCTCTTTCTCCTTCTTTCTTTTCGTTTTTGCAAATTGTGTCGATTCTACATTAGCCGAAAGAACTTCGTTCCTACCTGGTGTCCCACGACACCACATTTTTTTTTTATGTTTATTATCTCTAGTTGTTTTTTTTTTAACTGACTAAATGCCGTTGTCGGAAAGGACCTCGACAGCTTCAACGAACTTTTAGAGCGAGTGCTTAAGGCACTCCAGCCGAGAGTTAACACAAGATCAACAAAGTGGCACAAGGATCGGTTATTTCAAACGAAAAATCTAAGAAATTGACACCGCTCTAAGTCTACTGTGGTCAAGGGAAACTACGGAACTCAAGATCCATTGGTCCATCCATCCAAACTCATGGACGTTTCATGTAGTGTACAGGAGCTGTGGGGTGCAGCGTAATAGATATTATGCTGTGCCACTGTAGGGTCTGTACCTTACAGACACTATCACAGTAGCCTCTCAAGTTGGTGATCGGAAAACACCCTGGATCGCTGGAGGAAGGATCTCCGGTGTTATTAGTATAAAAGTTGACCGCGTATCTAACAGCAGCGGGAACGATGGTTTAGCTGGCGTGGTAACAAGCACGACTGGAATCTCAGCACCGGCGTGAAGATATTCTAGAATCATCTGCGAAAAGTTTTCCAAAAAAGACTAACTAATGACCAATTTTTTTTTAAATCTTTATTCGTTTTCTGTTCATATTTTATCTAACAGAATATACTGGCTAACTAAATCTGGCTACAGGATACATTTGTGATTAAAAAAAGGAATCATATTCATCGAACCAGTGCGTCTAGAATTATTAGCGAACTAACGGCCAGATAAACAGATAGAAGTGCCCAATTCAGTTTAAAATATACGAGTTTGTTATTTATTAGAAAGATATGTAATTATCTAGTTCATTACTAAACTTTCTATACGAAGATGTATTAATCAAATGTAGACAATTCCATATCCATTTATTACTATTATTGTTATTATTTTTACCAAAGAAAATTACTTATGATAAATACTGAACACATACGTGAATCAAAACAAACCAATATTAGGCTAAAATAAAGATCGAGTAAACAAAGACAAATGAAAAACGCATGTTCCTTTTCTTTTTTTTTTTTTTGACGGAGGGAAATGCATTTACGCACTACCCTTACCTATTGTATTAGTGAGACCGAAGCCCCCCAATACAATGGAAGCCCCCCAATACAATCGAAGCCCCCCAATACAATCGAAGCCCCCCAATACAATCGAAGCCCCCCAATACAATCGAAGCCCCCAATACAATCGAAGCCCCCAATACAATCGAAGCCCCCCAATACAATCGAAGCCCCCCAATACAATAAAGCCCCCAATACAATCGAAGCCCCCCAATACAATAAAACGCATGTTCCTAACATTACGACACCTGCGACTGCGCCGGTGTCAACGACCTCTTATCGGGAATAAATTATACGTCTATCGAAACAATTATGCATAGAGGAGGCAAATCAACCGTGATTTTTATGGATCGATTATAAATACACTACTACTTTTGATCCGTGACTTCGCTCGGAGATTATTTATCTCAAGTAACCCGGAGTGGTACGTAGACCGACTGAATCGCAATCACCGTACAGTTGGAAAATACAATGAATCGTATATGTATATCAGTTTAGTTGTTCTCGACATATATAATATCAAATAGACAGATAGAGAAGAGGCAATGAACATCTACAAATACATTTAATTTCCACCTGTCTTTCACTTGATATTGGATTTTTTTTTTTCGTCATAATACTGTTATTCAAATCAAATCAAATCAAATCAAATCAAATCAAAATTTATTTATTCAATTTAGGCCCTAAGAAGGCGCTTATGAACGTCTAAAACACTACCACCGGTTCGGAAAACAACCCAGTCGAGAAGAGCGCAGGCGAGAAACTCGATCTGGTTCTTTTTTTTTTCATAAATATAATATATATCATTTTTTTATGTCATATAAAAAAACTATACAAATCGTAGTTTTTAGTGGAAGCACAGAGATGTGGGTTATTTCCAGACATCACTATCGTTCACGTAATGATCCACCCTGTAATAACCTTTTGAGATTAATACTTGCTTGACATAATACTTGAACTTATTGTCAGGTAAATCGGTAATGTTACTTGGGATCTTATTGTAAAACCGAATACTATTACCTATAAAGCTTTTATTACACTTACTTAACCTAAAGCGTGGTTCCGGACAACTTGTCTTTACTTCTAATATTAAAATTATGACGATCATTCACTAGATTAAAACGAATAAAATTGAAGTGTCTGTTCGAAATGTCAAAATATCTTTTTTTTTTTACTTAATTCACATGAATGTATATACTATTCAAGTATTACGCAACGCAATTTAAACGCCGTAACGTTTTTACCCTAATAGATAACATATAGATATAGAAAATTTAGATGTAAAATAGAAGTAGATTTAAGCTCACATAAATTAATTGTGAAAGTAGATTACTAACTGCATAGCTGCCTTGAATTGCTATTATAGGCAATTTTTTTTTTTTTTCCGACGCAAGTCTAATTAAACCTCCAATATAAAAAAAGATGTGGACCCAGAGTCCGCAGAATGTTTAATTGTAATAAAAAAAAAAAAAAAACGTTTTTACCCTCAACCCTCATCTCTAGTAAAACGTTCCGAAACCACCACCAAGTGACCATTTTTACCTCAAAGTCACAATTATGTGGCGTAAAGCACCGGAAACTCGCTGACCCATGATTATTGTTTTAATCGCGTTAATAATGTTTATTGATATTTCAAATGTCTTCTTTATAAAAGGAAGAGATTTTTAAATTATTTAAGTTTTTTTCTCGTAATAAATTTTTACTGCTAATCATACATTTAATAACGTGGTTTTCCTGACTTGACCCTGTCCTTAACACATTTTTGCTTTATCCGCCATTGTTCTTCAGATGCATCAGACCGAAGTATAACGAAACCATCCAAAGTGCGCTATTATTTGTTACCTACTTTACTAGACTGGTGAGAAAAACTATCACATCTGTCGATAAATAACTTTTTTGCTTAAAATTTGGAGTAAAAAAAAAAAAATATTCACTATCCTGTAAAGAAAGCAAGAAATTTTGTCAGGTAAAAAAAATTTCAAGTGGTCATATTCCATTTGAAATTTTGAGAAAAAAAAAAATGTTTACAAAAAAATACGTTAGAACATTTCTACGCGAACGTTTTTTTTTACAATGCACAGCACAGTGACTGTACTGGACCTGATGGTAAGTACAGTACAATCCAAAACAGCGGCGACTGACAATGAACAGAATTCAATGCCAGTCACCGCTGTCATGCTGGCCTGCTTAAGTACCTGTTCACGCCTCTTTTGAAGGACCCAATATCGTATGAAGGAGGGAACACGCTGACAGGAAGACGGGAAGACGTAGACAACACAATGTAACACAACGCGTAGTTCAAAACCAAAATTCGATTCAATAAACATTTTGACGGGCAAGTGCTTCAATATATGAGTAATATTTATCATAATACTAAAAAAATATTAGGGTTCCGTAAAAAAAATTAAAACGCAGTGAAGACTACATGATACGCCGGCGCGCAGCCGCGGGCACACGGTTAGACTATGTAAATATAAAATCAATGTAATAGTATGTTTGTTCTCTATCACTTATTGTGCATACGCTCATGAAAGTTCGTCGGCCAAACGCAACGCATCCCGGGCACAGCTGGTACATATTTTAATCTCTTCTCAATGTTATAAATTATTAAATTGCAAAGATATAAAAAACACCTTTCACACGCGACAGACGCTGCATCGGTCACAATGGCCGGCCAAACCAAAACACGCGATTGTAAAACAATCGGCCATTGAATATTTTATCGTTATTTACACATACTCGCGATAATTAACGATACTGTTTGTTGAATAAACCTGCTTCAGGTTTCGATTGCACGTCTAGTTCGATTGCACAAACATGCTCATGCGATAATTACTAAGTTGAAAGCGGTGTGATCAAATACCACGTCCTAGGTTCGTATTCACCTTACGCCTCCTTTATCATTATGGGCTCTGTGGCTCGGATCCTCTACTCGTGCCACAGGTGCCGGAGGGAATAATAGTTTTGGGGGGGGGAGAGAGGTGATTGTGGCTTTAGGGTGATAATCACCTCTCTTCATCCGGGTGGTTTTTATTTCTCTATGAGAGGTGGGCGAAGAGGTGGGTGGGGAGAGAGCCTGTGGGTCAGGCAGCGGTATTCTCCCCCCCATCCCCATTGGGCTTAAGTATGGACGAGGCCCAGTGGGCCTTGCCGCAGGGGGCGACGCGGTGCAATGCTGTGCAATCCCGTATCGCCCCTACTATAAATGCGGCGGGCGGCTCCGGGGGGTTTTAGTGGGTATTTCCGGGCGCTTCACGCCCGGGTGAGTCCCACACTGGTGTGGAGACGTCCCTCCGCACCCCCTTACCCATTGCATTGGGGGACTTCGGTCTCACTAATGCAATGGGTAAGGGTAGTGCGAAAATGCATTTCCCCTCGACAAAAAAAAAAAAAAAAAAATTCGTATTCACCTATATTATTAAAAACCATAGCATGGTGGTAATCCTTGATTTACCACCCTCAGGTGGTACCTATATGCAGCGGGGTCTCTAGCCCCTGTAGCGCCAGTGTGCAACTAACATCCTAACGCCCTCTAGTAGGCGCGCGGTCAATCTGAAATACAGTTGTATTTCCAAACGACAATTCGGATGCAAGTTATGATTACCGTGCTCGGTGTCGGCCATAACACGGGCGCAGTCTTTGAGAGCGTTGGCGCCCCGAGTAGTGCATCTTTGTAGGTATCTCGAGCGTCGCTCAGCGCCCCTAAAACCCTGCGCCCGTATGCACTGCACACCCTACACTACAGGTAAAGACGGCTCCGTCTATATGTGTACTCCCGATTGAGATCAAAGCACCGAGCGTATACAAACAATATAAAAACATAACGCTATCGCGGAGACGGAATTATGCCTTAAAATTATTCCCAAACTCCATGATTTTGTTTAAACCAAACAATAAAAAAACTAATTTAAATTTATATATTTATAATAAACGGCTATCGAGACGTAATCTGTACATTGAAGATTAGTTAGTCTGTTTATTAATTTGTTCGCTAATCATGCAAATTATTACTTAACCGAATTCGTTGAAATTTGGTAATGGGATATATTGCATCAAGAGGGAAAATATAGGATACAAATTGTCTAAATTCCAAGCGAGTGAAACCGCTGGCACAGCTAGTTAATAATATATCAGTTGTTCCCGCGGTTGGGCTTGCGTATCATATCTTCTATTTCGCACCATTATTCACTGATAAATTTACTTTTAAATAATAATCTTTAGGAAAAGATAGACTCTATTTTTTGTACAAGCACCAAATTAATTTTGTTACTAACAAAAAGCCAAGCTTTTTTTCCAAAAGTTCATACACTTACCAGTAAAACTGAACACTGAATCGGTTTTTGTAACGATTTCACGATTTTTAATTTTTTAAGAACCTTAATCATTTTTTAAAAATAAAAATAGATTCAGTTACGCTTTATAACATCAGTTATCTGCAAAAATAAGTCCCGTCAAAATCGGTCCATCCATTCCGGACGATAACCGGAAAAAACAGACAAAATTTAAAAATTATGTTTTTGGTATAAGTTATTTAGATATGACAAACAGATACTTTAATTTTATTTATTTGTATAGATGTACTAGAATCACTTTGGTTATCAGATAGTTTATTTTTATTCGCACTAATATCGACGCCATTATCAGAACCATTTAATAATTTAAATATGTGCGTTTAAAGAGATTGTACACATTTTCAAAGTAAAAACTCTTTTGGAAGTAAATATTATGAGTTAATAAAATTATTTTCCCACGGGGATCAATAATCTCATAAAGCAAAACATTTCGTTACGTATTATTAATGATATAAGCAATTGGCACGCATTACACACAACGAATAGTATGAGATTTGAGAAAAACTAGAGATTCCCACGCGCAAGAATGAACCGAGCGCAATCGAGTAATGCGAGACCAGTGTTGCCAAGAGTGCAACAACAATGTTTCTAAATAGAACATGAAATATTTCTAAACGTGTCTCTCCGTGTATTTAAGCCACATTAGTGTAACGTTTTGACCGCAATGCTCTGAAATTTTAAGTGACTATTTAGCCGACATGTTAATGCTGTCAAGAATCCTGTTTTTTACACGGCTGGGGTCAGTACTTTGACCAGAATCCCATCTGATGTTAAGTGATGACGTGGTCCAGGATGGTAAAAACACTAAGCCTAGAGGTACTGGTTATTAAGTGATGCTGCCGGAACACAGCTATTGGTATTTGGCGACAGGTTTTCAAACTTGAGGATGTTAGCTACCCCAGGCAGACATTTTCAGAAACCAGCATGCTATAGTTTCCTCATCAGGTTTATCTTTACCGAAAGTTCAGCTTGATTTTAGAGTTGAATGGGTGGGCTTGAACCCAGGTCTATTGACGCGAAATCCGGCCACAATATCTACTGCGCCATAATCATTTAAGATGTGGGTGTAGGCCGAATTACGAAACTTGGTGTATTAGAGGAAGTATAATATATTTCTTTAACTGCATCGTTTTCATCAGGTTAATTAGACATTAAAAGATTGTTATTATAAAGCTAAAACAATGGACAGCCATTGGGACTGCCAATAGCACTAAAACTCGAAACTGTTTTTTTTTTTTAATATTTAAATGATAGTAGGAATACTAACAATTTTTTTTTTAATTAAAAAGCTTATAAAGCGCTACGACTTGACCCCCATCTTATATTTGCCATACTATAGCATGTTGAACCGTTCGTAACGCGAATCTATAAGTTTCCCACAAGCGAGAATCACTCAACGCAGCTAAAGAAGTTTTCACTTCAAAAAGCTAAGAAAACCGCTAAACACCAAAAACATTCGCAAATGAGACAAAAAAATGCGAGCTGGCAACACTGCATCGGATGGTTGGATGAATACCTACCGACTGGTACAACATAATTTAATATTTCTCTTGACTCTCATAACAAAATTTTAAAGTTACGTGCTTATCGTCCGTTATTGTTTCTACGTGTCTAACTTCATGACGACTTCATGTAACTTATTCGTATTTATTTTTTTGTTATCACTGTTACATAATCTCCCGCCTTTTTTGCCGCCGCCCGTCTGTAGCTGTAGCCCGAATTAATGGACAAAACAAGCGTTTAAGAATTATGTTAGTCTGTCAAGTTTTAGTAGTTTTATGTACGAAAATGCAATATAATTAATTATATTAAAGCGTAATTTGGCAGAACTGTGCACATTCAACACACAGTTACTAAAAATTAAGACGGGAAGAAAATAATTGTTTAAAAAATATTGCATATCATGTGTTGCTTCATACTTGAAAATCGATGTTTAATTGTCGAATGTGTCGATGTTATCGATGTTTAATAGTGAATGATCGTCATAATTTTAATATTAGAAGTAAAGACAAGTTGGCCGGAACCACGCTTTAGGCTAAGTAAGTGTAATAAAAGCTTCATAGGTAATAATATTCGGTTTCACAATAAGATCCCAAGTAACATTACCGATTTACCTGACAATAAGTTCAAGTATTATGTCAAGCAAGTTTTAATCGCAAAAGGTTATTACAGGGTGGATCATTACGTGAACGATAGTGATGTCTGGAATTAACCCACATCTCTGTGCTTCCACTAACATTATTAAAACTACGATTTGTATAGTTTTTTATATGACAAAAAAAATGACATATATTATATTTATGAAAAAAAAGAACCAGATCGAGTTTCTCGCCTGCGCTCTTCTCGGCTGGGTTGTTTTCCGAACCGGTGGTAGTGTTTTAGACGTTCATAAGCGCCTTCTTAGGGCCTAAATTGAATAAATAAATTTTGATTTTGATTTTGATTTTTGAATTCTCAGTAATATTTTTTTATAAACCAAGTATTTTTTTTTAAAGTATACTTTTCATACAAACAAGGTGATAATGTAGAAATTCACCCACGATATTAGTATGTGTCTATTAGAAATTTAGTACAAACGTGTGAAGAGGCAGGAACCAAAAATTTTTTACTTTTGTAAAATATAATAAATATAAATATATGCTCACGCCTGTTATCCCCGAAGGGTTAGGCAGAGGTGAAGTAGCGAACTACACCACCCACATTTCGCCGAGCTTAGTTCCGTCCCAGATGTGACAGGGGGCGAGCCTGTCGCCATATCGGGCACAAATTCCAAACTCCGGGATGATACTGAGTAGAAAAAACCCAATATCACTTGACCCGACCCGGGGATCGAACCCGAGACCTCAGAACGGCAGTCGTATGTAATACAACTGCGTTACCGAGGCAGTTTACTTTTGTATACGAATGAAAATTGTCGCAAACACCAAAATTTGTACACAATTTATTTTCGTGCAACATAACATAGCAACAACAATTTCATAGTTAATATAACAACTTTAAAGCTATTTCTATAACCTTTAACCTAATGGCATACTTTTGGTAACTAATCAAATATATGCAGATGCATTTTCGAATGCATACTACCCGGATTCATATATAATATATGTACATATTGTTTTAAATTGTTTAAATATGATGGCGCAATTGATCGTGCGGCCGGCTTCCGCGTCAATGGACGCGGATTCAACCCACCTATTGAACTCTAAAATCAGCCTGAGCATTCGGTGATAGGGCATTTTCTAACAATGCCCATCTGGGTAGCTACCACCCTCAAGTTCGAAAACCTGTCGCCAAATACCAATAAGTACGTTCCGGTAGCATTACTTGAGAATCAGTACCTCTAGGCTTAGTGTGTTTACCATCCTGGACCGCATCGTCACTTAACATCAGGTGAAATTATGGTCGAAGCACTGAGTACTATATCGTGTAAAAAAAATTGTAACTAAAATTGATCAAAATTCATTCATTCTAAAGCACATATTACTACGCGGTGGACACCTAAACTTTTTATGAAGTTTTATATACATTATGACATTCACGTATGATGTTAAGTAGGTAACCTAAATATAGATGCTCAACTCGAGAATATTAAGTAGTCAATAACTTTTTTTTTTTTTTTTTGACGGGCGGAAATGCATTTACGCACTACCCTCATCTATTGTATTTGAGGGATCAGAGTCCCCCAATACAATAGATAAGGGGGCACGGAGTGACGAGCTCCGTGCCAGTGTGGGACTCACCCGGGCGTGAAGCGCCCGGAAATACCCACTAAAACCCCCCGGAGCCGTCCGCTGCATTGGATTGGGGGCGATACGGGGTTGCTATGCATGTCGCCGCGTCGCCCCCTGCAGCAAACCCACCAGACCTCGTCAGTGCAATGGCCCGGTAGGGATGAAGGAGAATAATTCCCCTCCACCATAAGTGGAAGAAGGAGAAGAAGAAGGAGGCACTACCATTAGGTCGACAGTCCAGGGGCAGGATAGTCAATAACCTGCCATTGGAAGAAAATCTTACAAAATTCGTCAAAATGTCATCCTTCACAGAAAGCTCAGAATCATTGTCACATGGACGCAATGTCAGCCCACACTCGCACACTCTTTGGGTGCATTAAGCAAATTCACCACATCATCATTATTTTAATCACAATTCAGAGGGTATAAACTTCTCCCTCTCAAAACATTTGGCCCTGTTTTGCGTCACTCTTTATCCAGACCTTGCCGACATGACTCACCACAGCATGTATAATATATTATTATTCGAGAGAGGGGCTATGCAGGCTAAGACAGTCCTGTGTCACTGCGACCTAGATAGATCTATTGTGATCGCCCCCATATTCCTAAAGCTCACTGCCTAGACCTACAACCTGGATATACTGTAGGATCTTTTTGGCAGAGAGCGTCTGTACCTCCTCTGGGAACAACGCATGTTTGCCCAGAACTCGGTTGCATATGGGTATTAGTGGGTCACAATCACACAAGATGTGCTTTGGTGTTTCATCTGCGATTTCACAGAATCTGCACTCTCTTGTGTTCTGGGCACTCATGTTGTGCATATGCTTGCGCAAACAACAGTGCCCAGTTAGCGCTCTCACTAATACCCGCAACTGATTCCTACTGAGCATCAGGGCTTCCTCAGCTTTTCGCTGAGTATATCCCCTGATGAGCTCTTTGGAATGAATTTGTCCTGGCAAATTATTCCAGAAATATATAATATAACTAATTAGTTATATTTGCTAACAGTTAATGGCAACATTCATTCTTGGACTGTACTTTGTTAATTATAAACCGAAGCAATTTAGCCGACCCCATGCCGTGAAGTCACCGTGAAAACAATTATCCGCTTCAATAAAATGCAGAAGCATGTATCGTAGTTACTAAAAATAAAACGCTGCGGCGCTTGACTCGAATGAAACGTAGCATTAGATTAAGCCATCGGATTCGATTAAAACAAGTGAACAGAGTCGCCGCAAAATTAGTCATTAAATTGTTACTGATATTGCGTAAACTGTAAAACCGCAATGACGCCCATCTAATATAGTGAGATTACGTAAACCTTTTCAAGCTTGGATTTTTATTACATACGTACATATCATCATCACGCCTTTCTCCCGTGGGGGTAGGCAGAGATTACGTCCTTCCACTTGCTACGATCTTGGCATACCTCTTTCGCTTCCTCTTCTTTCATGAGCGCTTTCATACATGCTCGTCGGTTATGGGTACTTTTTACCTGGCCTTTATTTAAGACATGATTGATTTGGTCTAGATACATTCGCCTAGGTCGACCCTTACCGACTTGCCCATTCACCCTCGCCTTATAAATTAATTTCGTTAATCTTCTTTCATCCATCCTCTCTACATGCCCGAACCGACTAAGCATACCTTTCTCTATTTTGGTCACCACATCCTCTACCACACCACAGCGTTCCCTTATCATACTATTCCTGACTTTGTCAGTCGTCTTCACTCCAGCTATACTTCTCAGACTTCTCATTTCCACTGCGTTAATCTTACTTTCATGCTTCTTCTGCCAAACCCAGCATTCACTACCATACCTAAGTGTAGGGACCAGGACTCCTCGATGAAAAGCCAAACGCGCCTTTTCAGTCACTTTCTGGCTGCACATGAAGTTACGCAGGGCCCCATTCACTCTATTCCCTAACAAAACTCTTCGCTCAATATCATCGTCACACTTTCCATCTCTCGTAACCTTTGATCCCAAGTACACAAACTCTTTCACTTGTTCCACTCTGTCTCCTTACTCTTTATTACGTTACAAAAATATGAATGATGTAGAAAGTAGTAGGAATCTAACGATATGGTGGAAAACGGTAGAATCTGTTGTGTCTTAGCAACACTCAAGGGAACAAGAGCCATTGAATTTTGGCAGGATCTAAAAGGGTCGCCATTTTTTTTGTAATAATAGAGTTAGAAAAATAAAACAATATGGTACCTTTTTTTTGTTTTTTTTGACGGGGGGAAATGCATTTACGCACTACTACCCTTACCCATTGTATTAGTGAGACCGAAGTCCCCCAATACAATGGGTAAGGGGGCACGGAGTGACGAGCTCCGTGCCAGTGTGGGACTCACCCGGGCGAGAGTCGCCCGGAAATACCCACTAAAACCCCCCGGGGCCGTCCGCTGCATTTGGAATGGGGGCGATACGGGGTTGCCAAGGCATGTCGCCACGTCGCCCCCTGCAGCGAACCCACCGGATTTAAAAATGGTAACCAACCCTGGGTTCGAATCCCCGACATTTCAGTCGTACCGTCTATGAGATACGCGGATTAGTCCACTGGACTAACCACGCTCTCAACAATATGGTACCTAGCGAACTCATTACTGTAATCTATACTAATAAATAAAATAGAAGTGTCTGTTTGTAATGTCAATTTTTTTTTTACAAAATAGATATGAATGTGTATTTAGGTAACCTATACTAAAAATACAATTTCTAAAATTTTGTCTGTAATAGGTAATATGCGTAACGGCTGGACAGATTTTACCGCGACTTTTTTTGGTATCTACCAGGCTATCTAGATAGATGAAGTTAGTCCCGTACTTTTAGTCAGTACTAGTAGTAATAGTTAGTACTATTAATTATCGAAAATAATTGGGGTTTAGTTCCGCGTAAAAAAAAATAAAACTCATACAAAGTTAAATAAAATCCGATTCAATGCACAGTTTTTCGGGTTAAATATTATAATTTATCAGAAAAGTTGTACTTTATAATAATCCTAAAAC
The DNA here is from genome assembly GCA_014132275.2 of Samia ricini. Classification (NCBI taxonomy): domain Eukaryota; kingdom Metazoa; phylum Arthropoda; class Insecta; order Lepidoptera; family Saturniidae; genus Samia; species Samia ricini. Next base: position 36,146,024 of record AP028160.1, on the reverse strand, counting down.
TTTTTTGTAAAATAATTACGGTTCCGTAAAAAAAAAAAATTGGAGCGCAGTTAAGCATTTATATGAAACGCAACCCGCTTATGATACAGCTTGTATCAAAAAAATAATTCTTAAATTTTTTACTATATTTACATTTGTTTGTGTGTTTATTCCGGGTAATCTCCTGAACGGCTGTACTAATTTTGACGGGACTTTTTGGTAGATAGCTGAAGTTACTCCTTGTAACTTGGGTTTCGCGTGCACTTTATGCCTCTGAAAAAAAAACCTAGAATATTTCGGTAAAAACAAATTAAATCATTGTATATTTTTTCAAAGGAGTTATGAATAGCGTAATGGAGTTAGACAAAACATTGCGACGTAATGTGGCCATAAAGCCAAGTTCAAGAAGGGATCTCGACTATTTTCGTAACGTGACTGAATGTAGCTTGGATAACCGAAGGGAGAAGTAATATTACTCCAACGGTTCTTACGTTTCATACGTTTTCATTTATATCTCTATACAAATAAATAAAATTAAAGTGTCTGTTTGTGTTATCAAAATAACAAACTTCTTACTAATTACACATGAATGTTACATACGGTACTTATTATATCAAAAACACAATTTTAACATTTTTTTGTATTTTTGTTTGTTTCGGCTAATCTTCACAACGGTTGGACTTATTTTAACAGATCTTTTTTTTTGTAAACGGCCTAATTTAGACTACTTTTATTTTCCGGAATTTAATTAGAGTTCCGCGTTAAAAATTAAAACCCATGAAATTGTGAAAAAAAAAAAAACGAATTAAATGATCAGTATTCATGGCAAGTGTTTAAATTTGTGAGAAATGTCTTTTTCTTTCTCAAAAAAAAAAAAATGTCTGTGTGATGCTTTCTGTTAGTACGTACAAAAAAAAATTTCGTCAGTCAAAAAATTCCAAATATCATAAAATTTATGTTTTGGCATTATTCGTTTTATTCGTGTAGATTTTATTTCTTTATTAGTGGTAGAGGCTAGATTTACAATAAGTTACGTATGTGGATATTTATGTATTAATTTAATTACCTAATTTTAAAATGTTAAATCATCTAACATTTGTAAAAAATATATTTTTTAAACGCATGGGTCCCGCATCCCAATTTTCATACAACATATTCAATATAAAAGAGGTTCAAAATTAAATAATAATAAATATAAAATTGGCAAAGAATCTATCCAACAAGAAACCTTGATCAAACGCGACAAAAATTACTTCCACCAGTTACGCAAACAACAAAACCTACTTTCGAAATATATAACAAATTAATTTCAAAATAAATATATAATAACAGAAGGAAAATCAATTTAACAGGAAATAATTAATATAAAATATATTATTGGTAAGTAATTGAGACAAATTCCAATGTGTAATGAGATATCCTTTTACCTCGATATAAATACAATAACGAGGTTAGATAGATATCGCTGTTTTTTTAAAGTGACAACTTTTTTTAGCGGCGTTGAGCAATACCCGGTAGGGAGAAAACATATAGCATCCGTGTTACCAATGCTATGACGTCATCCGTCAACATGCTACAATAAGATACATAAAACAAGAACAATTTTATTCATTAAATTTTAGGTTATGTTGCATGGTGGTAGGGCATTGTCTAGTCATGCCTGCCTGGGTAGCTATCACCCTCAAGTTTGAAAACCTGTCGCCAAACACCAATAGGTGTGTTCCCGGAGCGTCACTTGAGAACCAGTACGTCTAGGCTTAGTGTTTACCACCCGGCCCACATCGTCACTCAACATCAGGCGAGATTGTGGTCAAACCACTGATCCTATTCCATGTAAAACAAAAAGACAAAATGTTAATAATTTAAATTATGAAATTTAAAAAACAGTTTTTGAAAAGTTTCGAGTTTTTATTTCTGTGAGCAGTCCTCATGGCCGCCTTGTTCTTTTTTTTTACTGATTATACTTTTGGCCTGAACAGCCTTTACAGCTTCTGCGGGAAGCGCTAAAACTGCTTCTCAGCTAAGTATAGCAACCGATGTAAAGGCAACGTAATAAGTACAAACTTTGGGTTGAAATCTTTTCGTCGACTCAGGCGGTGACCCAAGACGTGTCTCGTTCCCCAACTGGGGAGGCTCTTGACGTCGCCGCCAGCGCGATACAGTGACACTGCCCATGCATTAAGCATTACACGCACAACCCTGCATACACACTCCTGCACATAACACGCAGGTACATAGGTCCTTTAAGGAACCTTTTTTTTTTAAATTTATTATCAAGAATAAAAAATGTAGGGTTAGCTAGGACACAACTAGCGAGAGAGTTTGAATTCTCAGGTGACGGCCAAGCCGAGGTTCGTACCATTTTGGTAACCCTTGTGCTAGTCACCTTTTGCGACTGAGTGCCTTCAGCACTCGCCCCCAAAGTCACGGTGAAGTCGTTAAGGCCCTTCCGTTCAACAGCATTAGCTAGGATTAAAAAATAAAAATCTTGTCGTGATTTTAGTCTATAATGTAGCAGTGTTTGTTTTTAATTCTTTAACTTGCTGCATATTACTCTATATGATGCCATTTTAGTGGCGTTTTACTTAAAATGTTTTCCAATAAAGTATAGAATTACCAGAATAAAATCTGTACCCTTAAATTATATAAAAGGCAACGTATATCTGTCTGTCTGTTAGTTGGTTTATACGTATCTAGAGAATTACAGAACCGATTTACAAGATTCTATTATGAAATGGTACATATATATAATAGGGTTTTACTCTTAGTGTAACTTTGGGCAAAAATAAAACGACTTAATTGGGTTTCTCTGTAAGACGAAAGGAACAACATTTAAAGCCATTTATTTTCAATTGTATTTTCTTTCACAACTCACTCTTATATCTATTTTAAATATGTCATTTAAATGTCATCTTGACTGGTGGCAAGGCATAGACAAAAATAAAGAAAAACATAGATAATAATAGAAACTAGATTAAAATGGTTTTCTTTACATATATATTCCTAACGTCATGTATATAACAGAATATTGTAGCGCAATAATTATATTAGGAACCCAAGCTACAGCTGATACCAACGTTTGTAACCCAAAGAGTGCAAGAGTCAAAGTTCAATTAATAATCAAGTATTAAAAACATGGAAACATATTAAATTAGACTCCATTTTTTAATTAAATGTTGATGAAATTGTATTAAGATGGATTTGTGGCACAACTAGAATGGATAAGAAAGTAGTACTAGTAACAGAGAAACTAACGAGTAATAAGTTAGAATAGTATGGACATGTCGTTAGGAGAGATGAAAGTTACGTAACTAGAAAAGTATTAAGAGGATATGCTAGTGCCATCCATGCATCCATTGAACCAAAAGATGTCCACTGCTTTTTTTTTATTATGCACAGCACATAGACTGCACTGGACCTGATGGTAAGTACAGTACAATCCAAAACAGCGGCGACTGACACTGAACAGAATTCAATGCCAGTCACCGCTGTCATGCTGGCCTGCTTAAACACCTCTTCACGCCTCTTTTGAAGGACCCAATATCATATGAAGGAGGAAACACGCTGGCAGGAAGACGGTTCCATAACCTCACAGTGCGACAAAAGTATGAGTCAGCAAACTTTTTGGTTCTTGAAGTTATGGGTGTCACCGTGAAACCGTGTCACCGAAGTCCCGCCCGCGTGGTTCTGTTATAGAATGGAGAGGTGGGGATCAGCTCAAAGAGCTCTTCAAAACACTCGCCATGATACAAGCGGTAAAATACGCTTAGAGAGGCAATGCCCCTGCGCAATTGAAGCGGTTCTATGGAGTTGGTGATACCCGTATCGTTTACAATGCGAACGGCCCGCGTCTGCAACCTGTCTTAGGCATCGATGAGATATTTAGCGGATCCATCCCAGAGGTGCGCTACGTCTTCCGGTGCGTTTTGTAGCCATTCGAGAACTCGTTGGCCCCATCGGGCATCGGTTCTGCGAGCAATGTGCCCAGCCCACTGCCACTTAAGTTTAACAATTCTTCGGGCAATGTCGGTTACTTTGGTTCTTCTGCGGATCTCCTCATTCCTGATTCGATCTCGTAGTGAAACTCCAAGCATAGCCCTGTCCATTGCCCTTTGAGTAACTTTGAGCTTTTTTATTAGGCCTATTTCAGTGCCGTATATCATCACTAGAAAAACACACTAGTCGAAGACTTTCGTCTTAAGACACTGCGGTTTTTCAGATGAGAAGATTCTACGTAGCTTCCCGAACGCGGTCCAGCCGAGTTGGATTCGACGATAGCGGCACTTCCATACAAACGTAGTCCCCTGTTTCCTCCCTGGATAATAGCATTATGATAAATATTTTTATACCAAATGATATATATCCACCACCGCCATGGTCGTACTTTTTTAATTTTTTCCATAAATTAGTTATTTTAGAAAATAGAAATCTTCGAAAATGAAAAAAATAAGCGATTTATACCGTTTTTTTAGACGTTCGTCTAACAAATTTGATGGATAAAATAAAAAAAAAAGAAGCAAAACGTACAGGCATAGCCAGTCTTTATTATTCTAAAACTGAAAGAAAATTAAAAATCGGTTCAGCTTTGGAGAATGAAACAGATCACTACAAAGTAATGTTTTCGTCTATTATGCATAAGTAAAACTGCAGTTGTCCCTTTCGTGGTTATAATTGTTTCTTTGGAGCGCAACGCGATAGCTATAGGTTCCTGAAATATTTACTTTTCAAATCTAATGCCGACCGCATGTCCTCTTAAGTATGATGATGGATGGATATAGAGGTAGAGAGAGTAGCGCCTAAAATTGCGATTAAATGCTAGTCTAAGAAATTTAGTTCATTAATAATATTTCACATATCCGTACAGATTGCGAAATGGCGACAGGTCTCTGGTGTGATTTGTGACTCCAGGATGCCCCTTAAATTGAAGAGGAGGATATATAAGTCAATCATAAGACCTGTCATATTGTATGGATCAGAATGCTCGGCTAGTAAGAAGATGGATGAGAAGCGAAAGCATGTAGCTGAGATGCGAATGTTGAGATGGATGTGTGGTGTTACAAGAATGGATAAAATAAGGAATGAATATATTAGAGGGAGTTTGAAAGTTGCGTCAATGGTAGAAAAGTTGAAAGGTTCTCGTTTGTCTTGGTATGGGCATGTTATGAGAAGAGAGGAAGCGCATGTGGGTAAAATAGTAATGAATATGAATGTGGAAGGATGGAAAAGTAGAGGAAGGCCAAAGAAAGTGTGGATGGAGTGTGTAAGAAATGATATGAAAGAAAAGGAGTGAATGAAGAGATGACGGCTGATAGGGACGTATGGAAGAAGAAAACACACTGCGCCGACCCCAAGTGAGTTGGGAAAAGGCAGGAGAATGATGATGATATCCGTACAAATTCATAACAAATTGTCGAAGGTCCGTCCATTCACAATAACATGGTGACGTGTACAAAGCCGGTACAAATTGACCAATTGTCGGGGTCGCTTCCAATTGACATGATCGGCCAATTAATACAGGGTTACGACATACAATAAACGGGGACTGCGACAATATCGAAACCGATCTCTCGTGCACCATTCAACTCGAGAAGTTACATCCTGCCAACTCTTTATTGTTACAGATCATCTAACACTGAAAACTATAGTTGGTCTAATTTAGCATGGTACAGATATAAAATGTCAACGTGGCATTTCTAGTGTTGGAACACTATTTAAAATCAATTACTGATATCGATTATTTTTTTACTTTTTTTTACCATAAATTGGTTAAATTGTTTTTGATAAAATCAAACATCAAAAAACTTTAGCTGTTTAACATGACACATGTTGTTACAGAAAGCAAGTAATAATTTTGTAAAAGAGTAAAACATGAAGGGGCGTTGTAAGAGCTATGCTTACTTTTGCGGGAAAGGGATGAGCGTGGACAACATGTCCAAAACTACGCTTAGGTAACACTTGAACGACCCATGAGGTACGGGAGGTAATCCGCAGAACGATAATTAGCGGAAGTATATCTCTCTAGATAATGTACAGACAGACAGTTTGCATGTGTTATAAGTACATCTGCTACTAGCCGTTATAATGTTTTATTAATCTTCTTCTTTTTTGTTAATGGCAATCTGCGATTTACATACACGATTCTGTCAGTGTAATGAGGGTAACATGCTCTACACGGGGCCCATTGATACTCCCCATTTCCCTCTCCCTAAAATACACATTGTCCACGAGTGCATCCACCTTGGGTCTGCTTACGTAGCGTGAACTACGCGGCCCATTGATCGTATCAAGATGAAAATTCTCTACTTTTTTTGGAGATCCTAATAAAGGAAATGAAAACAAATGGAACATTCAAGAATCCTCAGCCATTAAATTGCATGTACTTACAGTTTGTTTTTAGCTAGCAGCGGCATGTTTGTCTTTATAATTGGACCAATAATTATTGTTTCATATTTGTTAATTAGTAAACATTATATCGGTATTGATCCATTTGAATCATAACAATTATTTTAAAGACGACAAACAATAATAATGAATAATCATAAATAATTTACGTTTATAAACAATGCTAGGTTATTGTACTGTTCCCGGTGGGTTCGCTGCAGGGGGCGACGCGGTGCTTGCGAAAGCCACCCCGTGTCGCCCCCATCCCAAATGCAGCGGACGGCCCCGGGGGGTTTTATTGGGTATTTCCGGGCGACTCTCGCCCGGGTGAGTCCCACACTGGCGCGGAGCTCGTCACTCCGTGCCCCCTTATCTATTTTATTGGGGGACTCTGATCCCTCAAATACAATAGATAAGGGTAGTGCGTAAATGCATTTCCCCCCGTCAAAAAAAAAAAAAGGTTATTATACTGTTGAATTAGACGCATGTAGCGTTTACTTTATTAGTGGAGTGCAAAGATCCAGAAAATTCCATTTTTTTAGGTCTTACAGATTTATCACAATCATCCTAAATATCATGTCAGATTTAGTACTCGTAGCTTAACGAAAGCTCTTTAAAATTCTTTCCGCAGATAATATACGATTAATTATAGAGCGCTTGAGCTAGCTACCAATTTTCAGTTAAGTACCCTAAAACACTCGTCCCAAAATTTCGATAAAGCTGTCAAGATCCACCAGATGAACTGCGTTTAATCACTCCGAAAAAAATCTTTTCATATTATAAAAGACTTTGATTATTAAACGACAATTGACTTTATTCAAATTAAATTATGACAAGGTTGGACAAGGAAAGAAACATAGAATAACTTTTCCAACTCTAAATAACTCCGTCGAGTTACATAAACATAAACAAATCGGGCGAGAATTAGCCAACCTATACTAATCTATACTAATAAGTAAAATCGGAGTGTCTGTTTGTAATGTCACACTAATTTTTTACTGAATAGATCTTAATGTATATACGATACCTATGCCAAAAATACAATGTCTAAAATGTTTTTCTGTTTGTTCCGGGTAATCTCCGGAACGGCTGGGCGGTTTTGACGGTACTTTCTATGGTAAATAGCTGAAGTTACTCCGGGTAACACAGGGTACGTTTAACTTTGGAAAATAATTAGGGTTCCGCGTTAAAAAAAAATCTCATAAAAAATTATATAATATCTGATTCAATGCACAGTTTTACGGACAAGCGCTTGAATTTATGATAAATATACAACTATGTTCAATTCATGAACATACATTTTTAGTTTTTTAATTTGGCAACTGCCCTAAATAAGTGTATTGTATTTTTCTTACTCTGGTAATACTGGTTTCCTTTTCCTTTTTATCGTTTGTTTTATATAGGACACAATATGTCTTCTGTTACATTTCTGTATTTAAAATAGAAATAAAATTTATTTCTAATATAAAGCTGTCTATTACTATATAATATACATGCTTGATTTACTTTATCTTATTACAAAAAACATAGGGTTCCGTATTGAAAAAAAATTAAAACCCAGTGAAGAATACAGTAATACCCCGCTTTACGCGAGGGATACGTTCCGGAAAAAAATCGCGTTAACTGAAATTCGCGTATATCGAGGTTTATGATTAAACATAGTCAAAATTTAATACAAAAAAAAAAACAAATCATTTTAATCAATCACTTTAATTCTAAGAACACTTTATGCAATACATACTCTTATCTTTTACGGAAAAATACATCTATTGTCTTTACATTATGTTTACACGCACTCTTTCGCGTAATGCGAGGCATTTGAGCGCGAAATTTCAAATTCGCGTTATAGTGAAACCGCGCGTAACGGGGTCGCGCTAATCGGGGTATTACTGAATACGAAATGCAGGCGCAGCCGCGGGCACACAGCTAATTAATAATAAAACACATATAATCACTAATAACATAAAAACTGATACGCAACAGATGTATGCACGTTGTTTAAGAAGGTAAAATATGTGTTGACAATATCGACAATGAGTATCGACCTAAATTATAATTGGCAAACGACAACTGGAACACGGCCATGGTCCATACAAAGGTAATAAACCTCATAACTACTGATCATACGGCTGCACATGCCGCAGACAGCCACAGATAACATATGTGACCTCAACGTACCACATGTTTTTATTATATCTGTGTATTTTATTAACAGATCTGTAATAAGAGCATTTTAATAAGTGGCAATATAAAGAGTTTTTTTTAGTTATGTGGTAATTTTAATATTTTTAATTAATAAAGTTGAATTATTTATATGTCATATTTCATATACACTATGTTGTAATGAAATACGTGTAAAGTTATCCCTTGAGCACTAACCTGGCGTTTCCGCCAGCTTTCCATTTTGTCCCTGTTGTCTTATATTGTCTCGTTTTTATGGGTACTCGACACATTAAGCAGTCTTTGATAACAAAGAGTTTATGAAACCAATTTCAATCGAAATTCCCGGTACGTGGTAGCCCGTTGGCTCCATTGAGCATTTACGAACAAAGTGCGCAGTCCACTACCACTTTAATGTGGCAATTCTTCCGGCATGTAGAGAGGATGGATGAGAGAAGATCAACGAAATGAATTTATAAGGCGTGGGTGAATGGGCAAGTCGGTAAGGGTCGACCTAGGCGAATGTATCTAGACCAAATCAATCATGTCTTAAATAAAGGCCAGGTAAAAAATACCCATAACCGACGAGCATGTATGAAAGCGCTCATGAAAGTAGAGGAAGCGAAAGAGGTATGCCAAGATCGTAGCAAGTGGAAGGACGTAATCTCTGCCTACCCCCACGGGAGAAAGGCGTGATGATATGTATGTATGTATATCGGTTACTTTGGTTTTTCTGCGGATTAATGATACGATCACGCATTGAAACTCCGAGCATAGCCCTCTCAGTTGCCCTTTGAGTAATTTTAAATTTCGTTATTAGCCCATTGTAAGCGACCACGTACTTTTCCCTTCCAGTATTTTTGATTAATTAAAAGTCACCTTACTGTGTCGAGTACCCAAAAAAATAAGACAATAGGAAAACAATGGAAAGGTGGCGTGAATGCCAGGTAAGTGCACAAGGGGTTAAATATAATAATTTTAACTTTCGGCAAAGTAAAAAACAATGTTTGATATGATTAAGTTTATTTTTTTTACGGAATCCGGTTACATACTCGGTCAAGGCAAGCACCGGCGACTTGGCGCGGCGACTCTAGCGCAACTTGCTGAGACAAGGGTATCAAATTGCATTCACTGTAATGGATGTAATACGAACACATCTTGAAACGATGACACAGTATATGGAATTAAGTTTTTTGTTGGTTTTGTTCTTTATTTCACTTATTACATGTATTACATAACTCGCTACTCCCGCGACTCCGTCCGCGTGGAATACCCTGTTTGTAGAACGACGACATAATATAACTTATTTTCATATCAAATATGCAGCCTCATGTTTCACCTTTATTTTTTATTTTTTTGACGAGGTGAATTCATTTACGCACTACCCCTTACCAATTGCATTAGGAGGATCAAGTCCTCCGAATGCAATAGGTAAGGGGGTGTGGAGGGACGTCTCCACACTAGTGTGGGACTCACCCGACGTGAAGCGTCGGAAATACCCACTAAACCCCCCGGGGCCGCCCGCCGCTTTTGGTATGGGGACGATACGGGATAGCGGATGCATGCTCCGCGTCGTCCCCTGCGGCAGGCCCAACAGGGCCACGTCCATACTTTAGCCCGTTGGGGACGGGGGGGAGAATGTCGATGCCTGACCCACAGGCAACCTCATGTTTCACCTGCTTTCAATAAACATATAAATGGGTTCCGTGATTAATAATCTAGTCTATGGTTGTTTTTCTGAAATATATTGCATGTCCACACTTTGCATATTTATAGATTCATTACAATCTATACTAAAAAATAAAATTGAAGTGTCTGTTTGTAATGTCAAAAAAAATTTTTTTTTTTACTAAATGGATATGAATGTATATACTACACCTATACCAAAAACGCAATTTTTGTCTGTCTGTCTGTTAGTTCCGGGTAATCTCCGGAAAGGATGGGCGGATTTTGACAGAACTTTTTTGGTAGATAGCTAAAGTTACTTCGGGTAACTTAGGGTACTTTTCATTTTCGAAAATAGTAAGGGTTTCGCGTAAAAAAAAAAAACTAAAAAAAATGAATAAAATCCGATTGAAAGTACAGGTTTACGGGCAAGTGCTTGAATTTATCATAAATATTTTTACTTTATCTTAGCACTAAATTTTTTTTAGGAAAATAATTAGGATTCCGTATAGAAAAAAATTAAAACGCAGTGAAGAACATATAAAACGCTCTAATTTATCAATAAAAAAAATTTGAAAGCATATTTTTTCTTTAAATATTTAAAAATGATTATAATCGATTTTCAACTACCAACTAGATGAATAAACTACGAAACGAATACATAAATTACTATACCATTAAAAACGAAATATATGTACCTGGCATACATATTAATGTAATTAATTTAAGATAAATAGAAATTAATATTTAAAAAAAAATCAACCGCGGAGTTCATAGAACTTTCATACAACGTGAATCGGGTTTTAGATCGGATGTGTTACGACCAGCACATGACCATTAAGGAACAACTTTATATTTAATTTTGTGTTCTATCTACGAATACTTCAAAGTCTTATGAAGAGAGAGAGAGAGAGGCTAGACCGGTCCGAATTATAAATCACCAAGCGGCCCCGCCTCCTCATGATCGAAGCGAGAGCAGGATGGGCCAAATTACACGGTCTGACCGCAGTTTTGGGCCACGAAAATGCGCGGTCATTATCCCGAATGGTGGCGTGATCTGAAGCACGTGCGCGTATGCACGTCTCAGCCCTTCCCCCCCCCCCCCTCCACACCGCTATCACTTGTATGGTGCGTTATAATAAATTGTAACATACTGCTTTCATTTTAAAATAATAACAAGATGTATGAGAAAATTAATTTGTAAAAAAAATACCCTCAGGGGCTTTGAAATCGATGACAGACGACAGTATATATTTCAATGGCTTTTTTTAAATTTTGTGTGTTGTAATATTTAGAGAGTATTTTTTTAATTTATGGACACGTGTCCAAGTACCTCGGCTTACTCCTATACCTACACCAAAGCTATAGCGAAATAAACCGCGCCATAAACCATAGAATAAACGCAGCATGCATGAAAAGGCTGAAGATCACAACTACCACTTGTGATCCGCAAATCTCCATTACATTAAAGGGGAAGGAATATGCAAAAAGAGCACAATACGGCCTGTCGTCTTGCCATCAGTATATTGGCCAATAAAGGTGACGGTTGAAGAAAAAAACTGCATGCAGCCGAGATGCGATTAGGATGGATGGATGCGATAGGATGTGTGGGCTAACCAGAATAAACAGGATTTGGAATGAGCATATTAGCGGAAGCTTGAAACTGGCGCCATTAACAAAGAAGTTAAGAAACAGGCTTCAGTCATGCTATGAGCATGTGATGGTGGTGGTATTGGATATGATGCCGACGGTCATGAGGGAAATGGAAGAGCATAGAAAAAAGCACTGATTGCATGAAAAAAATATGCTTAGAAAAGGAGTGAACGTGGAGATGATCTCAATTAAAGTAGAGGAAGACATGTTGCGCTGACCCCAAATGGAAACCAAATAACAGCAGGCAGATGATGGATCTCAGAGTTAGACATAAAGAGCATTAAGTACAAAAGGCACAGGGAGTATCAAATAAAAACAATTAACACTCCATTAATAATATTCACAAACATGAACAAGAAACAGATGAATAAAATATAACAAATTTATATTGATCAGTCCATGTAGTCTCTAACACCTAATTATACACAAACTAAACTCTCTCTCTCTTCTTGAACACATGCAAAGAACACACAGGCATTAGAAAAGGACTGTATGTTCTGTTTAATAATATGAAATAATAAAACATAATCAAAACAAACCAAGAATAGAACTGCCAGTATTATCTGCAAATATAATTTTTTTAAACAGATTGGAATATAAATATTTGGCGCCACAATTACATTGAATATTATAGGCATGTGTGTGTCTATTAGTGATGTAAGGAATGTCGGTTTTATCACATTCGCGAATGAGATTGCGAATGATAACTTTTCAACTATAGAGTATAGAGCGCTTGTTCTGACGTACTGCTCCTTTTGCCCATATAGTCACCCTGCAGAGTTCCCAATCTGTAAGAAAAGCCGTAGACGCACAATGATTCCAGAGAGATGTAGACCTTACAGAGACCAACCACCTGGTCGCCTTTGATCGAATCTGTTATGAAGTCTCTATTACTTTAATCGAGATCTGACACCTGAATCGTTTAGTGGTAGACGTCGAGTCTTATTCCATAGATCCTATCGCTCCGTGAAAATTGCAACTGCCACGTAGCATCCTTACCAATACTGAAAATGAAATAAGGCTTGCAAACGGAAACCGTATTTTTTTTAACGAGCATAAGTTCAGCAGGTCAAATTCCGTTGAATTTACGCCTCTGGTAGTAGCCCAAACCGAGGCCCTTACAACTTTGTGTCTCTTGTGCTAGCTATCAGTCTCGCGGCTGTCAAGCTGTCAAGACCCTACCCGTCAAGAGCATTAGAACAAAATACAATTTAATTTAATTAGATTAAATGAATTAGTTGCCTACTTCAAGACTCATCCGTAATCTTTATATTTTGTTCAAATATGAGTACTTAAATAAAAACACATAAATCTTATCAGTATCATTCCATATACTTTTCATTTGCTACATACATTCACATGGTTTCATGAGCATGTAAATATTTTTTACATCACTAGTGTCTAGTCATTAATATTTGATTAATTCAATTGTTAGAGATTTAGATATGCCATACAAAAGTTTTTTAGGATTTTTGAGGAACTGTATCTTTGAACAAATTGTATCATTGTATAGGTGTTAGTGGATAAACCAACAGACAGAACACCAAAAAGCGACTCTAATTTATATTGCACATAAAAGAAAAAAATCCCCACTTATGACTTTTAATATGAACAAAACATTACTTAAATCAAAATTAATTGTTTTAAATGCATGTGACCTATTTTTTATTAATATGCCCCTGATACACTTTCGATGAGACAGTTTGTAATTGCATATGAGTTTGTATTACCTCACACTATCTCCATTTACTACTCCAAGACTTATTTTAGCTTTCAAAAAAACATAAGTAGATCAAACCAACTAGATCACTGACCTGGAGAACATCACTAACTCTGGAGAGTGTATTAATGATTTTAAGGAGACAGCCTAATTAATTTTAACCAATCTCTTTGCTTCTAAAAAGTAAGACACACATCTCTCTCTAGATGTATAGTAACACCCTGTCTCTTGTCAGACCAATGAAATAATTTTGATACTTATGTATTAAATTCAATGCAATAAGTATTACATGGTCTCTTTGGTCTGAAAAGAGTATCTATAAGATATTTTTGTCTATAACATTTCATCCAAGAGTAACATAATTTTGGCCTAGCCTAATTGAATAGAATTGTTTGTTCAAAGACTAAGGAGACTTTTAAAGCACACATAAACCAAGGAGAACACTTATGACAGGAGCCATGTTTCTAGTTTGTTTTCATATGACAGGTAAAAAACATTAATATCAGTGAAGGAAAGAAAAGCAACGATGGCTTAGTGGTATTCAAAATCAAAATCAAAATTTATTTATTCAATTCAGGCCCTAAGAAGGCGCTTATGAACGTCTAAAACACTACCACCCGGTTCGGAAAACAACCCAGTCGAGAAGAGCGCAGGTGAGAAACTCGATCTGGTTCTTTTTTTTTAAATAAATATAATATATATATTATAATATATATATAATATATTTTTTGAGTATATTTTTGTTTTGAGTGGAAACTTTATTGGGTGTATGATCTTGTTTTATAATATTTAGTAATTAGTCAAATAAACTGTATGTTTCCCTAAAAATAAATAAATAAAATAAATAAATAAATATATCATTTTTTTTGTCATATAAAAAAAACTATACAAATCGTAGTTTTAATAATGTTAGTGGAAGCACAGAGATGTGGGTTAATTCCAGACATCACTATCCTTCATGTAATGATCCACTCTGTAATAACCTTTTGAGATAAAAACTTGCTTGACATAATACTTGAACTTATTGTCAGGTAAATCGGTAATGTTACTTGGGATCTTATTGTAAAACCGAATACTATTACCTATAAAGCTTTTATTACACGTACATAACCTAAAGCATGGGACGGCCAACTTGTCTTTGGTATTGGTTTGGTATTGCAGTTGGATACTGCATCAATGAATGTAGATTCCAATTCACTTACTTCATACCCTATTATAATGAGCCAGAGCTTTCAGTTAAACCCATAATAAAAATATAGCATGGTGGTAGGATATTTTGAAACAATGCCTGTCTGGGTAGCTACCACTTTCAAGTTAGAAAACCTGTCACCAAATACCAATAGATGTGTTCCGGCAGCATCACTTGAGAACCAGTAAGCCAGACTTAGCGTGTTTATAATCCCGGACCACATTGACACTTAACATCGGGTGAGATTGTAGTCAAAGCACTGAGCCTATACCATGTACAAAAAAAAAATTATATTAAGCAATTATGATCTTAGGCCAGATCATCACTTAATATCAGGTGAGATTGTGGCCAAAGTCCTAAGCCTATACAATCTAGAAGAAAACTTCCACAAACTCTCAAAATCTGACTGAGATTAAATGGATTGTGTGTCATGATTCCATCATTATAAATTTTTTTATTATACTTTCACTAGATAAAGTAGGTAGTGTGTTGTTTATTAACTACAATTAAGTATAGAAAGTTGTAATTTTTTTTTTTTGAGAAAATATCTAAATAAAGCGTAAATTATTACACTTTTCACACAGATATAATCTAGATGTGCTAACTTTGAGATGTAACAGTAGCTTTATTTTTACATTTTGTTCAGAAGTTGTGGGTTTGGGTTCGTCCTTTAGAAGTAGCAATGTTGTATGACAAACTTAATGATTAGACTAAAATATAAAACTATGTTTAGCTTTTAATCAAACATGGGCTTTACAACAAGAACCATCAAACAATAAAAATGTTGTATTACTATTTAAATTCATATTGTAATACACACCTTGTTATTTTTTTAATAATTATTATTGAAAAGAAACAATAAAAACCATTATTGAATAATGGGTGTTTTCATGTAGGAAGAGCGGATAAGGTTGTATGCTCATGGTCACATTTTGCATTCAAACTATCTGAATCAACTTTGCATTAGCATTTTACCACCATTGCAATCATCACCATAATTACACGGTCCTCAGTTAAAATATAATCGTCGAATCATATCATATTCGATAGACGTAACTTCAATAGTACAAACGTTTGGACAGATTAACTTAATGCGTTCGACCCACTTTCTTTCGAAAATATTTTCTTGCTCATACGTAAAAAAAAAAAACAAAAGTAAAACAATACATTTAAAATTAATAAAGTGTATTACTTACCTATTTTCTATAGGTTTCGACCATCGAATCACGTACTTTATGTTATAACTTATAGTTTCAAAAATAAATGTTTATTTCTATTACCAGAATGTTTGGTGTTTATCGAAAATTTAATAACCATTTATATATTAAACTTCATGTCTACACAAAAATCACTGAATGTTCATACAGTACTTTAATTATTGTCAGTTTTAATAACAAAATTAATTTTAAAACACGAAAATTATACGCTAAACACTCACAACACGACACAAACATACAACGTCAAAGTACTGCGTATCGCGGTTCATCTGACTCTCATAATTTTGATTTGCTTTTCAGACAAAAATAATATCTATGCTGTCTATTGCCAACGAAAGAGACAAAATACCGTAGTCTAGAAAAGGATAACCATATTTTACTAACGTCAAAGTAAACGTCACATATGTCAATTTCGAACTTAAATTTAGGGCTGCCAGAGCAATATAATTATATTTAAGAGTTTTGTTCCACGCATAGCTTCGTTTAAAAACAAAAAAATGTAGTCGCTAAAGTGTAATATCATTTTTAATAAAAATTCAATTCATATTACACATAAATAACACATAAATGTTTTTTAATTTTATTAAATAATATAAGACCACCACACTGCCATGATAAAATTATTATAGAAAATATTGCATTTTTTTTCCAAATACATATGTAGGTCATTTTATCATTGAACCAGATTAGTGCTGTCAACGGTACAATAATTATCGTACCTATGATAATTTTGTTAGTGTAAAATACTATTATCCGGTACCGTATTAATATCTTTCAGTAATAATGAGATACTTTCCGAAATAAAAAATAGTATTAAATTTCCTTATATTGGTTTAAAATATATATAGCATTGTATCTTTTTTAGGAATTCAAATTATTTTTTAGATCTTTTTTTATTATGTTCAGTTCTGTTCTAACTGTACAACTAAATTTCATTGAATGCTACTCGAGATAAAAACAAACTTCCTAAAACCTCAAAATTACTTGGCTTTTGATATACCGTGTTATACAATGGTTTTTCTTTTCTTCATTTATCGATAACTCTCAGTAACGCGATAAAACGTGCAGCAGTACACTTAACAAAGGTAAAAACTTGGTTAGAATGCGATATTAAAAGGATATGCGAGCAGTGTTTTATTGCATACAAACGTAGTTCCCTGTTTCCTTCCTGGATAATAGCATTATGGTAAAAAAAATTATAGCAAAAAATATATATCTACCACCGCCATGGCATTACCTTCTGCTTTTTTTCCATAAATTAGTTACTGTAGAAACTAGGAGCCTATGAAAATAAAAAAATGCTCGACCGTCATTTACAGATATTCGTCGAAAAAATTTTGATGAAAAAAAAAAACAAAAAAAGGAAAACGTGGAAGCATAGTCAATATCTTTCTTATCTATATATATATATATAGATATATATCACATATGCGAACAAAGGTTACTAACTGCATAGCTGCTTGAATTGCTATTATAGGCAATTTTTTCCGACGCAAGTCGAATAAAATCTACAATATAAAAAAAAGGTGTGGACCCAGAGTCCGCAGATAGTTTAATTTTAATAATAAAAAAATATACATATATCTTTCTTATTCTACAACTGAAAGAACCGTTTCAATTTTGGAAGAGGAAACAAGATACTACGAAGTGATGTTTTCGTCTATTTAGCATAGGTTGATTTTATCGAGCTCGAGCTGCAGTAGTATCGCCGCCGCATATCCTCTTAACTCGCTTTCGTTTGTGTGCCTGTTCAGTAAAAAGTTTGCAACATGTTTTTGAATGAAGGTTTTAAGAGAGATAAAACTAAAGGAAAACATATAACACTACACTAAAAAGCAGAATGTAAATAGAATATTTAAGTATCAGGTATTTTGTGATGAGACTGAAAAGTATAAAATAATTGCTTTTAGCAGAAAACTAATTTATAACACTGTCATGTAAGTTTTAATTTACATGTCCGTAAACATTGTGGTTCTGAGTTTTAACAGCTATGAACATATTTATAAAATTTTAAACAAAAATCAGTGGTAAATGAATGTTTAATAATATCTTTTTTTGTATTAGGTTACTAATTGTTTAACTTTATCGACCAAGTAATTTTTTTGTGACTTTACACTTTAAAGACTGGGTTCGGTCCTTTATCATCTTTTGACCTGATCGCGATAATCTTTTACATACAGAAGCCCAATAAAACACTATTTACTCTTTGGTCATATAACGTATATTCAATATCTCTTAAAGAAACGAAACCTTTCCTTACGACTAGCAAATATTATAAAACGACTGTTGATATTTCGTATCTGCACATAATTATATTCAGTGTTAATCTCTCTGCAGTCGAAACTTGTTTTTTTTTTTGTATTACAGGAGATACGACTTATGTAATAAAAAGCCAATGAGGCCGTAGAGAGAAGTGATGTGTGAGGCGCGTTCGACAAGACCAGTAAAACTCGCTACCTGACCGAATGAAATTCCAGGAAGCAGCATGGATGCTTCGGGACGTCGTTTATAATTTCTACATTCACTCACTTCAAGGTTACGTATCGTCTTAGTTTCTTTTATCTAAATACTAAATCATATCTATTTATTTGTATAAGATACTAATGTTTGTAAGCTTATTTAAAAGTTCTACAGTACTTATTAGTAAATAACTGATTTACAAACAATAAATAAAATCAGCGCTAGAAGCATAGAGCGCTTTGCAGAAGTCAAGACCGATGTAGTTGCGAATCATATAAGTCTGAGCTTTTACAATAAACGAATAAATCGTCTTGCAATTATCAAATAGTTCTAGAATATGTTCCACTACTGACTACTTTGAAGTAGAATATTAATAGTTGGCCTACACCGATTAATGGTTTCGCCACACAACGGGCGGTTCGGAACGCCCTTATAGAAACATCATCCTGACGTCCCGAACCGGTCGCTCCTCCTAGAACTATAAACTTAGCAACTAACTATGAACACATTATCAATTAATAACACGTATATTTATAGTGCAATGTCATTTTATGACACAATAAAAACAAATACAACTAAGAAGTCGTAAAACAAAAACGTTTGTCTATTTGCCCAAGAATGATTAATGCATGATTCTATGGTAATTGTAATTCTTCCTGTTATAGCACATTGCACATTGCAATTTGCATCTCGTTCGTTTTTGTCGTGCCCTTTATAAAAGGCAACAGGGTTAAAAGCTAATGATATTCTGTTAACATTTTTAAAACAGAATTTATAAAAATATTTTCATAAAATATTGTTTTCGTCTATGCCTCGAAAAAATTATATACAAGTAAAAGTCAACAATAGTGTTTGTTTTTAGTTTGTTCGAAAATGAATTCCTCCTTTTTAACACATGTTATAGTTACATATTAACAAATCATTTTTAGTATGTAAACTTTAGACATTTCTAGTTTATTTTAAATTGCATTTTTAAGGACTAAATAAATATGTTTTAAATATATTTTCAGTTGATTTTCTTTATCTGGATCAAAAACATTGGCTATAAATTCGTAAAATATTTCGGTAGTCATCCAACCATTGTCTTACTCTCCAATACTCTCAGGTAAAGACTCGCATACCCTTTTTTGCTAGTCTTTGATAGGGATACACAATTTATGGGCAGCATATGTCACCAGCAGCTGAAAAAGTGAATTAAGCTGTTAAAGATTCTTTTGCATTAGATTGTTCGATATTATAAACATTTTTAGATCCCTTCTCAGCTATAACGAGTCCCGAACTTAGGCAAATCTGAAAATTCCTCTCGTCCGCGTTAAAAATTCTACTGGGTTGGCTGAGAACCTTAATCAATCTTTTTTCTTCAGCGTAACCACGAATTTCATCGAACCATTTCCTTATATCTACTTCAGATACGCTAAAGCTGGCTTAATCACTCCTTTAGATATTCTGTTACTTATTTTTAGGAGCCAAAAAGCCTAACACCACCCCCATGTCAGGCCTGTTATTCGAAATCGGATTAGGTCTTGGATTCTCCACAAGAAACTTTTAAACGCTATCTAAAATATTTTCTTTATTCTTTGGGAAACCCTTTCGAGCCAAAGTTATAATTCAGTCTTCAAGAAGGGCATCTTCATTTGAATTCAAGATAGGCGATGGCCCCCGGTTAGTCTTGTGGTTTGGCTCACGATTATAGAACCTAAGCGTTGATCTCGGAACACCATATTTCTGAGCTATTTGGCGATTTGACAACTGCTTTTCATTACCCTAAACCTCAGAAATAGCTTTTTGGAAGTTTTCCTAGGTGTGTTTTAATTTAGATGCATTTGACATTCTGAAAGAAACGATTTATTTTCAGTTCAAAAATAAAATCTAAAAAATATACAAATATCGACCTTGCAATAGCTGTATCAATTTGCGTTAGCAATAACTACATAACGATATGGCAATTTCTTTAATTATTATAAAGATAATGCCGTGATTGCCCACCCCCTTTTAAAACTTTCCGAAAGAAGTAACGGTCAAAACACATATTATACAGATATTAGAATAAGTCTTCTAACCTATGTACTCACAAAATGCTTAAAAGCGAGAAATGCTAGTAAATATTATAAATTCTGATGTGTTGTTCTTAAGAAAAAACACAAGAAACCTACTTTTTTTCATGAGCACCACATTTGTTACTCTAAAACCGGCCATGAAACTTCAATCAGAAAAAAATGTTGCCTGTTTTTTAAATTAAAAATACTGCCACATGTGTAAGAATGACGTCTATCGCACTCAATTTGAACTAGCTCCTTTACTTCTAAAGGAGGATATAAAAAATGTGTTGTAACTTAATGTTGGCAATCACTGTATGCTGGGCAATGTCTATAGCGGTTACCTACGACCTCGATTAAACTTTCAAGTGAAATGACAGTTGTCTACGTCCCGAAGCATTCGGTGGAGGTCAACACACTTTCGAAGTTGAACCATAGCTTATGGGGTACATAACGTAAGTGAATATAATTATTCATTGTGGAATGACTCTTGCACGGTCCTGTACAGTGGTTTTAAATTGATTTTACATATTAATTTAAAAAAATATGAATAAAAAAGAACTAAAATTATATTATAGAGATATGAAATGATATTTGCGCGCGAAATCGTCGCACCGCATTACGCCATGCTGAGTTTTTACTGCCTTACATAAATAGAAGGCATCGTCACAAAACATAGTAGTAATGTTACGTGACGGCAGTATTACACAACTGAATTACGTCCATTAAAGAGACATAACATACACATCTGACATTAAACGGAGTCAATGCAATATTTTTTTATTTCATTCGAATCTAGAATGTTCCAATCGTTAAATATATTACAATGATAATTAGTATTTGTTATTACGCTTAATTCTACGCTTATAATATATATATATATACGCATTTCCATACAACCGACACCATTCTGTGACTTCCACACGTTGCCCATCGCCGAAATCTCAGGCTCATTTTAGTTTAGCTGAATTTGAACCTACATGAATTTTGGCTGAATTTGGACATAGATTCGAAATTCGGCGAAACTACCACTAAGCCATTTACGGTTTAACATATAATAAAACATATTTAAATGTAACAGAAAAGGAGACATCTGTGGTTTATAAATAAGGATAGAGTTCATGTAGATCTCTAGAGTATTTCTCTAGTCGTAAGCTAACTAACCCCACAGACAGACGGAGGGATGTCGTCTTTTATAATAAGAAAATTTATAATAATAACAATGTTTAAAATTAAAATCAAATTTATTTTCAACAATATTATATTTGTATTCACAACAAAATCTTAACAAAATTTACACAAACACAACATAAGACTAGACAGTTCATTTGAATTAAACGTTACGGAATAATTATTATGTTAAAAAATAAACCCCTTAAAATGTTAAAACTATACATTTTTATTAATTAAACTAGCTGCGTGCTCACCGCTGCGCCCCGTTTCATATATTCTTCATTTGTTTTTTGTTTTTACGCGGAACCCTAATAATTTTCGTAAATTAAAGGTACCGTGTGTTACCTGGAGTAACTTCAGCTATCTACCAAAAAAAGACCCGTTAAATCGGTTAAATCCACCCTTTTCCGGAGATTACCCATTACAAACAGACAGAAAGAAAAAAAAAAAAATGT
Source organism: Samia ricini (assembly GCA_014132275.2). Classification (NCBI taxonomy): domain Eukaryota; kingdom Metazoa; phylum Arthropoda; class Insecta; order Lepidoptera; family Saturniidae; genus Samia; species Samia ricini. The sequence continues at coordinate 36,123,936 of AP028160.1, read as the reverse complement.
GTTTGGTATAGTTATTCATAACTATTAAGTAAAAATTTTTTTTTTTTGACATTACAAAAACAGACACTTCCATTTTGTTTATTAGTATAGATTATAACCAATCCTATTTTTAATTAATAGGAAGAATTGACAAAAAAATGTGCTTAAAAAAACTTGAGCAATTAATATGTAAATAATTTAATTTATTTTTACCCAAAAATCTTACTCATTTTAGTAATAATAGTTAATTTAAATTTGGTTACGAATTACTACAACCGCCTGTAAACGACTACAAGACAAAAATTGATCAACGAAATATAAACTCTCCAAATAACCAAAATCATAAGTGACAGGTAGAAAGGTAAAATATAGAATATAAAAAACAATCACAGATTATCGCAACACTCACCTTAAGAATACTTTTTAAAATTCCATATCGTTTATTTCGATTTTGTTTGTTTATAATTTATTACGGTCATAAATACAAGTTATTTAGGCTCGATTCTGTTTTATTTTTCTAATCTACAAGCAGTGTTATAATAACATTTTGGATGCCTTTTGTTAGAACTTTCCAGGAAGTTTTAGTGACGTCTTAGAATTTAGGTTTCGTGGTTTTATTTCCAATACATTTCAATTGTACACAGTAAGCCAAATCGAGGCACGTCAAATGCAATCAATTTTAGTTACATGATATACGGATCCCTAAAAACCCGCTACAAACTCTAGTTTACCTCAAAAACGTCAGTATTACCAAGAATTAATTATTTTATATCCACGCACAAAGAAATATAACACAATTTAGTTATTATTTACATAAATCACATTAAAATTTATTAACATTTATCAAGGTTATTTTTATACACCTTATCTTTTGAATGAAATGAATGAATAATGTGAGTAGTATAACAATAATATTATTTATACTCTACGAAATACTGATTACTCAATTTTAAAAAGAAAAAAATAGTATCAAATAAAAATAAAGTAAAACGTAAAATCACACATAAAACAAATACGTAACTCTGTAAATCGTTTATAAAATTATATTTAATACTTAGGTATAACCTAAAGAAAACTTTCTGTGACACGCATCAATTCTGTACCGTTATGAAGATTTCTTATCGTCCTTCAAAGGTAAGGTTTCATCATCATAATCCACTCGGCCTATCAGCACAGGTTCTGCGCCCTTGTCTTCCGTCATAGGATCCTGATTAGGCAATTCTCGCTTCTCCAGCTCTTCAGCGAGACGAACAAACAGAGCTCTGGAATTAGATTACATATTTAATGTTAGCATAGTTGGTAAGATCCTACTATTGCTGCTTTAGATAATCTTTCTAATACATATTGTAAAAAAAAAAAACGATTTTTTTAAAGTATGTACTGCGCACTTTTATACTTTGCATATTTTGCACTTTCTCGTAGATAATAATCTTCTGATAACATCAGTTTTAAACATAACATTATAAATGCCATTATAATAAATTTTAAAAACAAAAGGGATAAAATAGGTAATGATATTAAGGAAAAGATAAAAGAATATTATTAACCTTAATTGAAGCCGTACAATGTCAATACGCGAATAAACAATTTTATTGATATTAGGTTACTATCTGTGCGCCCGCGTTTTACATGTTCTTCACTGCGTTTTAATTTTTTTTTTATACGGAACCCTAATAGATTTTTAGTATTATGATAAATATTTCTCATATATTAAAGCACTTGCCCGTCAAAATGTGCATTGAATCGAATTTTGGTTTTGAACTACGCGTTGTGTTACATTCTCCTAAAAAAATTTTATTGTTAAGATAAAGTAAAAAAGTAAATATTCAAGCACTTCCCCCCTGAAAAACTGTGCATTGAATCGGATTTTATTCAATTTTTTACGAGTTTTATTTTTTTGCGTGGAACCCTAATTATTTTCAAAAATTAAAAGTAGCCTAAGTCACCCAGAGTAACTTCGGCTATCTACTAAAAAAAGTCCCGGCAAAATCCGTCCAGCCGTAGCGGAACAAATAGACAGACAAAAATTTAAAAAATTGCATCAAAAATTGTATCGTGTATCCAAAATTTAGTAAAAAAAAATATTTTGACATTACAAACAGAGACTTCAATTTTATTAATTAGTATAGATTAGGGCATGTACTAACTCGATTATACGTATATATGTATATATAATAAATAATAGAAGTGTAGCTTGTATAAACAGTTTGGTTAGATTCTGGGCCCATGGAAGTAGGTTGAAACAATTATCCAATTCTATAATAAGCCCGAGCTTTCGGGAAGGAAAACATCGCGAATAAATACACTGGAAGGGCATTAGAGTTACTACCCATTTAAAAAACCTGTCACTAAATACCAATAGATATGTTACGGCAGCATATTTGATAACCAATATCTCTAGGCTCAGTGTATTTATCAAACTGGACCACACCGTCACTTAAAGTCAGGTCAGGTCAAAGAATGCCTCTTTCGAGAGGCGGGCGAACAGGTGAGGTGGAGAAGTATTCTCCCCCATCCCCATTGGGCCATTGCATGGACGAGGCCCGGTGGGTTCGCCGTAGGGGGCGACGCGGTGGCATGCAGTGCAACCCCGTATCGCCCCCATCCCAAATGCGGCGGACGGCCCCGGGGGGTTTTACAGGGTATTTCCGGGCGATTCTCGCCCGGGTGAGTCCCACACTGGCACGGAGTTCGTCCCTCTGCAACCCCTTACCCATTGCATTGGGGGACTTCGGTCTCACTAATGCAATGAGTAAGGGTAGTGCGTAAATGCATTTCCAAAGCACAAACAAAAAAAAATTAACTAGTGCAATGTGTGTCGGTTTACTCACTGGAAGACGAATCCTTGCATGTTCTTCGCGAGGTAATAGAGGAACAGCCAATCAGCGAACGCGCATCCGTTCACGACCCTGATGACGTTGTACGGGTTAAACTTCGCTTTGCTGACGTGCCGGAACATCATCTCGTTGAAACGGAGTGATCTTCGGTACATAAAGTAGGACGCTATGCGCCATGCCACGGCTATACGAAATAAACAAAGTGAGATTTTTGAAGTTATACTTCTGTAGGCGCGTTATGAAAAAATGATGAGAGTGAAATTTTAAGATGCGCGCGCATCTGTGACACAAAATTAACAGTATGAAGCTGTCTGCTTAACCGCTCATTAAGTCTCGTAAGTCGCGCATGTTGGTACGCTCGTCACCATCAACATGTTTCTAGTTTATACATTCACAACACGTGTTTTAGTTTCATACAAGTGCTACATTATATATGTGCTAATAAATTATATTTAGTAGTGATTTAAATTGAATATTTTGATTGATATCACTTACTATTTGTGAATATTAGTGAAAAAAATTGTGCTTATATACTTTTTCAAGTGCTCCAATATAATTGAGGTTAACTATCCGTATGTATTATTTATTGATGTAAATTAAAATACTTTTATTTAATATAATTAACACTAAATATTATTAAATTATTTTATTTAATTTTTCAAATTTAAAATGAACTTTGTTGATTATCCTTTTCCAATCCTTCTATTATTTTATTGTAATTAATTATTTGCATGCAATTAAAAAACTATTTTTTAATGATGCCAAAGAAGTATAACTTCTCACGCGCGTACGTAAGTACACGCACTCATTTTTTTTTTATAGTTTTCAGTGTTCAGATAGCTCAACATTTGACCTTATCTATACTTCTATACTGCTGTATAATGAAGTAATTTTTTTTTTTTTTCCTTTTCATTATGGATAAACTCAATTCAACCTAATTTACCTAAAACAGTATAACCTTTTTTATATATTACATAATTCGCCTGATGATGATAAAACATGAGTTAGTAACATAGACTATATTTATTTTTAATTCTAATCTCTAAAGAACTGAATAACAAGTTTCAAGAATATGATATCCTAACTTTGCCCTCCCAATACATCTTCGATAACTTAATGCATATTCGTAAAAATTTAGACAAGCTAGATCTAGTGAATGATCGTCATAATTTTAATACTAGAAGTAAAGACAAGTTGGCCGTCCCACGCTTTAGGCTGAGTAAGTGTAATAAAAGCTTTATAGGTAATAGTATTCGGTTTTACAATAAGATCCCAAGTAACATTACCGATTTACCTGACAATAAGTTCAAGTATTATGTCAAGCAAGTTTTAATCTCAAAAGGTTATTACAGGGTGCGTCATTACGTGAATAATAATGATGTCTGGAAATAACCCACATCTCTGTGCTTCCACTAACATTATTAAAACTACGATTTGTATAGTTTTTATATGACAAAAAAAAATGATATATATATTATATTTATGAAAAAAAAAAAGAACCAGATCGAGTTTCTCGCCTGCGCTCTTCTCGACTGGGTTATTTTCCGAACCGGTGGTAGTGTTTTAGACGTTCATAAGCGCCTTCTTAGGGCCTAAATTGAATAAATAAATTTTGATTTTGATTTTTGATTTTGATAATTAGAGGTTTCTATATACCCGTGTCAAGCGGTGGAGGAACGCTAGTGATCAAAAAAAAAACAATTTTTTCGTTAATTATTTTTGAAGCGATGATGGCGCAGCGGGTAGTGCGTCCGGATTCCGCTTTAAAAAACGCGGGTTCGACTCGCACCTATCCGACTGAGCTTTCAATAAAGGAAAAACATCGTAAGGAAACCATAACATGGTGGTAGGACATTTTCTAATGATGCCCGCCTGGGTAGCTGCTACCACCCTCAAGTTTGAAAGCCTATCGCCAAATATCGATAGGCGTGTTCCGGGAGCATCTCTTGAGAGCCAGTACCCTCTAGGCTTAGTGTGTTGATCATTGACCACATCGTCACTTAACATCATGTGAGATTGTGGTCAAGGCAATGAGCCTATACAGTGTAAAAAAAAATATATTCTATGCTTTGCTTATTTTTGATGGCATGGGGGACGAGGGCGTAATGTTTACTATTGCTTGGAGTGATGTGTAAAAACTATCTAAATAAAAACATAAACGGCTCCATACTCATAAATAAACGCTAAACAAAAAAAAAAATGGGTGCGTGTACTTATGTACGCGCGTGAGAAGTTATACTTCTTTGGCATCATTAAAAAATAGTTTTTAATTGCATGCAAATAATTAATTACAATAAAATAATAGAAGGATTGGAAAAGGATAATCAACAAAGTTCATTTTAAATTTGAAATATTCAATTTAATAGCAAATATTAAAAATTAATATTATAATTTCATGTTCAATTTTAATTTTTATCACAAACTTTTTATTAAATTTATTTCTTTGTTTTGTAAATATTAAATAACCAATAATAAGTATTTAACATTAATAATTTAATAATATTTAGTGTTAATTATATTAAATAAAAGTATTTTAATTTATATCAATAAATAATACATACGGATAGTTAACCTCAATTATATTGGAGCACTTGAAAAAGTATATAAGCACAATTTTTTTCACTAATATTCACAAATAGTAAGAGATATCAATCAAAATATTCAATTTAAATCACTACTGAATATAATTTATTAGCATATATATAATTCGCACTTGTATGAAACTAAAACACGTGTTGTGAATGTATAAACTAGAAACATGTTGATAAATATTATAAATATGAAAACAGTGATCAGAGGTGACGAGCGTACCAACATGCGCGACTAATATCGAGGTTTAATTTCTATTTTGTTGGTAGCTTTTTTTTCGAGACTTAATGAGCGGTTAAGCAGACAGCTTCATACTGTTAATTTTGTGTCACAGATGCGCGCGCATCTTAAAATTTCACTCTCATCATTTTTTCATAACGCGCCTAAAGAAGTATAACTTCAAAAATTTTTTTATAAATTAACTCACCAAGTACGGATACGATGAACAGGAACAGAAACCAGAACCACAGTACCGTGTAGATCTTTTCGTGAATGATATTCAATGCCATAACGCAGAGCGCGTCGTGCTGCTGTATCGAACCGCTTGGACCGAATTTGTGGAAAATACACTTCGTTACCTGTTAATAAAATTAAAAACTATTGTTAGTCTCAGTTGAAAGAGGTCCGTTGGGATGCGGTGTCAGACAACCTCCTCGTGGTGCACCCTGGGCAACGGCAGTCCTCCTGACTGCCGGCTGATAGTCTGACCGGGCGGCTGGGCGAAAGCCCACTTTTGGGGGGGGGGAGGTGATTACTGCGGTCGCAGTGATCACTCCTCTTCCCTCCGGAAGGTAATGCCTCTTTCAGAGGCGGGCGAAGAGGTGGGGTAG